>CM028132.1:37660000-38910000 GCA_016271365.2 Neoceratodus forsteri | reverse complement strand
TTTATATAAGGAAAGAATGGAAACTCAGTCGGACTCCCTGAAGACAAAGCAAAGATTGCCAACACCAAAAGAGTAATGTCAGGACAGAGAAAGTATCAGAGACTGACATAGGCGATCAGGGCTTGCCAGAGGGGACCTTTAAAAGAGACAGAGCCAGAAACTGGCTGGTCTTCTAAACTGTGAATTGAACAGCATGGCCAAGAGAAAAAACAATAAGTCACCCCTAGGGGTGGTCAAAAAGAGTTCTCTGAGGATAGCATAAGTCCTACGAGTTCCCCTACTCTCTCAGAAAAGGTATCTGTTCAGATGAAACAGACACGCAGGTTTTTTGTTTTGTTTTTTTTGGTGTAAAGGCCAACAAAGAAGAGGGGAGGAATGAACAGGGAGGGGAAGACGCCGAAGTAGGAGGCCCTAGAGAGAAAGGAGGGCAGGTATCAGTAATGAATGGTGAAGATACAAGAGAAGATCAAGAATTATGGTAGGTACGTAATTTTCATATCTTCCCTTGTCAATCTTCACCATTCATTACTACTGGGGTGAGTACCAAGCCCCCCGAAGGGGGACAAGAAAAAATCCTGAGGGAACAAGACCCACAGCCTCCTGTTGGTGCAGAACAGAAGGGAGAGACCCTGGGCTAATCAAACGAAAAGCCTATGGCTGAGGAGAGCTAGGAGGTGTCCCTTGAAGATGAGGAGACAGAGGAAGCTCCTGCAGAAGACTCCTAGCTCTGGTGGAAAACAGGCAGGTCCCTCAGAAGGTGGAGCGAATCACCCTACGCCGGGCCAGGGGTGACAACCTTGATAGATGAAGCCATGCCGTCTGCCTAATGCAGATCGCTGTCCCTGCAAGCCTGGAAGCCACCTCATTGGCATTGTAAGATGCCCTTGCCTGGTGTCTTGCCAGCTCCAGGCCTATAGCAGAGAGGCAATGGCCTGTCTAGATTGCTCCATGTCAAGCATTGATGCTAGAAGCTGAGATAGCATCGACTATAGCTGCCTGTTGTAGGCAGCATGGTGTGCCTGATGTGATGCAATACACAGCATTACATGAGAGGAACAGAACACTCTTTGCCCCAACTGGTCAAATTGTAGAGAATCTGAGTCCGGTGGTCAGTCGTGCGCCAGGTGGCAGTGCCCAGAAGAAGTCTCTAAGGACACCAATCCCAAAGGTGGATTGGGAAGAGAACCTAGGGACTCAGATGGGGCACAATACCTCCTCCTGCAGTCTGCCGGGGCTGGGATAGGGTCGGTTGGAGACTGCCAGGAACGGATAGACGCCTCCTGGAAAGGAATAGGCCAGGATGGCACCACCAAATGTTGAGCATTGAATTCACTGAGGAATTCACGCGTCTCCCATTCAATATTATCTCGCCTAACAAAGGAGATATGGAGGTCCCCAACCATCCTCGAAAGGAAGCGCTGATATTCAGTGAAATCAGCATCGGAAGAGAGGTGAGCAGAGGGTTCTTCTCCCTCTGAGGAGGGAGACGAGAAGGATGGGGGGCTCAAATGTCCAGAGGACTCCTGTGGTGGTGGGGATAGGTGAAACACCCGCTCATGCATACATCTAACATATGAGGGGAAGGCCGCCGCAGTGCCTCTGAACATCTCCCAGGATAACGGACCCATAGGACTGACACGTCCCAGGAGAGAGGGTGGTGACTGCAGAGGAATGGGAGTAGGGCACCTATGAAGAGGGGCTGCAGAGGAATGGGAGTAGGGCACCTAAGAAGAGGCAACTGTCCTCTGCTCAGGCTCTAGAATCTGGGGAATGGAGCCAGAGCTGGCAGGGTCCTGGATAACAAACCAATGGAACCCTAGGGATGCAAACCTTGGAAGAGCCTGGAAGGGGATCCTTCCCCGTGATGTACCTGGGGCTGCAAGGATCCAGAAGGGCAACCCACAGCAAAGCCACTGGAGGGGTCTCTTGAGCTTAAGAGGGAGAGGCAAGGCTTGGCACTATGGCTCCTACCTACACCCCGAGGGGTAGCAGGTGAAACTCGTGCCTTACCCCGGCCCCTCAACCCCTTGGACTCAGAGGATGCCCTCCTCCTCGACGTCAGCAACAGAGCCTGTCAATCCTGGGATCTCTGAGGGGAGCCTCCAGAAGACAAGACCCCTAGTTCACCCTGAGAGGGCACAGTAGCACCGGAGATGGCAGCTGCTACAGCCTCTTCTGGGTGAACAGACCCCTTCCTGACACTCACGTTGTCCCCTCCCAAGGACCCCAGGCCACCCCCAGCCTGGAAGTCCTCAGAAGAAGACCACTGTGGAGACTGAGGAATGGGCACGCTGGGCCGCCTGACACCATGTCCCACAGAAGACTCTGATCCCGAAGAGTCAGGGAGCCAGGATGGGTACACATCTGAATCGTTCACTTCCAAGGAAGAGATGACTAGCAGGACCTTAATACTGGCCACTCCAGGAGTCTCACAAGAAACGGCGCCGGTGCCACTCATGGCGTCGGTCGATGTCGGCGTGCCAGAGACAATGTCAGAACCCGTTCCCGACTCGCCCGTGGTCCCAGCCGAGTCACCGGCACTGCCCTTGGTGCTGGGACCAAACACGGTGCCACCAGCAAAGTCAACTGGGCCCACGGCACCACCAGCAGCACCAGAAGCCAACATGTCACCACAAGTGGGGCCACTCCAATCACCGGCACCGCGGGCAGCACCGGAATCCAAGGCAGTGTCAGAAAACGGTGTTGAGGGTCCACCCATGCCGGGCCTGGCAACCGCGGGCCATGACACTGGGGGAGTCTGCACCTCTGAAGAGGTGACTGCCGAGGCGGTGTCCCCACTGCAGTCCCAGGAGGGACCACAGCATTCCCCCGACACTGCAAAAGAGACCTCCTCCTCGGCAAGACTTGAAGATGAGGAGGCTTCCTTCTCTCCTGATCGTATAGGCCCAGGAGGGGACCCGGAGGAAGGGTCTAAAGATCTGACCTGGGAAGCCCGAGAGTGATGCTGTCCTCCAAAAGTCAGCAGGGCCTTGCCGATTTTGAATGCGTGGACTTCGAGAACATGGCAGTCCATCGAGAAACAGGCATCACATCTATCCATATCATGGCTCGGTCCCAGGCAGCAAAGGCAAACATCATGTCGGTCGATCACGGAAAAATGTCGTCCACAGGAGCACCAATGCATAGGGGCATGGCCCACTTTCGATTTTCACTTAGCTCCCGAACCGGACATGATGCGAAAACAATCAAGAACACAGTAAAGCTCCCGGCACCGTCGAAGAGAAAAGGAACAAACTTACCGGCAGTCAACGACGTCGTTGGGAAAAACAGCGGGATGAAGGAGTCACAGACAAACTAGACCTATGGCACAGAACAGAAAACTCACACACGGGCTAGCAGGTGCAGCCTCGATGGTGGGAGAAACAGAACTGGGATGGAGGAGGAGTTTGTGGTGCCTAACGGCTGTCCCTCGTGCATCACACAATGCGTCACTCTCGGGGGCGGTGCCGACTCCTCTGGGGGGAAAAAAAACTCCCATGATGGGTGCGTGCCTATGGCTTACACCCAAGCAGTAATGAATGGTGAAGACTGACAAGGGAATATCACCCTTGACATGCCGAGGATGGTCTGGGGTGACCGTGACTGACTAATGCTGAAGAAGTCCAGGGTCTGGTCGGTCCTCTTTGGAAGAAGCCCCTCCCACAGGCTGCTTAGGCAGCTGTTCCACCATGATGGGTGAAGAGACCGGTTTAGGCCAAACAGGTATTGGCACAGGCCCTGCGGGTGGAGGAACCGAAGGTTTTGGCTCGGGGGGGGGGGCAGTTTTGGCCTAGGAGGCGAAAGTCAAGTAATGGCTGGGGTAGGAGTCAAAGTCGGCTTGTGCCCAGACAAGATCAGCTGTTGCCACATGAGGTCCTTGTAGCACCAACGGAGTTTCGGCCGGAGCCTCTCCTCATCCAAAGAGTATGAGGATGACTGATGGCATTGCCTCTTTTTGGAGCACTTATGGCTCTTCCTCGGCCTTCCAGACGAGGGCGTTCTAGACCTTGACCAAGATCTGACAGACCGACTCAGCCACTCAGGAGACACCGGCAGGACCAGTGACTTCCAGGAGTCTGGAACCGGGTCCTCAATGGGGACACCAGCGGGCTTTGTCTCCTCATCAGGGAAACCAAGGACTGGAGTCCTATCTAGGGAGTCGGCGACAGCGGATCGATTGGGTTGAGAACAATCTCGACCTCATCAGCTGCGTCCTCGGTCGGCTGGCCATACAGAAGATCTGTGAAGCTGCTGGCTGACAAAGCGATCTGGACCAAGACCACAAGCTCCTGGGACTGGGACCTCTCTCGGTCCCAAGAGTGCCTTCGCCAAGATGAAGACCTGCTCGGTTCCTTCTCCCTCTTATGGGATCGGGAGGAGTATGAGCCCGCAGGCGCCTCTCCCAGGGCAGAAAGAGACTGGCACAACTTCTTGAAGGAGCCCGAGAAGGTGGAGCCCAGGCTGAGTGGAACAAAGAAGCTTCGAGTGTCTGCAGCACGGACGGCTTCTTCCTTGAATGCTTGCATGGCGTTCTAACTGCTCGGTGGATCCTGCAGCCATAGAAACCACCCACCTAGCCTCCTTGGACTTCACCAGAGGGTTCCTTTTCTCTGGTCTCCCCAGTTCCAGACATGCAAGATGGTCATCCAGGATGTTGGGATGGAAGGCCAAGCAGAAGCTGTAGGATGAGGTGTCATGGCCGACACCAAAGGCAGTGAACGTATGTGAGATGGGGATCAGTGCGCAGCATTTTTTGGCTGCAAGGACACTGGCGAAATCCGGGGGAGGATTTTCTTCCATGACTGAAGACACAAAAGCAAGATCGCTAACTCAAATGAATTTTAATTTTGGGAAATCCAAAGTTTTGAAAGCCAAGGCCTACGAAATGCATGAGCACAAGGGAGGCAACCTGAATCTTCCAGTGGAAAGGAAGATCTGGCGTCATGGGGCGGGGCTGAGGTATATACCACCCGGGTGGTGGGAGGAGCCAGCTTGAAGACGTCCAGCAAGATTTTAAAGTGGAAGGAGACATGCCAATAAGTGTGGATGAACAACATATCCATGGTCCTAGAAAACTTAATTACATTTAACTTTCAAAATGGTATTGCATAGCCGGCCCGGTGGTGCTGAAGATTGAGGCACTGGACGCCTTACCTCACACTACACCAGCGATCTATGTTCAGGAACGAGTATGGGCCGCTGGGGGTCGGCAGAGGAGGAGAAGGATGGAGTGCCTGATGGCTGCTCTCCTTCTCTGGGGAGGGGAAGACGGCAGACCTCACTGCAATACCACCACCACCTGGGGGAACTCAGGTGGAAGGTTCAATAGGTGGCAGCCAGACATGTTGAGGGGGGGCAGATGTCAGCTGAGGGCCGGAGCAAAGGCACGTTTTACCATGCCTTTGCCTTACTGACCCTCCAAGTGTGCGGACATCTGCAGGGGCCGGGAGAAAACCAAGAAACACCCCGCAGTGATGCCGGTAGACGGGCCCCAGCGCCAGTGATTGGAGGACCCCAGGGGAGAAAGTGCAAGGTGCCTGCTCAGCTGCAGGTTGGGGGGGGAGTTAAGGGGGGGTCCTCCACTCCAACCGGGGGTTATCCGGTCTGCTCAGGTCCAGGAGTGGGACACCCATATGGGCTGAAGAACTTCAGGGAGTGCTCAGACGCAGGGACGCACTGGGTCCCTGAAGAGAGAGGTCACTGTGGGAAGGTAGGAGCATAAAAAAGATAGGGTTAAAAAAATGGATTGCATTAACATCTGACTAGGCTCTGTGAGTTTCTCCATACCTAAACTACCCATGGCAGACTTGCAAGCTCTCTCTCTTCCTATCTGCATTTTGTCCCAAAGCCACACCCCTATCACTACTTTTCTGTAGCTCAGGTCAAAATACTCATGGACCTATTTACTACTGCATGGACAACAGACATAGCTACACAAGCGGCCATCCACGTGGACTTCCAACACATTAGTATGCCTGAACCCTCCCCAACAATCCATGAATACGTAAATACGTACATGAGGATCCTCTACATTGACTGCACTGTATGACTAACTTTGCTTACTTTGACTCTATGATGAAACTGATAGGTAAATACTCTGCTGCTATTTTTGGGCACCCCAGAGTCACCTGAATAGAAGTTTTACAGGGGTTGTGACCAGCTACCAACTTGTTCAGACATGCAGAGCTCCAGCTCTGATCAGTATGCTGAAATAAAGTTAAAAAAGATTTTTTCCTGTATAACTTTTTGACATAAACAGCTCAACTAAGCCATCAAGAGCATCTGGGAGCAGAACTGGACTTTTCAGTCAACCCGGGGACTGGTAATCCAAAGACGCAGAATGCCAACAGGGGCGGCAAGAAAATTCAACATACAACCTTGAGCAACAGAGAGAAAGGAGCTTCAGTGGTAGGTTCTCTCATTATGGAACTGACTACATAAGACACTTTTCAGGCAGTCAAAGCAAGGGATGGTCGGTTCATCTCGCTTAACAAAATGGTGGCCAACATACAACTAAGCTACGCTTGTGAAAGCAGCAAAGCACTCAGGCTGTGACAGAGGTAAAGGAAACAGCATGGCCAGAGAAATCATTTGCAGTGATAATGGGACTAATAAAACAGGGTATTAAGGTTTCATCTAGAGAATGCTGAAAATCTAGTGTGCGCTGCCAATTTTTGAATAGTAGGTATGCCTGAGCAAATGGAGGGGCACAATTAATCTGAATTTCTGAAAGAATGGTTTTCTAAGCATTTTGACATTCCCACCCCACACCCCGCTATGCTCAAGGCTCATCTCAGTAGTCCTTGAAGAGCCCTGGAAAGACTGGAGGGAGTTTGGAACATGCTGGTGGTACATTCGATCTCTCAGGACAGGGACAGGATTCAGCAGGATGAAAAGGGCCGGTAATGCCGGACGATGTCACTAAGATCTCTTTGCTCTCGGACCTTAGCTTTGGCACATGGTCACATTGCAAAGTTTTCAATTCTATCCAAGCTGGAACTTGGAGTTTCTCATAGCTTGCAGTTCCCTGCTAAACTGAAAGTGATGGTAGTGCCATGTCATACAGTGAAGCCCACCAGGATGAAGTGCAGCACTGCAGAATTCTGCAGTAGAGTTACTGCAGCAAACAACACAAAATCAATGGGAGTTAAACCCTTTTGTCATGCAGTAAACCTGTGACACTGTGCTTCATCCTGGCGGGCATCACTTGTAATTTATAAATTGTGCCACAATCTGCTGCATCCGCACTTGCGTCCAGATTAGTGATGTAAACGTGATGCAAATATGCCACAATTATGATGCAAAATATAGGTTAGTCACCTGTAACTAGTTCTAGGACTGGTATGTGGCTCACATCCACACTCTGGCAATTCCACTGGAATGTGCTAACTTGATTGACATCTTTAAGTTAAGCTCCTCCCACCACCTGGGTGGTATATCCACCGACTCTGCCCTGTGATGTCAGATCTTTGCACGGTGGAAGCAGGGACCTGTGTGCCACTTGCCGGGGGAGGCTGTGCAGTTGTGAACCATATACCTAGAAAGTACACTTGCGTAAGATCTTACCGTGACAGTAGATCTTCCAGGAATGTCTCTTGCAGTAGGTCATTACTTCTGGGAGATCCCAGCAGGTGGCGCTATCACACGGCAGCTTCTTTCAGCAGTCTCCTCACCAGGGACCA
This sequence comes from Neoceratodus forsteri, assembly GCA_016271365.2. NCBI lineage: Eukaryota > Metazoa > Chordata > Ceratodontiformes > Ceratodontidae > Neoceratodus > Neoceratodus forsteri. The sequence continues at coordinate 38,902,318 of CM028132.1, read as the reverse complement.
CCCACATGACATCACTTCCTGGTTCTGCCTATAAGAGTGGGTGCTCTCTGTTCCCCGCCGGATTCAGCTCGTAAGTGAGGGTCCGAGGGAAATCGAGGTACCAGTGAGTCCCAACCCTCAGTTGTTATATTGTAACTTCCCCTATAAAATAAAATTGGTAGGGGGATGGAGGGTGGGAAGCTACCTACTGCAAGAGACATTCCTGGAAGATCTACTGTTACGGTAAGATCTTACGCCACTGTACAATCTTCTACAGAATGGTCTCTTGCAGTAGGTCAATACTTCTGGGAGATTCCCAAGCAGTTAATATGCCAGTGGGGAGGTCAGCTACGGCATTGTGCTTTATAGAGCAGTGCAGCTGAATGACCGGTAGTTGTCTAAAGGCAGTATCCAAGTTATATTGCCTGGTAATGGTTTGGACAGTGTACCAGGTAACTGCATTATAATGTCGGTGATAAAATCATTGGTGAAACAAGCCAAAATGGCTGTTAGTAGTTTTCTCCTGAGAAGTTTGATCAAAACTCGATGAGGGCATATTGTATCCATCATAGTAATAATTCATGTAACGGATTCATCCGTATAATGGAGTGACTGGTAGGTCCCAGTGGCTTGTAGCCAAGGATATGGAAGTTGAACAAGTCAGATTCTATGGTGGAAAAGGTCTGAGTAAGAGGTTTTAAGTATAACATGCCCCTGAGGAATACTCTGGTTGTCAAGTTTCTGGTATATATGTATGGTAGAAATTAACAATTAGCTGAGGTTTTCAGCGAATAATCGGGTGAAATTGTATAGGGCTGTTCTAAGTAGGTAGTAATATGAGCCCAGGGTTTGAAAGGAAACCCAAATGATACAAGTGTGTCCACTTAGGAGTGTTCCATTGTAGCTTGTCAGGGAAGCATCAAAGAACTGTCTGCTAGTTTGTTATAAATTATGTGAATGGATCCATTTAGGAACGTATATGCTACTTAGTAGCTATCAGGAAAGTAGCGCAGGATGTCTGCTACATAGTCATAAATGAGAAATGTATCCATTTAGTATTGTTACTTGTAACATGGCAAAAATCAGAACATGTGAAAGAAGGAACACAATTGACTGAATGGCGTCAGGTGACACAAGAGCAACACGGCATTATGGCACGATAATGCCATGTTGGCATTGGGAGCGTGCAGAAGAAAAGATTGAAGCACTGGTCGTGGTGTGGACGAGCCTGAGAAATGTGGAGTGTGCTTCCGAAGAAGTGAGCAGGGCATATATTGCCGTAAGTCTCACCAATAGGTGGCGGTACGAACAGACATAGTCAAAGTGAATGGCAGTGCGAAGGAGAGAGTACACCGGTGTGTTCCACGGTGACGCAAGAGTGTTTGCCGGGACACAGCACACAAAGGTGAAGAGTAGTCTTACCCACACATCCACCCAGATGAGAGTTCACGAGTCGCAAAACAGTGAAAGGCAGTAGTTGGCAGTAAAACCAAACAATACACCATATGTCAACTGAGCAGAAGTGTCCTGATGTTTCAAAAGCACCACCTATTGGTGCAAAATGCAGTGTGTGGGGCAGCTGTCCAATTGAGTTCGAGTGTGGCAAACAATGGGCAGGAACAAAATGTATTTGCAAGCTGAAATTGCACTGTTAGCAGTTCACGACGGTACCCGATGGAAATAACAACAGTGCCACCAAAATCACAGAGCAAAAGTACAGCATCCTGAAACATGGCATGTAGAAAAACAGCAAAAGTGGTGTGCTCTTGTACACGCGCCACCTGTTGGTCGGAAACATCAGTGCAGGTCTGCACAGTCAGGTAAGATAAGTCCCGTCAGTCCTGGGGCACAGTAAAGTATACAGTCAACAAATAGTTCCCACAATCCAGCAGGGCAGCAAGATCAGTTAAACATTGATGCAGACGAGTAGAACAGCCGAATAGAAGTGGGATGGTTGTAACTGACAAGAATATGTTATCTCTATCTTGCAAGGTAAAGCAAAGTGGTGACATGTCAAAAGTTGCTAGACACTATGTAAGTCGATGTCGGCAGTCCAACATGCACACGCATTGTGGCACTTACACAGAGCCTTATAAAGAAGGACAGAGAAACCATAAATCAGTAAGTTACATAATTCGTACTGCTGATGTGTGCGTCATAACAAGTAAAACAATATCCAGATGAAACTTACATTGCACAAGCCATGTTACAAGCGCAATAATCCACTCCAAAGGTGGCATCTAATGGGGAATTAATGCATGGTTGGGCCATTATAGGCTCTCGGTGTGCACTGTTCCAATCACGCATTAATTCTCCATTAGATGCCACCTTCGTTGTGGATTAATGCTTACTTAGTAGCCCTCAGGGAAGCAAGGAAATATTTGCCATGTAGTCATAAATGATGCGAATGTACCCATTTGGGATTTTAGGAGTCAGATAAAAGCTGTTAGGAAAATAGCAGGGAAATGTCTGCTATGGTGTCCTGTATAAGTAATCTCATTTACAAGGGGGTCCTTGAGCATTAAAGCTTGGGATTGCAGACCTTTCAGGTTGTGGCATTTTTGGGTTTCTCCCTTCACATTGGAAGTCTGTTTTGGGTATTAATTTGACTGTAATAGCTATTAAGTGCTTTCGTAGCCTGTAATGCCAGATTTGTGGAGGCCATGTATGGGCCTGTTCTCTCATTGGTCCCTTAATATTTCAGTAACCTTTCAGTGATATAGGATCGATAAAAGAGAATCACGTCCAGAGTAATGACATGGCATTAATGGAATGTTTTTTGTTTTGTTTTTAGGATATAAAATGTAGTTATATTTCAGGTATTTTACACGAAAAACTGAGACGATGATCCCTTTATTTGTTCTGCTGGGTAAACAGATATCTGAGTAATGATTCTGGATGGCGGGTAGACATAAGCTGCAAGGCAACATCCAAGGCAAGATTAACATGGGATTGTGCAGTGGGGTTGATCCACATGTCCTATGTATAATTTGGGGGGTTTTGTACTCCTTTTTTAAAAGCTGCATCTGTTATTTGCATTTACTGATTTAATAAGCCCTGGTTGAGATTGGAGTCAGTGTCCACCATGAAAGAGCATTGCTAGAGACAGGCGGGATCCAGATGTGATGATCTGAGTGACCTGTACTTGCTCTCCGCTTAAAACTTTTCCGTGTTAAGGACATACATCTCCTTGTAATAGGCCCTGGTTGGCACTTATATGGTGCAGGCAGTATCCAGATGTGATGGTCTGAGCGACCCGTACTTGGTGTCCGCTTTAAATTGTCCACTGTTGGGGACATACACCTCCTTGTAAAGCCTCTTTATTTGTGTCTCTGAATATAAAGGCAGAATAACCCCCCAGTTTCACTGAAGTCCTATGGAGGAGTAGGGGGTTCAGATATGTGATATCATAGAGCTGTAGGCACTGTTGTTGTCGTCAGAATGAAAGTTCAGGCAGGCCCAGAGGTAGTGTGCCTTTGTTATTTGTCCTTTGTTTTCGGAAAAAAAACACCTCATTAGTTGTTTTTATACTGTATGTTATAGTCTGCCTGAGGCTTGTAAGACATCCAGAATGACATGGGTTCCTGGACCAGATAGTTTATCGCCTGAGAACAGGGTGTTAGCTGCCTCATGTTGTATAACATATATAAGGCCCGGGATTTGTGAGCTAGGCCTGATGTCATATAGTAATGCCTGTGGCAAAGTATTTATTATATTATATCCCAGTCTTTAGGGGATGTCGTTAAAAGTATTACATATAGGCATCAGTTGTTCTTTTTCAGGTGAAAGAGGTGATAAAATGCCCAGAGTATGCTGGTATTTAGTATATGGCCCATCTAATTCAGTATTCGAGTATTCGGAGTACCTGGGCAATATTCTCCATATAAAATGAAAATCATCGGGGTGAGGTAGCCCTGGAAAGTTGAGCCTTGTCGTCATCACAAAGGGATGTTATAAAATAGGGGAATTGTGCCTCCTGAAAGTCCGTGTTAGAAACCCCATCCTAATACATCTCCTCTCAGAGGTTCCTCTCGTTCTGTGTGGTTTGTTCACAGAATTGTAATCCTCCATCGGTGTCGGAGGTGATAAAAAGGAGATAGTTCCAGCTCCATTTGTGTCCTCTTTGTAGGAGATGGAGATATAGTGTGAGAGGAGTGGTGTTTATATGACTCGAATGTATGGTCGAGCCCAAATACTAAAACATTTTTTATTAATAATATGCTCAATATTGGGTACCTGTAAGATAGCCAGTCAATAAGTTTAGCTTGTGAGCTCATCATGATTGTTGCACCCGACGGTAGTGGGCGTTACAGAGGATGAATGTATGCCTCTAATAATATAATCCTCCACTCCTTTGGTGAGGATTTTTTTTTTTGTCATATAATGAATGTGGTATGGTCCTGGGGTTAGAATATGTTAATTTGCCCCTTTTTCTCATGAGGTGTGACCCCATAATATGTGGTGAGATGTCCTCATGGGTATATGCAGGAAGAAATGAAACATCTTTATCAAGTGTAGGGCCCCTGAGGGGCTGACATTGAAATAATAGTCTCCATTGATGGACAAATCGCCTTTAAAGGTATGATTTCATGATGAAAAATCTGCTCCGTCCATGGTGGAATGTAGTCGATGGGAGAGCATAAAAAACAGGTTACTCACCTGTAACAGTAGTTCTAGGAGAGGTATATGTTGTTCATCCACACTGTTTGGCATGTCCCTTTCCCTTTAAGATCAGACTGAAGTCTTCAAGCTAGCTCCTCCCACCCACCCGGGTGGTATATACCTCGGCTCCGCCCCATGACGCCAGATCTTAGCCTGCTGGAAGCCAGGTTGTGTGCGTCCATAGCCGGGGAGGTCCGTGTGGATGAACAACATATACCACTCCTAGAACTACTGTTACAGGTGAGTAACCTGTTTTTCTAGGAGCGTGGATATGTTGTTCATCCACACTCTTTGGCAGACTCCTAGCAGTTCTCTGGGAGGAGGGAGGCAAGGCGCACACCCCCTACTTAGGGAACAGAGATTGGAGAACCGAGGCCCCAAAACTCAAGGTCGATGTGGTAGTGGGTAATGAAGGTGTTTGCTGACTTCCAGGTAGCAGCCCAACAGATTTCCTGGATAGGGATGTCCCTGGAAGCAGCCACCGATGCAGCAGTATGGCAGGTAGAATGAGCTCTTATCCCTCTGGGAGGCTCCTTGTCCGCTAACTCGTAGCACAGACCTATGCATGATGTAATACAATACATCTTGCCATGGTCCGTTTGGCTGCAGGTCTGCCAGAAGCGGCTTCAGCGTAGGTGACAAACAGCTGGTGAACCTCTCCCGGAATTTCTGCCGTCCCCTCCTTATAATAGGAGAGAGCACATCTCAGGCCCAAGGTATGGAGCCTGTACTCGGCCTCTGAGGTGTGATTAGGGTAGTATACTGGTAGAGTCAACACCTGGTTAAGGTGAAACTCTAACAGCACCTTCGGAAGGAATTTCGGGTGGGGACGGAGGACAACTTTGTCCCTGTGGAAGACCAGATAAGGGGAGTCCACCGAAAGCGCTTGGAGCTCCCCTGTCCTTCTGGCAGACATGATAGCCACCAGGAAGGCTGTCTTCCATGACAAGTGTGACAACTCACTCTTGTGCATTGGTTCAAATGGCTTGCCCATGAGCTTTGCCAGTACCAGCAGTAGATCCCACGGAGGTGGAGGTTCATGCACCGGAGGGGATATGTGATCCAGGCCTTTGAAAACATGGTCGACCACTGTCTCCTGCGTCATTGTTGGCTGACCGGACCACGCCTGGTAAGCAGAAATGGCTGCCGGGTGCACCCTAAGGGTCAATGACTGTAGACCCCCTTTGGAGAAAGACCAAAGGTAGTCGAGAGTGTTAGCCACCGAACAGGATAAGGGGTCCAGACCCTTACCCTGACACCAAATGGAAAACCTTTTCCATTTGAAGGCACATTTCCTGGTCGATTCCTTTCGAGATGCCTCCACCACGGTGTAGACATCTTCAGAAAGACCCAAAGCCTGGAACTCTAGCCGCTCAGGTACCAGGCTGTGAGGTGCAGGGACTGAAGGTCCGGATGGAAGACCTTCTCCTGGTTGAGAGATATCAGGTCTGAGCGTGTACAAAGCAGCTCCGGGGGCCTGCAGCTGAGGCGGAGGAGATCTGGATACCAGAACTGGCGCGTCCAGTCTGGGGCTACCAGAATCACCTTCGCCTTGTCCCTCCTCACCTTGAGTAACACCTTATGGATCAAGGGAAATGGAGAGAAGTCATAGAGGCGGCCTGGGGTCCACGGCCTTGAGAAGGCATCCCCCTGGAGCGAGACCTGCTGAGGGGGGAGGGGGCAGGCATGATATAGCCTCAACTTGGTGTTTTCCCTAGAAGCAGACAGATCTACCATCGGTTTGCCCCAACGGGAGAACAGGCTGTAAGCTACCTCTGGATGGAGAGACCACTCGTGGGATGTTTGGCCTATATAGCTGAGAGCATCCGCCAGTTGGTTCGAGACTCCTGCCACATGGATGGCTAGGAGATCCACCTCCAACTGGCTTACGAGGGACCAGATGCGGAGTGCCTCCTTGCAAACCAGATGGGAGTGCATGCTGCCCTGTTTGTTGAGATAGTACATGGTCATGGTATTGTCTGTCTGGACTTGAACCACTTGACCCCGGAGCTGAGGAGCGAAAGCTGACAGCACCAGTTTGACAGCTCTGAGCTCCAACAGGTTGATTTGGCATCAGGACTCTTCGAGGGTTCAGAACCCGTGGGACCTGTTGTCCCCCATGTAGGCTCCCCAGCCCATGAGAGAGGCATCGGTCATGAAGATGACCACTGGCTCGGGGCGAACAAATGGGATCCCTTCCTACAACAGTCTGGGGTGGTCCACCATTGGAGAGCGCCCTACATCTTCTGGGTTATAGTGATCAGCTGGTCGAAGTGACCGTGGCGCTGAGTAAACTGGGCGGCCAGCTCCCATTGGAGGGGGCACATGTGCAACCGGGCCCAACGGACCACTGAGATGCACGCCGTCATGTAACCCAGAAGGTGCATAAAGTCCTGGTCAGGGCACAAGTGCCCAACCAGAAATGATTGGGCAAAGGAGGAAAGAACCTCCGCCCTGTCTGCCAGGAGCCGAGCTCTGGCTTGACAAGAGTCGAGCTCTGCCCCGTTGAAACCCAGCACCTGAGAAGGCATGAGTTTTGACTTGACCTCATTGATCAGGAGGCCGAGTTGGGAGCAGGTTTGGAGGGCCAGATCCCTGGACCTCTCCACCTCCTGTTGGGTGGAATCTGCTAAGAGCCAATCGTCGAGGTAGGGGTAAGTTCTGACCCCCCCGATGCCGAAGATGGGCCACCACCACCACTGCAGTGCATTTGGTGAAGACCTGTGGGGCTGATGACAGGCCGAATGGCATGGCTCGAAATTCGTACAGGGTCCCTTTGACTCTGAAGCAGAGGAATCGCTGATGGGACGGACGAATGAGACATGAAAGAACGCATCCTGCAGATCCAGTGAACAGAACTACATGTTTCGCTCCAAGGATGGTAAGATCTGGGACAGAGTGACCATCTGATGGGTGCGTGACCTAAGAAACTGATGCAGGTCATGGAGATCTAAAATGGGGTGCCAGCCCCCATCCGCTTGGGCACCAGGAAGTACCTGGAGACAAAGCCTGGGTCTGCTGGAGGATCCGCCACTGAAGCTATTACCTCCTTGAGGAGGAGCTGAGCAATGTCGTCCCAAAGAGACGACTGAGTATGGACAGATACTCTTTCCTCCAGAGGGTCGCGGGCTCGGCTGGGAGGATACTGCTCGAATTCCAGAGAGAGTCCCTGACCTACCACTTCGAGAACCCATCTGTAGATGGTAATAGCGGACCAGGCGGAAAGGAAGTGATGGAGCCGTCCCCCACGGGAGGACCCAGAGCTGGCATGATGGAGATAAAGGTGGCAGCCCCCATCCCATCACTGGGCAGGCTTAGAGGAGGAGAAGGCTCCAGGACCTGAGCCTCGGTCCCCTTTGCGGGCCTGTTGGGGTCCAGGCTTGGGCCGAGGGCGCCAAGCTTGAGCCTGCTGCTGACCTCCTTGGCAGGAGGACTGCTGGCCGAAAGGGCTTCTTCTTTTTCTTCTTCTGGTTCTTGCCTGAAGAACTCCTGGCAGAAGTGGCGTCCAAGGTGGCACTGGACTGTTTAATGCGCTGTAGGTGACCAGCCACTCCTGGGCTGAACAAGACGGTCCCAAGGAAAGGCACATCAGCCAACTTATGCTGAGTATCCACTGGGAAGGAGGATAACCTCAGCCAGGCCCTGTGGCGAGAGGCCACTGCGGCTGCCATCGAGCGGGCACAAGAATCCCCAATGTCCAGGGCTGTCTGGAGCTGCTGTTTGGCAACAGCATGGCCCTGGTCCCAGACTTGCTTAACCGTGGTTTGCATGTCCACTGGGAGATGTGGGAGGACTCCATCTAATGACCCGAGAAAGGCATGAAAGAAGTGTGCCATGATGACGGCCGAACTGGCCTGATGAAGGCCCAAGGAGGAAGCCGCATAGACTTTCCGTGCCGAATAGTCCACGAGCTTGGACTCCTTATCGGGGGGATGGTCAGTGTCGGCAGAACTGCCAGTACGCCTGAACACAGAGGCGGTTGCCAGGCTCTCGGCCAAGGGGGTTCTGGACCGCGACCGAGATCAGATGGGCTGACTCGGTTGCTCAGGAGACACCAGAAGGATCGGTGAAACCCAGGGGTCCAGAACCAGGACCTCGATGGGGACAACAGCAGGCTGGGTCTCCTCATCGGGGAACACCAGGACCGGAGTCCTTTCCAATGAGTTGTTGGCCACGGCCGGCGACAGAGTGTCAATAGGGTCGAGAATGATCTCGACTTCATTGGCCACATCCTCAGTCATCTGGCCAGATGTAAGGTCCATGAAGCCTGCGGCCGAGAAAGCTATCTCAGCCGAGGTCAAGACTGCATGCTCCTGAGACTGAGACCTCTCTCGGTCCCAAGAGCACCTTCATCGAAACGAAAGACAGGCCAGATTACTTTTTCCTCTTGCGAGAGCGGAAGGAGTGTGAGCCCGCAGGTGCTTTACCCTGGGTGGGGAGAGACTGGCACAACTCCTTTAAGGAACCTGTGAAGGTGAAGCCCAGGTTGGGAGGAACGAAAAAGCTTTGATTAGCTGAAGCGCTGACGGCTTCTTCTTTGAACGCATTCATGCGTTCCAGCTGCTCAGCGGAGCCTGCAGCCATGGAAACCACCCACCTAGCCTCCTTAGACTTCACCAGAGGGTTCCTTTTTTCTGGTCTCCCCAGCTTCAGGCGCACCAAGCGGTCTTCCAGGATGCTGGGATGGAAGGTGAGGCAAAAGCTGCAAGATGAGGTGTCATGGCCGACACCTAGGCAGTAGACGCATGTGAGGTGGGGATCGGTGCACAACATCTTCTGGCTGCAAGGACACCGACGAAATCCCAGAGAAGATTTCTCTTCCATGATCGAAGATGCAAAAGTGCAATCGCTAACGCGAATGAGTTTTAGTTTCGGTAAAACCGAGGGTTTGAAAGCCACGAAGGGCCTATGAAATGCGTGAGCATGAGGAAGGCAACCAGTGTCTTCCAGCGGAAAGGAAGATCTGGTGTCATGGGGTGGAGCTGAGGTATATACCACCCGGGTGGGTGGGAGGAGCTAGCTTGAAGACTTCTGGCTGATCTTAGAGGGAAAGGGACATGCCAAACAATGTGGATGAACAACATATCCACACTCATAGAAATAGGTGTTCTGTCAACTGTATAGGCACTCCTGGTGAAAGGAGAGTCATAAATGCAGGTTCCGTCAATGGGGAAGACAGTCCCACAGTGGTATTCATGGGCTCTGTCGACGGGGGGTGGGTGATGAGAGGGAAATTCATATGCACCATCGACGGGGGAGGTAGTCCCGTCGAGAGTGTGAAATCCATGTGTTCAGTCAACAAGGGAGGCAGTCCCATCAACAGGAGAGTAAAATTCATATGCTCTGTCGACGGGGAAGGTAGTCTCATCGACGGGAGAGGCTTTCTGAGAGCCTCCGTTGACAGGGGAGTATGCCCGTCGAGAGAGTGAAAGTCGGGTGCTCAGTTGATGGGGGAGGCAGTCCCGTCAACGGGAGAGGTATTTTTTAGTTCCTCCGTCGACTGGGGAGTGTGCCCCGTTGATGAGAAAGTGATAATCAGATGCTTCGTCAATGGGGGAGGTAATTCTGTCAAGAGAAGAGGCTTTCTGAGAGCCTCCGTTGATGGGGGAGTGTAGCCTATCGACAAAAAGTGTTGTTTCGATGCTCCGTTGATGGGGAAAGTACTCCTATGTATGAGATTATGTGCCCCGTCGATGAATAAGATAGAGAAGTGCCTGCTGTCGACGGTGTATGAATCCTGTCGACCGAGAATGTCTTTTTGATGAGACAACATTTTGCTGTGGTTGCCTTTACATTTCGGCATAGCAGGACTTAAGAGACAGGTATTTCCTTCTCTTTTTATTTTGTTTCTGGCATTTAAGCACAGGAGTTGGTGTCGTGTATAAAGCCCAGGCTGTGTTTTGTTTCTGGCATAAAGTACAGGAGTTGGTGCCGTATACGAATCCCAGGTAACCTCAGGCTGTAAAAGTTCAGTTCTCGTCAATGACTGCTTACACAGAAAATTGAGCTAGCTGTTGTATGAGCTGAAGCTGGTGGGGAAAATGAACAGAGAGCACTAGGGACCACCCACTGTTTTAGGCAGAGGCAGGAAGTGATGTCGTGTGTGGGTGGTCCCTGGTGAGGAGACTGCTGGAAGAAGCTGCCGTGTGATAGCGCCACCTGCTGGGAACTCCCAGAAGTAATGACATACTGCAAGAGACCTTTCCGTAGAAGATCTACAGTTACATGGGGCTGGCAGTATAGCCTAGAGGTTAGACTGAGTAACGAGCTGTGAATGAACTTGGTACATCCAGCAGACCTGGGTTTGATTCCCATAACCTCTACTTGCTTACTGTGAGACTCTGAGCTAGTCACTTAACCTCCCCATTGCTCCTGGGTCACCCCTGAAAACAGGTACTTGTGCCTAGTGCGCGTCATACCCGGTTACCAAAGACCAAAATAACTAAAAAAACGGTGAGTAAACTGTTTTTCTAGGGATGTGGATATGGTTCACTATCCACACTCTGGCAGACTCCTAGCAGTTCTCTGGGAGAAGAGGGTAAGGTGTGCACCCCATTTGGCAAACAGGACTGGAGAACCAAGGTTCCAAAACCAGCATCCCGGCAGGACTCAAGGTCAATGCAGTAATGGAAAATAAAAGCATGTGCTGACTTCCAGGTAGCAGTCCTGCAGATTTTCTGGATAGGGATGTCCCTAAAACCAGGCACTGAGGCAGCAGTATGTCTAGTGGAATGAGCTCCAAGTTCTTCAGGAGTTTCCTACCAGCCAGCTTATAACAGAGGTCGTCCATCTACCAATTGTCCACTTCGCTGCCTGTCTGCCAAGTGTGACTTCAGCATGATAAACAGCTGTCGAACCTCTCCCCAAAACTCCAGTCGAGAACTCTGCACAATAAGAGAGCACCCTCTGCAGGTCCAGGGTATGGAACCTGAAGTCAGCTTCCGAAGATGGGTAAATACCAGTAAGTTAATCACCTGGTTAAGGTGAAACTCTGATACTATCTTCAGGAGGAACTTCAGGTTGGGACGAAGGATGATTCTGTCCCTGTGAAAGACCAGGTATGGGAACTCTGCTGAGCGTGCCTGAAGCTCTTTGATCCTTCTGGCTGAGGTAATGACCACCAGGAAAGGCCGTCTTTCAGAACAGATGTGACATCTCACACCTGTGCCTAGACTCAAAAGGCTTTCCCATAAGCAAAGCCAATGTCAGCATTAAGTCCCATGGTGGAGGTGGATCCACCACAGGAGGGGACAGGTGGTCCAGGCCTTGGAAAAAGCACCTGACCACTTTCTCCTGGGCCACCAATGACTTACCAGCATGCACCTGGTAGGAAGAGATGGTTGCCAGATGCATCTTAAGGGCCGTCACTGGCAGCCCCAGCTGACAGAGGGACCAGAGGTAGTCCAAAATGCTCACCACAGGGCATATGAGGGGATCAAGCCCCTAGCCCTGGCATCAGATGGAAAACATCTTCCATTTAAAGGCATTACACTGGCAACACAACTCTTTCCGAAAGGCCTCCACAGCGTGGAGCACTTCATTCTAAAGACCTAAGGCCTGGAAATCTAGCTGCTCAGGAATCATGCTGTGAGGTGCAAGGACTGCAGGTCCAGGTGCAAAACCTTCCTCTGTTGTCTGGGCAGCAGATCCTAGTGGTGAGGTAGCCACCCCAGAGATCTGCTGCTAAGGAGATCTGGGGACCAGAATGCCGCGGCTAGTCTGGAACCATCAGTATCATCTGCAACTTGTCTTTCTGGGCTTTGACTACTACCTTGTGAATCAAAGAGAAAGGAGGGAAGGCATACACGAGGCATGAGGTCCAGGGTCTCACAAAGGCATCCCCAACAGTGTCCCAGACTGTGGGGGCAGGCATAAAACACTCTCAGTTTGGCATTCTCCCAGGAGGCAAACAGTTCCATCAGAGGTGTGCCCCACAGAGAGGGTGGCATCTGGTGTAGCTCATACAGGGTGTTCCTTCGACCCTGAAGTGTAGGAACTGCTGATGGGACAGACAGATTGGGATGTGAAAGAATGCGTCCTGCAGATCCAGTGAACAGAACCACGTTTTGCTCCAAGGATGGTATGATCTGGGACAGAGTGACCATCCGAAAACTGCGTGACCTGAGATACTGATTCAGGTTGTGCAGATCTAGAATGGGGCACCAGCCCCCTGTCCGCTTGGGCACCAGGAAGTACCTGGAGACAAAGCCTGGGTCTGCTGGAGGATCTGCCACTGGAGCTACTGCGTCCTTGAGGAGGAGCTGAGCGATGTTGTCTCGGAGAGCCGACTGGGTATGAGCGGATACTCTTTCCTCCCAAGGTGCACGGGCTTGGCTTGGGGGGTACTGCTCAAATTCCAGAGGCAGTCCCTGACCGACCACTTCGAGAATCTACCTGTTTGAAGAGACAATGGACCAGGTGGAAAGGAAGTGGCGGAGTCAGCTCCCCATGGGAAGACCCAGGGCTGAGGTGACGGGAGAGGGGTTGACAACCCCTGCCCCGTCACTGAGCAAGCTTGGAGGAGGCTCCAGGACCTGAACCTCAGCCTCCTTTATGGGCCTGTTGGGGTCCGGACTTGGTCCAGGGGATGCCAAGCTTGAGCCTGTTGCTGTTACTGGTGCTGCTGTCCACCTTGAAAAGAGGACTGCTGAGCCACAGGGGAAGAATGCCGAAAAGGTTTCTTTTTCTTCTGCTGGTTCTTGCCCGAAGAACCCTTGGCAGAAATAGCATCCAAGGTGGCATTAGACTGTTCAATGCGCTGAAGGTGACTGGCCACTCCTGGGCCGCACAGGTCGGTCCTGAGGAAGAGCACGTCAGGTAGTTTGTGCTGGGTATCTACCGGGAAGGATGAGAGCCTCAGTCAAGCCCTGCGATGAGAGGCAACTGCGGCAGCCATCGAACGGGCACAAGAATCTCAATTGTCCAGGGCCATCTGAAGCTGCTGTTTGGCAACAGCGTGGCCCTGATCCCGGACCTGCTTGACTGTGGTCTTCATGTCCGTGGGGAGATGTGGGAGGACTTCATCCAGCGACCCTAGAAGGGTGTGAGAGAAGTGTGCCATGACGATGGCCAAACTTGCCTGACGAAGGCCCAAGTAGGAAGCCGCATAGACCTTCCTGGCTGAATAGTGCAAAAGCTTGGACTCTTTATCAGGAGGTCGGTCAGTGTTGGCAGAAAGTACAGTTACGCAAGAACTTACCATAACAGTAGATCTTCAAGAGAGGCTCTTGCAGAAGGTATTCACTTATAGGACTGACCCGCCAGGCGTCAGGACCCCATGGAAAAATTTCTAGCTAGCAGTCTCTGGTGGGGGACCACTCCCACGTCAGGTGACCGGTGTCATATGACGTCAGTATAAAGGGGCGGTCCCCACACCTGCCTTCCAGTTCTTTCCCACCAAAGGCCAAAAGAGGCAAGAGCGAGAGAAGAGGATATTCCCCCCTTGGAAATGGAGCCAAAAAAAAGCTTGGGGGGGTGGGAAGGCAATACCTACTACAAGAGCCTCTCTCGAAGATTTACTGTTATGGTGAGTTCTTATGTAACTGTACTATCTTACTTTGAAAGGGCTCTTGCAGTAGGTATTCACATAAAGAACTGAGTCCCAAGTAGTCTGGAATAAGGAAAAATACTCGAGAGGAGTGTCATCCATAGCATGGAACCTCAGGCTGAATGGGTCTCATGAGAGGAGACCTTGTAGAACAGCCAACCCGAAGCCTGCTCTGCGGCGAGAGGCAATGTCCAAACCGTAGTGTTTCGTAAAGGTATGGACAGAAGTCCAAGTTGCGACTGCACAGATGTCTGCCTCTTGACATATTCTTGAAACAAGCTACTCCTCTGGCAGAGTGACCTCTGACCTGACCCGGCAGGGTCTTGTACTTGTCATAACAGAAAGTGATACAATGAGCCAACCATTTCAAGAGGCATTGCTTAGATACATCATTGCCTTCACTTTTGTAAGCAAAAGAGACAAAAAGCTGATCAGTTTTCCTGAGATCCTTCACCGAGTGGTGTAGTATCTCAGTATTCTGTGACGATCCAGAGTGTGCAAGAGGTATTCCCCTTGACTGGAGTATTGCGTAAAGAAAGTGGGTAGCTCAATTAATTGATTCAGTGTAGATTCGGCCACCACCTTAGGGAGAAACATATGGTTGGTGCGTAGAGCCACATGTTCCTTGTGGAAAATCAAGTATGGGATTTTGTACATTAGAGCCTGAAGCTCGGAAATACACTGAGCAGAAGTAATGGCCCCTAGAAAGAGTCTCTTCCAAGAAAGGAACTGTAAATCATCTGTAGCTGCCTGCTTGAAGGGAAGCAGGGTAAGTTTCTCCAGAATAAAATTCAAGTCCCAAGGATGGGCAGGAATGCAGATGGGGGGGTCTCAGATGGAGAACCCTTCTGAGGAAGGTCTTGGAGACTTCCAACTGAGCGAAAGTCCTGTCTCCAAAGGGAATGTGGTAAGCTGAAATAGCGGCCATGTGGACTTTGAGTGAGGAATGGCGGAGACCCAGATTGAAGAGGTGATTGATGCATGTAGTCCAGAACTTTATTGACTGTGCATGAGAAAGCTTCGAATTCTTTTGAGCTAGCCCAAATAGAAAAACCTTTCCACTTCATGGCGTATGTGGACCTGGTGGAAGGCTTTCTGGCCTCTACCAAGATGTCCGCTACGAGCGGAGAAACTCCGAAGCGGGCTTTTGCTATGTCTGCAGGAGCCACGCATGTAAATGAAGGGATGTGAAACATGGATGAACAAGGGTCCCCTGATCCTGGGTCAACAATTGTTGCGACAGAGGAAGAGGAGTGGAGGTTCCTCTGAAAACTGTTGCAGGAGAGAGAACAAAACTTGCCTGGGCCAGAAGGGAGCAATGAGAATCATTCCAGCTCCTTCCAATCTGAGTTTGTTCAGAACCCTCAGAATTAATGGAAGGGAAGGCATAAACGAATCTTTCCCTCCAAGCCAGAGACAGAGCATCCCGCCAAAAAATGTCTTGCCCTGGAGCAAGCAAGCAAGCAGAAGGCGAGAAGTTTTGCGTTTAGGGGAGAGACGAAGAGGTCTATCTGAGGTGTTCCCCATCACTGAAAGATGTCGTTTACGACTTCTTGATCCAACTCCCATTCGTGGGACCTGCCTGAGGACCCAATGAGTTGGTCCGCCAGTGTTTTTTCCACTCCCAGAACGTGGACCGCAGTCAAGTGAAGGTGATTCTGGGCTGCCCAATACCAGACTCTCATCACTTCCCAGCACAGAGAGTAGGAACGTGTTCCTCCCTGTTTGTTGAGATACCAGACTATGCACATGTCGTCTGATTGTATGAGGAGATGACCGGGGAGGATGAAGGAGTGTAGAGCCTGAAGGGTGTAAAGAACTGCCCTCAGTTCAAGCACATTTATGCGCAGATTTTATTTGAACTTGGACCAGCTGCCCGGAGTCCTGTGAGACTTAAGGTGGGCACCCCAGCCTTCTCCCGACACATCTGTCAACATCTGGGGGGGGGGTTCGATGCAGAAGTGAACTCCCAGGCATAGGTTCTCCTGAACCATCCACCATTGCAAGTCCCTGATCATGGGATCAGAAACTAGTAACTCTTGGTCTACATTGTCCATGGCCTGGTCCCATTATGACCGAAGCATCCATTAAGAGATCCTCAAACAGAGCCGAGCGAGTGGGACTGTTGGAATGGCAGCCACCATTTGCCCGAGGAGGCAAAGGAATGACCTGGCTCTGACCCTCCCTCAACTGGACAGAAGACAGGCCTGAGTCTAAAGGGTGTCTACGCTGTCCGGAGGCAAAAAGGCTTTGCCGATGCTCATGCCCACAGTCGCCCCTATAAAATGGAGGCATTGGCAAGGGACCAAATGGGACTTGGCCTGCTTGATGGTGATACCCAGGCTGGAGAAAACCTGTAGGGTAAGGGAAAGGGAGTGCATGAGTTTCTCCCTGGATGGGGCCACCAGGAGCCAATCGTCCAGGTATGGGAATACCTGAACTCCCTGGGTATGCAGGTGGGCCTTTACCACAGACAGGCATTTGATAAACACTGGGAGACGCCAATGAAAGACCAAACGGGAGGGCCTTGAATTGGTAGTGGTCCTCCTGAAAGCAAAAATGAAGGAATTTGCAGTGGGAACGGCATATGGGGATATACAGGAAGGCATCCTGCATGTCCAGAGCACATAGCCACTGTCCCTGCCAAAGAAGTGGTAGAAGGCTCTGCAAAGAGAGCATTCTGAAGTGCGCGTGTACTCCACGAACATGTTCATGGAGCTGAGGTCTAGGATGGATCTCAGATACCCCTTCTTCTTCTTTGGAACTAGGAAGAAATTAAAATTACGTACCTACCGTAATTCTTGATCTTCTCTTGTATCTTCACCATTCATTACTGCTTGGGTTAGCGCTCGGGCCGCCACCTGCTATGGAGAGTATTTTTTTTTTTGAGTCGACTCAGCGGCGTCACCTCAGAGCCACGCACTGCGCTACAGCGAGGGGGCGGCCATTAGGTGCTACAGGACCCTCCTCCATCTCAGTTCTGGTAGCTGGAGAGGCAAAATAAAGGGTAAAGGAAAAAAAAGGAGAGCAAGGCAAGAGCACCGAGGGACAGAAACAGGAAAGGATATAAACTGAAAACGGAATAAGCCGGTAGAGGACAGATAGGAGAGAGAGAGAGAGAGAGTACCTACCCTGAGGGACTGCAGGACCTCCTTTCTGGGGCAGCTCCAAGGGAGGAACAGATAAAGAGAAAAGGAAGAAGAAGAAGAAAGGGAAGAAAAGAACGTATGTTGAGAGGGGAGAACACTGCCTATATATACATTGGTTGAGACTTACAAGCTTGGAACCAAAAACAAGGGAGCAAGAATCCCTCCTGATAGGACTGAGAGAAGGTTCAACTGAACCGCTTGTATAGATTGGACACAAAGGGCAGATTCTCTAACTTCTCATCATCCCAACCCCCTACACTCTAGCTGAGAGCTCACAGACTGTCCAGGCAGAAAATCTGTTCCGGAAGGAGAGCACCCAGCTATGAGGGGGATAAGCCCCTTAGCACCTTGTTGAGTGCTAGCACCGAAGTGTGTGGGTAGGGGTTAAGCCCTACAAAAGGCAGCTTTGTATGAAGGATAGAGTGGGAACTCAATCGGACTCCCTGAAGGCAGGCAAGAACAACAGCTCAAGGTTAAAGAAGTGCAGAAGCACCAACCAGAAGAAGCAGCAATATAACTAATACCTGACAGAGGGTACCTGAAATTTGGGCCGAGCCATAAAGGGACGGTCTCTTCAGCTGTGAACTGAACAACGTGGCTAAGAAGCCAAGAGGTCACCCCTAGGGGCAATCAGAAAGAGTTCCTTCAGGCTAGAATAAGTCCTACTCGTTCCCTTTTACCCCGAGGAAAAAGGATCAGTCCAGAGAAGAATAGAAATTAGGATTTTTTTTTTTTTTTTTTTTTGGCATAAAGGCTAAAAAGGAAGGGAGAGGAACGAGAAGGGAGGGGAAGATGCCGCAGTAGGAGACCACTGAGAGGAAGGTGGGTGGGTATCAGTAATGAATGGTGAAGATACAAGAGAAGATCAAGAATTACGGTAGGTATGTCATTTTCATATCTTCCCTTGTCAATCTTCACCATTCATTACTGCTTGGGTGAGTACCAAGCTCCGGGGGGGGGGGGAGATAATAGAAACCCTGAGGGAACAAGACCCTCAGCCTCCTGCTGGTGGGGAACAGTAGAGGAAGACCCTGGACTAATCAGATGGGAGCCTATGGCGGAGGAGAGCTAGGAGGTGTCCTCTGGGGATGGAGAGACGGAGGAAGCCCCTGCAGAAGCCTCCTAGTCCTGGAGGAAAAAAAGACAGGTCCACCGGAAAGCGGAGCAAATCACCCTACGCCGTGCCAGGGGTGACAACCTTGATAGATGAAGCCATGCCGTCCGTCTAATACAGATCACTGTTCCTGCAAGCCTGGAAGCCACCTCATTAGCGTCGTAAGATGCCCTTGCTTGGTGTCTTGCCAGCTCCAGGCCTATAGCAGAAAGAGCAATAGCTTGTCTGGATTGCTCCATATCAGGCATAGATGCTAAGACTTGGGAGAGCATCGACCATAAATGCCTACTGTAGGCAGCATGGTGAGCCTGATGTGATGCAATGCATAACATCACACAAGAGGAAGAGAACACTCTTCACCCTCACCGGTCAAACTGTAGGGAATCTGAGTCCAGTGGATGGTCATGCGCCAGGCGGCGCCCGGAGGGAGTTTCTAGATATGCCAATCCCGAAGGTGGGTTGGGGAGAGTACCTAGAGACTCCAATGGGGCACAATACCTTCTTCTGCAGTCTGCTGGGGCTGGAGATGGGGCAGCTGGTGACTGCCAGGAACGGACAGACGCCTCCTGGAAGGGAATAGGCCAGGAAAGTATCACCAAATGCTGGGCACTGAATTCACTGAGGAATTCACGCATCTCCAATTTGGTACTGTCTCACCTAACAAAAGAGATGCGAAGATCCCTCACCTTCCTCGAAAGGAATCGCTGATATTCAGTGAAATCAGCATCGGAGGAGAGATATGGAAATTACGTACTTACCGTAATTATTGATCTTCTTGGACAGTCTCCATCACTCATTCACACTAGTGGGATAGCTCCGGAGGTGCTAGGACCAAGCGGGAGCCAAAAATTTTCAGAAGGGCCGGCACCGCGAGACTGACTCGCGCCTGTATAGGCTATCTCGGCGTCGACCCTCCAACCGCCTCAGTACCTTTTCGACCAAGGAGGTGCAGCGTAACTAATGAGAATAACTCATTCTGAGTGTCTGGGTCTGAGAGGGCCCAGATGGCCTTTGTAAGAAAGGTCAAAGAACAATGTCTTCACAGTCCAACCATAGGCCATGAAGACCAGGATAGAAAACGAAGTGAACCCAGGGATGGTGGGTAGGAGTGTGCGATGAGTGGAGACTGTCCAAGAAAATCAATAATCACAGTGAAATCAACGAATTTCCATATCTTCCTGGACTAAGGTCTCCATCACTCATTCCACACTAATGGAGGAGTAAAGCTAAAATCAACCAACCCTGAGAAAGGTGGTAGAGATAGGGTTCACTGAAAGGACAGCCAAGGACCGTCCTGTTAATAAAAGAGCTGTCTGTAAGAGCATCTATAACATAGTGTCTACAAGATAAACGCTGGAGTTGTAACTCATCACCTTGCCGACAACTACAATGGGCAAAAAATTAAAGTCTGCCAGGCAGCCGCAACTATTCTAGGAGAGCGGCAAGAACCTGGCCTCACAATTTGATCTAGGACCAAAATTAATAGTGTAAAAGACATATACTAATCTAATGTAAAAGACCTCAGGAGCTGCAAGAGCCGGAGGTAAAGTGTACAGGTTCAGGGTAGTATGACTGTATGTGAATATTTGCGAAGCTGCCTTAGAAAGAACCTACTTGACCAAGGGTCAAGAAAGAAGCATGTCATCTGTTAAGCTGGAGCAAACATGGAAGTAGGAATCTAAGTTCCGACTTGTTGAAGAGTCACTTCTGTTGCAAGGCTCTGATCAGGAGAAGAAAGCCTGATTAAAAACAAAAAGGGACTAACAGACTGGTTAGATGCCTAGGTTTTGGAAATATCTCGATAAGAGAATTCTCTTAGAGAAAGAGGTGAGGCTTACCACCGCTGGATCGGACTGCCCCTAGGGGTAGAAGAAAACAGGTACCCTTTACTGAGGTTTAGAGACGACCGCCTCAGGGTTGAAGCGGAACCTGATCAGATCCAAGCGATGGTATCAGGAAATTCCAACTAGGCCCTGTGCTGTGATAATTCTGCCCCCCTTTTTTTTCAATATCATTAGTCCGGAGCCTGACAAGGTTTGCTGGACTGCTATTTGGCAAGTATTGCCTGATACAGAAAATGACAACGATGTCATCCCTCTGAGGAGCAGGAGGAGCCTGAAGTCCATAACTGAACCCCTGACTGGACTAATAATAGCTAGACAGATGTTAACTACCTGTGGAGAAGCAGCCACCAGAGAGGCAGCATCAAAAATGGGCTGTATACCCCTATCAAAGGAGCGGGACAGTCTGTGCAGCTCCGACCATAGAATTAAAATGTTCCAAAGAGTGTAATTGTCTTGACCACTGAAAAGTCTAGGCGCAGAGGTATATAGTCCACAGATCCAGTCTGAACACTATGGTGGACCCCATAAATGAGGAACTACTAAAAGAGCTTGCATCACAGACTCTGATGATAGAGGGACGTTCAGTATATAAAATAAGTCATCCGCTGTATCACTGACCAGAAGGACAGGGAAAGACTCATCCAGATGCCTTTCTACCACAGAAGGACCCCAAAAGAGGTCTCGGTTAGAGCCACTAGAGACTCCTCCACCAGGAAGGGTGTCGAGGAGCTTGGCACCACGTAGGGGGCTGAGAAAGTGCTGAGCGGAATGAGAGATTCCACTGACAGAAACAGAACAGAAGAGTCCCATCAGTGGAAAATCGCTGGATGAGGAGATCCGATGCAGACCGCCACCCACTAAAATGTGTGGAAATAATCCGCAGAATAGGAATTCATTCCATGGAACATCTGAACACAAGTCCTGCTTAAGAGAGGTCTGCAAACACAGATCTTTCCCTAGTTCTGTCAGACAGCACCAACTGGCACCCCTGCGGCACTAGCATCACTCCTGGCACAGGAAGGCACCAAGCAGTAACCATGTCAACCTGAGAGACACCAGAGGGCACCCACGGCAGAACCCGCAGGTATCCTCGGTACCAACGGCAGCAATGGCACGCAAGGGCACCCCCGACGCCCATAGCACCCATGGTACCATGGCACCCGCGGGTGCCCAGCGCCCACCAGCGGCACCTCCGGGTGCCAGCGCCACCCACAGCACGCAGTACGCCCTCGGGCATCAGTGGCACCGTGAGACACCCACAGCACCGCTAGCGGCGCCGACAAAGAAGCACCCACGGCGCCAAGCACGGCGCCGAGCACAGCATGAGCCACAGAGCCGACCCACGGCACCGAGCACGGCGCCAACTGCAGCACAGAGCATGGCGCCGAGCAAGCCACGGCACCGAGCCATGGAGCCGAGTACAGCAGCGAGCCACGGCGCCGACTGCATCCAGTACAACGCCAAGCACGGCACCGAGCCATGGCGCAGAGTCCCGGCGCCGACCCAAACACCAGCGGTGCTGCCTATGGCACCCATGCCAAACCAGGGGCATGGCACCAGACCTGTGGCGCCACCAAGGTGTTGGGCACAACGGCAGGAAAAACACCACAGAAAAGAAGAGAAAGGTGGTGCCCGTGCCGGCCCCTGCATGGAAAGGAAGAGGGGGGTAGGCACGAGGGGCTGACAAGATGGCGAAGGCACCAAGAGGGCACCGCGCTCATTCAGATCCAATTGACCCGGCTCCGGTCCAACGGCTCCAAGGCCGGAGGCCCAGAAACCAGGAACACAACCAGGAAAAAAGGAGTCAAACCCCCTGCTCCACAGGAGCGGCCCAGAGGTGGAACTGCTCACCGGAACTCCAACGAGGACAGAGATGGAGTCCGGAGTCGAGAAAAGCAGCCGTTAGGAGCGGGGCCAAGGGGGAACCCACGAAAGTCAGTTCAGGCCTATGCCCCTACCAACGAACAATCCTCGTGCAGACATACCAACGGGCAACCTCGAGCGGCACAGATTCTTCTTCCCCAAACGAAGAAGAAGAGCTCGACGCTAAGCGGAGCCGGCTCCCTGGCACCGCCAGATTCGTGCTTCGGTGGACTGTCCTCCCCGCCGAGCACAGGACTGTCCGTAGTCAGACCCCCCGTTACTTAAGGGTGGCGGACCGGGCACAGCCCCTCTGCCATAACAACTTTCAAACGAAGTCTTCCTACCGTCACCACTACCGTCTAAGGACGACTCCGTGGATGGCAGGAAAGAATTTCTTCATAATCTTCTTACTCGTAAAATAAAACATTACTACTAGTTAAATTAAAACTTTTAAATTAAACACTAAAAGCTGCTGTCATTATGAGCGAAAACTTTGACTCCAGCAGGCGAGCGTCGTGCATCAAGCGCGCTTCGGCGGCGGAGAAAAGGAACTGAAGGCAGCTGGAGGGTCGACGCTGAGATAGTCTATACAGGCGCGAGTCAGTTTCAAGTGCTGCTGCAAGTGGTCCTACCGCGCCGCCCTTCTGAAAACTTTTGGCTCCCGCTAGGTCCTAGCGCCTCCGGCGCTATCCCACTAATGTGAATGAGTGATGGAGACTTAGTCCAGGAAGATGAGCAGTGGGTTCCTCTCCCTCCGAGGAAGAGGAGACGATGATGATGGAGAGCTCAAATGTCCAGAGGACTCCTGCAGCGGTGGGGATAGGCAAAACCCCGGCTCATGCATGTATCTAACATATGAGGGGAAGGCCGCCAGAGAGCCTCTGAAAGTCTCCCAGGATAATGGGCCCGTAGGACCGATATGGCCTGGGAGAGGGGGGGCGGTGTTAGCAGAGGAATGGGAGAGGGACACCTACGGCGAGGCAACTGTCCTCTGCTGAGGCTCTGAAATCCGGAAAATGGAGCCCGAGCTGGCGGGATCCCGGACAACAAACCAGGTCGCAGAACGGAACCCTGGGAGAGCCTAGTAGGGGATCCTGCCCTGTGACGAACATGGGGCTGCATGGGTCCAGAAGGGCAGCCCACAGCAATGCTACCAGAGGGTTCCCTGGAGCTCTAGAGGGAAAGACAAGGCCCGGCACTACGGCTCCTACCCACACCCCGAGCGGTGGCAGGTGAAGACCGAGGCGCCTCAACCCGGCCTTTCAACCCCCTGGACTCTGGGAACTCCCCCCTCCTCGACCTCAGAGACACAGGTGGTGCAGCAGCACCGGATCAGGAAGCTACAAGAAATCCCCTTAGGAGGAAAAGCCCCTCCCCCTGCTTCCACACCATCCCCCTCCAGGGACCCCAGACCACCCCCCCGCTTGGGAGGCCTCAGGAGAGGACAGCAGAGGAGACAGAGAAATAGGTGCGCTGGGCCGCCTAGCACCTTGTCTCACTGGAAACCCTGACTCCGAAGAGTCAGGGTGCCAGGATGGGTCCACATCTGAATCATCCTCCTCCAAGGAGGAAGAGACCAGCT
Source organism: Neoceratodus forsteri (assembly GCA_016271365.2). Taxonomy (NCBI): domain Eukaryota; kingdom Metazoa; phylum Chordata; order Ceratodontiformes; family Ceratodontidae; genus Neoceratodus; species Neoceratodus forsteri. The sequence continues at coordinate 38,878,578 of CM028132.1, read as the reverse complement.
GGACCTCAATACTGGCCACCCCAGGGGTCTCCAGTGAAACAGCACTGCGAACGGCGCCGGTGCCAGTGGCGGCGCCGGACAACCTCGGACCACCCGCAACAGCCAAATCCGGCCCTGACTTCCTAACGGTGCCAGTCAGACCTGCAGCACCGCCCTTGGTGCCGGGACCCGACTCGGCACCGCTAGGAGAGGTGACCAGGCCCATGGCGCCACAGACGGTGCCGAGAGCCAACACAACACCGCAAATGGAGCCGCCTCGATCACTGGCGCCACGAGCAGCACCAGGATCTGAAGCAGCACCAAAAGGCGGCGTCGAGGGTCCACCGATGCCGGGCCCAGCAGACCTGGGCCTCGACACTGGGGGAGCCTGCACCTCCAAAGAGGTGACTGCCAAGGCGGTGTCTCCACCGCGGCCCCGGGAGGGACCTTGGTGTTTCTCTGACACCGGGAAAGAGGCCTCCTCTTTGGCAAGAGAAGATGAAGAGGCCTTCTCCTCTCCAGACCGTATAGGCCTGAGAGGGGATGCGGAGGAAGGGTCTAGAGACCTAACCTGAGAATCCCTGGAGTGGCGCCGTCCCCCGAAAGTCAGCGGAGCCTTGCTGATCTTGAACTGCAGCCAGATTTCCAGGGACGCGACAGTCCATCGAAACAGGTGTCACACGCATCCATATTATGGTTGGATCCCAGGCAGCGAAGGCAAACATCATGCCGGTTAGAGATGGAAAATGCGGCCACAGGAGCACCCGACGAGGAATTTTAGACTGCTTTTGCCCCTTTAACCTGACATGATGCGAAACAAGTAAGGCAAAAAACAGAACAGCTCTTGGCGTCCGATTATAGAAAAACAGAACGGTCTTACTGGTTGACAACACTGAGAAAAAAAAGGGATGAAGGAGAAGTCTGTGAAGATGGCGTTGACAACGACAACTAGGCCTAATGATGTACTAACTCTTCCGTACAGCAGGTGCAGCCTCGACGGTGGGAGAAACAGTACTGAGTTGGAGGAAGAGTCTGCGGCACTAAAGCTTCTCGCGCGCATGGCAGTGCGTCGCTCTCTGGGGTGGCGCCGTTGGAGCAGACTCCAAAAAAAAAAAATCTCCCATAGCGGGTGCACGCCCCCGGCACTAACCCAAGCAATAATGAATGGTGAAGATTGACAAGGGAAGATATGGGAATAGTAATCTGTCCCCAACAGATGGCTGGGAACTGGTTCTATTGCCACCTTCGAGAGAAGGGAGATGATTTCCTCTAGGACCAGAGGAAGACGCTGCGGGGAGTAAGACGACTTGGGGGGGGTCTTCGGGGTGGTTTCTGCAGAAACTCTATTTAGAGTGTCCTGCTGATATCAACTGGAGCACCCAAGCATCTGACGTTATCCTCTCCCAACTCGGCAGATGGGAAGAGAATCTCCCTACTGGTTCCTCTGGAACCTCCAGAGGCAGTGGGAGAGGCAGGGAGCCAAGTTTAAAAGTTTGAGAACTTAGGGGCCGACAAAAGACTGATGAGTACTGTTCTATCACGAGGAATTTTCACAAGCCAAAGGCGGGAAAGAACAGGAAGGCGGGCAAGGGGGACTGCTCTTTTATACTACCATCGTATGACACCGGTAACCTGACGTGGGGGTGGTCCCCCACCAGAGACTGCTAAATAGAAATTTTTCCATGGGTTCCTGACGCCAGGCGGGTCAGTCCTGTATGTGAATACCTACTGTAAAATCCCTCTCGAAGTAAGATCTGCCAGTACGCCTGAACACAGAGGCGGTCACCAGGTTCTCAGCCGAAGGGTGCTCTGTGAACCCCTAAGGGACCCCTTGGGTACTGCATACTTGTGAGCCATGCGGGCAGATGGAGCTGGACAAGAGGCAGGGTGCTGCCAAAGTTCTAGGGCTGGGCTAACAATGGCATCTGCCACAGGAAAGGCCTCCGTCGGGGTATCCTCTCTCTTAAGGAGGTCCGTAACAGGATACCTCGCCTTTTTCTGGATTGGTTCTAGGTGCATCCCTGTAGACTCAGAGACGAGGTGAAGAATGCCCTGAAAAAACGAGGGACTTTCCTCCATCTCTAAGCCAACGGTTGATTCATCATCACCTGGATGAGAATGCAAGCCGGTGATGTCTGGATCTGAGGAATCCAGGTACAATGGCCGACCACCCAGGTCACCTTCGACTTGCCAAGGGCGGTCCGGGGTGATCGTGACCGACAACGCCAGGGAAGCCTGCTGTCCGGTCTACCTTCCTTGGAAGGAGCTCCTCCTACAGGCTGTTTGGGCGGTGGTTCCACCATAATCGGTGGAGAGACCGTTTTGGGGCGAACTGGTGGTTTTATCGGCTCTGCAGGCTGGGGAACTGACTTAATCAGCTCCGTAGGTGTCGGCTTTGGCCTAGGAGGCGAAAGCCAGGTAATTAGGTCCTCATAGCGTCGACAGAGTTTCCACCGGAGCATCTCCTCATCTGAGGAGGACAAGGACGACCAATGGCATCTCCTCTCTTTAGAGCATTTATGGCTCTTCCTCGGCCTGTCGGTCGAGGGGGTCTGAGACTTCGATTGAGATTGGATGGGATGACTTGGTCACTCGGGAGACACCGGCAGGACCAGTGATTTCCCGGGATCAGGGACCACTTCTTTGATGGGAGTCCCAGCAAGCTGGGTCTCGTCATCTGGAAAGACCAAGTTAGGGGTTCGATCGAGGGAATCGTCGACCGGAGTCGGCGATATTGGATCGATTGGATCGATCATGATTTCAACATCGTCAATCTACAATTAAGTTGACTGACCAGACGGCAAAGCCGAAAAGTCAGTGGCCGAAGAAGCGATCTTGACTGAGGTCAACCGCATTTTCCTTTGGACAGAGATCTCTCCTGCTCCCAAGAACGTCTCCGTTGAGACAAAGACGATCCCGGATCCTTCCCCCGCTTACGGAAAAGAGAGAAGTGCGAGCCCGCAGACGCCTTTCCCTTGGTCAGGAGAGATTGGCACAACTCTCGGAAGGAACCCGAGAAGGTGGAGCCCAGGTTGAGCGGAACGAAGAAGCTCTGAGAAGTCTCTGCAGCACGAGCTGCTTCCTCCTCGAATGCTTGCATGCGTTCCAGTTGCTCGGCGGATCCCGTGGCTGCAGAAACTTCCCACCGAACCTCCTTGGATTTCACTGGAGGGTTCAGTTTCTCCAGCCTCCCCAGCTTCAGGCATGTGAGACGATCATTGAGGACGTTGGGATGAAAGGTGAGACACATATCGCATTTCGAGGTGTCATGGTCGACACTGAGGCAATAGACGCACGTGGTGTGGGGATCGGTGCGCGACATTTTCTGGCTGCAAGGGCACAGACGAAATCCAGGGGAAGACTTGTCTTCCATAATCGAAGCAGTAAACTTGCAATCACCAATGCAAACAATGCGAATTTCCGGAAAAACCAAAGGTTTGAAAGCCAGGACCTACAAAATGCGTGAGTGCAAGTGAGGCAACCTGAATCTTCCAACAGAAAAGTAGATCTGGCGTCATGGGGCAGAGCTGAGGTATATACCACCCATGTGGGTGGGAGAAGCCAGCTTGAAGACTTCTGGTCCATCTTAAAGTGGAAGGGGACATGCCAAAGAGTGTGGATGAACAACATATCCACGCTCCTAGAATATCCTTGATTCCTAGTGGTCCCCCCACCCTTCGATCTTCGGTCCCGGTATAATAAAATACTTATCTGGTGCCTAGTGGTCTCCAACCCTCCCATCTCCAGCCCTGCTATGCTAATAAGATATCCCTGGTGTCCAGTGGTCCCTCCGCCCTCCGATTGCAGGCCCTGTGTGATATCTTACATTCCTAGCACCCACCCACCGCTGATCCCCTATCAATGTACTCTGTCCCTGGCATCTAGTGTCCCACCCCCACCTTTGGTATGACAGCCACCTGCTCCTTTGCAGGCGGGCAGGTCACCGTATGGGCTACTGTGGCTCAGCGCTTCAGGTAAAAGAGGTGGAAGGTGGGTTTGATCAGTGCCCACGATGTGGGGGGGGGGCACTAGGTGCAAGAGACAGTGTATGTTGGTACAGGAACTGGTGGGTGAGCTGTGCCACTAGATGCCAGAGAGTATGAGATATCATACAGGGCTGGTGATCTGAGGGAAGGAGGGACCACTGGACACCAGGAATATGTATCAGTATACCAGGACCAGTGATCGGTGGTGGACCATTGGACACCAGGAATATGTATTAGTATACCAGGACCAGTGATCGGTGGGGGACATTCTTGTCATGTAATGGGACAGCAATTGGAGGGTGGGGGAATCACTAAGCACCAGGGCATTCTGATCTCCACACGGGGCCAGAGAATGGAGGATGAGGGGACCGCTGGGCACCAAGGACATTCTCTCATCTACCGGGATGGGGACTGGAGGCGGGGGTGACATTAACCACTAGGGAATATGTCAATTTTATGGGACTGGGCAATTGGATGGGGACAGAGCTAGCCACAGTGATGCAAATCTGCCGCCGCTTCCCCACACAAATGTGCCCATAATGGGCATGCAAATGGCCTCGTAGCGTCTTGCATGCCCGATGGGCTAATTTGCATGGTGTGGTCTGAATACTGCACTGGAAGCTACCAGCGCTATCAGGTCTGGGGGTGCTATTCCTTGCACTGCTGGGATCCATGTTGGGGCAGCGCTACTCAGCTTAGTGCTGCGCCAGCACGCCCCTATACTCAGTTGGACAGATCCAGTGCTGACTGAAGACAGCATCCTCGGGGTCACGGGCAGGCGCAGTGCAAACCTTTGCGCTCCACTCGCACATTTATGAATATCTGGACCCAAGAGACAAATTCCGAATATCATATTTTTTATTGTCATGCCCAAGTGTTTAAGAAAAGAAAAAAAGGACAAAATAATATTAAACTGCTATTCCATCTCTGGGGCAACCATGCTGTGTGAGGACTGGAACGTTTTGTTCCTGGTGCTAAGATTAAAACAGTTACACCGTCAGTTAATATGGCTCAACCAACCAACCTGCTGGAAAACATTCTCCTTTCAGCTACTGCGCCAGGGCAAATAGGGAACTATTTGCACTCATTTTGACCTGGCAGCCATTCTGTTTCATGATTAAGCAAAGAATGAATTGGACTTTATACGAAGGTATTCCAAAGTAATGAAAGTAATGAAATGTGTCATTATCCAAATGATGACAGACACAATGAAAAACAAAAAACCCAACACAGTCATATTAACATTTTATTTGACAGACTATTTATACACAATACAATTCTTAGAGTTCGCATGGCTGTTAATTCTTAAATATGCAAAGTTACCTGAATCATATAAAACACAGTTGGAACCTGGCTAGAATTTAATGCACATAACATATATACACACATACAATATTTTACAGTAGTGCTTTATGAAACTTAGGTTGTGTCCTTTGATCTTAAGGGGAAAAAAACCCCTTAACAATATGGCAAATGGTTCTGGGAAGCCATAAAATTATTACCCCGATTATAGACCCCAGATTAAAAATAGCATATCAGAAAGAAAGACTGGGCCCCAGGGAACCATAGGCAGATTGGTTGGACCATCGTCCGTTTTCTACCATCAGTGTCTACGTTTCTAATTTTCGTTTGCAATTTTAGTTGTTTACTCCTTTGTGCTGTGCCCAATATCAAACAAGAAAAATAATTCAACAGCATACACCAAAATTCTACAAAATACTGCACAGTAGTTTAGTAATGAACAGAACTGTGCAGTCCTCTGCTGGTGTCAGCACACTGGGTCGGCGCATGTTCAGTGCCCACAGTACAAACAGCATTAGAACTAATGCTCTAGAACTGGAAAAGTCTGCTGAACCAAGGTATCCCCCAACAAGTGCTAAGGGTTTGCACCTGCAACTTAGCAATGGCTCCCTAGCATACCTCACCACGCCGTCGATATTTTAACACACAGTCAGAGGCCAGACATTCAAGTTGCGATGTGTTGCTTCAAAAAATGTTTCTACTGACACCTTTTTAGTTTTCTCTTGTGCTCTCTATTCTGTGATATGGACAGCAGGGTGACAATCTGATGTGAACAGAACAGTCTGTGTGTAGAAGGGTGACAGTCTGACATGGACAGAACAGTGACAGTCTGTGATTGGGACTGAACAGTACCAGTCTGTGGCATGGACAGCAGGGTATCTACAAGACTTTTTAGGACTGTTTTAAGGGAATAAATTGTGAAGGGTTGTTCTGCTTGTGTTCTCTAATCAGCAGCTAGCACTCAATGGCAAAGAGAAATTGCCCCTTAAGTAAAGGAGATGGGCGCAACCCTAGGAAACAGCAGCACAGATGTAAGATGTCTGTCCCTTTAAATAATAAGCTGAAGAAAAAATGATTCCATTTGTTTAAAGAGTTAGTGGAGCCAAAACAGGCAGACAGGAAAATAATACAAATTTTAAGTAATAGCTGTAACTTTTTATTTCTTAAGTATTTTTCTTTTTCCTTTGGTGCATCAGAAAGTATTCTATGTGATAATGTTGTGCTGGACGTGTGGAACAGCTCTTATCCTGGCAGCTGACATACCTAACTCCACTGCCCCACACTACATCATCAGCATTATGATCTCACTGACAGTGACATCACAGGTGAATAACCTGGCAGTCACTCACTTGCTGTTCCTAAGTAGCAGTGATGTCACAGTCAGTGAGGTCACAATGCTGATGATGTAGTGTGGGACAGAATAGCACGATATGTCAGCTTCCAGGCTAAGAGCTGTTCTGCACATCACACCTACTGACATCAGGTAAACAATCTTCTAATTAAACAAAGGAACAAGAAAAAGTAGCTCAGATATAAATGGTAATGGCTGCTTTTAAAATCTAATATTAGTTTTAGGCAGTACACTAGCTCTTTAAGACACCACGTGCTCAGCGCAACACCCCATCTCACGGTCTATTTTGAGTGTCTCAGGTGTGAGACCTGGCCCAGCATGGACATGCCTTGTGTTGGCATCTTGCCATGCTCAGTGCGCTGCCTGCCCGTTCAAGATGGAGACTTTGGCAACCTATTACAATATAAAGATGCAGCTCTGATGTTTACAGTATTTTGCATTCACGTGCGTGTGATGGCTACATGCCTCTCTCACTGTGTCATGGAGTGATATGTCTGCCTACACTGATGAAGTTGTAAAATCAGGCAAAAAGGAAGAAATATTGCACTCCATAAATACTGCCAGGGTCAAAAGTCCCTGATAAGCTATTCTGCGGTAGGGACAAGGTAGTAGCTGAAAGGAAAAACCAAGACACTCGACCAGTAGCCGTTGTAAGGGCTGGTTAACCTTTTGCCAACTGCAGGAGAAGGGTAGCAGGGTGCTGCAAGCAGAACAGGTGTCAATCAAGTTTCGGTACAACTAATATTTAAAAAGCTGTATCCAGCAACCCTTCACACACCAGTTTTCTTGATGAAAATTTAACGAAAGCCAGCCCGGTGGCACTGAGGGTTGAGCGCCGATGCCACACCTCGCTTCGCCCGGCGACCGGGTTGAGGAGCGGACTGGGTGGCCGAGAGGTCAGCAGGAGAGGAGGATCGGCGTCCCAATGGATGCTCTCCTCCCTCAGGGTGGGGAGACCAAGAGCTCCTGTGTTCTGCATCCCCTCGTAGCAGTGGGCTTCAACCGACAAAAGGAGGATGGAGGCGACTCCCGCTGGGCCGGGGACGGCGACGGGGCGCATGAGAGGTCTGGCGCAGGCCAGCATGTCACCACCCGGGACGTACGTCCTAGCGCTAGACGTCCCAGACGGTAGGGAAATCAGAGAGAAAAAACGGAAAACACCTCTCGGCAGCCCTGGATGAAAGCCACTCCAGTTCCATCCAGTCCACCAAGAGGGACAGACCCCACTGTGCAGGAGGAGAGAAGGAGGCACTCTAGGGGCAGATCCCACGGAGGTGGATTGGGGGAAATGAGTGGACGGAAGGAGTGGGCTCTGAGAGCAGACAGGAGAGATAAAGAAATAAAGTAAAAAAAAAAAAAAAAAAACAGAAAATTTAACGAAATGGGTTTTTTGGGTGAGGCAGCAGAGTTTTTAGTGACAGAACAGTACTGGCACTGGGCTCAACTGTGGAAGATTCTCAGGAATGTAAAGGAGTCTATGGAACCAACTTAAGGCTGGTCTGGCCCCGTTTTCAAAGTTCAGTGTGGGACGACCTTCCTAGGTGACAGTTTAAGAATAGCACCTCCACATGATCAACCACGCCAGGCAATGTGGTCAAAAATCCAATGGTTACCAAAGGATAGCTGTCAATCGGGACAGGAAAGCCACATGTGGATGCTATTGGCCACGGTGTAAATAAGTAGCCACAAAATTCATACAGTAGTAAATTAAATAAAAGCATATGCAAGGTCAGCTTGAATTTGCCCCAGAACAGCATTTTAATGGAGCTATAGTAAGCGAGGGGCTACAACATGTTCAGGGGAAAATGTGGTGGAATGGGGAAGGGGGGGGGCTGTTTACAGCAACTATACACAGCTTACCAGACCACCTTTTGTGCGTGTGTAGTATATAAAACACACTACCTACTCACATAAAAGACGGCCTGCTAAGATGAATAAAGTCACATAAACACATCACTCCCAGCAATCCTACTATGGTGAACACAGAATATACAGCAGACCTCTCACTCACTTCTGAAGGTCTGACCCCAGCTGCCGCTTGGGGCCAGGCTATCGCCAGCCACTGCTCACATCCAACCCCAGAGAACAATCCATTGGACATGTGCCCCCCCCTCCCAACCCCCCAGTGGCCTGATCTTATTCCCAAACATGGGTCACCAATGTGGAAGTAAGTAAGTAAGGCGTTCAATGTCTCCGCTCTCCGGGCCACTGGGCTGACCCTTTAAACTTCGTATGTAGCAGGTACCACCATAGTGTCACTTGCCCACCCCAGGATAAGAAAGCCATCAACAACACTTTAAGCGGCCAAGTTGTCCAACAGGTTTTGGCTGCCTATACTGTACAATCTGCATGAAAGGGCCACCAGAAACTATGGCAACAAAACATTTCGGTTTAATGGCTGGCTGCCACCAAACTTGGAACTTTTAACCAACTTAAAACAGCAGCATTTTGTCAGAAAAAAAATGCAATCAAATAGTTTGTTAGCAGTAACATTTTCTGCCCTAATTAGATTCATAATCAGTATATTTTTATTTCTCTTAGATTTTTTTAAATATTTTTTATCAATTTTATAATTAATGACTCACGTCATTAAAGATGGTGTCCGTGAACAATTTTTAAAAACCTTTCCCTTGAGGTTACTTTCTACCTTTCCATACTAGATTCACACTGTGGATGTATTAGGAGGGTGCCAGCCAGCACGTACTTCTGATAATAAACAGCAGAGGACCACGCCAAAACGTTTACTCACAGTGGGCATGGCAAAAGAGGACTTTTTAAAACCCCATATTTAGAGGAGATGGGGACAGGGCTGAAATACAATGAAAAGAAAAATGAATGTATTGAGTGCATGCTTAGTGCATATCTAGAGGTATTATAAGGCATGAGGTAAAGCCAAGTAGTGTGAGTGTAATCCTACTGGTAGCTGAGACATGCACTGTAAAGAAATGCAGTAATGCAATGTTAGGTTCCTCTACAGACCCCAGGCGAGGGGGGGGCGGGGAGACAAGACAGCCCTCCCCATCCTGGCCCCACCACAGGGGGGAATCCATGGAAGATGGGTGCCGGGTGAGAGGAGATGGGGACAGGGCTGACAGCAAAAACAAACAAAAAAAGGATATAATTCAAAAAGTTATTTTATTTTCACATTCCTAGAACTTAAGCTATCAACAGCACTCAAAGGGTGGGCTACTTTCATTAATCACACCCCTGCCAGTAAACACCACTCAACTTTATATCCTACCATTTGGTGTGCGGGCGTGTATGATTAATGGAGGGTAATGCACCCCCTGCTGTGGAGTAATGCTGATTTATAAAAAATGAAATCTACAGCACTACTGGAACACCAGAGGCATCTGGAATGCAAGTCACAAGCGTAACAAAGTTTGAAACAAAGTTGTGACCATGAGGCTTCCCTTCAGGAACGATCTGGAAAGAAATCTTCAATCCCTCTCTGGTGCTAACTGTGCTGAAGGGCTGAGGCACTCGACTGTTTGAGGGGCTGCAGCTTGGACTTCCCACCATTCCTTTATCTCCCTGACGACCAAAGCAAGTAGTAGTATTGGCACTGGCTGTAAATGCAGCCGCACATCCACCCTCCCAGATGGAGCAATGATACAGCCTAGTGATCACAATCACTGGGGGTGGAGAACGGAAAAAAAATTTGGGGGGAGGGAGAGATAAAAAAAAAAAAAAGGAAGCCATAAATAACTGCATTTTTCATTACAGATCATTCTTGAGGAAGATTTCACGATGAAAATGTCATGTCTTGCTTTGCTTTCAGCAAGTTGCACTGAATATAATGCATCTGTTCCACCTGCATCCCTGATGTTGATGCAGTGACGCCACATTATGTTCCACAGCGTACCAGGGTCAGACTGTGGTACAGGGGTCCACCTGGAAAACCAACAGGGAGATTCCGAGTAGGCACACCCACACCAGCATTTCCCTTGCATTCGGTGCCCTGGATTTACTTCTAGTGATCAGAAAACCCCTTTTAAGTAGAAAACAGATGATAATATGCAAAGATTTTCAAAGTCTGGAAGGTGGGCAGGTACCCAACAGAGGTGGATCCACCTGGAACTTTCCAGGTATCCAGGTGGGACACACCAACTCTGATGTACACGTACAACTTTCTGCTTGTCAAGCTACCATTCTATAATGCATTCCATAAGTTTCACAACCACACACCCACATACACTGTTACAAAATAAAGCACAGATTGGGGGGCATCCAGTAGCACTTAAGGTTTTGCGTACCGAGTCTTGGATCTGCACACTGGGACCGTCAAATCTTGAATAGAAAGCACTTGGTTCTGCAAGGAGAGAAGAGGGGGATTGGCTGCTTGCTAACTGAGAGTGGCACGGTGGTCAAAGGCTTTTAAAATATCTCCAAAGGGGAAACCTTTTTTCCTTTGGAAGCAGACATTCCGAATGGACATGCATCTCTCTGAAATGAGGCCTCTGAAACCAGCAAAGGAAGGGAAAAAAATAAACACTGACAAAACCCTGAAAAGGCAGGGAATGGGATTCTCAGGAAGGGAATGTTCTTTAAAATGTTGAAAAGAATTAGCAAATGACAGTGTATATATAAAACGTTTTTATTAAAAGTTATAAAGTTTTTAATGCATTTTTTTTTTTTTACTTTGCTTTTAAAATTAAGGTCAGTACAACTATATTCTTGCAAACGTTATTTCTAGGGCATACTCAACACATCAACATTCCTTACTGAAGTTAGGCATTTCCAGCCGGATACTGTATAAGCAGTGGTGGAGACTGCTTTCTGGGATAGAAGAATGGCAATTTAAACAGTCGGTACTCTAGTTTCTAGGGGAATTAAATAAGTGGACCCAGGATTTAATTTTCATTTACTTTAGTATTAATAAATATCTCCAGTCATTTCAATTAATTTAATAATTTTTTTACTAAAGTTTGCACACGTAGAAGTCCATCGCTTTAAATGTTCAGATTTACCAAGGCAGCTTTACAGATTAGCACCCTTGCTTCAGTCATATACATATTGCACATTTTATACACGCATGCGCGTGCGTGCACACACACACCAGCGTGTGCACACTTTTCCAACACGCGTTTCTCACTTAACACTGTCTGCAGTTTACTCAGACCAAATCCTGTTATAAAAAAGTGTGGCGGTGTTTTTCCCATGATGTGCCCATGAAAAACTGACAACAGGGATTGTGGTTTTAATGGAATGTTGGGTGGGGTGGGGTGGGGGGCATCAACTTACTACATTTTTTAAATTAAGCATCTTAGAAAACTGGCTTAAGTCTCGAGGATATGGTTGTGTGGAGAGAGGAGCCAGAGTAGAATCTTTTCTGAGGCTCTAAGGATGCTCAGAGAACCTGCCAAGTATGGACACGGTACTGAATCCAGGAAGAAAAAAAAACTGGCCTTTCTGACATATCACTATTAGTATTCGGTTGATGCAACAAAAACAAACAAAACTAAATAAATAATGACTTTCTGGCATTAAAAGTAAGGCAGTTAAAATCTCTTACTATATTTTTTTTTACATTAGAAAAAAGTAGTATTGCACAAACCAAACAAAATGAGAACGTCGGTTACACGGGAATGCTACACGTGTGCAGACAGGACACCACAGGGACTGCTAACTCGGCCAGCTTAGTTTACGGAAGGCAGCCATTTTGAATTAGGGCAATGAACTGGAATTCCCATAGATATACAGTATTTTTGAGTGGGGAGGGGCAGAATATACCTGCGGGAAGTCCCATTTCATGCCCTAATCCAACATGGCCACCTTCCCAGCATCCGATCCATTCCAAAGTTAAATTCATGTCGTGAGCACCCCTGCCTTACAACAGGATCTCTATGCAGAAACCAACCTGTTGGTCCATTTCCTCGAAGCCTTTTGCTCTTAAAAAAACAAGTGCTGGGTGGGGAACAGAGTAGCTAATACAGGCTTGATGCCAGTGAAATGTTACCAGAAGCTACCCTTCCCCCCAACAGTTAAAAAGTATGTCTACAAGCTTGCTGCCCAGTGAGATGTTTCCGGTATTTGAACAGGGAATCACGCTCATCACCAGGGTTGCTTTGGCCATATTTGAAACATAATCACAAAGTGCAAAATATTTGTTACAATGGTCACCGTTCAAACAGCCTGCTTCTGCGGTTCCAAAACCTCTCATTATAAAATTAAGACTTTCTAACACTTTCAGTTGTAAGTAAAATAAAGCTAAGTGCCAAAGTTTACTCCCCCAAAATGCACTGCATATGGTGAGGTTTTTTGTTGTCTTGGCTTTGAAAAAATGATGTGTCTCCTTTCTACAGTTCGATGATTTATCTGATGCTTGATGGCGACCTTTACAAAACAGACCTGCTCTGATCATCAACAAGTCGTAACGTCTTACAACTTTAATATAAACAGGAAGAAGACCTCTTGCATACAAGATCCAGTTTGGAGACGTGGTCACCCTGTCATTTGTGCTGTTTCAGGGGTTCAGATCCCGAAGCTTGTCCTGAGATGGGAGTTTTGCTTAAGGTCAGCAGTTCACGCCCAGGCCGGTCCAGTGATCTGGTACCATCAGGAAGTACTTGTCCATTGCTTCGCAGAACCGAGTTCTGTAGAGTTCTGGGGAAACGACAGTCGGCATTTTACCTGTTTTAAGAAAAAGGAAACATAAATTCATACAATGTAGGTGAAAGTCAAACCTGACGGATAAATTATTTAGCCACTGCAGAATTCCACATAAATACATCATTCATCTTCATTTTTGCCTTTTATAATGTATGGGGAGACCTTATTATTACCTATAATCAAACAGTTTACAACATTGTTATGGTATCATGATGTCAAGAGGTTATTAACCCCTCTTGACTATGTCACATCGATACCATAACAACCTCGTCCTATTTGCGCATGCGCTTCTCCCGTAGATTATGGACTTCTGCATTCCGGCAAACGGCCATGGCAGGAAGAGCTACACTGAAGGAGAACGCCACAAAATAAAAAAACTGTCAAATAAGGATGCATTTGGCTTAACTGGTGCCCATACACTATAAAAGCTAATGGATGGGCATCAGTTAATAACTGGGCAGAATTCACTTCTTGAGGTTGCCATGGTAGCAGTAACCCTCTTGAGCTTCGCTCTCAAGATCATAATGCTACCCTGGCAATCTCTCAAAGTGAATACAGCCTGGTTATTAACTGATGTCCAACCATTACCCTCTGTGTCTTCACTTCAGACAGTCATAAAGGAACCTTAACCAACTGGATAGCAACTTGAACAATACCTGATGACATCTCAACGGCCTCTGCTGCACTTAGAACAGAGCAGTGAGATATGAAAATGATGTACTCACTAATTCCTGATCTTCTAGGAATATCTTCACCACTGAGTTACAGTAATGGGTTCTGAGCCAGAGGTCTAGAACTCTGCAGGAGCCAGAACTTTTCAGGAAGGCTAGTACCGAGTAAGCTGCATGCACATGTAGCACGGCCTGCCTTGGCACCAGCCCTCAACCGCCTCAGTACCTTTTTTACCAAAGAGGTACAGCATAACCTAACTAGCACTTACACACTTAACCCTTTTTACATGGGTCATCGGGGGTTAACAAACCAGAAATACAGTGTCTTCACAGCCCAAACCAAGAACAAGGACAGAAGATCAACAGACTGGAATGAGCCCAGGGGATAGAGGGTGGGCGTGTGAATCAATGGTAAAGATATTCACAGAAGATCCAGAATTATGGTGAGTACGCAATTTTCATATCTTCCAGGAATCGATCTTCACCACTGATACACACTAATCGGTCAGAGCTCAAAGTCCCCTGGACTAGGGCAGAAGACGCCAAGGCTCACTTAGGACAGCTCAGGACAGAAGTCTATTCAGGATAGTTCTGCCCAAGAAGGCATGTTGCCTGGCATGGACATCCAAGGCATAGAGTTTAACATAAGTGTGCACTTTGCTCCAGGTTGCAGATCTGCAAATATCACCGACAGGTACAGAGCGAATCTCTGCCAGGAACGTGGCAACTGCTCTGGTGGAGTGGGCATGTATCTGATCTTCCAGCTTGACCTACACCATGGCACAGACCGCTCACAATCCAGGCAGAAATGTGCTTGGCTGTAACAGGCTGTCCCTTCTGAATGGGACTGGAGGAGACAAAGAGCTGTTTGGATTTCCTGAAGTCCTTGGTTCTGTTCAGGTAAAACTTGAGGACTTTCTTAACAGCCAGAGAATGGACAGTGCATTCTCCCTCAGTCTGGAAGTTACCAAAGTAGGCAGGCAGCACAAGTGGCTGATTCACATGGAACTCGACACCACTCTGGTATGTGCGGAGATCTACCTTGTCCTTGTGGAAAACAGTATACAGGGGATCTGTGACCAAGGAATGGAGTTCAGACATTCTGCAAGCAGAGGTAATGGCAACTAGAAGAGCAGATTTCCAAGTTAAAAACTTTAGCTCACGACACAAGGGGCTCAAAGGGCTTGCAAGTGAGCACACACAGCACAAGGCTGATGTCCCAGACAGCCACCAGCTTCCTGATGGGAGGTCTTGTGTATAAAATGCCCTTAAGGAACCTCTTGAAGAGTGGCAACTGTGCCAGTTAGAGGGTACCAACGAGCTCACTTTATGCACAAATAACACACAAGTGGACCACGACTGTGAAATACTGCAAGCCAGCATCAGAAAGGTCCAGCAAGTACTCCAGAACCTTGTCAGGGGTGCTCGGAAAGGAGTCCATGTGGGATTTGGAGCACCAGATGGAAAATATTTTCCACTTGGCTGTGTAAGTCTTGCTAGGGGAAAGTTTATGGGCAGCCAGAAGTATTTCAGAGACCCTCTGGGATACTTTGTACCAGTTTACTTCTACTTCTTTAGGAGTCAAGCTTGAAGGTGAACAGAGTGCAGGTTGGGATGGATCAGGCGACCCTGAGTCAATAAGTCTGTCCTGAGTGGAAGGATCCTCGGTTTGCTGACTGACAGGCTGACAGGGGGTAATTAGTATCATTTGGCCCCCATGCACCACCAGTTTGAGCAATACCCTCTGCACTAGGGGGATTGGAGGGCATGCATACAGAAAAAGATTTAGCAATTGCAGTCTGAATGCATCCTGACAGAAAACGCCATGTCCTGGATTTCTGGAGCAGAGTCAAGGCAGTTTTGCGCCAAGTGGAGATGCAAAAAGATCGACATCGGGGGTGCCCCACTTGTTGAATAGTGATCTCATGACATCTGGAGCCAAGGACTTAAACAGTAGATCATTGAGAGGAGCTCGTGCAGAATGTACCACTTTTCCTCCCTCTGGTGACTGCTTCTCCATCTTTTTTCCCTCGAATTTAGAGGAACGCCTCAGTTCTCCATTTTTCTATGCTTGCCGGGGTCTCTGGCGGGAGAAGTGAGATGGTACTGGGGGACCACCCCTTTTATGCCACAAGGGATGTCGGGGGTGGGCCAACGTCAAGGGGTGGTCCTCCGCTATAGACTGCTAGCTAGAAATTTTCACTGTGGGGTCCTGACACCTACCGGCTTCAGTCCTTACGGTGTAACCTGCTGCAAGAGCCCCCTCAAAGTGAGATCAATAATTACGGTAAGTACGAAATTTTCATACCTTTCCCAAGTTAATCTTCACTATTCATTACTAATGGGTCAGAGTGCCAAGATGGCAAATCCTGAGGGAAAAAAGATTCCCCCAGCTCTTGGTGGGGTACGATCACAGGAGGAGAGGGCACTGCTTTAATGGCCTGGCGTGGCCAGTGGACGGCCGTGGGCTGGCGGAGGCTACCAAGACCTGGGAGACAGAAGGCGCCTCTGCAGTTCATGCCATGCCCTGCGAGAGAAAAAGCCCCCCCCCCCGGAAAGGTGAGGACAGCACCCACTGCCGGGCCAAGGGTGACAACCTCGAAAGGCGAAGCCATGCAGTCCATCTGATGCAGACCAAAATTCCCACCAGCCTGGAAGCCACCTAGTTAGCATCGTACACTGCCCTGGAAAGGTGTTTTGCTAGTTCTAGGCACTGTGCGGAGAAGCGAATGGCTTGCCAGGTTTCCTCACCATCAGGCGTGGCTGCAAGGAGCTGGCCCAGCAGCATCCAGAGATGTCTGGCGTAGGCCACCTGGTGTGCCTGATATGCAACAGAAGGCATGACGAAGAGAACACAATTCTCCCCCACTGGTCTGAGTCAGCATCTGGGGAGCAGCCATGGCAAGGGTGACTATGCCCAGATGGAGTATCAAGAACCTCCACTCCCAGTGAGGGGTGGGGCATGGCACCTGGAGACCCCATCGCAGCACAATACCTGTGCATGCAGTTCCTAGAGGCAGGAGATGGTGTGGCGGGATGCTGCCAGACGGCATGCGAGGCCTCCGAGAATGGCCACAGCCAGGGGGGGATGACCAGATGGTCAGCACTGTAATGCCCCAGGAATGACAGCATTGCACAGCCTGGGTTATGTCCAGCAAAACGGGAGACGTGGAGCTCCTCCAACATCTCCGCTAGGAAGCGCTGGTAGGACGTGAAGTCTGCTTCAGCAGAGTAGTGGAGGAAGTCAAAGATTCAGGGGCCGGCGGCGCAGGGGTCTGAGGTCTAAAAACGACCTTGTGGAGTGCCCTGAGGTAGCAGGGAACTGCGGCTGCCAATCCTCTGAATTGTTTCCAAGTCATGGGGCCCCTCGAACCCAGGAGACAGGGAACAGGAGGAGGGAAAGGCAGAGGTACAGGAGAAGAGGCAGCCTGGCGAACCAGGGAAGGTCCTCTGCAAAGACTCTAGGATCACTCAGGGGAACCCTCCCGAAGGTGAGGGCTGCTATCCTGCCCACCTCAGTGTGCCCAACCGATGAGAGGCAGATCAGTTGTTGTCCGGTGGGGGGACTGGAGCTGTACAGAGTCCAACGGAAGGCCCCTTTCTCCACCAACTGCAGGACCCTCCCGCGAAGCGGAGCAAGGTAACGACGTGTCCGTGCCAAGACTCCTCTTGGGGCCCCAAAGGGCTCCCTGAAGAGATCACAGCCCAGAATGAGTCCTGCCAAGCCCCAAAACCCAAGGAAAGAGACCTGCCCCTTGGAAGAGTCCTACTGGAAGAATCTGGAGGATGAGATCAGGGAGATCTCTAATCTAGTTACCCCCTGGATTCTCAGCCCTCCAGCACCGAGAGGGGCATCAAAGGGGAGTCCTGGCATACAGATGATGCTGCCTCGCTCACTGGCACCAGAGATGGTGCTGGCCCGCGGCACCGAGGGGACCACCGTAGCAGACCCAGCGTACAGCTGCGGCACCACACCAGGGTTGTCCGTGTCTTCAAAGTGACCTCTCCGGACCGTGAGGCGACCAGTCGTCCCGAAGATGGCTCTCCCAGGCCCCTTGCTGGGACTCCTTTCCCCAGGAGCAGAGGGGGTTCCATCCCACTGGCTCATATAAAGCCCGGGGGAGGGAGCCTCAGGATGGAGCCCAGAGGCACAGTCTTGGCAACCAGAGTGCCCGATGCCCGCCCCGAGGTCAGAGGTCTCTCCTAACCTTGCGCATGGACAACTAGAGTACGGTAATCCACAGAAAAACAGGCATTGCATGGCGGGGACCCTAGACAGGTAAAGCAACGATCATGGAGTCCAACATGGTTCATCGAGCTGCTGGACCGACGCACTGGGCAATTCCCACTCGCTCGACACTGTTTACGCCTGACCCCAACATACCGCTATGTGGAAAATAACAAAAATGGGAATATATATAGGTGCTACGATAAACTATAGAAACAAGAAAACGAAAAATGGAACTGGTATTCATGGCACCAGGAAAGTTCAAAGAACTGATGAGGCCTAGCGGAACCGAACTACACAGTTAGCTTGATTGAAGTCTTCCCTCGCAGGTCCTTCCTCAACAGCAGGAACAGAAGAAGTTGAGGGCTGTGAGACGTTGGCGTCGATTATTAGTCACTGCATGAGCACCACATAGAACGCTGGCCTTGTGGGTGGCACCATCCCCGATGTTGACTCTTCCAGCTCTGAAAAATTTAAAGAGGCAAAGTTCTTTTTCTTCCCGAGTAGAGTCCAGACCTCCGGCCTAGACCCATTAGTAATGAATGATAAAGATTAACTTGGGTAAGATCCCACTAGCGTATTGTTAATGGCAGCATCCCCCCCCCCTTTACACTAGAGTGAGGTACCTGCCAAGGCTGCCCACCTATCCCCCCTCCTTTTCACTTTATACTTTGAAGAATTAGCCCAGGCCCTTCAACAAAACCCAAACATACATGGCTTTCCCCTGGGTAACCAAGAACAAAAGGTAGCCCTCTGTGCAGATGATCTGCTTATTCATCTCACAGACCTGAATACTTTGCTCCTCCATCTCTAGGAAGCACCAATATCTTTTGGGCTTCTAGCAGGCTATAAACTTAATAGTACTGAAACAAGGGTGCTTCAAATTAATCACACCCCAACAAAGGCTACTAAAAACGGACTCCCTTTCTGGTGGGGGATTACCTCACTTAAAATACCTTTGAGTTCTTCTATCTGCAGATGTGGTATTGGTCTGTACCCTTAACTATGATCTCATCACTGCACAACTTCTGAAAGATGTTGATATATGAATAAACCTATCTCTACCCTTGATCCAGCGGATTGACAGAATTTGCATGAATGTGTTACCCAGGATTCTTTATCAGGCCTGGACTCTACCGGTGACCCCTCCCCAAAGTTATTTTAAAACCTGGAATAAATTACTGATCAGGTACGTCTGGAATGGAAGTAGGCCTTGGGTCAAATTAATTACTCTACATCTCCCTAAAACTAAAGAAGGGCTAGCTTTCCGAACATCCCTCTTTACCATATAGCGGCACAACTCCACACTGTGTTTTTTTGGCTTTCTAGTGGTTATAAAGCCTATTGGAAAGACACGGAATTACATGAAGAAGACCTTTTTAAATTTCCCTAAGATACTCTTCTCCATGATATTAGACAGAATGCCCAATATCAAAGCAATCCTTATACTCAATACTATCTCACAGTGGCACGCTGCCCTTCGAATGAAAAAGCTATTACTCTTCTGTTACCTTATTACCCGTATTCCTCACACAGTGGATTTTCGCCCTGTCACCCTAGACACCAGTTTTTTAATATGGAACCAATTAGGCCTCACCTATTGGTTTCAACGGGTGAGAGATTAGCAGCTCCTGTCCTTTGAGGACCAGGTTCAGGGATTTGATATCACTAGGACCCCCTTTTAGAGATACTTGCAAGCTAAGATCTTTTTGTCTCCCTTATATGAGCGCAGCTCTCAACTGGGTGATACAACTCATCACCCTCACTGGCAAAGAGACTATGGAGCATCTAATTTCCAGAATATATCATGCACTGCTTTCCTTGCAGGGCTTTGATACCCACTACATCAGGAGGGCCTGGGAACAGGACATCCACACTACCATCACAGACCAAGTGGTACAGCTTACTTTTAAACTTTCATAAAGTTACTTCCTCTCACTCTTGGAGGAAATACTCATGGAAACATCTTGTGTGATTTTTCATTACACCTGCACAACAGATCAAATATACGCCCCACAGGGGTGCCCATTACTGCATCAACGCGGGACACAGCCTGCTGCATTGAGACATATACTCTGCCCCTGGCCCTTGCTACTTCCCTTTTTCTGGGCTCGCCAAGAAAACTTTATTGAATTATGGGGAATCACAGGCTCAAATTCAAGAATTCCTGTTTTAATTTTTAGACCCACCGAAGGGCTGTTGCATTCTGAATGATGAGTGCTAAATATTGCTATAGCAGCAGCCAAAAATACAGGTTACTCACCTGTAACAGGAGTTCTAGGAATGGTATATATTGTTCATCCACACTTATTGGCAGGTTCCTTGCCACTTTAAATCTTGCCGGAAGGTCTTCAAGCTGGCTCCTCCCACCCACCCGGGTGGTAAAACTCTCGGCTCCGTCACATGACACCAGATCTGGCCCGCTGGAAGCTCAGGTTGTGCGTCGAGGCCGGGGAGGTTGGGTGGGTCGTGTGGATGAACAACATATACCATTCCTAGAACTCCTGTTACAGGTTAGTATTGAGTAACCTGTATTTCTAGGGACATGGATATGTTGTTTATCCACACTTATTGGCAGACTCCTAGCAGTTCTCCGGGAGGAGGGAGGCAAGGCGCACACCCCCTACTTAGGGAAAAGAGACTGAAGAACCAAGGCCCCAAAACCAGCATCCCGGCGTGACTCAAAGTCGATGTGGTAGTGGGTGATGAAGGTGTGTGCTGACTTCCAGGTAGCAGCCCTGCAGATTTCCTGGATAGGGACATCCCTGGAAGCAGTCACCGATGCAGCGGTATGGCGGGTAGAATGAACTCTTATCCCTCTGGGAGGCTCCATGCCCGCCAACCTATAGCAGAGATCTATGCAGGAGGTGACCCACCTGCTTATTGTCCGCTTGGCTGCAGGTCTGCCAGGTGCGGCTTCAGGCGCAGGTGACAAACAGCTGGCTGAACCTCTCCACGACTCTTCAGCCAGGCGCTCCTTATAGTGCTGAGCGCCTCTCTAGGGTCCAGAGTATGAAGCCTATATTCGGCCTTCGAGGTGTCATTGGGGTAGAACACCGGCAGAGTCAACACCTGGTTAAGGTGAAACTCCGACACCACCTTCGGAAAGAATTTCGGTTGGGGGCGCAGGACAACCTTGTCCCTGTGGAAGACCAGGTAAGGAGACTCGATGGAAAGCGCCTGGAGCTCTCCCATCCTTTTGGCTGATGTAATAGCCACCAAGAAGGCGGTCTTCCACGACAGGTGAGAGATATCACACCTGAGCATTGGTTCAAATGGCTTGCCCATGAGCTTTGCCAGTACCAGATCCTACAGAGGTGGAGGTTCTTGCACCGGAGGGGAAATGTGATCAAGGCCTTTGAAAAAGCACCAGACCACCTTCTCTTGCGCCACCGACTGCTTCCAGCCCTCGGTAAGCAGAGATGGCTATGAGTGCACACCCTTAAGGGTCGTCGACCTGAGCCCTTGCTGAGAAAGGGACCATAAATAGTCAAGGTGCTTGCCAGGAACAGGAGGAAGGGTCCAGGCCCTTGCCCTGACACCAAATGGAAAACCTTTTCCATTTGAAGGCATAGCATTTCCTGGTCGACTCCTTACAGGACGCCTCAACTACATTGAGGACCTCGTCGGAAAGACCCAAGGCCTGGAACTCTAGCCGCTCAGGAACCAGGCCGTCAGGTGCAGGGATTGAAGGTCCGGATGGAACACCTTCCCCTGACTGACTGAAAGCAGGTCCGGGCGAGCTGGAAGCTGCCTCGGGAGCCTGGAGCTGAGGCTGAGGAGATCTGGATACCAGCATTGGCGGGGCCAGTCTGGGGCTACCAGAATCACCTGCGCCTTGTCCCTCCTCGCCTTGAGAAGCACCTTGTGGATCAAGGGAAATGGGGGAAAGGCGTAGAAGAGGCTGGGGGTCCACGGCCTCGAGAAGGCATCCCCCTGCAGCGAGCCCTGCTGAGGGGGGCGGGCATGGAACAGCCTCAGCTTCGCATTCTCCCTGGAGGCAAACAGATCCACCGAGGTGTGCCCCAATGGGAGAACAGATCTTGTACTACCTCCGGCAGGAGAGACCACTCATGGGACACAGCCCCTATCCGGCTTAGGGCATCGGCCAGGGTGTTGGAGGCTCCTGCCACATGAATGGCTAGGAGATCCGCCTCCAGGCTGCTCACGAGTGACCAAATGTGGAGAGCTTCCTTGCACAAGGGCATGGAGCGCGTCCCGCCCTGGCGGTTTAGGTAGTACATGGTCGTGGTATTGTCCGTCTGGACCCGAACCACTTGACCCCGTAGAAACGGAGCGAAGGCAGTGAGAGCTAGGCGGACCACTCGGAGCTCCAGCAGGTTGATATGGCATCGGGACTCTCGCGGGGACCAGAGGCGTGCGCTCTGTGCTCCCCCAGATGGGCACCCCAACCCATCAGAGAGGCGTCGGTCGATAGAGAGACCGTCAGCTCGGGGCAGACAAACGGGATGCCCTCCTGCAGATGAGCTGGAACGATCCACCACTGGAGAGCGTTCCACATCCCTTGGGTCACCGTCACTAGCTGGTCCAATGGATCGTAGCGTTGAGACCACTGGCTGGCCAGCCCCCATTGAAGGGGGCGCATGTTCCAGCGGGCCCAACGGACCACGCTAATGCAGGCCGCCATGAGACCCAGGAGGCGCAGGAAGTCCCGGGCAGGGCGCATTGCCCAACCAGAAATGATCGGGCAAAGGAGGAAAGAACCTCGGCCCTGTCCGCCGGAAGCCGTGCTCTGGCTCGAAGAGAGTCGAGCTCTGCCCCGATGAAGAGAATCACCTGCTTCGGTTCGAGTTCCAACTTGGCCTCGTTGATGAGGAAGCCGACCTGAGAGCAAACCTGGAGGGCCAGATCTCTGGACCGCTCCACCTCCTGTCTGGAGGGGGCTGCTATCAGCCAATCGTCCAGGTAAGGGTACACCCGGACCCCTCGGCGCCGCAGGAATGCTGTCACCACTGCCATGCATTGGTGAAGACCCTGGAGTGCAGGAGACAGGCGAAGAGCACGGCTCGGAACTCGAAAGGATCCTTCCTGAAAGCGAAGGAATCTTTGGTGAGACGGATGGATAGGGGCGTGAAAACGCGTCCTGCAGGTCCAGAGAGCAGAGCCACCGCCCGCGTTCAAGGATCGTATTATCTGAGCCAGAGTGACCATCCCGAAGGTTCGAGACCTTAGGAACTTGTTTAGGTCGTGTAGATGAGAATGGGCGTAGCCCCGTCCGTTTGGGACCAGGAAGTACCTGGACACAAACCCGGGTCTGAGGAGGGTCCATCACCTCTCTGATCACCTCTTTCTCGAGGAGCAAGCGATGTCGGCTCGCTACTGCGGACTCAGAGGCCCGGGCGGCTCTGAAGCGGGCCTGCTCGTAACTCCAGAGGCAGGCCCTTTCCTACCACTTCCAACACCCACCGGTCTGTGGCAATAGCAGACCAGGCGAAAGGAAGCTGAGCCATCCCCAGCGGGGAACCTGGAAGCGAGTGGCGAGGTTGGGCGACACCCTCAACCCGTCACTGTGCAGGCTTGGAGGAGGGACCGGCCGAGGGACCTCCTGGGCCTTACCTCCTGCTTACTGGAGGAGGAAGCCGGGCTTGGGTTTGGGATGCCAAGCGCGAGCCTGCTGGCCCTGATGCTGCTGGGCCGGACGTGCCGCGGGCGCAGACAGACGAAAGGGCTTGGGTTGCGGTCTGCGGCCCTTGTCCCTCTGAGCGGATGAGACCGAGTCCAAAGTGGCATTGGACTTTTCGATCCTCTGGAGGTAGCCTTCCACTCCAGGGCCGAAGAGGTCGGCCCCCAGGAAGGGGACATCCGCCAGTTTGTGCTGGGTATCCGCTGTGAAAGTGGATATCCTCAGCCATGCCCGAAGGCGCGACAGCCACTGTGGCCACGACTGACCTGGCGCATGGTCTCCAATGTCCAGAGCAGTCTGAAGTTGCTCTGGCCACTGCCCTGCCTGGTCCCGCACCTGCCTAACCGTGGTCTGCAGGTCAGCCGGAGATGAGGGACTACCTCGTCCAGGGAGCCCAACAGGGCATGGGAGAAATGTGCTATAAGCACGCCGAGCTGGCCTGGCGAAGACCAAGGGAGGGCGCAGCGTAGACTTTTCGCCCGGCATAGTCCAATTTCTTGGACTCCTTGTCGGGAGGTTTGTCCACGTCCCTAGCGTTTCTGTCACGCCGGAAAATGCTGTCGGTAACTAACCCCTCGGCTGGGGGATGTTACAAGGAACCGGTAGGGACCACATACTTCCTGGCCATCCTGGCCGAAGGCGCAGGGCAGGAAGCAGGGCGCTGCCAGAGCTCCAAGGCTGGGCCCACAATGGCCTCGGCCACAGGAAAGGCCTCCATAGGGGAATCCCCTCGGTCCAATATCTCCGTGAGGGGATACTTGGCCCGCTTGGATACGGGCTCGAGCTGCATCCCGGTGGACTCCGAGATAAGCCTAAGCAAACCCAGAAAGGGCGAAGGGCTATCGTCCAGCGACTGACCTCCAGAGGACTCCAAGTCCACTCGCCTGGAGAAAAGGGAGGAATCGTCGTCGGACTCAGAAGAGTCCGCAAAGAGCTGCCTTGGGCCTGAGCCACCCTCCACCTGCCGAGGGCGATCGGGAGTGAGGGTGACAGACAGCCTATGGGGTAAACCCTGAGCCAAGAGTTCTTGGTCAGAGCCCCAAACAATGGCTGTGGAGGCGGAGGTTCCACCATAATCGGTGGAGCAGCAGGTTTCGGCTGAGCAACAGGCCTGGAAACAGGCGCCTCGGCTAAAGCGAGGGGTTGCTTCGGCCGCTCCGGTGACAGCCACTTAATGGCCAGGGAAGGCGGCGGCGTCATCGGCTTGTTTCCCGGCCAGCAGAAGCTGTTCCACATGAGGTCTCGTGTCATTCAGCGCCAACGTCCAAGCCTCCTAAGTCCGAGGAAGAGGGCGGCGGCGCCAACTTAGCGGTGCCGGGAACCACCTATGGTGGCGGATCGGCTGGACCGCGAAGAAGTCCGAGACCGCGAACCTCGGCTTTTCCGAGAAGGGTGCGGGGAAGGAGCGGGGGAAACCCGCCCTCCCCTCGGCTCGGAGGGAACACCCAAGGGCTCCGGAACTGGAGGCACTGGCAAGCCCACAGGATCCTCAACCACCACCGGGGGAACCGAGGAGAAAGGATTTTCGGCTTCGCCGGTCGACAACCCGTCCAACGGGTCGAGAAAGATCTCGACTGCGTCCGGCGGGAATCTCGGTCAACTGACCTGACGGGGACACTGTGAGTGGTCGGGTCAAGGATCGACCGAAGTCGATGGTCGACCACTCGGGGAGGGGGACCTCTCCCGCTCCCAAGAGCGTCGATGGAGGGACTTACCCTTGTCCTTCTTTTTGGACTGAGAGGAAGGTCCAGCAGATGTTGGTCCCTCTCCCTTAGTGGAGAGAGACAGACAAAGCTCCTTAAAGGAAGCAAAATATGAGGATTCCAGAGAGAGCGGGATAAATGCCTCGGCTGAGGAAGATGCGGCCCGCGCCGCCTCCTCTTCGAGGGCGATCATCTGCTCTAGCTGATCCGTCGAGCCCGCTGCCGCGGAAACCGCCAACGGGCCTCTTCGACTTTACCGGAGGGTAACGCTTTTCGGGTCGCCCAAGTTGCAGACGGGCAGCACGGTCTTCCAAGACGTAGGCCGAGAAAGAAGAGCACAGGTCGCAAGCCTGCGGGTCGTGCTCAAGGCCCAAGCAGTAGACTCACGTGGAGTGCGGATCCGTCCGAGACATCTTCTGCCTGCATGGGCATCTCTGGAAACCAGGAGTCGATTTGTCCATCGCAGCTGCGAGGGAAAAGTTGACCGAAGTCTAGAAAACCCTAGAGATTAATTTCGGAAAAACCGAAGAGTTAGGAACCAGTCTTATACGCAGAGCATTAAGGAGGGAACCTGAGCTTCCAAGCGGTAAGGAAGATCTGGCGTCATGGGGCGGAGCCGAGAGTTTTACCACCCGGGTGGGTGGGAGGAGCCAGCTTGAAGACCTTCCGGCAAGGTTTAAAGCGGCAAGGAACCTGCCAATAAGTGTGGATGAACAACATATCCATGTCCCTAGAAAAGTAATCACTAGACTTTGGCTATTGCTTACTATCGCTACAGTACAGATGTGGAGAGATATAATGTGTATGATCCATCATATGCAGGACTCCTAGGCTTCTGTGGCAGCATTTTCTGATTTCAGCGGCATGATTTATTCATTTCTGTGGCAGAATGCAGCCCTGCCATTGGCTAAAATATGAAGTGATGTCATTGATGGCATCACCTACCAAGCGTAGAGAAGGGGCTTCAGGATAAACAAGATGGGTGCAGGAGCCTGGCACTATGGAAAAACTTTATATCTGAATGAAAATTCACCAAAAGCAATGAATTCTGCGGCACTATATAAATTCTGCAGCATCATGCAAATTCTGCGGAAAATTCAGCAACCGCAGAATTCAAGGGGCCTTGATCATACGGAAAAAACTTACAGTTAATTTGAAAATTGCTATCCAAAGTTCAAACTGTGATAGAGACACTGGGTCTTATTTGTGGTGACCAAAGACTCAGCCTTTGTGCCACAGCCTGACCTCGGTTGGAGGAAGGGGGAAATCTACTCTTCTGGAAGGACTAAACTCATTCTGAGTGCCTCAGAATGGGGGTACAGAGAGAATTTGACTGCATGGTCCATTGACGTGCTCCTATGGTTCTGTCTCGTTTTTAACTTTTTTCAGATTGATATTAATTTCATTAAGTTAATGAACATCAGTGAGAGATTTGATAGTGACTTTCCTTTTCTTCTCATTAATTCATATAGAGATACCAGCTATACCTGAATTAAGACAAACCATGTTGTTGTTAATGATATGTCTATTTGTTGTAAATAGAATAAAAAAATAAATTTTAAAACAAAAAAAGGGATTTATTCACTCCCTCTTCCAAAGAAAACAATGGTACACGGCATCCCTATTAGTATGAAACCTCTTTAACGTCTCTTTAAACTTACCCTGACCCCCCAAGATTCCTGTAGACTTTACAACCATTTCAAGTTTTTTGTCCCATGTAAATGTGCGGATGTAATCTGCAAGGAAAGAAAGAAAATTAAACTTGACTTAGGGGAACAAAAAGAGGTACATTTTACCTAATGGTGACTCCAGTGCAGGCCTACAAAGTCCCTTTATATGTACTGCTCTACTTCACTGACTCTGGCTCTTCTTGGTCTGGTTCTGTCAACACAACTACGCAATACGTAGATTTCGGTTTGTGAACTGAGCAGTCTGGAAGTGTTCTGCTCTACCTTACCTACCTCACCCTCTCACATGCTGCTCCATCAACAGGCTTACCTAATGTAGTCCAGTCGCACAGTCACTAGCCAGTCAGGATCTGGAGGCTGAGCACATCCTGCGAGCCCGTCTGCCCTTGCCACTCACAGCAGAGAAGAATCCTATCCCTTCCCTCTGAAGATACGAGCACAGTGACAAGTCTCAACTCTCTTCTCTGTCCTCCAAGGACTGTCCCCCTGCCAATACCTGCACATACTGGCAAGCAGATGACCCTGACCCCAGTCCACAGTGTCACACCAACTCTGTCCATTGCCGATACTGCTCTTTGGCCTACAGTTTGGGTTACCGCTGCACGCTTCCCTTCCCCATGGCTACCATGAGGCAAGAGTGCAGTACAGACTGCGATGCATCCTCCTGGGAGACTGGTGGCACCATACAGATGCCTATCCAATCCTCAGTAGGCTTAAAGAGCACCTTTTTTGGTGCTGTGGGAAATCATCAGGAGGCTCCCTTGCATGACTGGGAGTTCCTCTGTAGTAGCTGAAAATGTTTCTCTCTAGCCCCTAAGGAAGGGAAGGGATCGTATTTTGCCCCTGAGGGGGTTAGCCGCTCAATCCCTTCCTGATCGCCGACGCTATCCCTGTGCTTCCTTGTTTTGTCTTTTTAAAAACTCAGCTTTATTCAAAATGGAAAAAGAAAATACCACAGATCTCATTTACAGCATTTTGGCCGCAACATTTGACCCAGTAACATGTCATACATCTCTTGGTTCGTCTGTATTTTATAATGCTACAATATGACACTGAATATCATGTCAACATGTACAATTTATCTAATGACTAGTTTACTTGTCTTCAGTGCTCCTTAACAACAACCTATAAAACTGATTAACTACAATTGTAACATGGCATCAAGCAGAAACTGCAAATAAAGTAATTTCATTGGACCAAATACAACACAAGACCAACATTGGAGCGGTGATTAATTCCCCAGTAAGGCCCGCTCCAACTATTAATCACAGGGTCACCAGGTCAAGCTCTAGCACCACTACCTGTCACAGCAGCAAACAGAACACACATAGTAGCGAATACGCAGGATCTCAATGCGCCAACACAAAGACGAACAGAACTTTAAAAATGGAAACAACAACGACGCAAGCATTCCTATGTTACAAGCGCATTAATGCCCTCGAGGTTGGCTTCTACAGGGAATTAATGCATGGTTGGGTAGCTATGCGCATTCTCGGCCTCACAACCCCCAAACCATGCATTAATTTGCCAGTAGAAGCCTCCTTCGTCGGGCATTAATGCTTACCTGTTTACTATGTATTGCTTACAAGATATACCTGTACCTACGGGATTTTACCATACCTTGCTCTCCTACTGTTTTGGCCTGGCAATTTTCTTACCTTACTTTCCAGTGTATCTCTATAATGGAAGGAAATATAATGGAAAGATGATACCTGGAGAGGTTGGGTGACCTGGGGAGAGAGGATGCTTTCTCAGTTTGTGATGTAATTATATGCACAGTGCGGGGACGTGCTCAATTCAAGTCTGTGAGGCAGCACTTTAAAACTTATTTTTATGATTTTAACCGGACTTACAGTACAAATCAGAGCCAGTATTCAAGTAACAAGGCTCTTATTACATGAATACGGGCACAGATTTGTACAAGTCTAGTCAAAATTGTAAAAATAAGTTTAAACTCCTTATAGACTTGAATGAACACGTCCCCACGCTGTTAGCAATTGCTACATCATAAAACAAGGAAGTGTGGGGATGGCGCTGGCGATCAGGAAATGGAAAGGACTGAGCGGCTAGCCCCCTTGGGGGCAAAATACGATCCCTTCCCTTCCTTACAGGGCTAGACAGAACATTTTTCAGCTACTACGGAGGAACTCTCAGTCAGGTAAGGGAGTCTCCTGATGGTTTTTCAGGCAAGGAGAAAGATCCAGGAAAGGTGCTCTTTAAACTTGGGTTCATGTCCTTTTTAAGCAAAATGAAGACCCTAATGTGGTTCTGTGTATCGTTTTAAAGGCGGAAGCACACAGACAGCCTTCCAACGTTGCTCATATATACAGTGAAACTGCCTGTTATTACATGCTACCTACAGTGTTATCAGCACTTATAAAATGGGTAGAGAATTTACTGTGCCCTGATTGGTCAGTACCAGTCCTTATAGGACAACAACCATGCAGCTCACACTTACATCTAACATGCCAATGCGTCCCAGAAATATTTCTTTTTTTTTTTTTAAATGTTGTGGTAGCCATATTGATAAGGTAAACATTTCAGTACATCCATTACTTGCCCTAACCAATTAACTAATATTTAAACCCATTTTAATAAATACACATCCCACCCCCACCTAACACATACGTAAGAGTTGTTAAAAAAAAAAAAAACACCAACAGCTTAATCTGGTTCAATTTCAGTTGCTTACCATCTGTATCCTCCCTGCACCCCGGTCACCCCTGAAAAAGGGACTTCTAGGCCCAGTGGGCTTACCGGGTCAACAAAATTCAACAAACAAAAACCTTTACCTAGCATTTACTAACTCATTTTATTGTACTTTTTCATTTTTTTTTTTTTCTTACATGCCTCAAATACCCAACTGCCAAGTTACACTGTCCAGCTGGTATTCCAAAACAGACCATCTTTCCTGCTAACCAGTCAACTGGCTGTCCACCCTGCCCCCCACCTTCTGCAAAATCATGGCCCACAATCTGACCTACAAAAATAAGTGACTGTCTCACAACAGAAAATGTATTTTTTTATTTCTAACAGAGACGGTGCATGAAACTGAAGTACCACTACCAATCGTAACCGCCCTAAACAGGAAGGGTATGCGTTGCTACAAAAGCGACATTTCGTGATACATTACAACACCAGTTCGATGTTGGCGCTGCTGTAATGTTCCCGTGGGACCCAACACTGCTTCTCCGGGTCTCACACCTCCCGAATTAACTCTGCTTGAACAAACAGTTCACTGAACGGCTTTATGCCAACCACAATTTGCAGTTAACATAAAGCCGTCGCTGTAACGTCGGTCGACAAACTCTTTGTCGAACCGACGTTGCAAATCCAACAGGAAGTACTCCTGTAGTGCGTAGAGCCAAACGCTTTGACTTAAATGCTCCTCAAACAAAAATGAACTGGGCAATTTAAAAAGTAAACACTTCTTCTATAAATAAACAGCACTCAAGACTCAAGGAACAGTGTATGCAACCAGGCTGAATTGGGGGTGGGGGTGGGAGAGAAGGAGAAGCCAAACAACATAAGCACTCATGAAAAGCGCCAAGCCACACTGTCAACTGCCCTACAGTGGTACAGACCCTACATGACAATTCAGTAAGACCCACCACTGCAAATAACAGGGACTAGACATGTATTATGTTCCAACCTGTGAACTAATCTCCTGTACCCTTGTGTATACTGTTTCTTGTTATGGTATGTATTTGTATTAGCACAACTAGTTCATTAACCCATGAATTGTCTGACTCTGTAAAATCTATATTGTCTTGCGTTCTGTGCAATTAACTAAGGGTCGCCCCTGAAAAAGGGATTTGGGGTTCCAGTGGGCCTACATGGTTAACATAATTCAATAAATAAATACATATATAAAATAGTTTGGCCGAACAAAAAAAAAAACTCTTTACAAACTTCATTTTGTTAAACCCATTTTATAACTGCAATAAAGCACACTGGGTGTGTGGGTTGTAGCACTTTCCAGAAGCTGAAGTCACTCGGCACAAATGCCTTGTCTGTCTCTGTGCACCTGCGGCATGTTCGTATCAGATAACAACCCAGACAATGTCACCTCTTATTGCTTACTTATTACATGGTACATACAACGCAGCTACTGACTGTTGACATAGTCATTACATGTTACGCAGTGCAGCTACTGACTGATGACACAGTTATTACATGTTATGCAGTGCAGCTGACTGTCAACATAGTTATTACATGTTACGCAGTGCAGCTAATGAATGTTTACAGAATTTTTAAGTGACACTTGAGTTAGTGCTGTTAGGAGGAAACCGTATTACTCAAAGGAGACAGGGTGGCACATACACAGCTATTTGAGCTGGAGACTGAAAGGTGAACTAGAGTTCATGTACTTAAATGGGGTGGGGGAATATTTGAAAGCACTACTTCACAAAGAGGGTGATTAACATGTGGAATAACCTACCTGGTGAGGTAGTTACAAGGTAGGGAAGTTAGTGTAGTTCAGGATTTCAAGTTACAGAGGGAGAAAGGCATCGAGGATTACATGGTATGAGTACGGGTAACACAGGACTAAACATTCCTGATGGAGAGTGGCATTTATTTATTTTGAAAAGTTTCACAAGGAAAGGCCTAGTGAGCTACAATAGCTAATTTCCAGATGCATCATGTGGGAAGGGGAAGCAGGGATATGATACTGAATACAGAAACAGATAAAAAGTATACACAGAATCAGGTATGTGCAAATACATTATGGCATACAACATTCTGAGGGTAGTCGGGCAGCAAATGCCATCATATAGCTATAGCAAGTGGGTAGCCGTCTGGGAACTAGTGACCATCGAACAGTATGGTTCACGATAAACACAGCAGTAGAGCCATGCCATACAAAGGCAAAGGTCCTGGACTTTAGGAGGGCTGACTTTGCCAAAATGGGTGAGTGCCTAAGGAATGTACTAGCAAATGGGCAGGAAGGAGAGGTGGAAGAGCAATGGGGAATAATCAAAACTGCCATCACTAAGGCAACAAGCCTTTGTGTGAAGTAAATAAACAAAACAAAACGATGTAAAAAACCACTATGGTTCTCAAAGGAGGTGGCAGGAAGGTTAGTGAGAAAAAGCATTCAGGAAGTACAAGGAATCACAGAAGGAGCAGGATAGAGAACTGTATCAGTTAAAGCAGAAGGAAGTCAGAACAGCAAAGACCCAAACCGAGGAAAAGACAGCCAACTCAGTTAAGAAGGGGAATAAAACCTTTTATAGGTACATCAGGGAGCTAAGGAAGACCAAGGAAGGGATAGTGAGGCTTACAAAAGGGGAAGGCAGAGGGTGACTGTGAAAAGGCAGAGATACTAAACAAATATTTTTGCTCAGTATTCACAAGTGAAGAAGGCGAGGTACCTAAACCAAACAACAGAAACATTCTGGATAGAGGGGTTGATACCGGCCCACTCATAGAAGAAAGAGTTCTGAAAGAACTCTTAAAACTGAAGGTGGACAAAGCAATGGGGCCTGATGGGATTCATCCCAGAATTCTAAAAGAACTAAGAGTAGAACTAGTGACACCACTGACTACCCTCTTTGACAAATCATGGAAGGATGGGGTGGTACCTGAGGACTGAAGGAGAGCATATGTGATTCCACTTCACAAAAGTAGGAGCAGGGCAGAGGCAGGAAACTACAGACCTGTTAGTTTGACCTCAGTGATAGGGAAAAGGATGGAATCACTTCTGAAGGAAAGAATTGTTGAGTACCTAGAGGCCAGAGGGGCACAGGACCCAAGGCAGCATGGATTCACAGCAGGAAGGTCATGTCAGACAAATCTAATACATTTCTTTGACTGGATGACCAAAGTAGTATTTTATTTATTTTATTTGCTTTTGTTCACCAGGTAAGCACACTAGACATCCAAGTGCATATTTTCAGGTGCGACCCGGAAGGGTTACAGAGTACATACAAAACATAATACAGAGTCGAGGTAACATACAGGAGCCTCAGGCATAAACAAGTAGGTGGTACAGCATATGGGACAACAGGCTTAAAACGGTTACGTAGGCAGATAGCAACAAGATACATAACAGCATTAATAGGTAGAATAACATCTAAATAACATTATGTTAGAGAACAATCATCAAAATAATCGAAGATACAGACAGGCACTGATATGACAAGTGCCCCCCTCCAACAGGAGGGCAGACAGTGCCTTGTACAGGTTATCAGCAGAGATTAAACAGCAGTCGATATCAACGGCTCTCAGGACATCACCCCCAATACGTCGAGAGGGAGGGAAAGAATCCACTAGGGGCTGTAGACGTGGCCTTCTTAGACTTTAGCAAGGCATTTGACACAGTCCCACACAAAAGATTAATATACAAGTTAGCCAGCCAGGGAGTGGGTCCCAAGATGGTAGCCTGTTTAAAAAATTGGCTGGAGAACAGGATACAGAGGGTAATAGTAAATGGAGTCCACTCTGAAGAAAGGGGTGTTACTAGTGGGGTACCGCAAAGTTCAGTTCTAGAACCGATCCTCTTCAATATCTTTTATAAGAGACATTGCAGAGGGTCTGGAAGGAAAACTATGTCCCTCTACAGATGACACAAAGATCTGTAACAGGGTTCATACACAAGGTGGGGTGGAAAGGATGAGCAGGGACTTGGCAAGAGTGGATGGCAGCTTAGATTCAATGCTAAGAAGTGCAAAGTAATGCACCTGGGAAACAAAAACCCAGGGGAAGAGTACACTATGGGGGGTGAGATACTAACAACAACAAAAAATGGAAAGGGACCTGGGGGTAGTCATATCAGATGTGCCTGTAACACTGGTTGCTCTTTTAATCTAAGCATTATGTACTGTACTGTGCTGTTTTGTTTGCTGTGATGTACTGCTCTCTTGTCGAGGTGTCTTTGTAAATGAGTCTTTGACTCAAAGGTCTGTAAACCGATGATCTAATAAATAAATGTCGGCAAGCAATGTGAGAGGGCAGGAAGGAGGGTTGGGGGGATACTGGGATGCATAGGAAGAGGCATCACCAGTAGAAAACAGGAAGTTTTTATCCCTCTGCACAGACAGCTAGTGAGACCCCATCCGGATTACTACGTGCAGTTCTGGAGACCCAATCTCCGCAAGGACATAGACAGGATGGAGGCAGTCCAGAAGAGGGCAAATAAAATGGTGCAGGGTCTGCACCAGAAGACATATGAAGAGAGACTTGAGCTTAATACGTATACCCTCGAGTAAAGGAGGGATGGGGGACATGATAGAAACTTTCAAGTATCTTAAGGGAATCAACAAAGTCCAAGAGGGTAGCATCTTTCAGAAAAAGAGATGTGCAAGAAATGAAAATTACATACCTACCGTAATTCTTGATCTTCTCTTGTATCTTCACCATTCATTACTGCTTGGGTTTAGCGGAGAAGCGGCGCCCTCTGGGAGTTCTGTTTTTTTTTGAGTCGGCTCAGCAGGCGCCCCTCGAGATATTACCGCATCATGCGCGAGGGCCGTTAGTGCCACAGACCTCCTCTATCTCAGTTCTGTTGGCCGGAGGCGAAAATAAAGTGTAAGAAAAAAGAAAGTGAGGCAAGAGAGCTGAGGGATAGAAAAAAGGAAAGGAAATAAACTGAAAAAGGAATAAGCCGATGGAGAATAGACAGAGGAGAGAGAATTCCAACCCTAAGGGACCGCAGGGCCTCCTTTCCGGGGCGGCTCTAGGGGAGGAACAGAGAGAGGGAGAGAAAGAAGAAAGAAAGAAAGAGGCATGTTGAGAAAGAGAACAGTGCCCATCGAGCATTGCTGGTTAAGAGGCTTATAGGCTCGAAACTAATAAGGGAACAAGAATCCCAGTTGTTAGGACTGAGGAGAGGTTCCACCGAACTTCCTGAACAGACCCAAGAGAGGGCAAACTCTCTGAACTCTCAACATGCCAAGTCCCTTCATCCTAGTTGAGGGCTCCTAGACTGTTCGAACAGAACCTGTTCGGAAGAGCCCATCCAGGAAGAGGACTAAGTTCCTTAGCACCCTGTTAAGTGCTACCACAGAAGAGTATGGAAAAACATGCCTTCTCGGAGGCGGTTGGTAAGAAAAATGAGAGGAACTCAATCCGACTTGCTAAGACAAAGTAGACAGAGGCTTGAAGCTGACAAGTTCAGCCAGCAGCTGGAAAAGCTTTGAAAATAATGCCTGCCAGAAGTTCAAACTTTGAGGAGGCCAAGACAGGGCATGGCCGACCAGGCTGTGAACTACATGACCTGAAGAGGTGAGAATCGCCCATAAGGCGGTCAGAAAAAGAGTTCCTCAAGATTAAAGGAATTGCAACCGTAGTCGTTCCTCTCTACCTTGAGAAAAAAGCGAATCCATTCAAGAGAATGGGGAAAAAACAGATTTTTTTTGCCATAAAGGCCAAGGGAGGAGAGGAAGAGACGGGGAGGGAGAGACGCACAGAAGGAGGCCACTGAGGGAAGGTGGGTGGGTATCAGTAGCAGATGGTGAAGATGCAAGAGAGATCAAAGAATGCACGGTAGGTACGTAATTTCATATCTTACCTTGTCAATTTTCACCATTCATTACTAAGCGATGTACCAAGCCCCTCCCCTTGACAAAAAAAGGGGGGCAGAACCCTGAGGGAACAAGACCCCCAGCCTCCTGCTGGTGAGGAACAGAAGGAAGACCCTAGCTAACACAAGGAAGCCTAAGTGGGAGAAGAGCTAGGAGGTGCCTCCCGGGACGGGAGATGGAGAAAGCCCTGAAAAGCCTCCTAGCTCTGGAGGAGAAAAAACGGGTCCCCGGCGGAGCGGATCACCCTACGCTGGAGCCAGGGGTGACAACCTTGATAGATGGAGCCATGCCGTCCGCCTAATGCAGATCGCTGTCCCATAAGCCTGGAAGCCACCTCATTGGCGTCATAAGATGCCCTTGCTTGGTGTCTTGCCAGCTCAGGCCTATAGTGGAGGGGGCAATAGCCTGTCTGGTTTGCTCCGTATCAGGCATCGATGCTAGGAGCTGGGAGAGCATCGACGACAGATGCCGATAGTAGGCAGCGTGGTAAGCCTGATGAGATGCAATGCAAGCCACCGCACGAGAAGAAGAGAACACTCTTCGCCCCCACCGGTCGAACTGTAGAGAATCTGAATCTGGTGGGTGGTCGTGCACCAGGCGACGGCGCCCGGAAGGAGTCTCCAGGTACACCAAACTCGAGGACGGGTTGGGAAGGGTAGCCAGGGATTCCGAGGGGGCACAACACCTACGACGACAGTCTGCCGGGGCTGGAGAAAGGGCGGCTGGCGACTGCCAGGAACTGATAGACGCCCCCTGGAAGGGGATAGGCCAGGAAGGTACCACCAGCTGCTGGGCACTGAATTCTCCAAGGAATTCTCGTGTCTCCCATTCGGTATCGTCTCGCCTAACGTAAGAGATTCGAAGATCCCTCACCATCCTCGAGAGGAATCGCTGAGATTCAGTGAAAACAGCGTCGGAAGAAAGATGAGCAAGGGGTTCCTCTCCCTCAGAGGAGGAAGACGAGGATGATGGAGAGCTCGAATGTCCAGACGATTCCTGCGGCGGTGGGGAGAGTCAAAGACCAGCCATGCATGTATCTAACATATGAGGGAAGGCCAGAGAACCTCTGAACTGCTCCCAGGATAACGGCCCCATAGGACCGACATGGCCTGGAAGAGCGGGGGGTGGAAGCAGAGGTACTGGAGAACGGCACCTACGAGGAGGCAAGTGACCTCTGCCAGGGCTCTGAAATCCGGGGAACGGAGCCCGAGCTGGCGGGATCCCGGACAACAAACCAGGCCGCAAGACGAGACCCTGAGGATGCGATGCCTGGAAGAGCCCGGGGGAACCTCCCCTGTGACGAACCCGGGACTGCATGGGTCCAGAAGGGCAGTCCACAGCAACGCCACCGGAGGGAACCCTGGGGCCCAAGAGGGAAGGGCGGGGTTCGGCACTACGGGTCCTAGCCACCCCACGAGGGGTGGCCGGCGGAGACCGGGGCACCTGGCCCCTGCCCCGACCTCGCCTGACTCCAAGAGAGCCCTCCTCCTCGACTGCAGCGTTCCCCCACAACAGCACCCGGGAGGGCAGCTGTCACAGGTCCCCTAGGAGGGGGAGCCTCCTCCTCAGTCCCCACCGCATCACCCCCCTGGGACCCAGGGCCACCCCTAGCCCGAGGACCCTCAGGGGAGGACGGAAGAGGGGACAGTGGAAGGGGCCCGCTGCGCCGCCTAGCACCCTGTGCCACCGGGGACCCTGACCCCAAAGAGTCAGGGTGCCAGGATGGGTCCACATCCGTGTCATCGGCCTCCGAAGAGGACGAGACCGGCAGGACCTCAATGCTGGCAACCCCAGGGACGGCGCCGGACGACCCCCACCCACTCGCGACAGCCAGGCCCGGTCCCGCCCCTGCAGCACCAGTTAGGCCCACGGCGCAGCTCCCGGCTGCGAACCTAACCCGCACTGGCCAGAGCACAGACCGAAGCCCGTGGCACCGTTAGCGCACAGAGGGCCAGAGTGGCGCCCGCCCTCGATCACCGGCACCGGATCCAAACAGCGCCGGAGGGCGGCGTCGAAGGTCCACCGGAGCCGGGCCCAGGGATTGTGGGCCTCGACACTGGGTTAGCCTGCACCTCCGAGGAGGTGACTGCCGAGGCGGTGTCGCCGTAGCGGCCCAGAAGGGACCACGACGTTCCCCAGCACATGAGAAGCTTCCTCTTGCAAGAGAAGAGGAGGAAGCCTCCTCCGCTGGATCGTGAGAGGCCCGGAGGGGACCTGGGGAAGGGCTCTGGAGACCTTACCTGGGAATCCTGGAGCGACGCCGCCTCAAGGTCGGCGGGCCTTGCCGAGCTTGAATGCGCGGACTTCGAGGACACGACGGTCCATGGAGAAACAAGCGCCGACGATCCATGTCGTGGGTTGGGTCCCAGGCAACGGAGACAGACATCATGCCGGTCCGAGACGGAGAAATGCCGCCACAGGAGCACCCGACGATAGCGCCGCCCGCTTTTGATTTATGCCTTGCCCCGAACTCGACATGATGCGAACTAAACAAGTAAAAAGAGGAAAAGCACCTGCACGCAGAATAGAAATAAAAGAACGGTCTACCGGAATGCGGCGCGAGTGGATGTCTGAGAAAAACGAGGAGTCTTCTTAGCTGAGGAGAAACCTGATTACTGAACGCTATCAGGCAGTGGGTGCAGCCTCACGCAAGGGAGAAACAGAACTGAGATAGAGGAGGAGTCTGCGGCACCTAACGGCTGCCTCGCTGCATGACGCCGTACGCCGGCCCTCGAGGGCGGGCGCCTGCTTGGAGCTGACTCAAAAAAAAAACTCCTTAGCGGTGCGCATATCTGCTAAACCCAAGCAGTAATGAATGGTGAAGACTGACAAGGGAAGATCAAGGGGTCACAATTTGAAGATAGAAGGGGGTGGCTCAGAGGTAATATGAGGAAGTAATTTTTTCATGGAGAGGGCTGTGGATGCATGGAACAAACTTCCTGTGGAGGTTGTGGAGTCAAAAACAGTGGGGGAATTCAAGAATGCATGGGACAGACATAAGGCAATTCTAGGGTGTGGAGGTAGGAGGAAGCAGGCTGTTGGTTAACTAGGATCTGCAGCTTATCCATTAGGTAGGGAAATGGGCAGACTGGGTGGGCTAAGCGGTCCTTATCTGCCGTCAAATTCTATGTTTTTATGTTTCTATGTACTTATATACATTAAACATATATACACAAGTTTATATATTCCATTTACATTTGTACCTGCATGTATTAGTGCTCAGATGACATAATCAATAACCATACAGTATGCACTAGGCCTTTCACAAGGTGATAACTACTGATAACGTTTGGTGATAGAAAGTGAGGACTTTATAGTAAGAGGAAGGGGGAGATGGGTGGAAGGCCTGGTGGTCCTACACCCCTCCAGGATGTGAACCCCGCAAGGGGATTGGGGGGACCGATAAGAGGTCGAGTAGGGGATAGCCAAGACTGGCACCTAGGAGGTAGGTGAGGCTCACTATAGGAAAGGGGAAGATGGGTGGATAGCCTGAGTGGGCCTTCACCCTTCCGGGATGCAAACTCTGCAAGGGGAAGGGGGCATAAAGTGTGGAAGTAGGGGGGCAACTAAGAATAGCACCTAGGAGGTAGGGAAGGGTAAGTAAGGAGAGGGTATGTGGTGTAGGGATCAAGGAAGGGGGAGGATGAGAGGCAGAAAGCCCGAGAGGGAAGACTAAGAGGGGATGGGAAAGCAGGACATACTCACGTGGACAGAACCCCAGGGGTGTGAACACGACTCGCTGTAAGCCTTGCTAGAGCTACAGTCAGTGGCATGCCTGGGGAGGGGTGGAAGGGAGTTGGGCAGAGGACGGATGAAAGGAAAGGGCAGTGGGGACCAAGAAGGGGAGGAGGTCAGCTGCAATTGCAATAGGGGGAGATATAGTGCCGAAGAAGGTGGGATAGTGAATGGGTGGATGAGGCAGAGCAGATATCACCGGGAAGGGAGCTCCAAATGTTTAGAAAGTGATAGGAGAAGGTTGCTCTCCCTGAAGCGGAGGACCGGGGAGGGAGGGACGGCAAGGGTCCTAATGGGGGAGTTGCAGAGGGAGTATTGAGGGGGTAGGAGGGATGGAGAGGAGGGCGTGAAGGTAGGGTGGCAAGGTGCCAAGCGAGAACTTTCCATTAGAGAGGTGCTATGGGTAAGGCATCTGGCCTAGACAGGGGGGACGGAGAGAGCAGTGTAGAGGTCACAGCGGTGTGTGTGTGGCGGACAGGAAAGAGCAAAGCGGCAGAAGGAGTTGAACAGAGTGTCCAGTCTGGTAAGGGTGGATTTGGGAGCTATACTATAGACTATGTCTCCAAAGATTGGGAGGATCATCTTCTGGACGATCTCTCAGCAGACCGGTGGGGGGAGGCAGCTGAGGTGTCTATACAGAGCTCCCAATTTGGGAAGTAGCTTTTTGTGGATAGCATCCTCATGGCCGGCAAAGTCAAGGTCCCTGTTAAGCCAGAGCCTGAGGTATTTGAAGGAAGAGACATCCTCTAGTATGGAACAGTCGAGGGCATGGAAGGTAGGGGTGGCAGTAAGCCTGGCCAGCTGGTGCCGCATGCCAAAGGTTATAGAGACAGTCTCTTAGGCATTAAGAGACGGTTTGCGTGGAACCAGCACTGGACACTGCTGAAGTCCAACCGGAGGCTGGACGCGACATCCGAGGAGGCTGTATCAGAGTCCTACAAAACCGTATCATTGGCATACATGTGGATGCTTGCAGTTGAGCAGGCAGTAGGTAGGTCATTTAGAAACATCAAGAAGAGTATCGGTCCGAGTACTGACCCTTGAGGGACACCTGTGTTTATGTGGGGGGGGGGGGAAGAGTTACCAATCCTGACTGCTTGGGACCTACCATGACATAGGAATGGAACCAGCGAGT
The DNA here is from genome assembly GCA_016271365.2 of Neoceratodus forsteri. Lineage (NCBI taxonomy): Eukaryota > Metazoa > Chordata > Ceratodontiformes > Ceratodontidae > Neoceratodus > Neoceratodus forsteri. Next base: position 38,838,019 of record CM028132.1, on the reverse strand, counting down.
GGTGGACTCAGAGAGACCGACCAGCCACTGAATGCTTACTGAGGAGAAGGGAGTGGGGAAACAGTGTCGAAGGCTTTGGCTGGGTCGACAAAGATGGCAGAGGTTACGCGTCCCTGATCCATGTCATAGAGAGTGGAGTCAGTGAGCTGGAGAAGGGAGATAGCGGTAGAGTGGCCTTGCAGAAGCCAGACTGGAAAGGGGTGAAAAAGGAGGAGGAATCAAGGAAAGGAGATAGCGGAGACAGAGCCAAGTGCTCTTGGAGTTTAGCAAGGTCTGGAAGCAGAGGTATCGAGCAGTAGTTACCAGGGTTAGAGGAGTCACCGCTTTTGGGAAGAGGGACTACAGTGGCAAGCTTACAGGCATCAGGGACAGAGGCAAGTGTGAAGGAGGGTTTCAGAAGGGTGGAGAGAGGGAGGGAGCGCTATAGCATGAGCTGATAGGTGCAAGAGCTTTGAGTCAAGCCCATCTGGGCTTTTGCCCTTGTGAGGTTTAAGGTTTGCAGGGTGTCAATGGGGGAGACTGGAATGAAAGAAAAGCATGGTGAAGAGGATACAGGTGCAGCAGAGGCTGGCGGAGGAGGAGCTGAGTGGGGAGAAGGGATGCTAGGAGAGTGGAAGTGCATGTGGTTAAGAAGATGTTGAATTCGGTAGCTACAATGGGGGGGGGGGGTCTGAGATGGTGGTGTCACCTACCGTTAAGACTAGGGAGGAGAAGAGGGCATGGATGACCTTCCAAAATTTGGAGGGGCTATTAAGGTTATCCTGGAAAGTGGAATTGATGTATTCCACTTTGGCAAGACAGATAGCCCTGGTCCAGGCATGACGTAGCGGGCGGTATCTAAGCAGATCAGCAGGAACACCTGAATCTTTGTAAGCCAATCACGCCAGGTCTTGAGCACGCTGGCAGGCCAGCAGCTCAGCTGATACCCAGGGGAGGTGAGATCCTTGTACCCTAGTCTTTCTTAAAGGAGGGTGCCTGCCCTCAACTAAAATGGTGCAGGGTCTACAAGAGAAGCCACACGATGAGAGACTAAAGGAGCTTAATATGTATACCCGTGAGGAAAGGAGGTAGAGGAGGGATATGATAGACACTTTTAAGTACCTCAGTGGAATCAACAAAGTCCAAGAGGGTAGCATCTTTCAGAAAAAGAGATGTGCCAGAACAAGGGGACACAATTTAAAGATTGGGGGGGGCGGTTCAGGGGCAATGTGAGGAAGTATTTTTTCACAGACAGGGTGGTGGACGCATGGAACAGCCTTCCTGAGGAGGCTGTGGGGTCTAAAACTGTGGGAGAATTAAAAAAATACATGGAACAGACATAAGGCAATTCTTGTGGGGTGTAAGAAGAAATAGGCTGCTGGTTAACTAGGATCTGCAGCTTATCCTGTAGGTAGGGAAATGGGCAGACTAGATGGGCCAAGCAGTCCTCATCTGTCATCAAAGTCTATGTTTCTATGTCTCAAGCATTTAGGAACTGTGTTTTGAAGTAACTCAGAGCCCTTACTTCAGGGCTGAGTCAACAGAGGCGGCACTGGGGATGGGAGACCAGTCAGTTCCAACAAATTCCTCGTGGAGGGAAGACAAACCTAAGAATCTGAAAGAGCGGAGACGAATAATATTTAGTGGTGCTTTCGGGCGATGGATTTTACTGATGCAGTAGACCATGTGGTGGTCACTCAGTGCATCTGGTAGGACTCCTGAGGTAACTGGTGATGCCAGAATCCAGTCTAGCAGGGTATGCTTACTGGACTTGTGGTTTAGACACACAGGGTCAGAAATTAGCTGTTTTAGATTCAAAGAAGAGATGTGGTGACAGACTTTGGATTGGGTATAGAACAATCAGTTGATGTTAAAATCACCGATGATGCAGAGCTAACCAGTTGAGGAGTGGGTGATGAGAGTTGAGAGGAGGAAGGGAGACTAGGAGAGCAGTAAACCCCACCTACGAAGACAGGTAGGGAGCACGGAAGAGCTAGTTTTAGTAAAGTACAGTTACGTAAGAACTTACCGTAACAGTAGATCTCCGAGAACAGCTCTTGCAGCAGGTTACACCATTAGGACTGAAGCCGGCAGGCGTCAGGATCCCACGGAAAAATTCTAGCTAGCTATCTTCAGCGGGGACCGCCCCCGACGTTGGTCCCGCCAGATTCCCCAGTTCTCCCGCCGGAGACTTCTGGCCGCAGGCTGACATCGAAATGGGAGACCGAGGATTTGCCGTCAGAAGACAGAAAGGTATAAATCCCTGCTCAGAAAGACTGAGCAATGCCTCCTCCAAGGGGGAAGGTGGGCGGGAGGGTACCTGCTGCAAGAGCTGTTCTCGAAGATCTACTATTACGTAAGTTCTACGTAACTGTACTATCTTACCGAGACACAGCTCTGCAGCAGGTTACACCATTAGGACTGATTCCCAAGCAGTAACGCTGCCAGAAATTCTGGAGGAGGAAAATAGGAAAAGAATTCCAGGTCCTGAACCTAGGACAGGAGACCCCAGAAGTCACCGCCCAGGCCGAACCAGTCCTTCGCCGAGAGGCGATGTCCAGGCTATAATGCCTGATAAAGGTATGCACAGAACTCCAAGTGGCTGCAGCACATATTGCGGTGAACATCCAGGGTGTGAAGCAGAGCCTCTCCTCTATTCGAGTAACTCGGGAAGTAGACCGGAAGGTCAATATCCTGGTTCAGAGTGAGTGAAGAGACCACCTTAGGCAAAAATTTAGGGTTCATCCTCAGGGATACTCTGTCCCGGTGGAAAACTAAATAAGGCTCTTTGCACAGAAGAGCGTGAAGTTCAGATATTCTTCTCGCCGAAGTAACAGCAGACTAAAAACGCTTTCACGACAGAAAACGAGCTCGCAATCCGGGCTGCAGGTTCAAAGGGGAGGTGGAGCTGTTCCAGGACAAAGAGCAGATCCTATGGAGGCACAGGGTCCTCAATAGGGGCCTAAGGTGTAACACTCCCCTAAGAAATTCCCAAGAGGCGTCCAACTGAGCCACTGTACGATGTCCCACCAGGAGGTGATAGGCCGAAATGGCACAGAGGTGCGCCTTAATAGAGGAGTAGACTAGACCCGAATGAAAGAGGGAGAGCAGATAATGCAAAATTACTCCCACAGGACAACCTAAAGGGGAAAAATCGCGTGCTCGCGACCATAAACAAAAATGGCGCCATTTCATGACTTACGTCGCATGCGTTGCCGGCTTTCTGGCTGCAGAAAGGACCTCTGCAACCTCTTTGCGAGACCCCGTGTCGCAAGATGGCTATGTCTCTAGGAGCCAAGCATGCAGGTTCAATGAACGTAGGTCCGGATGGACAAGTGAACCTTTCTCCTGAGACAGGAGGTGGGAGCCGAGCGGCAATGGGAGCGGGGGTTCCCGAGATAGTTGTACCAACAAAGGGAACCAGATCTGTCTGGGCCAGAACGGGGCCACCAGGATCATGAGTGCATGCTCCCTGCGCAGTTTGAGAAGAACTCTCTGGATCAACGGGAAGGGAGGGAAAGCATAGAGGAATCTGTTCGCCCAGGAGAGGGATAATGCGTCTCGCCAGAAAACACCAGGCCCTGGATCTAGCGAGCAAAAATTGGGCAGTTTTGCGTTGGATGGGGATGCGAACAAGTCTAGTTCTGGAATTCCCCATCGAAGAAACAGATCCTCTGCTACCTCTTGAAGAAGTTCCCACTCGTGGACTCTGGCCTGGGATCGACTCAGGCCGTCTGCAATCGTGTTGTCCACCCCGGGAACGTGCACAGTGATCAGATTTGCGCCGTGTCCGATACCAATCCCACACCCTCATGGCTTCCCTGCAAAGGGGGTAAGTGTGTGCGCCTCCTTGTTTGTTGAGGTAATACATCACCACTGTGTTGTCTGTCTGAAGCAGAAGAGTACACGGTGGGATTACTGATTGAAAGGCCTGCAGGGCATAGAGAACCGCTCTCATCTCTAGGACACTGATATGAAGATGAGCTTCCATCTGGGTCCACGTACCCTGGGACTTTACCCCGTCCAGGTGTGCCCCCCACCCAAGACCTGAGGCATCCGTGGTGAGGGTTACCCCCGGGGACGGCGCTACTAACGGGAAGCCCGTGGAGAGCGACCCTGGGACTAGCCACCACTGCCAGTCTCGAATCACGGAATTCGTGATTCTGACCGGATGCTGCAAGTGGTCTTGCCTTTGTCCCATTGCACTTTGAGCATCCACTGAGTTACCCGCATGTGAAGCCTTGCGAAAGGGACAGTAGGAATGGCTGCAGCCATGTGTCTGAGCAAGCGAAGGACCGACCTGGCAGGTAATGATCTTGTTCGATGATAAACTTTATGAGGGATCTGATGTGCTCCGCTCTGTCGGCCGGAAGAAAAGCTCTTCCCTGAACAGTGTCCAGTACTGCGCCTATAAACTGCAGTTTCTATGACGGTACCAGGAGAGACTTTGACTTATGAGGATGCCCAGAGACTGGAACAGGTCCTGGGTGCTCTGAACCGCAGATAGTGAACGCCCTCTGGAGGCGGCCATGAGAAGCCAGTCGTCCAGGTATCGGAACACATAATGGCCCTGTCTCCTCAGAGACGCGCCACGACTGCCATGCACTTGGTAAAGACCCTTGTGCGGGAAGACAGTCCGAACGGAAGGGCTCGAACTGAAAGTGTGGTCGAGAAACTCGAAGCGCAGGAACCTCATGTGTGCCTGAGCCATAGGGATATGCAGGTATGCGTCCTGCATGTCTAGAGACACTAAAAAGGCGTCCTGTTTCAGCATGGGAATAAGACCCGGAAGAGTCACCATGCGGAATCTCTTGTAGGCGACCGACACGTTGAGGTCGCTGAGGTCCAGAATCGGACAGAGGTCCCCTGTTTTCTTTGGAACCAGGAAGAAGTGGGAATAATATCCTTGTCCTCTCAGGTTCTCCGGGACATACTCTATCGCTCCCTTGCAGGAGCGCGAGTACTTGCCAGATCACAGCTTTGTGCTGACCCAGATACCCCGGAGAGCAAAGGAGGCCTCGAGGGTGGCTTTTCTGCGAATTCTATACAGTGGCCTAGACTGGCCAACTGCAGAACCCACCTGTCGGTGGTTATAGCCTGCCATCCTGGCAGGAAGTTCGCAATGCAACCCCCGACCATGATTTCCCGTTGATCCTGAGGGGCAGGGGCCGGAAAGGAGTCAGGCTGTGGCGGCAGATGGGCCCGCTGGCTGGGCCGGCTTAGGAGAACGCTGACCTCGGCTGGCGGGCTGCTTCCCCTGGGCTCTACGGAAGCCGGAGCCCCCCTGATGTGCAGCGAGCGGGCTGCTGCCTCTGCGCCTGCCCACGAACGGCCTTGTTCCTCGAGAAGGAATCTGAAGCTTGGTCGGTACATGGCCTGAACCGACCTTACCGCTTCCTGCCTCTTGAAGTCTGGTAATGATCTTCTGAAGGATTACCAAACAAGACTTCTCCTCAAAAGGAGCGCCCATAATATTCTTCTGGACGTCCGGAAACCAGAGACGCGAATCAGGAGTGTCTCCGCAGGCATACGCCAGAAGCTGCTGCTCGGGCCGAAGAGTCCGCTGGAGTCGCACGTGGTTCGAGCACTTGGGTCCCCACGCCTGAACCTCGTCACGAGGAGGAGCTGAAGCATCTCTCCTTCTGCTCACCTTCAGGCAATTTTTCAGCCGCTTCCGAGACCCTGTTCCCACAAAACGCTCTGGAACTGAACCATGTGGGTTAAATAGTTCAAGGATCTGATGGCGCAGGTAAGCGGAGGCATACGTGCGTTACCCAACGCTGGCCCCAACTGCTTGGACTGGGTCCGTGGCAGGGTGCTCAAATGTTGCGCCTCTGTGACCGGTCATGTGAGGCTGTGATGACCAGAGAATCGCCTGAGGCTGCTGCGCCAAGTACTGGTCGCCCTAGGAGCCTTGTACAAACGATCAGCTTTTTTTCGCATCGCCGTGAGTGAGTGGACGCTTCCACGCTGCCTTGGTGACGCCCACAAACGTGTCCACCAAGGGTGGTACCACCACAGGCTTGGGGTCCTTCTGTCAAGATATCTGGCGAGGCGTATCTTTCGGGTATAGGTCTTCGCATCCCATCCCATGTTCTCTTTGTATATGTCTCTACAATATCAAGGAACAAAGGATCATCCGGAGGAGATTTGGGGATCTCAATGGGTCCGGAGAAGGGATGGAGAGTGGAGATGGGATCTAGAGGCAGAGTAGTCTGATCCCTGTCCTCCGTCAAGGCGAACGCCGGTGTCTCCTGGATCTCTTTGGGGCTGGGTGATCCAGAAGAAGATTTCGACGGAGGTCTCCGCTTTTCTGGTCTCCCCTGGGAGGGATCTAGGCTCCTGGGAGAAGGTAAACGGCCTCAGCCACCCGGCGGCTAAGGGGGTGCAGGAACCGGAGGAGGAGGAGGAACAGTGGGAACTATGTCCTTCTTTATGGTGTCCCACCAGGAGGTGAAGAGGTCCTTCACTTCCGCTTAAAGAAAGGCCCGATGATGGCCCGGCCGTGGGCGGTCGCCGGTCCTGGGCGCCGGCCCGCAGGGGCTCTGTAACGGGCGAGGGTTCCCTGGGAGTTTCACGGAAACCGGGTCGCCCGACTGGTCCTCGGCCTGCGTTAGGTCCTCCTCAGTTAAAGTCTCCTGACCGACGTCGGTCGGAGGCGACAGGGCCCTCTTCTCAGGAGGAGCGGACGTCGGTCCCCCTACCGGCGTCCGCTGAGGTGATGGTTTGGCTGGCGACGGTCGTCTGGCTGACGGCGGCTCCAGGGAGGTATGATGCGCGGCCGACGACGGTCGCGGGGCCATGCCAGGTCCACAGGTCTCTTTAAGGGCGTGCTCCAGCTGCTTAAGTAGGAGGCACAGAAGAAGACCTGACATTAAACAAGAGCAGGAACCCGACTTGTGATGATGATGGTGGCGCTCCCCGGACTTCGCCAAGGCGTTGGAGGAAGACGAGGACGGCCTGGCGGACTTGGCCTGAGAAGAAGGTTTCCTTACCGCAGCCGGGGGAGGCTGAGAGCTGGCCCTGGAGGGAGAGCGGTCGGACCTAGAACCGGAGCTGCGTGACTCCGAAGCCCTGGAGGGGGACCTGGGAGGGGCCTTCTCCCTTCGTTTCTCCGCGTGCTTGTGGGATTTTTGAGAATAAGATTCCCTTGAGGACATGGTCTTCAGCTTTTCCTCCAACAAAAAGCCTGAAGGGCCTTCTGACATCGGATCCGGGTACGACTGTTGAACCCTGGCAGGACGGCAGGCCCGGTATCGTGGTCTGGGCCCAGGCACCTAACGAGGCTGTGGGGGTCCTTGAAGGATCTGTTTCCCGCAAGCACACTTGGAGGAGTGACCCGAGGTCGGAGAGGACATCAGCAAAGGTCCTGCTTGAAGAAAATCGAATTTCTCGAAGAGAAGCCTTTAACCACGCGTCGCGCGCTAGACTGTAACCGAAGGGTCGAGACAAGCCAGTCGACGGCGGGAAAGAACTGGGGAATCTGGCGGGACCGCCCCCTTTTGTACCACGCCTGACGTTGGAGGCGGGACCGACATTGGGGTCGGTCCCCGCTGAAGATAGCTAGCTAGAATTTTTCTGTGGGGTCCTGACGCCTGCCGGCTTCAGTCCTAATGGTGTAACCTGCTGCAAGAGCTGTGTCTCAAAGTAAGATCAGAAGTTCATATGCAGAGGGGACAGTGGAGGAGGGGCAGATGGTGAAATGGATGAAAGACGAGATGTATATGACCACTCCCCCTCCACTGGGTGACCGGTCCTATCAGAAAAGGGAGTAATCAGGGATGAGACGGCAGTGTCAGGCAGATAAGGGAGTAATCAGGGATGAGACGGCAGTGTCAGGCAGACAAGGGAGTAATCAGGGATGAGACGGCGGTGTCAGACAGAACAAGGAGTAATCAGGGATGAGGCGGCAGTGTCAGGCAGACAAGGGAGTAATCAGGATGAGGCAGGCAGTGTCAGGCAGACAAGGGAGTAATCAGGGATGAGACGGCAGTGTCAGGCAGACAAGGGAGTAATCAGGGATGAGACGTATGGCAGTGTCAGGCAGACAAGGGAGTAATCAGGGATGAGACGGCAGTGTCAGGCAGACAAGGGAGTAATCAGGGATGAGACGGCAGTGTCAGGCAGACAAGGGAGTAATCAGGGATGAGACGGCAGTGTCAGGCAGACAAGGGAGTAATCAGGGATGAGATGGCAGTGGCAGGAACCTTAGAGGAGAGCCAGGATTCAGTGATGATCAGTACACTAGGTTTTAAGCTAGTCATGAAGGGCTGAGGCAAAGTAGATTAATCTTTGGGAGAAGGCTCCTGATGTTAAGGTGGACTATTTTTAGTCCTTTCGGCAGGTCGGTGGGGAAAGGATGGGATGGTCCTGAGTGAGATTCGATGTCCCCTGCTGTTAGGAGCAGTAAGATGATGAGAAGTTAAAAGGGGATGGAGATCCATCTCTAGGGGGGTGTAGGGTTTACGGGGGGGGGGGGTATCTGATTACAGGAGGAGCTATAGGGCAATTCGATGAGGCAAAGTGACGTTAAGTGTAAGCCGGGTGAGGGGAGAATGGAAGAACCCAGGCACCAGGCACTGAGAGTTACACAGCATGAGTAGGGACAACATAGAATTAGATTCCTGAGGGAGAATGGCATTGAGGGTTACAAAGTATGAGTAGGGACAACACAGGGCTAGTCTTATTCCTGAGGGAGAATGGCAGTGAGGGTCATGCATCACGAGCAGGTGTAACACAGGACTACACAGACTGCCGAGGAAGAAGGGTGCTGAGGGCTACACAGCCTAAGTAGGGGTAATACTGCAGTTCTTAAGCTGGATAAGTGTCCATACTCAAACTGGGATGGCTGCTGCCTTGTAGCAGGCACGGCTGATAAGACGGTCCCCAAGTCCTCTTGGCTAAATGAGGTAATCTGGACAACTATTGCCTACTGAGGGGCTCGTCTGCTACTGTAATGCTCCCCACTGGTTAAAAAAATCCTCATCTCAGTTACACTAATGACCCATACCAATTATTCCCACGACTAGCTCGTCCCTGGTGTCGTCCCGCCCCACCAGCAGGGAGTAATCAATGATAAGGTGGCTGGAGAGGAAGAAGGCGTCACTGTGGATGGAGGCCCTGAGCACAGCTTTGCAGTGGGAGCGGATGTAGAGAGGATTATCTCGGATCATTTTCAGAAGGTTTTCGTCTAACAGCACCAAATCGCAGCTCTCTTTGCCGGTTTCTGTCTTCACGTTTCGATTCCGCAAGGAGCCCTTCAGGTCAAAGACCTGAAAAAAAAAAAAAAAACATTAATTCCCCCAAAGTACAACTCTGAGCATTTCACCACTTTGTCTGCAGCATACTGCAGGTGCCACCCTGAGCCTACACAGCTGAAATGCTGCCCAATTCACCATACCTCAGACAAATGCAAATGTCTCACAAACTGTAACAGCTACACACGAAGCGTGAGGGGCACAGCTGTTCCAACACAAAATTATCTTTTCAATGATGGTAGGTAAGCCAGTGTAACAATTTTAGCTAGTTTTCTATACCCTAGGAAAGACTGAAAAAAATGATTTTTTTTAATAAAATCCTTCACACTTACACACTTTTGTTGTGAAGTATAAGGCATACAAAACCCATACTACACATGCATATGTAACTTGGTTATTGAGTCTACTGGCTAACAAAAATAAGCATTTCACGTGTGAAAAAAAATAGGTTACTCACCTGTAACCATAGTTCTAGGAGTAGTATATAGTTCACATTCGCACACTGGCAGATCCACTGGAATGGTCTGGTTTGCCAGACATCTTCAAGCAAAGCTCCCCCATCACCCAGGTGGTATATCCCCAGGCTCTGTCCTGTGACATCAGACACTGCACACATGGAAATAGGTATCTTGTGTGCCACTTGCCAGGGGAGGCTGGGAGGGTTGTGTGAATGTGAACTATATACCACTCCTAGAACTATGGTTACAGGTGAGAAAATACAGGTTACTCACCTGTAACAGGAGTTCTAGGAATGGTATATGTTGTTCATCCACACTTATTGGTAGGTTCCTTGCCGCTTTAAATCTTGCCGGAAGGTCTTCAAGCTGGCTCCTCCCACCCACCCGGGTGGTAAACTCTCGGCTCGCCCCCATGGCGCCAGATCTGCCCGCTGAAGCTCAGGCCGCGTCAAGCCGGGAGGTCGGAGGAAATGTAGGGATGAATACATACCATTCTCAGAACTCCTGTTACAGGTGAGTAACCTGTATTTCTAGGGACATGGATGTTGTTCATCCACACTTATTGGCAGACTCCTAGCAGTTCTCCGGGAGGAGGGAGGCAAGGCGCACACCCCCAATACTTACTTGGGAAATAAGGACTGGAGAACCGAGGCCCCAAAACCAGCATCCCGGCGTGACTCAAGGTCGATGTGGTAATGGGTAATGAAGGTGTTTGCTGACTTCCAGGTAGCAGCCCTGCAGATTTCCTGGATAGGGACGTCCCTGGAAGCAGCCACCGATGCAGCAGTATGACAGGTAGAATGAGCTCTTATCCCTCTGGGAGGCTCCATGCCCGCCAACTTATAGCAGCGATCTATGCAGGAGGTGACCCACCTGCCTATCGTCCGCTTGGCTGCAGGTCTGCCAGGTGCGGCTTCAGCATAGGTGACAAACAGCTGGCGAACCTCTCCCCGAATTTCAGCCGTGCGCTCCTTATAATAAGCGAGCGCCCTTCTAGGGTCCAGAGTATGGAGCCTATATTCGGCCTCCGAGGTGTGATTGGGGTAGAACACCGGCAGAGTCAGCACCTGGTTAAGGTGAAACTCCGACACCACCTTCGGAAGGAATTTCGGTTGGGGGCGCAGGACAACCTTGTCCCTGTGGAAGACCAGGTAAGGAGACTCGATGCAAAGCGCCTGGAGCTCTCCCATCCTTCTGGCTGACGTGATAGCCACCAAGAAGGCGGTCTTCCACAACAGGTGAGAGAGATCACACCTGTGCATTGGTTCAATGGCTGCCCATGAGCTTTGCCAGTACCAGCAGTAAATCCCACGGAGGTGGAGGTTCTCGTCGAGGGGAAATGCGATCAAGGCCTTTGGAAAAAGCGCCCGACCACCTTTCCCGCCATCGACTGCTTACCGGCCTGCGCCTGCAAGCAGAGATGGCTGCCAGGTGCACCTTTAGGGTCGTCGACCTAAGCCCTTGACTAGAAAGGGACCATAAATAGTCCAAAATGCTTGCCACAGAACAGGAGGAAGGGTCCAAGCCCTTGCCCTGAGACCAAACGGAGAATCTCTTCCATTTGAAGGCGTAGCATTTTCTGGTCGACTCCTTACGGGACGCCTCAACAACATTGAGGACCTCGTAGGAAAGGCCCAAGGCCTGGAACTCTAGCTACTCAGGAACCAGGCCGTCAGGTGCAGGGATTGAAGGTCGGATGGAACACCTTCCCCTGATTGACTGAAAGCAGGTCCGGGCGAGCTGGAAGCTGCCTCGGGAGCCTGGAGCTGAGGCTGAGGAGATCTGGGTACCAGAACTGGCGGGGCCAGTCTGGGGCTATCAGGATCACCTGCGCCTTGTCCCTCCTTGCTTTGAGAAGCACCTTGTGAATCAAGGGAAATGGGGGAAAGGCGTAGAAGAGGCCCGGGGTCCACAGCCTCGAGAAGGCATCCCCCTGCAGTGAGCCCTGCTGAGGGGCGGGCATGGAACAGCCTCAGCTTCGCATTCTCCCTGGAGGCAAACAGATCCACCTGAGGTGTGCCCCAATGGGAGAACAGATCTTGTACTACCTCCGCAGGAGAGACCACTCAGGGACACAGCCCCTATCCGGCTTAGGGCATCGGCCAGGGTGTTGGAGGCTCCTGCCACATGAATGGCTAGGAGATCCGCCTCCAGGCTCGCCGACGAGTGACCAAATGCGAGAGCCTCGCATAGAAGCATGGAGCGGGTCCCACCCTGGCGGTTTAGGTAGTACCTGGCCGTGGTATTGTCCGTCTGGACTCGGACCACTTGACCCCGGAGAAACGGAGCAAAGGCGGTGAGGGCTAGGTGGACCGCTCGGAGCTCCAGCAGGTTGATGTGGCATCGGGACTCCCGCGGGGACCAGAGGCCGTGCACTCGGTGTTCCCCCAGATGGGCACCCCAACCCATCAGAGAGGCATCGGTCGATAGAGAGACCGTCGGCTCGGGGCGGACAAACGGGATGCCCTCCTGCAAATGGAATGGAACGGTCCACCACTGGAGAGCGTTCCACATCTCCTGGGTCACTATCACTAGCTGGTCCAAAGGATCGCAGCGTTGTGACCACTGGCTGGCCAGTCCCCACTGAAGGGGGCGCATGTGCCAGCGGGCCCAACGGATCACGCTGGTACAGGCCGCCATGAGACTCAGAAGGCGCAGGAAGTCCTGGGCAGGGCGCGATTGCCCAACCAGAAATTATTAGGCAAAGGAGGTAAGAACCTTGGCCCTGTCCGCTGGGAGTCGTGCTCTGGCTCGAAGAGAGTCGAGCTCTGCCCCGATGAACAGGATCACCTGCTTTGGCTCGAGTTCCGACTTGGCCTCGTTGATGAGAAGGCCAACTCGAGAGCAAACCTGGAGGGCCAGATCTCTGGACCGCTCCACCTCCGTCCTGAGGCGGCTGCTATCAGCCAATCATCCAGGTAAGGGCACACCCGACCCTCGGCGCCCAGAGAATGCTGTCACCACTGCCATGCATTTGGTGAAGACCCTGGGAGCTGGAGATAAGCGAAGGGCATGGTTCGAACTGAAGAGGGATCCCTCCGCTCAAGCGGAGGAATCTCGATGTGACGGACAGATAGGACGTGAAGAGAACTGCGCCCTGTAGGTCCAGAGAGCAGACCCACACGCCGTGTTCCAGAGATAGTATTATCTGCGCCAGAGTGACCATTCTGAAGGTTCGAGACCTTAGGAACTTGTTCAGGTCACGTAGGTCGAGAATGGGGCGCCCGCCCGTCCATTTGGAACCAGGAAATACCTGGAGCCGAACCCGGTCTGAAGGGGTCCTCCACCTCCGTGATCACCTCCTTTGGAGGAGGAGAGCGATGTTGGCTTGGCGAGCCGCCAGTGAGGCTGCGGTCTCGAGCCCCGAGTGCGCACGCTCTGAAGGGCGGGCCTGCTCGAACTCCAGAGGTAGGCCTTTCCCACCACCTCCAGTACCCACCTGTCCGCGGTAACAGCGGACCAGGCGGAAAGGAAGTGTCTGAGCCGTCCCCCCACGGGGGGAACCAGGGGTGAGGTGACAGGGATGGGGGCGACACCCCTCAGCCCGTCACTGGGCAGGCTTGGAGGAGGGACCGGCCGAGGAACCTCCTGGGCCTTTACCTCCCTGCTTCTTGTTGGAGGAAGCCGACGGCTTGGGCTTGGGATACCAAGGTCGAGCCTGCTGGCCCTGACGTTGCTGGGCCGGGCGCGCCGCGGGCACAGAAGGACGAAAGGGCTTAGGCTGTGGCTTGCAGCCTTTGTCCTTCTGAGCGGAAGAGACCGAGTCCAAGGTAGCATTGGACTTCTCGATCCTCTGCAGGTGACCTTCCACCCCAGGGCCGAAGAGGTCAGTCCCCAAAAAGGGAACATCCGCCAACTTGTGCTGGGTATCCGAGTAAAGGTGGATATCCTCAGCCAAGCCCGACGACGCATGGCCACTGCGGCCGCCACAGACCTGGCACATGAGTCCCCGATGTCTAACGCAGTCTGGAGCTGCTGTTTAGCCACTGCCCTGCCCTGGTCCCGCACCTGCCTGACCGTAGTCTGCAGATCTGCGGGAAGATGAGGGACAACCTCATCCAGGGAGCCCAACAAGGCGTGAGAAAAATGTGCCATGAGGACGGCCGAACTGGCCTGACGAAGGCCGAGAGAGGACGCAGCATAGACTTTTCGCCCGGCATAATCCAATTTCTTGGATTCCTTTGTCGGGAGGTTTGTCCACATCCATGCTCTCGCACGCCGAAAACGCTAATGGTAACCAACCCTCAGCCGAGGGTGTCTCCAAAACCGACAGGAACCGGTAGGGACCGCATACTTCCTAGCCAACCTGGCCGGCGCAGGGCAGGAAGCAGGGCGCTGCCAAAGTTCAAGGCGGACCCACTGTAACCCGTACGGAAGAGCCTCCGTGGGAGAATCCCTCGGTCCAGAATCTCCATGGGGATACCTGGCCCGTTTAGAAATGGGTTCGAGCTTCATCCGGTGGACTCCGAGATGAGTCGAGCAACCTAAGAAGGACGAAGGGCTATCGTCCATTGACTTCCTCCGAGGACTCCAAGTCTATGCGCTTGGAGAAGAGGGAGGAACCATCATCGGACTCAGAAGAGTCCTCAAGGAGCTACCTCGGCCTTGAGCCACCTCTCCCTGCCGGGTTTATCGGGAGTGAGGGTGACCAACAGCCTATGGGGCAAACCCAAAGCCGACCGAGAATTTTTGGTCGAGCCCCAACTAATGGCTGTGGGCGGAGGTTCCACCAAATCGGTGGGGCAGCTGAGGTGGCGAACAACCGCCTGAGAACAGGCTCCTCGACTATAACAGGGGTTGTTTGAGCTGCTCGGTGACAACCACTTAATGGCAGGGAAGGCGACTGGTCGGCTTATTCCCGATCAAAAGGCTGTTGCCACATAAGTTCCTCGTACCTCGGCATAACTGCGCGAAGCCTCCCCTCGTCTGAGGAAAGAGCGGTGGTGCCGCTTGCCTTGATACGAGACCGCCTATGGCGGCGGGATCGGTTGGACCATGCGAGGATGTCCGAGACCGAGAGTCTCGATCAGGGCCGAGGAAGGCGAGGAGAAGTGTCGAGAATCGCACTCCCTCGCCTCGACGATCCCACCAAGGCTCCGGAACCAGAGGCACAGACGAGGCAGCCGGGATCCTCAACTCCCACCGGGGAACGGGAGGGATTCTCAGCTTCTCCAGCCGACAACCCGTCAAAGGGTCGAGAAAAATCTCGACCGGCGTCACCGGAGTCTCAGCCAACTGGTCTGACGGGGACACCGTGAAGCCAGTGGCCGAGCTGAGGGGCTCCACCAAGTCGACTGTCGGCTGGGAGAGGGATCTTTCCCGCTCCCAAGAGCGTCGACGGAGAGACTTACTTTGCTCTTTTGGACCTGGAAGAAGGTCCGAAGGTTGGACCCTCACCTTTGGTGAGAGGGTCAGACAAAGCCTCATAAAAAGCAGAGTAGAGGCACCCGAGAAGAGCGGGACAAATGCAGCGCCGAGGTAGAAGCGGCCGAGCCTGCCCTCCTCTTAGAGGCGATCATCTGCTCAAGCTGATCCGCCCGACCCGCAGCCCATGGACACATGTCAGACCTCTTTAGATTTCACTGGTGGAATTCTTTCTCGGGCAACCCAGTTGTATCAGGGCACGGTCTTCAAGGATGTAGGTCAAAAGGAAGAGCACAAGTCGCAGGCCTGCGGTCGTGCTCAAGGCCCAGGCAGTAGACGCATGCGTGAGTGCGGATCCGTCCTAGACATCTTCTGCCTGCAAGGGCACCTCCGAAATCTGGGAGTCGATGACCCATCGAGTCATGAGGAGAAGAAGACCA
Organism: Neoceratodus forsteri; assembly: GCA_016271365.2. Taxonomy (NCBI): domain Eukaryota; kingdom Metazoa; phylum Chordata; order Ceratodontiformes; family Ceratodontidae; genus Neoceratodus; species Neoceratodus forsteri. The sequence goes on along the minus strand of CM028132.1, from coordinate 38,822,521 downwards.
AGTCTTTAGCAAAAACTTTTCAATTTGATTTTCAAGAATAGGAACCAGTCTTAAGCGCAGCGATTAAGGAGGAACCTGAGCTTCCAAGCGGTAAGGAAGATCTGGCGTCATGGGGCGGAGCCAAGAGTTTTACCACCCGGGTGGGTGGGAGGAGCCAGCTTGAAGACCTTCCGGCAAGATTTAAAGCGGCAAGGAACCTGCCAATAAGTGTGGATGAACAACATATCCATGTCCCTAGAACCTATTTTTCTAGGGGCATGGATATAGTTCACTATCCACACTCTGGCAGACTCCTAGCAGTTCTCCGGGAGGAAAGGGTAAGGTGCGCACCCGCTTTTGGCGAAAAGAGACTGGAGAAATGGAAATTACGAACTTACCATAATTATTGATCTTCTTGGACGGTCTCCATCACTCATTCACACTAGTGGGGATAGCGTCGGAGGCGCTAGGACCAAGAGGGAACCTAAAATTTTCAGAAAGGTCGGTGCCGAGACAGGATCACGCGTGCGTGGCACGGTGAGACTAGCTCACGCCTGTGTAGGCTATCTCGGCGTCGACCCTCCAACCGCCTCAGTACCTTTTCGACCGAGGAGGTGCAGCGTAACTAATGAGAATAACTCATCCTGAGTTTCTGGGCCTGAGAGGGCCCAGATGGCCTTTGCAAGAAAGGTCAGAGAACAATGTCTTCACAGTCTGAACCATAGGACCATGAAGACCAGGAAAGAAAAACGAGTGAACCCAGGGGATGGTGGGTGGGCATGTGAATGAGTGATGGAGACCGTTCAAGAAGATCAATAATTACGGTAAGTACGTCATTTCCATATCTTCCTGGACTAAGTCTCCATCACTCATTCACACTAGTGGGAGAGTACCAAGCTAAAACCAACAACCTTGAGTAGGGTGGTAGGAGATAGGGTGCACTCAGAAAGGACAGCCAAGGACTGTCCTGCTAATAAAAAGAGCTGTCTTGTAAAGAGCAACTAGAACATACTGCCTACAAGATAAGTGCGCGAGTTGTAACTCATCACTTTGCAGATGACTGCAATGGACACAAAATGAAAGTCTGCCAGGAAGCTGCAACCACTCTAGGAGAGTGGCAAGAACCTGGCCTCACAATTTGGTCTAGGACCAAAAGTAACGGTGTCAAAGACATGTACTAATGTAACATAAAGGGACCTCAGGAACTGAAAGAGTCGGAGGTAAAGTCTACTGGTTCAGGGTAGACCAGAAAGTGCAGATGGAAACCCTCACTATCAAGTATGGCTGACCTGTGAAGAACAGGTCCAGGAGCACTTGAACCCCTTACTTGGTGAGCAAAGGGGGTCCAGGTGGGGTTAGCCCATCAAGGAGAATGGTCTCCACTTAGTCACTGGAACCCTCCTGATGGAAGGCCAAGCACGACTTAGAAGCCTCTTGAGGTGGTCTAGTAGAATCAGACACTACCCACTGCATATTCCAAAAAGGAACCATCCTGCCCCTGTATGTACAACTGTAGTAGCAGTCTCTGAACTCAGGGAAGAAAGGAAAGGTGTACAGGAGAATATGTCCACTGTGGGAAAAAACATTCCGACAGGAAAAAAAATGGGCTAGATTTCTAAGGCAAATAGAGGCAGATGTGCATTGAGGAGGGGCACAGCAGGACCAAGTTAGGGCTAACCCATTCGTTGAAAGTGAGTGGAAGCGGCAGTGAGACAATACGGTGAGGCACTACTCACTCTGGCCTCCCTGAAGGGAGTAGGAAAGGATTCTAGTTTGTTTGCTGAAAAACAATCATCACAACTCCGTCACGCACTTAGAGAGGATAGCTTAGTGAGCGACTGGCATGGAACCACTGCGCCAGAACTGAAGGTGTGAATATTCGAGAAGCTACCTCAGAAAAAAGACCTACTTGACCATCGGTCAAGAAGGAGACTGCCTGTTAAGTTAAAGCAAGCAAGGAAGTAGGAACCCGAGTTCCGACTCAGAGGAGAGTCGCTTCTGTTGCTGCGAGGCTCTGCTCAAGAGAAAAAAGCCTGATAAAAAGAAAGGGTAATTAACGGACTGGGAAGTCGCCTAGGTCTAGGAAATGTCTCTGAATGAGAGAAATCTCTCTTCAAGAAAAAATACCACCGCTGGATCAGACTCCCCATAGGGAAAGAAGAAATCAGGTACTCTTTACCGTACTCTGGAGCCGAGCGCCTCAGGGGCTGAGGCGCAACCTGACCAGATCCAAAAAGGTGGGTATCGGGTAATTTCGGCTGGACCCTGTGCTGTGATAACATTTATTTTTTTAAATAGTCCGAGCCTAACAAGGCTTTCAGGCTGCTATTTCGCAAGGATTGTCTTGATACAAAATGACGAAGATGTTCTCCATCTGAGTGCAGATGAAGCCTGAGCATCCATACTGAAATCATGACCGGACTAATAATCACAGCTGGAGAGATGTTAACCACCTGTGCCGAAGAAGCCACTGAAGGGGCAGTATCACAAGGGGGCCATATACCCCTATCAAAATGGCGGAAGAGCCCGAGCGGCTCCCGACCATTAAATTAGAATGTTCCAGAGAGTGTAATTGTCTTGACGACTGAAAAAGTCTAGACGCAGAAGCGTATGGTCCACGGACACAGTCTGAAATATTACAGTGGACCCCATTACTGAGGAACTACGGAAAAGATCTTCCATTACGGACTCTGATGATAGAGAGGACGTGCCTTTCAGTATATAAAATGAGTCGTCCACTGTATTACTGACAGGACAGGGAAAGACCTATCTAGATGCACTTCTACTCCAGAAGGACCTCTAAGGGAGGTCTAGGTCAGAGTCACTAGAGACTCCACCATCAGGAAGGATGTCGAGGAGCTTGGTACCACGTAGGGAGCCGAGAAAGTGCTGAGTGGAATGAGAGATTCCACAGACAGAACAGTACAGCAGAGTTTCATCAGCAGAAAAATGCTCTATGATACAAGATCCCACATGGACTGCCATTCACTAAGATGTGCATAAAAATAATCCGCAGAACAGGACTTCATTCTGTGGAAAACATCCCACCACAAGTTCTGTGGCGAAGAAGTCCAAAAAGGAAAAATGTGTCACTAATTCTGCCAGACAGCACCCACTAGCACCCTTGCGGCACCAGCATCACTCGTGGCACAGGAGGGCACCAAGCAGTGCCTATGTCAACCTGGGTGATACCCGAGGGCACCCGCGGCAGTACCCCCGGCACCCATGCAGCAATGGCACCCGAGGGCACCCTACCAGCCATGGTACCCATGATGCCCATGGCAAGAATGGCACCCAAGGGCACCAGTGACACCCACGGTCATCCGTGGTGCCACCCGCGGCACCCATGGGTGCCCCCAGCACCACCCATGACACCCGCGAGTGCTCGTTGCCACCTGCGGGTGCACAGCACTGCTCAGCGGGTGCTCTCGCGCCACCTAGACACACACCGGCACCATTGGCAGCAACGGCCAACCAATGGCAGCAACAACAGCACCCACGGCGCCGCACAGGTGATGGCGCTGACCCAGCAGACAATCACCACCACCGGCATGTGCCAACCGAGGTTCGCACTGATCAAGGCACAGAGGCACGGCGCTGAACAAGGCACCGAGGCACGGCGCCGATCAAGGCACCGAACCACGGCCCAACCAAGGCACGGCTACCGACCAAGGCACCAAGCCGACATACGCACCAAGCCACGGCGCTGAAGGAAAATGCCAATGGAAATCCTGAGAAGAAGGGGAGAAGGAAAAAGGTGGTGCCCGCGCTGGCCCCTGCATGGAAAAGGGAGAGGGGGGTAGGCACGAGGGGTCGACAGGAATTGGGAACAGAGACAGGAAAACTGGAAAAGTCAATCCCCTGCTCCACAGGAGCAGCCCAGAGGTGAAACTGCCCACAGGAGCTCCAACGAGGACAGAGATGGAGTTCGGAGTCAAGAATGCAGCTATTAGGAGCGGGGCCAAGAGAAACTCACCAAAGTCGGCTCAGGCCCATCGCCCCTCCTGACGAACAATCCTTGTGCAGACATACCAACGGGCAACCTCGAGCAGCACCGATTCTTCTTCCCCCAACGAGGAAGAAGAGCTTGAGGTTATGGGAGCTGGATCCCGGAACCGCTAGATTTGTGCTCGTGGACTGTCCCCCGTTAGTTAAGGGCGTGGACCAGACACAGCCCCTCTGTCATAAAAACTTTCAAACAAAGTCCTCCTACTGTCACCGCTACCATCTAAGGAAGACTCCGTTGATGGCAAGAAAGAATTTCTTTTTCTTCTTCATAATAATCTTCTTTTCTTGTTCATAAAATAAGAAAGTATTACTAAAAATATTAAACGCTAAAAGCTGCTGTCGTATAGACGAAAACTTACGACTCCGGCAGCCGAGCGACATCAACATCCGAGCACACTTGACGGCGGGAGAAACGGAACTGAGGAGGTTGGAGGGTCGACGCCGAGATAGCCTACACAGGTGCGAGCTAGTCTCATGGTGCCGTGCATGCGTGGTCATATCTCAGCACCGACCATTCTGAAAATTTCAGGCTCCCGCTAGGTCCTAGCGCCTCCGGCGCTATCCCAACTAGTGTGAATGAGTGATGGAGACTTAGTCCAGGAAGATCCGAGGTTCCAAAACCAGCATCCCAGCGTGACTCAAGGTTGATGCTGTAGTGGCAAACAAAGGTGTGTGCCCACTTCCAGGTAGCAGCCCTGCAGATTTCCTGGATAGGTACATCCCCGGAAGCAGCCACCAAGGCAGCGGCATGTCTAGTGGAATGAGCTCTAAACCCTACAGGAAGCTCCCTACCAGCCAACCTACAGCAGAGGTTGAAGCAGGATGTGATCCACCGGACAATCGTCCACTTTGCTGCCAGTCTGCCAGCTGCAGTGTCAGCAGAAGAGAGAAAAAGGTGGTGAACGTCTCCCCTGAACTCCAGCCATGCTCTGTACGTAAGAGTGCCCAGTGTAGGTCCAGGGAATGGAGCCTGCGGTCAGCCTCTGAAGATGGGTCAGTAAAGTATGTAAGTAAGTTAATCATCTGGTAAAGTGAAACTGCGATACAACCTTTGGGAGGAACCTCAAGCTGGTGCGAAGGACAACTCTGTCCCCGTGGAACACCAGGTAGGGAAGACTCCATTGAGTGCACCTGGAGCTCCCCGATCCTTTTGGCTGACATGATGGCCACCAGGAAGGCTGTCTTCCATGACAGGTGTGGCATCTCACAACTGTGCATTGGCTGAAAAGTGCTGCTCATGAACATAGCCACCACCAGCAGTAGGTTGCACAGTGGAGGTGGTTCACACACAGGAGGGCACAGGTGACCCAGGCTGTTGAAAATGGTGCCTGACCACCTTCTCCTGGGCCACTGTCAGCTTACCAGCCCATGTCCGGTAAGCAGAGATGGCTGCCAGGTGCACCTTAAGGGTTGTCGCCCACAGTCCTCAGTGACAGAGGGAGCAGAGGTAGTCCAGGATGCTAGTCACAGGGCAGGCAAGGGGATCACGCTCCTTGCCCTGACACCAAATGGAAAATCTCTTCCATTTAAAGGCACAGCATCTGTGAGTTGAATATTTCTGAGGACTTAACAACATGGAGAATATTTATATATTTAGTTCTTGTTGACCGAGAAAGGACTAGACAAATTCTGCCTATTTTCAGCCTCGTCCCGGGGTGGTGGTGGTGGTGGGGGATACAGGTGGATGCCAAATGACACTGAACTAGATTAAGTTGTTGGTGGTACATTTTTTTTTTAGTGAATATCATCTGAAAGACCCAAGACCTGCAATCGTAGCCGCTCAGGAACCAGGCCGTCAGGTTCAGGACCATTCCCTGAAGTCTGGTAAGCAATCTGGGTACAGAGGCAGTCGCCAAGGAGGTAGTCTGCCACAGAGGTTGACAAGATCCGGGTACCAGACCTGCCTTGGCCAGTCTGGAGCCATCAGGATCAGCCACATCTTGTCCTTCCAGGCCCCAACCACTACCTTGTGGATCAACGGGAAGGGAAGGAAGGTGTACATGGGGCCTGGGGAGCAGGGCCTCACAAAGGCATCCCCCCAACAGTGACCTGGACTGTGCGGGGCGGGCACAAAACAGCCTCTGTCTGGAATTTTCCCAGGAGGCAAACCAGTCCACCAGAGTAGTACCTCACTGGAAGAATAGGTTGTTCACCACCTCCTGATGCAAGGACCTCTCATGGGACATCTCTCCTACCCGGCTGAAGCATCCACCAGGAGATCTGCACCTAGGCTTCACATGAGGGTCCAGGTGTGGAGGGCCTCCCGACACAAGGGAAGGGAGTAAGTTCCATCTTACTGGTTCAGGTAGGACATGGTCATGGTGTTCTCCATCTCGACCTGGACAACCTGATCCCAGACTAAAACAGCAAATTCCATCAGCACCATACTCCTTGCACAGGGCTCCAGAAGGTTTATGTGGTGATGGAATTCCTGAGGTGACCAGAACCCGTGGGCTCTGTGGTCGCTCAGGTGCACTCCCCCACCCCACCAGAGATGTGCCCTTCGTGAGCATGACAGTTGGTTCTGGGTCGACAAATGGGATTCCTTCCCCTAGGTGTTCTGGGATCAGCCACCACTGAATAGCATCCCACATCGGCTGGGTCACTGTGATTGGCTGGCTGAAGTGACCTAGGGCTGGGACCACTGACAGCCCAACTGCCACTGGAGGTAACACATCTGCCAGCGGGCACAATAGATCATGCTGGTGCAGGACGCCATGTACCCCAGCAGCCTCAGGAAATCCTGGGCAGGGCGCGACAGCCCAATCTGAAATGATCGGGCAAAGAAGGCAAGATCCAGTGTCTGATCCGCAGGGAGTCTAGTTCTGCTCCGATGAATCTGATCACCTGCTTGGGTACCAGTTCAGACTTGTCCAGGTTGACCAACAGGCTCAAGTCATGGCAAGTCTGGAGAGCTAGACATCCGAACCTCTCCATGGCCGCTCTGGATGGACTGGCCAACAGCCAGTCCTCCATGTAAGAGTACACGCAGACCCCTAGGTGCCATAGCATGCTGCCACCACTTTCATGCACTTGGCGACGACCCTGGGTGCCGAGAAGAGGCAGAAAGGCATGACCTGGAACTGGTACAGGACCCTTTCTGCTTAAAACCAGAGGTACTGGTCGTGGGATTGGCACACTAGGATGTGGAAAAATGCATCCTAGAGGTCTAGGGAACAGATCCACATGTTCTGCTGCAGCAACTGAATGATCTGATTCAGAGTGACCACCTAAAAAGTACAGTTACGCAAGAACTTACCATAACGGTAGAGCTTCAAGAGAGGCTCTTGCAGTAGGTATTCACAAGTAGGACTAAGCCGTCAGGACCCCACAGAAAAATCTCTAGCGGGGACTGCCCCCATGTCAGGTGACCAGCATCAGCCGAAGCCAGTACAAAGGGGGCGGTCCCAACGCCCGCCCTCCAGTTCTTTCCCGCCAAGCACCAAAGGGCTAACAGGAGAGAAGAGGATATGGTCCCATATCTGAAAGAGAAGAAAATGAGATGGACGGAGGGAAGGTAATATCTACTGCAAGAGCCTCTTTCGAAGATCTACTGTTACAGTGAGTTCTTATGTAACTGTACTATCTTACTTCGACAGGGCTCTTGCAGTAGGTATTCACAAGTAGGACTGAGTCCCAAGCAGTCTGGAGCAAAAAGAAAGTGGGAGGAGGGAAAAAAACATCCACAAATGCTGAGCTTCTAAACAGGGATCATGAAAGGATTCCCTGCAGAACAGCTAGCCCGAAGCCTGCTCTGGGGCAAGAGGCAATGTCCAAACTGTAATGTTTCGTGAAGGTATGGATGGAAGTCCAAGTTGCAGCTGCACAAATCTCAGCCACTGACACAGTCTTGAAGCAAGCGGCAGAGGCCGCGACCCCTCTAGTGCAGTGGCCTTTGACCTGACCCAGAAGGGTCTTGCGATACTTGTCATAACAGAAAGTGATACAACTGGCCAATCATTTAGAAAGGCATTGCTTGAAAACAGGGTTGCCTTCTCTCCTGTGAGCTAAAGACACAAAGAGTTGGTCTGTTTTCCTGAGATCCTTAGTCCTGTGAGTATAGTATAGTGTCTCAGAATTCTGTGTACATCCAGGGTATGGGGGAAGATACTCCCCCTCATTGGAGTGCTCCGTGAAGAAGGCTGGAAGCTTGATGGACTGATTCAGAGTAGATTCAGCCACCAATTTTGGAAGAAATTTAGGATTAGTATGCATGGCCACCCAATCCTTGCAGAAAATCAAATAAGGAATTTTACACAGCAAGGCTTGCAATCAGAAATCCTCCGAGCTGAGGTGATGGCCACTAGGAACAAAGTCTTCCAAGAAAGAAACTACAGCTCTGCCTCCGCTGCAGGTTAAGGGAGGCAGAATAATCTTCTTGAGAATGAAGTTAAAGTCCCAAGGAGGAGCTGGGTTGCGGATCCGGGATCTTAAGTGCAGGGCCCCTCGCAGAAAAGTCTTCGACACTTCCAGCTGTGCAAACGTCCTGCTCCCGAAAGGGATGTGGTAAGCTGAAATGGCTGCCATATGTACTTTCACTGATGAGTAACTAAGGCCTAAGTCGTACAGGTGCCTAAGGTAGTCCAGAACCTTACTGACTGAACAAGAAAAAGGTACGATGTTTTTAGAACCCGCCCAGATGGTGAGGCGCTTCCACTTCATGGCATAAGCGGACCTGGCGGAAGGCTTTCTGGCCTCCACCAGGATGTCAGCAACTGCGGGGGAAACTCCAAAATGAGCTTTAGCTATGTCTGAAGGAGCCACGTGTGAAGCTGAAGAGACTTGAGGCCTAGATGAACCAGGGTCCCCTTCTCCTGGGTCAGCGAATGTTGCAAAAGAGATAGAGGAAGAGGCGGTTCCTTGGAAAACTGTTGCAGAAGAGAGAACCAGGCTTGCCTCAGCCAAAAAGGAGCAATGAGGATCATTCTTGCTCCTTCAGACCTGAGCCTGTTGAGTACCCTTGGGATCAAAGGTATCGGAGAGAAGGTGTAGACGAAACTGTACTTCCAGCACAGAGACAGCGCATCCTGACAAAAACAGTCTCGCCCTGGAGCGAGCGAGCAGAAGGTGGAAAGTTTGGCGTTGTTGGGGGAGGCGAAGAGGTCCATTTGAGGAGTCCCCCAGTGCTGGAAGACATCATCTAGCATGACCTGGTCGAGTTCCCACTCGTGAGACTTGGCTGACAAGCGACTTAAGGCGTCCGACAGTGTTCTTCATCGCCGGCACATGAACGGCCGTCAGGTGAAGGCTGTGCTGGGATGCCCAGTGCCAGACTCTCATGGCTTCCCGGCAGAGGGGATAGGAATGAGCCCCCGCCCCTTCGCTTGTTGAGGTACCAGACAACACACATGTTGTCTGACTGTACGAGAAGGTGACTGGTAAGAAGAACCGGGAGGAGAGCCTGGAGGGCATAACGGACTGCCCTCAGCTCGAGGACATGTGTATGGAGCCTTTGTTCGACCTGAGACCAGCTGCCCCGAGTCCGGTGAGGCCCGAGATGGGCACCCCAAACCTGCCCCTGACACATCCATCGTCAGGGTCTGGGTGGGAGGGGCGGTACAGAACGGGATCTCCAGATTGAGATGTTCTGGAGCCATCCACCATTGCAAGTCCCTGATCATAGGTCTGACACCAGAATTTCACTATCCAGGTCATCCTGAGACTGGTTCCATTGAGACTGCAGGGTCCACCGAGAGATCCGCATGTGGAAACGAGGGAGTGGGACAGTCGCGATGGCAGCCGCCATCAGGCCGAGAAGATGAATGACCTTCTTGGCTTTGACCCTTCTGAGACTCAATAAGAGCCAAGCTTGGTTTAACAGCATCTCTGCTCTGTCCAGGGGTAAGAAAGCCTTGCCCAGAGTCATGTCCAACACTGCCCCTGTGAACTGCAGCCGTTGGCAAGGGATCAGATGGGACTTGGCAGGGTTGATTATAATCCCCAGGTCAGAGAATACCTGAAGGGTGAGGGAAAGGGAGCCCAAAAGTTCCTCCCTGGACTGGGCTTCCAGAAGCCAGTCGTCCAAGTAGGGGAAGACTTGGACCCCCTTGATGCACAAGAAGGCCGCCACCACTGTCAGGCATTTGGTAAATACTCAGGGGGCCGAGGATAGATCAAAAGGAAGGGCCCTGAACTGGTAGTGGGACCCCTGAAAATAAAAATGGAGGTATTTGCGTTGGGAGAGGCAAACGGGGATATGGAGGTAGGCATCCTGCATACCCAGGACACATAGCCACAGTCCAGGCCGAAGCATGGGGAGAAGGCTCTGGAGGGAGAGCATTCGAAACCGTGTGTATGCCACAAACTGATTGAGGGAGCACTGGTCGAGAATGGGCCTCAGGTCCCTGGTTTTCTTTGGTATTAGGAAGAAGTGAGAATAGTAAACTGTCCCCTGAAGGTGTGTGTGTGGGGGGAGAGGCGGGTTCTTTGCCTCTTTAGCAGAGCAGAGTGGATTTCTTCCAGTATCAACTGCAGATGAGTGTGAGAGTATGAGGAGGAAGGGGGTGGTCTGAGAGTTTTTTTTTTTATTAAATCTATTGAGTGTCCTGCTACAATCAGCTGGAGCACCCAGGTATCTGCCATTATCCTCTCCCAACCCGCTAGATGGGAGGAGAATCTCCCCCCTACCAGTTCCTCTGGCAAAGGCAGTGGGAGAGGCAGGGAGTCAGGAGACGGGGGTCAGGGGCAGAGTAGCAGCCGAGGCCAGAGACTTTTTGCTTGGGGGCTGGCAGCTGACGCAGATTTGCGTTTGTTGGGACGATGGGGTTGTATCTGCTTAGGTGTTTGGGGCACCGAAAGAACCGTCTGTGCCTCTGACAGGGTTTGTACACTGTCTGAACAGACCTTAATGCCAAACCCTTCTCCTGTAATTCTGTGATGATGTCCTTGACATCACTGCCAAACAACACAGACCCTCTGAAGGGAGCATCGTGGATGGCTGACTGCACTTCAGGGGCCAAACCTGACACTCTGAGCCAGCCATGACGCCGTAAGGGTACTGCGAAGGCCGAGCTCCTGCCTGCAGTGTCCACCGCGTCATATGTAGCACAAAGCATGTGCCTACAGGCCTAGCGCATGGAGCGGACTTCATCTTCCAGTTCCTGCTTTGTCTGCGAATCTGGGAGGAAGTCCAGGTTTGATTCCATGTGACTAAGGATAGCCTTCTGGTAGTCCCCCATGTGGCCGACTTAATTGAGGGCCCTCATGCCCAGAGTGGAAGAAGCATAGAACTTCTTCCCGTACTGGTCCAGAAGATGGGACTCCTTGTCAAGGGGGGATGAGCTGAGATGCTTAGGGTTGGCTGATCTGTCGTGTGCGGTGCTATTCATAACCGAATCGGCCTTGGGGTGAAGGACGAGAAAATCCTTCCCCTCAGGAGCCTGATCTAGCCTGTCGGCCTTCTGAGGAAGGGGGGGCTAATGAGGAAGGTTGCTTCCAAATAGTGGAGACAAGATCCTCGTGAGGCTCTATCCAGGGCGGAATCGGGCCGGGAGAAGTCTCTGGGAGGTCCAGATGGGCCTCAAGCTTCTTGCGCTGGGGATCTGGCTCCTAGGATTGCCACTCGCAGGCGGTCTGGATTTTCTTCAGCAGCTCCTGAAAGGAAGGATCTTCCAGGGGGGACTTTGGAGAACCTTGTGGCCTGGGTCTATCTGGAGTGCAGGGCTCGTCCTCTAGATCAGAGCGCTCAGAGTCCAAATCTGACTCGAAGACTCTGATGATGGAGAATCAGAAGAAGGGGCCTCCCTGGGAGGATTGCCCTGTCTGGGGGGTTCCTGGGGATCGTGTCCTCCCTGGCCCTAGAACCAGAAGGTTCAGCTCTGGTGTCAGGCAGACGAAGGGGAGTCTCTTCACGCCGATGTAAGGGGTCCGGCCAAGGTATACATTTCTCGACCTCTTGGGTGATCTGTGATTTTGCTTCAGCCCACCAGGTGGCCAAGACCTCCCTCAAGTCCACCCGAGGCTGCGGGGTAGGTGGAGGAGGCAGAGCGGGGCTCGGGCACGGGTAAGCTGGATACCCGTAATAAGGGTACCCATAACCCGATGGCGGGAGGCCTGGCGTCGGGTACTGAGGCACCAGGTACTGCAGTGTCAGATAGTGCAGCACCGGGGACTGAGGAGCTGGATACTGCATCGGGTATCCTGGCGTCGGGGTGTCCGACGAAGTTGGAGATACCGGCGGCGGCCCTGCAGGCGGACCAGACGGATCCGGTGTCGGCCTGGAAGGGGACCCGTCGGGGGTCCCAGGAACCAGGAAGGCTGACGTTAGATCCTCAGGGAGTGGGATGTCGGAGGGTGACGCCGGGCGGTCTGACGTCGGGTCTGGCATCGGACTCCTCAACCCCAGCCGGGGAGGGAGGAGTAAACTCTTCGGGAGGAGCCTGGGAAGACACGAGGTCCCTTGAGGGCAACTCAGCCGAAGTGCGCTACGGTGACTCTCCGACATCAGGGATGGTTTAATGGCCTGATGAAGGGTCGTCGGCTGGGCGGATGTCAGGTGAGCTGACTACCGCCTTGTCAGCTGTGTCCGGGCAGGTGCCGACGCTCGACTTATCGGTCGCACTCTGACTGGAAGGCCTGGATTCAGAGGCCATAGCGAGTGCAGGCCTCCTTTGCCAAGCCAGATTTGGGGGGTCAATGCTGGCTTAGACACCACTGAGGTGGCAGTCGAAGGATGATCCTTGGGGCGGAGTTACCTGGAGAGCCACGACTCCAGCCAAAGTCACAGCTGCTGTGCATGGTGAGTCCCGTTCCCGGTGTTTCTCCTTGTCCCTCTTTTTCTTGTGATGGCCTTCGGGAGAAGTTGACGCCTGCCTCAATTTCTTCAGTTCCTTTTCCATGGATGCCATTTTCTTTTTTAGTAAATGGGCTTCCAGGGACTGCTGCCTTCGTTTCAGAGTCACAGCGTTGAATTTTTGGCAGTGCTCACAATCCTCCACGCGGTGGTCTGGGCCAGACAGAAGAGGCAGAGGGAATGGCCGTCCTTGTGAGGGAGCTGGGATCCACACGAGTCGCACTTGTTCTTATGCGATTCCGATGGCGTCAGGGACATGTACAGCGATGTAGTATTACACAAATATCAGAGCAAATAAAGTAAAGTCAAAAAAGACTGATACTTATCCAAAATGGTGAGAAAAGCGAGCGCTGTTCTTCTGCGAGGTGCTTTTGCAAGCCGACGGCAGGAAAGAAATGGAGGGCGGGCGACGGGACTGCCTCCTTTATTCTGATGTCGGCTGATGCTGGTCACCTGATGTGGGGGCGGTCCCCGCCAGAGACGGCTAGCTAGAGATATTCCCGTGGGGTCCCGGCGCATGACAGCTTAGTCCTACTTGTGAATACCTACAGGAAGAGCCCTCTCGAAGTAAGATTTTGCGTTTCCACATGAACTGGTTCAGATTGTGCAGATTAAAAATGGGGTGCTAGCCCCCTGTCCATTTTAGAACCAGGAAATATCTGGACACGTAACCCTGACTGGCCAGGGCATCAAGGACACGGGCTATTGCCGCTTCTACAAGAAGCAGAGCAATGCTCTCCCAAAGGGCAGAGTGTGCGCCCTGCCACACCCGAGGCATGTGGATGTGGTAAGGTGGGAGAACTTTAAAGTACAGGGGCAATCTCTGCCCACTTTGTCCAACACCCACTTGGCCTGCTGTGATAGCAGACCAACGTGGCAAGAAGTGACGTGGCCAACCTCCACCAAGGAGTACAGACAGGCACACGATGGGAGGAGGGATGACAACCCCCCCCCCAAACAAACCCATCACTGGGCAGCTTTTGCAGCAGCAGTAGCACCAGTGGCTGTAGCAATAGGGGCACCACTACCCCTGCCCCCCCCTTAGGACCCTGGCTTAGGCCTGAGATGCCGAGGAGGTTGTTGCTCAAAGGATCGATACTGGAAAGCCTGTTTCTTAAGCTTTTTTTTTTTGTCCTTCTGGAGCAATTCTAAGAATCCAGGGTTGCACTGGACTTCTCAACATAGGTGACGTGTCCTTCCATCTCAGGGCCAAACAGGTCAATGCCAAACAAGGGGACATTGGAATGCTTATACTGGGTGTCTGCTGTGAAGGTGAAGATGCATGGAGATGGCCACTGCCATAGCATGGGCACATGAATTGCCAATTTCCAAGGTCATCTGGAGCTGGTATTAGCCAGCGACTGATCCTGGTATCTGATTGACTGTCACCACCAACTGCTGCACAGCTAGGATGCGAGAGAGAATAGAATCAAAAACTCCAATCAGGGTGTGACTAATCATGGCATAGCTAGCCTGACAGAGATCCGAGGATGTTACATTGTACACCTTTTTAGAGGCATGGTCAATCCTATGGGACTCCTTGTCTGGAGGCTTGTTCATCCCTTAGTATCCAGAATTGCAGAACACCAAATTTATGACCAGACCCTCCTCAGAGGGGTGGTCCAACAACCCAGAATGGGACCTAGTAGGGACGCATACAGTGGGTGCCAGGCAGGATGCTGGAAGATGCCAAAGTTCCAGGGCCAGTCCCAAAATAGCTTCAGTCATAGGAAAAGAAAAACCCCTGGGAATCAACCCAGTCCAGAATATCTGTAGAAGGGTACTCACCTCTTTGTTGGACTGGCTCTATTGGGCCTGACACAGACTCAGAGGTCACACAAAGAAGCACACCCAAGGACACAAAGCAATGCCTGGTGAACACGATTCCCAGTTGAGGAGGACAATCTCAGAGGAGGCCATGAACTTGTGGTCCGAGTTGTCCTAGGACTCCTCAGAAATGTCTCTTGACCATTTCTTGCCACAGACCACCCAGGTACCCCCCCTCCCCAATGATCTGTACTGACAACTGGCCTGGCAAGTTGGTGGCCGAACAGGCATCCTTGGTAGGAGTGCCCCCCTTCGGCTGCAGTGTTGGTGACTCCAACTGAAGAGACAGAGAAGCAGTTGCGGGAAGCATCTGCATAACACGGATCAGTGGTGGCACCACTGGCAGCTGCCAGGGGACCTGAGGTCCAGGGAGTAGAGCCCCACCCTTCCCCCCAATGGCCCACTGTTGCCAGAGGAACTCTTCGTAGCACCAGTGCAATTTGCGATGGTGCCTCTCCTCACCTGAGGAGCGTTGACACATCCCAGTCAAGCGGGATCGAGAGCGGGAACTCCTCAACTGAGATTCCGACTGTCAACCAGACCACCGATGGTGAGAGGAACCTTCCAGTTGATTGTGGAATACCACATGCCTGCCCACATTAAGCAGCATCAACATGAAGGCTCGAACGCTGGTAGAAGCTGCTCCCGCTGAGGACTACAAGGGGATACCGACTGAATAACATCATCTTGAGGGAGGATTGGGAGCACCGGGATCTGTCAGATTGATTCCTTGACCTTGCCTGACAACTGGTCAACAAGCTCAAGGAAAACTTCCGCAGCCTGTTCAACCGAAGTTGAAGTCAACTGGTTCGATGAGGGTCTGAAGTGCCCTCGACCTGCCCCTTGACTGAGGAATGCTCGACCACCGTTGAGCGGTCTGGTGAGTCGAGAGACCAGCAGTACTGCGGTCTTTCCTGGTTACATGACTGGTGCCAGCCGCGCTTGTGCTTAGTGCCACGGTGGGCAGGGCTCTCCCCCAGGGTTTGGAGAGCCAAACACGTGTCCTGGAAGCCTCCGGTGAATAACCCTCCGATGCTGGCGGAAGCATGGAGCAGCGCCAAGATAGAGGAAGTGCCCGCTACGGAAGTCGCCATTTCTGCTTCAAAGGCCCGCAACTGGCTGGGCAAACGGCTGCAGCCAAGGTCTTCTTGTGGCCTTTAGGCTGGTCCTTCGGATCCCATTCCGAAGGCCAGCCCAGTAAGAGCTGGAGCTTCATGTCCTCGAGGGACTCAGCATGCTTAGACAAAGGCTGTACCTGGCCATGTCATGTTGCCCACCCAGGCAGCACACAGACGTGTCATGTGGGTCAATGACCAACATCTGCTGTCAGCACCGAACGCAGCATCTGACCCCCCCAGCTTTCCATTGCTCCATCGAAGATTAATGAGGGGAGTCGAAGGAATTGCGGAAATAACCCCAAAAGTCCTGAAAAACTCCCAAGACAGAGTTTGTCTATGGTGCCCCAAATCCAAATTGGAAGCCATGAAGGAAGTGACCTGTTCTTCCACAGGAAAAGAAAGATCTGACGTTGTGGGGCGGAGTAGGGAGATATACCACCTGGGTGGTGGGAGGAGCTCAGCTTGAAGACGTCTGGCAAATCAGACCATTCCAGTGGAACTGCCAGAGTGTGGATAGTGAACTGCATCCATGCTCCTAGAGATGTATTTTTCATAGATTTATTCCATTTTACAGTTGTAACTTTGAAATTCAGCCCAACATATCATACGTCAAACAAATGCAAACATCTGAAACAGCATCATAGCTGCACACCAAATACGAGCAGTAAAGTTATTCCATACAAAACTACCATTCTAAAGATGGCATGCAAGCCAATATAATCATTTTGGCTTGTATATCATCTTTATAAAGGTAATTTAGAAAGTGGCTGCATATTAATACTTTCACGGAGACCACTCAACTGGTGTTAAAATGGTCTCATGTTTGCTGTTTGGGTATCAGAACCACTCACTTTCGGTTTGCTGTTCTTATACCCTACTAATGCTTGTGAGACCACTCCCACACCATCTGAAATGGTGGTCTCTTCTTGCTGTATTACTATTTTACTGATCGAGATCGATCAGTAATGCATTGAAATAAAAAAAAAAATAAGTAAAAAATACCCCAAACATTCCCATTTCCAGGGCTGCATGTAAGATACACTTTACAAAACACGAGTGTCTCATACACAGAGGAAAGGAGCGCTCTGATTGGTCAGTACAATGCAAAATGTTATGTTGACCACTGAATGACTATATAGCAAGACAAACATACTTACTTTCGTGCTGCAGCACGCTAACTCACCTGGGCAATTTTTCTTCCAAAGAAAAGGTTCTCCATAACCAGCAGGTCCAGTTTCTTCTCTGTGTTGTTCTGGGAGTTTTTATAGCCTATACGATACACTCCCAGAATTTTGGCGAGGGCTGTAGGTTTCTGAGATTGGGTGAAAAGAAAATATACTGATCACTCCAGTGGCCTGACAGGTTAGACTCAAGTTACTGCTGCCCAATCCCTTGGACCGTCTCCTTCATGATTTACTGAGATAATAGGGAATGGCCAGTTCCATGATATTTTTAATTGGGGTTCGCTTAGTGGCGGCTGCACTCACCCAGGCTCTGCCACCCACTGAGCAGCATCTTGGCTTGAAGTGAGAACACGAGTTGCCTGTATGAAAGCGAGACATGCTCTTCGTGTAGCATGCAAACTGTTCATCAACACATAAATACTACAGTTCTGTACAGAATCACCAAAATCTAACTTTGGGATTAGTAATACAACACTAATTCAAACCAGTAACAATGGGGGCAAACTTTATACTGAGCCACAGGGAAACTTCGACAAGCACTGCAATACTAGCCCACGGACTCCCTCATCCCCTCTCTCCTGACTACAGCACATATTACAGCTCTCAAACATCCCTGATTTTGCCTCAAATATTTCCTCGATTCCTCCTAGAATTGTCATTTTTGTCATAAAGGAGCAGGGATTTAACCCTTAGGCTGCCAACAGAAATAGAACGTACAGGAATTTTGGACCCTGCATGGGTTAAAACACAAAATAATGTCACACATTAGTGTAACAGTCTACTTTTCCATCAGGAAATGCTTTTCTGCCAGCCCGCCAACACAGCATTAATGCTACTGCTTCCAACGCCAACATCCCCGATTCGGGAATGAGCCTGGGCCGTCAAGGCCATCGGATGAGGAGGACCGAACGTCCTCCAGGGCGCCTCCCTTCCGGGAGGAGGTGTCATGTCTCAGTTTCACCACCACACCTGAGTGACCACAGGTGGTGGTACAGGGACAATCACTAATGGTGAGGGGACCACTGGAATACGTCCACGAGTTGGCTGCATCATGCCTTATCGGCAGCCAATCCCAATGTGCACTTCTGGTGGGGGGTAGGAAGAAAATTGTAAAAATGGTGCAGGATTGGGGGGATGGAACCTCCACCGGCCCACCACGTCCTACACTGGACTTGAGCCACTATCTCCCAGGGACACTGCCAATCTTCACCTCTGCGGTGGGTGGCCAGACGGATGTGGGGAAGAAATGTCATGGAGCTGAAGGTGGAACCGGCTCTGGGGACAAGCCAGGTGAGCAGCACAGCGATGAGTTATGGGTGGGCTGGTGGTACCAGGAGGATGGGATGGGTGGCAGAGTCTTGGCTAGATGGGAACAGGACACACTGGTAGAAGGTGAAAGGAAGTCCCATCTGTGACTGGGGAGGATAAATGAAGTCAGGAGAGAAAAAAGGAAAAAGGAAATGCTTTTCTCATTAAATCAAACGTTGCTGCAGCTCTCTGAGCAGACATGACCATTTTGCGAGATTTGACCCCAATTTTGCTCACTTGTCCCTGATCTGCATTGCAGAAGGTGGAGAGGTATACAGCAGTTTTAATAACAGAGTCAGTCAAAATATGGAAAACCAGTGTGACAAGATCTATCTGCACCTGTGCATTCCATGAATAATCTGGAATTCTCCTGTGCTGAATTAAAAGAGGCTATTCCACTGTGCACGTCCTGGAATGCAAGAGAACATCTCTATTACATGACTTTAAGGATCTGGATTTGCGTAACAGACATATGGTCATTCAGGCTCCTGTTACGTTAAAACGTTTCAAAGAAGGTTGTGATGTATATTGGTGAATTCTGCCAACAAATTCTATTCACTCCTGAGACTACATGGATTGCCAGTGCAACTTTGGACTCTTGCACGAAAAGCTTCAGCTCAACTGATGTCACCGGATTCTGGAACTGATAAGCAATTTAACAATTATTGGGGTCTATGCACGAATGTATGGATCCTAAGTCAGAATGCCATTAACTGGGAATCCAGCGGACCCTGGGCGGCATTAATGGAAGGGGTGCACACCCCTTGCACGATCGAGCCCCCATCTGATTGTGCAGCTACATATGCGGTCGGTCCGGAAGTGTGTCTGTGGGCATGGCCGTACTCTGTGCCATTCACAGAGGCACAGAGTGCCAGGTGATAGGGGCAAAGGATATAGCAGCAGAGACCTGCCATAATCTGTTATGCCCCAATTTCACTCAACAGCTGCAGTAGGAACACACACCAACCCTACTATGCTGACACAGCCCTCTGGGCAGACAGAGAGGACTGGGGACAGCCACTCGCTCAACCTTTTTTAACTTTTTCTGGTTTGCGCCATCCCAGAATTCCCTGCTATGCATGGAGCAGGGAATCTGATGGGGGACCAGGACGGGCATCAGACTAGATGCTCATCTGTGTCTTCCAATCCTCTCCACACAACTGTGTGATATAGGCAGGGCCACGGACAGGCACACAGCAGTGGCCAGCTTTTGAGCATGCCAGCCACCTTGCACCTGTTCCCCAGTTGCAGAGCTACACAGGCTGGGTACACACCCATCTTAGATGCAAAGCCCCCACTGGGCAGAGAAAAAACATGCAACATTAACAAAAAGGAAAACAAGGGTTACATCTAAAACTGCAGCAGTTGCTGTAGAAATGCCCGTTTAGGGTTTTTGGCAATAAAAACATATTTTTGATACCTGTGACAAGTAGTTTTATTTTTAAAAAGAATGTTTTACTTCTGAAAAAAACTGCAACGACTTTCTGGTTTCCGGACCGGAATGCGGCCATCTTGAGCACACCCCTAGGCATAAATTAGTTTCAGAACACTGATTAGCAGATTTGCTAATCAAAAGTAATACTGATTATCAATCAGTTTTGAGGAGCATTTTCGAAACATGGTTATTTTTAACGGTAGCATAATAAAACCAATTGTGTCTTTTACATACTAATTAAAAAAAAAAAAATACTAGACGGTGTGTGGGGATTTTTTTTTTTTTTTAAGCTAGAGAGCAGGTCCAGATGAAGGCCATGACAAGACCTGACATTTTGTGCCTAGCTCTGCAGTTTTGTGTGCAGAAAAGTACAGTTACTTGAGAACTTACCGTAACAGTAGATCTTCAAGAACAGCTCTTGCAGCAGGTTACACCATTAGGACTGAAGCCGGCAGGCACCAGGACCCCAAGGAAATTTTCTAGCTAGCAGTATCCAGCGGGGACCGTGTCCGGAGGATGCTTGACCGACGTCAGGCGCTGAACAGACGTCTGGTCCAACAGGCGTTTGGCCATAGGTGGGTCGGCAGCCTGCTTAGGATCCGGGTTCCACTTAAGGGACGCCAGGTCCTTAGTCTCCCTGGGAGGAGGATCAGGTCCCCTAGGAGGCTGGGAGGCCGACCTGGCATCGGGTTCCCGGCGTCTGTCCGAGGAAGGAGAAGTAGACTTATAAGAGGACTTGAACCAATGATGGTCAGCAGACTTCGTCGAAGCCCGGGAAGGCGCTGGAGAAGGGTCCGAAATCCTGGAAGTCTTGAGAGGATGGAGAGAAGCCGAAGAACTGCCCGAAGTCCTCACTTTAACGGGAGGGGGCTGCAAGCGGACCCTGGAGGGGGCGCGGTCTGAGCGCGTGGAGCCTGAGCTGGTGCGCGGCTCCGAGACCCGGTTCGAGGATCTGGACCTGGCCTTCTCCTGGTGTTTCTCTCGGTGTTTATGGGTCTTGGAGGTACACTCACCCCTGGAGGCAGGGTCTCTATCCATATTTTAGAAGAAAAACTATAACAGGAACCCTTGGAGTGCCTTCTGACGGCGGATCCTGGTGCGGCTGTTGAACTGCTGACAGAAGGCGCAGGTCTTGGTGTCGTGCTCTGGGCCTAGGCACCGCAGACAGGCCGAATGGAGATCCTTGAAGGGGATCTGTTTGCCGAAGGCACACTTGAAGGGGTGTCCTACTGTGGAAGGAGTAGGAGATGTCGACACTGAGTTAAATAAATGCTGGAAATTCAAGTCATTGTTCGCTGAAAACAAGCATCCGTGAGGCCGATGCTGGCGAGTCGACGGCAGGAAAAGAACTGGGGATTCTGGGGGACCGCCCTCTTTTATATGATGCCTGACATTGGGGGCGGGGCCGACGTTGGGGGCGGTCCTCGCTGGATAGTGATAGCTAGAAAATTTCCATTGGGTCCTGGCGCCTGCTGGCTTCAGTCCTAATGGTGTAACCTGCTGCAAGAGCTGTTTCTCGAAGTAAGATCACTGATTTTTCCTTCATTACTATTTGCCCGATTTTTCCTTTTTTCACCTTGGTAAAGACTTTCTGCACACATAACTGCAGGACTGGGAACAAAACGTCAAGTCTGTGGCCTGCATCTGGACCTGCTCCCTAACCGATGTCACTACTATCCCTCTAAGCCCCCTCAGTGACTCACCAATGGAACACACACTGCGGATATTAACCCACTGGACCACAGTAGGGCGCACATACCAGCAGTGCCTCTTGCTCCTGTATGCGTGTGTGGGTTCCATGATGTGTCTGGGGCTAACCTCATAACGACCAATGGCATGTTCATGTTGCATTATTTTTACTAGCCACCTATTTCTCTCCTGCGCGAGAAGAGGAGGAGGAGGAGGAGTGGGTAGATGCACAGCTCCTGAGCATATGTAATCTCTATACTCCTGAGCTTCCGCGCGTCCTGCACGGTAAGCCATAAGGGGTTGGGGTTCAAGCCGGGGAAGGAAGATGCTGTAGCTAAGACAGAAGCTTGGGGGGAAAAAAGATACCACGTTAGGAAAATGGATTAGCAATTTAGCTAATCAAGATTGCTGTTGACTTGCAACTGCGTGTTTTAGCATTGCGGATTGCGATGTGAACCCGGTTAATTTATGCCTTGCACCTGGTGGCTTCCTTCGCACTAGATATACTAATTAGTGCTACCAACTCTGCCATTTGTTGGTAGAACTTATTAGCATATCCAGCACGAAGGAAGCAGCTAGGTGTTTGCAAGATGGCCACGGTCGGGTCTGAAAACCGGAACATTGGCACAGTTCTTTTCGGAAATAAAACTCCTTGTCACAGGTATTGAAAACATTTTTTTTTTATAGCCAAAAGCCCTAATTGGGCATTTCTGCAGCAAATGCGGCTGTTACAGACCTAACCCTTATTTTCCTTTAAAAAGACAGCTGAGCATTCCATTTTAGGCTTCATTTTGTAGCTGTTTCTGTCAGTACCTTTTGCTGAACGGAATTGGTGATGTACTTGAAGTAGTGTGGAGCAAAGTCTAAGAAAGACTGAACCTCGAGTCGTGGCATTTGCTTCAGGATAAACCGGTCATCTGGAAAATGGAGGGCAAACAAACAAAAAAAAAAAGAATTCAAGATATGAATATATGCCCAATTACAGAGCTGAAAAAGAACAGTTATGTACCTACCATAACAGGAGATCTTTGAAACAATCTCTTCCATTAGGCCACACCTTTGGCACTAAACAGTGTCAGGGCTAGGACACCATGGAAACTTTTGGTAGCCAAAGGCCGTCCACGACGTCATGTGACAGCACAGATTTATATATATTTATATCTATAAATAACGTGCACAGCCCCATCACTTCTCAATTCCCTGACAGAGTCTAGACTTGGAGGACCTCTAACTGTGGGGAACTAGGTGATCAGACCAGCACCAAGCATACAAGGTGAGAAATGGTGCTAGATACAACAGCCATGGATTATGGTAAGGCACAATATCTGATGTAACCCTCACTGATGCAGAAGGGGTACAGAGGGATGGCTGGCATGCAAGGATATCACTTCCATTAGGCCACACCTTTGAAACAAGTCTCAGGCAGTCCCAAAAGTCACTGGAAGGCTGGTACAGTTTGACATCTACAGTCAAGACAGTAGGCCTTGCAGTACAATAAGCCCAAAGAAAGTTAATCTATGAGAGACTATGTCCAGACTGTAATGTTCTGTGAAGGTGTGGACACTGCTCCATATGGCTGAAGGACAAATGCCAATAGCAGAAACATTTCTTAAATAAGCAACAGAAGTGGCCATTCCCCTTGAAGAGTGACCAGGAACCAAACCAGGAAGTTTCTTACCATACCTCCTTCAGCAGAACGCAATGCTATGTGCCAGCCATTTGGATAGGAACTGTTTAGAGACACAGGGCTGCCCTCTTTCACAGGGGCGAACAAAACAAAAAGCTGAGAGTACTTTCTGCAGTCCTTGGTGTGATTCACATACTATTTGAGCATTCTATGTACATCCAAAGTATGGAGCAGTGCCTCACCCAGACTATGAACAGGAAGGTGTATTGTTTGATTCAATGTAAATTCAGATACCACCTTTGGTAGAAACATAGGATTCATATGCAAAGAAACTCTCTCTGCAAAAAATCAAATAAGGAGGCTCACAAATTAGAGCCTGCAGCTCTGAAATCGTTTGAGCAGAAGTGATTGCAACCAAAAATAACATTTACCATGACAGGAACTGTAAGCCTCAACTCGCAGCTGGCTCAAAAGGAGCCAACGTCAAGACTCCTTTTCCATCTCGGTGAGTAGAGGGCCAGGAGAAGCCTGGTCTCCCTCAGTACATGTAGTACTGTGGTGCAGGTCAGGGAAAGAGCCCAGGGACCTTACCTTGGAGTCCCTTGTGTGCCTCCCACCACCAAAGGCGGGGGATGAATGACCCCACCACATTGCGTGGATTTTGAGAGTGTGGTAGTCCACTGAAAAAGCAGGCGTCGCAGTGGTCCATGTCATGGGCATCTCCAAAGCAAGTCCGGCAAGAGTCACGATGGTCCCAAACCACTACAGGCCTCCCACAGGGATCGGGGGAGGGTCTTCCTTCTTCTTAGACTTGTCCTTAGGCTGCTGGAACCCCAACAAGACTGAATATGTGGAAAATAACACACACACACAAAACCCAGAAAAAAAAAAAAGAAGAGAGCCTAACGTAAAAGGAGACAAAGACAAGAGAACGGTACTAAAAAGGTGAGAAAAAAAATATGTCGTCAAACTGAATGGCGACTAAATGAGTGACGCAGTAAAGTTGAGAATCGCTCCCATGGAGGTGCAGCCTTGATGGCGGGAAAAACAGAACTGAAGTGATCAGGGGGCTGGTGTTGGTTACTGGCCAGTCCACAAGCGCCACTTCATGTGTCAGCCTCGTGGGCAGCGCTGTCACTGGCGTCAGCCCCCTAGCTGAAAGCTCTTGAATTTTCACTCCTGCAGTGTCCTAGCGCCACATGCACAGACCCACTGGTAATGAAGGGTGAAGACTGATTCTTGGAAGATCTACGGTTACAGGTGAGTAAATACAGGTCACTCACCTGCAACTGTAGTTCTGCTAGCAGTATACAATTCACATCCACGCTCTGGCAGTTCTGCTGGAGACAGCTGAGTGTTTGGAAGTCTTAAAGCTAAGCTCCTCTCACCACCCAGGTGGTATATCCTCTGGCTCTGCCCTGTGATGTCAGAGCTGACAAGGGCAGTTGTCTTGTGGGGGACAGTTGTGGGAGGCGGTTCCTCAAAATTCTAGGGAGTACCCCTTTCGGATAATCCAGAGGACCCACTTGTCCATCAAGATGGATTCCCACTGGCTATAAAAATGGGTTATGCGTGTCTCTACTGGGGAGGAGAAGTCCACCTAAGGCATCTTAAGTAGACCGGGGGCCACAGCTTCAGCTACTGGTAGTGAGCACTTTAGGGGTCTGTACTGTCAGCTGTTCTTTCTTCAGGGCCTGGGGAAGCTGGGACTTATTGTGTTGGGCTCCCTTGCCCCTACCACGGAAGTACTGCCTGTTGTGACAACAGCCACATCCTCTGCCCCTTTTCAGGTTATACGGAGCCAACCTGGAATTCTTGAGTAGTTTCGTTAGACTCTTAAGTGCCATCAAAGGGCGTATTCACAATCTGTTGCTGGATGTCCGAGGTGAAGCCGGCAAGTCTGCAACCAGGAGTGCCGTCTGGTGTGAATACCTGCAGTTGGGGAGACAGCTGCTGCATCAAAGGCATCCACAGAGGCTTTAAGCTGTTGGCCGTTAGATTCAATACCGTGTTTAACAATGAGCAGCATCTCTTGTTTTCCTTCCGTGTCTTGCAGGGGTGCACTCATAGAAAAATGACCCTGCTAGCTAGTTATCCTCAAGCCATAGGTAGCCGAGGCACATACATGCTTGTCCGTGGTGTCTATTTTGCATGACTCCTTGTTACTGAGGTGTACGGTGACCTCCTTTGGCACTATGGCTTTGTCATTTTCAGCTAGAATAACACTGGCATCCGCTATTGGCTGTGTGAAATACATGAGTCTTAGATTTAGGCTCTGTGTATTTCTTGTCTGCCTGCTTGGGGACATCTGCCACAGCAGAAGGACTCCTTCAGATGTGAGGAACTATAAAGACTGGGATATTAGGCATGTTTAGAAATTCCAGCTGGAGGCGCCAGGCCTAGTCTATGGCTGCTTGCTTGAAATTCAGTGCACTGTGCATATTTCTGAGCACAGCCTGAAAGGAGAGATTCTACTGAGGCACGGTGATAGGAACTGGTTCCAGGTTCTCTGGACGATAGTACCAGTTGTCATCGTCACCACAGGAGACAATTAGGTCAGGATCCGACTCATCTCCCTCTACATCTGAAAGGTAGAAAACAGCAGGGGTTGAAAGGGCAACAGTGCAGGCCGCATCAGTGACACTAGCCCTGGGTGGGCGGTACTGAGAGCGGTCCTGGGACCATCTTCAAAGGGAACAATCCTGGCACCAAATGCCCATGGTGCACCGTTGGCAGCACTGGCAGCAGAGTAGGCCCTGAAAAGCCAAACCCTGACACAGCACCACTAATGGTGTCAATGACCCCACTGGCCAAGAAGGAAGCAGCAACGGAAGCAGATGACACCACAAGTGTGGCGGGTGTCAGTGGCACCAACAGTGGCCCCCAGTCCAGAAAGTGGAGTCAAAGTTAGCCGTGCGCCTAAGTGGCACCAAGGATGGCTCCAGCTCAACCAACCCTGAGAGGTCATGAGCCCACACCAATAAAGCTGTCACTTCACTTAAACACTGCCCCACAGCTCCATAACAGCTGCCCAATGGCCAAACTGCCCATCAGAATCCCCTCCACTGGACAGAAAGGTGCTCCGGGAATGAAACCTCAAACCTTGCAGGACTGGGTATCCCCAGTGTCAGTGATGATGATGGGGGTACCCTGTCAAGTGCCTCACAACAGAATGACCAGAGGATGACCTCAATCAGTGCCATTTATTTCCCTTATGTTTTTTACTTCTGCATGAAGAGGTCGAGGCCAAATGGTGCAAAGACCCCCAAAGCAGAGCATGTGTGGGATTTGGACAGTTTCTTTTTGCAACTCCCGAGAGAACTGTCCAGCCTTCTGGGCACTGAACTGCCCATTGCCAGAGCACCCGCACAGAGAGGTGGTGGCTAGACACAGCCATGCTACTGGAGCAACGTGCCTTTTCAGGCTTCCTACCTTCTTTCCTGGTCGTCGAATGTTAGCACGAGGTAGGGCTGAGAGAAAAACTGTCACGTTTTTGTGTGTTAAACTAAATAAACTGACACAAAAATGACAAACTCTAGCGTATTTTAAACTAAAACCGAAGAACTGAATGCTGCTGTTGTACAGACAGTGAAGTTCTGGCCCAGACATGGAGAGTGGCAACGCTGGTGCTGTGAACTCGATGGCAGGAACTGAGATGGCGTATACCAACGGGTGCATGCAATGACGCGAACGGGACCTACTCATGCTGCCAGCCCTTCACAAAAGTTCCGTCTCCCATGGAGACTTAACGCCTCTGGCTCGGACCCATCAGTTGGAATCTATGGAGAAAATTGATTCTTGTAAGATTGTTCTGTTTTCAGCCTCAGTTACTCTGGACCATATCTCTCAAACTTCTGTCACGGAAATGTGCGACACAGACATTCAAAATGTGGAACACTATCCCACGCTATGTAGGACACATCATCAAACATTAAGATACAAGCTCGGACCACTGGAAACCCACACCTTTATTTGTGCCAAGTTTAATTTTTTTTTATTTTTAACATTACAATATTACAAATGCACCTCCTCTGCATGGGCAGCTCCTTTCCTATGCGGGACAGAGCAATTCTGGAGGGTAAAATCAGGGACACCCCTCACAATGTGGGACAGCTATGGGGTATGCTCTGGGTGAAACCATCTGTAAGAATTATCTTTATGGCTCTGAAAACGGGGTGAGCTATAGACAAGGAGGCAGTTATTGAGCCACTAAGACATTAGGAAAGAGCTGCAGGCAAGCAGTTGGGTTTTTACCTGCAGTAGCATAGAACACAGCTCCCGACTTTCCGCCTCGGGCCTGCCACGGTAAGCAGTGGGCGAGGGACCGGATAAAATCCTCTTCCTTGCTCCCCAAGATCACTTCTCGCATCTTGTGGAATTCTTCAGCATAATAAACTCGGCAGTAGAACTTAGCACTGGTGTCAGAAAATTCTGCATACAAGCACACAATGGGGTAAGGGGAGAGAATAACGGCAAGTTAACGTGAATTAAAACAAACATATTTTCATACAGACAATTCACACTGCATTACCACAGCCGCTCTAGGGAGAAAATCCCCAACTTCAGTTGGATTTTGTTAGGATCTCACATTGGTGCTCAGATTCTATTCTCTCTAAATGGGGAACAGACATGTCCACGACCTTTGGAACTAAAATGCAGCGGCAGCATGGAGCAATTTTAACATTTCACTTCCTTGTGGGGCTCAACTGAAAAATATCACAAAAATCTGAAGAGGAGAAGACACCCTTGGGGCAGACAACTCACACCAAGAAACTGCCTGCCTGAGGAGTGAAAGTGGCCAGTACTTGAATGTTTTAAGATAGTTCCTAAAGAAAAACAGTGAAACCCCTTTTAAATGCATAGCCTAAATCCCTGTCAGATCTATTCTTTTATCAGGATTATTCTTCTATCAGACATTCATTTAAGAGGATTTCTGGAAACAACTGCACTATAGTGTATGGTGAGGGCTGTTGTGTATGAAAATTGGTGGGTTTCAAAATGTTGTTGTACCATAGTTCAAAAGGTCATAGAACGTGATTGTACCCTACTGTGGTACAACAACATTTTGGAAACTTCTACAGGTTCCACGCATTCAGTTGTTTTTAAAAGTGGACCAGACATAGAAATGGCAGTATCGACCCATACACACTCGGGACAGTGGCGGCGGCACAATCACCCGAACGAACGACTCAACAGAGTACAATGAAAAAAACGCAAGATCAACCAGATTATTTTCAACTATAAAAAAATTGCAGTATCAACCAGATATTTAAAACTACTCACAAGCAATTTCTGCCACTCACGGTTAGCTTAGCAAGAGACACGGCCGCCATGTTGTTTTTTTTCTGGAAACCCTTCCAAAAGGCAACTGGCAGACCATGCTATGGACGTAGGGACATTTGTCCCCAACAACCACAGCACTGACTGTAGCAACCAGTCTTCAATCCTGGACTAAGACGCTGCAGAAAGAATTTCTTTAACTCTTAAAAACAAATTAAACTGTTCACTTAAAACTGTTTTTTTTTAATTACTATCCTCCCCCATCCCCTCTGGAGTCGCCTCTTCAGGAGAGCCAATTGAGCCTCTCCCTACCCCCATCCTACTCACCGGGTGGGATCCTCCATCATGCTGCGGTTTACCCTCCGCGCGGGGTCAGGGTGGGGGCACCCCTGAACCTTCAAATCTCGTCAGGACCCGATCCGGCTGGGCAGACGGCGGCAAATTGGGACCCGGCTCGGCTCTCCATCTACCCGACTCCAAAGGGGCTTTTTCCAATTTTCTGCAAGCAGACTTACGTGCCCCCAGCATCAAGGCGTAGGCGCTGACGCTTCCAAAGTCCCACCCCAAGTTCCTGTCCCCGAAGCTGATTGGCCCATGGCCTACGCCCCCCCAGACTAATCGCACCCCAGTGACTCCAGCAGCTGTCGTGCCCCCCAGCCTCTGCCAGAGGTCACCGCTTGCTGGTGTAAGTACCCACCTTCCCCCCGGAGAAGGCAAGCCGTCGGGACGATCAAGCCTTCTCCCCCCGGCAGCCCGAGCTCATTCCCGAACCCGGGTCACCGTTGTGGAGCGAGGAGTGGCGTCCAGTGCCTCAATCCTCAGCGCCACTGGGCCGGCTACTTAAACTATTTTAGCGGCCCCATACACTATTGAAAAATAGAGGATGGGCAACTCTATAACCAGCCAGTGTGTTGTGCCACCTTGGGGTTCTGATTCCCAAAGATCTCGAGCTTCGCTATCGAGGTCACAGGAATCAGAACCCCTTGGTGGCACAAGAAACTGGCTGTGCATAGTTGCCCATCCAACATTCTCTGTGTCAAAAACGTACAGAGAAAAGTGATTTAACAGATCTATTCTTTAACAGATCTGAAGACCAATATATTCTACCTTTCTGGATATAGCATTTTTTTTCGTTCTTTTAAAATGTTAATTCCCTTCTCACTTATTTAAGAGGGCTTGCCTATACATTAAAAAGATATAAATGAAAATATACCTTTATAAGCTGTGTTTATAACTTCTGTGAATGAGCTAACAGTCTGTCAAGCACTGCAGCCCTGCCCCTCAAAATAGCAGCTTGAGGATGTAAAGCAGGGAACGGAGTTGCACTTGCATAATATCGTTGGTAAGGTACATGAGATCACTGCTGCGACCTGCAACTGCACTTAGCTTCACTCGCGGGTCTACCTTCACCCCATCCCTCTTCTACTGTCTTTGTAGATTCCTGGGTATACTGGCATGCTCCCTCCCTTCCTTCCCTTTTGTCCAGTCTACCCAAGTTGTTCTCTCCCATATTTATTAGGTGGTGGTAACCTTACTGTCATGTGATGCTTTTGCCTTAATGTATTTGTTACAACCAATCAACTCTATGTACCATCATATACCAGCTGTGTTACTATGATGTATCCTTGTACTGACTTGTCGGTGATGTTTAGTACTTTGTATCAGGGACCTCCTTGTGAATGAGCGTGCTCAATGGAAGCTATTGCTGCACCATAAACTGAACTGAACTGAATATACAGAGCACAGGTTTGGGGAGTGGAGCTGCCTGGAGATTAGCTTTGTAACTTTGCAGGCTGGTCTATAGGCATGTAGCTAGTACAAAAAATGCAATTCCACTTGTGAGTTATGGTCCTGCCCCCTCACGCTTGAAGATAAAATGCTGATTTTTAGTCCGCCCACTGCATGCCCCCTATTTATCTGGCAATTTATAATCCAACAGGCACTGTTTAAATGGTGGGTTTTTTTTGTTTTTTTTTTAATGACACTCCCATTATAAAATCACAAGATTCTAGATATGTTGCAAAGCTAACATAGATTAAATATGTAATAGTGCTCTACTTAACCAATGGGAATGCGACATCACAGTGCAAGCTATGCAGCGTTCTAACCAAAGTACTGAAGTCCTGGTTCAAAGGTGCTGAGAAACCATTCTGACGCCTTTAGATGTCCTACTGTTTTCCTTTTAGTCTCTGTCCAATATTCTGATATGTTTTTGTTTTAAGTTAATAATCTTTTTTTTTTGGCACTTGTAACTACTCTGAATCCCATTCTCCTCAGCAGTTGTTGGCCTCTCTCTTCATACTGCCAGAATGTTCTGTGACATCAGTAGCACCATTCCAAGCCATTCCGATGAATGGAATGGAATAAGCATATACTGTCTTAGACATATGAAAAGAAAGAGCAGTCGGTGCTGAGGAGAGTGGAACTCTATGTGATCTGAGGGCACTCCAAAGCCACTGACCAAAAACTGGTCAAAGCATGTCAGAATATATAACTAGAAAGGAAAGGCAAACTGGAGAGCAGTTATGTAAAAAAAAAACATTTCCTATCACCATTAATGCTCAGCATATAATGTTTAATGAATGGCATGCAGGGGCCCCAGACAGCATGGTTTCACAAAGGTAACGTCTTGCCAGACAAATCTAGTCACATTTTTCAACTGGCCTACCACAGCAGTAGACAAGGGGCACACAAATGAGATACTATAACTTGACTTCAGCAAGGCCTTTGACTCAGTGCCCCACAGGAAGCTGGTTAAAAAGATTAGGAACCTTGAAGCAGAGATAAAAATGGCAAATTAGGTAGAGAGCTGGCTGTGGGATAGAACGCAGAGGGTGGTAGTCAATGGGGAGATTTCAGAGGCGAGGGAAATAAGAAATGGGGTACCTCAGGGGGTCGGGTACTAGGAATCGTCCTCTTCAATATATTCATCTGTGACACAGGTGAAGGTGTCATGCAGCCTGCTAATGCTCCCCATTTTCCGTTTTTATTCCTGTCCCTCCCAGTTGCTGGGGCATGCATGTCATCGTGCGCACATGCTGCAGAGTCCTGCAGCACCCTCCTGTCGCTGGAAGTCCCCAATCTGCAGTACCCTCAGGCCTCCACCTGGGGGTAGTCATTCAGTGGGACTGCCAAGCCACCCTCCCCGGGGATGTCTCATCAAAAGAGCAAAAGCAAAATGGCACACTCAAAAATAGCACAGTCATACCAGCTTGCATGGTCTCTGAGTTAGTTTATCTAATCTACTGCGGTTTTGGACAGCAACATTTTCTACTGACTGAACGGCATCCTTTTTTTTTTTTTTTTGCCTGTGCCAGTTTGCTTTTGTTCTTTTGACATGGAACCCCACCCAGGAAAGGAGAGCTGCCTTCCAGACGCACAAATCATCTCCCTCCCCGGCTCATTTCCAGCAACTCGCATTCACCGCCGAACACAGGTCACCAGTGTGGCAGGAGGTAAGGCGCAATGCCTCAGTCCTGCACGCTACTGGGCGAGCTACCGTTGTGCTTTTTCTTTTTGGATTTTATGACTATTTGTAACTTTATTTGATGAAACGTTGAATTAATATACAGTATTCCTTGCATATATGGCTTCTAATGCATGTTTAACGTACATGTATTTAAAGGAAAACACGCCAAATTAAGGGGTCCCGCCCCCGAAAGTCTTACCCTCCGGTTTAGCTTTATACACTAAAAAGTGGCGTTTTTCTCGCACTGCAACTGAGTTTATTTTATTTGCAAAAAGTCAGCGATCCAGAAGTATGGCAGACGCTGGGGGGCTCCATTAACTGTAATGGTGCGGCGCTGCACTGCTTGCTTCAATTACAGTTAATGGGCGCCCCAGTGTCCGCCATACTTCGGGTGGCGAATTTTCCATAAATAAATAAAACTCAGTTGTGGCGCGAGAAAAACGCTGCTTTTAGTGTATAAAGCTAAACCGAAGGATAAGACTTTTGGGGCCGGGAGCCCCCTAATTTGGACTGTTTTCCTTTAGAGGAATAAAATACACGGTGATGTTAACTAAATGGTTATTACTCCTGTCTTTAAATCTTGAGAACTGATGTATTCATTTATTTGAACCCATTGCATATTGCTTCTGGTTTGCATGGGAAAACAGGTGTCAGCGTTCAATGGCAACCTCACACTCCCCTCTTTGGAAAGTATCCAACTGGAGGTGATAAGGCAAGCCTTCAGTCTGGGGGTGGTTCTTGGTGTACAGCTCTCACCAGAACTGCAGGTGTTGGCTGCTGTTAAGAGTTGTTAGCTTCTCAGAATATCGCCGGACTTTGTTCTTTACTGATTCCAACCGACGTAAAAATGTTGCTGCAGACTACTGTGGTGTCAAGGCTGGAATACTGAACTGCACTTCACAAGGGCATTCCTTGTGGCCAGGTTCACTACTTGAGGCTGGCTAAGAATGCAGCAACAAGGCTTTTGACTGCTGTCTGTAGGTCAGACCATATAACCCTTTCACTGCACATTCTGGACTAGCTGTCCGATGGCAGACTGACTTCCAGAATCTTTGTTTAATGTGTACGGCCCTGAATGAACTGGGATCCTCCACCACCTCTGCGAATCCTGATTCTCTGGATGCTAGGCTGCATGGGAGCATGGGACTACTGGAGGCTGCTTTTGGTCCCTTGGATAAGTTCTGTGGGGATAGGACTGTTTCCGTTTGTTTCCCTATTTTGTGAAATGTTCACCCATGGGAGGTTTAAAGTACCCCGTGGATGGTAGTGTTTAAAACCAGACTCTGCCAGCATCTCTAGTGCAAGCTTTCCTTCATCCATCGACCTGAATGATGTACTTCAGTGCGTTCTCGGATGCCTTGACTATATGGGCTGTTGTATTATGCTACTATGCCTTATATGTTACTTAAACAAAGTATAACAGGGTGTGTTTTATTCTGGAATAATGGCATGCGTCAGGTTGGCTGAAGCACAAGGCTGACAGCTGAGGGCTTTCAACATCTAAGAAGTGCCCTTATCTGGGCACAAAGCAGACCCTTTCTTTACTGTAATTATGAAATGGATTCATTAGGACCAGTTAAGAAATGCTGTTCAATTTTTTTTATTTAAATAAGTAAAAATCAGAAAAAAGGGCTAGAAAAGGAGAAGAAGAAAAAAGTAGTCCTACTGAGTCATAGTAATTTTGCAATTTGGTTAGTAATGGCAGATGCTACATTTTTTAAATGCAAGTAAGTGAATCGAGGTGTACTAATACAGCTGAGCCTGCTTACTGTAACCAGGTCAGAGAGGTTCACAGATCTTTTTCCGGTGCCGTTGTGCTTGGATATCGGCACTGTGCTCTGAGCTCCTCAGCCAATCAGGTTTCTGGAATTTTTTTAATACCATTTCATAATTATTTGTATTTCCATAAAGCGCTCCGAGCTGTGAAAAGGTGTTCAACAAAATAAAGGGCTACTACGTAACTCTCCTGCTCCAAAAGGTCATGGGACAGGAGGCACTGCTCGAAAAAGAAAAGCAATAAAAAAAAAATTCAAACATGGAGATCCCCAGGAACCAAAACACTAGTACGCAAATTTAGAAAAAAAACTCCCAACAGCAAAGGAAAGGAAACAGCAGGACTGCACACACAAATCAAAACATTACACATGCGTTTTTGAAAATTATGACTACAGTCCTCCTCTGGAGCTGGCAGTAAAGTCTAAAGGTTAGAGTAACAAGCTGTAAATGAGCTTGGTACATCCAGAAGACCTGGGTTTGATTCCCATAACCTCTACTTGCATACTGTGTGACTCAAGAGTAAGTCATTTAAGTCGTGTTTACACAGCTGATTTCTGTATTGCTACTGCTGTGGGGCATGTCTGCACTGCCGTGACCTACGGAGGTGACAGAAAGTTGCATTCACACAGCCCTTTGTAACGCCAAAGCAATATGAGCTGGAGAGGGGTTGGGAGTACTGTGAGGCACAGCAGTATACTGGGAGTGTCCTTGTGCATATCGGAGCGGGCGGTGCAACCTGTCCATACAGCTGCTTATCCTGCTTGTTCCAGAGAGCATCCAAAGATTGAAGCAGTTCCTCAACAGGTTCAGCGAATTACTTCCCACGATTTAGTACTTGTTCACATGGCCATTTCTGCGCCGCAGCAACCTGAGCGCCCGGGATGCTGCATTGCAAAAGTGGCCATGTAAATGACCCTTAAACCTACCCAGTACTCCAGTGTCGCCCCTGAAAGGCTTTACCCGGTTACCAAAAGAATAAAAAAGGTTGTTCTTGTAAACAAAGTGTAAGATGCCATTTGAAATTTGCTTACGCTCAGTGGCTTTTTTTTATACAAACAATAAACTTATCACTGATTGAGATGGAGCCCAATTCCCTATCAATGGAGTCACGACTGCTGCTGTAAATGCTGCAAAGACAGCATGCTCCAGCTATGTGGGAAGGGTATGCACTGCCCCCCCTCTGGTTTACCTTCATTCTGGAAGACTTTTGAGATGACACTGGTGTCATACTTGGCAGCGTAACCCCTGTCCACCCCAACCTAAAGGCAGACAACAGTGTAAATGGCTCCTGCAGGAGGGTTTAGAAGGGGAACAATGGGCAGAGGGCCCACAGTGGATGATGCCATCCCTTATACCATGCAAGAACAGCCTACTATCAGTGACGGAACACAGAGCCACCAACCCCACCCCAAGCAGGATCTTGGGAAGGAATGTCTGCTGCAGGGGCAAAGCCACAGGGATGAATAGGAGCAGCGTCAGGAAGACGACGGAACTGTCTGGCATGTTTGGTGAGGAAATCGGGCAAAAAGACCATGATAGGAAGTGGGGGTCCAACAATTTTTGTACACAACTGCACGAAATATATATTAAAAAAAACTGTTGCAACAGTTGCCGGGGGTCGGAAGGAGAAGGAGGATTGAGTGTCCCAACGGATGCTCTTTTCCTTCTGGGGTGGGTTACCAGGAGTGCTTCAAGCACCGGACGCCTCTAGGGCCAGTGGAAGCACAGACTTTTGGGGCACCGGCAGCTCTTCGGAGTCGGGGAGGGAGGATGCTGTGAGGCGCTTAGCAGCAGCGTGCATCAGCACATTGCCTTCCTGGACGATGTCCTTGCGCTCTTTGGGGAACAAAGGAGAAAAACAGGGAAATGCATACACCCCAGCCCATGACCACAGATGAAACTGAGGGGTAGCCTTGGGGAATGCCCTGGCGGACGGAGTAGGAGGGGGTACGAGGCCTCCCCTAAAAGTCATTGGAGCTGGGCAAGTAGGAAAAAAAATAAAAACTGTTGGAACCGATATGCCACCATTTCTTCTGAGAGCTGCAATTACTGCCGAGTTTCTCTAATGTGATCTCTGGAAACGCAAGACTAGGAATCTCATGACTTGAAAGACCAGTACATACTGGTGGCACAGTCTTCAATGTTCCCCTTATGTGATGCAGCGAACATAGCGGGAAGAACTTCTTGAAACTTTGTCTTGCTTTTATCTCACTGTGTTTAGTGCTTTAAGGGGCAATTCTGTGGTACACTATTAAAAAGGCAACACAAACTTTTATATTAGTTCTGCAGTTTGCTAACAGCCAAGCTTCAAGCGTTGGTAGGTACTGTAGCCCTTGGAAGTTACAGGCACAATCTGAGTCCACAAACCACACTTCAAAGCTAAGCACCAGCCAGGCAGCCCCAGTTCCCTGTCACCCCACTTACGGAGCTCTATGTGAGGATTGGTCAGCTGCCTCTTCTGCTTATCCCCTCCATCAGCTTCATCTAGAAAAAAAATCAGAAAGCAGATGGTAAGTGACAAGGATAAATACGAACTGCTGACATAATCCCACCCACATCACATAGTGCACCATACTGCTGCGGTCACATGACATTTACAAGTAAGTATACCATGGGAGGGCAAATAAATCAGCCGAATAAAATACGTTATTTTACATGTCAACATACTGTACTTGCTAGTAAAATAACACTGAAAAATCAAGTTGATTTATTTATTTATTTCGGATTAATTACCTATGAACCACGAGGCTCTTTTACAAATGTCCCAAGTCCAGGGGTGCAAAACAGTACAATACAATACAATACATGGGGTACAAATATGATACATAGGGCATGACAGAACAACAGAATACAAAAGATTGGCAGTTACGGAAGTGCAGAAAAGATAAACGATAGCATAAACATGGATTTCCACAGTAATAATGCTTCGTTAACACAGTTATGTTGCTAAGTGCAGCTCAGTGGGGTGGAAGCAGCCAGACAAGGTTTTGTCAGAGAAGGAGAATGGGGAGGGGTTTAAGGGGAAGGAGGCGGGAGGTATAGAAAGAGGGGGAAGGAGACTTCCAGAGGTAGGGCGGGGATTGTATGCACTTAAGAAGGGCAATCACTGTGGTTTGCTTGGGCTAGGAGGAGTCAAAGGGCCCCTTTTGAAAGGGCCAATCTTACCATGCTCTAGAAGGGATGAAGGGAGGTTATTTTACTAGAAACTGCGTTATTCAAATCCCACAGTATACTGCACATCGGATTTTCTACGAGATGGCTTTAAAAAACTAGGTTATTCACCTGTAACCATAGTTCTAGGAGTGGTATATGGTTCACATCCACATATTGGCAGTTCTTCCTTAAGAGCTGATTCACTGGAACATCTTTAAGCAAAGCTCCTCCCACCACCCAGATGATATATGCTTCAGCTCCACCCCATGATGTCAGATCCTACATGCTGGAAGCCGGGATCCGTGTGCCACTTGCTACGGGAGGTCAGGTGGGTAGTGTGGATGTGAATATATCACTCCTAGAAAGTACAGTTACGTAAGAACTTACCGTAACAGTAGATCTTCCGAGGACTGTCTCTTGCAGTAAGTCATTACTTATGGGAATATCCACCAGGTGGCGCTGTCACACAGCAGCTTCTTCCAGCAGTCTTCTGTGGGGGCCGTCCACATGACATCAGTTCCTGTGGATGTGTATAAGACTGGGCAGATCCCAGTACCCCCTGTTCACCGTCGGCTTCGGCGAGTATGGCTTGAACAGAGCTAAACGAGGGCCAGAAAAACAGAGAACAGCGATCCCACCCGACGTCCTAAGTTGCAGATTCGAGGCAACAAGGCAGGGGGATGGAGGCCGGGGGACTTGCTGCAAAAGACAGTCCTCGGAAGATCTACTGTCACGGTAAGTTCTTATGTAACTGTACTATCTTCCACGGACTGGTCTCTTGCAGTAAGTCATTACTTATGGGAGATTACCAAGCAGTAAAATCCAAATGGGAGGAAAGGCAAAGCCAAAGATGTAAAAGCACAATGAAACGTCAACTTCAACCGCACCCCCAGAGGCAGATAGCCCGGGGTGGGGTAAGGACTAAATGTTTGATAAGTAACAGAAATGTCCAACTCAAACCTTTTCCGCACAGGCAGACAGGCCAACAGTTAGGTGAAGACATTTGGCATGAAGCCAGGAGAAATGTCCAACTCAAACCCCTTCCGTGCAGGCAGATAGACCAACGGTTAGGTGAAGAAATCTGGCATGAAAGTAGGAAAAATGTCAACTCAAACCACACCCACTCAGGCAGAAAGGTGGCTGAGGACAGCATGCAGGAGGCCAGGCACAGCGATTCATCCTGATGAGGCAGAGGTCGACAGGCCCGGGCATAAAGTCAATAAATAGACAAGGAGAGCGGATCAGATAGTAGAAAAAGGAGCACCGGGGGAAAAAACATCCCGGATGGTCATAGGAAGGAACAACTGAAGGGCTCCAGCAGGGAGAGTGGCACGAGTTCCAATCAGATCCGCATGGAGGAGTGAAGCGTCTGGTCCAGGAACAAGCCTCCAAGAAAGGTAAAGAGATCCCCAGGCACCTCCGAGGCCTGTAAGAGGAGGCAGGGGATACCCGAAAAGCAGGTTAAGGAGGAGGAGAAGCGGGTCCTGCCCCCCGTGAGGGACAGGGATGCCATGGAGGGGCAGACTGAGCCACCCCCTAGAGGCCCTACCGCGGTCCCAAGAGGCACCCTGGTATGGGGGGCTGGGCAGGAGGCAGCCCACCTCCGGGGGCGCAGGGGTGAGACCTGGGGGCATGACAGAGGTCCTGAACAGACCGGAGAGTATGCCCTAAAGCCTGATGGGACTCTAGGATGGACTGAGCACCAGGTCCAAACAGCAGATTCCCAGAAAAAGGGGGCATCGGTGACCAATAGCTGGACGCTGGTCGGCATACCCAAAACCCGCAGCCAGGCGAAGCACCAAACGGTGATGCCAGAGGCTAAGAGGTGGGCCGATGCGTCAACCGCATCGACGCACGCACGGAGCAGGTGACTGGAAAGGGAGGGCATGGCAGACGGCGGCTGAGCTCATGAGGGCCACGAGGGGCAGGCTGAGTGGAAGCAGGACGAGACCAAATATGAGAGGGTGCGTGAAAATACGCAGGAATCAAAGGCGGGACAACCATAGCAGGCTCCTCGGGACTGTCGAGGTAGGCAGCCATGTCCCCACGAAAGGAGTCCTGATCCGCAGCAGAGAAGCCAAAAGCGTGCCGGATCCACATCATGAGCTCCGTGAAGGAGGGATCCGGGAGTGAGGAGGGAGCAGGGGGTTCAGGCAGGGCGGCCTCCAAAAGGAGGGGCCGGATGGGGACCAAGTTCCCCATGGTCCGAGAGGTCCCCGGCGAACCCCCACGAAGGATCCCCCATCCTGGAATCTCCCAAAAAGGGAGTCCACATAAATGGAGGGTGGGCGCCGGATCCGGGCTTTGGCACCCGGGCAGAGGGAAGGGGGAACGGGATGAGGCTGGACCCTGGCCCATGGACCGTAGGACCTCCAGCACAATGCAGGCGATGCCTGGCACTTGTGACGGGGGGAGGTCCAGAAATGGAGGGCATCCAAGTGTGGCGCTAGGAGGAGGGCGAGCCAGCATGGGAAGCGCTGACCCCGAATAGCGGGGGAAGGCACTCCAACCCCTGTGGTCCAGGACCGGCAAAGGGGTAAGGGACTCAGGGTTGGGTCCCCTCAGCGGGGTCTGGGAAAAGTCGCGTCCAAAGGGTGCAAAACAGGTGACGGAGGACACCCCCCGAGGATGCCGAAACAAGGTGCTGGGACGAGCAGGGGGTGTCCCAGGGTGGGAGGCCCTCATTGCCAAGGCAAGCATCCCTGTTGAGGAGGGAAGGAGGAGAGGCTCCTCCTTCGACGGTGGAATCAGCCCTGTCGACGAGAGACCAGAAACAAACCTCTCTGTCGATGGTGGAAGCCGTCCCGTCGATGAGGCATGCAAAACACGCTGTTCCGTCGATGGGAGAGGCTTCCCCATCGTCGGAGAATAAGCCTCTGTTGTCGAGAGAACAGCAGAATCATGTCCCGTCGATAGAAGAGCTCACATCGACGAAGGAGAGTAAAGAACACGTGTAGTCGACAGACGAGGAATGTTCTGTTGACAGGGCAACACAGCCCATTGACGGGAGACATTCAGAAACAAGCTCCGTCGATGGGACAAGGCCCGAAGATAAAACAAGCCCAGGAAGCTCACTCGACGGTGGGAGCAGCCTCGACGATGAGGAACGCTCCGACAATGATGGAGGAGCCACCGTCGATACAGTAAGGCGGAGGGAGTGTGAGAAGTGTGAATCCCGCTCCCTCCTATGCTTGGAAAGAGTGCCCTTGACCGGGGAGCCTTTAAGGCAGCCCCCCGAGGTCTGTTCCGGCCTAGCTGGATGATCAGCCATGAGCAAGTCTCAAGGCCAAGCAAGAGAGCCTGAGCCAGGGAGCAGCAGTGGTGCTGTGAGCAAGGAGGTCCAGGGGCACTGTGAGGAGCACAGGCCCGGCCTAGTGGAAGTAGAAGAGCCAGGGCCTGGGAGTAGTACACATACCCAGGACCAGAGGCAGGAGCCAGGGGTGCAGCGAGTGGTGCACAGGCCCGGGTCCTGGAATCAGAAGAGCCAGGGCCTGGGAGTGTTCCACAGACCTGGCAGAGAGAAGCAAAATTGGGCTGGGCTGTTAATACCAGCCCTAGTGAATCCCCAGACCCAGCAAGAGTGCCTGGGCCAGGGAGCAGCAGGTGCACCGGGAGCTCTAATGGAACACCAGGCCTGCTGTAGAAGAAAAGAAAAAAAATCAGGCTAGGCCCTAAAGAAGCCCCAGACCCAGCAAGAGAGCCCGAATCTGGGAGCAGCAGGGGTACTGTGAGTGGGTCACAGGCCTGCTATGGAAGTCCGGGGGTGCTGAAAGCAAGTCCCAGGTCCTGGACCCAAAGGTAGAAAACTGGTTCAAGTTCGAGTCGAAGACTGCAACCCAGGAGGACAGGAGAGCTGAGTGTGTGAGCTGAAGCCGACAGGAAAATGAACAGAGGGTACTGGGGCCGCTCACTCTTACACACATCCACAGGAAGTGATGCCGTGTGGGTGGCCCCCACGGAAGACTGCTGGAAGAAGCTGCCATGTGACAGCACCACCTGGTGGATACTCCCATAAGTAATGAATTACAGCAAGAGACCAGTCTGTAGAAGATCTAAGGTTATAGGTAAGTAACCTATTTTTATAGAGGTGTTGATACAGTTAACTTATCCACACACTGGCAGACTTCCAGCAGTTCTCTGTGTGGAGGGGGCAAGGTGTGTACCCCCTATTTGGTAAACAGTGACTGGAGACGTGAGGTCTCAAATGCAGCATCCCTGCAAGACTAAGGGTCGATGCTGTAATGGGAGATGAAGGTGTGTGCTGACTTCCAGGTGGCAGCCCTGCAGATCTCATGGATAGGGATGTCCCTGAAAGCAGACACTGAGGCATTAGTACGTCTGATGGAATAAGTCCTGTGCCCTAGGGGAGGCTCTCTACCAGCCAACCAATAAGAGAGGTCCATGCAAAAAGTGATTCACTAGCCAATTGTCCTCTTACCTGCAGGTCTGCCAGGCCTGACTTAAGCGTATATGACAAAGAGCTGGCGAACCTCACCCCAAACTCCAGCCGTGCACTCCACATAATAAGAGAGCACCCATCACAGGTTCAAGGAATGGAGCCTACGTTCAGCCTCCAAAGATGGGTTGGTGAAGTAGACTGGGAGGTTTATCACCTGGTTAAGGTGCTGAGGCAATCTTTGGAAGGAACGCTGGGTGGCGGCAAAGGACTACCTTGTCCCTGTTGATGTCCAGATAAGAAGGTTCCATCGAGAGCACCTGGAGCTCACGTATCCTCCTGACTGACGTGATGGTCACCAAGAAGGCTGTCTTCCACGACAGGTGGGACATCTCACATCTGTGCATAGGCTCAAAAGGCTTGCCCATGAGAACTACCCGTACCAGCAGTAAGTCCTAAGACTGTGTTGGCTGACCCACTGGCAAGGGCATGTGGTCAAGGCCCTTAAAGAAGCGTCCAACCACCTTCTCCTGCACCACTGTTGACATACCAGCCCGCACCCGGTATGCAGACATGGCTGCCAGGTACAACTTAAGGGTAGTCAATCGCAGTCCCAGCTAGGACAGATGTCAGAGGCATTCCAAGATGTTAACCACAGGGCAGCCAAGGACAAGCTCCTTGCCATGACACCAAATGGAAAATATTTTCCATTTGAAGGCATAACACTGGTGAGTTGACTCTTTTCAAGAGGCCTCCACAACATGGAGTACATTCTCTGAAAGACCCAGAGCCTGGGACTGAAGATCCAGGTGCAGGACAATCCCCTGTTGTCGGGTTAGCAGATCCAGGTGAAGGCAACTGCCACGAGGGTCTGCTGCTGAGGAGGATCTGGGTACCAGAACCGACGAGGCCAGTCCAGAACTATGAGGATCATCCGAGCCTTGTCCCTCCAAACCTCGACCACCACCTTGTGGATCAAGGGAAAGTGAGGAAAGGCATACTGGCCTGAGGTCCAGGGCCTCGTGAAGGCATTCCCCACCAGTGTCCATGATTGGGAGGGGGAGGTGGGGGCAGGCACATAACAGCCACCAGAGGGATGTCCCACAAGAACAGATGGCTCACCACCTCTTGATGTAAGGATCACTCACGCAACATCTCGCCCACCCAGCTCAGAGCATCTGCTAGCTGGCTGACTGTTCCTGCAACATGAACCACCAGGAGATCTGCACCCAGGCTGCGTATGAGGGTCCAAGTACAGAGGACTTCCCGACACAGTGGAAGGTGGTGCATGCTGCTATGCCTGTTCAGGTAGAACATGGTAGTGGCGCTGTCTGTCTGGGCTTGCATGACCTGGTCCCTAACTAGAGGAGTAAATTCCATCA
The DNA here is from genome assembly GCA_016271365.2 of Neoceratodus forsteri. Taxonomy (NCBI): domain Eukaryota; kingdom Metazoa; phylum Chordata; order Ceratodontiformes; family Ceratodontidae; genus Neoceratodus; species Neoceratodus forsteri. Next base: position 38,780,099 of record CM028132.1, on the reverse strand, counting down.
GAGCTAGCCACACTGCATGGAGCTCCAGCAGGCTGATGTGGTGGTGGGACTCAAGAGTGACCAGAACCCGTGGGTTCTATGGTCCCCCAGGTGCACTCCCCACCCCACAGGGAACACGTCTGTCATGAGAGTGATGGGCGGTTCTGGGCAAACAAACAGGACTCCTTCCTCCAGATGCTTTGGGATCATCCACCACTGGATGGCATCCCATATCGTCTGGGTCACTGTGACTGGCTGGTTTAGGTGCCCTAGGCTTTGAGATCACTGACAGCCTAACTCCCAATGCAGGTGCCGCACCCACCAGCGAACCCAGCGGACCATGCTGGTGCAAGATGCCATGTACCCCCCAGCAGCCTCAGGAAGTCCTGGGCAGGGCGCGAGTGCCCAACCTGAAATGATTGGACAAGGTCGTCAGATCAAATGCCCAGTCCGCGGCCGGCCCGTCAGCGCAGCGGTGGGATGTCCGCTTGAGACGCCGGCGACCCGGGTTCGGGAACGACCCGGATTGATGAAGGGTTGGCCGGGGAAGTAGGATCGAGCGTCGATGGACAGCTCTCCTACTCCGGGGGAGGGTGCGGGCAGCGCTCGGAGTGCTGAGGACTCCTGGCGAAGGCCAGGAGTTCCAGAGCCGCCAACGCTTGACGTGGGTGTGGGGAGGCGGGGCAGACGCTGGTGTCATTGCACGTCCCCGCCTCCTCTGGGAGGAAAAATTGGAAAATGGTGGGCGGGACCACCGTAGGATGAAGCCCTCCCCGGAGAGCCTCGCCACCGCCACTGCGGGACCCCAACCAGTCACAGTTCCGGGGTCACGAAGGTGGCCTGCGGCCCCACCCTCTGGGGGGTAAGCCGGGGGTGACCGGGGTCCTCAGCAGCTATAGGCGGTGGTGGAGGTCTCCAGGGACCGTGACCAGGTCGGAGGGTAGACGGTGGTACCGCCAGGAAAAAAGGGGAATAAAAAAAAAAAAAAAAAAAAAATGCCCAGTCCGCAGGGAGTCGGGCCTTGGTCTGCAGGAAGTCTAGTTCTGCCCCAATTAAATGAATCACTGCGAGGGGAGCAGTTCAGACTAGGCTAGGTTGACCAAGAGGCCCAAGTCTGCAGTTCTGGTGGGTCAGGTCCCTGGACTGCTCCACTGCCTCCTTGGATGGCCCAGCTATCTGTCAGTCATCCAGGTAGGGATAAACCCCGACTCCCTGGCGCTGCAGGAAAGCTGCCACCACTGCCTTGTACTTCGCGAAGACACTAGGTGCCGAGGAGAGGCCGAATGATGTGACCTGGAACTGACAGAACCCTACTTCTGCACAGAACTGGCGGTACTGACAGTGAGACGAATTGACTGGGATGTGTAAGAACGTGTCCTGAAAGTCCAGGTAGCAGAACCACATGCCCTGCTCCAGAGATGGTATGATCTGGTTCAGTGTGACCATCCTGAACTTCCTTAGAAACCGATTCAGACAGTAAAGATGCAGTATAGCGCAGCCCCCTCATCCATTTCAGGACCAGAAAGTACCTGTATACGTACCCCTGACTTGCCTGGGACATGGGTTATGGCTCCTCTGGTGGGGGGTTGAGCAACGTCCTCCCTGGGCATGCACAGCGTGTCCTGCGACACTGAGGACTCTCTTGAAGCATGGGGTCAGTAAGACGGAAGAGCCTTGAAGTTGCAAGGCAATCCTCTGCCAACCACTTCGGGAACCCACCTGTTGGTAATAATTATGGATCAATGAATCGAAAAGTGGTGAAACTGACCCCAACTGGGAGTTGAGTCAGAAACTGGACAGGCGGGAGGTGAGCACCCCAACCCATAGCTAGGCAGCTTTGAAGGGGCCACAGGCAGCGGACGCTGGAGGGGAACCACTTCCCCTACCCCCGCCTTTTTGGGGCCCATCGCCAGAGAACTTGGCCTCGGAGCGCCAGGTTTGGATTTGCCTGTGCTGTTGCTGCCGGGACTGCTGTGGCAGAAAGGGCCAAAAATGAAAATTATGTACCTACCGTAATTCTTGATCTTCTCTTGCATCTTCACCATTCATTACTGCTTGGGAGTAAGCCGGAGGTGCGCACCCGCCACGGGAGTTTTTTTTTTTTTTTGGAGAGGAGTCAGCGCCCCCTAGAGTGACACACTACGTGGTGCGCGAGGGGCAGCCGTTAGGCGCTGCAAACTCCTCCTCCATCCCAGTTCTGCTAGCCAGAGAGGAGAAATAATGATGAGAAAAAAGGAGAGCAAGGCAAGAGAGCTGAGGGATAGATAAAGGAAAGGATATAAACTGAAAAAGGAATAAGCCGATAGAGGACAGGAAAGAGGAAGAACCTACCCTATGGGACCGCAGGCCTCACTCCTGGGGCAGCTCCGAGGGAGGAACAGATGGGGGAGAGAAAGAAAGGAGAAGGTGGAAGAGGAAGAGGAAGAAGGAGGAGAGAGAGAGGGAGGGATATTGGGAGGAGGGAGAAGTTCTGCCAAGTTATGAAAATTTGGCTTGTAGGCTCATAAGCTCGGAACCTCGGAGAGGAAGCAAGGATCCCACTTAGTAAAAACTAGTGAGAAGGTCCAACTGAACCATTTGCACAGCTTAGTACACAAAGGGCAGACTCTCTGCACCTCCTACCATCCCCAGCCCCTTACACTCCAGCCGAGAGCTCACAGACTGCCAAGGCAGAATCTGTTCCAAAGGAGAGCGCCCAGCTAGGAAGGGGAGGGAAGCCCACTAGCATGTTATGTGCTAACACAGATGTGTGTGGAGAGAGGGGTTGTATTTGAAGCCCTACAGGGTGCACCCCTTTACAGAAAAAGACAGAGTGGGAACTTAATCTGACCCCTGAAGGCAAGGTAAGATCACCAGCTCAAGGCAACTGGAGTGCCAGGACAGCGTCTAACTAGCAGAAGCTGTCGAAACAGGAGATTCAGACATGCCAGAGAGGACTTAGAAAAAGGAACCGAACCATTTAAGGAAAGGTTTCTTTAACTGTGAATTGAACAACATGGCTTCGGAAGGAGCCAAGAGGTCACCTCCAGGGAGAATCGGAAAGAGTTCCCTCAGGAAAGAGATAAATTCTACTTGTTCCCCTCCCTTTCCTAAATAAATGGGTCCAGTCTGAGAGAAGAACGGAAGACTCAAAAGTCTTTTTTTTTTTTTTAAATAGGCTTTAAGGCCAGAAAAGAAGGGAGAAGGAATGAGCAGGGGGGAGGAAACGCCGAAGAAGGAGGCCCGCGAGGGGAAGGTGGGCGGGTATCAGTAATGAATGGTGAAGATACAAGAGAAGATCAAGAATTACAGTAGGTACGTAATTTTCATATCTTCCCTTGTCAATCTTCACCATTCATTACTGCTTGGGTGAGTACCAAGCCCCCAGAAGGGGACTAGGAAAACCCTGAGGGAACAAGACCCTCAGCCTCCTATTGGTGACAAACAGAAGGAAGGGACCCTGGCCTTTAAAGACAGGAAGCCTAAGGCCGAGGATAGCTAGGAGGTGTCCCTCGGAGACGAGGAGTTGGAGGAAGCTCCTGTAGAAGCCTCCTAGCCCTGGTGGAAAAAAGGTGGATCCCTCGGAAGGCTGATCGGATCACCCTACACTGGGCCAGGGGTGACAATCTTGATAGACAAAGCCATGCCGTCCGCCTAATGCAGATCGCTGTCCCCACAAGCCTGGAAGCCACCTCACTGGCGTCACAGGATGCCCTTGCTTGGTGCCTTGACAGTTCCAGGCCTATAGCGGAGAGGGTAATGGCTTGTCTGGATTGCTCCGTATCAGGCACTGATGCTAGAACTTGAGAAAGCATCGACCATAAATGCCTGTTGTAGGCAGCATGGTGAGCCTGATGTGATGCAATGCATAGCATCGCACGAGAGGAAGAGAACACTCTTCGTCCCCACTGGTCAAATTGTAGGGAATCTGAGTCCAGTGGACGGTTGTGCGCCAGGTGGCGGCACCCGGAAGGAGTCTCTAGGAACACCAATCCCGAGGGTGGGTTGGGGAGAGTACCTAGAAACTCCAATGGGGTACAATACCTCCTCCTGCAGTCTACAGGGGCTGGAAAAGGAGCGGCTGGAGACTGCCAGGTGCGGATAGACGCCTCCTGGAAAGGGACAGGCCAGAATGGCACCACCAGATGTTGGGCACTGAATTCCCCAAGGAATTCACGCATCTCCCGCTCGGTATTGTCTCATCTAAAAAGGAGATACGGAGATCCCTAACCATCCTTGAAAGGAAGCGCTGATATTCCGTGAAATCAGCGTCGGATGAAAGGTGAGCAGAGGGTTCCTCTCCCTCAGAGGAGGGAATCGAGGAGGGTGAGTAGTTCGAATGCCCAGGGGACTCCTGCGGCGGTGGGGAGATGTGAAAGACCCACTCATGCATATACCTAACATATGACGGGAAGGCCTCCGCAGAGCCTCTGAACATCTCCCAGAATAATGGGCCCGTAGGACTGACATGGCCTGGAAGGGGGGGGTGGCTGCAGAGGAATGGGAGAGGGGCACCTACAAGAAGGCAACTGTCCTCTGCTAAGGCTCTAAAATTCAGAAAACTGAGCCCAAGCTGGCGGGGTACCGCATACCAAACCAGGTCGCAGAACGGAACCCTGAGGATGCGAACTCTGGAAGAGCCTGGAAGGGGAACCTCCCCTGTGACGCACCCCAGGTTGCATGGATCCAGAAGGGCAATCCACAGCAACGCCACCGGAGGGGTGTCTCGAGCCTAAGCGGGAGAGACGGGGTTAGGTGCTACGGCTCCTACCCGCACCCCGAGGGGTAGCAGGCAGAACTCGACGCCCCTCATCCCGGCCCCTCAACCCCTCAGACTCAGAGGACGCCCTCCTCCTCGACACCAGTGACAGGGCCCTTCGATCCTGACGCCCCCAAGGGGAGGCCCCCGAAGACAGGGCCCTTAGTCCACCTCGACAAGGCGCAGCAGCACCGGAAACAGCAGCTGCTACAGCCCCCTCTGGGAGAACAGTCCCTTCCCCAATCCCCAAGCCGTCCCCCTCCGCAGGTTCCAGGCCACCCCCAGCCTGGGAGTCCTGAGAAGCAGACTGCTGTTGAGACATAGAAATGGGAGCGCTGGGCTGCCTAACACCGCGTTCCACAGGAGATCCTGATCCTGAAGAATCAGGGAGCCAGGAAGGGTCCACCTCTGAGTCATCTGCTTCCGAGGAAGAGCTAACCAGAAGGACCTCGATGCTGGCCACCCCAAGAGTCCCGTGAGAAATGGCGCCACGAACGACGCTGGTGCCACCTGCGGTGTTGTCTGTTCCTGCACCACTAACAACTTCGGAGCCTGGCCCCGACCCGCCCGTGGCTCTGGCCGAGTCCCCGGCGCTGCCCACGGCGCCGGGGCTCAACACGGCACCACCCACTGAGTCGACCAGGCCCACGGCGCCATCAGCAGCTCTGAGAAACAAATCTGCACTGCAAGCGCACCATCCCAGTCACCGGTGCCGCAAACTGCACCGGAATCCGAGATGGCGCCGGATGGCGGCGTCGAGGGTCCATCCATGCCGGGCCCAGAAACCACAGGCCGTGACACCAGGGGAGCCTGCACCTCCGAAGAGGTGACTGCCGAGACGGTGTCCCCACCACAGCCCAGAGAGGGACCACGGCGCTCCCCGACACCACGAAAGAGGTCTCCTCCTCGGCAAGGCTAGAAGATGAGGAGACCTCCTCCTCACCAGGCCGTATAGGCCTGGGAGGAGACCCGGAGGAAGGGTCTAGAGACCTGGCCTGGGAGGCCCGAGAGCGACGCCGTCCTCCAAAAGTCGGCGGGGCCTTGCCGATTTTGAACGCGTGGACTTAGAGAACACGGCAGTCTATCGAGAAACAGGTGTCGCATCTATCCATATCATGGTTAGGTCCCAGGCACCGAAGACAAACATCATGATGGTCTGAAATGGAAAAATGTTGGCCACAGGAGCACCGACGCATAGGTGCACGGCCCGCTTCTGACTTAAGTTTAGCTCCCGAACCAGACATGATGCGAAAATAACTCTTTAAAACAGAAAAGCTCCCGGCGTCATCTGAAAATAATAAATGAAACAGTCTTACCGGAAAGATGACGTCGGGGAAACGAACCGGGATGCAGGAGACAACAAAGGCGTTGAACTTCAACAATACGGCCTAGTGGCGCAGTAAACTTTCTGACTCCGCGCAGCAGGTGCAGCCCCGATGGCGGGAGAAACAGAACTGGGATGGAGGAGGAGTTTGCAGCACGGCACGCCACCCTCACGCACTACGCCGAAAGGCCACCTATGGGGCAGCCATGGCGTTGACTCCTCTCCAAAAAAAAAAATAAAATCCTGTGGCAGGTGCTGCCTCTGGCTTACACCCAAGCAGTACTGAATGGTGAAGATTGACAAGGAAGATCTGAAAGGCTTTCCTTCTACGATGAAGCCACAGAATCCAGGGTGGCACTGGACTTCTTGATTCTGGTGAGATGCCCATCCACCACTTGGCCAAAGAGGTCAGTGCCAAGGAAATGGACATTAGCCAACTTGTGATAAGTGTCCACCGTGAAGGTGGAGATCCTTAGCCAGGCCCTGCAATGCATCCTGACAGCCGATGAGATGGCATAGGAGCAAAACTCACCAATGTCCAGGGCCATCTGGAGCTGTTTAGCCAGCGCTTGACCATGGTTCCAGATGACTTTGACTGGTAGCTTCCTGTCAGCAGGCAGGTAAGGGAGGATGTTAGCGAGCACCCCAGGAGGGAGTGATCGAAGTGGGCCATCATCAAGGCGTAGCTTGCCTGGCGGAGACTAAGGGTGGACGTGGCGTGAACTGTCTTCACCGTGTGGTCAAGCTTCTTTCACTCCTTGTGGGGGGGGGGGCTTGTCCATGTCCCCAGTATTGCTGGATTTCCAGAAAATGGAGTTGGAGTCCCAGCCCATGACCAAGGAGTAGTCAAAGGATCTGGGCAAAGAGCCAACAGGGATCGGGTATTTGCATATATGGATCTTTCTTCAGCATTTGACACCACTGATCATACAGTGTTGTTGGCTCTACTTGGAGAGCATGGAGGGTTGTCAGGGACTGTGTTAAAATGGTTCCAATCCTTCCTTAGCAGAACGGAGCAGTCAGTAGTGCTCAGCTCTTGCCAATTTCAGCCAACTGCTCTGGACTGCAGTGTTCCCCCATGGTTCTATGCTTTCGCCTGTTTTGTTCTCTGTGTACATGCTGCTGCTAGGAGAGATCATTAGGCACTACAGCATGGAGTTTCACTGCTGTGCAGATGGCACCCACCTCTGTGTGTCTTTTACTCCTGATGGGGTGTCGTCTGTGCTGAGATTAGAACAGGGCCTGGAGGACATCAGGGTTTGGATGGCCTCCAATTAGCTGGCTTTCAACCCAGCTGAGACTGAGCTGCTGGTAGTAGATTCAGAGAAACAGATATCAGCCGTTCGAGATGGCCTAGTTCTTAGGGGTGGGGTATCTTCCGGCAAAAGAGGAGATTCACAGCCTGGGAGTTGTTCTTGATGGACAGCTGACATTTGTTCCGCAGGTGTCGTCTGTGGTCAGGAACTGCTTTTACCACTTGAAAAATGTTCCCAGACTGCAACCACTTCTTGATTCTGCTAATCTAACTACATTAGTCGTCAATGCACTTGTTTTCTCCCATATCAACTACTGCTATGTGCTCTGTGATGGCTCAGTAGGGGGTCAACTGCGTTGTCCACAACTAGTCCAGAATGCTGCAGTGAGACTTCCGACCTCCACTTGGAGGTCAGATCATAATACCCGCTCGCTGAGAGTTCTGGGCTGGCTGCCTGTAGGATGGCACACTAATTCCCAGGTATTTTTTTTTCCCTTGATCTATTTATCCCCCTACGTGCTCCAGTGCCCCCCACTCTTTCGGGCTGCCATGGCCCCCTGACTTACCCCTACTGTCCTCACTCCAGCCCTTCCGTCCTCACATCACAGCTGGCCCCGAGGTATCCCGGCGTAACCCTTCGCTGGGTGGGTCCCTCTCCTCCGAGGGGGAAGGCACCGGTGGGGGTTGCCAGCACACTCACTATTAGGTCCCGGGTTGCTGCTGAGGCGGACACGGCTCCCTGGAGGGCTCTGGAGACCGGCAGCCGTCATCCAGCGGATCCTGGAGCCGTTTTCCAGTTTCCTGAGTTCCCCATCTCACCGCTCATGCAGTGCCTCCAGTCTCCACTGAGGGCCGCTGCCAAGCGATGCCTCCCCGCTCCCAACCCCAGGAGAGGAGAGCAGTCCTCCGGACGCTCAATCCTGTCCTCCCGCTGGGCCCTGGCGCCGAATCCGTTCTCGAACCCGGGTCGCTAGTGCCGCATGAGGTAAGGCATCCAAGCACCTCAGCGCCACCAGGCTGGCGATTCCCGGGTATCGTTGATGACGTTTAAAGCCCTGAATGGACTGGGCACACAATACTTCGATGATCTCCTGATTCCCCACATCCCACCTAGGGATTTAAAACCTCGTGGATGGGGTTTATTGGTTGTTGCTTCCTCCTGGCTGAAGACTGCTGGAGATTGGGCTTCTTGAGTTGCAGCCCCTTCCCTATGGAATTCATTCCTAGAAGGTACATGCACTGCCAGATCTGTTCAATTGTTAACAAGAAATAAAAAAGCTACCTACTTCTGACAGCATTTGATTAACTAGAGCCGTTTAAACACAACTATTACTTTGGTAGTTCATTTGTATTATTGTATCACAGGAAGATATATGCATGAATTAATGTGATTGTCCTGTTGGTTGTATGTTACTTATGATTATACAATGGCAAGAAAGAATCCTGGACTCTGATTGGTCAGTGTAGGCCTGAGACAGTGGTTATTACACAATAACATCAGTGTATTGATGATCTCCTTTAGTATTTGCTTTTCTCTTAAGAAACAAACATATACTGCCTTACTAAAAACATAAAACTTTTTTTTTTTTTTATTTTGTATAACATCGAGCCATTGTATAATTGCAATAAGGTTCTTCAAGGTGTGCGTTATTGTGTAATAACATCACTCCCAGGGTGGTGGAAGCACTTCAACCCACCCCAGGAGTGACGTTATTACACAATAACACACACCTTGTTGTGCCTTATTACCAGCAGAAAGAGATAAGTGGTATGACCACTGTATAGATTGCTGGTAAGACCCCAGCTTGAGTACTGTGTCCAGTTCTAGAAACCACATATCAAGAAGGACACAGAGGCTATCCAGAGGAGGACAACTAAAATGGTGCAGGGTCTGCATCAAAAACCCTACGAGGAAAGACTTAAGGACCTCATTATGTACACCCTGGAAGAGAGGAAGGATATGATAGAGACTTTTAAATACCTCATGGAGGTAAATAACGTACAAGAGGGAAGTATTTTTCAGAATAAACGTGCTCAACAACAAGGGGACAGGTATCGCCTCACATATGGTCCAACTTGAGATACCATGTCCACACATAAATACACACCAACATAAACGATATAGACCTGACTTGGACTAATTCAATGGAGGAATTCTGCAATACCCCTCTCCTGGAGAAAGACTTTAAATGTGGAATGCTCGACCTACCATATTTCATTAATGCCTTGTCACTGCTTCCTATTCACTGTAATGGATTCATTGTATGGTACTTGGAAAATGTATAATAATAATAAACTTTATTTTTAAGCGCCTTTCGAAATATCAAGTTACTGTACAAAGATTAAAACACAACTGCATAAAATACAATAATAAATTAAAATAACAGATCCATTCAACTACGCATCACCGAAGGCCTGACGCCACACAAAAAAGTGTTAAGCGCCCGTTTAAATCCCCCTACAGTCACGCATTCCTGAAGCTGGTGAAATTCAAGAGGTAGGGGCCATAAACATGAATACCGCGGGTCTCAGAGGATTTCAAAGACACCCTCGGAATCTTCAGCAACCCCTCGTCAGCTGAGCGGAGCTGTCACACAGGGCAGTAGGGAACAAGAAGCTCGTTCAAGTAGTCTGGGCCAAGTTATAAAGAACAACCGGACATGCTATGAAGCTGGAGGGGCGAGACTCAGGAGAGATGTGAGGAGGTACTTCTTCACAGACTAGAGTGATGGATTCCTAGAACAACCTTCCAGCGGAAGTGGTTGGGATGAAAACAGTGGTGGGGTTCAAGAATGCATGGGATCGGCACAAAGGAATCACGGTGGAAAGGACAGGATGAGGTAGAAAGAGCTGCACATCAAGTATGGGCTACAGTAATAGTGCAAGTAGAGAAAATGGGCAAGGAAAATGATTTACGATGATTTAAATAATGAAATTCCATTTTCCAGACTTGAGATTCCGGGACTTGCACTGGTGACTGTTAGTCTAATTTCTGGATTTTACTGGGATTCTACTGTCACACTTTTGGTACGTGCATAAATAATTAGAATAAATGAAGGCTTAATATACAGAGCATTAAACGAAGCATACTGAAAACAGTATAGGAAACAATTATAAGAAACATACAAGTTCTGCTGATTTTACTGATCTGGTCTGAAATGCCAAATTCCGTGAAATTCTTTGTCTTTACTGGTGTGCAGGCAGTCCAAATTCTGGGATCTTACCAGGTTTTCTGGTAAAAAAATCAATGGCCTTGAAAATCGGCAGACTGGGCAGGCCAAGTGGTCCTTATCATACGAACATACGAAGAAGCCAGCAGAAGAAGGCCATTTGGTCTATCAAGTCTGCTCTTTTTGCAGGGTCCACAGCTTAAGCTAATGTCCCTGCCCGCCCTCCCTCCCCTCCTCCAATCCTCCCTACCCATGATTCTTACCTTCCCCCATGCCTATCCCAGCCTCTCTTAAAGCTGCCCACTGTCTTCAACGAGATGACCTCTTCCGGCAGCGCATTCCAAGTGTCCACCACCCTCCCTGTGAAGAAATGCTTCCTGACCTCCCTCCTAAACCTCCCACCCTCCAGTTTAAGACTGTGCCCCCTTGTGATATGGTTGTCACTCAGCTTAAGGAGACTCTCCTTATCAACCTTATTTATCCCTTTCAAGTACTTGAATGTCCCCATCATGTCCCTTCTCCTCTCCTGTCTTCCAGGGAGTACACGTTCAGTGCCCTCAACCTCTCCTCGTATGCCTTGCCCAGTTGACCGGCTATTATCTTTGTAGCCCTCCTCTGTACTTTCTCCAGCAGGTTAATGTCCTTTTTGAAGTGCGGGCACCAGTACTGAACTCCATACTCTAGAAGCAGCCTTACCAGTGACCTGTACAAGGGCAGCATAACCTCCTCTCTTCTACTACTGATCCCCCTAGCTATGCGTCCCAGCATCTTGTTTGCCTTTGCTGCTGCTTTCTTGCACTGCGTGGAGTGCTTCAGGTCACTAGTGATCATCACTCCCAGGTCCTTCTCCTCTGATGCAGATACTCAGACTCCACCCAGGTAATACTCTGTCCTGGGATTCTTGGCTCCAATATGCGTAACTTTGCATTTCTTGGCATTGAAGCCAAGCTGCCAGATCCTGGACCACCTCCCCAGCTTTTTCAGATCTTCCTGTAGGTCCCGTATCCCTTCAGCTGTGTCCACTCTCCCACAGAGCTTGGTGTCATCTGCGAATAGGCACATTTTGCCTTTAATGCCATCCCCAATGTTATTGATGAAGACACTGAACAACACCGGCCCCAGCACAGAGCTCTGTGGGACCCCATTGGTTACCTCTCTGGTGCCAGATAACTCTCTCCCCACCACCAGCCTCTGGGTTCTGTCCCTCAGCCAGTTTTCCACCCATCTGACCATCTTTTTCCCCCAACTCCAAGATCCACCAACTTCCTGATCAACCTTTTGTGGGGCACAGAGTCAAAGGCCTTGCTGAAATCAAGATAGAGGATGTCTACCACTTGGCCCCCTGTCTACTGTCTTAGTGACACAGTCAAAGAAGTCAATCAGATTTGTTTGACATGATCTCCCCCCCCCATGAACCCATGCTGCCTCTCATCCTGGAGACCATGTTCCTCTAGATATTCCACCAACCTTTCCTTTAGTATGGTCTCCATGAGCTTGCCCACAGTGGAGGTCAGACTGACTGGTCTGTAATTCCCTGGATCATCCTTGGGACCTCTTTTGTGAAGGGGCACTACATGTGCTGTTCTCCAGTTCTGTGGTACCACACCCGACTCTAGTGAACTATTAAATAGGTCTGCTAGTGGCCCTGCCAGCTCCTCAGCCTTTAGTACCCTTGGATGTACTCTGTCCAGGCCTGGTGATTTGTCCACTTTCAATGCCAGCAGACCCTCCCTCACTCTATCCTCCTCTATCACTATGTCTGTTTTCCCTTCCCCCCCGCTCCTCTTTTCCCTCCGGAAGGCACTGGTCCGTCCTTCTCCCTGGTGAAGACAGAATAGAAGTATTCATTTAGTATTTCTGCTTTTCCTCCATTATCCTCCACCCACTCCACACCTTTCTTAAGCCTAACAATCCCTTCTTTCTTGTCCCTTTTCTCACTTATATAGTGAAAGAAAGCCTTCTCCCCCTTCTTAATTCCTTCAGCTATTTGAAGCTCCTTCTGTGTCTTTGCTCACCGTACTTCTTTACTTGCTTCACTAGCCAACCTTAGGTAATTTTCCCTATCCACCTCTCTCTTGGTGTTCCTGAATTTTCTATAGGCCAGCCTCTTTTCCCTTACTGCCTTGGCAACTGCAGAACTGAACCAGCTGGGCACTTTGGCCCTTGTGTTTTTCCCTCGGAGCCTAACACACTCATCGGTGGCAACTAGTATTCCTTCCTTAATGATGGACCACTTTAGGTCCACCCCATATCTGCTCTGATGCCTACCAGATGGTTCCTTACAACCTCACCCATTTTCCTGAAGTCCACCCTCCTGAAAGCCAAGATTTTGGTCTTAGTCGGGATGCTTTCCCTGCCCATATCCAAATGAAACCTCACTGTGCAATGCTCACTTCCCCCCAGTGGCTCTCTGACCATTATTTCCTGTACATGCTCCCCATTTGTGAGCACCAGATCAAGAATTGCCTCAGCTCTTGTTGGTTCAGTGACGCCCTGAGTCAGGAACCCACTCTGCTGTCCTTCCAGGATCACCTGACTCTTAGCACATGTTGCGGATGGTATACTCCAGTCCACCTTGGACAGGCTGAAGTCCCCCACAATTACCACCTCTCCTTTCCCTGCAGCTTCCAATATTTGTGAGATCAGTTCCCTGTCTCTCTCCTCATCTTGAGTGGGTGGTCTGTAAACCACCCCCAACCTCACCTTTCTCCCTTTATTGGACCTTAACTGGACCCATAATGCCTCCACCTCCCCTTCCTCTGACTCCTCCCTCATGCAAGTTATTACCTCCCTGATATAAACTGCCACCCCTCCCCCCTTCCTGACTACTCTGTCCCTCCTGTATAGTTTATATCCAGGGATAACAAGGTCCCAGTCATGGTGTGCTGTTGCCCAAGTCTCGGTTACTGCAGCTATGCCCACCCTCCTGTCTGCTAATAGTGCCCGCAGGTTATCCATCTTGTTTCCAAGACTCTGCGCATTCAGAGACACCATCCTCCACATAGAATCTGACCTTCTTTCTCTTCCCTCTTTTCTTCTATTCACATTTATCCCCTCTGTGTGCACCCCTCCACATACCCTTATGTGTTCCTGACCCCCTCCACCCTTTGCTAACTGTGTATTTGCCCCTTCCACCTCCTCCCTCCAGACCTCTTATCACTGTGGGGGAGGGGTAAGGTTTACTGGCCACCTCCTCTCGGAGTCTGTGGGCCTGCTCGCCCACTGCCCCCCTCCAGTAGTTTAAATTAAGTGTAGTGGTTATGTATTCCCCAGCTTGTCCCTGAGTACCCTAGAACCCTCCCTACTGAGGTGTAGCCTGTCTGGTGAAAAGAGTGCTTTGTTTGACCAGGTCTTCTCCCAGTCCTCAATACAGATGAACCTCTCCTCCCTGCACCATTTCCTCAGCCAGTCATTAAAATCCTCTATTCGTCTTTTCCTAGCTGTGCTGGCCCTTGGTACTGGTATCACCTCTGAGAAGGCCACTGAACTTCCTTCCTCCCTGCAGATATTCCCTAACTCCCTGAACCTACTTTGCACTATCTCAACCTCCTCCCCAGCTAGGTCATCTGCCATCAAGTTCTCTGTTTCTCTGTTACTTGTACAGGCGCTCCGAGCCCTGGTGGGGTTCTTTACAGAAATTTAATAAACAAATTCTGGGAGACAAGTTGAATCCTTCCAAATACTAACATGGTTGTGACAGTCACAGAAAAAGCACAAAGACAAGCACTCCGAGCACATGGGCTTGTGATAAGTTTAGCAAAGTTGCTTAATTACACATGTAACACCTACCACAACGGTCTCGAGCTCTGTATTCCTAGGCTGGCTGGTATGCCCCCCTTTTCAGTTCGTCAATATCCGAATTTGTGCTGGGTATTTCAGCAATCCTCAAACTTGGATATCCCCACCTGGTCACACTGGGATTTGGGTCAGTTTAGAAGTCTGCCATACGGTTTAGGGATTCTCAGTGAGAATTATATAAAATTGTGCAGATTACAAAGCCAACTCTGAGCACGGTGTTATTTCTTTACAGGTGCCCCCCTCCACTGTACAGTGATTTGCAAGGAGATGGTATACCAGTCTCTGTTATAAGTTAATAGGGTCTCCGCAGAATGTCTCTTATGGCATAAGAGACTCAGAGATTTGGGCTAGAGGACTGTGAAGCTGAACGGTTCTCTCTGCCCAAACCTCATCACAGGAGTCTCTTATACCATCAGAGACATCCCTTGGAGGTCCTATTATTTTATAAATCATTGCGATAAGCTTGAATGATTTAAAATAAGTTTAGAGGCATTTTATTTATTGGGTGTCCTCCATCCTAGCGCTGAAGTGGACGCTCCCTCCTAACACTCCTGCACACTGTACATAGAATAAAGGTACAGTGGCTCTGTGAACTGACCAGCTGAAATCACACTCGTGATTTATAATTGTAAGCAAGTACTGACTGCACAGCAGCAGATGCCTCCACATCTCGTGGCGCGTCTCTTGCAGTGAATGCAATTTGACTTTAGACTAGTAATTATACTGTACTACACAAACATTTCCTTGGTGTGTTCACAATGATAGTTGCTGATGGTTACGGCTTGAGAAGTACTATAATCTGCCACACTCATAACACAATTTAAAATATATGCTATATATGTTTAGGCTCTATAATGGACTACGGAGTCCTACAAAATTAAAAAATAAAATCATAATCTGCTGTTGTGCTGTGAAAGTCATAACCAATCAATGTGACGAACCATCAATGAAGTATGATTTTCCATGTGATCGGTGAGTTCCGATAGAAACAAAAAACAATCATGACTGCTACAGAGCCTCCCTTCCCCTCCCCCCAAGTTAAACTGAACAACCCCTACCTCTACAACTACAACTGTGATTCCCGACTACCTACCTTAACTTAAATACTCCCCATCTTCATCCACCTACTTCAGAAACTTGTCAAACCAGAGCAGCTTCCTAACACAGTCCTGTATACTGGACTTTTGTCTGCATAGGCTAGAGAAACCGAACTATTGGAGAGAAGCTCAATGTGCTACGGCACAGGTAGTTAGTGAATAATACTCTCACGGTAGCTGTGATTGCCACAAGGAACTCCACTCCAAATGCTGGGTTTCTCTAAACTATGCACGCAAACTCCAGTATACAGGATACAGCTGAACAGGAGTCTGGATACATTTGGGATCAGGGTTTCATTTTAAAATATATTCTTATTAATTTTCCGGCATAAGTACATTTGAAATCTTTGATTTCAAGTATAGAGGATCACATACAGCATCACATTGTCAGGATTACAAACACTTGTCTTCCAACGTTACCACGATGGGGGTCACTGAAGAGTTTACAAATCAATTACTGAAAATGTTCTCAATGAGCACTGCAGCAATGACAAGGTCTCAAGTCCGTCTGCAGTCCGGGAAAGTTCATAACATGCTCAAGGCATGTAATACATCACGTGTGATGGTGAAAGACCGGCTTGTTACTGGAAAGTTGGTACGAAATAATGGGGACACACAAAGTTGGAATGCTCTGTCCTGAAACATACTTTAAGAAAAAGTAACAACAGAACAAGTAACTCTCTTCTGTGAAAATCTTCTAATTCAGGGTTCGTGTTAAGAAAATTATTGGATTCACTTTTTATAAACATATTAACCATATTAAATACTGATGGGAATTACGATTTCAGTAACCAAACATTTTATTACAAAGAGGTGGCTAACCCCCCAAACTGCCAGGAATGACAGATTGGAGGAGGAACAGTTAATACCATTTACATGACGGAAAAAAATGACCTTTGGTCTAAATGAGGGAACAGAACAATTTACCTCTAGATGGGATACTTGAGGGGATAGAAGTAATGCAACATGACACCAGCTATGTGCCCTAAAGGAGTAGCTGTATCACTATGAAGGAGGGATGCCAATGAACAGAGGGTAAACATCAGACCCTAGTTTAATAGCTGATCATAGCTGGCATCCCTCACTCTCCCAAACAATTCTCCCACACCTCTTGGTTATAAAACCACACAGGACAGCAATATCTTTGTAAATATCTGGCCGTGATGCTGCCTGGGGTGTTCAACCCTGGACTATAAAGTTATATAAATATATTTGTGGCCTATAGAAATTGGTGATCCCTGCCTGTCAGATCTGTAATAATGCACATATTTACAATAAAGACAGACTTAGATAAAAAATAAGAGCACGTTTTATGGAGCTCAGTACCTTATGATTGTACTGTACCACACCTCATGCAACAGTTTACAGGGAAGTCTAAAAGTAACCTAGGGACTCACTGGGAAATCAGGTAAGCTGCTTTAAACTGCTGCGTGTTGAGGTAATAGACTTACATTCATATAGCACGCTCTGACTGCCACGAGGTGGCGGCCACTTTGAAATGCTCAGCTCCGCTGGTGTCTCAATCAGCACCAAACAGGCAGAACCAAAAGTTAACGTTTACTGTGAGTTGGCACAGCCCTCCTGACATCGTAAAACGAATGGGCTCAGGTTTCAATAGGCACGCGAGGCTGGTGTTGCCCTAATACTGGCACTCTCCAGGTAAGCAGTGCTTTGTCATTTACTTTTTGTGACATGACAGCACCAATACTAGAGTAATGCCAACCCTGTCACATGACCACTGAAACCCTCTGGAACACCACATCATCACTTTGCTATGGTTCCAGACTTTACACACTCATTTTTAATTTTCTTACTTTGTATGCTTTGTATTTCGACCCCAATAGATGGATTAACATAGTTTTTTGCAGTTAATTTCCTCAAGGCAGGTGTCCTCACCCCCATTTCAAGAGAAGAAATCCAGTTAGGAATGGGAAGTGGCCAGCCAGATGGCCAGCAAGCATCACCGCCATCATTTAGATGGCTACAGTTTCTCCAACACTCATTTTCCTCCCCGTTTCCTCCCACAGTACTGAGTACGACCGCTATAGGACTCGTTAGCATGCAGTGATGTCCAGTGAAGGCAGCGGTGGCGTTATTTGGTGCCAGACCCAAGTCTGTACCAGTTACCAATTCATCTCTGGATCCCAGATCACCAGCACAGAAGTGGAATGCAGCACCAACCGGGCTAAAGAGCAGAGCTAACTTCTTTACTTTTGAAAAAGATATCTAAAATTATCTTCAGAGTGACACTCACTGTGTCACATGTGAAACTTGTGTTGTGGCCACTCACAAAGCATCTTCATGCTGATGCTCACTGTGCCAGACTTGAAGCTTGCTTCACGAATTCCATGGGCAGACTAGGTGGGCCAAGCGGTCCTTATCTGCCGTCAAAGTCTATGTTTCTATTCACGAAGCAGCTGCATGGTGATGCTCACTGGGCCTGACCTGTAGCTTGCTTCACAAGTGTCCCAGCGGGCTATTCGCTAAAAAGCTGCATGGTGATGCTCACTGTGCCAGAGCTATAGCTTCCTTCGTGACAAAGTAGCTGCATGGTGATACTCACTGCACCAGACCTGTAGCTTGCTTTATGCAGGGTCCTACACCAGTCTGGTATTGCCCCGGACACGTAGTTTGCTTCAAGTGGGGTCCTACAGGTCATAAACAAAGCAGCACACCTATCTGACATGGCTCTGGACCCATAGTTTGCTTCACCCAGGGTCCTACAAGCCATACATGAAACAGTACATCCATCTGGCATAATCCTGGACCAGTAGTTTGCTTTGCGCAGGGTCCTGCAGGCCATACACAAAGCAGCACACCTTCTGACATGGCCCAGACCCATAGTTTGCTGCACGCAGGGCCCTGCAGGCCACACATGAAGCAGCACACCCGTCTAGCACAGCTCCGGACTTGTAGTTTGCTTTTGGAAAGGCCTTGCAGGCCATACATGAAGCAGCACTCCAGTCTGATATGGCCCCAAACCTGTAGTTTGCATCACGCAGGGCCCTGCAGGCCATACATGAAGTGACACACCCATCTGGCACAGCCCCGGACCCGTAGTTTGCTTCACGTAGGGCCCTGCAGGCCATACATGAAGTGACACACCTGTCTGGCACAGCCCCGGACCTGTAGACTGCATTACATGGTGCCCTGCAAGCCATGCATGAATCAGCACACCCGTCTGGCATGGCCCCAGACCTGTAATTTGCTTCGTGCAGGGCCCTGCTCGCCACACATGAAGTGACACACCCATCTGGCATGGCCCCGGGCCCTTACAGTGCACTGCACGGTGCCCTGCAAACCATGCATGAAGCAGCACACCCGTCCAATATGGCACCAGACCTACAGTTGGCTTCAAGCAGGGCCCTGCAGGCCATACATGAAACAGCACACAGCCCCTGACCTATAGTTTGCGTTGCACAGTGCCCAGTAGGCCATACATAAAGTAGCACACCAGTCCGGCACAGCCCTAGACCTGCAGTTTGTTTCGCACAGGGCCCTGCAGGCCATACATGAAGTGACACATCCATCTGGAATGGCCCCAGACCTGTAGTTTGCTTCACATAGGGCCCTGCAGGCCACACACAAAATGACACATCCATCTGGCATGGCCCCAGACCTGAAGTTTGCATCGCACGAAACCATGCATGAAGCAGCACACCTGTCTGGCATGGTCCTGGACCTGTAGTTTCTGCTTTGCATAGCGCCAAGCAGGCCCTACACGAAGCAGCATATACATCTGGCATGGCCCTGGATGTGTAATCTGTTTCATGCAGGGCCCTGCAGGTCACACATGAAGCAGCACATCTATCTGGCATGGTTTCAGACCTGTAGTTTGCTTCAGGCAGGGCCCTGCAGGCCATACAGGAAGCAGCACACCCATCTGGCACAGTCCTGGACATGTAGTTTGCTTTGCACAGAGTCCTGCAGGCCATACACGAAGCAGAACACTGGTCTGGCAGGGCCACAGACCTGTAATTTGCTTCATGCAGGTCCCTGCAAGCCATACAGGAAGCAGCACAGCTGTCTGACATGTCCCCGGACCTGTACTTTGCTTTGCGCAGGGCCCTGCAGGCCATACACATGCAGCACACCCATTTGACATGTCCCCAGACCTGTAGTTTGCTTCGCGCAGGGTCCTGAAGGCCATACACAAAGCTGCACACTTGTCTGGAAAGAGTGAAATTTGTAAATTGGGTGTTCATGAGGAGGTGTGCTTAGCACCCTGTCCCTCAAATTTAGTGAAAAAATATTAAAAAAAAATATGTATAACTTAGAAAAAATATGTGACAGAAAAACTCAGAAGTAACTAAGTCCTTGAGCATGCACAGTGCACAACACCCCCCCACTTTTTTACTAAACTTTAAGGTTGGGGTTCTTACAACCCTCCTTTACAAACACTCAATTGAATTCTTTCCAGATATGTTCCTAAGCCTGGTTTTGGACACCTCTTTGTTTTACCCCTTATAACATCTAAGCCTCGATCTTGATTTTTTTGTCTCATCTGCAGGTAAAGGAACTTGTAGAGGGACATCGAAGGTTCCCAACATGGAACTGAACTGTGAACAATGGTGGGGGAAGGGGGTGTTAGGGAGTGAAGGTTTTATGAGTACTAGAAGGTGAGTGGTGGATTCAGGGCAGCATTTTTAGTTGAGGTTGGGCACCCACCATTGGTTTCATGTAGAGTAGGCAGGTAGGTGGGGGGAGATACCTGTGGCATGATTAGACTCGCCTCCCGCCACTGGTTTTATGAAGATCAGGGATACTGTAGGCAGGATTGGGCACCCACCACCAGATTATGTAAAGATCTGGGGGTGCTGTCAGCAGGATTGGGCACCCACCACCAGATTCTACAAAGACTGGGCAGGTGGGTGGGACAGGGGTATCAGTAGTGGGGTTAGGCACTTGCCATCAGTTTCTGTAAAGATCAGATTGGTGGGAGGAGGGGGGATACTGACTTGGAGTTCAGCACCCACCACTGATGGTTGTAGAGAATTCTGGAGGACTGTTTTCATGACTTGAAACGTGCTTGACACCCCCCACCGCCAATACAAAAATGAAAACTTAATACTCGCCATAATTCTTGATCTTTCAGAATACCTTCACCATTCAGTCACATTGATGGGTCTAAGCTGGAGGCGCTAGGACCTCACGGGAGTAAAGACTTCTGTAGCCTATTGTGGGGGAGTAACCTCAGTGCGGCGCTGCCCACAAGGCAGATGTAGTGACGTTGCGCATGTGGACTGGCCAGTAACCAATGCCGGCCCCCTCCCTTCTTTAGTACCATTTGCCAGAAGTGAAAACAAGTAGGAAAGAAAAAAGAGAAAGGGCTATAGACTTTTAGTCCAACGGGATAGGAAAAAGGTATAGAATATGAAAGTGATGAAACACAATAAAACGTAGTAGAACTAAGGGTTGGGCCTAAGCATGGCACAAGGGTAGTGGGTGTAAGAGCCAGAGCCTATCCCAGCCATCCGGACAGGAACATGCAGAGAAGGAAGGGCAGCAGCCCTGGCATATAGCTCTGGCTGGTACAAGAGAGGCCCAGGAGGACCTCTGCGTGGTTAAGATGACAGAATGCCAACAAAGGTCTTGTGGTCGAACAGGACAAGAACTAGTGGAATATAAACCCAAAACTCCACAAGTGAAACAGATAGTACCTGTGATTAGACAAGAGCCCAGGAGCACACATAGTATCTTCTTGCCATTCCAAGGAGTGAGAAAAGGAATAACAAGCACTTGTCAATGTCGAATGTCGCTTGCTTCTATGTGCTGTTTAGGTATTTGGAAGTAATTGGAATGCAAATATTGAAAATTCGCGAACTTACGAGCCTGCGTGTGAACTTAACGCATCGCCAGAAAACAGTCATTTTTAGGAATTTTTTCACCAAATTTTCAACATAGCCATTTTAAGACCTCTGCTCATGAACAGTGTCACTGTGATTTTCTTAATGTGTCCCATACATTGAGTTCGCACACCGACTGCGCCATTGTACGCTACATGGGCAGAAACACGTTTTGGGCAAGATGTGAAAAATGACAGCTGCACTGCTCATAAGGAGGTGTGGTAAAATGGCAATGTTGAAAATCTGGAGTGAAAATATTGACAATTCGCAAACTTACGAGCGTGCGTAGGAACTGGGCAACGCACACTCTTAAAACAGTCATTTTTAGGAATTTTTTCACCGAATTTTCAACACAGCTATTTTAAGACCTCTGCTCATGAACAGTGTCACTGTGATTTTCTTAATGTGTCCCATACATTGAGTTCACACACTGACTGCGCCATTGTGCGCTACATAGGCGGAAACATGTTTTGGGCAGGATGTGAAAATGACAGCTGTACTGCTCATAAGGAGGTGTGGTAAAATGGTAATGTTGAAAATCTGGAGTGAAAATATTGAAAATTCAAGAACTTACGGCGTGCATAGGAGCTATAGCACACTTGATAAACAGTCATTTTTAGGAATTTTTACCAATTTTCAACATAGGCTTTTGAGAGCCCACCTTATGAACACTGGCAGTGTCGTTAGTTAGTCGGTCCCGAAGGTGATTTCGCAAGAGTGACCGCAAAATCACCCTTTGGGCCCGATTAACGCCATGACAGTGCAAGAATTCATGAGGAGGGTCCCAAAACCCCATGTTGAAAATTTAGCCAGAATTCAAAATGCCTGAGATATGCAACAAAGTTGAAAAACCCATCTATCCCATTATACAGCTTACCGGGCATTTCCTCAGTTCCCGTCGTGGCTTTGAAGAGTGCTGACGTGTTCCCAGTCCACTGATGATCTGCCGCGCCGAGCTCCGGAGGCAAGTATGGGTGAGGGGATGATGGGGAGGCAGGGTGCGTGAGTGGTGGGTGCGGGTTGTGGAGGGGGGCAGGGAGACTACGAGGACCTTTTTATTCACAGGTTTTTTTTTGTTTGTTTTTTTTTTTTTTAAAGACGACGAGCATGGGACTTTGCCACGCTGGGTGGGCTCCCAGCGGGCAGGAAAAGCTGTTTGGGGACGGGAGCCGACGGGGATTGGGCACCTGGCCGGCCAAACAAGATTTGCCACGCCTGGGGTGGGCTCCCAGCGTAGGCACCAGGAAAGCTTTTGGGTGGGCGTGCAGCCTTGAGCCAATGGGATTGGGCACCCTCGTCGGATATAACAGTTTTTGCCACGCTGGGGTGGGCTCTCAGCGTGGCACCTGGACAGCTGTTTGGGGGGTGGAGCCGACAGAGATTAGAGCACCCCGCCGGCCACAGCAGTGTGTGCGGGGGCGATCACATGTAATATGCATGCTTGTGCTGCAGGTAAAGGCTGGGGAGAGCTCTGCTCACTGAAGTGGAGCTCTCCCTTTCAACTGTATGCCACGGCATTTTCAGCTTGTCATAGACAGCTGCAGCAGTGATTGGGGAACTGGGGCCGCGCCTGCAAACACACTGACTGCACTGGAAGATGGGCTGACACACCTCCGAAAACTTGGATGATGGCACTATGTTTCTTGCACATGTGTGCAAGCAACATAAAAGGGAAAGGCGAGACATGAAAACATGAAGCGAGCCCCAGCACTAGCTGTGGGAACAGCACCCAGCCCAACAAGCTGAGAAGTATAGCACAAATCCCTATTGCACCTGCTGCTCCCTGTGATACAAGAAAGACACACCTTGTCATCTGGCTAAAACTGCCAGATAGCAGGGGCTTTGAGACACAGACAAGGTGGAAACCAGATGTCACTGCAGCAATTGGGACATGTTCAGAGACATCCCAACAGGAAAAAGAAGGAGAGCTTTAGGAAAAAGGGGCAAAAAATACAACCATGTTTTTTTTTTGGAAAAGAGGGTAAGGGGACACTCATCCCTTTTTTTATTTTAAAGGGTTTTTACCCACAGAGGAGTAAAAAACAATAGGCTGGAAGAGGGGCAAGAGAGCTCATCTCCAACTGTAAGTACTTAGGAAGAGGAGATGACTCTCCAGAGGACAGAGAGCTCTGAGGGAGAGGCAAGCAGATGCCAGTGTGCTAAGGCACAAGAGGGTGAGCCGCCCAGAGGCCCTGGCTCTTACCTGATATGGGATGGTGGGTGGGCATGTGACTGAATGGTGAAGATATTCTGGACAATCAAAAATTACTGTACGATCAAAAATTATTGTGAGTATGCAATTTTCATATCTTCCAAGAATTACTCTTCACCATTCAGTCACACTGATGGGTCAGAGTACCAAGCTTTTCCCAAAACAGGGGAGGAGATGGCTCACCCTAAAGGAGAAATGATCCCTCAGCCCTCTGGTGGGGGATAACCACTTGAGGGCAGGGACTCCTCACAGGTCCAGTGGGACTTGAGACTGATCAGGGGCAGGCGGAGGCTCTGTGACCTGGGAGCAGGATGGCACCTCGGCAACTCACGCCTGACCCTATGGGAGGAAAAAACAGGTTACTCACCTGTAACAGTAGTTCTACGAGTGGTATATGATGTTCATCCACACTCTTTGGCATGTCCCGTTTCGCTTTAAATCTCACTGGAAGACTTCAAGATGGCTCCTCCTACCCACCCGGGTGGTATATACCTCAGCTCCGTCCCATGACGCCAGATCTTAGCCCGCTGGTAGCCAGGTTGTGTGCATCCGTAACCGGGGAGGTCAGGTGGGTCCGTGTGGATGAACAACATATACCACTCCTAGAACTACTGTTACAGGTGAGTAACCTGTTTTTCTAGGAGCGTGGATATGTTGTTCATCCACACTCTTTGGCAGACTCCTAGCAGTTCTCTGGGAGAAGGGAGATAAGGCACACACCCCCTACTTTGGAACCAGAGATTGGAGAACTGAGGCCCCCAAACCAGCATCCCAGCGTGACTCATAGTTGATGTGGTAGTGGGTGATGAAGGTGTTTGCTGACTTCCAGGTAGCAGCCCAACAGATTTCCTGGATAGGGATGACCCTGGAAACAGCCACCGATGCAGCAGTATGGCGGGTAGAATGAGCTCTTAGCCCTCTGGGAGGCTCTTTGCCCACCAACTCATAGCACAGACCTATGCATGATGTGATCCATCTTGCAATAGTCCGTTTGGCTGCAGGTCTGCCAGAAGCGGCTTCAGCAGAGGTGACAAACAGCTGGCGAACCTCTCCCCGAATTTCCGCCATCCTCTCCTTGTAATAGGAGAGGGTTCATCTCAGGTCCAAGGTAAGGAGCCTGTATTTGGTCTTCGAGGTGTAATTAGGGTAGTATACCAGCAGAATCGGTTAAGGTGAAAGTCCGACACCACCTTCGGAAGGAATTTCAGGTGGGGACGTAGGACAACCTTGTCCCTGTGGAAGACCAGATAAGGGGAGTCCACCAAAAGTGCCAGGAGCTCCCCAGTTCTCCTGGCAGATGTGACAGCCACCAGGAAGGTCGTTTTCCATGACAAGTGTGACAGCTCACACTTTGTGCACTGGTTCGAATGGCTTGCCCATGAGCTTTGCCAGTACCAGCAGTAGATCCCACGGAGGTAGAGGTTCATGCATTGGAGGGGATATGTGATCCAGGCCTTTGAAAAAGCACCCAACCACTGTCTCCTGTGCAACCATCGACTGACCGGCCCGTGCCCGGTAAGCAGAGATGGCTGCCAGGTGCACTCTAAGGGTCGATGACTACAGACCCACTTTGGAGAGACACCAAAGGTAGTCGAAAATGTTAGCCACTGGAGAGGACAGAGGGTCCAGGCCCTTGCCCTGACACCAAATGGAAAACCTTTTCCATTTGAAGGCATAACATTTTCTGGTCGATTCCTTCCTGGATGCCTCCACCACGGTGTAGACATCTTGAGAAAGACCCAAAGCCTGGAACTCTAGCCACTCAGGTACCAGGCTGTGAGGTGCAGGGATTGAAGGTCCGGATGGAATACCGTCCCTGATTGAGTGATATCAGGTCCGGGCGTGCTGGAAGCCGCTCTGGTGCCTGCAGCTGAGGCTGAGGAGATCTGGATACCAGAACTGGTGCGGCCAGTCTGGGGCTACCAGAATCACCTTCACCTTGTCCCTCCTCACCTTGAGGAACACCTTGTGGATCAAGGGAAATGGAGGGAAGGTGTAGAGGAGGCCTGGGGTCCACGACCTCGAGAAGGCATCCCCTGCAGCAAGCCCTGCTGAGGAGGGTGGACATGAAACAGCCTCAGCTTGGTGTTTTCCCTGGAGGCAAAGAGGTCCACCATCGGTCTGCCCCAGTGGGAGAAGAACAGGTTACTCACCTGCAACAGTAGTTCTAGGAGTGGTATATGTTGTTCATCCACACTGTCTGGCATTGTTCCTTCCCCTTTAAATCTTGCCGGAAGTCTTCAAGCTGGCTCCTCCCACCCACCCGGGTGGTAAATACCTCGGCTCCGCCCCATGACACCAGATCTAGCCCGCTGGAAGCCAGGTTGTGCGCCTAAAGCCAGGGAGGTAGGGTGGGTGCGTGTGGATGAACAACATATACCACTCCTAGAACTACTGTTACAAGTGAGTAACTTGTTTTTCTAGGAGCATGGATATGTTGTTCATCCACACTGTCAGGCAGACTCCAAGCAGTTCTCCGGGAGGAGGGAGGCAAGATGCACACCCCCTACTTAGGGAACAGAGATTGGAGAACAGAGGCCCCAAAACCAGCATCCCGGCGTGACTCTAGGTCGATGTGGTAATGGGTAATAAAGGTGTTTGCTGACTTCCAGGTAGCGGCCCGACAGATTTCCTGGATAGGGATGTCCCTGGAAGCAGCCACCGAAGCAGCAGTATGGCGGGTGGAATAAGCCCTTATCCCTTTGGGAGGCTCCTTACCCGCCAATTCATAGCACAGACCTATGCATGATGTAATCCATCTCGCAATAGTCCGCTTGGCTGCAGGTCTGCCAGAAGCGGCTTCAGCGTAAGTGACAAACAGCTGGCGAACCTCTCCCCGAATTTCCGCCGTCCTCTCCTTATAGTAGGAGAGAGCACGCCTGAGGTCCAGAGTATGGAGCCTGTACTCGGCATCTGAGGTGTAGTTAGGGTAGTATACCGGCAGAGTCAACACCTGGTTGAGGTGAAACTCTGACACCACCTTCGGAAGGAATTTCGGGTGGAGGCGCAGGACAACTTTGTCCCTGTGAAAGACCAGATAGGGAGTCCACTGAAAGCGCCTGGAGCTCCCCCGTCCTTCTGGCTGACGTGATAGCCACCAAGAAGGCCGTCTTCCACGACAAGTGCGAAAGCGCAGACTTGTGCATGGGTTCGAATGGCTTGCCCATGAGCTTTGCCAAAACCAGCAAAAGATCCCACGGAGGTGGAGGTTCACGCAACGGAGGGGATATGTGATCCAGGCCTTGGAAAAAGCGCCCGATCACCTTTTCCTGAGCCAACGTCGGCTGACTGACCCGCGCCCGGCAAGCCAATATGGCTGCTAGGTGCACCCTGAGGGTCGATGACCGAAGACCCCCTTTGGAGAGGGACCAAAGGTAGTCCAGAATGTTAGCCACAGAGCAGGATAAGGGGTCCAGGCTTTTGCCCTGACACCAAATGGAAAATCTCTTCCATTTGAAGGCATAACATTTCCTGGTCGATTCTTTTCGAGATGCCTCAACCACGGTGTAGACATCTTCGGAAAGACCCAAATCCTGGAACTCTAGCCGCTCAGGAACCAGGCTGTGAGGTGCAGGGATTGAAGGTCCGGATGAAGGACCTTCCCCTGGTTCATCGATATCAGGTCCGGGTATGTACACAGCCGCTCCGGGGCCCTGCAGCTGAGCCTGAGGAGATCTGGATACCAGAACTGGCATGGCCAATCTGGGGCTACCAGGATCACCCTCACCTTGTCCCTCCTCACCTTGAGTAACACCTTGTGGATCAAGGGAAATGGGGGAAAGGCGTAAAAGAGGCCTGGGGTCCACGGCCTCGAGAAGGCATCCCCCTGCAGCGAACCCTGCTGAGGGGGGCGGGCATGGTACAGCCTCAGCTTGGTGTTCTCCCTGGAGGCAAACAGGTCCACCAACGGTTTGCTCCAACGAGAGAACAGGTCGTAAGCTACCTCTGGATGGAGAGACCACTCGTGGGATGTCTGGCCTAAGCGGCTGACAGCATCTGCCAGTTGGTTCGCGACTCCTGCCACATGGATGGCTAGGAGATCCGCCTCCAGTCGGCTGACGAAGGTCCAGATCCGGAGCGCCTCCTTGCATAGCAGATGGGAGTGCATGCCGCCCTGTTTGTTGAGGTAGTACATGGTCATGGTATTGTCCGTCTGGACTTGAACCACTTGACCCCGGAGCGAAAGCTGACAGAACCAGTCTGACTGCCCTGAGCTCCAGCAGGTTGATGTGGCATCGGGACTCCTCGGGGGTCCAGAGGCCATGGGCCCTGTAGTCCCCCATGTGGGCTCCCCAGCCCATGAGAGAGGCATCGGTCATAAGGACGACCGTCGGCTCGGGGCGGACAAACGGGATTCCTTCCCGCAGATGACTCGGGACGGTCCACCACTGGAGAGCGTCCCACATCCTCTGGGTGACTGTGATCAGCTGGTCGAAAAGACCCTGACTCTGAGACCACTGGGCGGCCAGCTCCCACTGAAGGGGGCGCATGTGCAGTCTGGCCCAGCGGACCACTGAAGTGCACGCCGCCATGTAACCCAGGAGGCGCAGAAAGTCCCGAGCAGGACGCGAGTGCCCAACCAGAAATGATTGGGCAAAGGAGGAGAGAACCTCCGCCCTGTCCGCCGGTAGCCGAGCTCTGGCTTGACGAGAGTCGAGCTCTGCCCCGATGAAGCTCATCACCTGAGAAGGTACGAGTTCCGATTTGGCCTCGTTGATCAGAAGGCCCAAGTGTGAGCAGGTTCAGAGGGTCAGGTCCCTGGACCTCTCCACCTCCTGAAGGGAGGAACCCGCCAGGAGCCAGTCGTCTAGGTAGGGGTAAATATGAACCCCGGACGCCGTAGATGGGCTGCCACCACTGCGATGCATTTGGTGAAGACCCTTGGGGCCGATGACAGGTCGAACAGCATGGCTCTGAACTCGTACAGGGTCCCTTCGACCCTGAAGCGGAGGAACCGCTGATGGGATGGACGGATAGGGACATGGAAAAAAGCGTCCTGAAGATCCAGTGTGCAGAACCACATGTTTTGCTCCAGAGATGGTATGATCTGGTTCAGAGTTACCATCCGAAAGGTGCGAGACCTGAGATACTGATTCAGGTCGTGCAGATCTAGAATGGGGCGCCAACCCCCCGTCCGTTTGGGCACCAGGAAATACCTGGAGACAAAGCCTGGGTCTGAAGGAGGATCCGGAACTCGGGCCACTGCCTCTTTGAGGAGGAGTAGCGCAATGTCGTCCCGAAGGGCAGACTGGGCGACTGAGATCCTTTCCTCTCGTGGGGCACGGGCTTGGCTGGGAGGGAACTGCTCGAATTCTAGGGGCAGACCCTGCCCGACCACTTCTAGAACCCACTTGTCCGAAGTGATACCGGACCAGGCGGAAAGGAAATGGCGGAGCCGGACCCCCAAGGGAGGACCCAGAGCTGGTGTGACGGGTACGGGGGAGGCCATCCCCGGCCCGTCACTGGGCAGGCTTAGAGGAGGAGGAGAAGGCACCTGGACCAGCGCCTCAGCCTCCTTTTCGGGGCTGCTGGGGACCTTGCTTAGGCCTAGGGTGCCAAGCCTGAGCCTGCTGCTGTTGTTGTTGACCCCCTGGAAGGGTGGTTGTCTGACCGCAGGGGAAGAATGTCGAAAGGGCTTCTTCCTGCACTTCTGCTGGTTCTTACTTGAAGAACTTTTAGCAGAGGTGGCATCTAAGGTGGCATTAGACTGTTCGATGCACTGCAGATGACCTGCCACTCCTGGCCCGAAGAGGTCGGTGCCAAGGAAGGGCACATCAGCCAGCTTGTGCTGAGTATCCACAGGAAAGGAGGATAACCTCAGCCAAGCCCTGCGGCGAGTGGATACCACTGCAGCTAGTGAACGGGCACAGGAATCACCCATGTCCAGTGCAGTCTGGAGCTGTTGTTTAGCAACAGCCCTGCCCTGGTGCCTGACCTGCTTGACCGTGGTCTGCATGTCAGCTGGGAGGTGAGGAAGAACTTCGTCCAGCGACCCCAAAAGGGCGTGAGAGAAGTGTGCCATAATCACTGCTGAGCTTGCCTGACGAAGGCCCAAGGAAGATGCTGCATAGACCTTCCGGGCGAGTGGTCCATAGTTTGGACTCCTTGTCCGAGGTTCAGTATCCGCCGAGCTGCCCGTCCGCCTGAACACTGAGGCAGTCACCAGGCTTTACGCCGGCGGTGCTCAGTAAACCCGCCAAGGACCCTGTGGGCATCGCGTACTTGCGTGCCATGCGGGCAGATGGAGCTGGGCAGGAGGCAGGGGCTGCCAGAGTTCCAGAGCAGACCCAATTGTGGCCATGGGCTGAAAAGACCTCCGTGAGGTATCCCCCTCTTAGAATATCCACAAGGATATTCTGCCTTCTTCTGAATAGGCTGCAGGGCATCCCGTGGACTCGAAATGAGCCGGAGGATGCCCGGAAGGAGGAAGGCCTTCTTCCATGCCTGACACGATAGCTCATCGTGAGAATGAAGGCCTGTATTATCTGAATTGGAGGAGTCCAGATACAAAGGCTGTCCACTCAATCTCCTCGATCGCCTAGGGCGATCAGGGTGACTATGTACGACAGTCTGTGAGGAAGACCAGAGACTGTCAGTCCTCCTGGAGGAACCCCTCAAAGGGCAGCTTTGGTGGAGGTTCCACCAATATTGGTGGGGAGCCTGTAACCAGCACGTGCGGGGGCGCACGGGCCCCGAAGGGACGGTGCGAAGAAATCGGTGTCGGAGTAGGCCGAAGAGGCTGAGGCCAATTGACAGCAGGACTGCCGAGGCCGGCTTCTGGCCTGCTAGCAGAGTTGCTGCCAGCGAATCCTCACAGCGTACGGATCTTCCGTCGAAGCCTCTCCTCGTCCGAGGAGGATGAGGAACGATGGCGGCGCCTCTTCCGGGAGTGTTTGTGTCCTTTCTTGGGTCGATCGACCGAAGAGGACTTACTCCTCGATCGAGACCGACGGTGTCGGCTTTGTCGATCAGGAGAAACCGGACTCGGCGAAAACCGAGGATCCGGTTCCTGTCCCTCGATCGGGAGAACCGTGGAACGGGTCTCCTTGTCGGGGAAGGAGAGAATAGGCATTCTCTCCAAAGAATCATTGACAGGTGTCGGTGACAACGGCTCGATAGGGTCGAGAGAAATCTCGGCCGGTTCAGCCGTCTCCTCGTCTTCTGTGCCTGGTCCAGACGGAAGGTCTGAAAAACCGGCAGCCGAGGAGGCGATCTCGACCGTAGTCGAGACTCGGACCGCCTCAATCCCAGGGCGTCTTCTTCGATCAAGAAGAAGGTTTTGGATCCTTTTTCCTAGAACGGGAGGAGTGCGAGCGAGCGCCTCACCCTTGGTAGGGAGAGACTGGCACAAATCCCGAAAGCATCCTGAAAGTGGAGCCAAGTTGAAGCGGCCGCGAAGAAGCCTCGGCTGGCCGAAGCTTGGGCGTGCTTCCTCGAAGCCGCCATTTGCTCGAGCTGCTCAGCGGATCCGCAGAGCAGAAACCGCCCACCTGGCCTCCTTAGATTTTACCGTGGATTAGCGGCTCGGTCTCCCCAGCTTCAGGCGCTACTGACAATCCTCCAAAACGGTCGGATGGAAGGAAGCGCAGTGGTACATTGCGGGTATCATGAACAGTACCGAGGCAGTAAACGCACGAGAGGTGGGGGTCGGTGCGCAACATTTTCTGTCCGCAAGGACACCGGTGAAACCCGGGGGACGACTTGTCATCCATGTCCGAATCAGAGTCGTAAACTCTTACGAGTTTCAAAGCGAGAAGATGCGGTGAAAACCGTCGAATTGAATCCAGGGCCTCAATCGCTGCAGAAAAGCACAAGGGAACCTGCATCTTCCAGCGGAAAGGAAGATCTGGTGTCATGGGGCGTAGCCGAGGTATTTAGCACCCGGGTGGGTGGGAGGAGCCAGCTTGAAGACTTCCGGCAAGATTTAAAGGGGAAGGAACAATGCCAGACAGTGTGGATGAACAACATATCCACGCTCCTAGAACAGGCTGTAAGCTACCTCTGGATGGAGAGACCACTCGTGGGATGTCTGGCCTAAGCGGCTGACAGCATCCGCCATATGGTTTGAGGCTCCTGCCACATGGATGGCTAGGACATCTGCCTCTAATCGGCTGATGAGGATTCAGATGCAGAGCGTCTCCCTGCACAGCAGACAGGAGTGCGTGACGCCCCGTTTATTGAGGTAGTACATGGTCGTAGTATTGTCTGTCTGGACTTGAACCACTTGACCCTGGAGCTGAGGAGCGAATGTTGACAGTGCCAGTCTGACTGCCCTGAGCACCAACAGGTTGATGTGGCATTGGGACTCCTCGGGGGTCCACAGCCCATGGGCCCTTTCGTCCCCCATGTGGGCTCCCCAGCCCATGAGAGAGGCATCGGTCGTGAGGATGACCGTTGGCTCGGGGTGGACAAATGGGATCCCTTCCTGCAACCGGTCTGGGGCGATCCACCACTGGAGGGGGTCCCACATCTTCTGGGTTGCAGTGACCAGCTGGTCGAAAAGACCGTGGCACTGAGTCCACTGGGCAGCCAGCTCCCATTGGAGGGGGCGCATGTGCAACCGGGCCCAACGGACCACTGAGGTGCACGCCATCATGTAACCCAGAAGGCACACAAAGTCCCGGGCAAGGCGCAATTGCCCAACCAGAAATGACTGGGCAAAGGAGGAAAGAACCTCCGCCCTGTCTGCTGGCAGCCGAGCTCTGGCTTGACAAGAGTCGAGCTCTGCCCCGATGAAGCCCATCACCTGAGATGGCACGAGTTCCGACTTGGCCTCGTCGATCAGGAGGCCGAGCTGGAAGCAAGTCTGGAGGGCCAGGTCCCTGGACCTCTCCACCTCCTGTTGGGTGGATCCTGCTAAGAGCCAATCGTCAAGGTAAGGATAAATCCTGCCCCCCCCCCCACCTGATGGGCCGCCACCACTGCAATGCATTTGGTGAAGACCTGTGAGGCCGATGACAGGCCGAATGGTATGGCTCGAAACCTCGTACAGGGTCCCTTCGACCCTGAAGTGAAGGAACCGCTGATGGGACGGACGGACTGGGATGTGAAAGAACGCATCCTGCAGTTCCAGTGAACAGAACCACATGCTTCGCTCCAAGGATGGTATGATCTGGGACAGAGTGACCGCCTGAAAGGTGTGTGACCTGAGATATTGATTCAGGTCATGCAGATCTAGAATGGGGCTCCAGCCCCCCCGTCTGCTTGGGCACCAGGAAGTACCTGGAGACAAAGCCTGGGTCTGCTGGAGGATCCACCACTGGAGCTACTGTCTCCTTGAGGAGGAGCTGAGCGATGTTGTCTCAGAGAGCCGACTGGGTGTGAGCGGATACTCTTTCCTCCTGAGGGGCACGGGCTCGGCTTGGAGGGTACTGCTTGAATTCCAGAGGCAGTCCCTGACTGACCACTTCGAGAACCCACCTGTCTAACGTGACAATGGATCCGGCAGAAAGGAAGTAGCGGAGCTGGCCCCCCATGGGAGGACCCAGAACTGAAGTGATGGGAGAGGGGCTGACAGCCCCCACTCCGTCATTGAGCAGGCTTGGAGGAGGAGGCTCCAGGACCTGAGCCTCGGCCTCCTTTTAGGGCCTGTTGGGGTCCAGGTTTGGGCCGAGGGTGCCAAGTCTGAGCATGCTGCTGAAGCTGGTGCTGCTGTCCACCTTGAAAGGAGGACTGCTGAGCCGCAAGGGAAGAATGCCAAAAAGGCTTCTTGTTTCTTCTGCTGGTTCTTGCCCGAAGAACTCTTGGCAGAAGTAGCGTCCAAGGTGGCACTGGACTGCTTAATGCGCTGAAGGTGACCAGCCACTCCTGGGCTGAACAAGTCGGTACCGAGGAGGGGCACGTCAGCTAGTTTGTGCTGGGTATCTGCCGGAAAGGAGGAGAGCCTCAGCCAAGCCTTGCGACGAGAGGCAACTGCGGCAGCCATCGAGCGGGCACAAGAATCCCCAATGTCCAGGGCCATCTGAAGCTGCTGTTTGGCAACAGCTCAGCCCTGATCCTGGACCAGCTTGACCGTGGTCTGCATGTCCGCGGGGAGATGGGGGAGAACTTAATCTAGCAACCCAAGAAGGGCGTGAGAGAAGTGTGCCATGATGACGGCCGAACTTGCCTGACGAAGGCCCAAGGAGGAAGCTGCATAAACCTTCCTGGCTGAATGGTCCAAAAGCTTGGACTCTTTATCAGGAGGTCGGTCAGTGTCGGCAGAACTGCCAGTGCACCTCCACACAGAGGCGTTCACCAGGCTCTTGGCGGAAGGGTGCTCTGTGAACCCCGCAAGGGACCCACTGGGCACCGCATACTTGTGGGCCATGTGGGCAGACAGAGCTGGACAAGAGGCAGGGTGCTGCCAAAGTTCTAGGGCCGGGCCGACAACAGCCTCAGCCACAAGAAAGGCCTCCGCTGGGGTATCCCCTCTCTTAAGGATGTCCGTAAGAGGGCACTCCGCCTTTTTCTGGATTGGCTCCGGGGCATTCCCTGTAGATTCAGAGATGAGGCGAAGGATCCCTTGAAAAGACGAGGGACCTTCCTCCGTCTCCAGGCCAACGGTCGATTCATCATCACCTGGATGTGAATGCAAGCCGGTGACGTCCGAATCTGAGGAATCAGGATATAAAGGCCTACCACCCAGGTCGCTTTCAACCCGCCGAGGGTGGTCTGGGGGTGACCGTGACCGACAATCGCCGGGGAAGCCCAGTGTCTGGTCTGTCTTCCTTGGAAGGAGCCTCTCCCACAGGCTGTTTGGGTAGTGGTTCCACCACAGTCAGTGGAGAGAGCGTTTTGGGCCGAACAGGTGGTTTTGCTTGCTCCGCAGGCTGAGGAACTGATTTAATCGGCTCCGAAGGAATCGGCCTCAGCCTAGGAGGCGAAAGCCAGGTAATGGCCATCGTAGAAGCCGGAGTGGGCTTGTGCCCGGTCAAAATGAGCTGTTGCCACATGAGATCCTCGTAGTGCCCGAGTTTTTGCCGGAGCCTCTCCTCATTCAAGGAGAACGAGGACGACCAATGACATCGCCTCTTTTGAGCGCGCTTAAGGCTCTTCCTCGGCCTGTCGGACGAGGGGGTCCGAGACCTCGATCGAGATCGGGCGGGCCGACTCAGTCGCTCGGGAGACACTGGCGGGACTGGTGATTTCCCGGGATCAGGGACCACATCTTTGATTGGGGCCCCAGCAGGCTGGGTCTCGTCATCTGGAAAGATCAGATTAGAGGTTCAATCGAGGGAATCGTCGACCAGAGTCGGCAATATCAGATCGATAGGATGGATCATGTTTTCAACCTCATCGTCAGATAATCTGGTCGACTGACCAGATGGCAAAGCCGAAAATCCAGCAGCCGAAGAAGTGATCTCTACCGAAAGTCAAGACCGCATGCTCCTGGGACCGAGATCTCTCCTGCTCCCAAGAACATCTCTGGCGAGACGAAGACTCTCCCGGATCCTTCTCCCACTTACGGGATCAAGAGAAGTGTGAGCCCGCAGGCGCCTCTCCCTTGGTCGGGACAGAATGGCACAACTCTTGGAAGGAACCCGAGAAGGTGGAGCCCAGGCTGAGTGGAACGAAGAAGCTCTGAGAGGAATCCTCAGCACGAGCTGCTTCCTCCTCGAACACTTGCATGCATTCTAATTGCTCGGTGGATCCCGCAACCGCGGAAACCGCCCACCGAGCCTCCTTGCATTTCAACGGAGGGTTCCTTTCCTCGGCCCCAGCTTCAGGCGCATGGACGGTCATCGGGGACGGTGGGATGAAAAGCAAGACAGATTGCATTTTGGTGTCATGGTGACACCAGGCGCAAGCAGATGCACGCTGTGTGGGGATCGGTATAGACATCTTCTGGCCACAAGGGCACAGACTTAAATCCGGGGAGACTTGTCTTCCATGGATCAAGCAGCAAACTTATGATCGCTAACATGAACAATGCAAATTTCCGGTAAAACCAAAGGTTTGAAAGCCAGGGCCTATGAAATGCGTGAGCACGAGGGAGGCAACCTGAATCTTCCGGCGAAAAGGAAGATCTGGCGTCATGGGGCGGAGCAGAGGTATATACCACCCGGGTGGGTGGGAGGAGCCAGCTTGAAGACTTCCGGTGAGATTTAAAGCTGAAGGGGACATGCCAAAAAGTGTGGATGAACAACATATCCACGCTCCTAGAAAATGAGTCCTCTGGTAATGCGAGTTAAGTACCATATGCCAGACCATGGATGCCAACCAGGAAAGAAGAAGCCATGCTGTCTGCTGAATGCAGACTGCTGCTCCTACCAGCCTGGAAGTTACTTGCTGGTGTCATAAGATGTTTTTACTTGGTGCCTCGCCAGCACCGGGCCCTGGGCAGAAAGGCGAATGGCTTGCCTGGTTCACGTGCAATCTGGCATGGAAGCTAAGAGCTGACTTACCTTCACCCACAGGCACTTGCTGTGAGCTGCCTTAAGTGCAGAAATGCACATCACAGTGTGTTCCACCACATAAACCTTTCTTCCCCAAAGAATCAATTCTCTGCAGAGTCGGGGTCAGGGGAGCCGTCATGCATTGGGTGCTTAGGCCCGGACAGGATCTACAGCACCAGAATCCCAGAGGTGGGGTGAGGGTCAGCACCTGGAGATCCCAAGAGAGTGCAACATCTGTGCTGGACGTCCCTAGGGGTAGGAGAAGGGGTATAACAGATGGGGTCAGACATTCCTGGATGCCTCTGAAAAAAGCCAAAGCCAAGAAGGGATGACAAAGGAGTCATCGCTGAACTCCAAGGAATCTCAGCACCAGAGTAGCAGGAAAGTCTCTTTAAGCTGAGTGGCAACCATATCACAAGGGGGCACAGTCTTAAGCTGGAGGGTGGGAGGTTCAGGAGGGATGTCAGGAAGCACTTCTTCACAGAAAGGGTGGTGGACACTTGGAATGTGCTGCCGGAGAGGTCATCTCGTTAAAGACAATGAGCAGCTTTAAGAGAGGCTGGGATAGGCACAGGGGACTATAAGAATCATGGGTAGGGAGGATGGGAGGAGTGGGGAGGGAGGGCAGGAACATTAGCACAAGCTGTGGACCCTGCAATACGAGCAGACTTGATAGACCAACTGGCCTTCTTCTGCTGGCTTCTCCGTATGTTCGTATGTACCAGGCTAGCACTGGAACCCAGATCAGTGCTGCTACCAGCACCGGTCAAGGGGTCAGCCGCAGGCCCAGTGCCCTGCACCACCACGCTGTACCCCCCAGCCAAGCTTAACTTCCAGACCAGAGGTTCCCCCAGACCAGGTACCATGATTGGCACTGGAACCAGACGCGGTGCTGCAAATGGCACAGGGACCAAAGTCGGCACTGGAGACAGCACTGGAACCCAACTTGCCACTTTGAATGGTGCCAGAAGGAGTCCCCGCACCGCAGAGGTACCAGGCCGAAGGACAACCCCAGGAGAGACACTAGAACTGGAGTCCGGCCCAGGATGGCTTCCCTCACCACTGGCTGCTTCTCCAGGCCCTAGGTTGGCGGGGTCATCCTCCCCCAGGCCGCTAGGACGTTCAGGGAAGGAGACAACAACCAATTTGGGCTCGGAGTCAGGGCCGGCTCTGGAACAAAACCCTCTTCTGGCACTATGAGGAGTGCCATAAGGGGGCCCGGTCTTACAGCCAGCGCCACCCTGCTCAGTGGTACCAATCTTATTACCAGGAGCTGGGGCGGCAACAGGCCGCAACACCGAGGTGACCATAGATGTAGAATGAGCATACAGCTTTGGCCTCACCACAGGGGGTGTTGGCTGCCCTGAAAGGCCAATAAACTGGGTGGGGTGCTCAGCCAGTCCCCTGGAGGAAGCCAACTGTCCACCAGACCCCTCCCCCAAGGACCTCCGATGTCTCACTGAGGCAAGCATGGGCAGAGCCCTGAACTTTCTTAGTGTCAGAGGTACTGGGAACGGACTCAGGGAAGAGCCCAGGGACCTTACTTTGGCATCCCTATTGCGATGTCTGCCTCCAAAAGTGGGGGGCAAACGACCCCACTACCACACGTACTTCTCAAGGCTGCGGTAGTCCATGGAGAAGAAGGCATCACATTTATCCATGCTGAAGTCAACACCAAGGCACGTCCAACATTTGTCATGCCGGCACTGAACAGCAACAGGACTCTCTGAAGGAACACGGATGCATGGGAACGCTGCCCTTGTCGGTCTTCCTGAAGTTCTTTTGCTCCTCAGGATCTGACATGACAATGGACAAAAATAACAAAAAACAGTAAGAAAGGATATGGCGTTGAACTAAAAAGTGGGGGGGGAGGCAGGCAGTGATGAACTGAGTAATAAGCTGTGATGCAGTAGTCTAGTGTAGCTGCTCCCACAGTGTGCACTCTATGGTGGGACAAAAAGAACTGTGGAAGGGAAGGGGCTAGCATCAGTTACTGGCCAGTCTCTGTGTGGGATGTCAGTACAGCTGCCTCATGGGCAGTGTCGGCACTGAAGTGCCCTCCCGAGGCCACAAAAGACTTTGCTCCCGTGGGGTCCTAGCACCTCTGGCTTAGACCCATCAGCATGACTAAATGGTGAAGATTGATTCTTGAAAGATCAGACATGTATCAGTTTTGCAAAAATCAAGTGACGACAAAAACACTGAAACGTTTTCTGAGTGCTCACAATGGCTAAACAAATCAAAAAAAAAGTCTCTGGTCAACTGCACAAACCCCAGAGCTATAAGCATGGTACGAACCTTAGTTCCAGTAGCTGAGGTAGCACCCAGGCCACAACACTGAGGTGCCTACTGCTGTAGACTGAGCGTACAGCTTCGGCCTCACCACCAGGGTCTGCTCCGAAAGGCTGACGAACGCGGTACCGTGCTCAGCCAGCCCCCAGAGGAAGTCAACTGTCCACCAGAACCCCCCCCCCCGACCTCTGATGTCTCGGTGAGGCAAGCGTGCGCAGTGCCCTGGACTTCCTCAGTATCAGAAGTACTGGGAAGGGACTCAGGGGAACAGTCCAGGTACCTTACCTTGGGCATCCCTTTTGTGATGTCTGCCTCCACAAGTGGAGGGGTGGGGGGCGAACAACCCTATTTCCACGAGCACCACTCAAGGGTGCGGTATTCCATGCAGAAGAAAGCATCACACCTATCCATGTCGTGGTCAACACCAAGGCAAGTCCAACATTCATCATGCCAGTCCTGGACAGCAACAGGACCCCCAAAGAGCACCAATGCATGGGGGCACTGTCATTGTCAGTCTTCTGAAAGTTCTTTTGCTCCCTAGGATATAACATGACAATGGACAAAAATAACATAAAACAGTAAGAAAGGGTTTGACACAGAACTGAAATGAAAGGTGGGGGGGGGGGGGTCTCAGAGAAGGTTCAGCATCGAACAGAGGCAGTGATGAACTTAGGAATAAGTTGTGATGTGTAACTGCTCCCACAGTGCACATTCTGCAGTACGAAAAACAGAACTGTGGAAGGGAGGGGGCCGGCAAGTGCAAAAATTGAGTTCAGGTTGGCCCAATGGCCCAGTGGAATCATGTTGCGCTGCTGTACAGACGACCGAAGTTTGGGCGTGGACTCTGGTCGCCACATCAGGAGACAGGCCAGCCTGCAGGCAGCTGCTGGAGGGCAGCATGTCTCAGCCAGAAAGGGCTGGCAAGTTCCAGCGAGCAGTGACCCATGCAGGCAGGCCAGCGAGTTTGCTCCTTCAGCAGGGGCTCGCTGCAGGGCCGAGGCTGAAGGGGCACGACCCACACCAGGGGGCAAGGGAGGAACAAAGGTTCTGCAAGAGAAGAAAAAAAATGTCTGAATTACGACAAATTGCCTGAACAGGGTATATCTGTGGGTGACATCAGGGAGGGGTCAGGAAAGACCTACAGATCTGTATCTATAAAATAACTGGGGTTTAACATTAAACTAACTACTCAACCCTCAAAAGGTGCTACTGTGCCTATATAATGTGTGGTGCTTCGATGGCAAAGAAGAGATTCATATCCTGGAACCTAAATAAACTAATGGCCTCAAGTCATGAGAGGAAAAAACAAACAAAAAAAAAGTAACATTTAAAACCTGGGGCATCAGTGACTCCAGGCATACCTTGGGGCTCTGCTCCCAAACTCTCAGCTCCTTCTTTCCCCGTCTGTCCCACCAGGTAGTAGGCACTATCTGCGCCCCGCAGGGTCTCCCTCCTCTGAGAGGACAGGTCTGGGCTCTTGCCTCCTGTGCCTCGGAAAAAGGAAAGCACTCCAGGGGTCTTTCTTGCTGGAAAAAAACATTTTTTCATTTCAGTCTTTCTCACAGCCAACTGTACCCCTGCGATGTATCAAATATAAGTATACTTCAAACAGCAGTGGGGTGTATGTGTGTCCTGACCTTTTCTTTTTACTGCGTAAGATTTACAAGAACTTCCACAATTCCACTAGTGTTTAAAAAAAATGTTTTTGTGAATTTTTTCTTGAGGAACAATACGACAGATCCAAGCCTTTTTTTTTTTTTTTTTAATCTTTCTCTGACCTACTGCCTTCTCATTCAAAATCAGTTTTCACAAAGTGTCCACATTTTTTAGGGGCTCAATTTTAGAAAGAGAGTTTAGGACACGAGTACAACTTGCACCTAGCTGTGGATGCCACGGGATGTGGGTCCAAAAAGGGTATTTTGGTCCAAATGTCCAATGGATGCATGCTAGAACAAGTCTAACATGATCCACTGCATGTCTGTCTTTTTGTGGACGCAGCTGCAGCTTTGGTAGTAGTCAGATAATGGGCACACCTGTGCCAACAGACAAGACAAACCTGGCAGCACTAAAGTACATACAAGGATGTTTAAAAATTAGCTCCATAGCTGTCCCCCATTTGGTTGGGAAATGCCTCAGTGGGAGGTGCAAAGGAGTAGCAATAACACAAGGGATGTTAGGCCCATCAATTCCAATTCATAAGCAGGGAAAAAAGAATACTGTGCAAACACGTACACTAGCAACTCACAGGGAATCCCCACCCAGTCTACCCAGGGAGCCACTCAGTAAGAAATAATTTGTCCAGGCTTACCTTAGAGGCCTGTACTGTCTTTATGTCCACTGTCCCCATCGATAGGGTGTTTCATAGGTTCTGCACCCAATGGAAGAAAATGTGCCTCCTAACGGTACCCCCAAATTTACCACCCGAGCTCCAGGACTGGTCTCCGCATCTTACTACATGATACGTATCACAACACTGATTTCACAGTTTTGGCTGTATGTCACACTCCCTTCACAGACGATGTAATCTCTGCCGCTGGCTCACATTACCTTCTTCTAGCTGACGTTCTGAGAATCTAAACTCGCATTAGCAGTTGTAATGAAAGCAGGGACAACGATTCTTATTAAGTATTATGAGCCAATCCTAATGCATCAGAACAGTTTAGAATGATTTTGTTTTCATTGCTTTTTTTAAAACTGATCACCAGTGCGACCTTTTCCAGACTGTTCCAGCCCGTGCATTTAGGACTGGACTCTCGGAACTAAATTGCAGAAGTAGACATGCTCTCCTCAAACATCCCAGCAGAAGCCCTGCCCTGCCAATGCAAACCTACCGGGCAGCCAAATGTGCTGCTGTATTGGTCCCTGTTTGCCGACAGTTTAGTTCAGTAGCAGAAACGTGGTGGTCATGTGGCAAGCTGACCCCACAGGTCATCAAAAACTGAATTCAGTTTTTTAACATACCATTTTGTGCTCTGTACCTCTTGGAGCTCAGACCCTCCTAAGACCTGAATGCAAGCCCACATACCACACCACCAAACAGCACTACCAGACACATCCTTTAGTTTACAGCTACACCTCTGACAGACTACAAGAGTACAGTGGGTGGAGATGGACCCCTGAAGCAAATATAGGTGGGAAGGTGATGTGATGTCATTCACCAGTTTTTTGTCCCTGCTTTTTAGCCCCCACTCCCAGCATTAGAAATGACAGTGCCGTGCTCACTTCTGGGCTACTAGGGGGGCAGTCCTACAGATCTGCAGGGCCACACGAATACCCAAAAACAATATGATGGCATACAGGACTAGAGAGAATAACTGCAACACCCCATTGGTTGTCACCTATAATCCTCATGCCAAACCCCTATGCAAGATCAGCAACGATTTAACCCCGACCTACCAAGAGGACGAGACGGCCAAGATGTTTTTTCCACAACTCCCACTTTTGGTGTACAGGCAGAAAGGTGAGACAACTTGTTGTCCAAAACAAAATACTCACAGACACAAGTAAATCATGGACATCCCTCTGCCACCTGAAAAGATGCCAAACACGTGCTCACATCGAAGCAGCAGATACGATCCTTATTCCTTCAGTAAGACCCAGGACTATGAATCATTCGGCTGTAGCTCCTTTAATATGCTCTATCATATCATTTGCTCCAAATATCTTAGCACAAATCTTTATGTGGGTGAAACAGGAGAAACACTTTTAAGAAGAATGAATCTACACTGTTACAGTAGCAAGGCATCAAGCGACACACACGCACAGGCGAGCACTTCTCCAGTTTGGGCCATAATCTGGATTCGGTAAGTGTGGCAGTTCTTTTTTTTTTTCACTCCAAATAAGTTTTTATTCTCTTTTGCAGTCCCTTCCCCCCATCATTCCCTACCTTCGCCCTGGTATGCATGGATCTGGTGGGTATGACACGGGGACCAAGAGTCTGGGGAGGAATGTCCACTGGTATCTCTAGCTTTTCCTCCTTTTTCATCCCATCACTCCCGTGAAGTTATAGCCACTCATGCGGCATCAGTGGTGCCCTGAAAGGCCTCAAGTGCATGCAGCCTCCCTCCTGCAGAGGAGCAAGCTCACCTGCCCCATAGCAGGGGGGTTAATTTGCTCTGGTGGTGGACTTCAACAAAGCAGCGCTCCCACCCGGCACCAAGATAAGAATACAGTACTATCATTTATCTATAAAAATGGAGTAATCCATAAACAAAGGTCCCCCCCAACCAAACAACTCAAACAACAGCTTGGCCTCAAGAAGACTAGAAGAAACTTCTCCTGTGGCAGAAGACTCATGATTTAGCTCTCCCACTTATCTGAGGAGAACAGCTTCTGACATGTTTGGCTGGAAAGAAGGTACAAACAAGAGGCAGCAGTTCTCTAACTCGCGGGCTAGTACACAGCAGGTCAAGCGAGGTGATGTCCCTCCCTTTACATGGTCTTGGTTAGGTAGCATCTGGAGTACTTCATCCAGTTCTGTTTGCCCCAGTACAGAAAGGACATTAAAGTGACTGACAGGGTCACCAAGTGGATTACCGGCTTGGGGGCAACAGCTATGGGGAGAGCTTGAAGAGTCTCAAAATATTTAGCCTAAACTACAGAAGGTCTAGCGGGGACATGATATGAAAATTACATACTCACTGTAATTGTTGATCTTCCAGAATATCTTCATCACCTAGTCATACTTATGAGTCTGAGCCAGAGGCACTAGGACCCCGCAGGAACAAACTCTTTAGCCTACAGCTAGGGCACCGATGTCAGCGACAGTGTCACTCATGAGACCCATGTATGAGGTGGTGCTCGTGGACTGGCCAATAACCAATGCCAGCTCCCTGCTTACCTCAGTTCTGTCATCCAGGAGAGAAACCATATGGGAGAGAAAGGAAAAAGATGGGGCAAAAATTGCCCAAAGGGATGCAGAAAAGGAGACAGGACATAAAAAGAACAAAGTTATAAAACCCGACTTCCACAAACAGAGTGTGTGTGTGTGGGGGGAAAAACAGGCCGAGGCCATCTGGGCAGCAAGCCTCCCATAGCTATAGAGATCACTGTACAACACAGATCAGAGCCCTACACAGGTAAAATCCAAAAACTTGCACTGGCCTACAGGAAAACAG
Source organism: Neoceratodus forsteri (assembly GCA_016271365.2). NCBI lineage: Eukaryota > Metazoa > Chordata > Ceratodontiformes > Ceratodontidae > Neoceratodus > Neoceratodus forsteri. Next base: position 38,736,894 of record CM028132.1, on the reverse strand, counting down.
GGCAATTCTATTTCCAGGAAACAATATAATCTACAGGAAAACACAGGTGACTGACCTGGAGGCTGGGGCAGCAGAGGAACTCCTGGCTTGCAGCTCCTACTTCATGTGGGCCACCTTCTGCTGAAGTAGGGACGTTTCCAAAGTCTTCTGGCAGTGCTGCCTGGTTGAAGCTGTGAAAGATCTCACAGGCCTGGGTGCTAATAACTATGGCACCTCTAAAACTCCGGCAAATTTTTCTTTGTGGAGTTGTTCTCTTCCAGATGGAACCCCAGGGCAGCCTGCATTAAAACAAGGGTCCTCTGGTGGTGATCTTTGGGTACTGACCACTGATTCCTCACTGCTGGAGGATAAAGTGAAGCTTTTTTTTTTTGGTAACCGGGTAAGGCCCACTAGGCACAAGTGCCTGTTTTCAGGGGTGACCTGGGAGCACTGGGCGGTTAAGAGACTTGCTCAGAGTCACACAGTATGCAAGTGGAGGTTGTGAGAATCAAACTCATGTCTGGTCTGCTGGATGTATCAAGCTTGTTCACACCTTGTTCCTCTAACCTCTAGGCTATACTGCCAGCTAGTACAAGGTAAGTACCAGTCCTCAGCATAATCCTCCTCTTCCATTATGAGGTCTTGGTTACAGTCCACCTCGTCATCATCCCCCTCGAGGATGGGAATCGAGGACCTCAAAGGCAATGCTGGCGGTTGAGTAGGCCTCTTAGGTACAGTGCTGGGAGGCTGCATTGACAGGGTCTGGGAAGTGGAAGGTCCCGCCAGCGTGAGTACAGGCTGATCAGGCAAGCCTGGCAATAGGTGCAGTATCATTTCTGAGAATGATACTGGCACAATGTGTGCATCGACAATGCCCATAGTGGGGGTTGTGACTGTGGTGGTTGACGCCACATGGAGATCAGGCGATGACAGTGTCATATCAACCGTAATAAGTTTGGTAGCACCTAAGCCAAGCCCCAACTTTGGAGTCTGGTCAACAGTCGGGAGGCGAAGCCGGCGGTGTCTGTGGTCATGAGCTGTAGTGGACAATAATGAGGTTAAATACATGCCTGATGGCCACAGTGAATCTACTGTGCGTCGGAGAGGCCTTGTCTTTATCCTTGTCTCGATGTTTATGCTTGTGGCTGTGCAATGACAAATTTTCCTTGGATTTTGACGACTGGGATTTGGTCAATGGGGCAGGAGACACGGATTTCTCCTGCATCTGTTTTTCCATCGCTGTCAAAGTTTTCTTTGATAAAAACTTTTCAAGCGCTCCTTTTCTGCATTGCCTGGTAACGAAGCTAAATCTCCAAGAGATCTCACACATTTGAATGTTGTGAGAGAGAGGCCCAAACAACAGACACACACTTTGTGTGTATCATCCTTGTAAATCTTCTCTCCACACTCACAATACCAAAAACAGTTTCGTGGGTTCCTTTGGTGGAATACAGGGGACCCGAAAATCACTAAAGAAGTGATTCTTAACTATTTAGTAAAGTAACGACAGCGGCTAACTGTCGACATGTCCCTATGTAGGTCTGCGGAGTATGCTCAATGGCAGGAAAAGAACTGAAGAGAGATGGGACAACCCAGATTTATGTAGTCGCTGATGTGTGACATTGTTGTGGGCGTCCCTGGCTTGCAAATGTTTCCACGTAATCCTAGCACTGATACAGGTACAGTTCCAAAGATGTATCCTGATGAGAGATATCCTCGAAGAAGATCTAAGAGTGCTGCCATGGTGTTGCCTCAATGGCAGAAAAAACAGAACTGAGGTAAGTAGGAGGCCGTCATCAGTTACTGGCCAGTCTACAAGTGCTATGTAATATGTGGGTCTCATGGTTGGTGCCGTCACCACAGTCTGTCCCCTAGCTATAGGCTAAATAGTTAACTCCCACAAGGCCCTAGTGCCTTTGACACAGACTCATAAGTGGGAATAGGTGGTAAAGATTGATTCTTAGAAGATCATACTGTTCTGAATACCAAAGTGTGCAGACAGGATGGAGGACACATGTTTGAGTTAATGAGTGCAAGTGGAACTAGAGGACAAGCGCTCTAAATTGGGGGGGATGGGGGAACCTAAGAAAGCATTATTTCACAGAGGGTCATTAACATGTGGACTAGCCTACATGGTGAGGATGCGGAAGCTAGAATGTTCAGGTTTTCAGAGCAAGACCAGCCAGATTTCTGTGGGAGAATGGCATTGAGGGCTGCACTTAGTGGGGCGAGGTAGTGTTGCAGATGATGAACTTGAAGGTGAGACCAAACTTATATTAGGTATAGCCACTGTCACATGGTAGATGGGACAGACAGTGGACCCAAAGTCCTTTTACTCATCACAATACTATGTTATCAGAATCCAATCACAGGCACAGCCAATGTCAGTGGCTCAACAGGCTGCACACTCGCCTCTGAGGCCGGAAGATCGAAAGACTGTGGGTTTTATTCCTACATCAGGCACTTGGGTTAAATTCAAATACGGACACTGTAGTGCAGCATGAGGGATGGGGGGGGGCACGCTACACTCCTGAGGTGCCGTCTTTCACATGAGATGTTAAACCAAGGTCCCATATACCTGTTCAGGTGGACGTTAAATATCCCATGGCACTTCTCGAACAGAGTAGGGGAATTTCCCTGGTGTCCTGGCCAAATTTCCCCCATTCAGTAAAAATACTACCAATGGCTTAATCTGGTTCAATGTCAGTCTGTTTCCCTCTGTATCCCCCCCCCCCACACACACACACACACACAGGATAAGGTTGAAAACAGGCAGAATTGCCTAGTCCTCCTTTCCCAGTCAACAAAAACTAAATAAATAAATAAATAAAAAGGGACCCATGGGGACTTCTCCAACATGGACTACTGCTACACAGACTATACTCAGTAACAATTTGCAATCATGAACCAAACCAATTGGGTGTCCCATTTCATACGCTATAAATACTGTAAATTACAGCCCTTTTTCAGAGACAGGGCCAATTTGTTTCACACACTAAGTTTTTGGTGTATAAAACTACAGTGCAACTACACAACAACTGCAGGGTAACTACACAATAACTACACACCAACTGCAGGATAACTACACAATAACTGCTGGATAACTGCACAATAACTGCAGGGTAACGACACAATAACTACAGTGCAACTACACAACAACTGCGGAGTAACTACACAATAACTGCAGTGCAACTACACAATAACTACAGTGCAACTACACAATAACTACAGTGCAATGACAGGGTAACTACACAATAACTGCAGTGCAACTACACCATAACTGCAGGGTAACTACACCATAACTGCAGGGTAACTACTATGTACTTACCTGGATCAAATATATATAACGTCTCTCTAGTTTTATGGTAGTACTTTGCACATTTGATCCATGCAAATACATAGTAGTCACCCTGCTGTTACACAGTAAATACACTTTTAGTGCATACATACTAATGCCTGGGGGACTGTGTGTAACGAGAATTTTATATACATCCGAGGTGTAGGATACTATACAATCCCAAGAGCGATGCTCAAGGGGTTTATGATAGCATCCCACAGCAAGGACGTGTATAAAATTCTGAGTTGTACAGTCCCCCAGGCTTTGTTTTATATAATTGCTGGGCTCCTATTTTTCGCCGCAAGCCACCCCTCCCAGCCCCATGGGGCAGGCCGCAGCCTGAGCTCCGTACAAGCTAGGAACTGAAAGTGCCATCTGACACTGTCACTTTCCAAGTGGGTATGTTACAGCAGCTTGAGTGTGCGTATGAGCTCTTAAGGAAACCCGGTGCATGAATGCCATTATAACCAACTGGTTAGAATGGCAATTTATAAATGGGTTTCCCTATCAGAAAGAAAGGAAAAAGAGCCTTGTTACTGTAGTGTTGTAATACAGACTCAGAGTGAAGTGTTACTATTTTATGTATTTATTAACCTACTTACACTCAAGAATGGTACGCCGAGACACACACACAATCTCGTTACCAAGTACACCCTAGTTAGGAGACGAGAGGTAGCAGACGACACATATGACCGATGTTTTGTACCAATTCTTTGTCTTAAACCCTGGTGAGAGGACAGGGTAAATGTTTTAAATCCTTGCACAGGGGAGTGGGTGTCTATTTCTCAAATCCTGGTACAGAAGAGAGGATGTGACTTTGTTCAAAACCCAGGCAAGGGGACAGGACATGTCAAACCCTGACAAAGTGAAAATGACATCTTAACAACCAGAGTGCTCACTCTTGTCACATAGAGAATACAACTTGTTCCTTTGTTAGAGAAATTCAGTTTAAGAAAGAAAAAACACACAAATCTTACTTTGCAGTTCTGCTTCTGTGTTGCGGTTTAGCTGTACATTGTTGGTCTCGGGCTGGCGTGCGGGGCTGTTAATCTTAGGTCTGCTGTCTGTAACGCTGCCAACACAGAATGCCAGAGCAGAACATTACTCCCTGTCACACTTTAGGCAAACAAACAAAGCTTATTTGTCCCACCAGCCAAATGCAGGTAGGTAGATTTTGTATCGGGCTAGTAAGTGTTTCCTTTAACTAGCCCTGCGGGCTTGTACTGGAGAAGGTAACACTTCAGCAACTACACCAGCTGGGCCGGTAGTAAAGTCTGTGGGGCTAGTGAATTTTCCAAGTCACTAGCCCTGTTGGCTACAGGCTATAAAACTTAATTTTGATACGTGTTATAACTAGCTTTACATATACAGGAACACCCAAGCTCACTGCTGATGTAGCAGTTAGTGAAAGGGCATTCTATTATCACTTTGACATTTTCCCACTTTGGTGCACAAGGCACCACGGTCTGTTAGGTTTTCTAGTGCCATCAGGCTCCCAGTGCAGAAAAACAAAGGAACAAGAATGGTATTCAAGCAATTTGCAATGAGTAACATAGTGATGAAAGGTCAGAAGGGACTTTAGCTCCAACAGCCCTTCCCCCCGCTACATAAGCAAGGATTAATGAATATGCTGTGCAGGCAATCATGTACTAATTCATAGGGATACTCCACCCACTCTATTACCCAGGGTACCCTGTAATTCTCTAGGTATTCAGAAATTTGGCAGAGCGCACCTTGAAGGCCTGCACTTTTCATCCCCACTGTCTCCGCTAGTAGGCTGTTCTATAGGTTTCTGTAGGTTCACCACCCTCTGGGACAACATAGTAATTTAGGTGAGAGGGACTCTAGATCTAACAAGCAACCCCCCCAGCTTCACAAGAAGGGCCAACAAGTATGTTTTTCACACAAGTACTAATTTATAGAGAACAGTCTGCGACCATTGCCCCTGTATCTACCACCACTGAGCTTCAGGGTATGCCCCTCATCATGCTAGACTGCACCAGTTGAAAACTCTGTTTGATCTTGTTGAGACACTCAGGTGTGCAGAAGACCGAATTTGTGTCCCCTCACAACCTCCTTTTCTCCAGAGTAACCTGTTAAAGGCCACCAGCCCAACTCGCAGTTCTTGTCTCCTAAATCTCTGCTCACTTTCATGGCCTGGAGCTTCAACTTCTCGACCCCCTCAATATCTCCTGCCACTCCAACTGGACATACATGTACCAAAAGGATTTGTGCTTACTCTGATGTCACAACAGGACCAGGCTAATGTTAAGATCCTGACATGACAAAAGAGAAGCAAGTCCTTTCCTTAGCTTGAAACTGATACACAAGTTTTATCCATATGTATCTCAACTTAAGAACAAATCCAGAACAATTGGTTTGTTACCTCTTATTGAACCAACAAGGATATTACAAAAAGAATAAATAGCTTTAAGACCACCAACTCCTTCTTTGGAAGCTTAATGACAGTTATTTAGAAAATCCCATATTATTAACACTTAGAACATGCAGAAAAAAGACAGAAATAACGAGAATTATTTTTGTTTTTTTTCTGCATGTTCTAAGTGTTAATAATATGGGATTTTCTAAATAACTGTCATTAAGCTTTTAAAGAAGGACTTGTTGGTCCGAAAGCTAAAGCTATTTGTTCTTTTTGTAACATCCGTGTTGGTCCAATAAGAGGTATCAAACCATTTGTTCTGGATTTGTTCTTACTAGGACCAATACAGCATTAAACAGTTTGTCAACTTAAGAAATACAAATTCACACACAACCCCATGACACAAAGCATCGTGGGCAATATATGCAAATCACCAGGGAAATTTAGGCTGATTCTGCATTAAGCAGGAACGTATGGGGCAAAAGGGCCTCACACAATCTGCAAAGTGTGAGAAAAGAAGACAGATAAGTGTTTTGTCCTTCATGGGACTCATCAGTGTGCTTCATCTGTATCTCACCCCAGGTGAAAATGAGCCAGCCAGCAGACAAGGCACCCCACGGCTCAATGACTGTGTACTGTTACAGTCACTAACACTTATTAGTGTCAGTGGCTAAGCAGGTTGCACACTCGCATCTGAGGCTGGGAGATCAGATAGTTGTGGGTTCTATCCCCACACCAGGCACTTGGGTTAATATCGCCAATACTGACACTGCAGTGTTGCATGGGGGATGCTGCACTCCTGAGGTGCAGTCTTTCGGATGAGACATTAAACCAAGGTTCTGTCTGCCTGTTCTGGTGGTTGTTCAGGTGGACGTTAAAGATCCCATGGCACTTCTCGAAAAGAGTAGGGGAATTCTTTATTGCAGAGAAATAACATCATAGGAAGTCACAAAAAAATACTCAAAAAAAGAAAATCAGCAATATAAATAACAAAGAAATGAACATCCAAAACCAATCAAAAAACAAGAAAAATGAATCAAAATAAATTTTCTACATTTTTCCAAAATATAGCAAATGTCCTCCTATCCATCTTTAAAAAAATCAGAAGTTTTAACTTTTTGTATTGCTTTTTCAATTTGTAAAATAATAACAGAGTTTAATAAAACAGCATGTTGCAAATAATAGTGACACCGAGCTTGCCAAAGATGATATTTTATGCAGGCAAAGATCACATTCAGAGTACTAGGGTGATATCTCCTTAAAAACCCTGAGTAGTCCCCTAAAATTAAGGATTCATAATTAATAGGACCCCACTTCCATTTACTCTGTAAATCAAGCCAAAAAAGTACAATATATGGACAATTAATATAAAAATGTTCTAGGGTTTCTAATAACCCATCACACCCTGGCCTTAAACACTCCCTTTCCTCCACCGCCTTATGTTTCCAATTGCCACGGACCCCTAATCTCCCATAACAACAAAGCCAAGAAACATCCCACATATGCACAGGAACTCTAGGGTCTCTTAAAAGTTTCAATGCAAACTGCAGTCTAGATGGACAGCATTTTGGAAAATCTACCTGAACCAAGAAATTAATTTCCATGATCCTATGATAAATCTGTTTTCTATTCAGTAAAAAGGCCTCTGCTTTTTGTAATTGCCATGCTTTTACTTTTCTGAAACCAGGGACTGCAAAAATCAGGAAGGTTCAAGCCTTTGACCTTCTCAATTCCTTGATCCCCTCAATATTGAAAAAAAGAGCTAAACAGCTCATCCGTCCAATCCATCCATAAATCCTCAGTAGTATTTGAATCACTATGCAAGATAGAACTAAAAAAGAAAGAACAGAAAAAAAAAACACTGGATTTATCATACCAAGCCCCCTAGCCTGAATTGGCAGATAAGTAAAATCTCTTTTGATGGGATTTAACCTGTTACCCCATAACATTTTAAAAAAACAACTTAATAATTGAGTTTCAAATTTTAAAGGTAAGGGAAAAACATAACTAATATACAAAAAAATGGGAAGAAGAAACTTTTTAATAATAGAAACCCGTTTTAATTTTGGAGAGTCCATGATTTCCACATCTGTACCTTTCTTTCCCCCAACACTAATTTCTCTTCCCAATTCAAAGAAGCCACATCACAAGATCCAAAATAAATTCCTAAAATCTTAATATAAGAATGTACTATATTAACAGAACCAATCATTTGTACCACATCCCCTAAACCTATTTGTAAACCAAAACATTTATCATAATTTAAATATACTCGTGAAAATCTGGAAAAATCCTCAAACTGTTGTAATGCCCTAATTCCTGAGACTGAATCTTGCACTATAAGACAAATATCTGCATAAGCAGAGATTTTTTGAGGGGAAATATCCATACCTGGAGAAACACCCAAAATCAAATCATTATTTATTATCCCTCTGATCAAAGGATCTAATGTAAAAGTAAAAAGCAAAGGGCTTAGCGGGCATCCCTGACGAACCCCCCGTTTTAAATCAATACTTGTCCCTACCAAACCATTAACTATGAGGGAAAAGGAAGCACCCTTATACAAGGATGTAATCCATGCCAGCATTTGACCAGGTAATCCATAATATTTTAAAACAGTAAACAGAAAAGCAAGAGAAACAGTATCAAAAGCCTTCCTCTGATCCAGGGCCAAAAGAAACCCAGACAATTTATTTTGTTTACCAAATTCTGTTAGTGCCCTTAATAATAATAAATTTTGTTTAATGTTCCTCCCAGGAACAGAGCAGGTTTGTGCAAGATGTATCAGCACGGATGCCGCCTTCTGTAATCTACTACACAGAATAGAAGAAAATATTTTATAATCAGTATTAAGGAGACTAATAGGCCTCCAGTTACACAAATCACATCTATCTCCAGATTTAAAAATAAAAACTACCAATGCTGAGACAAAGTTCCGCACGAATCTGTCTTCTGTCTCAACCAAAGAATGGAATACATGTGGTAATATGACACTTAGTTCATCTATATACTGCTTATAGAACTCATGCGATAAACCATCTATCCCAGGAGAAACCCCCGGTTTTAATCTAGTAATTGCCGCCCTAACCTCTTGGGCAGAAATAGGCGTTTCTAGCTCAGTAATTAAAACAGAATCTAGCTGAGGAATAGAATAAGAAACATTCTGCCCCCAAATACGTGAAGAAACAGGTTCTGTACCCAAAAATTGAAATAAATGAGAATGTACAACTTCCAACATTTCCACATCTGAAGTTTTCAAACAGCCATTATCATACAGACCCGTCATTACTTTATGAAGTACAGTATCCTTACAGGCCGCATACGGATTAGAATAAGGTTGTGTGGTCGTACTATATCTAAATTCTGTATTCTGGACAGTTGCTTTAGTAGCATGATAAGAAAACATTTGTTTTTTAATCTCATCCAATTGAGTTTTAATTCTGTAGTCTGAGACATTAGGTAAGGACATTAGTTTATAAAACTGATCCCTATAGTGCAAATATACTAACATACTAAAATGCCAGCAGAATAGGCCTAACGGTCTTTCGTGTCTGCTCGTTTGGTCAGTCCCCAACCTGGGTGCTGACCTTGCTGTCCCCCTCGCCTTCTCTAGCTTCTCCCTTCCCAGTTCCGGATATTCCTGCTGCATTGGATTTTGCTTCCAGAACCCTTCCCTTGTACCTATCCCACCCCTCTTGAACCCTCCACTGTCGCTGCCTCCACCAGCCCCTAGGCAGTGCATTCCATGGCTCCACCACCTCTCAGTGAAGTAGCACCCTCCTTTCTCCCCTGAATCTTCCCCCTCCAGCTTCCAGCCATGCCTCTAGTGGCCTTCCTCCTTCCTTGAAGCACCCCGACTGTTCCTCCCCATTTACCCTCTTCATGTACCTAAAGACCTCTATCATGTCCCCCAGTCCTTCTCTCTTCCAATGTGTACATATTTAGCCTCTCGAGCCTCCTCAAGGTCCTGGTCCCTAAGCCCCAAATCATTTTGGTTGCCCTCCTCTGACCCTCTCCAGGAGGTTAATGTCCCGCTTAAGTGTGGCCTCCAAAACTGCATGCAGTACTCAGGTGCGGCCTCACCAAGCAGTTATAGGAGGGAGTATCACTTCCTCCTTCTGGAGGTGATCCCCAGCGATGCATCCCAGCATCCTGTTGGCCTTGGCTGCTGCCTCCTACAAGTCTCCGAGTTGTTCATCTTGACATCCACCACCACTCCCAGGTCCCTCTCAGCCATCGAGACTTCGTAGCATTTCCAGGGTGTACACTTGACCTGGGTTTCTGGGCCCCAGGTGGAGTACCTTTGCATTTCCCTGCATTGAACCTCAGCTTCCACTTAGACCATCTTCCAGAGCCTCCAGGTCCCCCTGTAGGGCCACCTCCCTCCTCCCCATCCACCACCGCCCCCAGTTTCGAGTCATCTGCAGAGAGACTCACCTCACTCCTGATTCCTGTCCTTATGTCAGATACGTAGGCGTGAACAGAAGGGGCCCAAGGACTGATCCTGTGGGACCCTACTAATGACCCTCCTGGGATGAGACTATCCCACCAACTACGACCTCTGGGTCCGGTCCTGAGCCAACTGCCTATCCATCTGATCATCTGGTTCCCACCCCATTTCTCCCAGCTTATCCAACAGGCCCGCGTGAGGAACAGAGTCAAATGCCTTGCTGAAGTCCAGAAAGAGGACATCCACTGGTCTACACAGGTCCAAGGCACTTGTCACCCAGTCATAGAACTCACCAGGTTTGTCTGACACGATTTCCAGGATGAATCCATGCTGTCTATCGTCCAGGCACCCTGACTTATCCAGGTCCCCCTAGCCTCTCTTGACAATGCCCTCAATCACCTTGCCCACCACCGAGGTCAGGCTGACAGGCCTGTAGTTCCCTGCCACCTCCCTTGATCCCCCTATGGATGGGCACTATATGCGCCACCTTCCAGTCTTGGGGCACCCACCCTGTCCTCAGAGAGATGGTGAAAGCTCTGCAGGGTTTTGCCAGAAATCTGCAAGTTCCTTCAGCACTCTGGGATGTAATTATCCAGCCCGGTGCTTTCTCCGTCTTAAGGGAGCTGAGGGCTTCCTCACTCTCTCAGCTGTGATTTCCCTCCGTACCCTTCTCCCTGCTTAGCCCTCCCCACCTGCCAGTGATGTCCTCTCTCCCCAGACCTGCCGATCGGGTAAGGGTCTCCTCCTCAGTATTCTGTCTCCTCCCATGTATGATGCAGCACCCCATTTTCCCTGCAGGAAAACTGAGGTGGAAGTACTCATTTAGTACCTCAGCCTGTCCCCTGGGTCTTGTGCCCATCCCTCCCTGATTTAATCCTGCTAATCTGCCCTTCACCCTTCGTTTTCCCAATGTATCTAAAGAACCCTTGTTCCTCTCCTAATTTCCCTGGCCAGGTTCTGCTCCTTCCTTGCCTTAGCCGCCCTCACCACTCTAGTGGCCCTTCTAGCCATCAGCTCAGCACTCCCTCGATCCCTTTCACTCCTTGAGCACTTGAATTGCTTATAGGCTGCTTTTTCCCGCACCACCTCCTGGACCTCCCTGGTCCACCAACAGGGTTTTGGGCCCCACCGCATTTGCCTTACTCCTGCACAGGTGCTGGTAGCATCCTCCATCCCTCTCCTGATGATTTCCACCTACTATCAGCGTCCATGTCTGACCCAATCCCATCCAAATGCTCCTTAAGAATCCTTCCCATTTCCTAAAACCGCCCCTGAAGTCAGTTACTCGCCTTTGTGCAGCCTTCTACCCATCTAGGTCCAGGCAGAACCAGACCGTGGCATGGTCACTTCCCAATGGGTCCCTTACCTCCAGGCCCCAATCTGGTCACTGTCTGCCAGGACCCTATCCAGTACCTGTGCTCCTGGTCGGTTCCTCACCTGCTGAGTTAGGAAGCGCCTTGAAAGACATCCAACAGCCTCTGTTCCCTGGTCACAGAGGATGTCATAGTCTCCCAGTCTGTTCCTGGCATGTACGAGTCCCCAACACCACCACTGCTCCTCTGCCCAGTCTGCAGTGTCTCCCAACATGTGCCACCAGACTGTCCTCCAGCTCCTCCACGCCAGGGCAGGGGTCTATACACCACTCCTATTTTTACTCTCTTGCCCCCTTTGTTATCAAGGTGACCCAAATCGCCCACGGTTCCCTCCGCCTCCTCTACTCCCCTATGCCAATGCAGTTTCTGACTATCATTGCTACCCTCCTCCTTCCTCTCCCCTGTCCTTCCTGAACATAGTGTAACCCTTCAGGTTCAGGTCCCAGTCATGTCCTGTAGTGGCCCAAGTCTCAGTGACCGCTGCCACATCCACTGCTCCCTCAGTGCATCGCCTGAGCTCAGGATTTTATTGCCCAAGCTCCTGGCATTTAGCAGGACTACCTTCCACCCTTTCCCTATAGTTCCATTTCCCCTGCTCGTTCCCATGGGGATTCTGTTTTTCCCTGGTCTGCACTTTGTCAGTTGGCCTTTTCCTGCAATCCTCCTGGTCCCCAGGGGTGGAGACAGAGTCCCTCCTTTATCGGCACCCCCTTGACAGCCTTTTCTCCCATCCCACCCCCCTTCACAAGTTTAAACCCCACTTTTCACCAATGAACCCTATTTTCAACTTAAGGATTCCTCTCCTCCAAATTGAGATGTAGTCTATCTCTAGCATGCTGGTCTCTTATCCTCCCAGGTCTCCCCCAATCCCTCATCAACCCATACCTCTGGCCTCCACCACTCCCTGAGCCACTGGTTTATCTCCTAATTTTCCTTTGTGTTCCCTACTAGCCCTTGGCACTATAGGATTTCTGAGAAGAACTGTGCATCCTATGTCATGACAGACCCTGGTGAGCTCCTGAATCTTGCCTGTATCTCTAGCTCACTATTTCAATGTCATTTGTACCCAGGTGACCAGTATGTCTGGGGAACCCCACAACTTTGCCGGCTGATATACCTCGTGGCTTAGCCCTGTGCACCGTTAGTCCAGGAAGCATCTTGTTCTAACTGGCCAGGCCTTCCTCCCTATCCCATTTGATACCCTGATCATAGAACTCCCCAGCAGGAGCACCTGACCACTCCTTTTCCTCCATTCCCCCTTTCCATGTCCCTCATCCTTTCTACAGGCCCTCCACCCAGCTGGCTCCATGCTCCTCCTCTTTCTGGGTGCCACATGCCACCCCTCCTCTCCAATCCTATGCCTCCTCCTCCTGGGTATCCTTCTGTTCCTTGCTAATTCCCCCCTCACTGCTCTTCATGACTGGTCCTTCTCCCCCATCTGCAAACTAGCCTGGCTCGTCTCCTCCCTCCTCCTGTCTCCATTTAGTTCCTCCTTGCTAGTCGTGGTCCCCTGGCCTAAACCCTCAGCTCCCTTTACTGAACTCTCCTGTACTCTGGTCCTTCTCTTTACCTTCCTCCCAACTGGTCCTTCTCCTTGTGCTTTCTCCTCTTCCCCTGCCCTCCTGCTCTGATTCACTGCTCCCATTCTCCTGCATTCCAGGTCCCCTGTTCTTCCTGCTATCTGGCCCCTGCCTCCTGCCTCCCACTCCTTTACATCTCTAACTACCCCTGTCATGGCTACATCACCCCCTCATCCCTAGAGCAGAAGAAGAGAATTGAAGCTGTTACGGAGGTAAGGTCTGATCCACTTCCCTTACTTCCTTCTGTCCAGCCCTGGCCATCTGCCTACTTCCCTGAAAATGCTGTCCGTCTGCTCCTTTGTGAGGGCTCCCAGTTACCTGCCTGCTTCCTTGGTAGTGTCCTTGACCCTCTGCCAGATTCCTATGTGACCCCTGAGTATTCTCCTGCACCTTTCCCTATGCCCCACCCCCAGTGCTTGGTGCAACCCTGTGGAGATTCCCAGCCCCTTCCCAACCATACCACCCCCTTCCTCAAGCTTTCTCCTAATCCCGCAACCTCCTCCCTAGCTGTGCTAGCTGGTAGCACACTGGGCAACCACTCGAACTCCAAGCCCAGTCCAGTATCATGGCTGCTCCACACCCCTGTGCACCCCACCACCCTCCCAAAGATGCTGCCCTAATGATGTGTGGTTCCATCCCTCCAAATAGGTTTCCTTGGGTGAGCACTAGGTTCCCCCTAGTCCAAGATACCCCTCCTGCCTAATCAGGTCACCCACTAATCTTAGAGACAGTCCTACTGTACACCAGTAACCCTGTTTCTAGGTGCAGTACAACACATTAAACTTATAAGGAAATGAACAACTCCCAAAGCTCCTCTCCCAGCCTTTAAATCCTACCCCCAGTGGCTAGAACTACATGAGCTGCACCTGCAGCCTTTTTCTCTCAATTGCAGGGCAGGTGTTCCCCATAAATTTGCAGACTCTGGGGAGGAGGGGTGGGGGAGGGTGGGTTTGGGCAGACACCTGACTCGAGAGAGAGTGTATCAGCCCTGTGTCTCCTCTCCAAGCCCAGCAACCAAAAGAACTAGGCCCAAGCAAATCCCACCAAATAGGTTTTAAATCAGAAGAAATAGGCTCTACCAGCGCAGCCTGTTACACAGTGAAACATCCACAAATGAGCCCCCATTTACAGCCACCAAATCAGTTTACAAACATCCAACAGCACCCAAAACAATACCCTGCTAGCCCCTTAGAAGTAAGAAAGAAAAGAACTAACCTACCAAGTAAAATCCACAAGAACCCTGTGAAACAACAGCAGCAGCTACTGTCCTGGAACACAACTGATCATGTCCCTTCCAGTTCTTTCTCAGAATAATCCTTATTACCAGTAAATTTACCAAAATCGATAAACAATTTTTAAATTCCTCTTTGTATCCAACCACCAATGCATCCAATCTCGTAAAATTCTGCCACAGATTTCTATAAAAATAGATTTGCCAACTTAATCTAAGCTCTGAGTGTTGTAAAACAAACATTCAGCTTCCACCTCAAGTAATAGCAGGAATCTAGCAGGAATATTTCGGAAAGATATATCACATAATAGCAGAACATGATCAGTAAATTCAGAAAAAGAAAGTTGAAATCTTGAGGATATAAAACTGAGATACAAAATGAAATCTATACTGCGTAGACAATGCACTTCTATAATATGTGGCTCCTGTATCTTGGTACAGAAATCTATAAGCATCTTTAAGGCCTGTAAGCAATAAAAGTATCTCTAAGAGCATGAGAGTCACAATAAACCTTCTTTGAATGTTATCTTTAAGTTTTAAATCTAACCCACAGTTCATATCCTCCCCCAGAGCACATGCCGCTCAGTAAAAAGAAAAGGCTTATATTAAATAAATCCACTCTAGCTGCTTTACTTTGTGGAGCATAAGTGTTAATCAGGCGACAGGAAACCCATACCAATAGCAATCTACCAAAAGGGCCCGCCCAGGGACAATATCTAAAATTTGCTGGACTTTGACATGAGATGTATAGAACAAAATCCCTAAGCCATCCGCAGCATCCCCCCAAATGTCCCAAAGGAAATCCCCAGGGCCACAGTCTTTAGTGGAAGAAATATCATGCAGGAATGAAGCCTAGTTTCTTGTAAAAAGGATATCAGTTTTAAATCCTTACAGAAGGATAAAATGCAGCTTTTTCTTAATGTTCTGTATATCTCGAACATTAAGAGAAGTTATACGTAAGGAGGTCATAAAACAAAATAGGGAAAAGAAAAATTAATCCTTATCTTTTTCCTTTTTTTCCTAATTTCTTTTAACTCCCCTACCAGACAGAACCTGTGTTATTGTCGTATTCATCTCTGAGACCACCTCAGACCTGGAAGAAACATCAGACTCAGAACCCATATCTCCATCTAGAAGTACCTGATAGGTATTCTGAAGTGGGATCTGTACAGGTTGGGCCTTACTTTTACTAACAGACCTAGTCACCCTTTAGGGAGCTGAAAATCAGTCTGGGCCATAGGTTTCTGTAAGTTAGGAAATTACAGGAGAAGACTGAGAGGGCACAAGTTCTTCAGGGTATAAGAAAAGGAAGCACCAGTATCTCGAAGGGGGGCCTGCAGTATGGAGTAGGGCTAGAGGGAGAAGCATCGGGTGTGACTAGTTGGTCTAGCTTGGGGTTCTCCTTCAGCTGAGGCTGCGTGCCCCTGGCCTACATCTATCTTGGGCCTGACTGATCAGGGAGTCCTTATCTGGGCCTCCAGGTCTATTCTGACCTGCCCAGGGACATTGATGGTATGCATGGGTCTATTCTTCACATAAATTACAGCGAAGACATTTCTGCAAACAGCACTATCATGGTCATAATCACCACACAAAGCACAGCGATCTGATCAAAGTACTGCTAAGGATAAGCCTACCACTACCACACTTATAACAAAGCTGGCTGACCTGTAAAAACAGACACCCCTATCTTTACCCAAAAATAAGCTGTTAGGTATATAGAACCTCATTTTCTACTATTTGTAATTTAACTTTAAATCTCCAGTTCCCTGTCCAAATTCCTCCAAATCCATGATGGCCCGGAGGGCCAACACATCACATTTTTTTCCTAACCAAAAAGAATATCCCCACATTAACACCCTCATTCCTAAACATGATATTAATAGTTTTAAAGAGGGGTTTTGTTAATGGTATTGCCCAAAAAGGGTGTCCATAATGCAGTCATTTTAAGAGATTCATATTTCCTCAAAAGTGTCTAACCCTATAAATGTTTTAAAGCTGACATCAAAATAATCTTCAACTCTAATATTAATTAGGGCAAATATGTCCTCAGCACGAAAATGCATAGAATAAGTAATAAAGTCCTGGCAACATAAATCCTATCCGATGCTCTTCTGTAGACCAATTTATACCGCAAGTGGACAGCATTACGGGCGGGAGCTTGCTCAACCTTGTATTTTTGAACAGGTCTGAAAAATAGGCCCACGCCTGCCTCCTGTCTTCATTTGGGGATCCTAGGTAGTAGTCTCAGAAGCCAGGCCAGAAGGTCCCGATGCTTCCATTAATAGTTCTGTCAGTAAGTACCCCCTCTCCCCGATGCTACAGCAGTAGCAGATGATGCAGAAACACTGACAGAAACTGCCTCCAAAGGGGGAGAACCACTCACAGAAGTACCTGAAAAAGTTTCCCAAGTCTTATCTGGGAGCCATCGTCCATCAGCTCCTTGTATCCATCCAGCTTTTTGCAGAGCCGACTCTTTTGTCCAGCCTTCACCCATGAAGGGAACATCTTGCCCTGAAGCAATAAACGATTTCCGCATTCCAGCGGAGAAATCCTTCAATGCATCTGACACTGACGCACTACCCTCGCTCCACTCACCAGAAGCTTGTCACTACTGTCAGGTCGACAGACAGGCCTGTCAAGCAGGGGAACAATCTCCAAAGGGCGTGCTTCATCAGAAAATGTATTAAAATCCTTGGACTGTAAGTGTAAAGCTGAAGAACTCGCCGATTCTGCCACTGCAGATTCACAAGGTGCATCAAACGGCACAAGAGAAATCAAAGTTGCAGCATCCAAAGGTAACAGTTCTTTTTGCAGCGCTTCATGTTGTGATTTAAACTGCTCTTCTTTCTTAGCAGCTCTAAAACTAATTTCTTTATCTGATACAGTCTAAACATTATCAGGAAGTGTACGGTACCTGGGTTTTCTTCAGCATCCTCCATGATCTGAGACCAATCCATGTTATCTTCTAAAGAAACATACCGCACATCATTCTCCTCCATTGATGCACTTAAGTCTTTCTCATTTGCCGAAACTGCAGCCTCCAAAACAATAGCTTGACCTTCCACTCGCTTGCAAGTTTGTAGGCCTTGAAACCAGGCCTCCTCCTTGCAGCACATCCTGCTCCCTGCCACATCAGCACTTCCTCCTCCTCCTGTGTCCGGCTGCAAACTGAGCTCTCCATCCTGTCCACAGGAGTGACAACACCCTTGCAGGCAGAGTAGGGGAATTTCCGCTGTCCTGGCCAATTTCCATTCACTAAAAATAACACCAATCGCTTAATCTGGTTCAATTTCAGTTGGTTACCATCTGTATCCCTCGTTGCCCCTGAAAAGGGGACTTCTATTCTTAGTGGGCCTACCGGGTCAACAAAATTAAAAAAAATAAAATAAAAATGTGCTGCAGAGTGGCAGACGAGGCACCCCACAGCTCAATGGCTGTGTATTATACGCTGTGTATTATACAACAGTGTGGCAGAGCAGGCACCACACAACTCAACAGCTGTGTACTGTACTGCAGTGTGGCAGACAAAGCACCCCACGGCTCAATGGATGTGTACTGTACTGCAGTGTGGCAGCTGAGGTACCCCACAGCTCACTGGCTGTGTATTGTACAACAGTGTGGCAGACAAGGCACCCCATGGCACAATGGCTGTGTATTGTACAACAGTGAGGCAGACAAGGCACCCCACAGCTCAATGGTTGTGTACTGTACTGCAGTGTGGCAGATGAGGTACCCCACGGCTCAATATGGCTGTGTATTATACAACAGTGTGGCTGAGTAGGCACCACACAGCTCAACAGCTGTGTACTGTACTGCAGTGTGGCAGACAAGGCATCTCACTACTCAATGGCTGTGTACTGTACTGCTGGGTGGCAGACAAAGCACCCCACAGCTCAATGGCTGTGTACTGTACTGCAGTGTGGCAGACAAGGCACCCCATGGCTCAATGGCTGTGTACTGTACTGCAGTGTGGCAGATGAGATACACCATGGTTCAATGGCTGTGTACTGTACTGCAGTGTGGCAGTCAAAGCACCCCACGGCTCAATGGCTGTGTGTATTGTACAACAGAGTGGCAGACAAGGCACCCCATGGCTCAATGGCTGTGTATTGTACAACAGTGAGGCAGATGAGGTACCCCATGGTTCAATGGCTGCGTACTGTACTGCAGTGTGGCAGACAAAGCACCCCACGGCTCAATGGCTGTGTACTGTACTGCAGTGTGGCAGATGAGGTATTCCACGGCTCAATGGCTGTGTACTGTGCTGCAGTGTGGCAGATAAGATACCCCATGGCTCAATGGTTGTGTACTGTAGTGTACTGTAGTGTGGCAGACAATGCACACCATGGCTCAATGGCTGTGTACCGTACCGCAGTGTGGCAGATGAGTTACCCCACAGCTCAATGGCTATGTATTGTACAACAGTGTGGCAGACAAAGCACCCCATGGCTCAATGGCTGCGTACTGTACTGCAGTGTGACAGACAAGGCACCCCACGGCTCAATGGCTGTGTACTGTACTGCAGTGTGGCGGATGAGATACACCATGGCTCGATGACTGTGTATTGTACAACAGTCTGGCAGACAAGGCACCCCATGGCACAATGGCTGTGTATTGTACAACAGTGAGGCAGACCAGTCACCCCACAGCTCAATGGCTGTGTACTGTACTGCAGTGTGGCAGATGAGGTACTCCACGGCTCAATGGCTGTGTACTGTACTGCAGTGTGGCAGACAAGGCACCTCTGGTTCAGTGGCTGTGTACCGTACCGCAGTATGGCGGATGAGGCACCCCATGGCATCAATGGTTGTGTACTGTACTGTAGTGTGGCAGACTAGGCACCCTCATGGCTCAATGGCTGTACTGTACTGTAGCAGTGGCAGATGGGCATGCACACCATGGCCTTAATGGCTGTGTACTGTCGTAGTGTGGCACACATGGCACACCACGGCTCAATGGTTGTGTACTGTAGCAGTGTGGCAGACTAGGCACCCCATGGCCCAATAGATGGTACTGAACTGTAGGGTGGCAGACAAGGCACACCATGGCTCAATGGCTGTGTACTGTACTGCAGTGTGGCAGACAAGGCACCTCATGGCTCAATGGCTGTGTACTGTACTGTACTGTAGTGTGGCAGACAAGGCACCTCATGGCTCAATGGCTGTGTACTGTACTGTAGTGTGGCAGACAAGGCACCTCATGGCTCAATGGCTGTGTACTGTACTGTAGTGTGGCAGACAAGGCACCTCATGGCTCAATGGCTGTGTACTGTACCGCACTGTAGTGTGGCAGACAAGGCACCCTCATAGCTCAATGGTTGTGAACCCAAATGAAAGTGTGGCAGACAAGGCACACCCATGGCTCAATGTTGTGTACTGTAGTGTGGCAGACCATGCACCTCATGGCTCAGTGGCTGTGTACTGTACTGCAGTGGGCAGACAAGGCAACCTCATGGCTCAGTGGCTGTGTACTGTACTGTAGTGTGGGCAGACAAGGCACCTCATGGCTCAATGGCTGTGTACTGTACTGTAGTGTGGCAGACCAGGCACCTCATGGCTCAATGGCTGTCTGTGTACTGTAGTGTGGCAGACAAGGCACGCCATGGCTCAATGGCTGAGTACTGTACTGTACTGTGTGTGGCAGACAAGACACCCCTGGCTCAATGGCTGTGACTGTACTGTAGTGTGGCAGACAAGGCACCTCATGGCTCAATGGCTGTGTACTGTACTGTACTGTAGTGTGGCAGACAAGGCACCTCATGGCTCAATGGTTGTGAACTGTACTGTAGTGTGGCAGACAAGGCACACCATGGCTCAATGGTTGTGTACTGTACTGTACAGTAGTGTGGCAGACTAGGCACCTCATGGCTCAATGGCTGTGTACTGTACTGTAGTGTGGCAGACAATGCACCTCATGGCTCAATGGCTGTGTGCTGTGCTGTACTGTACTGTGGCAGACAAGACACCTCATGGCTCAATGGTTGTGAACTGTACCTGTAGGTGGCAGACAAGGCACACCATGGCTCAATGGAGTGTACTGTACTGCAGTGTGGCAGACTAGGCACCTCATGGCTCAATGGCTGTGTGCACTGTACTGTAGTGTGCAGACAAGGCACACCATGGCTCAATGGCTGTGTACTGTACTGTAGTGTGGTACACAAGGCACACCATGGCTCAATGGTTGTGTACTGTACTGTGTTGGCAGATCAGGGCACCCCATGGCTCAACTAGATGGCACTCGAACTGTAGGGTGGCAGATGGGCGCAACACCATGGCTCAATGGCTGTGCACTGTACTGCAGTGTGGCAGACAAGGCACCTCATGGCTCAATGGCTGCGTACTGTACTGTACTGTAGTGTGGCAGACAAGGCACCTCATGGCTCAATGGCTGTGTGCTGTACTGTACTGTAGTGTGGCAGACAAGGCACCTCATGGCTCAATGGCTGTGTACTGTACTGTAGTGTGGCAGACAGGCACCTCATGGCTCAATGGCTGTGTACTATACCGTACTGTAGTGTGGCAGACAAGGCACCTCATGGCTCAATGGTTGTGAACTGTACCGTAGTGTGGCAGACAAGGCACACCATGGCTCAATGGTTGTGTACTGTACTGTAGTGTGGCAGACTATGCCCCTCATGGCTCAGTGGCTGTGTACTGTACTGTAGTGTGGCAGACAAGGCACCTCATGGCTCAGTGGCTGTGTACTGTACTGTAGTGTGGCAGACAAGGCACCTCATGGCTCAATGGCTGTGTACTGTACTGTAGTGTGGCAGACTAGGCACCTCATGGCTCAATGGCTGTGTACTGTACTGTAGTGTGGCAGACAAGGCACCTCATGGCTCAATGGCTGTGTACTGTACTGTACTGTAGTGTGGCACACAAGGCACCTCATGGCTCAATGGTTGTGAACTGTACTGTAGTGTAGCAGACAAGGCACACCATGGCTCAATGGTTGTGTACTGTACTGTACAGTAGTGTGGCAGACTAGGCACCTCATGGCTCAATGGCTGTGTACTGTACTGTAGTGTGGCAGACAAGGCACCTCATGGCTCAATGGCTGTGTACTGTATTGCAGTGTGGCAGACAAGGCACCTCATGGCTCAATGGCTGTGTACTGTACTGTGGCAAACAAGGCAACCTCATGGCTCAATGGCTGTGCACTGTACTGTAGTGTGTGGCAGTGCGCACACCATGGCTCAATGGTTGTGTACTGCACTGTAGTGGCAGACAAGGCACACCATGGCTCAATGGCTGTGAACTGTACTGTAGTGTGGCAGACAAGGCACACCATGGCTCAATGGCTGTGTACTGTACTGCAGTGTGGGCAGACAAGGCACATCAGGCTCAAATGGCTGTGTACTGTACTGTAGTGTGGCAGACAAGGCACTCATGGCTCAATGGCTGTGTACTGTACTGTAGTGTGGCAGACAAGGCACACCATAGCTCAATGGCTGTGTACTGTACTGCAGTGTGGCAGACAAGGCACCACCATGGCTGCATGGCTGTGTACTGTACTGTAGTGTGGCAGACAAGGCACCCTCATGGCTCAATCCTGTGAACTGTACATTGTGTGTGGCAGACAAGGCACACCATGGCTCAATGGTTTACTGTACTGTAGTGTGGCAGACTAGGCACCTCATGGCTCAATGGCTGTGTACTGTACTGTAGTGTGGCAGACAAGGCACCTCATAGCTCAATGGCTGTGTACTGTACTGTAGTGTGGCAGACGAGGCACCTCATGGCTCAATGGCTGTGTACTGTACTGTAGTGTGGCAGACAAGGCACCTCATGGCTCAATGGCTGTGTACTGCACAGCAGTGTGGGCAGACAAGGCACCCCATGGCTCAATGGCTGTGTACTGTACTGTAGTGTGGCAGACAAGGCACACCATGGCTCAATGGCTGTGTACTGTACTGTAGTGTGGCAGACTAGGCACCTCATGGCTCAATGGCTGTGTACTGTACTGTAGTGTGGCAGACAATGCACCTCATGGCTCAATGGCTGTGTGCTGTACTGTACTGTGGCACAAGGCACCTCATGGCTCAATGGTTGTGAACTGTACTGTAGTGTGGCAGACAAGGCACACCATGGCTCCGTTGTTGTGTACTGGTACTGTAGTGTGGGCAGACTAGGCACCCCTCATGGCCTGCAATGGCTGTGTACTGTACTGTAGTATGGCAGACAAGGCACACCATGGCTCAATGGCTGTGTACTGTACTGTAGTGTGGCACACAAGGCACACCATGGCTCAATGGTTGTGTACTGTACTGTAGTGTGGCAGACTAGGCACCTCATGGCTCAATAGATGTGTACTGAACTGTAGGGTGGCAGACAAGGCACACCATGGCTCAATGGCTGTGTACTGTACTGCAGTGTGGCAGACAAGGCACCTCATGGCTCAATGGCTGTGTACTGTACTGTACTGTAGTGTGGCAGACAAGGCACCTCATGGCTCAATGGCTGTGTACTGTACTGTAGTGTGGCAGACAAGGCACCTCATGGCTCAATGGCTGTGTACTGTACTGTAGTGTGGCAGACAAGGCACCTCATGGCTCAATGGCTGTGTACTGTACCGTACTGTAGTGTGGCAGACAAGGCACCTCATAGCTCAATGGTTGTGAACTGTACCGTAGTGTGGCAGACAAGGCACACCATGGCTCAATGGTTGTGTACTGTAGTGTGGCAGACTATGCACCTCATGGCTCAGTGGCTGTGTACTGTACTGTAGTGTGGCAGACAAGGCACCTCATGGCTCAGTGGCTGCGTACTGTACTGTAGTGTGGCAGATGGGGCACCTCATGGTTCAATGGTGGCTGTGTACTGTACTGTAGTGTGGGCAGAATTAGGCAACTTCATGGCTCAATGGCTGTGTACTGTACTGTAGTGTGGCAGACAAGGCACGCCATGGCTCAATGGCTGAGTACTGTACTGTACTGTAGTGTGGCAGACAAGACACCTCATGGCTCAATGGCTGTGTACTGTACTGTAGTGTGGCAGACAAGGCACCTCATGGCTCAATGGCTGTGTACTGTACTGTACCGTAGTGTGGCAGACAAGGCACCTCATGGCTCAATGGTTGTGAACTGTACTGTAGTGTGGCAGACAAGGCACACCATGGCTCAATGGTTGTGTACTGTACTGTACAGTAGTGTGGCAGACTAGGCACCTCATGGCTCAATGGCTGTGTACTGTACTGTAGTGTGGCAGACAATGCACCTCATGGCTCAATGGCTGTGTGCTGTGCTGTACTGTACTGTGGCAGACAAGACACCTCATGGCTCAATGGTTGTGAACTGTACTGTAGTGTGGCAGACAAGGCACACCATGGCTCAATGGTTGTGTACTGTACTGTAGTGTGGCAGACTAGGCACCTCATGGCTCAATGGCTGTGTACTGTACTGTAGTGTGGCAGACAAGGCACACCATGGCTCAATGGCTGTGTACTGTACTGTAGTGTGGCACACAAGGCACACCATGGCTCAATGGTTGTGTACTGTACTGTAGTGTGGCAGACTAGGCACCTCATGGCTCAATAGATGTGTACTGAACTGTAGGGTGGGCAGACAAGGCACACCATGGCTCAATGGCTGTGTACTGTACTGCAGTGTGGCAGACAAGGCACCCCATGGTTCAATGGCTGTGTACTGTACTGTACTGTAGTGTGGGCAGATAGGCACCTTTATGGCTCAAATGGCTGTGTACTTGTACTGTACCAGTAGTGTGGGCAGACAAGGCACCCTCATGGCTCAAATGGCTGTGTACTGTACTGTAGTGTGGCAGACAAGGCACCTCATGGCTCAATGGCTGTGTACTATACTTGCACTGTAGTGTGGCAGACAAGGCACCCCATGGCTCAATGGTTGTGAATGTAAACAGAGTGTGGCAGACAAGGCACACTATGGCTCAATGGTTGTGTACTGTACTGTAGTGTGGCAGACTATGCACCCTTATGGCTCAGTGGCTGTGTACTGTACGCTGTAGTGTGGCAGACAAGGCACCTCATGGCTCAGTGGCTGTACTGTACTGGTAGTGTGGCAGACAAGGCACCTCATGGCTCAATGGCTGTACTGTACTGTAGTGGCAGACTAGGCATCCTGCGGCTCAACTGGCTGTGTACTGTACTGTAGTGTGGCAGACAAGGCACCTCATGGCTCAATGGCTGTGCACTACTGTACTGTAGTGTGTGCACAAGGCACCTCATGGCTCAATGGTTGTGAACTGTACTGTAGTGTGGCAGACAAGGTCACACCATGGCTCAATGGTTGTGTACTGTACTGTACAGCAGTGCAAGGACTAGGCAACCCTCATGGCTCAATGGCTGTGTACTGTACCAGTGTGGCAGACAAGCACCTCATGGCTCAATGGCTGTGTACTGTATTGCAGTGTGGCAGACAAGGCACTCATGGTTCAATGGCTGTGTACTGTACTGTGGCAAACAAGGCACCATGGCTCAATGGCTGTGTACTGTACTGTAGTGTGGGCAGAAAAGGCACACCATGGCTCAATGGTTGTGTACTGCACTGTAGTGTGCAGACAAGGCAACACCATGGCTCAATGGTTGTGAACTGTACTGTAGTGTGGCAGACAAGGCACACCATGGCTCAATGGCTGTGTACTGTACTGCAGTGTGCAGGACAAGGCACATCATGGTTCAATGGCTGTGTACTGTGCAGTGTGTGGCAGACAAGGCACCTCATGGCTCATCTGCTGTGTACTGTACTGTAGTGTGGCAGACAAGGCAGCCATGGCTCAATGGCTGTCACTGTACTGTGGTGTGGCAGACAAGGCACCTCATGGCTCAATGGCTGTGTACTGTACTGTGGTGTGGCAGACAAGGCACACCATGGCTCAATGGCTGTGTACTGTACTGTTGTGGCAGACAAGGTACCTCATGGCTCAATGGCTGTGTACTGTACTGTGTGGCAGACAAGGACACCCATGGCTCAATGGTTGTGAACTGTACTAGTGTGTCAGACCAGGCACCGCGAGTTAATGGCGGTGTACTGTACTGTAGTGTCAGGCAGGCACCTCATGGCTGGCCGGCTGTACGTACTGTAGTGTGGCAGACAAGGCACACCAGCTCAATGGCTGCACTGTACTGTAGTGTGGCAGACAAGGCACCTCGTGGTTCAATGGCTGGTACTCAGTGTGGTGGAGGCACGTACACCATGGCTAGTTGTGTACTGTACTGTAGTGTGGCAGACAAGACATCATGTTCAATGGTTGTGTACTGTACTGTGGTGAGGTAGACAAGGCACATCATAGCTCAATGGCTGTGTACTGTATCAGGTGTGGGCAGACAAGGCATCTCGTGGCTCAATGGTTGTGAACTGTCTGAGTGTGGCAGACAAGGCACCTCATGGCTCAATGGCTGTGTACTGTACCGTATGAGTGTGGCAATGGCACCTCTGGCTCAATGGTTGTGAACTGACCAGTGTGGGCAGACAAGGCACACCATGGCTCAATGGTTGTGTACTACTTGGGTGGCAGACTATGCACCTCATGGCTCAGTTGTGTACTGTATTGTAGTGGCAGACAAGGCACCTCATGGTTCAGTGTGTGTACTGTACTGTAGTGTGGCAGACAAGGCACCCGGTGGCTCAATGGCTGTGTACTGTACTGTAGGGTGGCAGTGGCGGCACTTCATGGCCTGTGGCTGTACGTACTGTAGTGGCAGACCAGGCACCCCATGGCTCAATGGCTGTGTATTGTATTAGTGTGGCACGCCTATGGCTCAATGGCTGAGTACTGTACTGTAGTGTGGGCAGACAAGGCACCATGGCTCAGTGGCTGTGTACTGTACTGTAGTGTGGCGACTAGGCACCTCATGGCTCAACTGGTGTACTGGGACTGTAGGGTGAGACAAGGCACACCATGGCTCAATGGCTGTGTACTGTACTGCAGTGTGGCGACAAGGCACCTCATGGTTCACTGGGCTGGTACCATTCAATTGTAGTGTGGTGATAAGGCACCTCATGGTTCAATGGCTGTGTACTGTAGTGTGGGCATGGCACCTCATGCCAATGGCTGTGTATTGTACTGTAGTGGCAGACAAGGCACCATGGCTCACTGGCTGTGTACTACTGTACTGTAGTGTGGCAGACAAGGCACCCTCATGGCTCAATGGTTGTGAACTGTACCAGGGCAGACAAGGCACACCATGGCTCAATGGTTGTGTACTGTACTGCACAGTAG
Organism: Neoceratodus forsteri; assembly: GCA_016271365.2. NCBI lineage: Eukaryota > Metazoa > Chordata > Ceratodontiformes > Ceratodontidae > Neoceratodus > Neoceratodus forsteri. Next base: position 38,710,367 of record CM028132.1, on the reverse strand, counting down.
TGTGTAGACTAAATCATGGCTCAATGGCTGTGTACTGTGGTGGTGTGGCAGACAATGCCTCATGGCTGTGGCTGTGTGCGTACTGTACTGTGAGACAAGGCACCCAGGCAATGGTTGTGAACTGTACTGTAGTGGCAGACAAGGCATACCATGGTTCAATGGTTGTGTACTGTACTGTAGTGTGGCAGACTAGGCACCTCATGGCTCACCTTGTACTGTACTGTAGTGTGATAGACAAGGCACACCATGGCTCAATGGCTGGTACTGTACTGTAGTGTGGCACACAAGGCACACTATGTTCAATGGTTTGTACTGTACTGTAGTGAAGCAGACTAGGCACCTCATGGCTCACTAGATATCAACTGTAGGTGGACAAGGCACACCATGGCTCGCTGGCTGTACTGTACTGCAGTGTGGGCAGACACACCTCATGGCTCAATGGCTGTGTACTGTACTGTACTGTAGGTCAGACAAGGCACTCATGGCTCAATGGCTGTGTACTGTACCAGCTCAGGTGGCAGACAAGGCACCTCATGGCTCAATGGCTGGTACTGTACTGTAGTGTGGCAGACAAGGCACCTTATGGCTCAATGGCTGTGTACTGTACTGTATTAGTGTGGCAGACAAGGCACCATGGCTCAATGGTTGAACTGTACCGTAGTGTGGCAGACAGCACACCATGGCTCACTGGTTGTGTACTGTACTGTAGTGTGTGAATTACACCTCATGGCCAGTGGCTGTGACTGACAGTGTGGCAGACAAGGCACCTCATGGCTCAATGCGTACTGTACTGTAGTGTGGCAGATAAGGCACCTGATGGTTCAATGGCTGTGTACTGTACTGCAGGTGGTAGACAAGTCACACCATACCAATGGCTGGGGTACTGTACTGTAGGCAGACAAGGCACCCCGGCTCAATGGCTGTGTACTGTAGGCAGACAAGGCACTCATGGCTCAATGGTTGTGTACTGTACTGTCTGTACTGTAGTGGCAGACAAGGCACACTATGGCTCAACGTTGGAACCGTATTGTAGTGTGGCAGACAAGGCACATCATAGTTCAATGCTGTGTACTGTACTGTAGTGTGGCAGACAAGGCATCTCATGGCTCAATGTGTGAACTGTACTGTAGTGTGGCAGACAAGGCACCATGGCTCAATGTTGTGAATTGCACCGTAGTGTGGCAGACAAGGCACATCTGGCTCCTGGTGTGTACTGTACTGTAGTGTGGCACTATGCACCCATGGCTCAGTGGCTGTGTCTGTCCTGGTGGCAGACAAGGCACCTCATGGCTCAGTGGCTGTGTACTGTACTGTAGTGGCAGACAAGGCACTCATGGCTCAATGGCTGTGTACTGTACTGTAGGGTGGCAGACAAGGTTCCCATGGCCATTGGTTGTGTACTGTACTGTAGTGTGGGCAGACTAGGCCCTCATGTCTCAATGGCTGTGTACTGTATGAGTGTGGCAGACAAGGCACGCCATGGTTCAATGGCTGAGTACTGTACTGTACTGTAGTGGCAGACAAGGCACCTCATGGCTCAGTGGCTGTGTACTGTACTGTGTGGCAGATTAGGGCCTCATGGCTCAATAGATGGTTTGAATTGTAGTGGCATGAAGGCACACCATGGCTCAATGGCTGTACTGTACTGCAGTGTGGGGTGACAAGGCACTTCTGGCTCAATGCTGTACTGTGCTGTACTGTACTGTGGCAGACAAGGCACCTCATGGCTCAATGGCTGTGTCGTACTGTAGTGTGGCAGACACACTCATGGCTCAATGGCTGTGTGTACTGTAGTGGGCAGACAAGGCACCTCATGGCTCAGTAACATGCACCGACTGTAGTGTGGCAGACAAGGCCTCGGCTCAATGGTTGTGAACTGTTGTAGTGTGGCAGACAAGGCACACCATGGCTCAATGGTTGTGTACTGTACTGTAGTGTGGCAGATATGCACCTCATGGCTCAGTGGCTGTGTACTGCACTTAGTTGGTAGGAGAGGCACCTCATGGCTCAGTGGCGTGTACTGTGTAGTGTGTGAACAAGGCACCTCATGGCTCAATGGCTGTGTACTGTACTGTAGTGTGGCAGACTAGGCACCTCATGGCTCACTGGCTGTGTACACTAGGTGGCAGACAAGCACGCCATGGCTCAATGGCTGAGTACTGTACTGTACTGTAGTGGGCAGACAAGACACCTCATGGCTCAATGGCTGCACTGTACTGTGTGTGGCAGACAAGGCACCTGGTGGCTCAATGGCTGTACTGTACTGTACTGTAGTGTGCACACACACCTCATGGCCTGTGGTTGTGAACTGTACTGTAGTGTGGCAGGCACACCATGGCTCAATGGTTGTACTGTACTGTACAGTAGTGTGGCAGACTAGCACCCTGGCTCAATGGCTGTGTACTGTACTGTAGGCAGACAAGGCACTCTGGTTCAATGGCTGTGTACTATTGCAGTGGTGACAAGGCACCCATGGCTGGGTGGCTGTGTACTGTACTGTGCAAACAAGGCACCTCATGGCTCAATGCTGTACTGTACTGTAGTGTTGAGAAAAGGCATACCATGGCTCAATGGTTGTGTACGCACTGTGTGTGGCAGACAAGGCACACCATGGTCAATGGTGGAACTGTACTGTGGCAGACAAGGCACACCATGGCTCAATGGTTGTATTGTACTGCAGTGTGCAGACAAGCACATGGTGCCAATGGCTGGTACTGTATTGTAGTGTGGCAGACAAGGCACCATGGCTCAAGGCTGCCTGTACTGTGGCAACAAGGCACCTCATGGCTCAATGGCTGTGTACTGTACTGTAGTGTGGCAGAAAAGCACACCAACAATGGTTGTGTACTGCACTGTAGTGTGGCAGACAAGGCACACCATGGCTCAACGGTTGTGAACTGACCAGTGTGGTGACAAGGCATATCATAGCTCAATGGCTGTACTGTACTGTAGTGGCAGACAAGGCATCTCATGGCTCAATGGTTGTGAACTGTACTGTAGTGTGTGGCAAGGCACACCATGGCTGGGGTTGGCTGTGTACTGTACTGTACTGTAGGGCAGACAAGGCACCTCATGTCTAATGTTGTAACTGTACTGTGTGAAGACAAGCAACATGGCTCAATGGTTGTGTACCGTACTGTAGCAGACTAGGCACCTCTTGACTTAATGGCTGTGTACTGTACCGCAGTGTGGCAGATGAGGGTTCCACGGCTCAATGGTTGTGTACTGTGCCGCGGGTGGCAGATAATTCTGGCATGGCTCAATGGTTGTGTACTGTAGTGGCAGACAATGGTCACTATGTGCCATGTTGTGCCGTGCCGCGGTGTGGCAGATGAGGTACCCCAGCCCAATATGTATTGTACAACATTGGCAGACAAAGCGCCGCGGCTCAATGGGCGCGGCTTCACTGTGTGTGACAGACAAGGCATCTATGGCTCAATGGCTGTGTACTGTACTGCAGTGTGGCGGATAAGATACCCGTGGCTGGCTGACTGTGTATTGTACAACGTCTGGCAGACAAGGCACCCATGGCACAATGGCTGTGTATTGTGCAACAGTGAGGCAGACCACCCACAGCTCAATGGTGTACTGTACCGTGCAGATGAGGTACTACTTCTCAATGGCTGTGTACTGTACTGCAGTGTGGCGGATGAGGTACCCCATGGCTCAATGGTTGTGTGTTGTACTGTGTGGCAGACACACTCTGGTTCAGTGGTTGTGTCACCGCAGTATGGCGGATGAGGTAACCCATGGCCAATGGTTGTGTACTGTACTGTAGTGTGGCAGACTAGGCACCACTTAATGGCACACTGCAGGGTATGGATGAGATACCCATGGCTCAATGGTGTGTACTGTACTGCAGTGGCAGACAAGGCACACCATAGCTGTGGCTGTACTGTGCCGTGGGCGACAAGGCACCTCGTGGCTCAATGGCTGTGCTTTCTGTAGTGTAGGGATACGCACACCATGGCCAATGGCTGAACTGTACTGTAGGTGGCAGACAAGGCACCATAGCTCAATAGCTGTGTATTGTACTGTAGTGTGGCAGACAAGGCACCTCGGCTCAATGGCGTGTACTGTACTGTAGTGTGGCAGACAAGGCACCCTGCTCAATGGTGTGTACTGTACTGTACTGTACTGTAGTGTGGGGACATGCACACTATGGCTCAACGGTTGTGAACCGACTGTAGTGTGCAGACAAGGCACATCATAGCTCAATGGCTGTGTACGTACTGTGTGTGCAGACAAGGCATCTCATGGCTCAATGGTTGTGAACTGTACTGCAGTGGGCAGACAAGGCACCTCATGGCTCAATGGCTGTGTGCCGTACTGTGGCAAACAAGGCACTCTCATGGCTCAATGGTTGTACTGTACTGTCGTGTGGCAGAAAAGGCACACCATGGCTCAATGGTTGTGTACTGCACTGTGTGTCAGACAAGGCCATGGCTCAATGGTTGTGAACTGTACTGTAGTGTATAGACAAGGCACACTATGGTTCAATGGCTGTGTACTGTACTGCAGTGTGGCAGACAAGGCAATCATGGCTCAATGGCTGTACTGTATTGTAGTGTGGGCAGACAAGGCACCTCATGGCTCAATGGTGTGTACTGTATCAGTGGCAGACAAGGCACCTCATGGCTGTGCTGTGTACTGTGGTGTGGCAGACAAGGCACACCATGCTCAATGGTTGTGAACTGTACTGTAGTGTTGGCGACAAGGCACACCATGGCTCAATGGCTGTGTACTGTACTGCGTGTGTGCATGGCATACTATGGCTCAATGGCTGTGTACTGTACTGTAGTGTGGCAGACACCAGCTCAATGGCTGTGTACTGTACTGTTGTGTGGCAGACAAGGCACCTCATGGCTCAATGGCTGTGTACTGTGTGTCAGACAAGGCACCCTCATGGCTCAATGGTTGTGTACTGTACTGTACTGTGTGGGCACAAGGCACACTATGGCTCAACGGTGAACTGTGACTGTAGTGTGGCAGACAGCACATCATACCAATGGCTGGGGTGTACTGTAGTGTGTCAGACAGTATCTATGGCTCAATGGTTGTGACTGTACTGTAGTGGCAGATGGGCAAATTATGGCTCAATGGCTGTGTACTGTACTGGTATTGCGTGTGGCGATTGGCCTCATGGCTCAATGGTTGTGAACTGTACTGTAGTGTGGCAGACAAGCACCATGGCTCAATGGTTGTGTATTGTACTGTAGCAGACTAGCACCTCATGACTTAATGGTGTACTGTACTGCAGTGGCAGATGAGGTATTCCTCGCTCATGGCTGTGTACTGTGCTGCAGTGTGGCAGATAAGATACCCCATGGCCAATGGTTTGTACTGTAGTGTGGCAGACATGCACACCATGGCTCAATGGTTGTGTACCTGATCTAGTGTGGCAGATGAGGCTTTCACAGCTCAATGGCTATGTATTGTACAACAGTGTGGCAGAGAAAGCACCCCATGGCTCAATGGCTGGCATGAGCTTTTCAGTGTGACAGATAAGCACCTTCGGTTCAATGGTGTACTGTACTGCAGTGTGGATAAGATACCATTGTTTGATGACTGTATTGTACAACAGTTGGTAGACAAGGCACCTTATGGCACAATGGCTGTATTGTACAACAGTGAGGCAGACGATCACCCCACAGCTCAATGGCTGTACTGTACTGCAGTGTGTGGCGGATGAGGTACTCCGCGGTTCAGTGGCTGTGTACTGTACCGTGTGTGATAGGTACCCATGGCTCAATGGTTGTATGCTGTACTGTAGTGTGGCAGACAAGGCACCTCTGGTTCAGTGGTTGTGTACTACCGCAGTATCTGGATAGGGAACCCTTGGCTCAATGGTTGTACTGTACTGAGTGTGGTGACTAGGCACCTCATGACTAATGGCTGTGTACTGTACTGCAGTGTGTCGGATGAGATACCCTATGGCTCAATGGTTGTGTACTGTACTGCAGTGTGGCAGACAAGGCACACCATAGCTCAATGGCTGTGTATGACTGTGTGTGGTGACAAGGCACTTCATGGCTCAATGGCTGTGTACTGTATCAGTGGGAGACAATGCACACCATGGCTCAATGGTTGTGAACTGTACTGTAGTGTGGTACGGGCACCTTAGCCAATACGTACTGTACTGTAGTGGCAGACAAGGCACCTCATGGCTCAATGGCTGTGTACTGTACTGTAGTGTGGCAGACAAGGCACCCCATGCTAATGGTTGTGTACTGTACTGTACTGTACTGTAGTGGGGCAGACAAGGCACACATGGCTCAACGTTTGTAACCCACTGTAGTGTGGCAGACAAGGCACATCATAGCTCAATGGCTGTACTGTACTGTAGTGGCAGACAAGGCATCCATGGCTCAATGGTTGTGAACTGTACTGTAGTGTGGCAGACAAGGCACCATGGCTCAATGGCTGTGTACTGTACTGTGGCAAACAAGGCACCTCATGGCTCAATGGCTGTGTACGTACTGTAGTGTGGCAGTGGGCACAATTGCTCAATGGTTGTGTACTGCACTGTAGTGTGACAAGGCACACCATGGCTCAATGTTGTGAACTGTACTGTAGTGTGGCATTGCTGCACACCATGGTTCAATGGGTGTACTGTACTGCAGTGTGGACATGGCGCGTCATGGTTCAATGGCTGTGTACTGTACTGTAGTGTAGACAAGGCATTTCATGGCTCAATGGCTGTGTACTGTACTGTGTTGAGGCAAGGCACCCTCATGGCTCAATGGCTGTGTATTGTACTGTGGTGTGGCAGACAAGGCACCTCATGGCTCAATGGCTGTGTACTGTATCGTAGTGTGGCAGACAAGGCACTACGGCTCAATGGTTGTGTACTGTACTGTAGTGTGGCAGACTGGCACCTCATGGGTCGGTGGCTGTGTACTGTACTGTAGTGTGGTGACAAGGCACCTCGCGCTTAATGGCTGTGTACTGTACTGTAGTGTATAGACAAGGCACCATGGTTCAATGGCTGTACTGTACTGCAGTGTGGCATACGCGCCTCAGCTCTTGGCTGTGTACTGTACTGTAGTGTGGCAGACAAGGCACCTCATGGCTCAATGGCTGTGTACTGTAGTGTGCGATGCACCCCATGGTCAATGTTGTGTGTACGTACTGTACTGTACTGTTGTGGCAGATAAGGCACCATGCCAACGGTTGGAACCGATTGTAGTGGGTGGACAAGGCCATCATAGCTCATGGCTGTACTGTACTGCAGTGTGGCAGACAAGGCATCCTGGTGGCCACTAGTGTGAATGACCTGAAGACAAGGCACCTCATGGCTCAATGGTTGTGAACTGTACCGTAGTGTGGCAGACAAGGCACACCATGGCTCAATGGTTGTGTACTGTACTGTAGTGGCAGACTACACCTCATGGCTCAGTGGCTGTGTACTGTCCTGTAGTGTGGCGACAAGGCACTCATGGCTCAGTGGCTGTGTACTGTACTAGTGTGGCAGACAAGCACCTCATGGCTCATGGCTGTGTATTGTACTGTAGGGTGCAGACGGGCACCTCATGGCTCAATGGCTGTGTGTGTACTGTAGTGGCAGACTGACTCTTGTGTCTCAATGTGTGCTGTACTGTAGTGTGGCAGACAAGGCACGTATGGCTCAATGGCTGAGTACTGTACTGTACTGTAGTGTGGCAGACAAGGCACCTCATGGCTCAGTGGCTGTGTACTGTACTGTGGTGGCAGACGAGTATCCGCGGCTCAATAGATGTACTGAACTGTAGGGTGGCGACAAGGCACACCATGGCTCAATGCTGTGTACTACTGCAGTGTGGCAGACAACCCCCTGGTTCAATGGCTGTGTACTGTACTGTACTGTACTGTGGCAGACAAGCACCTCATGGCTCAATGGTTGTGTACTGTACTGTAGGTGGCAGCATTGCTGCACCTCATGGCTCAGTGGCTGTGCTGTGCTGTAGTGTGGCAGACAAGGCACCTCATGTCAATGGCTGTGTTGTGCCAGACTGTAGTGTGGTGACAAGGCACCTCATGGCTCAATGGTTGTGAACTGTACCGTAGTGGCAGACAAGGCACACCAGGCTCAATGGTGTGGTACTGTACTGTAGTGTGGCAATTATGCACCTGGTGGCTCAGTGGCTGTGTACTGCACTGTAGTGTGGCAGAGAAGGCACCCATGGCTCAGTGGTGTGTACTGTACTGTAGTGGCAGACAAGGCACCCTATGGCTCAATGGCTGTGTACTGTACTAGTGGCAGACTAGGCCAGCAAGCTCAATGGCTGTGTACTGTATCGAAAGTGTGGCAGACAGGCATCTATGGCTCAATGGTTGTGAACTGTACTGAGTGTGGCAGACAAAGCACCTCATGGCTCAATGGCTGTGTACTATACCCGCTACTGTAGTGTGAACAAAGGCACCTCATGGCTCAATGGTTGTGAACACACCACCGTAGTGTGGCAATAAGGCACCATGGCTCCAATAGTTTGTATGACCTTGTGGTGTGGCAGACTATACCTCATGGCTCAGTGGCAATGTACTGTACAGGTGGCAGACAAGGCACCTCTGGCTCAGTGGCTGCATGTACTGTGATGTGGCAGACAAAACACCTCATGGCTCAATGGCTGTGTACTGTACTGTAGGGTGGCAGACAAGGCACCTCATGGCTCAACAGCTGTGTACTGTACAGGTGTAGCAGACTAGGCACCTCACAGCTCAATGACTGTGTACTGTACTGCAGTGTGGCAGACCGCACGCCATGGCTCAATAGCTGAGTACTGTACTGTACTGAGTGGAGAACAAGGCACCTCATGGCTCAGTGGCTGTGTACACAACTGTAGTGTAGCAGACTAGGCACCTCATGGCTCAACAGATGTATGCACAACCCAGGGTGGCAGACAAGGCACACCATGAAACAATAGCTGTGTACTGTACTGCAGTGTGGCGAACAAGGCACCTCATGGCTCAATAGCTGTATACTGTACTGTACTGAGTGTGAGACAAGGCACCTCATGGCTCAATAACAATGCTGTACTGAGTGTGGCAGACAAGCCACTCATGGCTCAATGGCTGTGTACTGCAGTGTGGCAGACAAAAGCCTCATGGCTCAATGCCGTGTATGCTGTACTGCAATTAATGACAGACAAGGCACCTCATGGCTCAATGGTTGTGAGAACTTGTAGTATGACAACAAGGCACACCATGGCTCAATGGTTGTGTACTGTACTGCACCAGTAGTGCAGCAGACAAAACCATGGCTCAATGGCTGTGTACTGTGCTGGTGTAACAGACAAATGCACCTCATGGCTCAACAAAACAGGCTGTACCTACTGTGGCAGACAAGGCACCTCAAGCAATGGTTATGAACACAACTATATGTGGCAGACAAGGCACACCTGGCTCAATGGTTGTGTACTGTACTGTGTGTGAGACCAGGCACCTGGCTCAATGGCTGTGTACTGTACTGAGTGTGGCAGACAAGGCACACCGGCGCAATAGCTGTGTACTGTACTGTAGTGTGGCACCAAAGGCACACCATGGCTCAATGGTTGTGTACTGTACTGTGTGAGACAGACACCACCTCATGGCTCAATAGATGTGTACTGAACTGAATTGGCAGACAAAGGCACACCATCCAATAGCTGTGCCGGACACGGTGTGGCAACAAGGCACCTCATGGCAATGTGTACTCTACTGTACTGTAGTGTGGCAGACAAGGCACCTCATGGCTCAATGGCTACGCACTGTACTGTACTGTAGTGGCGAAACAAGGCACCTCATAAACAATGGCTGTGCATGCTGTAGTGTGAACAGGCACCTCATGGCTCAATGGCTGTACTGTACCGTACTGCCGTGCAGCAGACAAGGCACCTCTGAATCAATGGTTAAGACTGTACCGTAGTGTGGCAGACAAGGCACACCATGGCTCAATGGTTGTGTACTGTACTGTGGTGTGGCAGACTATACCTCTGGCTCAGTGGCTGTGTACTGGCTGTGGTATGGCGACAAGGCACCTCTGGCTCAATGGCTGTACTGTACTGTAGTGTGGGACAAGGCACCTCATGGTTCAATGGCTGTGTACTGCACTGCAGTGTAACGACAAGGCACCATAGCTCAATGGCAATGTACTGTACTGTAGTGTGAACAAAGCCTCATGGCTCAATATTATGCACTGTAGTGTGAGACAAGGCACCTCATGGCTCAATAGTTGTGCTGTACTGCTGTACTACAGTGTGAGACAAGGCACACCATGGCTCAACAGTTTGAAACCGGTATGAGTGTCCCAGACAAGGCACATCACAACTCAATGGCTGTGTACTGTACTGTAGTGTGGCAACAAGGCATCTCTAGCTCAATGGTTGTGAACTGTACGGTATGACGAACAAGGCACCTCATAGCTCAATGGTTGTGAACTGTACGTAGTGTGGCAGACAAAGGCACCATGGCTCAATGGTTGTGTACTGTACTGGCAGTGGAGACTATGCCTCATGGCTCAGTGTGTACTTTGTCCTGTAGTGTGGCAGACAAGGCACCTCAGGCACGGCTGTGTACTGTACTGTAGTGTGGCAGACAGGCACCTCATGGCTCAATGGCTGTGTACTGTATACTGTAGGGTGGCAGACAAAGCACCTCATGGTCAATGGTGTGCACTGCTGTAGTGTGGCAGACTAGGCACCTCATGTCTCAATGGCTGTGTACAGCACTGGTGTAGCAGACAAGGCACATATAGCTCAATATGGCTGAGCTGTACTGGCATTGGCGGCAGACAAGGCACCTCAGGCTCAGTGGCTGTGCTGTGCTGTGTGGCAGACTAGGCACCTCATGGCTCAATAGATGTACTGAACTGTGGGGTGGCAGACAGGCACACCAAAAGCTCAATGGCTGTATGCTATACACAGTGTAGCGAACAGCACCTCATGACTCAATGGCTGTGTATGTACTAGCTGTACTGTGAGACAAGACACCTCATGGCTCAATAGCTGTGCTGTACTGTAGTGTAGAGACAAGGCACCTCATGGCTCAATGTGTACTGTACTGCAGTGTAGCAACAGGCACCCTGGCTCAATGGCTGTGTACTGCACCGCATCAGGTGTGGCAGACAAGAACCCCATGGCTCAATGGCGAACAGCACCGTGAGGTGGCAGACAAAACACCCATGAATAATGGTTGTGTACTGCAATTGGTGGGGCAGATATGCACCTCATGGCTCAGTGGCTGTGTGCACACTGTAGTGTAACAGAGGCACCCTGTGGGCCTCGAAGTGGCTGTGACTGTGCCAGGTGCGAACAGGCACCTCATGGCTCAATAGTGTGTACTGTACTGTAGTGTGGCAGACAGGCACCTCGGCTCAATGGCTGTGTACTGTACTGTAGTGTGGCAGACAAGACGCAATGGCTCAATGGCTGAGTGCTACTGTACTGTAGTGTGGCAGACAAGACACCTCATGGCTCAATGGCTGTGCTGTACTGTGATGTAGCAGACAAGGCACCTCGCAGCTCAATGGTGTAACCTGCATGCAAGTGTGGCACACAAGGCTCATGTCAATGGTTATGAACTGTACTGGTGTGGCAGACAGGCACACCATGGCTCAATGGTTGTGCTGTACTGGCAGTAGTGTGGCAGACTAGGCACCTCAAGGCTCCAATAACAGTATACACACTGGAGAGTGGCAGCAAAGGCCTCATGGCTCAATGGCGCCTGCTATGTGCAGTGTGGCAGACAAGGCACCTCATGGCTCAATGTGTGTGCTGTACTGTGGCAAACAAGGCCTCATGAAACAATGGCTGTGGCACTGTGCACAGCAGGTGTGGCAGAAAAAGCACACCATGGCTCAATAGTTGTGTACTGCATATGGTGTGAACAAGGCACACCATGAAGCAATGGTTACGAACTGTACTGTGGTGTGGCAGACAAGGCACCATGGCTCAATGGTTGCACTGTACTGCAGTGTGCAACAAGACACATCATACCAATAGCTGTGTACAGCACTGCAGTGTGGCAGACAAGGCACCATGGCTCAAAGCTGTGTACTGTACAACAGCAAAAAAGGCACCTCATGGCTCAATAGCTCTTTTGTACTGTATTATAACAAAAAAGCACACCATGGCTCAATAGTTGTATACTGCACTTAGTGGCAGACAAGGCACACCATGGCTCAACAGTTGTGAACCATGACTGTAGTGTAGAACAAGGCACATCATAGCTCAATGGCTGTGTACTGTACAGTGTGAACAAGGCATCTCATGGCTCAATGGTTGGAACTGTACGGTGTGGCAGACAAGGCACCATGAAACAATGGCTGTGCTGGGCGCACAGAAGTGTGGGACAAGCACCTCATGGCTCTGGTTGTAACTGTACTGTAGTGGCAGACAAAACACCATGGCTCAATGGACATGTACTGTACTGTAGCAGACTAGCACCTCATGACTTATGGCTATGTACTGTGCAGGGTGGCAGTGAGGTATTCCGACCAATGGCTGTGTACTGTGCTGCAGTGTGGCAGATAAGATACCCATGGCTCAATGGTTGTGTGCTTAACGAACCAGACATGCACCATGGCTCAATAGTATGCCGTGCACGCAGTGTGGCAGATGAAATTCCACAGCTCAATGGCTATGCCACAACAGTGTGGCAGACAAAACCCATAACAATGGCGCCGCATGTACTGCAGTGTGACAGACAGGCACCCATGGTCAATAGCTATATACTGTACTGCAGTGTGGCGGAAAGATACACCATGGCGCGATGACTGTATTGTACAACAGTCACGCGAACGACACCCATAACACAATAGCTGTATTGTACAACAGTGAAGCGACCAGTCACCCACAACTCAATGGCTGTATACTACCAGTGTAGCAGATGGTACTCCGGCTCAATGGCTGTACTGTACTGCAGTGTGGCGGATAAGGTACCCACAGCTCCAATGGTTGTGCTGTACTGTAGTGTGGCAGACAAAACACCTCTGGTTCAGTGGCTGTGTACTGTACCGCAATATAGGATAGGAGTAACCTGGCTCAATGGTTGTGTACTGTACTGAAGTATGACCAACTAGGCACCTCATGACAATGGCTGTGTACTGTGCTGCAATTGTGGGATGAGATACCCATGGCTCAATGGCTGTGCTGTACTGCAGTGGCAACAAGGCACACCACAGCTCACATGTACTGCACTGTAGTGTGGCAGACAAGGCACCCATGAAACCAAATGGCTGTGTATGAACAGTGTGGCACAATACACCATAGCTCAATAGTGTGAACTGTACCGTAGTGTAGACAGGCACCATAGCTCAATAGCTTGTACTGTACTGTAGTGTAGCAGACAAGGCACCTCATGTCAATAGCTGTGTACTGTACTGTAGTGCGGACAAGGCACCTCAACGCTCCAATGGTTGTGTACTATACTGTACTGTGCTGTAGTGTAGACAAAGGCACACATGGCTCAACAGATGTGAACGAGATGGCAAATATGACAGACAAAGGCATCATAACTCATGGTGTACTGTACTGTATGTGGCAGACAAGGCATCTCATCGCTCAATGGTTGGAACTGTACTGTAGTGTGGCAGACAAGGCACCTCATGGCTCAGGAACAATGTACAATATAGCAAAACAAAGCACCTCATGGCTCAATGGCTGTGTGTGTACTGTACTTATTGGCAGAAAAGGCACACCATGGCTCAATGGTTATGCTGCACTGTGTTAACAGACAAGGCACACCATGGCTCAATGGGTTGTAACTGTACAGCAGTGTGGCAGACAAGGCACACCATGGCTCAATGGCTGTGTACTGTACTGCAGTGTGGCAGACAAGACATCATGGCTCATGGCTGTGTACACTGTAGTGTGACAAGGCACCTCATGGCTCAATGGCTGTGTGCAGCACTGTAGTGTGGCAGACAAGGCACCTCATGGCTCAATGGCGCAGTACTGTGTGTGGTGTGGCAGACAAGGCACCAGGCCAATGGTTGTGAACTGTACCAGGTGGCAGCAAGGCACCATGGCTCAATGGCTGTGCTGTACTGCAGTATGGGCAAGGCACACATGGCTCAATGGCTGTGTACTGTACTGTAGTATGGCAGACAAGACACAACCATAGCTCAATAACTGCACGGTGCTGTGGTGTGAGACAAGGCACCTCATGGCTCAATGGCTGTACTGTGATGTAACCAACAAGGCACCTCATGACTCAACGTTTGTGTACTGTACTGCACTGTAGTGTGGCAGACAAGGCACACCACGGCTCAACGTGAACCGTGACTGGTGTGGCAACAGCCATCATAGCTCAAGGCGAATACTGTACTGGTGTGGCAGACAGGCATCTCATGGCTAAATGGTTGTGAACAGCGCACCGGTGTGGCAGACAAGGCACCATGAAACATGGCTGTGTGTGTGTGTACTGAAGTGTGGCAGACAAGCACCTCTGGCTCAATGGTTGTGAACTGTACTGTAGTGTGGCAGACAAAGGCACACCATGGCTCAATGGTTGTGTACTGTACTGTAGCAGACTAGGCACCTCTGACTTAATGGCGTGTACTGTACTGCAGTGTGGCAGATGAGGTATTCCGGCTCAATGGCTGTGACTGTGCTGCAGTGTGGCAGATAAGATACCCCATGGCTCAATAGTTTGTGTACTGTAGTGTGGCAGACAATACACACGTGGCTCAATGGCTGTGTGCAAGACTACACTTGAGGTGGCAGATGAGGCACCCACAGCTCAATGGCTATGTATTGTACAACAGTGTGGCAGACAAAGCACCCCATGGCTCAATGGCTCCAAGATATGCCTGCAGTGTGACAGACAAAGCACCTAGACTCAATGGCGTGTGCTGTACTGCAGTGTAGCGGATAAGATACACCATGGCTCGATGACTGTGTATTGTACAGTCTGGCAGACAAGGCACCCCATGGCACAATGGCTGTGTGTTGACACAACAGTGAGGGCCAGACCAGTCACCCAAAGCTCAATGGCTGTGTACTCGCACTACAGTGTGGCAGATGAGGTACTCCGCGGCTCAATGGCTGTGTACTGTACTGCAGTGTGGCGGATAAGTACTCATGGCTCAATAGTTTGTATGCTGTACTGCAAATGTGGCAGACAAGGCACCTGGTTCAGGGCTGTGCTGTACCGCAGTATCGCGGATGAGGTAACCGCATGGCTCAATGGTTGCGTACTGTACTGAGTGTGGCAGACTAGAGCACCTCATGACTTAATGGCTGTGTACTGTACTGCAGTGTGGCGGATGAGATACCCCATGGCTCAATGGCTGTGTACTGTACTGCAGTGTGGCAGACAAGGCACACCATAGCTCAATGGCTGTGTACCGTACTGTAGTGTGGCAGACAAGGCCTCATGTGGCTCAATGGCTGTGTACTGTACTGTAGTGTGGCAGACAATGCACACCATGGCTCAATGGCTGTGTAGAACTGTACTGTAGTGTGGCAGACAAAGGCACACCATAGCTCAATAGCTGTGTACTGTACTGTAGTGTGGCAGACAAGGCACCTCATGGCAGCAATGGCTGTGTACTGTGTACTGTAGTGTGGCAGACAAGGCACCTCATAGCTCAATGGTTTGTGTACTGTGCTGTACTGTACTGTAGTGTGGCAGACAAGGCACACCATGGCTCAACAGATGTGTGACACGTACTGTAGTGTGGCAGACAAGGCACATCATAGCTCAATGGCTGTGTACTGTACTGTAGTGTGGCAGACAAGGCATCTGTGGCTCAATGATTTGTGAACATGTACTGTAGTGTGGCAGACAAGGCACCTCATGGCTCAATAGCTGTGTGCTGTACTGTGGCAGGCAAGGCACCTCCATGGCTCAATGGACTGTGTACTGTACTGTAGTGTGGCAGAAAAAGGCACACCATGGCTCAATGGTTGTGTACTGTAGTGTGGCAGACAAGGCACCATGGCTCAATGGTTGTGAACTGTACTGTAGTGTGGCAGACAAAGTTTACCACATGGCTCAATGGCTGTGTACTGTGCTGCAGTGTGGCAGACAAAGGCACATCATGGCTCAATGGCTTGTGTGCTGTACTTAGTGTGGCAGACAAGGCACCCTCATGGCTCAATGGCTGTGTACTGTACTGTAGTGTGGCAGACAAGGCACCTCATGGCTCCAATGGCTGTGTGCTGTACTGTGGTGTGGCAGACAAGGCACCTCATGGCTCAATGGCTGTGTACTGTACCGTAGTGTGGCAGACAAGGCACACCATGGCTCAATGGTTGTGTACTGTACTGTAGTGTGGCAGACTATGCACCTCATGGCTCAGTGGCTGTGTACTGTACTGTAGTGTGGCAGACAAGGCACCTCATGGCTCAATGGCTGTGTACTGTACTGTAGTGTGGCAGCAAAGGCACCTCATGGTTCAATGGCTGCACTGTGCTGCAGTGTGGCAGACAAGGCACACCATAGCTCAATGGCTGTACTGTACTGTGGTGTGGCAGACAAGGCACCTCATGGCTCAAATGGCTGTGTACTGTGGTGTGGAGACAAGGCACCTCATGGCTCAATGGTTGTGTACTGTACTGTACTGTACTGTAGTGTGGCAGACAAGGCACACCATGGCTCAACGGTTGTGAACCGTACTGTAGTGTGGCAGACAAGGCACATCATAGCTCAATGGCTGTGTACTGTACTGTAGTGTGGCAGACAAGGCATCTCATGGCTCAATGGTTGTGAACTGTACTGTAGTGTGGCAGACAAGGCACCTCATGGCTCAATGGTTGTGAACTGTACCGTAGTGTGGCAGACAAGGCACACCATGGCTCAATGGTTGTGTACTGTACTGTAGTGTGGCAGACTATGCACCTCATGGCTCAGTGGCTGTGTACTGTCCTGTAGTGTGGCAGACAAGGCACCTCATGGCTCAGTGGCTGTGTACTGTACTGTAGTGTGGCAGACAAGGCACCTCATGGCTCAATGGCTGTGTACTGTACTGTAGGGTGGCAGACAAGGCACCTCATGGCTCAATGGCTGTGTACTGTACTGTAGTGTGGCAGACTAGGCACCTCATGTCTCAATGGCTGTGTACTGTACTGTAGTGTGGCAGACAAGGCACGCCATGGCTCAATGGCTGAGTACTGTACTGTACTGTAGTGTGGCAGACAAGGCACCTCATGGCTCAGTGGCTGTGTACTGTACTGTAGTGTGGCAGACTAGGCACCTCATGGCTCAATAGATGTGTACTGAACTGTAGGGTGGCAGACAAGGCACACCATGGCTCAATGGCTGTGTACTGTACTGCAGTGTGGCAGACAAGGCACCTCATGGCTCAATGGCTGTGTACTGTACTGTACTGTACTGTGGCAGACAAGGCACCTCATGGCTCAATGGCTGTGTACTGTACTGTAGTGTGGCAGACAAGGCACCTCATGGCTCAATGGCTGTGTACTGTACTGTAGTGTGGCAGACAAGGCACCTCATGGCTCAATGGCTGTGTACTGTACCGTACTGTAGTGTGGCAGACAAGGCACCTCATGGCTCAATGGTTGTGAACTGTACCGTAGTGTGGCAGACAAGGCACACCATGGCTCAATGGTTGTGTACTGTACTGTAGTGTGGCAGACTATGCACCTCATGGCTCAGTGGCTGTGTACTGCACTGTAGTGTGGCAGAGAAGGCACCTCATGGCTCAGTGGCTGTGTACTGTACTGTAGTGTGGCAGACAAGGCACCTCATGGCTCAATGGCTGTGTACTGTACTGTAGTGTGGCAGACTAGGCACCTCATGGCTCAATGGCTGTGTACTGTACTGTAGTGTGGCAGACAAGGCACGCCATGGCTCAATGGCTGAGTACTGTACTGTACTGTAGTGTGGCAGACAAGACACCTCATGGCTCAATGGCTGTGTACTGTACTGTAGTGTGGCAGACAAGGCACCTCATGGCTCAATGGCTGTGTACTGTACTGTACTGTAGTGTGGCACACAAGGCACCTCATGGCTCAATGGTTGTGAACTGTACTGTAGTGTGGCAGACAAGGCACACCATGGCTCAATGGTTGTGTACTGTACTGTACAGTAGTGTGGCAGACTAGGCACCTCATGGCTCAATGGCTGTGTACTGTACTGTAGTGTGGCAGACAAGGCACCTCATGGCTCAATGGCTGTGTACTGTATTGCAGTGTGGCAGACAAGGCACCTCATGGCTCAATGGCTGTGTACTGTACTGTGGCAAACAAGGCACCTCATGGCTCAATGGCTGTGTACTGTACTGTAGTGTGGCAGAAAAGGCACACCATGGCTCAATGGTTGTGTACTGCACTGTAGTGTGGCAGACAAGGCACACCATGGCTCAATGGTTGTGAACTGTACTGTAGTGTGGCAGACAAGGCACACCATGGCTCAATGGCTGTGTACTGTGCTGCAGTGTGGCAGACAAGGCACATCATGGCTCAATGGCTGTGTACTGTACTGTAGTGTGGCAGACAAGGCACCTCATGGCTCAATGGCTGTGTACTGTACTGTGGCAAACAAGGCACCTCATGGCTCAATGGCTGTGTACTGTACTGTAGTGTGGCAGAAAAGGCACACCATGGCTCAATGGTTGTGTACTGCACTGTAGTGTGGCAGACAAGGCACACCATGGCTCAACGGTTGTGAACCGTACTGTAGTGTGGCAGACAAGGCACATCATAGCTCAATGGCTGTGTACTGTACTGTAGTGTGGCAGACAAGGCATCTCATGGCTCAATGGTTGTGAACTGTACTGTAGTGTGGCAGACAAGGCACACCATGGCTCAATGGCTGTGTACTGTACTGTACTGTAGTGTGGCAGACAAGGCACCTCATGGCTCAATGGTTGTGAACTGTACTGTAGTGTGGCAGACAGACACACCATGGCTCAATGGTTGTGTACACTGTACTGAGCAGACTAGGCACCTCATGACTTAATGGCTGTGTACTGTACTGCAGTGTGGCAGATGAGGTATTCCACGGCTCCAATGGCTGTGTACTGTGTGCTGCAGTGTGGCAGATAAGATACCCCATGGCTCCAATGGTTGTGTACTGTAGTGTGGCGGACAATGCACACACCATGGCTCAATAGCTGTGTGCCGTGCCGCGGTGTGGCAGATGAGTACCCCACACTCAATGGCTATGTATTGTACAACAGTGTGGCAGACAAAGCACCCATGGCTCAATGCGTGCGCACTGTACTGCAGTGTGACAGACAAGGCACCCCATGGCTCAATGGCTGTGTACTGTACTGCAGTGTGGCGGATAAGATACACCATGGCTCGATGACTGTGTATTGTACAACAGTCTGGCAGACAAGGCACCCCATGGCACAATGGCTGTGTATTGTACAACAGTGAGGCAGACCAGTCACCCCACAGCTCAATGGCTGTGTACTGTACTGCAGTGTGGCAGATGAGGTACTCCACGGCTCAATGGCTGTGTACTGTACTGCAGTGTGGCGGATGAGGTACCCCATGGCTCAATGGTTGTATGCCGTACTGTACTGTGGCAAACAAGGCACCTCATGGCTCAATGGCTGTGTACTGTACTGTAGTGTGGCAGAAAAGGCACACCATGGCTCAATGGTTGTGTACTGCACTGTAGTGTGGCAGACAAGGCACACCATGGCTCAATGGTTGTGAACTGTACTGTAGTGTGGCAGACAAGGCACACCATGGCTCAATGGCTGTGTACTGTACTGCAGTGTGGCAGACAAGGCACATCATGGCTCAATGGCTGTGTACTGTACTGTAGTGTGGCAGACAAGGCACCTCATGGCTCAATGGCTGTGTACTGTACTGTAGTGTGGCAGACAAGGCACCTCATGGCTCAATGGCTGTGTACTGTACTGTGGTGTGGCAGACAAGGCACACCATGGCTCAATGGTTGTGAACTGTACTGTAGTGTGGCAGACAAGGCACACCATGGCTCAATGGCTGTGTACTGTACTGCAGTGTGGCAGACAAGGCACATCATGGCTCAATGGCTGTGTACTGTACTGTAGTGTGGCAGACAAGGCACACCATAGCTCAATGGCTGTGTACTGTACTGTAGTGTGGCAGACAAGGCACCTCATGGCTCAATGGCTGTGTACTGTAGTGTGGCAGACAAGGCACCTCATGGCTCAATGGTTGTGTACTGTACTGTACTGTAGTGTGGCAGACAAGGCACACCATGGCTCAACGGTTGTGAACCGTACTGTAGTGTGGCAGACAAGGCACATCATAGCTCAATGGCTGTGTACTGTACTGTAGTGTGGCAGACAAGGCATCTCATGGCTCAATGGTTGTGAACTGTACTGTAGTGTGGCAGACAAGGCACACCATGGCTCAATGGCTGTGTACTGTACTGTACTGTAGTGTGGCAGACAAGGCACCCCTCATGGCTCAATGGTTGTGAACTGTACTGTAGTGTGGCAGACAAGGCACACCATGGCTCAATGGTTGTGTACTGTACTGTAGCAGACTAGGCACCTCATGACTTAATGGCTGTGTACTGTACTGCAGTGTGGCAGATGAGGTATTCCACGGCTCAATGGCTGTGTACTGTGCTGCAGTGTGGCAGATAAGATACCCCATGGCTCAATGGTTGTGTACTGTAGTGTGGCAGACAATGCACACCATGGCTCAATGGCTGTGTACCGTACCGCAGTGTGGCAGATGAGGTACCCCACAGCTCAATGGCTATGTATTGTACAACAGTGTGGCAGACAAAGCACCCCATAGGCTCAATGGCTCGTGCATGTACTGCAGTGTGACAGACAAGGCACCCCCATGGCTCAATGGCTGTGTACTGTACTGCAGTGTGGCGGATAAGATACACCATGGCTCGATGACTGTGTATTGTACAACAGTCTGGCAGACAAGGCACCCAGTGGCACAATGGCTGTGTATTGTACAACAGTGAGGCAGACCAGTCACCCACAGCTCAATAGCTGTACTGTACTGCCAGTGTGGCAGATGAGGTACTCACGGCTCAATGGCTGTGTACTGTACTGCAGTGTGGCGGATATGAGGTACCCATGGCTCAATGGTTGTATGCTGTACTGTGAGTGGCAGACAAGGCACCTCTGGTTCAGTGGCTGTGTACTGTACCGCAGTATGGCGGATGAGGTAACCCATGGCTCAATGGTTGTGTACTGTACTGTAGTGTGGCAGACTAGGCACCTCATGACTTAATGGCTGTGTACTGTACTGCAGTGTGGCGGATGAGATACCCCATGGCTCAATGGCTGTGTACTGTACTGCAGTGTGGCAGACAAGGCACACCATAGCTCAATGGCTGTGTACTGTACTGTAGTGTGGCAGACAAGGCACCTCATGGCTCAATGGCTGTGTACTGTACTGTAGTGTGGCAGACAATGCACACCATGGCTCAATGGCTGTGAACTGTACTGTAGTGTGGCAGACAAGGCACACCATAGCTCAATAGCTGTGTACTGTACTGTAGTGTGGCAGACAAGGCACCTCATGGCTCAATGGCTGTGTACTGTACTGTAGTGTGGCAGACAAGGCACCTCATGGCTCAATGGTTGTGTACTGTACTGTACTGTACTGTAGTGTGGCAGACAAGGCACACCATGGCTCAACGGTTGTGAACCGTACTGTAGTGTGGCAGACAAGGCACATCATAGCTCAATGGCTGTGTACTGTACTGTAGTGTGGCAGACAAGGCATCTCATGGCTCAATGGTTGTGAACTGTACTGTAGTGTGGCAGACAAGGCACCTCATGGCTCAATGGCTGTGTACTGTACTGTGGCAAACAAGGCACCTCATGGCTCAATGGCTGTGTACTGTACTGTAGTGTGGCAGAAAAGGCACACCATGGCTCAATGGTTGTGTACTGCACTGTAGTGTGGCAGACAAGGCACACCATGGCTCAATGGTTGTGAACTGTACTGTAGTGTGGCAGACAAGGCACACCATGGCTCAATGGCTGTGTACTGTACTGCAGTGTGGCAGACAAGGCACATCATGGCTCAATGGCTGTGTACTGTACTGTAGTGTGGCAGACAAGGCACCTCATGGCTCAATGGCTGTGTACTGTACTGTAGTGTGGCAGACAAGGCACCTCATGGCTCAATGGCTGTGTACTGTACTGTGGTGTGGCAGACAAGGCACCTCATGGCTCAATGGCTGTGTACTGTACTGTGGTGTGGCAGACAAGGCACACCATGGCTCAATGGCTGTGTACTGTACTGTGGTGTGGCAGACAAGGCACCTCATGGCTCAATGGCTGTGTACTGTACTGTAGTGTGGCAGACAAGGCACACCATGGCTCAATGGTTGTGAACTGTACTGTAGTGTGTCAGACTAGGCACCTCATGAGTTAATGGCTGTGTACTGTACTGTAGTGTGGCAGACAAGGCACCTCATGGCTCAATGGCTGTGTACTGTACTGTAGTGTGGCAGACAAGGCACCTCATGGTTCAATGGCTGTGTACTGTACTGTAGTGTGGCAGACAAGGCACACCATAGCTCAATGGCTGTGTACTGTACTGTAGTGTGGCAGACAAGGCACCTCATGGCTCAATGGCTGTGTACTGTAGTGTGGCAGACAAGGCACCTCATGGCTCAATGGTTGTGTACTGTACTGTACTGTAGTGTGGCAGACAAGGCACACCATGGCTCAACGGTTGTGAACCGTACTGTAGTGTGGCAGACAAGGCACATCATAGCTCAATGGCTGTGTACTGTACTGTAGTGTGGCAGACAAGGCATCTCATGGCTCAATGGTTGTGAACTGTACTGTAGTGTGGCAGACAAGGCACACCATGGCTCAATGGCTGTGTACTGTACTGTACTGTAGTGTGGCAGACAAGGCACCTCATGGCTCAATGGTTGTGAACTGTACTGTAGTGTGGCAGACAAGGCACACCATGGCTCAATGGTTGTGTACTGTACTGTAGCAGACTAGGCACCTCATGACTTAATGGCTGTGTACTGTACTGCAGTGTGGCAGATGAGGTATTCCACGGCTCAATGGCTGTGTACTGTGCTGCAGTGTGGCAGATAAGATACCCCATGGCTCAATGGTTGTGTACTGTAGTGTGGCAGACAATGCACACCATGGCTCAATGGCTGTGTACCGTACCGCAGTGTGGCAGATGAGGTACCCCACAGCTCAATGGCTATGTATTGTACAACAGTGTGGCAGACAAAGCACCCCATGGCTCAATGGCTGCGTACTGTACTGCAGTGTGACAGACAAGGCACCCCATGGCTCAATGGCTGTGTACTGTACTGCAGTGTGGCGGATAAGATACACCATGGCTCGATGACTGTGTATTGTACAACAGTCTGGCAGACAAGGCACCCCATGGCACAATGGCTGTGTATTGTACAACAGTGAGGCAGACCAGTCACCCCACAGCTCAATGGCTGTGTACTGTACTGCAGTGTGGCAGATGAGGTACTCCACGGCTCAATGGCTGTGTACTGTACTGCAGTGTGGCGGATGAGGTACCCCATGGCTCAATGGTTGTATGCTGTACTGTAGTGTGGCAGACAAGGCACCTCTGGTTCAGTGGCTGTGTACTGTACCGCAGTATGGCGGATGAGGTAACCCATGGCTCAATGGTTGTGTACTGTACTGTAGTGTGGCAGACTAGGCACCTCATGACTTAATGGCTGTGTACTGTACTGCAGTGTGGCGGATGAGATACCCCATGGCTCAATGGCTGTGTACTGTACTGCAGTGTGGCAGACAAGGCACACCATAGCTCAATGGCTGTGTACTGTACTGTAGTGTGGCAGACAAGGCACCTCATGGCTCAATGGCTGTGTACTGTACTGTAGTGTGGCAGACAATGCACACCATGGCTCAATGGCTGTGAACTGTACTGTAGTGTGGCAGACAAGGCACACCATAGCTCAATAGCTGTGTACTGTAGTGTGGCAGACAAGGCACCTCATGGCTCAATGGCTGTGTACTGTACTGTAGTGTGGCAGACAAGGCACCTCATGGCTCAATGGCTGTGTACTGTACTGTAGTGTGGCAGACAAGGCACCTCATGGCTCAATGGCTGTGTACTGTACTGTAGTGTGGCAGACAAGGCACCCCATGGCTCAATGGCTGTATACTGTACTGCAGTGTGGCAGACAAGGCACCCCATGGCTCAATGGCTGTGTACTGTACTGTAGTGTGGCAGACAATGCACCTCATGGCTCAATGGCTGTGTGCTGTACTGTACTGTGGCAGACAAGGCACCTCATGGCTCAATGGTTGTGAACTGTACTGTAGTGTGGCAGACAAGGCACACCATGGCTCAATGGTTGTGTACTGTAGTGTGGCAGACTAGGCACCTCATGGCTCAATGGCTGTGTACTGTACTGTACTGTAGTGTGGCACACAAGGCACACCATGGCTCAATGGTTGTGTACTGTACTGTAGGGTAGCAGACTAGGCACCTCATGGCTCAATAGCTGTGTACTGAACTGTAGGGTGGCAGACAAGGCACACCATGGCTCAATGGCTGTGTACTGTACTGCAGTGTGGCAGACAAGGCACCTCATGGCTCAATGGCTGTGTACTGTACTGTAGTGTGGCAGACAAGGCACCTCATGGCTCAATGGCTGTGTACTGTACTGTAGTGTGGCAGACAAGGCACCTCATGGCTCAATGGCTGTGTACTGTAGTGTGGCAGACAAGGCACCTCATGGCTCAATGGGTGTGTACTGTACTGCAGTGTGGCAGACAAGGCACCTCATGGCTCAATGGCTGTGTACTGTACTGTAGTGTGGCAGACCAGGCTCCCCATGGCTCAATGGCTGTGTACTGTACTGCGGTGTGTGTGTGTGTGTGTGTGGGGGTACTAAACCCCATTGAACCAGACAAATCACACGCTTTTTTCTGGTTCCTTATCTTTCCTGGCCCTCCATGTCTTTTTCTTTTTAAATGGCAAACATGGTGCCGTGTGTGTGTGTATGAAGATGTCCCACATCGTAGGATTCAGGGGTTCCACGGTGAAGGTACAGGCCCTCACAATGAGAGGGAGTAGTAAGGACCAACAAGAAGGAAAGAGACTCCACTCCCCCACCCCCAAGTACTGAATGTGTTGTTACAAATATCAATCATTCAAGCAAGTTTTTAAATCTAATAAGTAAGGCAGTAACAGTTTTCCCTTATTGCTGATAGCCTCTATAAGAACAGTAGTTCAGTTGTGGTGTGTGTGGTGTGTGTGCAGTGTGCTGGTTGCTTCGATGTAACTTTGTGATTAGGAATCAAGCAGTTTCAAACTTCTAGTACTGGGTGAGACTTGGGACCAACACTCTCACCGGCACTAGCACCGGGGAGGCGCTAGACAGGCACAAGCACTGTAGACATTCTAGACCAGTACTAGCACAGCGGAGGCTGTAGACCAGCACTAGCACTGAGGAGGTTCTAGATCAGTGCTGGCCCCAGGGAGGCTCTAGACTTGCACTATCACATGGGAGGCTCCAGACTAATGCTGGCACTGGGGAGGTTCTAGATAGGCACCAGCACTGATAAGGTTCTAGACTGTCACTGTCACTGTGGAGGTTCTAGACCAGCACAAGCGCTGAGATGTTCTAGACCACTACTGACAATGACACTCATTACAAAATATCTAGAGTGCCTGGCCCAGTGGAGCAGACTGGTACATGATGACCTGAGATTGAGTCTAAGTCCCGAATCCCCCATCCTGGGCCATTGGGGTCTGGAACACAAACCAGAAGCTTTGTGTGCTGACCCTGGGGAAAGAAAACAGAGTCTGCAGCCACTACCACCACAACATCTCCTACTGCCACCAGGCAATGCCAGAGGAGAGGAAAGGCCAAGCAAAAAGCAGGGGAAGCCTGCTGCAGGTGCCCCCACACGACTACTTCAGGGTTATCCCAGCTTCCTTCAAGTCACTGGGCTAACTAGTGTGAATCCTGGAAGGGACAACACTGCTGGGGTCTACTGAGGTGCGGGTGGGGTAGCCAGCCACGAAATAAAAAGTGGTGGAGGAGAAGGAAAGTAAGCAGCTGCATGGGGCATATATACAAGATATTGAAAATAACTCTGGGCATGAGAATCATGCCATAATCCCATCTTACTTGTTCTGCTGAGATCCCTCCTCACTGCTGATCTTCATGGAGTCTTCGGAGAGTTCCTCTAAGGCATTCTTGTACTCCTTGCAGCTGTAAAATCAGAAAGGAATCATACTCCTTAAAAAATGAAATCAGCAGTCCTGAACCATACATCTCTTTTAGTGGCTAGTGCACTTCCAATTGACCAAGTACTGGTTTCTTTAATATCTACTGCCATTTGCAGATGGTATTCTCCTGCCTTCACTGTGTGGAATAGATATGTTTTGTCCTCTGGTAGGAGACCTTCCCACAAGGGTATCACTGGTGACCAAAGTGATTTTTGATAATGAACTGTGAAACTGAAAGGGGAACATACGTGAACATTGTCCACTATAAAACATAATAATTAGGTACAATTCAGTTTGCATTCCATATATATTCTACAGATTCCGCCTCCCATTTATTTATTACTGAGGAAATTTGCACGAATACATGATCTGTACCCCTTAGAGTTCATCTGCCTCTATAGCTTACTCCATACTTCAAGTACAATCCTCTGTTGCATCATGATCTGTGGCCATGGGAGTAACTATGATGTCACAAGCAGTGCATTATTACCTCTAGTAGGGAGAAAGCAACTGGAATAGATGAAATATTTAGAAGCAACACTCCTGTTTGCATGCAAATGTCCTCAATAATAAATAATGGGGAGTAGACATATAGAACTAACGTGAAATATAAGCTGAACTGTGTCTAAACATTATGTTTTGTGAAAGTTCTGTTGAAGACGTTGGCTGCTTTTTAAATTAGATATTGGGCTGTTCTGTACCTGGTAGCAGTCCAGAGATCTCGATGATTACATCTGCACCATGTGGATACTACACTGCCAGCATCTGTAAAACCTTGTGATGTCACTGATGATCAAGCTGTGCCTGGCTACAATGTGGTTAGCCACAGCCTGCCCATCAGTGACATCACTAGGTTCTAAAAATGGTGGCAATGTAGTATGAAGATGAGGCAGACTATCTAATCACAGATCTCTTTGGACTGCTGCCGGTTACAGCGGAGCCCAAAACCCAATTTAAAGGAGCTTTATGTGCCTTCAAACTACGAAGGGTACAGTTGATGGATGTTCCCCTTTTAGAAGGCCATTTGCCTTGCTGGCTGATCTGCGCAGCAGCAGCGCTGACGCTTACAATGTCAGTGATCCAAGTTTGGAACAGGCCCAGAATTCTGTAGGGCAGGCTGGGGAGGAAGCCAGACTACTCCACAGGATGCTCACCTTCACAAGGTGGGTGGTCGAATGATACCCGCTGCATGACCTCCACCTGGGGGCCCCCCAAGTAAGCACAGACGGTGGTGGCAGAGGAGACCCTTGACTCCACAATAAGAAGCACACTCATTGCATGCTTTTGTTGCATCTTCATTCCAGCATCTTAGTGGAGGAGGGGGGTAGTTAAAGGGGAAAACTCCTTGCCAACAGGATAAAGTGTCCAGTGGCATGCTCAGGTTCTGAACTGCCCCACTCGCCAGAAACCCCTTATCCACCAGCTTCAGACAACAGAAATGAAAATTACATACCTACTGCAATTCTTGATCTTCTCTTGTATCTTCCCTATTCATTACTGCTGGGTATAAGCCAGAGGGGAGCACCCGCCAAAGGAGCTTTTTGTTGGGAGGGAGGAGTCTGCGCCAATGGCAGTGAGCACGTGGGTTGGCCGTTAGGCACCGCAGACTCCTCCTCCATCCTAGTTCTGGTGAGCCGGAGAGGCAGAAACAGGTTCTAGAGAAAGAGAGTAAGGCAAGAGAGCCGAGGGATAGACAAAGGAAAGGATATAAACTGAAAAAGGTATAAGCCAATTAGATGACAGTAAGGAGATAACACTACCCTAAGTGGCCCTAGGACCTAAATCCTTGGGCGGTCTCGGATGGGGGGGGGAGGCAAAGGATAGAAGGAAGAAAGAAAGATAGAAGAGATGGAAGTAAGGGATAAAGGGAAAAGAGAGAGGGTCTGTCTGCCACGATAAACTGGAAGACCACTGGCTTGAGTGCTTCAAAACCCCTACGGTACTGAAGACAAGGGAGCAAGGATCCTGCCAGTTAAAAAGTTATTGAAGCAAGGTCTGAAGGGAATTAATGGACTTGTCAGACTTGGCGAAGGCAGATCCTTCCTCACACCCTTTATCCGTCAATGTTAAGAAATCCTAAAGCCCAGGCCTCACAGACTGTCCCTTGGAGGGCAATCAGTCCTTCTCAGAGAGGAGTGAGTCCTTAATTAGGAGTAGGGAAAGAAATCTGGTAGAAGTTTCCCCATGGAAGTACTGGCATAGTTCCCAGTTATGGGGAAGAGAACCACGGGATATCCGTGCCAGAAGAAAAAGAGAGGGAGGAAATTCTCACAGACTCTCTTAGGACTGCACTGAGGAAAATGACAGCCAGAGGGTGACATAAGCTGGAGGATTATTTAAGCCCCAAATGAGGGACACCCTAGAAAATCGAGAAAAGAATCCGAAGGAGTTCCCTCAGAGGTTGGGGCGAAGACCCTACTCACCGTCCTCCAGGTTGAACACTCTGTGACTTTAGAGAAGGAAGAGAGAGGTCTGAGATACCAGGGGGTGACTGCCATGGCAGTGCTTGCAACCCGGCCCTGCAAGGAACCAGGCCGTACCTCCAGCACCGCAGAAGAAACCACCTCAACAGCAAGGCTAGAATCCGAGGAGGTTCCCTCCTCACCAGACCGTACATGCCCGGGAGGGGACCCAGAGGCAGGGTCAAGAGATCTTGCCATGGCATCCCTTGAGTGACGTCATCCTCCAAAAGTCGGCAGAGCCCTACCAACTTTAAATGCACAGATTTCTATAACACGGTGGTCCATGGAGAAACAGGCATCGCAGTTATCCATATCGTGGTTGGGACTCAGGCAACGCAGGCAAACATCATGCCGGTCCAAAACGGAAAAATGCCGGCCACAGGGGCACCGACGACAAAGGCGGCCCATGGATTTCTTTTCGCCCCAGAAACCAGACATGATGAGAAACAAATGCATGAACTTTAGTAAAGAGCCCGGCGCCATCAGTAGACTAAAAGGAACAGGCTTACCGGTTTTCCAACGGCCTCGGGATGTAGAAGGTGAGAAGGCGGTGTTGAACAGCAGAGGCCTTGTGACGCAGTAAGTTTTGTTCAGCAACTCGCGCAGCAGGCATAACCCTGACGGCGGCAGAAACAGAACTGGGATGGAGGAGGAGTCTACGGCACCTAATGGCCAACCTGCATGCTCCACTCAGTGCATCAGCCATGTGGACGGTGCTGTCGGCGCAGATTCCTCCCTCCAAAAAAAAAAAAAACTCCCGTGGTGGGTGTGCACCTCTGGCTTACACCCAGCAGTAATGAATGGTGAAGACTGACAAGGGAAGATCGGGCACCACCCTGAAGGCTCAGTCATGGGGGAGGTAAGCCACAAGGGACAAAGTGAGTGGGACCTCTGGGGTTCAAGAAGAGGAGACTGGGATGGGCAGTGGCCACAGAATACTCACAGTAGTTCTAGGAGTGGTATATAGTTCACATCCACACACTGGCAGTTCCACCAGATTTGCTGGTTCATCGAAACGTCTTCAAGATAAGTTCTTCCCTCCACTCAGACAGTGCATCCTCTGGCTCCGCCCCGTGATGTCAGATCCTGCATGCTGGAAGCCGGGATCCATGTGCCACTTGCCAGGGGAGGCCAGGTGGGCGGTGTGGATGTGAACTATATACCACTCCTGGTTACAGGTGAGTAACCTGTTTTACTAGGGGCATGCATACAGTTCACTACCCACACATCGGCAGACTTCCAGTTTTTCTCCAGGAGCAAGGGATAAGGTACACACCGCTATTTGGTGAACAGGGAATGGAGCACGAGGTCCCAAAAGCAGCATCCTGATGAGACTCAAAATTGATGCTGTAATGGGAAATGAAACTGTGTGGCTACTTCCAGGTGGTAGCCCTGCAGATCTCCTGGATAGTGATATCCTGTACCACAGGAGACGCTGGAACTCCGTTCTGCAACTTGCTGCAGCTGGTGTAAGAAACACTGAATATATAAATTGAAGAGGAGCAGTATGAAGCAGACAAAGTTTGAAGAAATTAATACATTTTAGCTTTGGAAAGTGAGCATTATCTTCATTGTGAAAACAGAAGTAGACACTGTTTTTGGGCCTGAGGAAGTGGTGGGAGCCACAAAACCATCGCCCTTTATTGTGGTGTGAATAAACTGGAAATAAAGCAGTTGTTTTTTGCTTAAAGAATGGTATTTTGGACAGTGAAGTTCATCCTACACTTTATTCTTTTACATTGAGATTGCTAGTCTATACAGGATGACCCAAACTGAGTCTCACTAGTTATAGGGCACCCTAAACTCTCATCATATTCACACAGGAATGATCCCTTTTCCCTACAGGAAGCTCCATACCAGCCAACATATAGCAGAAGTCAATGCAGGATGTTATCCACCTGTCAACTGTCCGCTTAGCTGCCAGTCTGCCAGGTACAGCTTCAGTGCATATTACAAACAGCTGGTGAGCCTCACCCCAAACTCCAGTCATACGCTCCTTATAGTAAGTGAGCACTCTCCTCAGGTCTAACGTGTGGAGCCTGCGATCGGTCTCCAAAGATGGGTGTATGAAGTATACCAGAAGGTTCATCACCTGGTTAAGGTGTAACTCTGATACTACCTTCAGGAGAAACTTCGAGTGGAGGCGAAAGACGACCTTGTCCCTGTGGAAGACCAGGTATGGCGACTCCACCGAAAGCACCTGGAGCTCACTGATCCTTTTGGCTGAAGTAATGGCTACAAAAAAGGTAATTTTCCATGACAGGTGTGATATCTCACACTTGTGCATAGGCTTGAATGGCTTGCCCATGAGCACAACCAGCACCAGCAGTAGGTCACACAGTGGTGGCAATTCATGCACCAGAAGGGACAGGTGGGCCAGGACCTTAATAAAGCACCTGATTACCTTCTAGGCCACCATCAGCATACCAGCTTGAGCCCAGTATGCAGACATGGCAGGTGCACCTTAAAGGTTGCACTCACAAACCCAACTGGGAGAGGAACCAAAGGTACTCCAGGATACTAGCCACAGGGCAGGCAAGGGATCAAGCTATTTGCCCTGACACCAAATGGAAAACCTTTTCCATTTAAAGGCATAGCACAGGCAAGTAGACTCCTTATGGGGGCGCCTCCACAATGTCGAGTACATTTTCCAAAAGAACCAAAGCCTAGAACTCTAGCCGCTCACGAACCAGGCTGTGAGGTGCAGGGACTGGACTTACGGGTGCAGGACCATCCTATGCTGTCTGGAAAACAGGTCTGGATGCAGAGACAAGTGCCACACAGGCTTGAGGCTGAGGAGATCCCAGTGCCAGAGCTGTCTTGGCTAGTCTGCAGCTATCAGGATCATCCACGCCTTGCCCTTCCGAGCCTTGACCACCACCCTTTGGAGTTTAGCCTGGTTTGGGGGGGGGTGGGTCAGGACGAAATAGAGCATTCCACAGGACACTCTCCTCCTCCAAGGAAAGAGGGTTGCACTTCACTGCAATAACACCAACTGGGTAACCACAGGTGGTTCTGCAGTCAGACATGCAGACAGAAGGGAGGACATTGACTGCGTTGGAGCATGGAGCATGCTATGTGTGTGCACATGCTCCATGAGGCCAAGATGCTGTCGCCAGGGTAGTAACTGCATTAGAAAATCTCCAGCAGCACATAGCATGATGCTGCATCCCTCAAGCACGAACAACCTGACTGCCCTCTCGTATTCTCCTCTTCTTGACAGGCCAGATGGGGGCTGCAGTCTGTCCCAGGCCCTTTTTTTGATATAATAATATGATGTTTTAATCATAAAGTCTCCATTTCCCTTCGACCCCCAACCTCCTTCCTCCCCACACCACTCTTTGTCACTGGTTTAGGAAGCCTTTCTTATGATTTTTCATTTAATGTAGTATGTATAGATGGATAAGATTATGACTGTATAATAGGAAGTTGTTACAGTTTGGGCTTTTTGCATTATGTACCTCTTGCCATTAATAAACACACATGAATTATTTGAGGGATTTTCCTGTTATGTGCCATTTGAAAGGGTAGTTATTGCTGAATAATCTCCATTGCGTGGCTGTCAGTCACACAAAAATGAACTAATAAGTTTATATGAAATATATATATTTTTTCAAACTATTCAAGTGAGACAAACGTGACAAATATTGTGAGCTGGGTATATTCGTAGCTGGACAACAGGAGGTAAAGAGTTTGCGTAACAGGTTATTTCTCGGAGTGGGGGGTTGTGACTAGTGGGATCCTGCAGGGATCGGTTTTGGGGCCTAGCCTACTCTCTTTAATGTCTGTATTTCCTCTATGCTGACAACATCCAATGCTTGGATCTGTAAATGTGCTGCTGAGGCAAAATTAGGTGCAACAGTCGATAATACCAGAGCTATAGAACACTTCCAAAGGCAAATCCTAAATCTGGAAAGTTGGGCAAGGAAGCATAAGCTATCCTTTAACTTTGAGAAATGTAAGGTAATGTCTCTCAGCAATAGAAATAAGATGCCAATACACACTCTCGAGGGTAAAAAAAATTACAGAATACGTATATGGAAAAAGGTCCTGGAGTCATTATCAACAGTAAGTAATTATTGGATGGGCAGTGCAGGGAGGCAGCTAGTAGGAGTAATGAGATCTTAGGCTGCATTCTATGTAACATTAGGCGTAGGGAACAGAACCTTATAGTACTCCTGTACATGGCTTTGGTTCGGCCACATCTGGAGTACTGTGTTCAGTTCTGGGCACTGCAAACTGAAAATAGCACTGGGCTACTTGAGAGAGTCCAGAGGAAGGCTAAACCATTAGGACATTATCTATTAAGTCTTATGGGGACAGACTACTGGATTTGAATTTGTATTCACTGGAATACAGAAGGCTTGGGGGTGACTTATGTCTAGTATATAAAGCCTCTTATGACGAAAATCTCTGAGAATGTATTGGGCTTGACAGAAAGCTAATTAAAATACAGATGAGGTTCCATAACTTCCAGTTAAAAGGTGACTTCTTTAAAACAAAATAAAAGGAGCACATGGGTTAAGCAAAGAGTGGTGAACCTCTGGAATAGTCTACC
This sequence comes from Neoceratodus forsteri, assembly GCA_016271365.2. Classification (NCBI taxonomy): domain Eukaryota; kingdom Metazoa; phylum Chordata; order Ceratodontiformes; family Ceratodontidae; genus Neoceratodus; species Neoceratodus forsteri. The sequence continues at coordinate 38,677,239 of CM028132.1, read as the reverse complement.
AGTGGATGTGGTCCAAAGCAATTCTAGGAATACTTTAAAAACACTGCTGGAGAAATATATGGGCAGTAAGATCACCATGTTTTCTTTTTTAAGGATAGATAGGCCTTCGGTTAACTGACTCGTATTTATCCTATGTCCTATATGATGATGCGCTCAGCTAAATCTATATGTTGAGAAAACATGGCACTATTTGATTTTTGAACTGTTACCATCATTGGTTTTGGACTGATAGTAAAATGTAATAAATGTTCAAATAATTATTTTAGCACGCTGCTTCAGTCATCAAACCCTAGAGAAACTGCTATTTAGGCAGGTCTCCATGGTTCTGAATTTACAATGGGGTGTCTTTATTATCAGGATTCTGCTTGACAGGTTGTCTGGCCGCCGGCACCCGCACCCAGGTCTGGTCAGCACTACACTCTCCTCCACACAAGCTGGCATGCAGTGTCCCTCCCTCCCCCTCCATGGGGACCTGGATCCAATACCAGGGGGCGCACCTCTCTAGGTCTGGGGGTCCGGTGCACGGCCATCAGCCACCATGACCACCCCGCAATTTTCCGCCTGGATTTTCTCCTTGGAGCTGGATGTGCAATGGCATCAATGCACTATGTGTTGAAGCCTGCCATGCTCCAACCCCGAGCTGTACGCTGCTCTTTGCAGTGCCCCTGACATCCGCCAGTTGCTGCTGCAGAGCGACGTAAACCCCTTAACCACCCCAGAGGGAGGAGAGTTGCCGTGGGACGCCCGATCCCCCCGCTGCTGACCCCAATGGCCAGAGTCCATTCCCAAACCCGAGTTGCTGGCATAGTGCGAGGTGTGGTGTCCAATGCCTCAACCCTCAGTGTCACCAGGCAGGCTGGGATACTGCTTTTTGATGGCTGCTGCATTGTGATAATACATTCCTTTTTATAGCAAGGTTTTGTTCTCTTTTGATATCAGGTCTATAATATCCATGGGATCCATCTGATTACAATTTTGGCTAACAAAGTGGCAAATTTAGTAATATATTTATTATGGTTTATTGATTATCAAGTTCTGGGCTATTGGAAATCAGCTGGCTACTGGAAGTCAACAGGGTCTAAAAAATGTTTTGAATTGTTTGTACAAGCTTTGTAATTATGTCAGTGTGATGTCACAATGAGTTCTGTATAAATGTATGTCACTCTCAAGCAGACCCCGCCCCTGACGAAGGTCCCTTGACCGAAGCACTGGGGAGTAGTCGGCTGTGTCTCCCAAGTGTCCTGGCAATGAAATACAGGATTTTTGCAATTAAGCTATATGTATATTTGTTCAGCCCTTGAGAGTGCGCCGTTTTCTTGTTTTATATGTCCCAATCACCACCCCGATAGCCCACCACAACTGCAGAAGCTGCACTGCAGACCCCCAAGATAAGAGCCCAAGAAGGGAAGGAAGGGATACTTATATATATCAAGCCTACTTGAGTAATTTTCAACAGGCTTACTGGTACATGTGTTGTGGAAGATGCCTCTTATGGCAAAGGGACCTAATCTCACACGGTTTGGGAAGAATACGTGCGATCCTCTCGCCCAAACTGCATGCAACTACATACTCAGACTACACGAGAACTATCAAAGCACATATGCACTTAGGGAACCTTATTGCTGCTATCATATTTATTTTACTTGTACTAGTTGACCAGGAAGGGCCCAATGAGCTGCGACAGCTTATTTCCAAGTGAATCCTAGGGGTGGGATACATGGATCTGTTTTACTAATGGGGAATTTTGGCCATGACACTGGGAAAACGCCACTGTTCTTCTATAAGTGCCATGGGATCTTTTACTTCTACCTGGATAGTGGCCAGATAGGAGCAGAAGGGACCTTGCTTTAACGTCTCGTCTGAAGGACAGCACATCAACTGTGCGGCACCCCTTCCCCCCGTACTGCATTACAGTGTCAGTTAAAGATACTAACTCAAGTACCTTGTGTGGGCTAGAACCCACAACCTTCTGATCTTCTGACCCCAGAGGTAAGCGTGCTACCTACTGAGCCACTGACACTCTCCAGGACTCTTGCATCTCAATGACGTCATTGCAGATTAAAAGATAACGATAAATATACATACCTGAGGGCAAAGGCAATGATACTGCTTGGTTCCCTCTCGCATACAACGATTGGCACCCGCTCATGTTCGTACATCAGATAGTGCTGGTCAGGGTCACTGTTCAGGGAAAGGAAGGCAGGGTTAAAGGTGTATCCAACATCCTATCATTTTACGAGCTGCTTTACTTACATAATATATCCCTGAGCATGTATGCTTCTTTACAAAGATGCTCCACCTGTTTGTTGGGGTGTGTGTGTGTTTGGGAAGAGGTGGGGCTAAGGCGACCTGTAGGTTAACACCTGAATGAACACATCTGCTCTCCTATAAAAAATAAAGTGCCTCCAGCATAGTAAAGAACAGTTATGGACTTACTGTAACAGTAGATCTTCGAAAGAATCTCTTCCCTTAAGCCACACCTTTTGAACTATACTCACAGCAGTGCAAGGACCACATGGAAACTTTTGCTATGGGGGCCACCCATGATGACATCACACATCAGCGTCTACATATATGTGGACGGACCCATCTTACTGGAAACTGAGCTCTGAGGACTCTCTTCCAAGGGAACCAGAAGATTATACCAGCACCTCTGATATTAGGTAGATGCAGGTGCTGGAGACAGCAGCCATGGAAATTCCCAAGGCAGAACTGGATGCTGTATTCCACTACAGATGATAAAAGGGGGGAAGAAGGGCCAGCACGGGCTAAGGGAAGAGATTCTCTCACAGATCTACTGTTATGGTACGTATAGTCATGTTTACATGGCAGCAGTGCTAGAAATACAAACTGCAGCAGCGTGGTCCAGACCACTTGCCACCCAAAGTTTGTGTGCTTACATGGCCCCTCTCTGCACCACTGCAATTTGTGCTGGTAAGGGGCCATGCATCGCGGGGGAGCCGGACATCTGCTAGGTTGGCAAGGCGCAGGCAGTCCACACTGCCACTTACGTCACTGTAAGCCACTCACTCCACTTGTCGTCCCCAGTTTACCAGAGAATCTGGGAGCCTCTTAGTGAGCGTCTTACCCCGATCGAGTACGTGTCTACACGTCACACTGCACTGCAGCAACCCGAGTGCACGGGTTACTTCATTGCAAATGTGACCATGTAAACATGACTATTCTAGCTTCTTCAAGGATATCTCTTCCCTTAGGCCACACCTTCGGAGCAAGTCCCAAGCAGTCCCAAATGCCAACAGGGAGGATAGTGCAGTCTGTTCATGCCGGCAGGCCCTGTAGAATAGCAAAGTCAAAGCCTTCTTGTCTACGAGAAACCATGTCCAGACTGAAATGTTTAGTAAAGGTATAGATGTCGGCCGCAGATACATTTCTGAAGCAAGCAACAGATAGTAAAGTAAGTAAAAAATGTATTTCTTAAGCGCCTTTCAGGTTGTCAAGGCGCTGTACAATAAAATACAGTGTAAACGAATTTAATAATAAAAATTTAAAAATGTGCAGAACAGGCTTGACAAGACAGATGAGTTTTAAATTCCGATTTAAAATTCACAACGGTTGGGCATTCTCTTAACCGATGTGGCCATAGCCGTTGTGGAATGACCACGAACCACACCATGAAGTTCCTTACTGTACTTCCTACAACAGCACGCACTACAATGTGCTAGCCATTTGGACAAGCACTGTTTCAAAACAGGAATGCCCACTTTCCCAGGGATGAATGAAACAACTAGCTGAGAGGACTTTCTGCTCTCCTTGGTGCGAGCAACATAGTATCTTAGGATTCTATGTACACCCAAAGTATGGAGCAATGTTTCACCTTGACTGGCATGCTCTGGATACTGAACTGAAAGGTGGATGGTTTGATTTAGTGTGAACTCAGACACCACCTTTGCCAAAAACATAGGATTAGTATGTAAAGACACCCTGTCTTTATGGAAAATCAAATAAAGAGGCTAACATATTAGATCCGTAGCTCTGAAATTCTTTGAGCTGAAGTGATTGCAACAAAACATGCTTTCTGTAATAGAAAGTGTAGGCCGCAACTCATGACAGGCTCAAAAGGAGCCACAGTATGTTTCTCAAGCACATAATTTGGGTTCCACGGGGGGGGGGGGATTGCAAATGGGTGGTTTCATATGCAGAATACCTCTCAAAAAGGTACAAGAGACCTCCATTTGAGCTACCATTGGCCCATCAACAGAGACATGGAACGCTGATATAACTGCCAAATGCACCATTAGTGAGGAATACTGCAGACAGGAGTCTGACAGTGACAGCAACTATTCCTGTCATTGCTTTTATGTGTTGCACCTACCATTGTTGTCTATATGTATATGTCCCTATTTTTATGTAATCAGAACCTCCTTGTGAATGAGCCTGCTCAATGGAGTTTTTCTTGCAATAAGCTTAAATTGAATTGAATTACAACACTGCACTGACTGGACAGGTGAATGGGTCAACACTTTTGCAAGTGGCCCACAGATTAAATGCTTCCACTTCAGAGAGTACGTATGTCTGGTGGAAGGCTTTCTGGCCACAACCAGTACATTTGTTTCACCTCTCCTTCCCCTTCTCTCCTCCCTTGCTACCCTCCCCACCTCTCTCCACCCCTCCTACTCCCCATCTCTCTCTCTCTCTCTCTCTCCCCACCCCACCATTCCACCCCCTCCCGCCCTCTCCTCTTGTCTCCCCTCCCTATCGCCTATCTCTTGTTGCTCCACCCCCAGACCACCTAGCACTTATCTTTCTGTTCTTGTACTTACAACAATGTCAAATCCTTGACTGCCTACCCCCCCTTATCGCCCACCCCCTGCACCACTTATGTCACCCTGGGATGGTTTTCATTTGTATCTGTGTCTTGCTATATATACACCCGTATTGCTAATTGTGCATTGTTATTTGCCACTGACTGTTTGCTACTGTGCTAATCTATACACATGTACTGTCTTTTGCTACTAAGTTAACCTTTTGACCTGTATTGCATGTTACCTCTGCTTAATTCTACGTTAACCTCCTGACCTGTATTGTATCTTAACACCGTTTGCTTCTATGTTAACCTGCTGACCTGGTACTGTATCTTACCACTATTTTGCTTGCACCCATTGCTGACGCGGAACCTCTGTAACAGAACCCTTGGTTCCGAGGTGTTTATAATCCTAGTAATTAATAAATAAAATAAAAAATCAGCTACTTTTGTTGGCACCCCAAACCATGCAATTGCTATGTCTTCAGGAGCCATGTGTGCAGCTGCAGGGGGACTACAGGTCCGGATGAATCAGGACCCCCTTGTCCTGTGACAATAGATCTCTGCACAGAGACGAGGGTTCTGGAGGCTCCACTCCTAGTTGCTGCAGCAGCGGAAACTATATTTGTTGAGGCCACAGAGGTGCAATAAGGATGAGGGTCACACCCTCCATCTGAAGTTTCAGTTACACTCTCTGTATTAAGGGAATGGGAGGGAATGCATACAGAAACCTCCCTTTTCAAGAGAGGGACAACATGTCCCGCCAAAAAATTCCAGGCCCTGGAGTGAGCAAGCAGAAATATGGCAGTTTTGCACTGTGTGGGGATGCAAAAAGTCCAACTCTGGATGACCCCACCTTGCGAAGAGGTCAACTACTATGGAGGTCAGCAGTTCCCATTCATGCATCTTGGACTGTGACCTGCTTAACTTGTCTGCTACGACGTTTGTGACCCCTGGGAGATGCACGGCTAATAACTCCAGGCCATGTTCTAGCGGCCAGTACCACACACTCACTGCTTCCAGACACGGGATAGGAATGAGTCTCCCTTTGTTTAAGTAATACGTAACACTGACGTTGTCAGTCTGTACTAATTGATGACCTAGAGTTACATGCTCTCCAAAAAGCCTGGAGACTATATACGACAGCTCTCTTCTCCAGGACATTTATGTGTAATCTGGCTTCCATCCGGGTCCATGAACCTTGGGTTTGATAAGGGCCCAGATGTACCCCCCACCCAGATCCTGATGCATCCAAGGTGAGAATCTTGAGTCAGAGCTGGGATTAAAAACAGAACGCCCCTCAAGAGGTTGCTGTGGTCCATCCACTACATCAATGTTTTGCATAAATGGGACACAACAAGCACCGTTTGGTCCAGTCATCCATCAGTTGGCCCACTGCACTCTCAGTGTCCACTGTGCTATTTGCATAGGTAAGTGAGCCAGTGGCACAGTCACAAAGGCTGATGCCATGAGTCTCAGGAGACACAGGAAAGTTCTGTCAGAGAAGTAAGGACAGCTATACACCAGCTGCACTTCAGTCATGAGACTTTCTGCCCCATCCCCGTCCAGGGACAGAAACAACTCTGCCCTGTTCTGTGTCCAGGACTGCACCTATAAACTGCAGCCTCTTGCAAGGAGTCTATACTGGCTTTGGCACATTCACTGTAACCACCAGGTCTTCGAACAGTTGCCTTGTTTGGGACAGGCTGTGTTCGAGTTGGCTCCTTGAACTTTCAATAGTCAATCATCCAGGTACAGGAATACATATAGATTTTCCCTGCAAAGGGCTGCAGCCACCACTGCCAAGCATCTGGTAAAGACCTCAGGCACAGAAGACAAGCCATAGGGCATTACTATAAGTTCAAGTTTATTGCAGGAAAGACTCAGTTGAGCAAGCTCATTCACAAGGAGGTCCTGAGGCACATACACATACAGTTCGCAATTACATAGACAGGAGATATAAAATGTAGAACAACAAAGGAAAAAAATATATATAATACAAGAGGTATACACAATAGAAGTCCTTATGCTATATATGCAGTACATTCCAGCTTTAACCTTGCCCTAAATTATGCAACACATTTCAGCTTAAGTAGAGGGCCAGTTGGTACCTAGGAAGTTGACTTGGCATTGGGGGCCTAGTAGCACTACATATGTCTTTTAATTTAGAGATAGCTAGTGTTTTGTAGGAGTTAACTGATACGATGCTGGTTAGCTTCAGCATAGCTTGTAGCTAGTTCCAAATGTTTGGAAAGAGTGTATGAGAGACAGCTCTTTGGCCAGCTGTAGATACGTGTGTCTTGAACATCTAGTAGGATAAGGTCGGATTCCTTAGGGAGTAGGCGGCGTAGATGTGTATGAGAGACGTTAAATAGACAGGCAGTTTGTGGAGTAGTAATTTGAGGGTCCAAATGCCAGCATCCAGGAGGCATCTGGTGGCAAGAGAGGTCCACCCAACTGCTGCATAAAGGTCACGGTGGTGGATCCTGTATGTAGAGTTAGTAATGAAGCGAAGAGCATGGTGATAGAGTACGTCCAGTTTAGATAGGCTCAAAGTTGGAACTGGAAGTGTTCCCCCTCCAGGACAAATCTCAAATACTTTTTGTGATGCTGTCTGATCTTGATATGAAGGTATCCATCCTTCATATCCAGGAGGCAAATCCAGTCCCCTGTTTGCAACAGGGGAATCAGACTCTACAGGGAGACAATGCAAAACGTCTTGTATTCTATGTAGAAACTTAGGTCTTGCAGGCCTAGCACAGGCTCGAGATCTGCTGACCATTTAGGGCAGACTCGATGGGCCAGTGAGGTCCTTTTCTGCTGTCACATTTCTCCCATTCTATGATTCCATGAGGAAATATCTGGAGTAGAAACCTTTGCCTTTCTGGCATGAAGGTACAGGTTCTATGGCACGTTTAGCTAGCAAAGCTTGTACCTCCTTTCAGCAGGGACAGATGTCCTGGGGAATAAACTGAACGAGACTGAGCTTATCTGTTAGTTAAGAAAATGGGCAGATTAGGTGGGCCAAGCGGTCCTTATCTGCCGTCAAATTCTATGTTTCTATGAGACGAAGGATGCTCTGGAAGGGTTTCTAATAACTCCAGAGCATGTCCCTTTGCAATTATCTCCAGAACACAACTCATGCTGAGCCAGCTGGGGCAGAGCCACTGGCTCTGGAATGGGCTCCTAGGGGAGGGGGAGTTGGCAAGGCTCCACCACCCTTACCTCGGCCTTGCTGACAGTAGGCATGATGGCCACCTGTGGCAGCGGGATGGTGAAAGGATCCTTTACCCCAACCTCTACTAGGTGTGGGGTACAAGGATTTAACAAAAGTCATTTTAGAGACTTGAAGGCCTCTTAAGGCGTCTTCTACATGGTATCCAAACAGTTTGGTGCCTCTAAAAGGAGCATTCAGAACTGTGTGCACATTGGTTGTAAATCCAGCCACCCTCAGCCTAGAATGAATTTTTCACACAAAACTCTGTGGCAGCTGCCATGGCAGATGCATCTGAGACATCACAGGCTAAGCACAGCAGATGTCTGCCTACCTCAGCTCCAGCAGTCATTTTTAAGCAGTTCATTCTTGGCAGTGCCCTCTGGGACTGCCTGCGCTGCAGCTTTGGCAGCCTTCCAGAGGCTATTTTGATACCTGATCATGTGAGACTGGTAGCTGGCAATACGCAGGCCTAATGAGGCAGAGGCTATGTTCGCCTGCCCATTACATCGAGCCTCCTGGATTCCTTATCGGGGCCAGGGCACTCACATGATTTGGTGCCCTGGCTCTATCATGGGCAGCCATTATGATCAGGAATCTGTTTCTGGCTGGCTGGCATAATAAGGCTTGGCAGCAACGGCAGGGTACTGCTTGTCAGGCTTTCTGGATACAGCCAGTATGGTATTTGGCCTATACCATGCAGCAAATGCTGCATCCTCCAATGCAGGATAAATTGGAGGAACAATGATGGATGGAGTACAGGGAACCTCCAGGAAATTCATCAAATTATTTTTGGTGGAATCCTTTTCTTCCACAGCAAAACCCATAGCATTTTGCATTTGCTGTGTCACTGAAAGGTAGGGTCTTTAGGAGGAGATCCGAGTGTATATACTACAGAATCCTCACCGCGAGAGGATACGACAGCGTTGGAACATGGAGCACAATGCTCCTCTCCCCTATCCCTCCTCTTCCATTACGAGGTCTGGATTATAGTTCTCCTCGTAGTTGGCATCCCTGCTGATGATGTGAATGGACGACCTCGCTGGGGCACACTGCTCAGGAGGTACTTGCTGTATACCAGACAATGATGTCGATGAAGACTGTGATGCAGGAATCCCCACTAATGGCAGTACAGGCTGCACAGACAAGCCGGGAAGTATGCACCATAACATGTCTGAAAATGACACCAGTACTACCTGCAGGTTGACAATGCCCTGGCCAGGGGCCATTTCCACTGGAGTTGATGGGCCCGGACCGGTCGACGACAGTAATATACCGTCCCATAGTAGGTATGGTAGTGTCTAAACCAAGCCCTGACCTGGGTGTCTGGTCGACGGTCAGGGCTGGCATCACTGCCGCCGGGGCGGATGATAACAATGCATGCTGATTACCTGCAGGCTGCAACAGTGATGTAGATCTCACCAGGGGAAGCAGATCTGTCCTTATCCTTTTGCTTCTTCTTATGTCCCATAGACTACCTGTCTTTTTCACAGTCTTTTGACTTCGACGACTGCGAATTGGTCAGTGGGGCTGGTGATGCTGCCTTCTGACCCTCGGCTTTTTCCAAGTCCATTAGAGTTTTCTCTAATAAAAACTTCTCCAGTGCCTTTCTTCTGCATTGCCTGGTTGCTTGACTGAAGCCCTGGCAAATCTCATAAGTCCTAACGCTGTCAGAGAGGCCTAAATAGCAGACACAGACTTTGTGTGGGTCATCCTTATAGAATTTTTCCCTACACTCACAGTACTGTAGCAACGTCATTGGTTTTCGCAGTATAAAGAGGCAGGGATATCATTAAATTAATAGTGTTCACTTAGAAGAAAATAATAACGGCTAGTTGTACTGAGGAGGTCCCACAAGCCCAGTCGACAGCAGGAAAAAACTAAGGAAAGATGGGGCCGCCCACATTTATGTAGATGCTGATGCATGACGTCATCGTGGGTGGCCACCGACTAGCAAACTTTTTGGGCGGTCCTAATGCTGATACGGGTATAGCTCCAAAAGAGTGGCCTATGGGAAGAGAGCTGCAAAGAAGATCTTATGACTAAAATAACAGTGAGTGTCCAACATGGCTCACTTTTAGAAATTAGAGAGCTAGTGCATTGCCAGAAATTAATACTAAGTTTTAAAATAAGCAACTGTTACTTTCTGTATCTTAAGTATTTTCTTTTACTAACTAGAAGATTTTGTACCTGAAAGTACAAGGTGTGATATGTGCAACAATGGTTACCTGGAAGCTGATGTATCTAGTTCTAGTCCCTTTCTCACCAAATCAGCATTGAGACCTCACTGGCTGTGACATCACTGTCATTGTAGCACAGGTCAGCAAGCATAGGTATACCAGGGGAAGTCATACAATTCGTAAGTAGCATTTTATTATCAATAACAATAAAATAAAAATAAAATTGTGCAGGACATCTCTTCCACAGGCAGTTCAAACAAAACAAAGTCCTTCATCTCAGGGTATCTCAAAATCTAAATCTCTCTTCCTCACTCTCTAAACAAACATTGTTCTCTTTTTATAAGATGTTTTCACCTGGCAATTAAATTCTGCATTCTGTTCTTGTTAAGCTTTAGCTCCCATTTTCACACAATGCACCAAACTTTTTTTCTATTTCTTTCCTGTGACCAAGTACATCCAGTCTTCTCAACAGGTGCAGCCAATTAAGACACTATGGCCAGAGCTGGTTTTCCTGTTGACAGCTCTGCAAACAAGCTTGTTGCAGGTCAAATGGTTTCTCAAGGTCAACCACCCTGTGTTCCAGCATGCTATCTTTCTAACAAACCCCAAACAGCTTTCTGCAATTCTTTTCAACAATATAACTAAATATATCTGCAAACCAAGGGATCACATTTTCACATTCAGATTCACATATATTTTTGCAACCATAGAGAAGCAAGGGGAAAAATAAGGGACAGAAACAGCAAGTGAAGGAAGGTAGAAAACAGACGGAAATTGTGAGACCACTGAAATGGTCAGTTCCAAGGTTCCACAAGGAAAATTTGATTTGCGCAATCAGACAGAAAACAGATGGATAAGTGACAGAATGTGAGCAAACAAGAAAATACATCCTTGCTTTTAACTCTCTCTGTATAACAAGCAGGACATGGTCTTATACAACCTTGTCACAATCACAGCTGAATGAAAGAGTCGATCACTTTCTGCCAGATTTTCTCTAGTGATTGATCTCACAATTAAGAAGATCACAATGCTGATGCAGTATGCAGGGGAGTTATCCCTAATTGCCTTTATATGCTGGGATTGTATTTCTTAAGTGGTGCACTGGAGTCTTTAGTTACTGGGTTTCTAATATGCCCAGCAGTCATTTCCTGTGTGTCGTGGCTCTTTGATCTAACCACATGATCAATATTTGTTTATTGGCTGCCACTGCTATAAGGAATATTGCAGGTCTCTTGCTTATGGAACTGCTGGCTGAAACACATTTCCTTTGACACAGCTCCCTGGTGTGAAAAGGTCTTCTAGACAGAGAAGAGAGCTGAGATTGAGTTTTTCAGACATGTACTTTGTTGAGACGGTTAAAGTGAGATACCCAATTTATTTAGATGTTGACCAGCCCATTTTTTTACCAAGGAGTTATCAATTTTTTGTGTATATGCAAATGGTGAGTAGGATTTCAGTGTTTAGCTTGTAACCAGAAAAGAATTCTCACTCCTTTATAATACTCCAGGTTTCAGGAACTGACATTTCTGAATCTAGTACAGAGAAGAGATCATTGTTGGCGTAAGCCAGCTTTAAAGGTCTGGCCATTTACTGTTGTGCCTTCCGTACACTGCGTACCTTCAATCTTGCAAAGTAGCAGTTCTAGTGCTACAATGAGCGCGTAGGATATGGGGCAACTCTGCCGGGTGTCCCCTTCTGAGCAGAAGTTGGATGAGAACTCCCATTGTGCAGACTTATGCTGTTGGGCTTGTATACAGTAAGGTTTGAATTGTATTTATTTATTGAAAAGTTTCACCAAGAAAGGCACACCTAATAATATAAAATTGCTCATCTCATGGAGCAACCTGGGGAAGGGGAGCAAGGGAGTACAATACATCAAAAAAACACATTTATATGAGAAACAAAGCAGGAATCAACGGCATTTACATACTAACATACTATATGCCAGCAGAGTAGGCTTTATGGTCTATCGAGTCTGCTTGTGCTTCAGAACCCTGGGTGGGTACCGAACCCATCCACCCTGTCTCCTTTCCCTGTTTCTCCTTTCCACCATCTCAGCTCCCCCGGGCACGCCAACCCGTTTCCTCTCCTGCCTATACCTGTCCCACCCTCTCTTGAAATATTCCACCATAGAAGCCAGTACCAGCTCCCCTGGCAGCGCATTCCATGGTTCCACCATCCTCTCAGTAAAATACCTCCTCCACCTTTCCCCACCCTCATCTTTCTACCTTCGAGCTTCCAACTATGTCCTCTGGTTATTCCGCCCTCCTTCAGCCTACAAATCCCCTCTTGATTTACCCTACTGATTCCTTTGAGGTACTTGAAGACCTCAGTCATGTCCCCCGATCCCTACTCTCCTCCAGCGAGAACAGGTCGAGCTCCTCTAGCCTCTCCTCATACATCAACTCCCCCAGTCCCCGGATCATTTTGGTTGCTCTCCTCTGAACCCTTTCCAGGAGCTGGATGTCCCTCAAGTGCAGCTTCCAGTACTGCACACAGTACTCAAGGTGTGGTCTAACCAGGCCATTGTACAGCAGCAGAATCACTTCCCTGCTTCTTGAGATCATCCCCCTTGTGATGCATCCCAGCATCCTGTTTGCTTTGACTGCAACCCTCCTGCACTGCTCTGAATTGTTCAAGCTGACACCCACCAGGAGTCCCAAGTCTTTCTCCGCTGCCGAAGCCTCCAACTTATCCCCTCCTAGAGTGTACCCATGTTTGGGGTTCCCCCACCCAAGGAGTAACACCTTGCACTTGGAGGAGTTAAAATTTAATTTCCAGGTGCAGGCCCACCTATCGAGAGTATCCAGGTCCCCTTGCAGGGCCAAACTCCCCTCCACCTCTGCCCCCAGCTTAGAGTTGTCCACAAAGAGACTCATTTCACAGCCAGTACCTTCCCTGATATCGGAGATGTAGGCATTGAACAAGAGTGGCACCAGAACCGAGCCCCATGGAACCCCACTAATGACCCCCCCAGGAGATGAGACCTCCCAGCCGACCACTACCCTATGAGTGCGCCAAGCAAGCCAGTTTCCTATCCATCTGACCATCAATGGTCCTGCCCCCATCCCCCTCAGTTTCTCCAGTAGGCCACTGTGAGGAACTGAGTCAAACGCCTTGCTGATGTCCAAGAAGAACAGGTTACTCACCTGTAACAGTAGTTCTAGGAGTGGTATATGTTGTTCATCCACACTCTCTGGCATGTCCCTTTACCCCTTTAAATCTGGCCGGAAGTCTTCAAGCTGGCTCCTCCCACCCACCCGGGTGGTAAATACCTCGGCTCTGCCCCATGAGGCTAGATCTTAGCCCGCTGGAAGCAAGGTTGTGGGCCTAAAGCCAGGGAGGTTGGGTGGGTGCGTGTCGATGAACAACATATACCACTCCTAGAACTACTGTTACAGATGAGTAACCTGTTCTTCTAGAAGTGTGGATATGTTGTTCATCCACACTCTCTGGCAGACTCCAAGCAGTTCTCCGGGAGGAGGGAGGCAAGGCGCACACCCCCTACTTGGGAAACAGAGACTGGAGAACCGAGGCCCCAAAACCAGCATCCCGGCGTGACTCAAGGTCGATGTGGTAGTGGGTAATGAAGGTGTTTGCTGACTTCCAGGTAGCAGCCTGACAGATTTCCTGGATAAGGATGTCCCTGGAAGCAGCCACCGATGCAGCAGTATGGCGGGCAGAGTAAGCTCTTATCCCTCTGGGAGGCTCTTTGCCCGCCAACTCATAGCACAGACCTATGCATGATGTAATCCACCTTGCAATGGTCCGTTTGGCTGCAGGTCTGCCAGAAGCGGCTTCAGCATAGGTGACAAACAGCTGGCGAACCTCTCCCCGAATTTCCACCATTCTATCCTTATAATAGGAGAGAGCACAACTCAGGTCCAAGGTATAGAACCTGTACTCTGCGTCCGACGTGTAATTAGGGTAGTATACCGGCAGAGTTAACACCTGGTTAAGATGAAACTCTGATACCACCTTTGGAAGGAATTTCGGGTGGGGGCGCAGGACAACTCTGTCCCTGTGAAAGACCAGATAAGGGGAGTCCACCAAAATTGCCTGGAGCTCCCCTGTCCTTCTGGCAGACGTGATAGCCACCAGGAAGGCTGTCTTCCCCGACAAGTGTGAGAGTTCACACTCTGTGCATGGTCTCGAATGGCTTGCCCATGTTTGCCAAACCAGCAACAGATCCACGGAGGTGGAGGTTCACGCACCAGAGGGATATGTGATCCAGGCCTTTGAAGAAGCGCCGACCACTGTCTCCAGTGCCAATGTTGGCTGACCACCGCTACGGTAAGCAGAAATGGCTGCCAGGTGCACCCAAGGGTCGATGGATCAGAGACCCCTTTGGAGAGAGACCAAAGGTAGTCGAAATGTTGGCTACAGGGCAGGATAAGAGGTCCAGACTCTTACCCTGACACCAAATGGAAAATCTCTTCCATTTGAAGGCATAACATTTCCTAGTCGATTCCTTACGAGATGCCTCCACCACGGTGTAGACATCCTCAGAAAGACCCAGAGCCTGGAACTCTAGCCGCTCAGGTACCAGGTTGTGAGGTGCAGGGAATGAAGGTCCGGATGGAATACCTTCCCCTGGTTCAGAGATATTAGGTCCGGGCATGTACAAAGCCACTCTGGGTGCCTGCAGCTGAGGCTGAGGAGATCTTAGTACCAGAACTGGCGTGGCCAATCTGGGGCTACCAGGAACACCTTTCACCTTGTCCCACCTCACCTTGAGTAACACCTTGTGGATCAAGGGAAATGGAGGGAAGGCGTACAGGAGGCCTGGGGTCCACGGCCTTGAGAAGGCATCCCCCTGCAGCGAGCCCTGCTGAGGGGGACGGGCATGGTACAGCCTCAGCTTGGTGTTTTCCCTGGAGGCAAACAGGTCCACCAACGGTTTGCCCCAATGGGAGAACAGACTGTAAGCTAACTCTGGATGGAGAGACCACTCATGGGATGTCTGGCCTATGCAGCTGAGAGCATCCGCCAGCTGGTTCAAAACTCCTGCCACATGGATGGCTTGGAGATCCACCTCCAACTGGCTTACGAGGGTCCAGATGAGGAGTGCCTCCTTGCACAGCAGACGGGAGTGCGTGCCGCCCTGTTTGTTGAGGTAGTACATGGTCGTGGTATTGTCCGTCTGGACTTGAACCACTTGACCCCGGAGCTGAGGAGCGAAAGCCGACAGTGCCAGTCTGACTGTTCTGAGCTCCAACAGGTTGATGTGGCATTGGGACTCCTCAGGGGTCCAGAACCTGTGGACTCTGTTGTCCCCCATGTGGGCTCCCCAGCCCATGAGAGAGGCATCAGTTGTGAGAATGACTGTAGGTTCAGGGCGGACAAACGGGATCCCTTCCTGCAATCGGTCAGGGGCGGTCCACCATTGGAGAGCATCCCACATCTTCTGGGTCACAGTAATCAGCTGGTCGAAGTGACCGTGGCGCTGAGTCCACTGAGCGGCCAGCTCCCACTGGAGGGGGCGCATGTGCCATCTGGCCCAACGGACCACTGAGGTGCACGCCACCATGTAACCCGGAAGGTGCAGGAAGTCCCAGGCAGGGCGCAAGTGCCCAACCAGAAATGACTGGGCAAAGGAGGAAAGAACCTCTGCCCTGTCTGTTGGGAGCCGAGCTCTGGCTTGATGAGAGTTGAGCTCTGCCCCAGTGAAGCCCATCACCTGAGAGGGTACGAGAAACGACTTGGCCTCATTGATCAGGAGGCCTAGTTGGGAGCAGGTTCAAAGAGCCAGATCCCTGGATCTCTCCACCTCCTTGATGCTGGAGATGGGCTGCCACCACTGCGATACACTTGGTAAAGACCCTTGGGGCCGATGACAGACCAAATGGCATGGCTCAGAACTTGTACATGTTCCCTTCAACCCTGAAGCAGAGGAACCGCTGATGGGATGGACGGATTGGGTTGTGGAAGAACACGTCCTACAGATCCAGTGAACAGAACCACATGTTTCGCTCCAGGGATGGTATGATCTGGTTCAGAGTTACCATCTAGAAGGCACAAGACCCGAGATATTGATTCAGGTCGTGGAGATCTAGCAAGGGGCGCCAACCCCCTGTATGCTTGGGCACCAGGAAGTACCTGGACACGAAGCCTGGGTCTGTAGGAGGATCCGGCACTGGAGCTACTGTCTCTTTGCAGAGGAGCTGAGCGATGTCGTCTCGAAGAGCCGACTGAGTGCGAGCTGAGATCCTTTCCTCCCGAGGGGCGTGGGCTCGGCTGGGAGAGTACTGCTCGAATTCCAGAGGCAGTCCCTGGCCGACCTCTTCTAGGACCCACCTGTCCGAGGTGATATCGGACCAGGCGGAAAGAAAGTGGTGGAGCCAGCCCCCCCCACGGGAGGACCCAGTGCTGGCGTGATGGGTGTAGGGGTGGCAACCCCCAACCCGTCACTGGGCAGGCTTGGAGGAGGAGGCTCCTGGACTGGCACCTCGGCCTCCTTTATGGGGCTGTTGAGGACCCTGCTTGGGCCTGGGGCGCCAAGCTTGAGCCTGCTGTTGCTGCTGGCCTCTTTGATAAGAGGGCTGCCTAACCGTAGGGGAAGAGTGCCGAAAGGGCTTCTTCTTACGCTTCTGCTGGTTCTTGCCCAAAGAACCCTTCGCAGAGATAGCATCCAAGGTGGCACTGGACTGCTCTATGTGCTGGGGGTGACCGGCCACTCCTGGACCGAAGAGGTCAGTGCCTAGGAAGGGCACGTCAGCTAACTTGTGCTGGGTATCCGCCGGGAAGGAGGATAGTCTCAGCCAAGCCCTGCGGCGAGTGGCCACTACGGCTGCCAAAGAGCGGGCACAGGAATCTCCAATGTCTAGGGCCGTCTGGAGCTGCTGTTTAGCAACAGCACAGCCTTGATCATGGACCTGCTTCACTGTGGTCTGCATGTCCGCTGGGAGATGAGGGAGGACTTCATCCAATGACCCAAGGAGGGCATGAGAGAAGTGTGCCATGACGACAGCCGAGCTGGCCTGACGGCCCAAGGAGGAGGCCGCATAGACCTTACAGACAGAGTGGTCCATATTTTTGGATTCCTTGTCCGGGGGTCAGTCAGTGTCGGCTGAGCTACCAGTACACCTGCACATAGAAGCAGTCACTAGCTTTCGGCCGAAGGATGCTCTGTGAACCCCGCCAGGGACCCCATGGGCACCGTATACTTGCAGGCCATGCGGGCAGACAGAGCTGGGCATGAAGCAGGACGCTGCCAAAGCTCAAGGGCCGGGCCAACGATGGCCTCGGCCACTGGAAAAGCCTCCGTTGAGGTATCCCCCCATTTGAGGATATCCATAAGAGGGTACTCCGCCTTTTTCTGGATGGGCCCCAGGGGCATTCCGGCGGACTCAGAGATCAGGCGGAGAATGCCCTGAAAGGAGGAAGGGCCTTCCTCCAGTCCGGCCATGGACAACTCATCATCCCCGGGATGAGACTGTAACCCCGTGTCATCGGAGTCCAAAGAGTTGGGGTATAATGGCCTACCGCCTATGTCCCCTTCGATCCGCCGAGGGCGGTCGGGGGTGACCGTAATGGACAGACGTCGGGGAAGCCCGGTGTCTGTACGGTCCTCTTTCGAGGGAGCCCCTTCCCCTGAGACTGCTTAGGCGGTGGCTCCACCAAAATCGGTGGAGAAACCGGAATAGGCCGAGCCGGTATACACACTGGACCCACGGGAGGTGGAACCGAGGCCTTCAGTTCTGGAGGAGTAGGCGTCGGCTTAGGAGGCGGGAGCCAAGTAATGGCCTGGGCAGCCGGTGGAGCCGGCTTCTGCCCGGTCAAAATCAGCTGTTGCCACATCAAATCCTCATAGCGTTGATGGAGTTTCCGTCGAAGCCTCTCCTTGTCTGAGCAGGATGAGGACCGGCAGTGGTGCCTCTTTTGTGAATGTTTGTGGCCCTTTTTCGGCCGATCGACCGAAGGGGTCCTGGTCCTCGTTCGAGACTGACGGGGTCGGCTAGTTCGATCAGGGGACACCAGAGTCGGTGAAAACCGAGGTTCCGGCACCTTATCCTCGATGGGGACACCCGACGGCAGTGTCCCCCCATCAGGAAAGGAAAGGACAGGTGTCCTTTCTAAGGAATCGTCGACCGGAGTCGGCGATAAAGGCTCGATTGGGTCGAGAGAAATCTCAGCCAGTTCAGCCGTTTCCTCGATCTCTGTGCCTTGGCCCGACGGGAGGTCGGTAAAGCCGGTGGCCGAGGAAGCGATCTCGACCTAAGTCCAGAACGCATATTCCTGGGACTCGGACCTCTCTCGGTCCCAGGAGCGTCTCCTTCTGGAAGAAGATGACTTGGGGTCCTTGTCCCTCTTCCAAGGGTGTGAGAAGTGTGAGCTCGACGTTGCCTCACCCCTGGTGGGGAGAGACTGGCACAACTCCCTAAAGGAGCCCGAAGAGGTAGAGCCAAGGTTGAGAGGAATGAAAAAACTGCGACTGGCCAAAGCCTGGGCCGCCTCCTCTCAAAGCAGCCATCTGCTCAAGCTGCTTGGCAGATCCATGACATGAAACGCCCTGCCTCCTTAGATTTCACGGCCGGTTTCTAAGCTCCGGTCTCCCCAATTTTAGGTGCGCCTTGCGGTCGTCCAGAATGCTGGGATGGAAGGCCAAACAGAATGTACAAGACGTGGTGTCATGTCTGACACTTAGGCAATAAACACACAAGAGGTGGGGATCAGTGCGCAACATTTTCTGGCCGCAGGGACACCGCTGAAATCCAGGGGACGATTTGTCCTTCATGTCCGATGCGCTGTAATCGGAATTGTGAACTCTGATAAGTTTCAAAGTAATTTTCGGTGAAAACCGACTTTGCGAATCAACATATCCACACTCCTAGAACAGTACATCCACTGGCCTCTCCCTGTTGAATTCCGATGTTACCCAGTCATAGAACTCCACAAGGTTAGTCTGACACAAACTACCTGGCACAAACCCATGCTGATGACTATCCAGATGTCCCATTTTCTCCAAGAACCCCCCCAATTGTTCCTTGAGTATACTTTCCATCAACTTCCCCACCACCAACGTCAAACTGACGGGTCTATAGTTCCCCGTCACCTCCCTCGATCCCCCTTTATGGATGGGCATAACATGTGCCATCCTCCAATCCCTAGGCACCCACCCGGTCTCTAGCGACATGTTAATGAGATCCTCCAGAGGTGCAACCAGAACATCCGCCAACTCCCACAGAACTCTGGGATGTATGCCATCTGGCCCTGGAGATTTGTCCTTTTTAAGGGATTTAAGGGCTTCCCACACCATGCCGATGGAGATAGCTTCGTTGGTCCTCCCTCCCTCCTCCTTAAACAGAACCATCCTGATGAGATACCCCTGAGATATCTCTCGCAACATCTTGTTCATCAGGTGCTCCAGTAATCCTGCCGCTGCCCCGTCTAACTCCCTTAGCTCCCTCTTTGTAGGTTTCCCAGCCCCTTCCCTAGTGAACAGTGAGGCAAAGTAATCGTTCAATACCTCTGCCTGTTCCCTAGCATCTTCCACCCACCCCGTTTGTCCTCAACCTGCCGAGCTGGCCTTTGATCTTTCTCCACTCCCCAATATAGCTAAAGAACCCCTTTCCTCTGCCCTGAATCCCCTGGGCAAGCCACTGCTCCTTACTGGCTTTTGCCCCACCCCCCCCACCACCCTTGTGACTTGCCTGGCTGCAAGGTAGTAATTTTCCCTATCCATCCCTCCTCTCATTTTTTTGCATCTGCTGTAGGCAGCACTCTTCTCCCTTACTGCCTCCTGAACCACCCTGGACCACCAGCACGGTTTACGAGACTTCACCCCCTTACGCTTCCCCCGTATACAGGTCCTGATGGCCTCCTGTAGTCCCCATTTTATTACCCCCCACCTACCTTCTACATTCGTCCTCGGTGTAATCTCCCTCAAATGCTCCTTGAGAATCTCACCCATGCCCCCCTAAAATCAACAGTCATTGTCCTGGAACACTCTCCCTCACCCCCCAAATTGAGCCTAAACCAGACCGTGTCATGGTCACTCCCTGCCAGGGGATTTTCCACCACCAGGTGCTGTACCAGATCCCCGTATGCAAGAACCATGTCCAGGACATGATCCTCCTTCGTTGGCTCCAACACCTGTTGAGTGAAGAACACATCCTGAAAGCCATCCAGCAGCCACCGTGGATGTCATAGTTCCCCAGTCAGTGGCTGGCATGTTTAGGTCCCCCATCAACACCACTCCTTCCCCTTGCGGTCCACATTGGCCCTTAATGCTATCCAACAGACAGTCCTCCAGATCCTCCGCCAGCCTTGGGGGCCTATATACCACTCCCATCTTGATCTTCCCTCCTGCAGGGGTTCGCAGAGTGACTCATAAAGCCTCCACATTTCCCTCTGCTTCCTCTGCCCTAATAATCACTATGTCATACCTAATAAACATAGCTACTCTTCCCCCTCCTCTTCCTTCCTTTCCATCTTTCCTAAGCACTGTGTACCCGCACACATGAAGTTCCCATCCATGGCTAGGGGTGGCCCACGTTTCAGTGACCGCTACTACATCTACCCCTCCTTCAACCAGCATGGCCTGGAACTCTGGCATCTTGTTCCCCAGGCTCCTGGCATTTGTTAACACTACCCCCCAACCCTTGTCCCCACCCCTCGTACTGTGCCCACCCAGATCTTTTCATACTCCTCCACAGCGGCACCTTTCTCCCTGGGCATTTGTCCAACCTCACTACTGGCAGAAGTCCAGGCCAACATGTGAACTGTGCGGACAGGTCAGTCCCTCGCTTTCCTCCCTCTTAACAAGTTTAAACCCCACCTAGCCTGAATGAAATCCATCATCCCTTGTTTTAGGACTTCCTTCCCTATTGGAATTAGGTGAAGCCTATCCCTGGCATACAGTCCCTTATCATCCCAAACCCCCCAAGTCCCCAACACCCCATTTCTGTTCTTTCCCCCACTGCCTGAGCCAGTCATTTACCTCCATGATTTTCATTTTGTTCTCCATAGTGGCCCTTGGTACTGGCAATATTTCCAAGAAGGAAACTGTGCACCCATTATCCTGGCAAACTCTGGCCAGTTCCCGGAACCTTGCCTGGATTTCCAGTACACTATTTCCCTCTATATAGTTTGTCCCCAGATGCACCAGGAAGTCCGGTGAACCTCCACAGCCTTTTGCCAGCTCATACACCAGGAACTTTGCCCTATGCACCATCAGACCAGAGATACCCACTACCGTAAAGAGGGAGTCCAGTCAAAAGTACTACATTGCAGAACTAGAATCAGCCTACCCCCAATAAATCTCATACCAAAAATTAGGTTTCCTCATTACTTCGTTTTAAAGTTATGACCTATTTTGTAACCCTGATCTCACTCCCTGCTCAAAAAAGGCAGTTTCAGTGAAGGGCCACTGATGATGTCACTAGAAATCACAAGACTAGTCTTCCCTGTCAGCAACATTATAAGACCTATTTCTCCAAAGTCATAGAAACTGTAGCTGTAGTAATCATTTAAAAAAACAACTGACACACGGTTGCATGCAGTGCTTACATTTCCAGAATGTTCAGATGCACGGTAATAATGTACATTAGAACACATCAGGATTTGGTTTTGGAATGCAGCACTAGCGCTGAACCAAGATGTAGAATGTCAAAATGGTGCAAAATTTAGAATGTTGGGGGGGGGACACATGCAATCTCAGCATGTAGCAGGGATGCACCATCTCGCAGTGGGGTATGGCACTCAATCACAGAATGTGACAAGGACACAGATCAAAGAATTTAGCAGAGACAGGCAATTCTGGAATATAGTAAGGAAGTGCACTGTTGGAATATGACAGGATGCACCATTTTATTTTGAAATTGCTTGTTCCTGCTACATTCCAGAATTGTACACACTCACCACATGTCAAAATTGTGCAGAACATCCCCACCACAATCCAACACTGTGTCCCAGCCATATTCCAAAATTGCACATCCACACCATGTTCCAAAGTTGTTTCAATGTCACATTCCAAAACTGTCATTGCTGCATTGTGAAACTGTGCGTCACCACCACTTTCTGAAATTGTGTCTCCGCCACATTCTGAAATTGTGCTTCATCGCCACATTCCAAAATTGCGCATCACCGCCACATTCTGAAGTTGTGTCACTGCCACATTCCGAAGTTGTACGTCGCCACCACATTCCAAAAGTCCAAAGCTGTGTATCACCGCTACATTCTGAAACTGTATGTGTCTGCCACATTTCCGAAATTGAAATTGTGCGTCACAGCCACATTCCGAAATTGTGCATCATGCCACACTGAAAAACTGTCACTGCAACATTCTGAAATTGCGTGTCACCACCACATTCCATAACTGTGCATCACCACCACATTCCAAAGTTGTGCATCACTGTCACATTCTGAAATTGTGCATCACTGCCACATTTCCGAAACTGAAATTGTGTCACCGCCACATTCTGAAATTGTGCGTCACCGCCACATTCCGAAATTGTGCATCATGCCACATTGCAAAACTGTGAGTCACCGTCACATTCTGAAATTGTGCATCACTGCCACATTTCCGAAACTGAAATTGTGTGTCACCGCCACATTCTGAAATTGTGCGTCACCGCCACATTCCGAAATTGTGCATCATGCCACATTGCAAAACTGCGAGTCACCGTCACATTCTGAAATTGTGCATCACTGCCACATTCTCAGGCTGAGTGTGTCACACACACATTTTGAAATTGGGTGTCACTGCCATTCGAAATACGCACGTCGCCGCCACATTCTGAAACTGCATCACCAAATTTCTGAAACTGAAATTGTGCATCGCCACCACATTCCAAAATTGTGCATCACCGCCACATTCCAAAATTGTGCATCACTGCCACACTCCAAAATTGTGTGTCACTGCCATACTCTGAAATTACACGTCATCGCCACATTCAAGAATCTCGCATCACTGCCACATTCTAAAGTTGCACGCCACTGCCACATTCTGAAACGGAGTGTCACCGCCACATTCCAAAATTGTACATCACGGTCACATTCTGAAATTGTGCATCACTGCCACATTCCAAAACTGTGTGTGACCACCACATTCTGAAGTTGTACTGTATGTCACCGCCATGTTCCGAAATGGAGCATTGCTGCCACATTTCAAAACTTCATGTCTCCTTTACATTCTAAAATTGTAACCGCCTGTCACATTCTGAAACTGTGTATAAACTTCCACATTCCAATATTGCCAGTCATCGTCACATTCTGAAAATGTGCATTCCCACCATATTCCAAAACTGTATATCCCCACCACATTTTAAGAGTGTCACTGCCACATTCAAAAATTGCATGTCCAAGTTACATTCTAAAATTATGCATCCAGCATCATTCTGAAATTGTACGTGACTACCACATTCTGAAACTACGACACCACCACATTCTGAGTCCTTGTCCACGCTGCATTCTGAAACTGAATGTTACCACCACAATCTGAAACCAAGCGTACCAACCACATTTTGAAATTGTGCATCACCACCACATGCCAAATTAATGCCTCCGAGACGCATAAAAAAATTACACATCCCTACCACCTTCCACAGCTATGTGTCTCCCGCATTTTAAAATTGTGTACCTCTGCCACATTCTAAAACTATATGACACTGCCACATTATGAAGTTTAGCATCCCTGCTACTTTCAAAAATTATGTGTCCCAGCTACTTTCTGAGATTGTGTCACTCCTGCATTCCACAGCTGCAGTCTGGTGACATTTCAAAATCTCATCCCTGCAGTATTATAACAATTGCACACATTTTTGTCATTCTAAAGCCATGTTTGCCATTGTATTCCAAGCTCCTCGCCCCCGTCACATTCTTAAGTACTGTACCTTGCAACTGCACGTTATGGAAATGCATGCCCTGACCCACACCCAGGATCAGCTTTCCCTTTTTGAGATGTTTACTACAATTGCAGTTTTATGTAATGTGGGAGAAAAAAGTCTTAGAAGGTAGTTTGCAGGAAGGACTAGGCTGTGAGTTCTGGTTGACACATCATCAGTAGCTCTTTACTGAAACTGGCTTTTCTGAACAGGCAGTGAATTTAGAGTTACATAATGACATGAAACTTTTAAACAGAGTAACTTAGAGATCTCATTTTTGGCATGAGGCTGATTGGGGATATGCTGACCCAAGTTCTGAGTTTACTGATGCTAGAAATTTTGGCCAGACTCCCTCTTTAACTCGACTGGATTTTCCCTTCCCCTGCCCCTCCCAGTGAATATGCCTAATCATGGAGTTCCCCAGCAGGAGTACCCTGGTGTCCCCCTCAATCTTTTGTTTACCTCTTTTTTGTGCTCCTGACCCAATCCCCACATTTTTCCCCTCTTTCTCCTTCCCCTGGGTGTCCTCCAGCTTCCCCATGAGAGAACCCCTTTTCTCCCTCCCTTTCTTGCCACACTTTTTATGCTCAAGCTCCTCAGATCCCCCGTTTAGGCTCCTTCTTGTTCCCTACCCCATCCTCTTGACTACGATCATATTCTCATTAGTGTCCCTGACCTCCTCCTCAATCTCATCTCCCCCCTCCGTGCTCTCCTGCAGTTCCCCCTTACCTAGAGACTCTTCTCTGGTACGGACCCTCCCCCCCTGAAGCGAGCCCCTTCTTTGTCTCTATTTCTCTTTTCCTTCTGATTGTGCCCTCAGCCCTGCGCCTGCTATCCAATTTCCCACCTCTCCCTGCTTGACCTTTAATTTGCCTCTTCCCTCGCTAGACTGACTGGTTGAATTTCCTGTCCCATTTCCTATCCCCTTCTGATTTCCCACTTCTCTTCCTCCGGTCTCATTTACATCCCCCTCATCTCCACCCGCCCCTTGCTCTCCTTCCAGGTTGCGTAATGGCTCAAATTAATTGTAACATTCAATGCCAGCCTCCTGCTTTTGACCCAACTTCCCACTGACCGCCCTCTAGGCTGCCCCTTGCCAGCCACACCTGTCCTGTCACCCTCCCCCCTCTTTTGATTCAGACAGTTCTCTCTACGGCTTTCCTCCCTGGCATCTGCTCCCCTTGCCACAAGTCCCTGCTCCATATGTTCACTGTACCTGTTTGGTGAAACGCATCCGGATCTCGCACTCTCACATCCTCCCCGTCTCCCTCAGCCCCTCCCAGCGTTCCCCCCCCCCCAACGCCTCCAGTTGCATCCTTATCCAGTTTACCTCTCCCCTGATCTGCAATAACTGCCTGCAGAGTGGGCAACCTCCCTCCTTCCAGGCCCAATTCAGTATTATTGCCGCCCCACAGCCAGTGCACCCTACAACTCTTCCAAAGATGCCTGCCCTGGTGGCTGGAGGCCACCCACATTGTCCTTCACCATACATATTTGGACGTTCCCCCTGACCCTATTTCTTCCCCCTAGACTACTACCCCGTACCCTTCTCCAAGTAGCCATACTGTGGTGGTGTAAGAACAGAGTTACAGCCCCTTACAGTTGTACAGTTATAACAAAGCCCTAGAAACCAGCTCCTAATCTTAGTAGTTCTAACACGTCAAACAGTTTAAACACCACCCAAGACCCAGCTTCTAATCTAGGCACAATAATTTAACAGAGCTAAACATTCCTAACAGTTCTATGAGTTAAATACAACCCTATAGCTAGCTCCTAATCAAGCTAATTATATTAGCAGAGCTATACAGTTTTGGCAGCTTTAAAACACAGCCCCAGACCCAGCTCCTAACCAAGATGAAATGAATTTAGCAGAGCTTCAGCTAACATTCCTAACAGTTCCAACAAGATGAAATTAATTTAGCATAGCTTCAGCTTATAAACATTCCTATCAGTTCTAACAGTTAAACACAGCCTATAGCCAGCTCCTTAGTGTTCCTAACCAAGGTAAATATATTAGCAGAGCTTTACAGTTCTGACAGCTTAAAACACAACCCCAGACCCAGCTCTTGACCAAGACAAAATTAAGAAGAGCTTCAGCCACTAGTATTACCATCCAAGGGAAATAAGAGTTCCAGCCCCTCATCATTTCAGCAATAATCCAAGACAATAATTCCCCTCCCAGTTTACTGGGCACCCCTATATTACCCCCAGCCAACTAGTGCCCTACCTTCCACCAGGCCACACCTCCTCTGCACATTTAATAAAGGTCGAGGTCAAGGCTGGGGCCAGTAGGTGGGTGGGTTTTCACTACATGAGGTATTGAAAATATGGAAGCCTTGGAGCAAGCATATAGAAACACAGAAACATAGAATTTGACGGCAGATAAGGACCACTTGGCCCACCTAGTCTGCCCATTTCCCTACCTAATGGATAAGCTGCAGATCCTAGTTAACCAACAGCCTACTTCTTCCTACCCCCCACTAAAATTGCCTTATGTCTGTCCCATGCATTCTTGAATTCCCCCACTGGTTTTGACTCTACGACCTCCTCAGGAAAGCCGTTCCATGCATCTACAACCCTCTCTGTGAAGAAATACTTCCTCACATTACCTCTGAGCCGTCCCCCCTCTATCTTCAAATTGTGCCCCTTGTTCTTGCACATCTCTTTTTCTGAAAGATGCTACCCTCTTGGACTTTGTTGATTCCCTTGAGGTATTTGAAAGTTTCTATCATGTCTCCCCTCTCCCTCCTTTCCTCGAGGCTATACATCTTAAGCTCCTTTAGTCTTTCTTCATATGTCTTCTGGTGCAGACCCTGCACCATTTTGGTTGCCCTCCTCTGGACAGCCTCCACCCTGTCTATGTCTTTGCAGAGATGGGGTCTCCAGAACTGCACACAGTACTCCAGATGTGGTCTTACCAACTTAATACATAATTTGCAGCAAGAGATAAACATAAGGATTTAGTGCCCCGGAGGCAAGAGGTACCATGAGTACACAGTGCAGACCAATTACATACAGTGCAGACGTAGAAGTGCAAATAACACATTACGGTTCAATCATATTGTTGTTAATTGTTGCAATTTATAGACAGAATTGTATATGTACATCTTGTTTTTCATGTTTAACTTTTTAATAAAAATCTTATTGACAAAAAAGATTGGGGGAATGCCGCACTTGCCAAGAATGTGGAATAGGTATGTCCAGTCCACACGGACAAATGCTTCTTCAGCATACAAAGACACAAGCACTGCAGGAGTTCTGTCCTTCTCTGCTGCATACAGAAAATAATGCAAGTTTCCTTGAGTTATCAGATATTAGCCTCCCTTTCATAAAACCTGTTTGGGTATCGCTTATCAAAGATGGAAGAACCAGCCCCCAGAAAAGTTCTGGCTCTCACAGGGTCCTAGCGCCTCTGGCACAGACCCACAAGTGGGAATCAATGATGAAGATTGATTCTTGGAAGATCTTTATTGGGCCTATTGCTGAAAACTGTGGCATATGCCTTGGCATCTATGTTGAGGAGGGTGACTGGTCGATGATTAGCACATGAGCTTGGTTGCTGTGCAGGTTTTAATATCAGTGTGGCGAGACCCTTCAACATATTTCCCAGTAGAGACTGTGTTTTTTCCAGAGTTTCATTGTAGACCATAAGCAAGATGGAAGCTAATATAGCCCGAAAGTTTGGTAAATAGCCATTACTTCCAGAGCCTTGTCTTGTGGCAATGACTGCAGAGCCTCCTGGACCTTTGCAAGCGTTATCGGTTAAGACAGTGGTGTTGCTTGAGCTTCAGCGAGTCTTGCTGTCCTTACCTCCTCCAGGAGCTGGTTTACTGTTTCTTCCAAAAAACAGGTCTCTAGAGAGAGAAAGACAGGTTCTGGCAGAATTCCTTAAATGCCAAGTTAATTTCCTTGAGGTCTGCAAAGACTGTTGTGCAGTCTGAATCATGTAATCAATTCATTTTGCGGCAGTCACAATGCAAGGAATTCTTATAGCTTTGGATCCATTTGCAATGAGTCTAATGGGATGGTACGCAAAATCTGTTGACTCTGTCATGTTTTCACTCTAGGGATTTTTCACTTGGCACTAGGCTGATCGGGCTTCATTTGAGCCATTTTCATTGAATGCTTTCACGCAGTCTTCCATCTTTCACAGCAATTCCTTCCTCTGTGCTGTCCCCTCCTTTTTCGTCTGGAACAAAGAGCAATCAGTTTTCCCCTTAGGGAACATTTCAAAGCTTCTTAGCTCTTTGTCCACGATGTATCCGAGGGGGGTTACTGTAGCTGATGAATCTTCTATGTGTGTTTTGATGTAATCTATGTTCTTGGTGTCTTGAAGAGGGAAGATGTTAAAGTACTACTACCTCTGTGATCAGGGTGGGTTGTCTCATATTTCCAGACTCAGTTTCACTGTGGCACGGTCCGAAATGCTCAAAGGTAATATGCTTGTGTCAATTAGGCCTGGTATAAGATGTGATGGGAGAAGCCAACTATCTAGTCTAGACAAGGTTTTGTGACCATCTGACCTGAAGGTGTAGTCTTTAATACTGTGGTTCAGCAACCTTCAGGTGTCTGAAACGTCTAAGTCTGAGGCCATTCTGTGTAACATCTTAGTTCTTTAGTGAGGGCTCACCACCGTATTCGTATCACTGACTAGTATAATGCGGTGATCCAGAAAATTACACAGTTGTTGCAGAATTCCTGTGAAAAAAGCAGTTGTCTGTGTTGGGGACAGAGATTTGAAAAAATAATTTTGTGCTCACTACGGACCTCCATGGAAAGTGCATGCCTATGTACTATACCTAACACTATCCGGTTCAAAACTTTTTAACTAGTAAAAGGAAAAAATACTAATGAAGTAGTCCCAACTTTGAAAGAACTTATGTATAACATGATTTTTGGTGGCATACACCAGAAATATAAGATTATATATATGCAGGCTGAGCACTCAGTCTGGGAAGGGGGTTATAGGACTATGTGAGCTGCCTTTGCTAGTCGCTACATTGTGGCTGTGGCACTGGAGATGGCGGCTACATATCCACACACTCTTCTAGCACAGAGATTTGGGTGCCAGTTGTAGCCCTCACAATAGGACAGTCTAGGGCAAAATGAGGTTGGGGGAGTCAACCAAATGGGGCACTGTTCATTGATGAGCACTACACCCTCCCACCCACAAGTAAATGCATCGCCTCAATAATCTGTCCATTCTTGATTAGCATGGGGAGCAAAGGACTCAAGGTTGCTCCAGAACACCAGGCTGGCCAGTGGTTCACAGTTCCATGGGCCTCGCTGTATCAGTCACAGTTAGATCCCCAGCTGTTAATTTCTGAACTATAAAGCCCTGCACTCATCTCACTACAGGAGCTTGATGTGCTGTTAGAACCTGTAGCTTTATTTGCCATCACAGACCAAGGGAGCAGTCCTCGCCAATTAGTGCATTCCATCCCACTGTACGCAAGATGCACTTCTGCTGCAGTCTGCGAAACAGTCCCTCACAAATGGACATATTCAGTGGGCCTTTTTTTTTTTAATTTGAATTTTCAAATAAGTTTGGTCCCTTTTTAATTTAGAATAGATTGCACTCTTCTGACTACAAAAATGGTTTTCAAAGGTCTCAGCACCCGCCAGGTATTGGCCCAACTGACATTATGTGGCATACTGGCTGATGTTGCAGTGTATGACTGGTGCTGTTTCACAGATTGACCTGAAACTGTCATTATCACCCCTCTCTCATCGGACATGCAGCGAATACAAGTTCAGTGACTTAAGCTGATACTCATAAGATCTGCCTTGCTGACCAGGATGATCCAGGACGACCAGGGCAGATCCTGCAGTGACTGGCTTAAGGCACTGAATATGTACTCACTGGAGACCAGATGACAGGGGTAATATGATAGAAGCCTTCAAGTTCCTGAAAGGAATAAACAAGATGAACTGTTTAGCATGAGTTACAGTTCAAAGACGTGGTGGCACGAGTGGAAACTGACGAGAGGGAGGTACAAAAGGAATGTGAGAAAGCAATATTTTATAGAAATGGTGGTGGAACTGTGGAACAGTCTGCCAGTTGAAGTGGTGGGTGCCAAAACCATAAATGGGTTTAAGTGTGGCTGTAAAAGAGAGAAGTGTATGGTGAGTAATGGCAGTTGCAGTAGGGAGGGAACGGGGGGGTGGGGTGGACACTGAGGGCTAGTACCCTGTATGGACAATAGGTCCTGGAGTTTGACACTGAACTACGGGCAGACTGGATGGACCATTGATCATTTTCTGCTGTCACTGTCTATCTTTCTGTGTCAAAATTAATTTTATTTGTAGCTCTAGCCAAGATTCAATCCCCCTCCCTGGACTTCAAGACATGAAACGAAGCCGGCGGTGGCACAGAGGGCTAAGGTGCTGGATGCCTTACCTCACGCCACGCCGGCGACCTGGGTTTGGGAACAGACTAAAGTCACTGGGGAGCTGGCATGGGGGTGGGGTGGGAGCAGGACTGAGCAGCCGGAAGGCAGCTCTTCTCTCCCAGGGTGATTGCCACCCCCCCCCCGTAGTCCTGCTGCCACCAGGTGGAGGTATGGTGTTCAGCGGAGGGGGCGACACGTAGTGGGAGGGCACCTCGGGACA
The DNA here is from genome assembly GCA_016271365.2 of Neoceratodus forsteri. Taxonomy (NCBI): domain Eukaryota; kingdom Metazoa; phylum Chordata; order Ceratodontiformes; family Ceratodontidae; genus Neoceratodus; species Neoceratodus forsteri. The sequence continues at coordinate 38,646,645 of CM028132.1, read as the reverse complement.
CAGCGTGCATGTGCCTCCACATGCGTCCAAAATATGGGGACGGATTACAGGAAGAGAACAGGAAAAACACTACAAAATATATATGGGGAAAAAAAAAAAAGACATGAAAGGAAAGGGCCTTATACACCAAACCATCAAGTCACCTGTTGCAGACATGCAAACAGGCAATAACCCACATAACTACTTGACTTTTACAGGACAGAACTCACTTTCTGTGGAAACTGGCAAAAGTTTCACTTACAAGGGGAAGGGAATGGAGTTGTAGCTGTTTCCAGGCAGCAGATTTGCAAGAATGGTCTTCATGGTCGATTTCTCCTTCACCTGACTGTCGGTTGAGCCTACCAAATGTCCATCAAACACATCTGAAAATGTGCAGGAGAGAATCTGTGTGTTAGAACATGGGGAGATAAATCTACATCGAGAAAGAGTGACCCACAAACTTGGTAACGGTACAGCAAATACTGGACACCCTTTACCACCGGGCTTTAAGATTTATCTTAAATCCACCCCGTAGTACACATCACTGTCGTCTATACCAGGTTTCAGGATGGACCTCACTCTCAACAAGAAGAAAAAGGAATGCTCTCCTCTGGTTTTTTAGAGCAGTATCTGATAACCTCCCTGCATACATCTCCAACATCTTCAAACGGGCTAAAGGTTCCTATGGCCTGAGACACTTCTCCTTAATCTGCTTCCAGATTCCTAGAGTGAAAACTACCCTGGGCTCAGCAGTAATCAACTTCTCACTTCCATCACTTTGGAACACTATGCAAGACTCATTAAAATTATCCTCACTTCCAAGCATTTTCACATTCAAAGCTCTATTAACAGATTATCTGAAGGAATCATGCAACTGTTTCAGATGCCGATGACCCCTAAGCCTCGGGTGCCACTCTCAAATCCTACGCCTAAGTATCTCATCCACCCCACATTCCTAACAACAGAAACCTAGGACCTACCAGCCTAGTTCCCTTAATCCAAGATGACCCTGCCTATTCTCTACCTTTTACCTATTCTGGCCTCCCTTTTGGCTGCCTACTCTTTCACCCCTATTTCTTAATACCGCCTTATTTTTTTTTATCATTTAGGTATGAGCTCTTACTCAGTGGAGACTATATGGGATTGTTGTCTTCTCATTTCAGTAAAGCTTATCATTACGTACCTTTGCATGTTAATTATGTTGACCAGTATGTATAGGCCCATATTGACCGGCACCTTCACAATGTTTTTTTTTTTGCACTGTTGTCCACCATAATTGTAATCTTATGAAGTGTACTGTATTGTATGTATGCCCAGGACCATCTTGAAAATGAGCTTGCTCAATGGTGTTTATGCCTGGTTAAATAAAGTGATTGATTGATCGATATCCCCGAGAGGTTTGATATGTTTCATGTTATAAATCTTATTCTTCTTCTGCTGCCACATTACCAGGAGCAAATACTAACCCTCAAACAAAGAAGGTCACCAGGTACACTGGGAACAGATGGAGCCAGCAACTTTCCTAGCTGAGATGCGAGGTTGATCCTGGCACAGAAGACCAGTACCTGCCCTTCCCCCAAGCTAGTTTCTTATTGGGCATCTGCTCCAGGAGGACAAATGGTCACTGACCAGCTGGTGTAGAGCATAGAGTACAGGTAAAAACACAATGGGCTGTCATAATTTAGGGAGATTCCCTCCGATTATTTCTCTTTAAAGACTCACCCAGCTTGCGTGATATTGTTAAGTCTAAACCTCAGCAGAGACATCTCCGTTCATCGAACAGCACTCTTCTAGATGTCCCTAATGTCAAGCCTGGTTCCAGTAAGTGATTATTAACATTGTTAGTTCCCAACATATGTAACTAACCTCTTCCTCTGGTCCATGACTGTGCAACCCATAAATCATTCAAGACTAGTATTAAGGCATTCTATCTTGGAAGGAGTCACTGCAACTGTAATCGCTGTGTACTTCCTGACATAATTTTGGTATAGTCTTTAAACCTGTTAAATTCCTTAGATAGTGTGTGCTCTTCGATGGCCTATACTGCTGAAAAGTATTTGTGTAACTTAACGAGTAACCTAGTTAACCAGTACTTCTGTGCTTTACTAGGCTATAATGTTTATCGCTGCTCCTAAATACGTTTGTCTTATGGCTTTGTTCCCACCTATGTATATATTCAGAAATGTTTTTATAGTTTCTCTTTTCTATGTTGTTTTTATTCTTGATATTTTTTTTAATTAATCCTGGGTCACCCATGAAAAGGGACTTTTAGTCTAAGTGGGCTCACCCAGTAATCAAAATCCAATAAATAAAAATTAAATAACTAAATGTTTCCCTGCTGTTTTACAACCCATCTGGCAAACTATATTATTGCCATCCACAACTTTTAGAACAACAAAGCAGGGTTGTTAATGAGCAGCTAATACGAGCAGACATGTTCTTGGCGGGCTCCTCTAACCCTACATTAAAATTAAGTTTTTAAAAAAGCTATTTTGTGAGCGCCAAAATCAGTGAAGCGACAAAGGTCAAAGTGGCGAACCAATAGACTGAGGAATTTTTGGCGAATTCATCCTGAAGGCAGCAACAACAGGGTTTCTCCAAAGGAGTCCCACAAGGGTCTGTCCTTGAGCCACTACCATTCACCACACGTACAAATGATCTGGGAGATGAGACTGGGGTCAAACCACACTGCTACGCGGATGACACAGTGCTATATGCAACCAGACCTAGTGGGCCACACACTTAAAATGACCTCCAGTCCACTTTCAATATTCAACTGAAACTGTGTGCTCATGAATGCAAGCTTAATGCTGCCAAAACGAAGTACATAATTTCTGACCCTAACAGCAAGCGGTCAACTGGCCCCCTCTCCTCCTGAAATCCTCACTCTCCTACGTAATGAGCTGGAGTTGGTAGAGTTTCAAGTACTGTACTTAGCAGTATAGCTAGATATTAAGCGTTCTTTAAGCAATCATACTGAAAATGTATCTAAGAAGCTGCAGCTAAGGCTAGGCTTTTATTATAGAAATAAGTTCAGTTTGCCTTTGGATGCCTGTATAACCCTAGTTGGAGCTACGTTTTTATCCCTGCTTGATTACAGGGAATTAGTGTATAGAGGTGCTGCAGCTGCCAATTTGCCACACTGGATGTCTATTATCACAGGGCACTGTGATTCATCGCGGGGCTACCTGCAAAGAACCCACCATTGCATCCTCTACGCATCTGTTGCTTGGCCCTCCCTTGCCACTAGACAACTGAAAAAACATTATTTATGGGCACATGAATCTCTCAGGCTCCAAGTACCACAACGTGTATCTGACTTGTTCTGCAAAGTCTCTAGTCTATATAACCTAAGAGCATGCAACTGTATCTTGCTTGAAACTCCCAGAACTGCATCTAAATATGGCAAAATGTCTTTCAACTGGCCCGCTCTGACACACTGGAACAAACTTCAGGCCTCTCTCAAACCGAACTCTATCGTGAGCCTTCACCCCTTCGAACTATTGATCGCTACCTATTGCACTGATACCTGTACCTGCTCCTAGGCCCACTACTGCTATTCAATGTAAATCAATTGCTGTTTTAAAGCAGTCTCGACTGCAACGACCTTGCTATTTTATTGTTTTATATGATTCTTTTCTGTTTTTTTGCTGTATACTGTATCTCTAATTGATTTATCAGACTATACACAGTTTGTAAATGTTGTTCTTTATCTTGCATCCTTGTAATCGCTGTGACTTTTCTGTACTGTACTGTCAACCAGGACCTCCTTGCAAATGAGCTTTGCTCAATGGAGCTTTTCCTGGTAAAACAAATATGATATAATTAAATTAAATACAGGTGGCAATGCTGCCAGAAACACAGACTCTGTCAGCAGATAAGGACCACCTGACCCACCCAGTCTGACCATTTTTCCTTGCCTACACTACCTTACTTGATCTCTGACCCCTTCTTCCTCCTCTCTTCCTTTCTACTAAGATTCCCATATGCCTATTCATGCATTCTTGAACCCTACCACTGTTTTCGCCCCCCAACACCTTTGCTGGTAGGCTGTTCTAGGAATCCACCACTCCTTCTGTGAAGAAGTACTTCTTCACATCTCTCCTGGATCTACCCGCTCCAGCTTCACAGCATGTCCCCTTGTTCTTCAGCGCCTTTTTGTTCTGAAAAGTACTTCCCTCCTGCACCTTATTTACTCCTGTGAGGCATTTAAAGGTGTCTATCATAACGCCTTTCCCTCCTCTCTTCCAGGGTGTACATAAGAGACTCCCCTCACCACTCAGGAGTATCAGACGCTAGTAAGGGAATGGGTGGGCAAACACTATGCAGTCCCCTGTCACTTCCACAAAAGGGAGTGGCAATCCTAGCACACACAAATCTCCCCTTTAAAATGAGTAGGACTCTGGCAGACCCGAAGGAAGGGAGGGAGGCACGGTACATATATGTCCAATGCAGTCTGTATGGGGTCACAATAACCTCTGGGAACCTGCATGCACTTAGAGTGCATGATGTGCAAGTTTTGCACGGGGAGCCAGGGAAGTATATTTTTTCTCAAACCCCAACACCTCCTGGTCCAGAATAGATTACAGCTTCATACTTTGGTCCTGGTACTTTAAAGTACAACACGAGACATCAGCCCCACTGTGATTATCAGATCACACCACAATTAGTCTTGATATGGTTTACGGGGCGGGCAGCAGATAAATGACAAATGTAAGGATGTTTCCTTACTAGCTAAGCAGACACTTGGGTATTACCTAAAAGATCAGTGGAATCATATTCTGCCACATCAGCGGCTTCACCCCTGAAAAAGGGATCTCTGGTCCCAGTGGGCCTACCCAGTTACCAAAGTTCAATATTCTGGGAGGCAGGGAAAGCTTACATGAGGAGTAAGGTGACAATATACAATGCAGATAGACTGCAATAAAAGGAAAAGGCAGTTTGAACTTAACCCTTGCAGGGCCGCGGACTGATCAGTCCAAAATTTCTATACATTCTAATTCTGTTGGTAGCCCAAGGATTAAGCAATAGTTTAAGGTGCTGGAGATTCGGTCATATACTGACAAATCTCTTAAGTGTCTGTACCAACTAGTTGCGGCTACAGAGGCATTTAACCCCTTACTGTCTGACAACACCAGAACTTCTCTAAACTTTGCCAAGCAAATACTCTGTGAACAAGAAAATAAATAGAGCTCACTGTTAGCTAGAATAACCAAAGAGTGACGTACACCCAATGCTGTTCCTACAGTAAGAGACAGTACGGGGAAGCTGCTAAATAGACACTAAGCAAATAAAGGAGGTATTTGCAGCTTTCCAAAAAGACCTACATAAGGGGGATGGTCATGGAATAATGGAGGAAAAGGTTCCTGGATCCTTTGCCAGCCCCGACATTAATGTAGAAACAGGCTAACATACTTGGGGCCCCTGTAACTTCTAAAGAAGTCCTCAGTATAATAAAAACAGCAAAATCTGAAAAGGAAAGCAGGCAGGATGGTCTCGTAGCCAAACTGTTCTTTAAAGAACTATAAGGGCACATGGGAGAATGCTTAGCTAAGGTGTTCACAGAGGCTTTGAACCTTTATTAGCAATGTTCTTATGGTCAGATATGCAAATTAATCCAAACAAGCTGAGTAAAGAATGTAACTGTAATGGGGGGATAGAGAAGACCTGGAGCATGTTTTATTACATCTGCTGTAGTATACCAAAGCTAAAAACCGGTGTCTCAGCCTGGTTTTGTCCCTTCTCTCATACATGCCAGAAAATCTGTTAACTTTTCTCATGACTGTAGAGGGCGATTTTATTATTAATCAGCTCACTAGCTATTCCAGCCATTAAATCAATGAATCTAAAGGAAAGTTCTGTTGCTGCTCCACTTTGGTGGGGTAAAGGTCAGGATTCCCTGAATACTGTACAATAATGTATTTTCTTTTTGAGGGGAGGGTTGAATTTGTATCTCTTTGTATAACTTGGTATGCTCAGGATTGGCTGTATTTATTGTGGATGTTAAGTTTCTTTTACATGTATTGTAAAGATCTAGATTTATGAACGAACAATAAACGCTGACTGACAGTGAGGCTAGAAGCAAGAAGACACCTCCATCTTTCTGCCATATGGAATCCCTGTGTGCTATCCCCAAGCCAGGACTGGACCCTACACTATGCGGATTGTACTGTCCCATTTTGCTGCTAAATTGTGCATATTAAATCCTGCATAAATAACAGCAATGAGACTGGAACATTTCTTGTTTCTGGTGATACATCCAGAACAAACTGGGTTTGTAAAGGGTCGCCTCTCCTACCATAGTATGAAGAGGCTGTTAAATGTAGTAAACCATGGTTCTCAGTATCCAGGAGGGGCACCTATGCTCTCCATGCATGCTAAGAAAGCCTCATTTAATCATGTCCCCTGGAGCAACTTATATAAATATCACGATCCAAAGCAAATGATATCCATGGTGGTAGCTCAGAACAAGAGCTACTCCTGCCTTCCCCTGCACCTGTCACCCTCTCTCGTAAATTTCCTCCCCCATACCCCTTTGTAGCCTCCTCTGCTCCCCTGCCTACTTCCTTTGGCACTCCTTCCGGCTCCCGGCGTGACACCTGGCGCCCCTATTGTACACAGCCTCTCATTATGGTGCTACCATAACCTGTTCCTATGCATCACAGCAGACTGGTCATTCTTTTCTGATTTTTTTTACTACCTGGGAAACTATTCTGATTTGTAAGTTGCACTTTGTCTCTGCTACTCCTCCCTGGTTTTACTGCCTGTGAAATTTACGGTTTTGTATGCTGCCTTTTGTAAGTTAATTTGTACTTCACTTTATTGTAACCCCCCCCCAACCTGGCAATAAGCCTCGGCTCAGTGTGCCTGTCCCAGTTATCAAATTTTAAATAAATAAACAAAACAGGTGAGAAGCAGAACCTTTCAAATTAGGGTGAAATGATGCTTGAAGGCACACCTAGGCTTCAGTATCCCAGAAAAGGGGTGGAGGATGATGCTGTGAGAGTTACATTTGGGATAACAAATTTGGAAATAGGTATAAAACAGCTTGGTTTAAGTTTTTGCAGGGTCTGTAACATCCCCCAAATGCTGCCCATAAACTCAGTAGTGGAATCAACCCTCTACCCCCACCTGTGTGTAGCAGATGCAGTAAAAAACTGGGTACGTACTTCAATTAATTTTTGAACTTTTCGACCCTGTGACCTTTCTGGTCTCAAGTAGCAGGGGAAGTTACTAGACTCTACGATCGCCCAGTCCTAAACACCTGGATGTGATGCTTCTGGGTGCAGAAGATGAGGATGATGATGACTGGTACCCCTTTCCCCAGAAATATTACAACTCTCTGAAGCAAACCAATTTCAAGGTCAGACTTTAATGTGTGTAAATCAGCTGCAGTTCCACTGTGTAATACTGTACTGTTTTTAATGAGACTTAAAAGTATTTCAGACCATTTCCTGTACCAATACACAGAGAAATTAATTTGTTGGTTTAGCTACAGATTTTGCGATCTGGCTACACAACTTTGCTAACAAACAGCCAAAAAAACTAATTTTTTTAAATTTACAGCTTAAACCATAGTGTTTGACCACTGAGTGCAGCAGTGGTGTATGTATGAACTTTGGAGGAGCAAAGTTAAAAGTTAACTCAACGCAGATTATCGAACTAAAGACATTCAGGATTTATTTATTTATTTTTTTTTTTTTATGTTGCAGTTTTGCTCAGAAGTCAAGTATGGGATTCACATACAAGAGACACTCCTATACAAATCGTACACACAGTATATGGTATATATGTCCAATACCTTCTGCATTGCTGCTGATGGCTTCCTGCTCACTTGTAGAAGGCACTGTAGATGAGGAGTGGTGTACAGGTGTGAAATTCTCCACCAGGACATCAGGCGGGGGATGGCAGCTGTAGGAGTGAGGAGCTGCTGGAGTTCTGACTCAAACTGGTCAGCACGCGGTCTTCTAAACAAAGAACAGTCAGAAAAACATTCTTAGGAGGGAAGTCCAGCATTTGCTTGGATTTCATACTTTAAAGTAATTTATATCCTTTCTGCAGGAGGCATTTAGCCTACTGAGTTAATATCATGACCACCAAATCATCACAACTACTATTTCCGGAACCAGTTAGGCCCTGTATACACTGTTAGTCCATTTGACAAAATGCTTTTTAAAACCAGGTTACTATACCTTTTGGTTTGGTTTGCATCAACACTGTCCAGCCTCTGGACTCAGTAATCGTTTAAAGGCATCCACACCATCTTCCTTTCCTGGGTTTGAAACTGTGTCTTGGGCCACCTATCCCATACCACGCTACACACTCTGGATGTAGTCCCACAAAGAGAGTTTGCCTGGCTATGGTGGTGCTAAATGTGAAATCCAACACTGCAAACAAAAAACATCAACACACCCTGCAACACCACCGAGAAAACTCCCAGGGAGTCAAAATATGGACCCAAACAAGAGTAAAAAAAATTCATATGTTTATTACTCACAGACAAGGGAGAAAAGGTACGTAAGAATACATATTAACACAATATTAGATAGTATAAATGGATAGAAACATAGACAATGATGGCAGAGAAAGACTAAAGGTCCATCCAGTATGCCCAGAATTCCCTATCTGCCCCAGGAACCATTGTCCATATGGGGTTTTATCCCTTGTGGTCCACCCCCTGCTCCTCTCCCAACTGCTCCCAACCTCAGCAACCACCAAGCCTTCAGTATGTCCCAGCCATGCTTGAAACCATTCACGGTCTTGGCGCCCACCACCTCCACTGGCAGACTGTTCCACAACTCCATCACCCTTTCCATAAAATAGAACTTCCTCATATCCCTCTTAAATCTTCCTCCACCAGATTCCACTCGTGACCTCGGGTTGTTAACGCCATACTCCTGCTAAATAGTTCCCCTTGTTTATTCCCTTCAGGAACCTGAAGGTGTCTATTATACCCCCCCCCCCACCACCACCTGGTCTCCAGCGAGTAGATGTTCAGTGCCTTGAGACGACCTTCATAAGAGCTGCCTGCTGGCTCTGAATCATCTGGGTCACGCTGCACTACATTGTCTCCAGTCCTGTCCCTGTCCTTCAGTAGGTGAGGACTCCAGAACGGAGTACGGTATTCCAGGTACATTCTCACCAGTGACCTATACAGAGGTAGCAGTAGTACCTCCTTTTTCCTGCTGTCAGTACCCCTTCCGATACATCCCAGCATCCTATAAGCCTTGCTGCAGGCCTCTACACTGGCTTGCCTTTTTTTTATTATTATTCTATTTATTCTCCAAGAGCCTGGCAGGCAGCTAGCCCCTCCTCCACAGGGACCCATCCTCAGGCCTGCGCATGCAACCCCCCAGGGTAGCCAGGAAGGAGAGCACCGCTTCCTTCTCCCCCTCCCAGAGCACAATACAGAAGCCGGGGGTGGCAATAGGATGGGCCATCATGGAGCCTGCTAACTCCATTTTTTCCTCCTGTTTCCTCCCATTCCTCCCCATCGAATAGTGAAGTTGGCACACGTGCCTCCCAACTCGCACTGCCCTCTGGCGGTCAACGAGCAGGATGACAAGCCTCCTCCCCAAGAGAGGAGAGCAGTCCTCTGACGCTGATCTCCTTTGCCCCTGCCGACTTCTTCTCGGTTCGCTCACAACCCGCCGCTGCATGGTGCTAGGTGTAACGATTATTTAAGGTAGTCAATAATGATGACTCCCCAGTCCCTTTCTTCTGTCTCTGTGCTCAGTTTAACCCCTCCCCATCCAGTACTGTTTCTTGTCCCCGGTGCATAACTTTGCATTTTTTGGCACTGAATTTCAACTGCCAAACCTTGCCCCCAGCCTTTACAGATCCCCTGTTTCTCCTGATCCCTTCGCTGCTCTTTCTCCTACAGCAGAGCTCTGCATCATCTGCGAAGAGACACAGCTCGCCCTAGATGCCCTCTTCAATGTTGCTGATGAACACACTAAAGAGGACAGGACCCAGGACAGATCCTTACAGCACCCCACGTGTGACTTCCCTCTCTTCCGATTTAACCCAGTTAACCACCGCCTTCAGCTGTCTCTCCTTCAACCAGTTTCCTATCCATCTAACTATGCCCCGACCCGTGCCCAGGTCCTCCAGCTTCTTCAGCAAGCTTCTGTGTGGCGCCGAGTCGAAAGTCTTACTGAAACTGAAGGAGAGTAAATGCACGGTGTAGCCTTTTACTGCCTTTGTTATCCAATCAAGGAAAACTATCAGGTTGGTCTGACAACACCTCCCTGCCACAAACCCATACTGTTTACTATCTTCTAGACTGCTACCTTCTAGGTAGTTCACAGGGTCTTTGATCAGTGACTCCATCAGTTTACCCACTACAGAGGTAAGGCTGACACATGAGCATCCTCAAAGCAAACGGACCACCAGATACCATTTCACACCTACACGGTGGTTTAGCAAGGGATAACCGACAGCACAGTCTGGTATTGAATTTATATTCTGTAATGTACCAATTGTCCCTTCTCAGTGAGTTGTAAATATATGGATGTTTTGCTCAGAGTCCATATTTTGACTCTCTGGGAGGGGTGCTTAGTGGTCATGCAGTGTGCAGCGATGTATTTTGTTGACTGTCCCTAGGAACCCAGCGTGCATCTGTGAAGCATCCACACTGCACGTATACCCGTCTTTATTCATTTACATAAACTGTATATCATTTATTGTTATAAATGTTAACAATCCAAACAATAAAATATAACAGAGTAATCACTCAGAAATACAAACACAAGTGTATTTATACAAACAAGAAATATAAAAAGTACAGAATTCACTGCCTGAAAAATATAGAGCAGACAGGTGATATAGTAGGAGAGAAAAGGGAACAAGAATAGGACAAAGGGAAAGCAGAAACAAAAAGAAAGTAAAATGCACTAACTTATAAAGCATATTTTGCTTTCCTATTCAGTGCACAGAAAACTTCAGTAATAGCACTCTGGAGCTCACATATATTCCTAACTACTTTTAGAGACTACTAATTTGTAATAAAAATGTTTCAGGGTTTTAAAATGGGTTCAAAGACTAAGCTGCTGTAGGGTTAAAACATGTTTTTCACACGGTTCAAAATTCAGTTCAGTGTGGATGCAAACTGTGCTTAGTGTTTTTAAAATGGATTATGCTGCTTAACCGGTTTTTAAAATGTTAGTGGGTCCTGGGCCTTGCAGTAGGGGCCAGGGTCCTTTCCATTCTGCCAAACGGTGACAGAGGAGCACCAATCTGATCTAGACCGTTGCATGTCATACCTTATAACAGTGGCACCGCTCTGCAACCCGTGACTCACCACCACAGTTTTCAGTCCTTTACAGAGTTTTATATTTAATGACGTAACGAATCGCTGAAAGTGGAAGTTGTGGAAGTTAAGGTGCTGCCTCGGAGAGACGGCAAAGCATCACAAGAAATCCTGCAAGAATTCTGATGCAAGTCTTGGCATTGATGTGAATGAAAGAGTGGCGGCGGAATATTTAAATTTTTTTTTGCTTGAACTGGGAGTTTAATACTTAGAATAAAACAGCAACATTTACTGTAGGTCAAATGTTGCTGTATTACTCTAAATTTTACCACCACTGGCAACCCCAATCAAGTAATTAAAATGGGAGTGTAAAACCCACCATTGCTCTTTCATTCACAGCAGTGGTGGGATCCACGTCACAGGCCTTGCAGGATTTCCCTTAATAGTTTGCAATCTCTCAACTGGGACCCTTGAGGTGGTGCTGTGACTTCAGCGCTCAGCGATTCAGTACTTAATATAAAACTTTGTAGAGGGTGAAAACCTGTAGCCAGTTATGTTCTGCAGTCTGGTGCCACTACTATAAGGTAGGAGACTGCAGCAGCCGGCTTATCTAACACACTGCTGGTCACCTTTAAAAAATATTTTTGAATACATACTCCAGAAGAGGAGAAAGGTAGGTGTAAACGGAGAGTGGGACACTGGAGTGCTGTAATTGAACAAGCATGCAACTGGTCTTGAACATTTCAGTGTTTGAAATAATAACAAAATCCTTTGTCTTGATTTTATCAGGAATATATAATCAGCTCAGTTCTGTGGTGTCATGCACTAGAGGACTGCCTGGCATGCTAATGACCCAGCATCACGTCCAGAGCATGGGATGCCAGAAGTGCAGGTCAGCAGGGACAGATCATATGCCATCCTGGGGGGTGTGTGGGGGGGTGCTTGAGTATCCATCTGCTCAACACTATGCGACGCACAGGGCTTCACATAAAGACTACACAGAGTGCGGGCTTCAGAGCAAAGACTACGCAGAGTGCGGGGCTTCAGAGCAAAGACTATGCAGAGTGTGGGGCTTCAGAGCAAAGACTAAGCAGAGTGCAGGGCTTCAGAGCAGAGTGCAGGGCTTCAGAGCAAAGACTACACATAGCGTTTCATAGTGAAAACTGCACAAAGCAGGGGCTTCACAGCAAAAACTATGCAAAGAGTGGGGCTTCACAGCAAAGACTGCAAAATGTGGGGCTTCACGGCAAAGACTACGTAAAGTGCAGGGCTTTACAGCAAAGACTATGCAAAGCATGGGGTTTCACAGCAAAGACTACGTGAAGTGCGGGGCTTCACAGATATTCCCACAGGCCTACTGAAATGTTTAGAGCAACTGGCCCATTCCTCTGCCGGCAGTGAATGGTGAAATATTAAAACTTCTTTGTAGCAGCTGTCCCACTGTCATTCAAGAGAGCCACATGGTCAGGCTGGGGAACAGGTTGGGGGAAGAAGCCCAAGAAAAAGCCCAAGATCCGAAACCTGCGGAAGAAGTGTAAACCAGGGCAGGGGTGATCAGGCAACTGCTGCTGTTTTAGAAGATGTGGAGGTGGGACCTCAAGACAGCTGCATTTCTAGCTGATCAGCAGCTGGTAGCTTAAACGAGGACAGGAAATAATTTCTAATTGGCAGCTGTTTATAAAGTTATTATTCTCAAAATGATATGCATTTCCCTAATTATCCGTTTTTAACTGTACCTTCATAAAAATTAAAACAAAAAAACTATATTTTACATTATTTTGTTTTTATGGTCCGCATTCCGTTATAGTGCTTTTCATGTAACCGATAACTTGGAGTTTTAACTATGTCACGGTTTGTGCACAGAACTCTAAGCATTGTTCTGAAAGGTTAACAGCTCATAATTAGCATTCTCTGCACAAACCATGACACAGTAAAAACTTCAAATCAGTGGATTCCATGAAGAGAACTGTTACGGAATGCTGCCACAAAAACAAAACAATGCAAAATACAGTTTTTTGTATAACTTTTTTGTTCGGGTACAGTTAAAAATTGAAAATTTAGGGGAACGCATATCATTTCTGAGAATAAGAACTTTATAAGCAGCTGCCAATTAGCACAAATTCTTATCCCCTTTAAGCTATGTGGCATTCCAGCAGGACCAGGATGTAGAAAGGTAACAGGACACAACAGGACCTGAAACACTATGACCTATAGGTTTCAAAAATCAAATATGAACTGAGCATTGCTTCACATATAGTGGAAAACGACTAGTCCTTCGGGAAGGTACAGTGAACTCCACAATCTTCGGGCAATATAACTCTCTGCTGGACACACACACACACACACACACACATGCGCGCTTAACACAGAATGAGATAGAAAACATGGCAGCACTAAAGAACATTCAACAGAAAATAAAAAAAAACAAGACTCGCAACTGCACTACCCGTGCAAGCCCACAAGATCCAGCTGTAAGTAAAACACATCTTTACTGAATCAAGCAAAAGTGAAGCAAATCAAGACAGACCAGAGCAGCTGAGAATCTGTGTAAGCCCCAATATTTTTGCACCTTTCCTGTGAAACTTCATCAACGGTCCTTAGCTCCTGGGCTTGAATGTTTAATGCAAATATGAGTGTTTTCTTTTGTCTGTTTTCTGCCAGTAGCAAAGTACCGATAGCACTGCACGCCCACTGTGGAACAACCCCTGCTTGTTTTTTCTCAGTGCAGTGTATTCCCCAGCTCAACCTTAGGAGCTCAGTTTCCACAAATTACAGGCTGCTCCATGCGTCCTTTGTGCTCTCAGGTGAGCTGTTCGCAACAGCACATGGCAATGCTCGATAACCAAGGCCCCTGCGCATTTACAGGTCTTCCCTCTCCACCACCTGTGCACTTCAATCATACATGCGCTACAAAGAGATACTGCACTAACCTTTGTCGCCGTTCTGCAGGGCTGCACAGGAACTGCGTGGAGAAGCATCCAGTGTGCCGGTCTGTGAAGATCACAAAGACCCGAGTGACAGTAGGCAGAGGTGAAAATAATTACAATAATATTTTACAAAATACACCACAAAACGTGACTAAACGATACAATGCATAATGCTTCAGCTTTCTACTGTTGCACATAAGTAGTAATAAGGCTGCAATGGTAACCACATACGTAAATCTACAACCATTATTCTGACACAAGGACGGTATGGCGATTTCCTGTCTGCTCCTTGTTTAATGGCACTGGAAATACCAGTGACCCTCCTGTAGAAGGTGGAAGCATGATGAGTCTGGACCAATCCAAGATGTCATCATCCGTCATTCTAGCATTCATTACTTCTATGCTGCTTCACACCTAGGTCTGCATCTTAGCACAGACCAAATGTGAAATGAGTTTAGTCGGTCACCTTTCCTTGAGGACAATAACCAGCAACACCCACCCCCACCCAACCCAGTTCACCATGACTGGAAGGTTCTGCTTCTTGAAAGAGCTGCAGTCCTAAATGAACATGGTGACAAAAGTCAACCTCTCACCTCTGGAAACGCCTCCTTCCAGAAGGAGGTGCAGGCTCGCCAGTAATGCAAAGTGGGGGAGGCCCACGACTCTACTTTACCTACGGCAAAACAGAGGTGGTCATTTTCTACTGCCGTCCTCCTCCCAAGCCGCACATGCAGTTTGTCCACACAAAAGGTGCTCTGGTTGTCAGCACACAAATCCCAGTGGTCATTAGCAGAACTCCATTCCAGAACATTCCACAATTTTTCAAGCCATTCTTTTCTTTACTATTTAGGACACCACATGACAAGGGGAACATTTTAAAACAAATAAAAGGAGATATATTTTCACAAGTAGCGTGGTAGGTCTGTGGAATAGGCTCCCAGAAGAAACTGTAGTACTAAGAACACCTTCAGAAAAAGCCTGGATAATTACAATCTGCAGGGCGGTAGCATGGATTATTAACAGTGAATACTGGGGAGCAATTCGCATGGTCCCCATGGCTTCTATCTGCTCTAAACCAAGCTTAGTAGGAACCTTAGTAAAACAGCTGCAGCTCGATTTATTTATTACATTTTGTTAACTGGGTAAGCCCACTGGGCCCTGAAGGTCCCTTTTTCAGGGGCGACCCGGAGTTAGTTACACAGAGCTGAGCAAATACAGGCAAGTAATACAGAGTAGGACATAGCGTACAGGAATACAATGACAGTGTACAATTTTCATAAAAGAAGGCAGTGATATACAGCACATTTACACAATTCAACAGTGGCAGCTGATAGACGTATAGCATTAGTCTTTTTAGAATACATACAAGTAATATAGTGTGGGATATAGGGTACAGGTTACCAGGACAATGAACAGTTTTTATAGAAGAGAGCGGCTATGTACAGCGCATATGCACAATTCAACAGTGGCAGCTGACTGACTTGGGGCATTTGACTTTTTGTAGCCAAACTGCAGGGGGCATGATTAGCTAGCCTTCAGGACAGGAGCAGGGGCTAGGGTTTAGGAGGTGAACGCACAGTCCCTTCTGAAATGTCACTAGGGAGGGGGCTTTCTGAAGGTGACAGGGGAGCTTATTCCATAGCACTGGGGCTATATGGGCAAAGGATTTACAGCCAGCTGTGGATCTGATGCTGGGCAATTCTAGGAGTTTGAAGCTTGTTTTTCCAGGATCCCCTAGAGCAGAAACTTTATCAGGAAATGAAGTCATAATTCTGTGCCTCTAAAAGCAGCAGCATTTGTTAGTCAGCAAAAAATGTCTTTTTTTTTTTTTTTAACAAAAATGTGTACATCAGACATTCAGACATTCATCTTCAGTGTATTTTTGATTTCCTCATCTATTTTTAAAACCACTTTTATAGCCATTTCTGTAATAACTCAAGTCATTAAAGATGGCCACCATTCATAATTTCTATAAAATCTCTTCCACCGAGGTCACCTGTTGAACGTAAGTACTAGATGTATACCATGGAGGCAGTATTAGGATGGTATTACCACATGTTTCTGATGGGAAGCAGCACAACACTGTACCAAAATATGACATGTTTCATGGAGGGCAAGGCATGTAAGTCGGAAGTTTTAAAGACTTCAAAATCCATGGCTGGCTCAGTGGCGCAGAGGGTTGAGGCACTTGTGAGTGCTTTACGTGAAGCCACACTGGTGGTCGGGGGGAGGGAGTGGATGAAGCAGGCTGCCTGGCAGCTCTCCTGGTGCGTAGTGGCTTACCAACTCGGCTCTTTGCTGTCACCAGGTGGAGGTTTGGGAGCAGTGTAGACGTCCGAGCAGCAAACTAATTTCGTCACGGGGTTGGGGGACTGCAGGTTCCAGGGCACATGTGGTCCTCCATGCACGTGCGCAACCTGTATCACCTTGACTTGCAGAGGGAGAAAACCAGAAATGGAGACCCGAGGGTTAGCTGGCACACTGAGCGCCTTTCCGGACCTGCATCACCACCCGGCCTCCTTGGCAACTTCTGGATGTGTACTCTGGGTGTGGGTATAGCCCCCCCCAACCAGCCTCACATATGGGGGCAATCTGTGGGGGATCTTTGCTGAGGTAGGTCCAGAGGAGGGGGCAGCCTGTCTGGGGGGAGGTGGAGATGGAGCGCCAGCAACCGGAGAGGTAATAAAGCTATATGGGGACTTCAAAACCCCATAACTTCCTTCGGAAACATAAAAAAATAAAAAGAAAATGGATATATTGATGTTTTTGCCAGGAAAACATTATTGCTAGAAAAAAATCTGTATGGTGACTAACAAAAACTGCTGCTTTGAAAGCAGCAGTGCAGAGAAATTGGGAAAAATTTACCCTACCCTTTTTTCCACTATAAAATGTTCCAGGCATCGTCCAGGTTTGTTTGGTGGTAACATTATCTAGTTCTACCAACATTTGATTATTTTATAAAAGTTTTTCTCTCTCTCAAAAAAATGATGGCCACCATATTTGGCTTAGAAATACCACTGCAGACCTGGCAAGGGTTAGGAGCGAGAAAATGAAAAAAAAAAAACACAACAACAAAACTCATGGTGTGCAGCACAGGATGGACCTAGAAAATAAGATCTGACAGGCCTGCTAATATTTTTGTTACCTGTAATGGAAACTAACTTTTGGAAAAAACATTTTTTGCTGCAGTGCTGCTTTTAAACATCACAGTTTGTTACCCAGAAATGTCCGTGGTGTCACAAGTAGGGCATTCTGACTTCAACTCTTACATATACCTCAGTTGGGATACTGTCCATAAGGAATACACTTTCTATTTCTATGCAGATCCCCTTAAAGTGCAGTCAACAGCTCCAGCAGAACTCTGAAAACCATAATGTCTGGACACAGTTCAGCTTATGTTTCACATGAGCTCCGCGTTTCTCCTCCCCATTATTTACTCCTGACGTCATTAGCATGAAAACAGCATCTTTGTTCCTTGAGCATTCATCAGCTCTTATTCCTTGTTCCCCACCTGTCATAATACTCTGCTTCTGACAACACCTTTTACGATGACTTGTACCACCTGTGCAGCTGCAATTATGCAATAAATTAATTTTCATAGAGTGTGTCGTGATGAGGCGCAGCTGGGGGCCTTCACCCATCAGAAAAGTGGGGTTAATACAGCACACATCCTGGAGCAAGTTACCTTTCTGATGTACAAAAAAGCCCAAACGTGTTACAGTGTCACTTAGAAATTAGTGAGCATGTTAGATAGATCTGGGGTCATTTAAAAAAATGCTTAAGGAAACCCACAGGGTGGAGATGGGTCTTTCTGTGATGCCAGTGATACCACCTCACAGAACATGAGAAAAGAAACCAGCACGCTTCATGTAGCACGGTATCATCTCTCCTCCCCAAATAAAGCAGAAACAAGGGCAGGGATGAAAAGTGAGGAGAATGTAATTGCCCAAGACCAGTCTGACCATTGCCCCCATTGCACTGAATGGTGAAGAATCAAATTCAAAAATACTTCTGGGCCGGCTCCCTGGTGCAGCAGTAGCACTACCACTCATGACCCCGGCAGCCTAGGACTGAAAGCAATCTGATGTTGTTGGGGGTCGGCTGGAGGGAGAAGGACTGAGCATCCCAGAGGATGCTCTCCGCGTCATAGGAAGGGGGGGACATAGGCTACGCTGCGCTACGATCACCTGGGTGACAAGAGGTGGCAGTGCAATTGGAGTGCCAACAGGTGGGCAGGCGCTTCCTAGTTGCGATGTGAGCATGCCTGCATGCTCGTGTCCTGGCAGCCCATGTCCCCAAAGCACCCGGGGGGTGAGGAAGATAGTGGAACCTCAAAAAGAACATCGGAAAAGACTGCCAGCTGAGGCAGTGTCCTCCTGTAGGCCCTGCACCGCCCACTGGGATTCCCTACAAACACAGCCGAGCTTAACTCTCCACGAGGCTTGGGGAACCTCTGGGAGGTCCACCACAGGTGGCAATCTGTGGGGCACTGTACCGGCAAGTAAGAGTAAGTCCCAAAGGATGGCAGGTGACAGGGTTGGGAGGGACGCTGCTGATGGAGATCGGCTGAGCAGGGAGAGGAAGCAAAAAAAAAAAAAAAAAACTAACTATAACTTAATAAATACAAAAACACTTCATAAACCTCTGAAAAACATCTTGCTGTTGAAAACGAAACACGAGAGCACAATGCTGAACTGGAAGTTACTGATGAATAAAGCTGACAAAATGGGAATCAATACCTTGGTGTCATCTGCCTGCCTTGGTCTACCAGGGCTCGCTGGCACGGAAGGCCGTTTCCTGCCCTTCTCTTGCTGAAAAAGGTCCTGCAACCTGAAACCAAATCAGTGCATTAATAAAAAGCATGTCCAGGCATCGTTCGACTCACAGCCGAACACGGATCTTTGAATTACCAGTCACTATGTACTAACAAGATCAGTGGCTCAGTAGGCTGCGTGCTCGCCTCTGGGGACCAAAGATCGAAAAGTTGTGGGCTGTAGTCCAGCACCAGGAGTCTGAGTTAATACCCAGTGCTGACACTGTAGTGAAGCACTGCCGACGCATCTGGTGGCCCCACCTCCCAAAACCATATTTCGGATGAGTGTTAAAGTTCCCATTTAACTATCCCATGAAACGAGCAGAAAAGGTAAGCTATAAAGAGTGTTCACTGTTGTTGTCGGTTCAAAAAAAAAGTTGCTAATTTAAAGCTGGCAAATTGATTGGGTTTGTAAATGGTGGGGGCGTTCAGCGAGAGAAAAAAGGTGCCCTTTTCAAACAAGAGCATTTGATAGCTTACTGATTTTTTGGAGAAAACGGGCAAGCAGGCACAGGGACTAGTTATTTACTGGTCTCTGTTGCTTGATACCTGCCTGGGAAGTGGTTGTTCCTGGCCAATCACAGAGCAGGGTTTCTGGCACACATTTTCTAAAATAAACTTTTAAATTAACTGGGCAATATAGCAATATAGGGCACTCGGATTGGGGGGGCAGTAGACTACCAGGGTATATCAGTAGACAATACTGGGTACGGGGATCTGGGGGGTACCATACTACCAAGATATATCTGTAAACAATACTTGGCAACGGGATCTGGGGGCACTAGGCTACCAGGGTATAATGGTAAACAATACCAGGCACGGGGATGGGGGCACTAAACTACTAGGGTATAATGGTAAACAATTCCGGGCACCAAGCTCTGGGGGGCACTAGACTACCAGAGTATATCAGTAAACAACACCGGGCATAGGGATCTGGGGGCACTGGACTACCAGGATACCATCTGTACACAATACTAGGCATGAGGATCTGTGGGGGGCACTAGACTACCAGGATATATCCGTAAACAATACCAGGCACGGGGATCTAAGGGCACTAAGACTACCAGGATATATCTGTAAATACCAGACACAGGGATCGGGGTGGGGCACAAGACTACCAGGATATATCCGTAAACAATACCAGGCACGGGGATCTAAGGGCACTAGACTACCAGGATATATCTGTAAATACCAGACACAGGGATCGGGCGCACAAGACTACCAGGATATATCTGTAAACAATACCAGGCACGGGGATCTAGGGGCACTAGACTACCAGGATACATCCGTACACAATACTGGACACCGGGATCGGGGGGGGGGGGGGCACTAGACTACCAGTGTGTAACAGTAAACAATACTGGATGCTAACATTTTTGTATAGAATGACAGTCAAACAGCACTGGGTATTGTGCGTTTCTGTTTTTCGTCCTGCAGGGAGAGTGTTCTTCAAAGAGTAACTGTTTTCTCCCCACCTTATAATGATCCTATAATGAAATGCAAATAACCCATAGGGCCTTGCCTCTGCTATGAAGTCATCTGGATGACAAGACTGAATCTGGCACGAAAGCAACTATGTTTCCCAGAATCCCAGGTGCCAACTGCTCCTTTGCTCATCAGATCCCTATTGCTTCCAAATGGACACAACTCATGTGGCCAGCAGGGGGTGTTGTGCTTTGCAAGACATAAATGGGTTACTGACTACGTCTGTCAGATGGTATATTTGTACATGATTTTTGCACTCGCAGTGTGTTTAAAGCATGCTCCTATATACCTGAAGTTTGCTCCAGGCACTAGTTCACTCCTAGGGCCAGGGTTTAATGAGCATGACTTCGGAGCTTCCAATACCCTGCCCACAGCTGTTCCGTTATTCCACAGGCACACAAACTACCCACTAAGCTTCTACTTAGCTCCCTTTCCAGTGTTTCACATTATTGCTGCATGGTCAATTATCACACAAAGACATGTACACTGAGAGTATATATATAGAAGATAATGCCTGAGTAACAGTGGTTAACCACGATATATTCACCTCAAGCAGTTGCCAAGACAACCAAGTAAACCTTGAGAACACAGCTCGAGAAGTTTACAGCTGTCATGGCAACCGCGAGAGGTGATTACGTCCGTGGTTGACCACCGTTACTCAGGCATTGTATTTTATAGTGTATGGAAAAACTAGCCTCTGTGGGGAAAAAAATAGTTTTTTTCAATGTGCATTTGTTCTCCTGCTCAGCTATGAATGCCTCCTGGTTTGAATGTTGGGCAACTGAAGTGCTGAAATTAGCCACTGCGATCTATACTGCAGCGGGTCTATAACTGTCTGAATGGAATGTGTGTGTTTTGAACGAATGTTCAAGCAGCAGATCACCCTTCCTTTCCAAGAATTTTGACAGGTGGTGACATTCTGTCCTGTAATCCCATCATTATGACCTAGTTAAGCAAGGTTTACAGCATACTGATGTCATAACGAAGGGATTATCAGGTTATAAACTGATTGAAAACAGGGGTTAATAGACACGGTCCATACATCATAAATTATTAAGGTGGTTCCTATGGTAACAGAACATTCCTGAGCTCACTGGTATCAGGCCTCAAAAGTGAATGTCAAACTGTTGAGAACAAAAACTAAAAAGAATTTTAAGACAGGGAGAAATAAAAAAACAAGAACCGTTCAATTTGTCCAAGAACTGGCATTTATTCACCCTCTTCATACAAACTTGCGTCCAACAGTGCGTTACAAGCAATGAGACTGGTAGTGTAGTGACTTCACATGCACAGTGTCAGCCATTCTTCTCAAAGCGCCCACACAGGCATAGATAATTGCTTTAATCCGTTTTATTGGGCAGGGGAAAGTTGGTCAGAACACTGGGAAGATCTCCAGCTCCTGGAAGAAGTGCCGTGGGTTCTCAGACTTCCACTGGACACCCACCAGGACAATACTAGAGGTGCACAGAAGAGATCTTGGGTTAACATTTCATTCCAAGGAAGGCACCCTGAAAGTACAACCCCCCCCCCCCACACTAGTACTGCACTTGACAGACAACATTTTTGGGATATAAGCCCAAGTCCCTGTGTGGGACCAGAACCCACCACCTTCTGGCCCAGAGGCAAATGTTCTATCAACTGTGCCAGCCTGACACCAATTGTGAAGTCAAACTGGGCAGATAGTCTCAGGCCCTTCTCACACTGGTATGCATATCCCCTTCTACCATGCTGCTGCTTTTTGACTACCTTATGAAAAATGTTTTGCCCTTTTTTATTTTTAATTTTTTTGACATTTTCCAAAAGACAACTGAATCCATCATCATCAGCTTACGTAGAGTGAACTCCCTTTGGGTATACACAATAACTTGCTAGGTTCCTTTCTGTCACAGTGAGATTAATTCACTGCCTTTGCCAATTGCTTTTAAGACTATAACAATGACAAGCTCGTCAAAGAAAACAGAACTTCATGCTAAGAGAGGGCAGTCTAGTGCCCACTGCACCCCAATCGTAGCTGGGGGCGTGCAGAAAATACAGGTTACTCACCTGTAACAGGAGTTCTAGGAATGGTATATGTTGTTCATCCACACTGTCTGGCAGGTTCCTTGCCGCTTTAAATCTTGCCGGAAGGTCTTCAAGCTGGCTCCTCCCACCCACCCGGGTGGTAAAACTCTCGGCTCCGCCCCATGACGCCAGATCTAGCCCGCTGGAAGCTCAGGTTGTGCGTCGAAGCCAGGGAGGTCGGGTGGGTCGCGTGGATGAACAACATATACCATTCCTAGAACTCCTGTTACAGGTGAGTAACCTGTATTTCTAGGGACATGGATATGTTGTTCATCCACACTGTCTGGCAGACTCCTAGCAGTTCTCCGGGAGGAGGGAGGCAAGGCGCACACCCCCTACTTAGGGAATAGAGACTGGAGAACCGAGGCCCCAAAACCAGCATCCCGGCGTGACTCAAGGTCGATGTGGTAATGGGTGATGAAGGTGTGTGCTGACTTCCAGGTAGCAGCCCTGCAGATATCCTGGATAGGGACGTCCCTGGAAGCAGCCACCAATGCAGCAGTATGGCGGGTAGAATGAGCTCTTATCCCTCTGGGAGGCTCCATGCCCGCCAACTGCAGAGATCTATGCAGGAGGTGACCCATCTGCTTGTATCATCCGCTTGGCTGCAGGTCTGCCAGAGTGCGGCTTCAGCGTAGTGACAAACAATGGCGAACCTCTCCCGAATTTCAACCGTGCGCTCCTTATAATAAGCGAGCGCCCGTCTAAGGTCCAAAGTATGGAGCCTGTATTTGGCCTCCGAGGTGTGATTGGGGTAGAACACCGGCAGAGTCAACACCTGGTTAAGGTGAAACTCCGACACCACCTTCGGAAGGAATTTCGGGTGGGGGCGCAGGACAACCTTGTCCCTGTGGAAGACCAGGAAAGGAGACTCGATGCAGAGTGCCTGAGTTCTCCCATCCTTCTGGCTGACATGATAGCCACCAAGAAGGCGGTCTTCCACGACAGGTGAGAGGTTTCACACCTGTGCATAGTTCGAATAAGGCTTGCCCATGAGCTTAGCCAAGTACCAACAAGTAAATCCCGGAGGTGAGGTTCTCGACCGGAGGGGAAATGTGATCAAGGCCTTGAAAAAGCACCAGACCACCTTCTCCTGCGCCACCGACTGCTCCCGGCCCGCACCTGTAAGCAGAGATGGCTGCCAGGTGCACCCTTAGGGTCGCCGACCTAAGCCTCCTGACTAGAAAGGGACCATAAATAGTCCAAGATGCTTGCCAAAGGACAGGAGGAAGGGTCCAAGCCCTTGCCCTGACACCAAATGGAAAACCTCTTCCACTTGAAGGCATAGCATTTCCTGGTCGACCCTTAGGGACGCCTCAACAACATTGAGGACCTCGTCGGAAAGACCCAAGGCCTGGAACTCTAGCCGCTCAGGAACCAGGCCGTCAGGTGCAGGGATTGAAGGTCCGGATGGAACACCTTCCCCTGATTGACTGAGAGCAGGTCAGGCCGAGCTGGAAGCTGCCTCGGGAGCCTGGAGCTGAGGCTGAGGAGATCTGGGTACCAGAACTGGCGGGGCCAGTCTGGGGCTATCAGGATCACCTGCGCCTTGTCCCTCCTTGCTTTGAGAAGCACCTTGTGAATCAAGGGAAATGGGGGAAAGGCGTAGAAGAGGCCCGGGGTCCACAGCCTCAAGAAGGCATCCCCCTGCAGCGAGCCCTGCTGAGGGGCGGGCATGAAACAGCCTCAGCTTCGCGTTCTCCCTGGAGGCAAACAGGTCCACCTGAGGTGTGCCCCAGTGGGAGAACAGATCTTGTACTACCTCCGGCAGGAGAGACCACTCGTGAGATGCAGCCCCTATCGGCTCAGGGCATCGGCCGGGGTGTTGGAGGATCCTGCCACATGAATAGCTAGAGATCCGCTCCAGGCTGGCCACAGTGACCAAATGCGGAGCTTCCTTGCAAAGAAGCATGGAACGCGTCCCGCCCTGGCGGTTTAGGTAGTACATGGTCGTGGTATTGTCCGTCTGGACTCGGACCACTTGACCCCGGAGAAACGGAGCAAAGGCGGTGAGAGCTAGGCGGACCGCTCGGAGCTCCAGCAGGTTGATGTGGCATCGGGACTCCCACGGGGACCAGAGGCCGTGCGCTCGGTGTTCCCCCAGATGGGCACCCCAACCCATCAGAGAGGCATCGGTCGATATAGAGACCGTCGGCTCGAGGCGGACAAACGGGATGCCCTCCTGCAGATGAGATGGAACGGTCCACCACCGGAGAGCGTTCCACATCTCCTGGGTCACCATCACTAACTGGTCCAATGGATCGCAGCGTTGTGACCACTGGCTGGCCAGTCCCCACTGAAGGGGGCGCATGTGCCAGCGTGCCCAATGGACCACGCTGGTACAGGCGCCGCATTAGGGCGCAGGAAGTCCGGGCAGGCGCATGTGCCAATCAGAAATGATTGGGCAAAGGATGTAAGAACCTCTGCCCTGTCCACCGGGAGCCGTGCTCTGGCTCGAAGAGAGTCGAGCTCTGCCCCGATAAACAGAATCACCTGCTTCGGCTCGAGTTCCGACTTAGCCTTGCTGATGAGAAGGCAGACTTGAGAGCAAACCTGGAGGGCCAGATCTCTGGACCGTTCCACCTCTTGTCTGGAGGGGGCTGCTATCAGCCAATCGTCCAGGTAAGGGTACACCCGGACCCCTCGGCGCCGCAGGAAAGCTGTCACCACTGCAATGCATTTGGTGAAGACCCTGGGAGCTGGAGACAGGCCGAAGGGCATGGCTCGGAACTCAAGAGGGATCCCTCCGCCAAGTGAAGGAATCTCCATGGAGCACGGACGGATAGGGACATGAAAGAACGTCCTGCAGGTCCAGAGAGCAGAACCACATGCCGTGTTCCAGGGATGGTATTATCTGAGCCAGAGTGACCATCCTGAAGGTTCGAGGCCTTAGGAACTTGTTCAGGTCGTGTAGGTCGAGAATGGGGCGCCAGCCCCTCGTCCATTTCGGAACCAGGAAATACCTGGACACAAACCCCGGGTCTGAGGGAGGATCCGCTACCTCCCTGATCACCTCCTTTTGGAGGAGGAGAGCGATGCCGGCCCAACGAGCCGACAGTGAGGCTGCGGACCCCGAGGCCCCCCGAGGTGCGACGGCTCTGAAGGGCGGAGCCTGCTCAAATTCTAGAGGCAGGCCTTTTCCCACCACCTCCAGTACCCACCTGTCCGTGGTAATAACGGACCAGGCGGAAAGGAAGTGCCGGAGCTGTCCCCCCACGGGGGGAACCTGGGGTGAAGTGACGGGGTTGGGGCCGACACCCCTCAGCCCGTCACTGGGCAGGCTTGGAGGAGGGACCGGCCGAGGGACCTCCTGGGCCTTTACCTCCCTGCTTCCTGTTGGAGGAAGCTCCAGGCTTGGGTTTGGGATGCCAAGCCCGAGCCTGCTGGCCCTGACGTTGCTGGGCCGGACGCGACGGGGGCGCAGAAGGACGAAAGGGCTTAGGCTCTGGTTTGCGGCCTTTGTCCTTCTGAGCGGAAGACACCGAGTCCAAGGTAGCATTGGACTTTTCGATCCTCTGCAGGATACCTTCCACCCCAGGGCCGAAGAGGTCAGTTCCCAAAAAGGGAACATCTGCCAACTTGTGCTGGGTATCCGAAGTAAAGGTGGATATCCTCAGCCAAGCCCGACGACGCATGGCCACTGCGGCCGCCACAGACCTGGCACATGAGTCCCCAATGTCTAAAGCAGTCTGGAGCTGCTGTTTGGCCACTGCCCTGCCCTGGTCCCGCACCTGCCTGACCGCAGTCTGCAGATCCGCGGGAAGATGAGGGACGACCTCATCCAGGGAGCCCAACAGGGCATGAGAAAAATGTGCCATGAGGGCGGCTGAACTGGCCTGGCGAGGCCGAGAGGACCGCAGCACAGACTTTTGCGCCGGCATAATCCAATTTCTTGGATTCCTTGTGGGAGGTTTGTCCACATCCCTAAGCGTTCCGGCACGCTGGAAAACGCTGTCGGTAACCAACCCCTCAGCAGAGGGGTGTTCCGAAAAACCGGACAGGGAACCGGTAGGGACCGCATACTTCCTGGCCATCCTGGCCGAAGGCGCAGGGCAGGAAGCAGGGCGCTGCCAGAGTTCCAAGGCCAGACCCACTATGGCCTCGGCCACCGGAAAGGCCTCCGTAGGGGAATCCCCTCGGTCCAGAATCTCCGTGAGGGGATACCTGGCCCATTTAGAAACAGGTTCGAGCTTCATCCCGGTGGATTCCGAGATGAGCCGAAGCAATCCTAGGAAGGACAAAGGGCTATCGTCCACTGACTGTCCTCCTGAGGACTCCAAGTCCATTCGCTTGAAGAAAAGGGAGGAATCATCCTCGGACTCGGAAGAGTCCTCAAAGAGCTGCCTCGGGCCTGAGCCACCCTCCACCTGCCGAGGTCTATCGGGAGTGAGGGTGACAGACAGCCTGTGGGGCAGTCCCTGAGCCGACTGAGAATTTTTGGTCGGAGCCCCAACTAACGGCTGTGGGGGCGGAGGTTCCACGGAATCGGTGGGGCAGCTGGAGTTGGCGAACAACCGGCCTGGGAACAGGCTCCTCAGCTAAAGCAGGGGTTGTTTGGCGCTCGGTGACAACCACTTAATGGCGGGGAAGACGGCGGTCGGCTTATTCCCAGTCAGAAGGAGCTGTTGCCACATGAGTTCCTCATACCTCCGGCGCAACTTGCGCTGAAGCCTCCCTCATCCGAGGAGGAAGAAGAGGAAGGCGGCGCGCCGCTGCCAGCGGTGCGAGACCGAGACCGCCTATGGCGGCAGGATCGGCTGGACCGTGAGCGTCCAGACCGAGAACCTCGGCTAGGCGAGGGCGGTGCGGGAGGTGTCTGGGGGAATCGGCACTCCCTCGGTTCGGACGATTCCACGAAGGCTCCGGAACGGAGGCACAGACAAGCCGACGGGATCCTCAACTCACTGGGGAACCGGGAGAGGGTTCTCAGCTTCTCCAGCCGACAACCGTCCAGCGGGTCAGAAAATCTCGACCGCGTCGGCGGAGTCTCGGTCAACTGGCCTGGCCGGGACACCGTGAAACCAGTGGCCGAGCCGAGGTCGACCGAAGTCGGCGACCCGACAACTAGGGAGGGGATCTTTCCCGCTCCCAGAGCGTCGGCGGTGAGACTTACTCTTGTCTCTCTTTTGGACCGAGAAAGCGGTCCAGAAGAATTGGACCCTCACCTTTTGTCGAGAGGTAGACAAAGCTCCTTAAAGAAGCGAATAAGAGCACGAGGAAGCGGGACAAATGCGCAGCCCGAGGAGAAGCGGCCCGATGCCGCCTCCTCTTCGGCGATCATTTGCTCGAGCTGATCCGCCAAGCCCGCTGCCACAGGACGCCGCGGGCCTCTTTGACTTAACCGAGGAAATCTTTCTGGGACGCCCTAGTTGTAAACGGGCAGCACGGTCTCTCGAGGACGAAATCAAAAGGAAGAGCACAGGTCGAGGGCTCATGGTCGTGCTCAAGGCCCAAGCAGTAGACACACGGAGTGCGGATCCGTCCGAGACATCTTTCTGCCCAAGGGCATCTCCGGAAACCGGGAGTCGATTTGTCCATCGCAGCCGCAAGGGAGAGAAGACCGAAGTCTGTTTAGCAAAAACTTTTAAATTTCTAAAATTCGAAGAATTAGGAACCAGTCTTATACGCAGAGCGTTAAGGAGGGAACCTGAGCTTCCAAGCGGTAAGGAAGATCTGGCGTCATGGGGCGGAGCCGAGAGTTTTACCACCTGGGTGGGTGGGAGGAGCCAGCTTGAAGACCTTCCGGCAAGATTTAAAGCGGCAAGGAACCTGCCAGACAGTGTGGATGAACAACATATCTATGTCCCTAGAACATAGAATTTGATGGCAGATAAGGACCACTTGGCCCGCCTAGTCTGCCCATTTCCCTACCTAACGGATAATCTGCAGATCCTAGTTAACCAACAGCCTACTTCCTCCTACCCCCCACTAGAATTGTCTTATGTCTGTCCCATGCATTCTTCAATTCCCCCACTGGTTTTGACTCTACGACCTCCTCAGGAAGGCCATTTCATGCATCCACAACCCTTTCTGTGAAAAATACTTCCTCACATTACCTCTGAGCGTCCTCCTCTATCTTCAAATTGTACCTTGTTCTTGCATCTTTTTCTGAAAGATGCTACCTCTTGGACTTTGTTGATTCCCTTAGAGGTATTTGAAAGTTTCTATCGTGTCCCCTCTCCTTCTTTCCTCGAGGCTATACATCTTTAGCTCCTTTAGTCTTTCTTCATATGTCTTCTGGTGCATACCCTGCACCATTTTGGTTGCCCTCCTCTGGACAGCCTCCACCCTGTCTAAGTCTCTGCAGAGATGGGGTCTCCAGAATTGCACGCAGTACTCCAGATGTGGTCTTACCAACTGTCTGTACAGAGGGCCAACAACTTCCTGTTTTCTACTGGTGATGCCTCTCCCTATGCATCCCAGTATCCCACCAGCCCTCCTTACTGCCTTCTCACACTGCTGGCCCACCTTTAAGTCATCTGATATGACTACCCCCAGGTCCCTTTCCATTTTTGTTGTTGTCGGTATCTTACCCCCCATTGTGTACTCTTGCCCTGGGTTTTTGTTTCCCAGGTGCATTGCTTTGCACTTTTTTGCGTTGAATCTAAGCTGCCATACATCTGACCATTCCTCTAACCTTGCCAAGTCCCTTTTCATCCTTTCCACCCCACCTAGCATATTAACCCTGTTGCAGATCTTTGTGTCATCTGCAAAGAGACATACCTTCCCTTCCAGTCCCTCCGCAATGTCACTTATAAAGACATTAAAAAGGACCAGCCCCAGTACTGAACCCTGCGGTACCCCACTAGTAACCGCCCTTTCTTCACTGTGGACTCCATTTACTATTACCCGCTGTGTCCTGTTGTCCAGCCAGTGTTTTACCCAGGCTACCACCCTGGGACCCACTCCCAGGCTGGCTAATTTGTTTATTAAACTTTTGTGCGGGACTGTGTTAAATGCCTTCCTAAAGTCTAGGTAGGCCATGTCCACAGCCCCTCCCTGGTCTACTACTTGGGCAGCCAGTCAAAGAAATCAGTTAGATTTGTTTGACATGACCTTCCTGCTGTGAATCCATGCTGCCTTGGGTCCTGTACCCCACTGGCCTCTAGGTACTCAACAATTCTTTCCTTCAGAAGTGATTCCATCTTTTTCCCTACCGCTGAGGTCAAACTCATAGGTCTGTAGTTTCCTGCCTCTGTCTCGCTCCCACTTTTGTGAAGGGGAATCACGTCCGCCCTTCTCCAGTCCTCAGGTACCACACCATCCTCCCATGATTTATTAAAAAGGGTAGTCAGTGGTGTTACTAGTTGGCCCCTTAGTTCTTTTAGAATTCTGGGGTGAATCCCAACAGGACCCATTGCTTTATTCACCTTCAGTTTTAAGAGTTCTTTCAGCACCTTTTCTTCTGTGAAAGGACTAATATCAACTCCCCTATCCGAGTGGCGTCTACTGACTGGATTAGGTCTCTCCCCCTGCTTTTCCACCATGAATATTGAGCAGAAATATTTGTTCAGTATCCCTGCTTTCTTACTGTCGCTCTCTGCCCGACCACCTTCCTCTTTATTCAGCCTCAGTATCCCTGCCTTCATCTTTCTTTGCTCCCTAATGTACCTATAAAAAGGTTTTATCCCCCTTCTTAACAGAGTTGGCTACTTTTCCTCAGTTTGGGCCTTTGCTATTCTGACTGCCTTCTCCGCTTCCTTCTGCTTTAACTGGTACAGTTCTCTGTCCTGCTCCTTCTGTGTTTCCTTATACTTCCTGAATGCTATCTTTTTTCTCCCTTACCTTCCCTGCCACTTCTTTTGAGAACCATAGTGTTTTTTTCTTTCGTTTTATTTGCTACACACAAAGGCTTGTTGCCTCTGTGATGGCATTTTTGATGTTTCCTCATTGTTGTCCACCCCACCTTCTTGCCTGTTTGCTAGTGCTTTTCTGAGGAACTCTCCCATTTTGAAAAAATCAGCCCTCCTGAAGTTCAGTACCTTCACTTTTGTGTGGCTTGACTCTACAGCTAAGTTTATCGTGAACCACACTGTTTAGTGGTCGCTTGTTCCCAGATGGCTACCCACTTCAAGATCAGAGATCCTCTCTCCTTCCCCATTTGAGAGTACCAGGTCTAAGATTGTTCCCCTCCCGAGTGGATTCCAAAACTAGCTGTCTGAGGCATGCCCCCTGTAGGGCATCGAGAATGGCCCTGCTCTTGGATGTGGCTGCAGCAAAGGTGCTCCAGTTAACATCTGGCATATTCAGGTCCCCCATCAGCAATATCTCCCCTTTCTCTGCCATCCCAAGGATGCCTTCTATCATTTCCTTGTCCATTTCCTCCCCCTGAGACGGGGGTCTGTATACAACCCCTGTGCGTATTGTGGAGCCATTTCCAGTCTCCAGGGTGACCCACAGTGCCTCCTCTCCTCCCTGTTTACCCTTTAGTTCTGTAGCTTTCATCCCTTCCCTTACATAGAGAGCTACTCCTCCTCCTCTTCTTCCCTCCCTGTCCCTCCTGTAGATTGTGTACCCTGGTATGCTGACATCCCAGTCATGGTTCTCTGTGTACCATGTTTCTGTGACTGCCACGATATCCAGGCATCCCTCTTCCATCAAGGCCACCATTTCGGGAAGCTTTTTACCTAGACTACGGGCATTGGTACTCATTACCCTCCATTTTTTCTGGCTTTATTTCTTTTTGCCCCATCCTTGTCCTTACTGCCTTTGTCTTTTTCTCCATTTACCTTGCCCTTATCTCTATCGACTGCTCTATCTTGGTGTTTACCTCACCAGCTATTTAGACTTTTTTGGGGGTGGCTAGGATTTCCCATCTCCTTTTCAGTGCCTCCCTCCTTGGCTAGTTTAAATGCTTGCCAATGATGCATTTAAACCTATCACCTAGGATCCTGGTTCCCTTCCAGGATAAATGCAGACTGTCGCGCCTGTATAGTCCTGCATCCCTCCAGGTGGAGCTCCAGTCCCCAATGAAGCCAAATCCCTGAGCTCTGCACCAGTTTTTCAACCAGTCATTGAATCCCAAGGTGTGGAGTACACTAGCCTCATCCATGCCATAGACAGGTGGCACTTCTGAGAAAGTTACTGTGTGTGCTACTTGTCTAAGACCCCTCCCCAACTCCACAAACTCCTGTTGTACTGCTCTGATCCCATTCTCAGCCAGGTCATTCGTACCTAGGTGGATAATGACATCCAGCTCACTCCCTCTTGCAGCTGCTCCCACAATCCTGAGGATTTGTTTCCTGTTCCTCCAAGCCATGGTGCCAGGCAGTCACCTTACCTCCCTTCCATTCCCTCCCCCAGTTCTACCCCCTAACAATCGAGTCCCCCACTAGGAGTTGTTTCCTTCCCCTGTGCCACCCTCCTGTGGAGGTTCCCAGCAACCTCCTTGGTCTCCACTGCGGGTGCCTCCATAGAGGAACCATGCTCTGCCAGAGTGGCGAATGAATTGTGGAGAGACATAAGTGGAGGGATGCACCTCTGTTTCACCACCCTCACCCTCCCTGAGCCCACTGTAGTCCAACCTCTCCTCTTTCTTGGCAACCTCTGAGGTAGTGTGTCTGAGGTGTGTGTTGGTAATTTCCCTACTGCACGACACTGAAAGACAGCAGGCTATCCGGAGATATTGCGGCTGACCCAGAGAGCAACTCTTTCCCTATATACAACACCACTACTACGGCATCCAGAAATGTGAACCAAATCCTGGTAATTAGGCCTCCTGTCCCTTAGCTAGGAAACTCAGTCTCTCTAGCCTGCAAGATTATATCATATATTAGCTCCACACATTCCCCAAAGGAAAACCATGCCGCAATCAACAGCAGGATTAAACTTGGGTCTTGGACCAGCAGCCGGTTAGTCTTGCTTAAATTTAATAGTGACCAAGTAAGTAAAGTTTTATTTATAAAGTGCCCATTCCCAGAGGATCTGGGTGCTGTACATTATAGCACATCAAATATACAGGACATGAACAGTAAGACAGGAATACGAATTAACTGCAATATTAAAAATGAAAAGAGCTGCCTTAAATAAGTGATTAAGTCTATCTAAAAATAAACAGTCAGTGAATTCATCTAAAACTTTTTGAATTTCAGACCCTCTCTTAAAGGAGAACTGTGCTGAACCTGTAAGTCATTTTCACCAGTAGATGCTTTTTTCATATATTTGATCCCTTTCTGTTATTGCTTCATCTTTTCTGGCCTTTTGGTAAACACAGTGGGTATTTCTGATTAACACTCTGCTGGTAAGTGCCATTTTTGAATTGTATGATGTAGTTTATGTCCCCTTTACGCCACGGAGTTCCAGAGCAGAACCTGAACGCATTGTGAAAACAATGTTAGAGGCAGGATTCACATACATCGTGAAATTCCCGCAGCTGTGGCAAACCGTCGGCGCCAAAGGGTGGCCACTTGCGGAGCTGCTGGAGTCTTGCAGCGGCGGGTATTCACAAAGGTGGAGCCAGATTATGATCGGCTCCACGATGTACAGCAGCTTGCGGGTGGTGTCACCAGGGAGATCGCCGCAGTTGCGGACAGATGCTATGGCTGGTGGGAGCAGCCGTAACACCCTCCGCAACTGCTGCGGCTGTGGATCACAACCAGTGCAGCTGCAGGCGATTATAGTACGCAACTGCAGTTGCAGAGTGGGTCTTGGGTCCCAAATGCTTTGTGAATCCTGCCCAAGTTCTTAAACAAGGACATAAAGTACATTATACAGATCTAAAATGGTACTGCCCACCAGTGTGTAAAAGCAGAAACACTAAGTGAATTTACTTAAAGATTGTACAGATGTAACAAAAGCAGAATGTAATCCAGTATTAGAAACGCAGCTCCTACAGAAAACACAGGCTTGTAGATTCATGGCAGTTCTCTTTTAAAGGCTTCCAATGAAACTCAATGATCTTGGGAGCAAATTTCACAGGGTTGGGCCAGCCATGTCAAAGGCCCTCTCACCAGAGGATTTCAACTGAACCCTGGGAATCGCTAGGAAGCCTGCCTCAGAGGACCAAAACAGAGCAGGAGATCGGATGAGGAAACAGAAGGTCATGGAGGTAGCTAGGGCCATCCTTAAGAGTGAGCTAACCTTAAGAATCCTAAACTTGCACCTCAGAGAGAACCTGTTCCCACCATGACTGTATTCGGGGACATGATCAAAGTATATGCAGCAAGTTCCCTCCCACCAAGCAGCCACACTTCCAACACTGATCAGTACTCTGCAGATTCATCCTTTTGAGAGCTGCAGGTGTTCTTTTCCACAGGTACCAAATGTTTAGAAGAACCAGCTGTTCTGAGGAATCTTTGCAGTTCAACCCCATTTTTAAATCCCCCTCATGCAAAATGTGCCCCATCCCAATGCTACACCCTTCCTGCAGACCCTTGTCCTCTCACCCCTCCATGAAGTGTCCCATCCTGAATAAGCAGCAGAGTGGCTGGTGTGCCTTTTATTATTTATTTATTTTTTTTTAAATCACAGTCTTTCTATAAATCGCCATAATTATCGAGATCCACTAACACCCCTCCCAACTGCCCCTGCCACTGCACTCCAACATACAACTTGAGAGCCTGAAACAGCAGCCACTCATCATGGGACACCCCATCTCTGGTGGAACAGCAAAACAGAATTTAGACTCCCCGTGGTAAGCTCTTTACTCCCAATTGACAATAGGTGCACACGTCGCCTGCGCCATGGGAGGGTGAGCATTCACAGCACTGGCTTCACCAATTCAAATGCAAGGGCAGCCTGCCAGGCAAGGATATACCCCTCACAGCAGTGAGGTACAGTAAGAAGGAGCCAGTACATCAGAGCCCCCCATCCTCCCTTTTGTTGAGGCACTGTGGTCTAGTGGTTGGAGCACAAGTCTGGGAACTAAGAGATAACAGTTCAAATCCCACCAGAACCCCTTATACATACTTTACAACATTTTAACTATATGTGGAAAACAATGTGGAACAAATGGGAAAAATGTGCCCCCACCTCTCGCTTTTGAGCGGGCAGTCTCACTAGCTTCATTTTCTACCTTACATCTCAGAATCTTTTACATGGTGCCTGATACAGTCTATCGAGAAGAAGCACCATGGCATAGGCGAGTATCTCCTTGCTGAACTGTACCAGTAGACAGCCAGGTCTTTTGAATTTAGGACATTACTTGGATTTAATACTGCAACTGTCAAGAACGGGATTTGTGGAAAAAATAGATAAAGCAGAGGTCCTAAATAAATACTTCACATCAGTTTTCACGGTCGAGGAGGGGGTGGGGCCGAAGTTGGAAAACAGGGGAAGGATGGGTAGGGAGATGGACTCCAGTCCCTTCATGGTAGACAGGGTACTGGAGGAATTAGGAAGGCTGCGGACGGATAAGGCAATAGGCTGGGACAGGATCCACCCGAGGGTACTCAGGGAACTGAAGCAGGAACAGGTGGTACCGCTTACAAAGCTATTTAACCCATCACTGCACATGGACAGGGTCCCTGGGGACTGGAAAATGGCCAGTCTAGTACCCCTACACAAATGGGGGGGGGGAGGGAGGAGCTGAGAAACTACCACCCGGTTAGCCTTCCCTCGGTGGTCGGTACACTAATGGAGGCACTCATTAAGGAAAGGCTGATCAAATATCTGGAAGGGGAGGGCCTCCTAAATGGCAATCAGCATGGAGTCACAGGCGGCAGGTCATGCCAGACCAAACTTGATTGAATTCTTTGGCAGAATGATGAAGATATGCGACCAGGAAGGGGCGGTGGATGTGGCCTACCTGGACTTCAGGAAGGCATTTTACACCATCCCCCATAGGAGACTGGTAGGCAAGGTAGACAGTCTGTGAGTTGGGCACAAGCTCACAAAATGGGTTAAACATTGGTTGGAGGGGAGGACCCAGAGGGTGGTGGTAAATGGGGTGCATTCCAAGGAAGTGAGGATGACGAGTGGGGTTCCCCAGGGGTCTGTCTTGGGACCCATATTCTTCAACATATACACAGGAGACATAACGGAGTGGCTGTGAGGGAAGGTATGTATGTATGTTTGCCGATGATATGAAGATCTGCAGTAATAGGGTTGATACGGAGTTGGGGGGTGGATGATATGAGAGAGGATCTGGGTAGGCTGGAAGAGTCGGAGAGGTGGCAGCTGCAGTTCAGTACTAAGAAGTGCAGGATTACACACATAGGGCGAAAAAATAAACAAAGGTAACATACCGGCTTGGGGGGATGAACTGGAGGTGGTAGCACAGGAGAGAGATCTGGGGATCACTATCTCAGACAGTCTGAAGGTCCGGGGTCAGAGTGACAGAGCAGCTCGACAGGCACTCAAAATGCTGGCATGCATTGGGAGGGGACTCACTAGCAGAACAAGGGAGGTGCTCCTGCTACTATACAAAACCATGGTCAGGCCACACAGTTCTGGAGGCCTTACCGGCAAGGGGACAAGGAAAGGCTGGAAAGGATCCAGAGAAGGGCAACTAAGATGGTCAGTGGGATGCAGGGGAAGTCGTATGAGGAAAAGTTGGGTGAAGTAGGTCTGTACACACTGGAGTAGAGGGGGGGGGGGATGTGGTGGACACATTCAAATACCTGAAGGGTGTAAACAGGGTGAGGGTAGAAAGCATCTTTAGGATGAGTAAGAATAAATCAACTAGGGAGCATATCTACAAGCTGGAAGGGGGACAATTCAGAGGGGACATCGGGGTAAGTTTTTCTCTGAGAGGGCGGTACGGCCATGGAATGAGCTGCCGGATTGGGTAGTAGGGGTGGATACAGTGGAGAAATTCAAGAGAGCCTGGGATCTGCACATGAGCCTGACAGGCAGGGGGCAGATGAGGAATGAGAAAAAGGGGGCCTCTTAGTGAGAAGGGCCTTACGGGCAGACTGGATGGGCTGCAAGGTCTTTTTCTGCTGTCAGAGTTCTGTGATTCTATGATACCAGCACTACCTTAAGTTATCTGTTTTCATTATGGTGTGGGCACTTGGGTGGACTCCTGCAATAAAGTAAACACCTTTATGCTATTTTGGGCTGCTGGCTTTTGCTAGTGTGCATTTCCCTGAGTACAGTAACAGTTGGGCATTCTGTTCTATACAATGGCTGGTACACCAGTAGAGTTACTAGCTGTTAACTTAGAAACATAACATAGAACTTGTCAGCAGACAAGGACCACTTGGCCCACCCAGTCTGCCCATTTTTCCCCTACCTTCAGTATCACCACAAACCCTAACTGATCTCTGGCTCCCCCCCTTTCCACTAAGATTCCCTTATGCCTATCCCATGCATTCTTGAACCCCACCATTGTTTTCACCTCCCTCAACCCCCGCTGGACGGCTGTTCCAGGAATCTACCACTCTTTCCATGAAGACTTATTTCCTCACACCTCTCCTGAATCTACCCCCTCCAGCTTCATAGCATGTCCCCTTGGTTTTTGAGCTTTTATTCTGAAAAAGATTTCCCTCCTGTACCTTACTTACTCCTATGAGGTATTTAAAGGTGTCTATCATAACCCCCCCTTTACATGATGTACCTATGAGGTTCTTCAGTTTCTTGTTGTAAGGCTTTTGATGCAGATCCTGCAACATTTTAGTTACCCTCCTGTGAACCGCCTCGACTATGTCCTTCCAGAGATGCGGTTTCCAGAACTGGACACAGTACTCTAGGTGGGATCTTGGCAGTGATCTATACAGGGGCAAAACCACCTCCCTCTTTCTGCTAGTGATATACCTCCTTATGCACCCCAGCATTCCACTAGCTCTGCCAACTGCCCGGCCACCTTTAGGTCATCAGATACGATTAACCCCCAACCCCCGGGGTCTCTTTCCTGTTTTGGCCGTCATCAATAAACACTCAACCCATTTTGTACTCTGCCCCAGGTTTCTGTGCCCCAAGTACATTATTTTGCACTTTGTTTGCATTAAAACCCAGATGCCATACCCTTGACAACCCCTTGAGTTCTCTCAGGTCTCTGCTCATCCTTTCCACTCCCCTAGAGTGTCCACCCTATTGCAGATTTTTGTGTCCTCTGCGAAGAGGCAGACCTTCCCTTCCAGCTCCTCTGCAATGTCACTTATAAAGACATTAAGGAGGACTAGTCCCAGCACTGATCCCTGCGGTAT
This sequence comes from Neoceratodus forsteri, assembly GCA_016271365.2. Taxonomy (NCBI): domain Eukaryota; kingdom Metazoa; phylum Chordata; order Ceratodontiformes; family Ceratodontidae; genus Neoceratodus; species Neoceratodus forsteri. The sequence goes on along the minus strand of CM028132.1, from coordinate 38,609,043 downwards.
CCCACTGGTCATCCTCCTGTCCTTAGAGTAAACTGTTTATCACTCCCCCTTGTCGCTTATCCTCTAACAAATTTCTTACCCAGTTTACCACCTTTGGACCACTCCTAAGCTATCCAGCTTGCTTACTGTTCTCCTATATGGAACAGCGTTAAAAGCCCTATTGAAATCTAGGTGAGCCCGCCCACCTCCCCGATCTAAGTTCTTGGTCAGCCAGTCAAAGAAAGCAGATTCCTTGCTCATGACCGCATCCCCATGAATCCATGCTGCCTCCGGTCTTGTAAACCACTGGATTCAAGATATTCCACAATCCTTTCCTTCAGCAGTGATTCCATAACTTTCCCACCACCAATGTCAGGCTGACTGGCCTGTAAACCCCACCCCATGAGATGAGCAACTTTTTGTTCAGTGTGCCTTCCTGGTGAAACATTTCAATAAATGAATGAATGCACTTAAACACACGATGATTCCGGGCCAAAAATCTGCTAAATAAAATAGCAAAAATAAACTCGGCGCTCGCTGACGTGACACAAGCAGCAACTGCTGCCATGTGGGATGAGGAGGAACATTCCGGGCAGTTTGGAGCACCCAAAAGGTACGCCCTTATTCACGCTGTAACCCTGAATAAGTCCAATCCCTGCCACATGTAACACTGCTTAACAGCAGGACCTCTCTGCAAAGGAGATACCCCAGCTCAGTTGGGCTAGCTGAGGAAATAAACTGCAAAAAAAATTAATAAATAAAATAAATATATGTGTCTTTTTTAATCCAACATAGCCTCTGACCTGTTGTTCCAAGCCTGTAGCAGCTCACATAGGCTCTGCTTCTTAGCAATAATAGACTCAACAGCAGACTGGAGCTGGTGATGGGCGTCTGTCTGCATGGAGAACAGCCTTGCCTGGGTCTTCTCAATCCAATTCCGAAATTCCACCTCTTCAATCTACAACATAAAAAAAATAAATAAATAACAGTACTTCTACACACTTGATGTCAGAGTTGTAGTTTTAGTTCAGATGCTGTTTTGATCAGTTACACCATTACAAAAAAGTAACAAACATTTTTTTATATGTTGCCCAAGTTCAGTGGCACAGCACCAGCTGCCAGCCCACAGATCAGGTATGGGCCCCAAAATCTCAGTGAGGCTGGTCAAGGGCCAAATACATCATAGAACTGTCCAGCTCTTAGTCATGTAGGATGAAGGGGCTAGACAGTTAGATGTTTTAACAGTCTCAGGAAACAGTTTCATTTTAAAGAGAACCCTTCTCGATAATTTCTATATGAGAAATTATGTAAGAAGTCACTCCCTTACCCCCATGGAAGCTCCTCTGAGGCACTTTCATAATTTTCCATACTGCCTCCCCTAAGGAAGAGATCGTAATTTGCCCCAGAGCGGCTAGCCAAGCAATCCCTACCACTTCCTTATCTCTGGCTCTGCCCCCACGCTCCGATGTTTTGCAGTGGCCGTACAGGGAGAGCATGGGGGCACCCTCCATTCAAGTCTATGAAGCGTGATTTACAAACTCGTTTTCTGCCGACTTAAGAGGACATTTGGTGAAATCGGAGACCGGTTTCAGCTAATAAGATTCAAGACCTGTTGCTGGACATCAGGGGTGAAGCCAGCAGTCCACAGCCAGGAATGACCTGCAGCCGGAGAGCAAGCTGCTGCACCCCCGGCAGCTCTGAACTGGTGACTGTTAGAGTCAATACCCTAATGAACAGTAAGCAGCATCTCTTGTTTAGCCTCGGAATCCGGCAGGGCTTCAGCCAGACTTTTCAGCTTGCTCCAGAGGGTATATTCAAAATTAAAGAAGTGACCCTGCCAGCTAGCTATTCTCATGCCAAGGCATATGTCCACTTGCCCATGGTGTCAACCTTGCGTGACTCCTTGTTCGTGGGGTGCACAATGACCTTCTTGAGCACTAGGATGCTACCATTCTCAGCAAGAATGACAATGGCATCAGCTGCAGGCTGAATGAAATATAGTGACTCAGTTTGGGGAGCAGCATATTTCCTGTCCACCTGCTTGGGGACAGCTGCCACAGTAGCGGGCCTTTTCCACACCACTTTTGACAAGGTCTCTACAGCAGGTTGGATATGAGGATTTAAACCGACCAGGATATCAGGCACGCTTAGAAACTCTAGTTTAAGGTGCCTAGTCTGCTCTGTCACTGCTGCTCACAGATCAATGCAGAATGCATATTCCTGAGCAGAGCCTGAAAGGAAAGGGCCTACTGAGGGACAGACACAGGGACAGGGTCTGAAACTTCTAAACCATAACATGAGTCATCATCTCCACCATCAGAGAAGATAAGGTCAGGGCTGGACTCATCTCTCGCCACACTCTCCTCCCTTACGGGGTGGGGGAGTTGCAGAACCAAGAACGCAGTGCACAGCTGCACCAACACTGGCAACATCGGACATGGCCCAAGGGGCCTCAAGAAAGGCACTGGAGGCAGTACCTCGGTTGATGCCACGGCCCATGCCGCAGGTAGCACTGGGAGGGCTCCTGGCATTGCAGATTGAACTGGGAGTGTTCCCAGCACTGCAAGATCAATCTGCATCGCACCTGGGATCACATGCAGCCCTGCATATTGTGCTGATGACCCAGTCGGCACCAAAGTAACCAGCAGCAGCAGCACCATGGCTGTCCCTGGAAAGAACGGAGGCAACACCACAAGTGGAGCAGACACTGGCAGCCCTGCGGCCAGGGTCATACGCAGATGCACATCAGAGTTAAGCATGGTCACAAACAGTGCCAGCCCAGTTGACCCGAGGGGTTAGGGGCCGGCACCAGAAGCGGTGCCAAATGGCTTAGACACTGTACCCACTGTTCCATAACAGCTACCTAATGATGGAACTGCTCACTGTGGTCCTCCCTAGAAAACAGAGGGAGGCTCCGAGATGGAGACAGAGATCTCACAGACCTAGGCATCCCTGGTTTTGTCGGTGATGAGAGTGGGGATCCCAGGTCTGAAGAAGTCAGATGTCTGATCTGACACAGAGGGAGACCTCAACCGGTGCCATCTTTTCCCCTTCTTGTGAGAAGAGGAAGAGGCTGAGGTTGAGTGCTGCCAGGATCCCGACGCAGAGCATGTGCAGTATCTGAATTGCTTCTTTTTGCACTTCTGAAAGGACAGCTCTTACTCTCCCAGGCACCAGACTGACTATCATCAGCACACCTGCCCAGAGAGGGGTGTTGACCGGACACAGCCCTGCTGCCATAGCAACCTACCTCTCCAGGCTCCCTATTGTCACTCATGGCCGTCAACCATTGACACGAGGCAGGGCTGAGAGAAACTAAAATATTTGTTATAACTAAACTGACACAAAAATAAACTCTAAATGTAAACACCAAAACTGACGAAGTGAATGCAGTCATCATATAGATGGTGAAGTTCTGACTACTGACAAACGAATGACATGTTCAGTAATGTGCACTCAACGGCAGAAAAATACGGAGGCAGTTTGGGGCTGGTTCTGCTCTAGAACAGCGTGCATGTGTGTTGACATGCACTGGCACACGCATGCAGTGCCTACCATGTCACCAGCCCTCTAAAAAGATCTGGCTCCCACAATATCCTAGCGCCTCCGACTCAGACTCACCAGCGGGAATCAATAATGAAGATTGCTTCTTGGAAGAGCAACGTATTGCACTGCTGTACAATGTGGAAAGCATCTGGCAGATGTCTCACAGCGGGAGACAAACCACTGCCATCTTTTCCCCTTCTTGCGAGAAGAGGAAGAGGCTGAGGTCAAATGCTGCCACGCCCCCGACGAGGTCTCTTTTTTTTTTTTTTAAGCTTTAAACAAAATGTACCTTTAATGTATCTATTGTCAGATTACCGCAATCTTCCATTGTTGTCTGTTTACCACGTAACCTTGTTTCCCCTTGTTCACCAAAATACTCTGCTGTATATTCCACTGTTTAGGTTTAATTTGCTGTTATGCGCTATTTGTACGACTTGGAGCCTTTGTAAATGAGCTATTTGGCTCAAAGGTATTAATCCCAAACTGAAATAAACAAACACCGGCCAGGCTCTCCCCACCACACACCTACATATCCCTCCATCCTCTGCCGCTCTCTGGCTGAAGGCAAAATCACTGCAGCCTAGTTATGTGGGTACCTGACTTGCTACAGTTACCTGAAGAGGTGGAAAGGGTAGAACCCCTGCTGCACCCCAGCCTGTCCTTGCTGACCTTGATGGCTGAGGATCCCGTCCCGGCCCCCTGAAGACACTACAGCCAATGCTGGCCAATTATCAGCCACTGCCTCTGTCCCACAGACTGCTTCACTCCATGTCATCAGCAGGCAGAATGCAGTGACCCCATCTCTGCGGCATCCTTGCCGTCTCGTCCCGACACCGATACCACCTCAGCAAATCAGCCAGGATGTGTCTGCTGCTCCCTTCCTCTGCCCTGGGCCACACAGGTGTATATGTACAGTGGGAAATATGGCTCTCCCTGCTTTCTATAGGGGCATCCAAGGGGATACTTGTTCAGTCGCCTGCTAACCCACATCACAACTCACTTTATGCACTTTATTACAATGTTGCCTGGAGCAGCTAAATGCCACCATGCCCCCTCATATCTGCCAAAAGAGCACAGCTTTCCAGTGGTTTTCACTGCTGCTGCAATGCTATGTCAGGAAGGGCTAAGAGCAGGACAGTACCCCTCCCCACCTCGTCAAATGAGCAAAACTCTCTAGTGTTTCTCACTGCTGCTGCCATTACGTAAGGAAGGAAGGGCTAAGAGCAGGACAGACCTGCCCCGGAACCTGCCAAATGAGTAAAAGCTCTCAAGCGGTTCTCACAGCTGCTGCGCAGCTGTCAGGAAGAACTGAAAGCAGGGCAGACATCCCCCTCCAACCTGCCAAATTATCAAAGCTCTCTAGGGTTTCTCACAGCTGCTGCACCATTAATGTTATGTCAGGTATGGCTGAGAGCAGGAAAGACAAAAAAACAAACAAGACCTGGTTGACAGTAACAGGAAGAAACAGACTGAGTGTACCAGGAGCCACCGTGATGGCGGGAAGGGAAGAGAAACTGGAGAGCGAAGCATGTAGAAAGGCATGAAAATCAGCCTGTTAGTGCGCCAATGAGGCAAGACAGGGTGTGCATTACTGACACATAATCCCACGAATCAGGAGTGAGGCACGAGGCAAGGCAGAGTGCCATACAACCAGGAGGAGTATCTTTATTAATTTTATTTAAAAAATTGGTAACCAGGAAAAGCTCACTGAGCCGAGGCCGGTTTCCAGCTGCAACCCCGGTATCCGGTCAAAACCCCAACTGCACATATGCGTAGTCAAAAGCCACACAGGCATAAATGCGTGCTCGGTGTCAGAGTCTGTGTATATAATTTAGTGCAGTTTTGGACCACGCTAGATTACACGAACTATGCTGCAAAAAAATAGCAACAATTACAAAATACAGCGACTTTACATTCTGTGCAAAATGCATTAAATCATGTCTAAAGCTTTGGTCCATAGTTGGTGAAAAATTATACTGTGCAAAAATACAAAAAAACATGTTGACCAATGATGCAATATACAGTGGTTTGATAGAGGTGTGCTAACAACAGTGCAAAAATGCAGGCTAAGGTGGTGAGTACAAAAACAGAATGAAAAGTATAACAGGGGGTGTAAGGATAGACAGGGAAGACATGTAGGGGGTGAACAGCAGGTGCAGGAAGGGTTGAAGTGTGCCCTGGGCACTCTGAGGGAGAAGTACGAAGGGGACAGGCTGTTAAGAACAGGGAGTCTGTTCCAGAGGCAAGGGAGGCAGACAATTATCTTCCAATTACACTCACCCTGGACTGACCCATTTCAAATATAAAATAGCTCCCTTATTTCTTTTTTCTTTACTTCAAAATTGAGTACTGAAGTTCAGAAAGTACTTCTGAGCTGTGTTGTTGTGCTGGAGTAATGCATGTCATGAGATTTGACCAATCACCTTTTTTGGTTTACTGTTTCCATTTTACAATACCTGGGCATGGGAGTCTACTCTAGACTGGATGGCACAAGAGGCATTCTGGAGGGTTTAATGCTTTTTAACGAGCCCTCCTTTAAGTATTGACACCCCCGTTTGCTTTTCAAAACTTTCTTCATGCTCGAAAATCAATGTGGAACAGCTGGACCAGGTGTTCATGACTACAGTATATAAAGAACTGTTTGTATGTACATGTAGTATATAGGACTTTCACACCTCTTATTTACTGGCTATGATGAGCGATGTTGTCCCCGCTGTACTTGCAATCTCCCTCAGTTTGCTGCCAGTTGCACTTTGCTGAACTGTTGCCATATTTTGCACTAAATGAACACTGTGCCTCCTCTTATTCATCTGCCATGTACTTTTATTACTGTTACTACTATTGTACACTTATTGATCTAACTTATCACTTCACTCTCTTCATCCCCTCTCCCCCAACCTGCGGACACATCTGTAAACAAGCCATTTAGCTCACCATTCTTTCCACCAGAAACTCTTGAAACAAACAAATGAATAAATGTTGATGGAGCCACCCCATTTCCAATGACGTCATGCAGGAAAATGTTCTCCTGCAGATGTGAAACTACTGTCACAAGAACGCCTATTCCCAAAGATGCTGGATCTTTGCAAAGCTCAGTTCTGCAACAAGATGAATCCACCAACTGTTCAGAGGTGTTTCACTTTGCCCCAGCACTGAGTGTTTGAAATACCCAGCCCCTATAACTTCGCAAAAAAAATAAAGGTCAGCTGGAAAATGTGTCACGCTAGATGGTTTTTGCATGTGAGAAATGACAGAGACCAGGCTGATATGCTGCTGAAAAGCTTTCCCGCAGCAGTGTCCTTACCAATGCCAGCCTGCCGAATAGCTCTGGGATGTTAAGTCTCTCTTTCTCCTGCACTTCCTTTGCCTTTCTCCCCCAGATGGTAACAGCCCTGTATGGTACACCCACCCTATACATCACTCTCTAACTAGTTGCAGTGTGGAAACTTTAAATGTCAACTCAACCAGCGGCACCAAAATTACAAGTATGCTTCACGTTTTGGAGGAATCAAATCAGTAGCATTCAAGGTAAGCAGCAGTTTGTTCAAATTTTCATTCAAAATGTTGGTGCTAGATGGATGGATAAAAGCAACAGCAGCAGTTAACCAGCACATGTTGTTCAAACAAAAAAGGCATATTTTACCTCCTTCTGGGCAAACAGATCTTCCATTTTCTCCTCTCTCATTTTGTTAAAGGTGTCGGTTTTCAGAGAAGTCAGGCGGTCATCTACAGCCAAATATATCTGGGACACCCTGCACAAAGGGAAAATGACACACGCAAGGTCATAAGACTTGACACATGGGTGCTATAACCTATCTAGAACATCTGCTACTTCACAGGAGTTGAAACACTGGAGATCAGCTTCTAGCATGCGTTTAAAAGATAGTAATATTTCTGATTCCTCTACCTTGTCTGGTAGGCTCTTCCAAACCACAACTGTTTCCTGTAAAAAAAACATTTATTTCCATTCCCTCGGAACTGCTTACTCCTCAGTTTGGTGCTTTTTTTTTAATTTTTTTTTATCATTGGCATATGAGTAACCAGTTTTACCTGCTACATATAAAGGGATATAAGTGGCCCTATCAGAAATATATGCGATATTTTTCTCGAGTGTAGTCTGACCTTATCACATCATGAGCAATGTCATAGGGTCACACTGCACAAGAGAAAAATGTCACATGTATTTCTGATGATGAGGGTTGGGGGGATGTTTAACCAAGAAAGGCACACTAAGCCAGAACTTGTTTCCAGGTGTGGCCTGGGAGCACAAGGAAGTTAAGTGACTTGCTCAGGGTCACACAGAATGCGAGTGGGAGCTGATGGGACTTAAACCCAGGTCTCCAGGTTTGCAGCTCAGTGCCCTTAACCACTATGCTATACTGCCTCCATAATGACAGGGCCATGGCATATTCCATTTATGCCATACCTGTTATTTTTTTTTTTTTTAATGAACTTTTCCTTCTGTTTGTGCCATTTTTGGATGACCGAGCAGTGTATTAGGATGGCCAAGCTGTTTTATTCAACTGACGCACATGATGCTTCCCATATGTCAGTACGTTACAGTGTTGCTGAGTTCGTTCATGCAGTGGATGTTCCTGTGCAGTTGAGGGCAGCCTAATACGGTGCTGGGGAAACACTCACTTGTTCTGGGCTGAAAGTTTACTGTGTACTGGGTAAAGTGAATGTAAGTTTCGGTCATGAAGAAGCGTTGGTGCCGGTTAGGGAAATGGACAGATTACTAAGGAAGGACTGTGTGTTGGAGTAGCAGGGGTGGGAATCAGGTGTTAGTAAGGTGAGTGTTTATGGCAGCTTTTTCTCCCCCATTTAAATAATAAACTAGAAGTATGCAGTGATGGTTGAAAAAAATTTAAGTGTTGCTTTGGAAGCCATTATGCAAGTCATGAGTGGTGTTCTCAAAATAGAACCTGCTCGCGCTGCCAGTTAAAGTCAATCAGAACCTACTACAGATATATTTTGAACCTACAGTCAGAAGTTTTTGATGTTTTTATGCTAGGTCCTGAGGATGCAAAAAATATCTCAAACAGGTGCCCTTATAATCACAGGTATGGGATAAATTTGTATTTCTCACTCACACGCACACAGCTTTAGCTTTATTTTCTGTAAACTGAAGAAGTCTGAATTTTCATTAGTGAAATTACAAGCTAACCCGACTGTTTATTTCCAATTTTTTCCATTGAGTGTAGTCCAATGACGATGCATCCCGTTACCACAGGAAGACCGACTTCCATTATATTTTATAGCAAGATGGGTATGGCGCAGAGATCAAATGAATTGTTCAAAGTCTTGCAGTGAGCTTGCGACTATGGCAAGCTTGGGAATGGTTCACAATTCTACGCTTTAACCATTAGACACATCTTTATTTTATTTATTATTTATTTATTGAATTTTGTTGACCCGGTAAGCCCACTGGGCCTCGAAGTCCCTTTTTCAGGGGCCACCGGGGGGAGGGGGGATACAGATGGTAAGCAACTGAAATTGAACCAGATTAAGCTGTTGGTGGTATTTTTTTTAGTTGTTTTTAGTGAATGGGAGAAATTTGGCCAGGACACCGGGGAAATTCTGGTATTTAACCTTGTACTTTAATTTACTAGACCAAAGGTTGCATTCACCATATGTCAGAGTCCATCCTGGGCTGCAGCAGTCCGACAATCCTAAGAAAAAACCCTTGCTGAACAAACAAACAAACAAAAAAAAGATCCCTGTAGAGAAAGGACCTGTCTACCAGCTAGTACAGACCGAAAAAGAATGATGAACATTTTGGAAAGAGTGTGTCCTTAGATTTCTCTCAGACTGTCTCAATCTGTCCCATCTAGCACGGAAGGACAGTCCATACCAACTGCCTGTGTACAGGAGCTTATAAACAACTTTAAAATTAGCCTAGCTGTGTGTAACTTCTCAATCTCCCCTCTGTCTCCTTAACCTCCCTGACTCTTCCCTTAAACTCCCCAAGCCTTTCCTTAACCTTCAGAGCTTTCTTTAACTTCCCCAATATTTCCCTGAACCTCCCCAAACCTTCCTGATCTCCCCGAGCTTCCTTTAACCTCCCCGAATCTTCCCTTAACCGCTGGGAGCTTCTTTAAACTTCTCCGTACATTCCTTAACCTCCCCACACTTTTCTTAACATCCCAGAGCTTCTATTAACCTGCCTGAGCTTCTGTTAATGACTCAGAGCCTTCTCTGAACCTCCTCGAGCTTCCTTTAACCACCCTGAGCCTTCCCTGAACTTCCCCAAACCTTCTGTTAACCTACTGGAGCTTCCTTAAACCTCCCTGAGCCTTCTTTAAACCTCCCCTATGCTTTTCTTAACATCCTGGAGATTTGTTAACCAGCCTGAGCGCCTCTGTTAACCTCCCCGAGTTTCCCTTAACTTCCCTAAGCTTCCGTTAACCTCACCGACCTTCCATTCACCTCCCTGAGCCTGACACAACCTACCCAAAATTCTTTTAACCTCTCAAGTTTTCTGTAATCTCCACGAGCTTCCCTTAGCCTCCCCAAAATTATTTTAACCTCCCTGTGCCTTCCTTAAAGAGCTAGTGTACTGCCTGGAAACTGCCTGCAACTAACTGTAACTTTCAGATGTAGTCAGCTATCCCTTCTTATATCTCAAGTATTTATTCTTTTCTGTTTGCAAATTAGAAGATTTTCCACCTGGCAGTATTGGGGTGATGTGTGGAGCAGCACTCTGTCTGGAGGGAAAAAAAAAAGTCCAGTTCTGTTCCTCCCACTACATCAACACTGAAACCACATTGACTATGACATCACTAGTAACCAATGAGAACCATTTCTCACTACCAGTTTTCACTTTCACATGAAGTAGCAGGGACTGGCTCTCCCTGGTTACTGGTAGTGTCAAAATGTCCTGCATTTTGATTGGTAGCTTGTGAAAGTCACTGCTCAGGTTGCAAGGATTGTGGTGACTCAAGGTGTTTGATCTCATTTCTAATGATGTAGTGGGAGGAACAGAACTGACTTTTTTTCCCTCCAGACAGAGTACTGCTCCCCACATCACCCTAGTACTGCCAGGTGGAACATTTTCTAATAAGTCAACAGAAAATGAAAAATACTTCAGATACTGGAAGTGATAGCTGACTGCATTTGAAAATTACTATTAATTCCAAGCAGTACACTAGCTCTTTAACGTCCCCACGTTTCAGACACGGTAAACAAACTGGTGATCACAACATGGCTAGACAACAGGCTAAGTATGGAACAAGCATGCCACACACATGTGGAGACAGCTTCTGCTAGGAACGTCACAGTACATGCCTTAGACAACTAGTATTGGAGCCCACTCGAGAGGGAGCAATCTTAGACCTGGTTCTCTCAAATGGAGACGAAGGGAGGATCACAGATGTAGAAGTGGGTAGCCATCTGGGAACTAGCGACCATCGAACAGTATGGTTCACAATAAACACAGCAACAGAGTAAAGCCAAACAAAGGCAAAAGTACTGGACTTTAGGAGGGCTGACTTTTCCAAAATGGGTGAGTGCCTAAGGAATGCACTAGCAAATGGGCAGGAAGGAGGGTGGAAGAACAATAGAATAATAAAACTGCCATCACAGAGGTAACAAGCCTTTGTGTAAGCAAATAAACAAAAGCAAGCATGTAGAAACCACCATGGTTCTCAAAGGAAGTGGCAGTGAAGTTCAAGAGAAAAAAGCATTCAGGAAGTACAAGGAATCACAGGAGGAGCAGGACAGAGAACTTTATCAATTAAAGCAAAAGGATGCTGGAAGGCAGCCAGAACAGCAAAGGCCCAAACCGAGGAAAAGACAGCCAACTCAGTTAAGAAGGGGGATAAAACCTTTTATAGGTACATCAGGGAGCGAAGGAAGACCAAGGGAGGGTTAGTGAGGCTTAATAAAGGGAAGGAGGGTGGGCAGAGGGTGACTGTGAAAAGGCAGAGATACTAAATAAATATTTTTGCTCAGTATTTACAAAGGAAGAGGGAGAGGTACCTAAAACAAACAGCAGAAACACTCTGGATACAGAAGTTGATACTAGCCCATTTACAGAAGAAAGGGTTCTGAAAGGGTAGAACTAAGGGTAGAATTAGTGACACCACTGAGTACCCTGTTTAACAAATCATGGGAGGATGGGGCGGTACCCGAGGACTGGAGGAGGGCAGATGTGATTCCCCTTCACAAAAGTGGGAGCAAGGCAGAAGCAGGAAACTACAGACCTGTTAGTTTAACCTCAGTGGTAGGGAAAATGATGGAATCACTTCTGAAGGAAAGAACTGTCGAGTATCTAGAGGCCAGAGGGGCACAGGACCCAAGGCAGCATGGATTCACAGCAGGAAGGTCATGCCAGACAAATCTGATACATTTCTTTGACTGGGTCCCCAAAGTAGTAGATCAGGGAGGGGCTGTGGACACGGCCTACCTAGACTTTAGCAAGGCATTTGACACAGTCCCACACAAAAGATTAATATACAAGTTAGCTAGCCTGGGAGTGGGTCCCAAGATGACAGCCTGGGTAAAAAATTGGCTGGAGAATAGGACACACAGAGTAATAGTAAATGGAGTTCACTCTGAAGAAAGGGGTTACTAGTGGGGTACGCTGGGTTCAGTATTAGGACGGTCCTCTTCAATGTCTTTATAAGCGACATTGCAGAGGGACTGGAAGGAAAAGTATGCCTCTTTGCAGATGACACAAAGATCTGCAACAGAGTTGATGTACAAGGTGGGGTGGAAAGGATGAAAAGGGACTTGGCAAGTTAGAGGAATGGTCAAATGGTGGCAGCTTAGATTCAATGCTAAGAAGTGCAAATGCACCAGGAAACAAAACCCAGGGAAGAGTACACAATGGGGGTGAGATACTAACAACAACAAAAATGGAAAGGGACCTGGGGTAGTCATATCAGATGACCTAAAGGTGGGCAAGCAATGTGAGAGGGCAGCAAGGAGGCTGGGGATACTGGGATGCATAGGAGAGGCATCACCAGTAGAAAACAGGAAGTTATTATCCTCTGTACAGACAGCTGGTCAGACCCATCTGGAGTACTATGTGCAGTTCTGGAGACCCAGTCTTGCAAAGACAGACAGGATGGAAGCTGTCCAGAGGAGGACAACTAAAATGGTGCAGGGTCTGCACGGAAGACATATGAAGAGAGACTTAGGAGCTTAATATGTATAGCCTTGTGGAAAGGAGGAGAGTGGGGACATGATAGAAACTTTCAAGTACCTCAAGGAAATCAACAAAGTCCAAGAGGGTAGCATCTTTCAAAAAAAGAGGTGTGCAAGAACAAGGGGGCACAATTTGAAGATAGATGGGGGCGGGGCGGCTCAGAGGTAATTTAAGCAAGTATTTTTTCACAGAGAGGGTTGTGGATGCATGGGACGGCCTTCCGGAGGAGGTGGTGGAGTCAAAAACAGTGGTGGAATTCAAGCATACATGGGACAGTCATAAGGCAATTCTAGGGGTTGGGGGTAAGAAGAAGTAGGCTGCTGGTTAACTAGGATTCTGCAGCTTATCCAGTAGGCAGGGAAATGGCAGACTGGGTGGGCCAAGCGGTCCTTATCTGCCGTCAAATTCTATGTAAGAACTCTTAAAACTGAAGGTGGACAAAGCAATGGGGCCTGATGGGATTCATCCCAGAATTCTAAAAGAACTAAGGGTAGAACTAGTGACACCACTGACTACCATCTTTAACAAATCATGGGAGGATGGGGTGGTACCCAAGGACTGGAGGAGGGAAGATGTGATTCCCCTTCACAAAAGTGGGAGCAAGGCAGAAGCAGGAAACTACAGACCTGTTAGTTTAACCTCAGTGGTAGGGAAAATGATGGAATCACTTCTGAAGGAAAGAACTGTTGAGTATCTAGGAGCCAGAGGGCACAGGACCCAAGGCAGCGTGGATTCACAGCGGAAAGGTCATGCCAGACAAATCTGATAAATTTCTTTGACTGGGTGACCAAGTAATAGATCAGGGAGGGCTGTGGACATGGCCTACCTAGACTTCAGCAAGGCATTTGACACAGTCCCACACAAAGATTAATATACAAGTTAGCCAGCCTGGGAGTGGGTCCCAAGATGACAGCCTGGGTAAAGAATTGGCTGGAGAATAGGACACACAGGGTAATAGTAAATGGAGTCCACTCTGAAGAAAGTGGGGATACTAGTGGGGTACTGCAGGGTTCAGTATTAGGACCGGTCCTTTTCAATGTCTTTATAAGTGACACTGCAGAGGGACTGGAAGGAAAAGTATGTCTCTTTGCAGATGACACAAAGATCTGCAACAGAGTTGATGTACAAGGTGGGATGGAAAGGATGAGAAGGGACTTGGCAAGGATAGAGGAATGGTCAAATGTATGGCAGCTTACATTCAATGCTAAGAAGTGCAAGGTAATGCACCTGGGAAACAAAAACCCAGCGGAAGAGTACACAATGGGGGGTGAGATACTAACAACAACAAAAAATGGAAAGGGACCTGGGGTAGTCATATCAGATGGCCAAAAGGTGGGCAAGCAATGTGAGAGGGCAGCAAGGAGGGCTGGGGGGATACTGGGATGCATAGGGAGAGGCATCGCCAGTAGAAAACAGGAAGTTATTATCCCACTGTACAGACAGTTGTTGAGACCCCATCTGGAGTACTGCGTGCAGTTCTGGAGACCCAGTCTCCGCAAAGACATAGACAGGATGGAAGCTGTCCAGATGAGTGCAACTAAAATGGTGCAGGGTCTGCAGAAGAATATGAAGAGACTTAGGAGCTAAATATGTATAGCCTCGAGGAAAGGGGGGACACGATAGAAACTTTCAGGTACCTCAAGGGAATCAACAAAGTCCAAGAGGGTAGCATCTTTCAAAAAGAGGTGTGCAAGAACAAAGGGGCACAATTTGAAGATAGAAGGGGGTGGCTCAGAGGTAACAGGAAGTATTTTTTCACAGAGGGTTGTGGAAGCATGGAGCAGCCTTCGGAGGAGAGTGGTGGAGTCAAAAACAGTGGTGGAATTCAAGCATGCATGGGACAGTCATAAGGCAATTCTAGGGGGTGGGGGTAGGAAGAAGTAGGCTGCTGGTTAACTAGGATCTGCAGCTTATACATTAGGTAGGGAAATGGGCAGACTGGGTGGGCCAAGCGGTCCTTATCTGCCTTCAAAATCTATGTTTCTATGTTACAACGACTGTCCACCAGTTGGTGCCCAAAGATGGCCACTGAGGTAATATCAACATTACCCCGGTATTACTGCCCCCAGTTTCTACTTACCGTTGTGAGAAGTCCTTCAGGTCCTGCAAGATGGTGCTTTTCGTAAGAGTCCGACGCTGGATATAGATCTTGGGTGGAGGAAAGGTGACCTCTAGCAGGCGGATTGGAGCATAGCTGATGTATCACAAAAAGGGAAAAATAAGAGAGAAATTGATTACATTGGATTACAGGAAAGTGGCAAACAACCAGACAGCTAGAAATGCACACAGAGGCGATAAGGTCCATTACAACTGCTCAAAGCTATATGGGTGAATGGTGTTCTCTACTCCTTATGATCTGGACTTCGTGACTTACCACCACAGTAGGGTTGTGGAGTTGCACCAAACCCCTCTGGAGCTGCTGTGTAGTGGAAGAGTGCCACCATTGGGGGGTATGGGGCCTGTATGGAGTTGACTTCATCCTGCTCGGCTTGGGTTCTTTCTGCTTCTTTCTTCAAACCCCTCACATGCTGCAGCAAGGACAGATGATCAGGTGCACAATGAACTTGTTTTTGTGCAGTCAGGCAGCATCTCCTCTCCACTGCATGGCTCTGGCCTGCATCTCCACCTGTGGTTACCCTGCTCCTTCCTGAACACCAGTCATCGGAGTCGCAAAAAAGAAGCCCAGACACCGTGCCAACAAGGCAGCTGCAAAATGTTTCCTGATGCCAATGCTGCAGGAAATGCACTTACTCTTGAAACTGTACCTCAGAACCTCAGCAAGGCGATCGATGATAGGAGCTTGTTTTCTTTCTTTTTTTTTCTAATATGTTTTTATCAGGTGTTTTTCCTCATTTTTTTGTCCATCACCTTCCCCAGGTGCACGCATGCGCCGTGTTCCAAGGCGCCCTCCCAACTGGCTGCCCCCTCCCGCCTGCACTGCCATTGGACTGCCACCCAGTGGCAGCAGAACTATGGGGGGAAGGGGTGCGACAACCACCCCAAGAGAGAACAGCTGCAGTTAGGCTGCTCAATTCTGCTCCGTCCCTCCCCCACCTCCATGCCAGCAACCCGAGGTCGTTCCCGAACCTGGGTCACCAGCGTGGCATCCAGCGCCTCAACCCTCAACACCACCGGGCCGGCCTAGCTTGTTTTATTTTCATTTATTTATAATTTATTTACCCAGGATAGACCAGCTCTAATACACTCATTTTCAGTGGGCCCTGCTTCCACACATTTTGGCTGCTGGGTAGACTGCAGCACCGGGCGCTAAGTGACTTGCTCAAGGTCACACTGTGTATCTGACTCTAATGGTGTTAAACCATGCAATGTACTTTTTCTTATTCTATTTATTCATTCTCTTTCCCAGGCCTCTGTAGCGAACTCTCAGCGTCCCCAGGCCTGTGAGCCAGTCTCCCAGTGTCCCTAGGTCTGTTCGCCAATCCCCCAGCATCCCCAGACCTGCGTGCCTATCTCCCAGTGTCCCCAGGCCTGTGCACCCACCTCCCAGTGTCCCCAAACCTGTGCGCCTATCTCTCAGCATCCCCAGACCTGTGCTCCTATCTCCCAGTGTCCCCAGGCCTGTACACTAATCTCCCAGTGTCCCCAGGCCTGTGTGCCTATCTCCCAGCGTCCCCAGATCTGTACGTCCATCTCCTAGTGTCCCCAGGTCTGTGCGCCAACCTACCAGTGTCTCCAGGCCTGTGTACCTATCTCCCAATGTCCTAGAGCCAGTGTGGTGAATTCATAGCAACCCCAGGCCTGTGCATTGATCTCCCAGCATCCCCAGGCTGATGTGCCCATCTCCCAGTGTCCCCAAGCCCATGCACCACTCTCCCAGTGTCCCCACATCTGTGCTCCAATCTCCCAGAGTCCCCAGGCCTCTGCTCCTATCTCCCATCATCCACTACCCCCATCTCCTAGCATCCACAGGCCTCTGCGCCTATCTCCCAGTGTCCCCAGGCCTGTGCGTCTATCTCCCAGTGTTCTGAGCCTGCACGTCAATCTACCAGCATCCCCAGGCCTGTGTGCTACTCTCCCGGCGTCCCCTGGCCTGTGCGCTTATCTCCCAGTGTCCACAGGCCTGGGTCCAGTTCTGGAGGCTGCACCTCAAAAATGACAAACAGTGTGGAGGCAGTCCAGGGGAGGGAAACTAAAATGGTGCAGGGTCTGCATCAACAACCCTATGAAGAATGAATGAGGGATCGCAAAATGTATACCCTGTAAGAGAGGAAAGTGAGGGAGAACATGATAGATACCTACAAGTACTTCATGGGGGTGAACAGGGTGCAAGAGGGGAGTCTCTTTCAAATGAGAATGAGCCCAAGGACTAGGGTGCATGAGATGAAGCTGGAAGGCTGGGGATTAAGAGGGATGTGAGGGAAGAACAGCTACATACTTACAGTAGCTCTTCAAGAAAAATCTCTTCCATTAAGCCACGCCTTTGAAATGACAACCACATCAGCGCTAGGACCACATGGGAACTTTTGATAGCCAGGGGCCACTTATGATGACATCATGCTTCAGCGTCTATATAAACATGGGTGGGCCCCATCTCTCCTCAGTTCTTTGCCAAAGATTAGACTCTGAGGACCTCCACCAGTTGAGAACCATGAGATAAGACCAGCTCAGGGCTACAAGGTCAGGCAAAGGGCTGGATATATGATTTATTGCATGGATTAGGTTCAGGCACAATATCTGATGTAACCCTCACTGAATCAGAAGGGGGATTGGGGGGGGGTGGCATGGCCTAATGGAAGAGTGTCTCAAAAGATTTACTGTTAAAGTAAGTACAAACATATGAATCTGCCAGCAGAAACAGACCACCCGGTCTATCAATGTCTGCCCGAGTGTGCAGCAAACACCATAGATTGCAGCTGCCCTAACCCCCTCCCCATCTCTAATTCCTACGACTGCCTCAGCTCCCTCCACCCAGACCCTCCCTCTTGTTTTGTCCCACCCCCTCTTAAAACTTCCTACTGTCTTGCATGATTATCACCCCCTCTGGTAGAGCGTTCCATTTATACACCACCCTCTCCGTGGGTAAGTATGTAAGTGTTGTATATTCTTCAAAGGATAGCTCTTCCACTAGACCACACCTTTGGAACTATATTCTCAAGCAGTCCCAAAACAGTATAGGGAGGTGGGTACAGTTTGCTATATTCTGATATATTCAAGACAGCAGGCCTTGCAGCACAGCAAGTCCAAATCCAGCACAACTATGACAGACCATGTACAGACTGTACTGTTTAGTGAAGGGGTGGACACTGCTCCACGTGGCTGCAGCACAAATGTCAGCAGCAGAAACATTTCTGAAAGAAGCAACAGACGTGGCCATTCCCCTTGTGGAGTGACCACGAACCGCACCAGGTAGCTGCTTACTGTACTTCCAATAACAGAATGTAATACAATGTGCCAGCCATTTGGACAGGGACTGTTTAGACATAGGTGTGCCCTCTTTTTGAGGAGTGAATGAAACAAAAAACTGAGAGGACTTCCTGTAGTCCTTGGTGCGACTGACACAGTATCTCAGTATTCTATGCATATCCAAAGAATGGAGCAGTGTCTCACCCTGATTGGCATGCTCATGGTAACAGACAGGAAGGTGTTTCATTTGATTCAATGTAAACTCAAGATACCATCTTCAGTAAAACTTAGGATTTGTACACAAAGAAATTGCCTTTGTGGAAAATCAAATAAGGAGGCTCACACGCTATGCTTGAAGCTCTGAAATCCTTCATGCAGAAGGGACTGCAACTAAAAATTGCATTTTCCATGACAGGAAACAAACCACAACTCACAGCCAGCTCAAAAGGAGTTAGCATCAGTTTCTCAAGCACAAA
Source organism: Neoceratodus forsteri (assembly GCA_016271365.2). Lineage (NCBI taxonomy): Eukaryota > Metazoa > Chordata > Ceratodontiformes > Ceratodontidae > Neoceratodus > Neoceratodus forsteri. The sequence continues at coordinate 38,590,527 of CM028132.1, read as the reverse complement.
ATTCAAGTCCCAAGGCAGGACTGGATTGCGGATAGGAGGTTTCGTATGAAGAATCCTGCTCAGGAAAGTATGGGACACCTCCAGCTGTACAACCGTACAACCTCCAACAGGGACATGGAATGCTGATACAGCGGTCAAATGCACCTTAAGTGAGGAATACTGTAGACCGGAGTCTGACAGTGGGTCTCTGGTGGGAGTGGGGTGTGAACTCCAGCCAAGACTGTGCCGCAGCTGAGATATCTCATCTCCTGCTGCTACCAGCTGACCACAGGCAAAGGTCCGGCAGATGGGGCACTGCCCCTCCTCCAGAGTGTAACCCAGAAGAAGAGTGCCCCACAGTCCCTGCAACTGACTACCTCCTCACTGTATCTCATCTCCAAACTGATCCTATGATAACCCCACAGACTGTTACAAACTGCATTCCTCTATCTGCCTAGCACCCATAGACTAGGACCAAAAAGGCCTACCTTATATATGGAAGGCAGTATAGCGCAGTGGTTTAAGGCTCTGAGCTGCAAATTTGGTGACATCCAGCAGACCAGACCTGGGTTTGAATCCCACAGCTTCCACTTACATACTGTGTGACTCTGAGCAAGTCACTTAACTTTCCTTTGCTCCCAGGTCGCACCTGTAAAAAAGCTTTCAGCTTAGTGTGCTACTCCTGGTTAAAACAACTAAGAAAAAAAATATATGGAGTCCTAATATATATGGACTACTTCCTACACCTCCCTTAACTGTGGTTAATTCAGATGCTAAAACAAATGACAAATTACACAAATATACTCAAAATGAGTAACATTCTCCTGTCTGCTATTTTTGGTTCTACTTGCTCTTTAATCTGGCTGCAGGTTCACTTTGCTCCAGGATAGTTTAATTAAAAATCAGCTTCCACCCACCACCCCAAGCTGTTTATTTGCTGTGTACTGGGGTGTTACCTGAAGGATGCCACCATCTGGTTGTAGGAGAAATACTGGTGGTAGTCATGGTGAATGGAGTGGCCACACGGCTCTGCATTCGCTCTCCGGGTGTACTGGTGCCCATAAAACCTCAGCTCCAGGTACTTGGCAAACGACATGGACCAGGAGTCATTCGAAAGGGGAACAACTGGAGTTACCTGGAATCAGACAGCATGCAAATCAGGATCACAGACGTCAACAGGAAGGGAATCAATCTTCACCAAAGCTTTCTTGGGCTCCTCATCTAGTGTCACTTCATGTTGCTGCCCCGTTGGCAAGAGCAGTGTGAATGGCGCTGTTCAGATAACCTGACCTTCTTAAAGGCTCTGATGTCTCTTTGTGACCATTCAAACTAATTTAGAAAAAGTGAATTCCAAGACCAATGTTTGCATCATAAAACTCTGTTGCTTATGTAGTTATAGCAGGACACTTGACTGGAAAGAGGCTTGGGGTGGAGCCACTGGGTCCTAGTTTCACACTGGTTCATTTTAAAATCAAGCTTTTTTTTCTCCCCCAGTGGCTTCACACCTCTATCAGACCTTTATTTACCAGCTAGGACAGGCTGTAATAGACTGAGGGAGTGTGGAAAGGGGCATATCCTAAGACTTCTCTCAGACTGATACAATCTGTCCCAGCTAGCAGGATAGGACAGCCCATACCAACTGCCTGCCAGCAGAAGCTAACACAACAGGTCTTTATAATGACATCCTCCCAGCTCCGACAGCAGACAACTGTGGCTGCCACCAGAGCCCAGGAGGTGGATGCCCAAGAGTGCCACAAGTCATCAACATATGGCTGGAGTTGTTTTTGCTCCTCTTGGCCCCCTTCCATCTTCTTCAGAGGGTTTGCCCACATCACGCGGTCCTTGTGGAAAAAAAGCTACCATGGAGGGTAAACCACACCACCAAAATGCTTCCACTGTTTGTCCATGGAGGTGCTGTTGCAGTGGGTTGAGCAACACTCCCCCTGGAGTCCAAGAATGCTACCTCCGCAGCACTCAGGACTCCTGCAGCGATAGGCTGGGTGTCAGATCTGCACCACAAACAGAGGCCTCCCACATGGTAGCACAACATGCTACCCCGTCACCCCAGTACCAGACTGGGCAGGTTCACTGTTTTTATACTTGCTTGCAAATTCACAAAGAGACACACAGATCCATTACATTTTTTTTTGTTTTAATATTTTATTACCACCTCCCATAGCCACCCCATCTGTGGAACAACACGGCTCCCAGTAACATACTAATTTTCTCTGTCTCTTATCCTGCCCCCTTACCTGCAAACTTACCCCTCCGAGGTGGGGCAGTTTGGGAGTTGACCAGGCTCCCCACCAGTGATGCAGTTCTGGGAGCAGGTGGGCAGTCAGTGAGTCAGAGCCAAAAAGTCCAGTGGCCCCACATCCCATATCGCAGCAGGCTACATTTTCCTTATGTTTCTCCCCTGCCCACTGAGAATACCAAGACAGGCTGAGCAAAGCTGTACTTTTTTTTTTCTACAGTGTTTTTTCCCCCAGCCACTTGTGTCCCCCAGTACTATACCCTGATCCCAGGGATGTACCCAGTCACTTTCAGAGCACCTGGCTGCCCTGGACCCTGGAAGCCCCCACGGCTTACTTTCCCTGGCAGGGGCTCCAGGGGGATGGCCACACCCCCAACCTGAGGCAGTCAACTGTGCGGACTAGAACCCTGTCCCGGCAGGCAATAAGATCAAGGGGAGTTGCTGAGTCTCCATCCGTTACAGAGACGGATGTGGGTTTTGGTCCTTCTGACTTGTCTCCATCCCTCCTCCCCAGGCCTGAATGCAGTCTGAGGCTTTGCACGCTCACAGCGGACTCTATGGAAGAAGCAAGTGCCCTATCCTGACCGCAAGGGTTGCTGTAGTACCGGTGCTCGCTGTCAACCCTCCCAGGTGAGATGCACTGCTACACAGCAGCTGCTTCAGCTGAACCTACCTCCCAATGCAGTGACCTAAGCGCTCTCCTGGAATCGGGTAATTTGTGCAACAGCACAACGTGCTGCCACTGGGGTGTGCATGTTGACTGTGACTATGCACCAAGCCAGCCAACTGACATCTCTCATCACCAGACTAGTACACAAGCATGCACTACCACCTGCGGTCACCGAGGTGGCATATGATGGCAGGTCGGATCCCCTTCCACCCTCCCAAAGGAAAGCAATCTCTAAGACACTCGATCCTCCTTCCCCAGTCGGCTCTCCGACAACTTGGGTTCATTCCCAAACCCGGGTCGCTGGTGTGATGAGCGGTTGTGCCACCGCTGTGACAGTGGGCCATAAAAGAAGGAATTCTGAAGCAGAGACAAATGAATGGCACTGGACAGACTCCTTTTGCCAAACTGTGGGCATGGCAACAACTGATGAGGCACGGTCCTGTTCCAACTCACTGGCCCGATATGACTGCTGTACTGACTGGCCCAGACAGGAGGCCTCCATAATCCTTCTACCTAGAATTGCACAGGTACTTATGAACGTGGCTTGTGCACAGCATATGTCACACAGAGAAGGCCATCAACACTGTAACTGACTCGATAGGATTTCACTAATTTGTAAAAACAGACATAGACTGATCTATGGCTTTTACTTTCTGCAGAACCTGTGTTTCAGAGTTTGGTTCACATTCTGTTATTGCTCCATCTTTACTGGCCTTTCAGTAAATTCAGTAGATGTTTCTGATTTACACTGTAGTTGTCAGTACCATTTTAGAACTGTATAATACAGTTTATGTCCTTGTCAAGAACTTGCACTGTTTTCACAATGCACCCATGCTCTAATATAAAATACTGTAGTCCAAGGGCGCATAACTACACTATGTGGTCTAAAATAGTACTCACCACAAGTATGTACATTAGAAACACCCACTGTGTTTACTGAATGGAAGGAAAAGAGCTAGCAATTATAGAATGAGATGCAATATATGAAAATGACTTCTACAGGAAATACGACTTACAGGTATAATGCACTTCTCTTGTAAGATCAAGTCCAAATGGTTACCAATACTGGTTACACAGTGCAAGAGTTCATTATACACTGCATTCCACGTTTATCCATTTTCAAAGATGCACAAATCTTCTCAAACTTCTTCTCCCATGTCTTTAAAACCAGCTTGTGTGTAGCACCCCCCATTGCACCATGATAGGTGAAATTTCAGCACACAGAGGTGCTGATTTACTTTTCTACAAGCAGCAGTAACAGGGTCCACTAACTGAATGCAATCGATGATGTTACTGGCTGGAACAGCCCATGCAAGTGTCAGTATCAGGTTCCACTAACTGAATGCAATCGGTGCTGTTATTGGCTGGAACAGCCCATGCAAGTGTCAGTATCGGGGTCCACTGACTGACTGTGACAGATGATGTCACCATTTGGAGCATACTGAGGCACTAATTCATCTTCATGAATGTAGCAGTCCATGCATGTCGTGGTATCAGTGTCAGGAGCCACAGACTGACTGCAACAGATGATGTCGCTGGCTGGAGCAGGGGTAACAGTCATGAAATAAGTGAAGTGTTTCACTTGCAGCTGCAGGGGAAAAGGCCTTTATTTATACAAAAAGGTCACCTCTAGCACCCTTCTCATACTGGATTCTCTCATTTGATGGGGGCTTCAAAATCAATTCAAGAAAGCAATTAAGAAGAATATTTTCAAAATATATCTATCAATCAAAATGTTTTAATTATGTACTCACTGTAATTCTTGATCTTCTAAGAATATCCTCACCACAGATTTATAGTAGTGAGTCTAAGTCAGACCATTAGGACCCAGTGAGACCCAGAATTTTTAAGACGGTTGGCACCAAGGTAAGTAGCATGCAAGCGTGATTCCACGAGTCAGCATATGAGGCCACTCATTTACATCAGTGCCAGACCCCAACTGGCCCAGTACCTTTTTTTTTTTACCAAGGAGGTGCAGCAAAACCTATCGAGTACCGACGCACTTAACCTAATGGCATAAGATACAGTAGCTCTGGTGGCCGTGTAACATGGGCCACCAAAACCAGAAACGGTGTGTCTTCACAGCCCAAATTAAGCATAAAGGGTTTAAGACCAACTCAACCATACTAGAGTGAGTCTGGGAGATGGAGGGTGAGCGTGTGAATCAGTGGTGAAGACAGGAGATCAAGAATTACAGTGCGTATACAATGTTAAATATCTTCCAAGAATCAGTCTTCAACATTTATTCCCATTTGTCTATCAGAGTGCCAAGCTCAAAGTCTCCGTGACTAGGGTGGCTGGAGCTGAGGGTTCAACTCGGGATAGTAATCCATTCAGGTTGCCTGCCAAGGACATCCAGGGCAGAGTGTTCACCAACAGCGTGAACTCTGCTCCAAGTTACAGCTCTGCAAACTTCTTCAATAGGCACAGAGTGGATCTTTGCCAGAGACGTGGCAACTGCTCTGGTGGAGTGTGCGTGTATGGTGCCCTCCAGTTTAACCTGAGCCATGGCACAGCACTGGCGAAGGCAATTAACAATTCAGGTAGAAATGCCCTTTACTGTAACAGGCTGACCCTTCTGATTGGGATCAAAGGAGACAAGGAGCTGTCTGGATTGTCAGAACTTCTTGGTTTATGTCCAAATAAAACCTAATGACCTTCTTAACATCCAGTAAATAGATAGTCCTTTCTCCATAAATTTGGAAGTTGGCAAAGTAGGGCTCTACAATGCAGAGTCAACAACGAACTCGTCAACCGGTATCATAGCACCAGGCTCCCTGTCAACTGCGACCTGCAGTCAGCAGGGAGCTGCGCACAGCAGGGTCTGTTTTTTCTTCAGGGGGCTTGGTACCCTGGTCCCACCCCACATGGGGAGCTCTGCCCCCTGCACCCCCAGTTACTAAAGATACCAACTCTGAGTTGGAGCTGGTTTGGGGAGGGTATGCAGGATGGGGGAAAATTGTTGCTGGGTCCCAGGTGCAACTCCTACAGTGACATGTTGCTGCTGTTGGCAGCGACGTATGTCGCTGTAGGGGTTTCGCCACAGGAGATGCAAACAGCAAAGTAGGCAAGCACCATAAAGGCCTGGTCAAGATGGAACTCCGACACTACTTCTGGTAGAAACTTGAGGTGTATAGAGATCTTTATGGAAAAATGCATACAGAGGATCTGTGACCAAAGCAAGGATTTCCGTTACTCTGTGAGCAGAGGTGACAGCCATCAGAAATGCATCTTTCCAAGTTAAAAACGTCAAGTCACACATCGCAAGGGGCTCAAAGGGCTTGTGACTGAGCATATCAAACACAAGGTTCACATCCTAGGCAGCCACCGGCTTCCTGATGGGAGGCCTTGTATATAAAATGCCCCTAAGGAACCTTTTGAACAGTGGTAGCTGTGCCAGGTAGAGGGTACTGTACCAGCGGGCTCATAGCATGCTGACACAGCATACAGGACATTTACTGTAGAGTACTGTAGACCAGTATCAGAAAGGTTCAGTGGGTACTCCAGAACCTTATCAGGCGAGCAACCAAAGGGGTCCATACAAGGTTTGGAGCACAAGATGGAGAATCTTTTCCATTCGGCTGGGTATGTTTTTCTAGTGGAAGGTTTACAAGCAGGTAAATGTATTTCAGAGACCCTCTGAGATACCTTTTGCTGGTTCACTTCTGTTTCTTCAGGAAGGAAGCTGAAGGGAGTGCAGATTGGGATGGACCAGGTAACCATGCATCAATAAGTCTGTCCTGAGTGGTAGAGTCCTCGGTTTTCTGACTGAAAGTCTGTTCAAGAAGAAATCGTATCAGTCAACACCAGCAGGGGGCCACTAGAATCATCCTGCCCCCTTGCATCTCTAATTTGAGCAATACTCTCTGAAAGAGAGGGACTGGAAGTAATGCATGTAGAATCAGATTTTGCCACTGCAGTCTGAATGCATCCTGACAGAAAGTGTCATGTCCGGGATTTCTGGGGCAGAACTGAGGCAGAATGGCACTGAGAGGGGATGCAGAAAGGTCCACATCTCGGGTATTACACTTATCAAATAGCGATCTCACGACGTCTGAAGCTAGTGACCAGTCATGAATATCAGCCTCTGTTTGACTGAGTTCATCTGCTACATAGAGGATAGTGGATGGGCAACAGTGAACAACACTGTTGTTCACTTCGAGAAGTTGTCATGACAACCAAGAAAACCTTGAGAGCGAAGCTTGAGATTTTCAGTTGGCATGAAAACCTTGAGAAGTGAACCAGTGTTGTTGTTCACTGTTGCCCATCCACTGTCTTTTATAGTGTATGGGCAACAGTAAAAAAAAAAAAAACCTTGCGACTTCTTTCCCGGTCACGCTGTGATGTATGGGACCCCCCCCCAGCCCGTGTCCTTGACAACACTCAGCTCGGGTCCACATTTTGAATATGTTCCTGGTGTCCTGCTGTGTGCTGGCTAACATTTAAAGAAAGAGCCACTTACTGCTCAATAAGAACTTCCTCCGGTGTCTTCCCATGCCTTCGCTGAACTACCGTGGCTATTTTATGGACGAGGAGAAACCACGACTTGCGCATGCACAAATGTGATCTGGGCTGTTGTACCATCGATGTGAGGTACTCACGATGGTGCAACAACATCGTGACGTCACATTGATGGTACAACATTAGAGAAATATGAATTTTGAGAGAATACAACGTTCTAACATACACTAGGGCATTCTGGACTCCTGTCAGGGGGCTTGCATGAAGCAGGATCCCCTTTTCCAGGCACCATTCCCACACTCTGCCTCGCTTCCCTGCTGAGAGGGTAAGAATGTGTTCCTCCTTGTTTGCTGATGTAGTACATTACAGACTTATCTGTCTGAAAGGGTACTGTTTTGTGGCTGATTAGGTCCAGCAGGACTTTCAGACCGTATAAAATAGCTTGCATCTCCAACACACTGATGTGGAAATGATACTCTGACGGGTCCCAGACATTCTGTGTTTAGAGGCCCGGGCAGTTGGCACCCCCAACCAAACAAGGAGGCATCCTTTTGTTCTTTAAAAGTCTTTATTTCAGAGCACAAACAAACAATACACACAGTTCGCTATGATGTACTTCATCACATCCATTGACCAAATCATTATAGCTGAAGTATCGACACATCGTATTTAAAATTTAAGGTTATTTCATAAACTAGATCATTATGGAATGAGTTGTATTATAGAGTTTGACTATTTTATACATATCTTGAAAATAATATATTTTTAGGATAAAGCAACTTTGAAGGGGTCCAGATTTTCTCCCAGACCTCCAACTTCTTATGGGAGGCATAATTGATTTGTTTCTGTTCTTACTAAATCAGTCATTAAGTTGAGCCATTGCTTATAAACTGGTGGTAAATGGTCCTTCCGCTTTAGCAGGATGCATTTGTTGGCTATGGTAATGACCAATTGTACCAGCTTTTGAGAGAGTACAGAGAATGTGGTGTTTTTATAGTAATCTAATAGAAACGCTAATGGCAACAGGGAGGCATCTGTGGTGAGAGTCATCTAAGGCTCCGGCTGGGAGAAGGGGAAAACCCTGGAGAAGTTTGTCCTCCATTGACCATCATGTGAGAGACCAAACCAAGGGCTTGGTCACCTGAATGGGGTAAGTCTGAGGATGTGATGCCTGTGACCATTTGTACTGAGCACCAACTGGGTGGGCTGTTCTCGTGCAAATGTGCTAGGAGCACTGTGAACACTGAGGAGACTATCAGACCCAGCATGCATTGCATGGAGTGGGCTTGCACAGATTTGTGCTCCAAGATGTAGCATGTCATCTGTAGAATTGTTTGTACTCTGCTCTTTGGAAGGAAAGCCCAAGCTCGGCTTGAATGCAGAGCCACTCCTATGAACAGCAGTTGCTCTGAGGTATGAAGCTGAGACTTTTCGAGGTTCAGCAAGATCCCAGCTGAAGTCAGGAACTGAGAAGCAGTGCCAGTGGTTACTACTCGTTTCATCTCCTGTCTGGACATGCTCGAAACAAGCCAATCGTCCAAGTACAGGAATGTGGAATGTCCTGACTTCCTCAGGTGCACAGCAAGCACTACAAAATATCCCCTTCCCCCCAATACATATTTTACGCAACCTTCGGCGCTGGCAGGTGGTTCCGGCCTCTCCTTTGGAGGGACTTGTCACTCGGGGGCTTTTCCTGACGGACCCCAACCAGCCATCCCCCATGGCCTCCCCCCCCCGGTGACAGGGCCAGTGGCGAGGGGCATGGTCCTCCACCCCCGAAGCCAACATCTACACTGCCAGTGGGAGGGTGGGCAGGCACGGCCTGCTATCTTTGAGCTTGCCAGCTCCAAATTTTTTTCATCTTTTTTCTCCCTGGACCCACGCATAAGCAATGGACAGGGTGACTGTCTCCACCTCCATGGAGGCAGTCCTACACCCTGTGGTCCACCCCTTTCTAGCATCACACCTGTGCTGACCCCCAGCCTCCACTGGGTGTCAGTCTATAGCGCAATGCTGAGTCCCTCCACCCCCCCGAGGAAGGAGAGCTGTCGGCAGACACACAATCCCTCCTCGCCTCGGCCAACCCCCCAGCGACCAGAGTCCGTTCCCGAACCCAGGTTACCGGCATAGCGTGAGGTAAGGCGTCCAATGCCTCAGCCCTCTGCGCCACCAGGCTGGCTACTGCAAAATATTTTGTAAAGACTTGAGGTGTGAAGGAAAGCCCAAAGGGCAGGACTCTGAGCTGGTAATGCTGCCCCAGCACAACAGAATGGAGGTATCTGTGGTTGCAGGGGTGTACCAGAATGTGCAGCTATGCATCTTGCATATCCAGAGACGGTAGCTAATCCTCGGGCTTCACGTAGGGTAGCAGAAAGTCCAGAAAAATCACCCTGAATTCTTCTTGATCAATGAATTTGTTTACATTTCTGAGGTCGTGAATGGGGCACATCTTTGGAACCAGAAAGTAGTGGAAGTAGAACCCTGTGTTTCGTTCTGACTCTGGTACAATTTCCACTGCCCTGTTGCTCAGAAGGCTAGTAATCTCCTGTGACTGAAGCTTAGACTTGTGAGCTGACAAGTGGGTGGCCTCTGGGCAGAGAGCCCAAAGGGAGTTCTGTAAAATCCAGGGAGTATCCCTCTTGGATGATCCTGAGGACCCACCTGTTTGTCATGATGGGTTCCCATTGACAGTGAAGTTGGATCAGCCCCGGAGGCTAGGTCTCTGCCTCAGGCAGATGATGCAGAACCAAGGTCAGAGCCATAGACAGTGACACTAGGTGCTTTCGGCACCTGTGCCTTCCTCTGAGGCTGGGGAGGTAGATTTCTGTTTTGGACTCTTCTGCTTCCCATGAAAGGGCTGCTTATTATGGAAAGGACCACATCCCCTACCCTTCTGGGGGTTTAAGGGAACTGGTTTGGAAGTTTAAGGGTTGTTCTAGTTTCATTCAATGTCTTACGACACTTTCCACCTGCTGTCCAAACAGGCAAGTTACATCAAAGAGAACATTCATCACTTGTTGTTGAACATAATGGGTGAAGCCAGAAGTCCACAGCCAGGAATTATGCCTGATGCACATACCAGTTTTTAGGCACCAGTCAATCCTGCAGTTGCAGGGTGGGGCCCTTGCTATTGGGGGTGGGGGGGCCCAACCAGAGCAGTTTACCTTATTAATTTTTAATTTTTTTGTTTATCGTATAATCTTCTGAAAACAGCAATAAAGGACTGTGCCGCTCCTTTTGATTTGGCTTCTTGATGTCATGAAATGTCTTAAGCTATGACCCAGTCATGAGGAGGTGGCATGGATAACAATGGCTGGGACTGAAAGAATACCCCCAAGGACTAACACAGCTGTCTTCCCTAAAAAATGTAAATTTACCACTGGTTGTACCAAACAAAAAGATGCAGGTATGGGCTACAGTCAGACACATGAGGGAAGGGCCAAGCAGGGGGGCCCATACCTTCACTAATACTGCTGGGGGCCCCAAAAACCCTAAAGCCAACCCTGCTGATGCAAATGCCAGCCGCTGCACAGCGAGAAGATGCATCCAAGGCATCCATAGAGGCTTTAAGCTAATGACTGTTAGACTCACTGCCTCGCTTAGCAAGCCAGCAAATCATCTTGTTTAGCCTCTGAATCTGGCAGAGACACTGCCAGAGACTTCAGCCTGCTCCAGAAGGTATATTCATACTTAGAAAAATGCCCGTGGTAGCTGGCTATCCTCATGGCCAAGGTGGCTGACGCACAGACTCACTTGTCCATAGTGTCAATCTTGCGTGACTCCACATTAACGGAATGCACAGTGACCTCCTTAGAGACAATGGGCTTGTCATTCTCAGTAAGAATAACAATAGCATTAGCTATGGAATGAGTGACATACGCTGGCTTATCTTTTGGAGCAGTGTATGTCCTGTCCGCCTGCTTGGGAACAGCTACCACTGAAGCAGGTCTCTGCCAAACCACATCAGACAAGGTCTCTAGTGTGGGTGGAGTTGGAGAAACCATACTGTCAAGCATATTAGGCACATTTAGGAACTCCAGTTGGAGGAGCTTAGCCTGGTCAATGGCTGCTGTCTTGAAATTCACTGCTGAGTGCTTGTTTCTGAGCAGAGGCTGAAGAGAGAGAGCCTCCTGAGGCAAAGACAGAAGAACTGGGTCCGAGGTCTCTAGGCTATAGTAAGAGTCATCATCATCACCGCCTTCAGAAATAAAGAGGTCAGGTTCTGATTCGTCCCCCTTTACATCCTCCTCAGAAGGAAGGTATAAGAGGGCAGGGTCACAGGCCTGACAACCCAGCAAGCTGCACCAATACCAAAGGTGGAGCCGGAACCCACACCAGATGCAACAGCGGGAGGGTTCCCAGCACCATGACCCCATGCAGCACCAGGTTTAGCGCTGCATCCAGCACTAGGCCCCAAAACAGCCCAAATCCAGCACCAGAACCATCATCGGCACTGCACCCAGCACCAAAGTGACCGGTGATAGCATCATGGCTGGCCCTGTCCCAGAACAGGACGGGGTGCTCCACTAGTGGTGCCACTTGGGCCAAATGCTGCACCAGCTGCTCCATAAGAGCTGTCCAGTGGTGGAACTGCTCGCTGGAGCCCTCACTTAAAGACTGAGGGCGGCTCTGGGCCAAACACACCGACCTCCCAGAACCAGAGTCCCTTGGGGTTACCGATGGTGATGGTGAGGACCTCTGACTCCGGGGAATCAAGAGCCTTGTTGCAGACCTCAAAGAGGGTGACCTAGAATGGTGCCATTTCTTCCTCTTCAAACAGGAAGAGGAAGAAGTTGAGACAGAGTGGTACCTGGACCCTGACACAGAGCGTGGGCAGAATTGGGACTTCTTTTTTGTGTTAACAGAAGGACTGCCTTTCCTCCCAAGCACTGGACTGTCCATCATCAGAACCTTTCCCCGGAGGGGAAAGTGGATTGGATGCAGCCCTGTTGCCAAGACAGCCTGCCTCTTCAGGCTCCTTCTAGTCCTGCATGGCTGACAACCTCTGACACTCAGCAGGGCTGAGAGAAACTACATAATTAGTGACAAAATCTGCTAAACTGACACAAACATAACAAACTGTAGTTTAAGCATTAAAATTTGTAAGACTTGAACACTGTTGTCGCAGAGACATGAAGTTCTGACTCCCAGTGGGTGAGCAATGAAGCACTGATGTGCACTGGATGGCGGGAGAAAAGGAACTGAGGTGGTTTGGGGCTGGTGCCGACGTAGATGAGCAAACATGGTCGCTCACTCGCAGAGCCGCACAAAAGCGTGGCTTACCGCGACGCAGCCCTGTCTGGCCCCCTGCTGGGTTCTAATGCTTCCAGCTTAGACTAACTAATGGCAATCAATGGTGTAGATTGATTCTTGGAAGATCTCTCATTACAGCACGAGTGTACACAGCTACTATTTTAAATTACAACTAAAAGTTGTTTTTGTTTTTTTTTACCTCAGTATCCTTTTGATGTAGTTTTCTAGTCTTAGTATCTTCACTTTCTCCCCAGTTCAGGTTGCAAAACATGTTTAATCTTGTACAATACAAGATAACCACCCCAAAACATTAAGAAAGTACAGTTACATAAGACCTTACCGTAACAGTAGATCTTCAAGAGGAGCTCTTGCAGCAGGTAATACCACAGAAAACTTGTACCTAGCAGTCTGAGGTGAGGGACCGCCTCAGACGTTGGCTCTGTCCGATGTCCAGCATGGTATAAAGGGGGTGGTCCCCTGGCACCATCTCAGTTCTCCCTCAACAGACCCGGCTAACACAGTATTGGAGAGCAGGAACTCCCCAACCTAGTACAGGTGAAAAACTCATATCTGTGGGATGGAGGGTTGGAAAGCCACCTGCTGCAAGAGCTCTTCTCAAAGATCTACTGTTACAGTAAGTTCTTACGTAACTGTGCCATCTAACTTCAAGGGTGGAGCTTGTGCAGCAGGTAATACCATTAGGACAGAGTCCCAAGCAGTACCCAAAGATAGGTCCAGGTCTGAGCAGGAGGTGGTAGAGAAACTTACAACATAGGCAGATGCTGAGTATACTAGGAGAGTAGGCCCTGCAGGACGGCTAGCCCAAAACCTGCTCTCCTAATAGAAGTAATTTCTAGGCTGTAATGCCTGATGATGGTATGGACTGAGCTCCAAGTCACAGCAGCACAAATGTCTGCTGAAGAGACATTCCTTAGGGAAGCAAAGGAAGTGGTCATGGCTCTGGTGGACTGGCCCTTCACGGACCCTGAAGGAGTTTACCATGGTGCTGATAGCAAAAGGAAATGCAGTGCACTAGCCAACGGGCTAGAAACTGCTTAGATACAGGAGCCCCTGTCATCCTTTTTGCAAAGGAGACGAACAACTGTTCCGTCTGTCTGGAGGAATGTGTTCTATGAAGGTAATACCTTAGGATTCTGTGAACATCCAAGGTGTGCAACAGCGTTTCACCTTGGTTGGAAAACTCAGGATAATAAACTGGAAGGTTGATGTCCTGATTCAGTGTCAGGACAGACACCACCTTGGGTAAGAACTTGGGATTCATATGCAGGGTCACCCTGTCCCTGTGAAAAGTGATACAAGGTTCCTTACACATCAATGCCTGGAGCTCGGAAACCCTTTGAGCTGCGGTAATGGCAACCAAAAGGAGAGCTTTCCACAACAGGAATCATAGCATGCAAGAAGCGGCTGGCTCGAAGGGTAGAAGGGTGAGTTTCTCCAGGACAAACGGTAAGTCCCACAGGGGAACAATGTCCCTCCTGGGGAGTCCCACATGTAAGACCCCTCTGAGAAAGGTCTTGCAGATATTCAGTTGTGCCAGAGTTCTCTCCCTAATAGGCTCATGGTACGTGGAGACCGCACACATGTGAACCTTGATGAACGAAGAGCTCAGTCCAACGTCCAAGAGGTAGAGGAGATTGTCTAGCATATGGTTGACCAGACAACCCAAGGGATCTATAGCACAGGCTGCAGCCCAGATGCAGAAACGCTTCCATTTCAGACATAAGTAACTCTAGTGGAGGGTTTCCTCGCTGTCACCATGACCTCCGCCACCCTGCTTGACACTCCTAATCTCTCCTCTGCTAAGACTGCAGGAGCCACACATGCAGATGAAGAGAATGAAGAATAGGATGGACGAGTGTCCCCTGCTCCTGTGAGAGCAAGCGGGTGGAGAGTGGCAACTGAATAGGAGGTTCCAAAGACAGCTGCTGGAGTAACGAATACCAGATCTGTCGAGGCCACAGAGGAGCAATCAGGGTCATCCTGGCCCACCTCTGACTGCAATTTGAGCAGTACTCTCTGAATGAGCAGGAAGAGAGGGACGGCATACATGAACTTCCCTGTCCAAGAGAGGGACAAGGCATCTCACCAGAAAATACCAGGTCCTGGAGCGAGCGAGCAAAAATTCTGCAGTTTGGCATTGGACGGGGACGCAAAGAGATCCAACTTTGGATGGCCCCAGCAACCGAAGAGGTTGTCTGCGACTTCCTGAAGTAATTCCCATGCATGGTTCAGAAAGGTGGAGTGACAGACTGTCAGCGAGAACATTCTGGACCCCTGGCAGGTGCACTGCGATGAGGTCTAGACTGTGTTCTACTGCCCAATCCCACACTCTCATAGCCTCTCTGCAAAGGGGGTAAGAGTGAGTTCCCTCTTGCTTGCTGATGTAGAAGACCACTGGTGTGTTGTCTGTCTGTACCAGAAGAGGAACCGGTGAAAACTGATCTCTGACTGCATGAAGGGCATTCAGAATTGCTCTCATTTCCAGAACCTTTATATGTAGAGAGCTGTCTGTGAGGGATCAAGATCCCCGGGTCCTGTGATCCCCTAAATGAGCCCCCCCGACAGGTCAGAGAGGTGTCTGTGGTTAGAACCTGAGGCGGAGTTGGCTTCTGGAAGGAGACTCCTCCCGCTAGATTCTCGTGGCAGAGCCACGAGTCAAGGGAGCGATGGACCTCCCAAGAGATCCAGATCTGGAGATCCAGATCATCCACTACTTGGTCCCACTGGAATTGCCAACGGTGGGCATTTGCATGTTTTACTGTGAATGCCACTGTAAGAACAGAGAGTACTGTGCCCTCCCCAAACTTTCATCTTGTTGGTTATCTCCCCTCCCCAGTAGCAATACAGGCCATTTTTATTGTCTCCCGACCCCCATTTTCAGTTTTGGTCCGTGGCGGTTGCAGTTCCAATCGGGACAGAAGCAGAGCAAGAAAGAGTGCGAGTGGCGTCAGCAGTGTAGGTACGGTTGGGGAGCATGGTCCAGGAGATGAGTACATGAAACGTTTCGAATTCTGCTCAGACCAGGAGCATGGAGGACAGTTTTTTTTTTTGTTTGTTAAATAAAATAAAGATTACTGGGGCTACAGAGTGCATATGTGTGTCCGCGTGCGTGCGCACGGGATGGGGTGGGGGGAGCCAATGCCGGCAGGGGAAACAAAATGTTAGCTGTTAAAGGGACTGAAAACACGGCATCAGTTTTGTTTTTTTGTTCTATTTGGCACACGGGATACCCTTTGCAAAAAGGCAGGCTCCAGTGGTACTTGTTATTTCCCGGTCTCTGTAGACACATAACCGTATCCCTAGGTAAGGGGCTCAGACAATAAGAGACTGGAAAATGTTCAATCCATTTTCTAAACAGGTATACAGAGTAAATGAGCTTCTACAGGAAATGATGTAATCCACAGGAAAGCAGAGAAACGCTGCCCAAAAGTCGCAGGAAAAATGTCAGACTGATATAGGAGCCCTGCAAGCCTATTACTGGCACCCTCTAGTGGCACAGTGCTAATGCAGCTGCTGTGTTCAATTACGAAATCTTAGTTGCTTGAGAGAAATCGGAAAGTTTAGAGAGAAAAGAACATTTGCAACCACTGTATTCTCTTCATACATAACAGATGGTGGAGAGTACAGGATGGTCCTGAACCTGTACCAGCTCCATTCTGCACTCCCAACCATCTGTTATGGTCAAGATGCCGGACTTGTGCTCTAAGGTTCTCTCGCTCTAGAACAGCATGCAAGAAGGTACTCTTGCAATCATAAGAGACACGTTACTGGACCTACAAATATCCACCTTCTTGTAGAGGACATTTAAGTTTTGGTATTCATGGAATAGCTACTCTCCATCTGCTGATCTATCTTTGAAACAGGTGAGCGGTTGTGAACATTTTTTCACCTCAGGTACTAGGAGTGGTTTCTCTTACCTGCTTGCATAGCCTGCACCAAGAATATGTGAGGATCGTGTGCTGGTAACCAGGAACAGGGGAGTCCAGCTCCTTAAGTACTATCTGTACACAGCCATTCCCATGCACAAATCGTCGAACGTGGTGCACCATTGGAGTTTCACAAAACATACTGGGGCACTGGTATGAAGGCCTGGATGGTGGTAAAGAGAGAGAGAGAAATAAACATCTTCTTAACAAAAAAACAAAAACAAAAAAAGGAAGCACGCCTAGAACTGGCATGCTACCTAACCAATTAGATTAAGTTATGTGCCAACCCCTAATGTAAACCTATTTGATTACTACACCTGGTCTCAGCCAGATCACAAGTGCAGCGGCAGAGTTGCTGCTTATGGACTGCCAACCCGGATTCGAGGATGTATCTGAAACATTAGAGAGGGTGGGTTGGGGAGTAAGACTTCAGTGTCCACAGAGGCTGGTCTTTTCCTTTGGGTAGGGCCAGTGCCAGACTCTACTGCACTAATGCACTGCAAGAGAATGATGCCTGCTGGTGGGGGGTGGGGTGGGGTGAAGGGCACTCTAGCAGTGAGCTTGCGTACTTTCGCCAGAAAACCTGGGAAGGGAGGAAAGAAGTCAAAAGCTCAATATGCTGCAAAACAACACCAAACATTCTCTTGCGTCCCATGCCACTGACCATCCAGCCCAACTAATGGATCTCAGAACAGACAGCTAATCTGAAGGCCCCACCACAGGGGACAAACCAGAAGGTTCAGAAGAAGTTGGACAGAGATGACTGTTGGGGCTGGATGGTGGTCCAGAGGCAGAAAGAGGGTAGGGCTGGTGACATGGGGCAGAAAAAGAATTGAATGTAAATCAAGATGCCCAATTTCTCTTTTTCCTCTTGGCTTCTTGCTTTTCTTCTCCTCTTTCTCACATACTTTTCAAGGTCTCTGATATTGCATGTAGCCAAAAAGCATAAAATGCTTACTTGGGAACACTTTTCATTTAATTTTTATTTTTTATACTGGAAAGGCATGTAATCAAAATTTTCCGTTTTCACAAACATCCAATGACAAAACAGAACAAATAACAGGTCAAAGGTTGAACAAACTAACAATTCAAAGGTTAAACAGACAAGTTATGAGCATGAACTTACAGTTCTATCAAGAAAGTATTGCTTTAAATGGTTTTTAAATAGCACCTTGACAGCCCAGGGGCAGCACGCTGCACTGCTGTGAAGGTGACCCAGGTTCAGGTGTGAACTCAGGATGCCATGTCGGGAGGCAGTCCAAATCACAGCAGTGGCCCACTTGGCAGTGCGCTGGGGTCAAGGAGGGATGGTGTTGGGCTCCAGTGCCGCAATGCCCCTACAGCAGGCCAAGAGAGCTTGCTCACTCCACAAGATGTAGCTGCGTGCAGTCAATCAATCAATCAATATCTTTATTTAACCAGGCAGAACACCACTGAGCATGACTCATTTACAAGATAGACCTGGATGAGATAAAAATAACAACTAGGAACAGACATAAGTACATTGGCAGGCAGTATACAAGTATTTACAATTGGCATGGCATGGCAGTTTCATGTAAAGCAAATAGTATGACACTATAATGGCAAGCAAGATGCAAAGGCAGACAGAATACAACTATGTGCGATTTATCTACAAGGCAGATACATGTACAGCAATGATAGGCCATTAACTGGCTGACCGAGATGCGTAGTCTAATGTAAAGCATGGCCCTTGTATAGTGTGCCCAGTATGAGCACAGGGAGTGCACAATGTAAAGAAACGACGAAGTGCTGAGTGGGGAGGAAAGGGAAATGTGAGAGCAACAACATACAGACCAGTTAGTTTGACCTCAGTGGTAGGGAAAATGATGGAATCACTTCTGAAGGAAAGAACTGTTGAGTACCTAGATGCCAGTGGGGCACAGGATCCAAGGCAGCATGGATTCACGATGGGAAAGTTGTGTCAGACAAATCTAATAGATTTCTTTGACTGGGTGACCAAAGTAGTAGACCAGGGAGGGGCTATGGACATGGCCTACCTAGATTTTAGCAAGGCGTTTGATACAGTACCACACAAAAGATTAATACACAAGTTAGCCAGCCTTGAAGTGGGTCCCAAGGTGGTAGCCTGGATGAAAAATTGGCTAGACAACAGGACGCAAATGGTAGTAGTAGTAAACGGAGTCCACAGTGAAGAAAGGAGGGTTACTAGCAGGGTATCGCAGGGTTCAGTACTGGAACTGGTCCTTTTTAATGTCTTTATAACTGACATTGCAGAGGAACTGGAAGGAAAAGTATGTCTCTTTGCAGACGACACAAAGATCTGCAACAGGGTTGACACAAAAGATGGAGTGGAAAGGATGAGAAAGGACTTGGCAAGGTTGGAGGAATGGTTAAATGTATGGCAGCTCAGATTCAATGAAAAGAAGTGCAAGGTAATGCACCTGGGAAACAAAACAGGGAAGAAGAGTACACAATGGGGTGAATACTGACAACAGTAAAAATGGAAAGGGACCTGGGGTAATTATATCAGATGACCTAAAGGTGGGCAAGCAATGTGAGAAGGCAGTAAGGAAGGCTGGGGGTATACTGGGATGCATAGGGAGAGGCATCAATAGTAGAAAACAGGAAGTTGTTATTCCTCTGTACAGACAGTTGGTAAGACCCCATCTGGAGTACTGGGTGCTGTTCTGGAGACCCCATCTCCGCAAAGACATAGACATCGAGTGGAGGCTGTCCAGAGGAGGGCAACCAAAATGGTGCAGGGTCTGCACCAGAAGACATACGAAGAAAGACTAAAGGAGCTTAATATGTATACCCATGAGGAAAGAAGGGAGAGAGGGGACATGATAGA
Source organism: Neoceratodus forsteri (assembly GCA_016271365.2). Classification (NCBI taxonomy): domain Eukaryota; kingdom Metazoa; phylum Chordata; order Ceratodontiformes; family Ceratodontidae; genus Neoceratodus; species Neoceratodus forsteri. The sequence goes on along the minus strand of CM028132.1, from coordinate 38,571,130 downwards.
AACTTTCAAGTACCTCAAGGGAATCAACAAAGTCCAAGAGGGTAGCATCTTTCAGAAAAAGAGATGTGCAAGAACAAGGGGGCACAATTTGAAGATAGAGGGGGGACAGCTCAGAGGTAATGTGAGGAAGTATTTTTTCACGGACAGGGTTGTGGATGCATGGAACAGCCTCCCTGAGGAGGTCGTGGAGCCAAGAACAGTGGGGGAATTCAAGAATGCATGGGACAGACATAAGGCAGTCCTAGTTGGGGGTAGGAGGAAGTAAGCTGTTGGTTAACTAGAATCTGCAGCTTATCTGTTAGCTAGGAAAATGGGCAGACTAGGTGGGCCAAGTGGTCCTTATCTGCCGTCAAAGTCTATGTTTCTATGTAGAGGCACAGATAAACACTGGTCAGGCAGGATTAAACAAAGTCAATGAGGAGAGACAGTTCAGGTACATACAGGTGAAGATGAGAGACAAATTGGGTGGGGGAGAAGAGCCAGACTATAAGGGTTGTCACTGGCGGAAGCAGTTGCAAGTCTCCTAAAAAAAGAACGAAAAATGAGGCTTTTAAAAGGACAATGGCACCAGTGAAGTGAGCTGTAGTGCTTTTTGTGCATCATTCCAGAGGACAGGGAGGGCATGGCTTACTGTCATTCTACCAAATTGTGTCCTAACTTTGGGGATCGAAAGGGAAAAGTAAGAAAGACTTCTTAGCAGGTAGGTACCGGGGTTGCAGGCAGGTAGACAATCCTTGATATATTGAGGCAGCTTATTAGTAATGGCTCTATAAGTCCAGAGCACAGCACTCTTGTGATGCCTGAGGCTAAGTGAGCACCATCCTATGCTCTTGTAGAGGGTACAGTGGTGTGCTGAATAGGGGGCATCAGTAATGAATCTAAGCGCCTGGTGGTAGACAGTGTCAAATTTAGAGAGGGCTACACTTGAGCTGTACCCATAAAAGAAGTCTGAATAGTCAAGGATGGGCAGGAATGTTGTTTATACCAGACTCCCCCAAGGTGTAGCAGGTGCCTGATTCTAAAGAAAATCCCAAGCCTCTCGAGGCCACTCGACAGGCTATGTCCACGACGAGGGATGAAGGAGGAACCAAAGGGGGGAAAACCTATGATAGTCTATATGACAGCTGGGTCTCCAATGTCTTCCTGGGTCCTAGTGCCAGCTAAAACAGGTGAGGTGGAAAAGGTGAGGTCCATGAAAGAAATCTTGATAAATGGAAAGCATCATCGTGGCTTTTAACTGAATATTGCACTTGTCTCACTTGAGTGAGCGCTGTGTGTAATTGTGCATGCACTTGTCACAATCACGATACTGTCGGTCACCGAGAAGCCGATTAGCATGGCGGCTTCATTTCACGTTTGGATGTAAAAAGCACGGAGATTTGGGAAGAAAATGCAATGGGGACACTGAATTAAGGGCAGAATACTGACAGGGAAACTAGTCATGAACTGACGGGGGAACACAGACCTGAGCGGGGAGCTGACTGTGAAGTGGGGTTACCGAGCGGGAATCTATGCGAGTTGCATGTAGTGATTCCGATGACCATTAGTGTAGTCATTGGTGTGCTGGGACTTGACCCGTGATGTTGTAATGGGATAACATCATGGGTCCACTCCCAGACTGACCAATCACAGGACAGCATTCTTTCTTGCCACTGTATAATATTCATTAATTCACATGAAATTTGAATTTTGTATTCCTTACATTTTTTTGTACACTGTACCTCCCACTGCGAGAGTGGCTCACTCCTGCTACCAACCTGAGGGCAAGGTAGGTCTGCAGCAACCTCATTGTTGGAAGTGAGGTACTAGGATGCGGGGATGAAAGCATATGGTACACAAACAACCCCCCAAATGTTTACTTTCTTGATGGCACACAAAAGATCACAAAGTCACCCCCTCCTCCCCAGAAACTGAGGCTTTAGGACTTCCCAGTCCCTACTCAGTTAGCTCCCCGTCCCTCACCCTGACCAACTGGGGTCACCACGGCTGCGCCATTCTTCCAGAGAAGCTAATGGCAGCCATCAGAACCAACACCTACGCCACACTTCAGCCGGCCGGCAGGGCATGTGCAAATGCAGAGCAGCCAACGCCCTCCCTCTTTGGGAGATAACTGTCTCAGTTCCGTGCTGCACTCTGGCCCCCAACGTGGGATTCTCGGACTTCCTAAGCAGCAGAACAACTTGCCACTGCTGTGCCTTTGGGTCCGTCCATACGATATACAGTCTTGGGACGTTGCTACACGTCACACTAAAGAAATTCAAATGATGCAGGCCTTCTAAAAACTCTTTATTCATGAGGTGTCCTAGCACCCTATCAGCAACAACAAAAAAGTGGGGCTACATCGAGGAGACCTCCTCGAGGAGGAGAATGCTGTCTTCGAAGAGTGAAACGACACCCAGGGTCTAAGAGACCTGCTGCAGATACTTAGCGGAAGGGGGTTCTTCTGCTGGAAGAGTAAAAAACCTACTGAGCTGTGATCATCTTTGGAGCAGCTGAACTGCAGCCACAACAAAGGATAAGTGGGCTGGTATTACTGTCACAGTCATTATCACAAGAGACAAACTCCGATAACGAAGCAACTGAGCTAAAACCATCTTATTTTAAAAAAATATATATATTCACTCTGTGCAGAGGTCATGAGAGTTTTTATCCCCTCCAGCAGGAATCATTCTTGCTACCTGTGAAGCAGAAACTCACCTGAAGCAATACCTTTCTAGAAATATTCCCAAAGTGAGATCATTCTTTCCATAAAATTCCATTGTTACAATCCTGAAACAAATAACACAGTTTTTATTACATGTTCTTTTTACATCTCACATCCCCCCCTTCATGCCCCCCTTTTGGAGGAACCCCTCACCCTTCCAGTTAGTTGGCATAGAAAAGATAGGACCTGTAGGAACACTCTATGTGCCGACCCTTCCAATGGAGTTAGTGCAGCATCAAATCCAGCAGTTTAAATCTAAGAGAAACAGTTACATCTTTACACATACAGCGGATTTAGAACTAGTAAACTGATGTATAAATTGAATGTCCACTAGCCTGATTCAAAATCTGCAGTCAACTGTCCCTTGTGAGGGCGCAGTGCTCTATCACTGCCATGCAGGAGTAATGCTCTTGCCCCCAAGACACAAAAGATAAATTGTACCTTGTGAGTCACGCCATTTCATACGTGACTTACAACACACTGTCATGCCTAGGTTCTCCTACTCACTGGACCACATACAACAGTACCTCAGTTCAGAAACAATCTTGTAACGAGGTTTTGATTTCAATCATTATGCAGTTTTAATAGTAAGCTATATTTCCCCTGTAGCTTCAGTTTTGTGTACACACACAAAATGCTGCTGGGTGAGGTACTTTTTTCTGAACAGCTACAACATACATAGAAAGATAGTAATTTAAGGTCAGAAGGGACCCCAGAGCTATCATATCAGCCCCATGCTTCATTAATCGAGATGAAATTAGCAGGCAGTACAAACGTACTTATTTTTAGAGACTTCCAACCCTCTCTACTACTCGAGATACCTGGTGATGGCCCTTGGTAAGCAGACATTTGTTTGGGCTTACCTTCAAGGCCTGTATGGTCTTCATGTCGACAGTCTCCGCTGGTAGGCTGTGCTATAAGCTCGCCACCCTCTGGGAGAAAAGGTGCCTCCTAATCTTACCCCTGAATTTAACACTCCCCCAAGCTTCAGGGCTTGTCTTCGCATCCTGCTACCCTGGAATATGCAAAAGACTGAGATCACATCCCCCGTCAGTCTCCTCTCCAGGGTGAACTTGTTAAAGGCTTCCTGCCTCTCCTTATATATTTTGTCCATCATACCGCTGATCATTATGGTGGTCCTGCATTTGCATTCCCTTGACTCCCTCAATGTCCCTTTTGTGTTAAAGAGACCAAAACGGAATGCAGTACTCAAGGCAGAGGCTGATTAAGGCCTTGTCAAGTGGCGGGATTGTGTCCCCTGCTCTTTTGGTCACCCCCCCTTTTGATACACCCCAACATTCTGCTGACCCACTCAACAGCACTCACTTACTGCTCATCCTGCTTCAGCTCTCTGTCTATAGTGACCCCAAGGTCCTTTTCATCCGACTGCAGAAAGAGGAGCCCCATACAGGGTGCCAAGATGGTCAGCAAGCCACCCGGTGTATGGATGTCTCACCTATACCACACTGGTTTACTTTTCCCAGAAGCTTATCATGCACCACTGTACAAAAGGCTTGGCTGAACAGCCCGGTGGTGCTGAGGGTTGAGGAGCTGGATGCCACACCTCATGCCACGCCAGCGACCTGGGTTCCAGAACGAACTCAGGTCGTTCAGGGGTCGGCCGGGGCGAAGAAGGATTGAGCATCCAACTACAGCTCTCCTTCCTCAGGGGAGGGGGACAATGTAGCACGCTGCAGACCGACACCCAGCGGAGGCTAGGGGTCAGCATAGGCGCACTGCTCAGAATGGGGTGGACCCATGCACAGGGAGTAAGACTGCCTACATGGAGGGATAGGCAGTTGCCCTGCCCACTGCACGTGCGACAGTCCGGGGAGAAAACCAGAGGAAAACACCTCGCGATGGCAAGATGGCGACCGACCCCCTGCAGACTCCACACTGGTGGCCAGGGCAGTCGTTCCAAGCCACAGACTGCTAAGGTAAGATCCCAGAGGAGACAGTGACAGGGCTGAGGGGGGGTCGGCAGGAAGGGAGCCGCCACATGGAGATCGGAGAGTAAAATGTAAATAAACAAATAAAAAAGGCTTGGCTGAAGTCTAGATAGACTATGTCCACCATGCCCCTGTCCATGTCATCCCCTCAGAGCAGTGATTAGGATGGTTTGGCATGATCTACCCCTCAAAAAAATCCATGCTAAAAGGCAGCAAGGACCCTGGTCTCGGCCAACTGCTCCATTATTCTGTCCCTGATAACGAGCTTCCACGGGCTTGCCCAGCACTAATGTCGGTCTGACCGGCCTGTAGTTTCCCAGGTTCTAGAGATGGGGACCACAATGGCCACATTCCAGCCCTCTGGCACCACACATCTTGCTTGACAGACTCCTGAAAGATCACTTCACTGCCAGTTGTTCCTTTAGCTCCACTATGATCCTAGGGTGTATCCTGCCTGCCCCATGGGACTTACTTGGCTTGCTCTTTGTCAGGTAGTCAGCTACCAGGGCAAGTGTGCTGTCCCCCCAGCTGCATCGTGGCTACCTCTGATGCTATGAGCTCTCCCGATCAGCTCCACTTCCCCCACCAGTGAACACGGAAGCAAAATATTTATTAAGCATCACAACTAATGGCCACCCCCATTATACAGGTGCAGACACTGCATGTTACTGTGGATGGCCCCCGGCTAGCAAAAAGTTTCTGACTGGTCCTGCCGCTGACAGCTTATAGTTCCAAAAGTGTACCCTAATGAAGGAGATATCCTCAAAGATCTATCACTTCTACTTTCTCGCAGGAGGTTTCTTGCACCTAACCCTATTTTCAACTAATAATAGCACTAGCCTTCATTTACATCTGACGCTCTTCCCTGGAGGCTCAGGGTGCCACTACAGTCTAGCAGTTACCCCTTCCTGGGTTTGCTCTGTGCCACTGTTTGTATCAGTGTAAAGATGTCAAGCGCTCGTCTCATGCCTCACCTTTTCTCTGTTTATGTGCATCACTGTAGTGGCTGCTCTACTTGCTTGTTCTAGCCTGCCATTGTCCTAATTTGTACAGCTGCACTTGTATTATTATTGTTACTGTGTTTTTACCATTGCTGTATTATTATTATTGTCGCTCTCCATTATTTTTGTACTGCCCCCAGGACACATCTGGAATCGAGCAGTACTCTGCTCAGCATGCCTTCCTGGTAAAACTCTTAAATAAATAAATAAAATAAACATGATGCAAACAAATTAAATAAAACAACCCATATACATAATAAAAGCATATGCCTTAACTAACATATCAGTCACAACACTGCAATAATTAAATTCAAAAATAATTATTTACAAATACTAGCAGGGACATACCTGTATAGGGTAGAAACTAGTCCCCGAACACCTGAATAAACAGAAAAGTGTTAAGACCCCACTCAAAGGCCTCCACAGGGGGGCCACCCTCAAAGTTCTTGTCAGGGAGTTCCAGAGGACCGGGCCCGCAACTTAAAATGCCCGGTCCCCAGAGGTTTTTAATTTCACCCTTGGAACTACTAGGAGGCCCTCCTCAGCAGAGCAGAGAGGACACGAGGATATGTGAGGGTGCGGGAGCTCAGACACATAGACAGGGCCCAGCCTGATCCCCTGCTTCACCTTCCTCCTTCCATCCGTGCACTTGAAGAATGCTTTGGTGTCGTCTGTAGCCCCTGCTCCTATCCTTGCTTCCAGCCCTAGACTAGAGACTGTTGATGTTTTTTTGAATATTCTGGGGTATATCTTAACTCCCGTCTCACTTCGAGGCTCATATTACTACTACTGCTCTACATGAAAAAACTGGGTCTCTATACTGTATTTGTAAACATTTCACTGCTGAATCCAGAATGAAAATTTCTCAGTCTCTTCTGCTTCCTGTTCTGGATTATTGTTCTGTGGTCACAGATAGAGCCCCTAAACCAGTCCTAGCTAAAATGAATGCACTTTATTATAAAACTGTGAAATTTGCTACTTCATCAAATCTCAGAACACATTACTATGTTATGTTAGATCCCTAGATTGCCTACAGCCTGCTTTAAAATCACGGAAGACACTACTGGCCAATTTTGTTTTTAAACTTACGCAAAAACAAGTTCCTAATTGTTTATATGACAAGTTCAATTCTGTAAATCTCAGTTGGTCTCATTCAACTGTTAATCATCAACTCCAGATTCCTTTAAGGCACACAAACATGGGACAGAACTCTACTGGCCACCGTGTAGCAGCATTACGGAACAGTATTCATTTTTCCTATCAAAACTATGAATACCCTGAATTTATTTTTCACCAACTACAGAGAACTGTTAAATGTTCACGTCTCTAGTTAAACTGCTAGTAACAATAAATACAGTTTACTCACCTGTAACAGGAGCTCTAGGAATGGTATATGTTGTTCATCCACACTTTCTGGCAGGTATCCCTGCCGCTTTAAATCTTGCCGGAAGGTCTTCAAGCTGGCTCCTCCCACCCACCCAGGTGATAAAACTCTCGGCTCTGCCCCATGACACCAAATCTGGCCCGCTGGAAGCTCAGGCTGTGCGTCGAAGCCGGGGAGGTCGGGTGGGTCGTGTGGATGAACAACATATACCATTCCTAGAACTCCTGTTACAGGTGAGTAACCTGTATTTCTAGGGACATGGATATGTTGTTCATCCACACTTTCTGGCAGACTCCTAGCAGTTCTCCGGGAGGAGGGAGGCAAGGCGCACACCCCCTACTTAGGAAATAGAGACTGGAGAACCGAGGCCCCAAAACCAGCATCCCGGAATGACTCAAGGTCGATGTGGTAGTGGGTTATAAAGGTATGTGCCGACTTCCAGGTAGCAGCCCTGCAGATATCCTGGATAGGGACGTCCCTGGAAGCAGCTACCGATGCAGAGGTATGGCGGGTAGAATGAGCTCTTATCCCTCTGGGAGGCTCCATGCCCGTCAACCTATAGCAGAGATCTGTGCAGGAGGTGACCCACCTGCTTATCGTCCGCTTGGCTGCAGGTCTGCCAGGTGCGGCTTCAGCGTAGGTGACAAACAGCTGGCGAACCTCTCCCCGAACTTCAGTCGTGCGCTCCTTATAGTAAGCGAGCGCCCTTCTAGGGTCCAGAGTATGGAGCCTATATTTGGCCTCTGAGGTGTGACTGGGGTAGAACACCGGCAGAGTCAACACCTGGTTAAGGTGAAACTCCGACACCACCTTCAGAAGGAATTTCGGGTGGGGGTGCAGGACAACCGTGTCCCTGTGGAAGACCAGGTAAGGAGACTTAATGGAAAGTGCCTGGAGCTCTCCCATCCTTCTGGCTGACATGATAGCCACCAAGAAGGCGGTCTTCCACGACAGGTGAGAGATATCACACCTGTGCATTGGTTCGAATGGCTTGCCCATGAGCTTTGCCAATACCAGCAGTAGATCCCACGGAGGTGGAGGTTCACGCACCGGAGGGGATATGTGATCCAGGCCTTTGAAAAAGCGCCCGACCACCGACTCCTGCGCCACCGGCTGCTTCCCGGCCCGCGCCCAGTAAGCAGAGATGGCTGCCAGGTGCAGCTTTAGGGTCGTCGACCTAAGCCCTTGCTGAGAAAGGGACCATAGGTAGTCCAAGATGCTTGCCAAGGAACAAAAGGAAGGGTCCAGGCCCTTGCCCTGACACCAAATGGAGAATCTCTTCCATTTGAAGGCATAGTATTTTCTGGTCGACTCCTTACGGGATGCCTCAACTACACGGAGGACCTCGTCGGAAAGACCCAAGGCCTGGAACTCTAGCCGCTCAGGAACCAGGCCGTCAGGTGCAGGGATTGAAGGTCCAGATGGAACACCTTCCCCTGATTGAACGATAACAGGTCCGGGTGAGCTGGATGCTGCCTCGGGAGCCTGGAGCTGAGGCTGAGGAGATATGGATACCAGCATTGGCGGGGCCAGTCTGGGGCTACCAGAATCACCTGCGCCTTGTCCCTCCTCGCCTTGAGAAGCACCCTGTGGATCAAGGGAAATGGGGGAAAGGCGTAGAAGAGGCCCAGGGTCCACGGCCTCGAGAAGGCATCCCCTTGCAGTGAACCCTGCTGAGGGGGGCGGGCATGAAACAGCCTCAGCTTCGCATTCTCCCTGGAGGCAAACAGGTCCACCTGAGGTGTGCCCCAGTGGGAGAGCAGATCTTGTACTACCTCCGGCAGGAGAGACCACTCGTGGGACACAGCCCCTATCCAGCTTAGGGCATCGGCCAGAGTGTTGGAGGCTCCTGCCACATGGATGGCTAGGAGATCTGCCTCCAGGCTGCGCTCGAGTGACCAAGCGGAGAGCTTCCTTGCACAGAGGCATGGGCGGTTTAGGAGTACATGGTCGTGGTATTGTCCGTCTGGACCTGAACCACTTGACCCCGAGAAACGGAGCAAAGGCGGTGAGGGCTAGACGAACCGCCCCAAAGCTCAGCAGGTTGATATGGCATCGGGACTCCCAAGGGGACCAGAGGCCATGCGCCTGTGCTCCCCAGATGGGCACCCCAACCCATCAGAGAGGCATCGGTCGATAGAGAGACCATCGGCTCGGGGCGGACAAACGGGATGCCCTCCTGCAAATGGACTGGAACGGTCCACCACTGGAGAGCGTTCCACATCCCCTGGGTCACCGTCACTAGCTGGTCCAATGGATCACAGCGCTGTGACCACTGGCTGGCCAATCCCCACTGAAGGGGATGCATGTGTCAGCGGGCCCAACGGACCATGCTGGTACAGGCCACCATGAGACCCAGGAGGCGCAGGAAGTCCCAGGCAGGGCACAATTGCCCAACCAGAAATGATTGGGCAAAGGAGGAAAGAACCTCAGCTCTGTCCGCCAGGAGTCGTGCTCTGGCTCGAAGAGAGTCGAGCTCTGCCCCGATGAAATGTATCACCTGCTTCGGCCCGAGTTCCAACTTGGCCTCGTTGATGAGAAGGCCGATCTGAGAGCAAACCTGGATGGCCAGATCTCTGGACTGCTCCACCTCCGATCTGGAGGGGGCTGCTATCAGCCAATCGTCCAAGTAAGGGTACACCCGGACCCCTCTGCGCCGGAGGAATGCTGTCACCACTGCCATGCATTTGGTGAAGACCCTGGGAGCAAGAGAAAGGCCGAAGGGCATGGCTCGGAACTCGAAAAGGGATCCCTCCGCTTGAAAGTGAAGGAATCTCTGGTGAGACGGATGGATAGGGACGTGAAAGAATGCGTCCTGTAGGTCCAGAGAACAGAACCACACGCCTCGTTCCAGGGATGGTATTATCTGAGCCAGAGTGACCATTCTGAAGGTCTGAGACCTTAGGAACCTGTTAAAGTCGTGCAGGTCGAGAATGGGGCGCCAGCCCCCCCGTCCGTTTTGGGACCAGGAAGTACCTGGACACAAACCCCAGGTCTGAGGGAGGGTCCGCCACCTCTCTGATCACCTCTTTCTCGAGGAGCAGAGCCGACAGCGAGGCTGCGGAACCCGAGGCCCACCGGGGGCGACGGCTCGGAAGGGCGGGGCCTGCTCGAACTCCAGAGGCAGGCCTTTTCCTACCACTTCCAGCACCCACCGGTCCGTGGTGATAGCGGACCAGGCGGAAAGGAAGTGGCGGCGCCTCCACGGGGAACCAGGGTGGAGTGACGAGGTTGGGGGCGACACCTCTCAACCCATCACTGGGCAGGCTTGGAGGAGGGACCGGCCGAGGGACCTCCTGGGCCTTTGCCTCCCTGCTTCCTGGAAGAGGAAGCCGCAGGCTTGGCTTTGGGATGCCAAGTGCGAGCCTACTGGCCCTGATGCTGCTGGGCCAGACGTGCCATGGGCGCAGACGGACAAAAGGGCTTGGGTTGCGGTCTGTGGCCCTTGTCCCTCTGGGCGGAGGAGACCGAGTCCAGAGTGGCATTGGACTTTTCGATCCTCTGGAGGTGACCCTCCATTCCAGGGCCGAAGAGGTCGGTCCCCAAGAAGGGGACATCCGCCAACTTGTGCTGGGTATCCGCTGTGAAGGTGGATATCCTCAGCCATGCCCGACGGCGCATTGCCACTGCGGCCGCGACTGACCTGGCACATGAGTCGCCGATGTCCAGAGCAGTCTGAAGTTCCTGCTTGGCCAATGCCCTGCCCTGGTCCCGCACCTGCTTGACCGTGGTCTGCAGGTCAGCCGGGAGATGAGGGACTACCTCATCCAGGGAGCCCAAAAGGACATGAGAGAAGTGTGCCATCAGCACGGCCGAGCTGGCTTGACGAAGGCCAAGGGAGGACGCAGCGTAGACTTTGTGCCCGGCGTAGTCCAATTTCTTGGACTCCTTGTCGGGAGGCTTGTCCACGTCCCTGGAGCTTCTGGCACGCTGGAAGACGCTGTCGGTAACCAACCCCTCGGCTGAGGGGTGTTCTGAAAAACCGGACAGGGAACCGGTAGGGACCACGTACTTCCTCGCCATTCTGGCCGAAGGTGCAGGGCAGGAAACAGGTTGCTGCCAGAGCTCCAAGGCCGGGCCGACAATAGCCTCGGCCACCGGAAAGGCCTCCGTGGGTGAATCCCCTCGGTCCAATATCTCCGTTAGGGGATACTTGGCCCGCTTGGATACGGGCTCGAGCTGCATCCCGGTGGACTCCGAGATGAGCATAAGCAAACCCATGAAGGACGATGGTCTATCATCCAGCGACTGACCTCCGGAGGACTCCAGGCCGACCTGCCTGGAGAACAGGGAGGAATCGTCGTCAGACTCGGACGAGTCCGCAAAGAGCTGCCTTGGGCCTGAGCCACCCTCCACCTGCCGAGGACGGTCGGGAGTGAGGGTGACAGACAGCCTATGGGGCAGGCCCTGGCCCGACCGAGAATTCTTGGTCGGGGCCCCAAATTTCAGCTGTGGAGGCGGAGGTTCCACCAGAATCGGTGGGGCAGCCGGTTTCGGTCGAGCAACAGGCCCGGGGGCAGGCACCTCGACTAGGGTGAGGGGTTGCTTCACCCGCTCCGGTGACAGCCACTTGATGGCCGGGGAAGGCGACGACGTCGGCTTGCTCCCAGACAGAAGGAGCTGTTGCCACATGATGTCCTCGTAGCGCCGACGCAACTTGCATCGAAGCCTCTCCTCGTCCGAGGAGGATGACGAGGACGAGCGGCGACACCGCTTACTACGGTACCAGGACCGAGACCGCCTATGCCAGCGGGATTGGCTGGACCGTGAAGATGTCCGAGACCGAGAACCTTGGTGTTTCCAAGAAGGGTTCTGGGGCAGGGCGGGGGAGACCCGCTCTCCCCTCGGCTCAGCAGTTTTGACCGTGGACTCCGGAACCAGAGGCACAGGCAAGTCCTCGGTCACCTCGATCTCCGCCAGGGGAACCGGGGAGTGAGGGTTGTCAGCTTCACCAGTCGACAACGCGTCTGACGGGTCGAGAAAAATCTCGACTGCATCAACAGGTGTCTCGGCCAACTGACCTGACGGGGATGCTGTGAGGCCAGTGGCCGAAGCCAAAGGATCGACCGAAGTCGAGGGTCGACTACCCGGGGAGGGGGACCTCTCCTGCTCCCAAAAGCATTGACGGAGGGACTTACCTTTAGAGTCCTTCTTCTTGGACCGAGAGGAAAGTCCTGATGGCCCCTCTCCCTTGGTGGAAAGGGACTGACAAAGCTCCTTAAAAGAAGCTGAATAGGAGGATCCCAAAGAGAGCGGGATAAAGACCGCGACCGAGGAAAAGAACGAATGCGCCTAGGCCGCCTTCTCCTCGAGGCGATCATCTGCTCGAGCTGTTCCTTGAGCCAACGCCCCATGGACACCGCCGAGGACCTCCTTAGACTTCACAGGCGGGTAACGCTCGCACGCCAAGTTGTAACGGGCAGCGGCGTCCTCCAGGACGCTGGCCGAGAAGGAAGAGCACAGATCGCAGGCCTGTGGGTCATGCTCAAGGCCTGGGCAGTAGAGGCCTGCGTGGAGTGCGGATCCGTCAAGACATCTTCTGCCGCATGGGCACCTCACAGGAAACGGGTCGATTGTCCATCGCAGCCGCGAGGGAAATATTTGACCGAAGTCTTGAAAACCTTAAACTTAATTTCGGGTAAACCGAAGAATTTGGAACCAGTCTTATACGCAGATCGTTAAGGAGGGAACCTGAGCTTCCAAGCGGTAAGGAAGATCTGGCGTCATGGGGCGGAGCCGAGAGTTTTATCACCCGGGTGGGTGGGAGGAGCCAACTTGAAGACCTTCCGGCAAGATTTAAAGTGGCAAGGATACCTGCCAGAAAGTGTGGATGAACAACATATCCATGTCCCTAGAACGGATTTATTTCAGTGTATGAAATTGCATTTACTTGTTTGTACATACTATGAATGTATTTTAAAACGGTATGCTTATTGTGAATTTGTATAATTCTGTATTTCAATAGATTCTATATACTCTTTTAGTACCCGGGTCATGCACGAAAAAGGAGTTTTGGTGCCAGTGCACCTAACCAGTTAACAACATATATAAATACATTTTAAAAAAAGCCCCTCCTTGACTGTCACTTTTAATTCTCATTTTGCAGTCTACCAGTGCCTGCTGTATACCCCTTTCGGGCCTGGATGCAGCCTGTTTTCTGTTCCTTCCCCTCTGGGCATGGTTGATTTCAGGGGGAGAGTACATGCAGGTATATGGAAGGGATATCTGAACTCTGAAACACCAGTTATTACTGCGGCTGACCGTATCTGGCTCCGACTCCTCGACATGTCCATTTGGGTAGGCTGACAAATTACAGATGCTGCAAATTAGGCTAATAGCTACTTCATGACAGTAACAGAAGCCTAGCTGACGTAATCAGTGCATTTAAACTTCTTCCTGTTTTCATAGCCTAAGGTCCCAGTTCCAACACTGGGATCCTATAATTGAGGAGATGATTTCTGCATCCCTTGTAACTGTCTATTCATCTTTCTTCTTCCATTTAACCAGGTCCCGTCATGCTTTGGTGTGTATATGGGGGCCTCTTTATGTAGGATTCTCAGGTCCAACTACTGGAAGCAAGGGATCATGGTACCAAAACTTAAAATCTTACATTTTTAGACTGTGTGTGTGCCGGCTATGCAAATTCAGATGACTGCAGGTGCCCAATAATAAACAGCAGCCTAAAGTTGAGGTAAAGAAGCTGTAATGCCTTGGTATAACTGGAGCTTGGTGAAGCCAGCTACCTTGACATGGTACAAAGGCTTATCAATTGATCAGACATATTCCATTTGTAAGGTAATAGGGTAGACCTACCCATTTCCATTACTGTATCGAAACATCTGATGCAGCGTAAACACCAAGACGTTATGCAAAACAAAACTTCACAAGACCACACACTTTGGGATGATGAAGGTAGGTATACGGGGGGGGGGTCACGTGAAGGGGCTATTTGTCAGTAACGTCACGAAGAGCCACTGAACACGGCACAATGGATCAGAGTCTGTGACAGGAGTGCAATGAGCTGCACACAGACACTGGCTGCGTCCCCCCTTTGTCGATGCCCAGGTTTGACGGGACTAACTCATGAAAGAAAAAAAAGAAAAAGATCACTGGATGCTTGCTGTTTCAGATGTCCTGCTGAACAAAAAGACAAACTGTCTGATCTAATGCCTACAGTTTGTACTAGAAATGTTACCCTCCAATAAATGTGATCAGCTTAAAAGAAAGTTGCTGCTACGTACCAGGGGCTGACACACGGGTTGGGCGCATTGTTGGACTGAGCGGATGAGCTGCTGAAGAGAACACAGAGCTTCTGGTGATTGACCGGGTTCAAGCAATCCACCTGAAAATCCAGAGAAAGGTAAAGCATGAGCTCCCACTTTTACAAAGGTACTAACACACTCTCACTGTGGGCACCCTATAACAGAACAGTGTTGCATATGTGAAACAAAGCACCCTCTGACATTGATGTAAGATGCTGCAAACAATTTCAATTACATACTTACCGTAATTCTTGATCTTCAAGAATATCTTCACCACTGAGTCCTTTTTGTGGATCTGTGCCGGAGGCACTAGGACCTTGTGAGAGCCAGAACATTTTCCTGGAGCCAATGACATGGTAGGCACGTTGCTAAGTACGCGCCTGATGGCATACTCTACTGCCTCAGTACCTTTTATACCGAGGATGTGAGCAGCATGAACCTAATAAGTAACCTATGCACTTAACTGAAGGGCATAAGAAAGCCTTGGTGACCAGTGTAAGAAGGGCCAACACACCAAGTAAGAGTGTCTTCACAGCCCAAATCAAGTACAAAGGGGGTGAAGACCACAACACAACCATGCTGGAGTGAGTCTGGGGGGGTGGTGGATGGGTGCGGTAATCAGTGGTGAAGTTATTCTTGAAGATCAAAAACTCTGTTAAGTACATAATTTTAATATCGCCCAAGAATCAATCTTCACCACTGATTCCCACTTGTGAGTCAGAGTACCATGCTTAGAGAAAGATCCCCAGACTAGGAAGGCTGGCGCTCAGGGCTCACTCAGGACAGTAATCCATTCAGAACAGTCGTACCGAAAGTGGCATGCTACCTGGCATGGACATCAAGGGCACAGTGCTTGGTAAAGGTGTACACCATGCACCAAGCTGCAGCTCTGCAAGTTTCTCCAATAGGCAAAAAGTGTCTCTCTGTCAGGGAAGTGGCAACTACTTCAGTGAAGTGGGCACGTATGTTACCCTCCAATTTAACCTGGGCCATAGCACAGCAGTGGTGAAGGCAATTAATTCAAGCAGAAATGCATTTGATTGTAACAGGCTGTCCCTTTCGATTAGGGTCGAGCAAGACAAAGAGCTATTGAAACAGAGAGCTATTTAAACTGTCTAAAGTCCTTAGTCCTGCCAAGTTAAAACCTAAGGACCCGCTTAACGTTTAGTGACTAGAGTCTCCTTTCTCCCTCATTCTGGAAGTTGGCAAAGTGGGTAGGCAGGATTATGGCCTGATCAAGCTGGACCTCTGACACCACCTTACGTAGAAGCATGGGATGCGTGTGGAGCACTACCTTACCTTTATGGAAAACAGCGCACGTAGAATCTGTGACCAAAGCATGGACTTCTGATACTCTGTTTGCAGAGGTGACAGCCACTAGAAATACAAAATCATACACACCCCATAATGCAAAGCATCATGGACTGAATATGCAAACCAGAAATGCTGCTGTCCAAGTTAGACACTGCGATGGCCCAAAGTGCTTGTCAGTGAGCATGTCCAGCACAAGGTCGATGTCCCAAGGAGTCATTGTCTTCCTGGTGAGGTCTTGTATGCAAAATACCCTTGAGGAACCTCCTAAACAATGGCAATTGTGATAGTTGGAGGGTATCCACAGGTTTGAGGTATGTTGAAATAGCTTGTATGTGGCTCTTAATAACGGAATACTGCAGGCCAGCAGTGAAAAGGCCTAGTAAGTACTCCAGAACCTTGTCAGCTGAACACTTGAAGGGGTCCATACAGGTTTTGGAACACCAAACCAATAATCTTTTCCACTTGGCTGTGTATGTCTTCCTGGTGGAAGGTTTACAAGCAGCCAAAAGTATTTCAGAAGCCCTATGAGATACCTTGTACCTGCTCACTTTTATCTCTTCAGGAGACAGACTTGGAGGTGAAGAGAGCAGATGCTGGGATGGACCAGTTGACCCTGGTTCAACAAGACCGTCAGAAGTTGCAGAATCTTTGATTCTCTGACTGAAAGTCATATCAACGGAGGAAACCATATCTGCCGAGGCTAGCTAGGGGCCACTACAATCATCTTGCCCCCCCATGCGCCTCCAACTTGAATAGCACTCTTTGAATGAGAGGTATTGGAGGGAGTGCATAGAGAAACAAATTTTGCCACGGCAGCCTGAACGCATGCTGATAGAAAACGCCATGCCCTTAATTCCTGGAGCAAAACTGAGGCAGTTGGGCACTGAGTGGGACATAAAAAGGTCAACATCTGGGGTGCCCCACTCATCGAATAGCAAATCTCACGATGTGTGTGGTACTAATGACCACTCGTGAGGACTGGCCTCTGTTTGACTGAGCCCATCTGCAAGAATGTTCTAGACTCCTGGAAGGTAGATTTCTTGGAACAGGATCCCCTGTTCCAAGCACCATTCCCACACTCTCATTCCCTCCCTGCAGAAAGAGTAAGAGTGTACTCCTCCCTGCTTGTTGATGTAATACATGGCAAACTTGTCTGCCTGGAGTAGGTGTGTCTTTCAGCTGACCAAGTCCACTAGGGCTTTCAAACTGTACAGAACTGCCCACATCTCCAGCATGCTGATGTGGAAATGAGTCTCTGACGGGTCCAGGGCACCCTGTGTATGAAAGTTATGGCAGTGGGCTCTCCAACCCAACAGAGAGGCATCCATGGTGAGAATCACCTCTGGCTCCAGCGGGGAGAAGGGGACACCCTAGAGGGGGCTGTCCTCCACTGACAACCACATTTTTTTTTTTTTTTGAACATTCTTTTTATCCTTCTACACTGGACCACCAGACTGTCTCCAGTGGGGCTCTCGATCAATCTGACCCCCCCCCCCCAACCTGAGATCCCCAGCCCTACTCACCGGATGGAGGGGGCCTCCCTCGATCCTGGACTGCCGACCCCCTGGATTTAAGCCCCCCAGGGTGGGATGGCCAACTCCTTACTGGCGACCTTTCTGCAATCTAGTGTGCGGCCAGGACTCCGTGTGGAGGATCCGGGGCAGGCTGGAAGATCAGGTACTGGGAGTGGTGACTGATCCCTGGTCCCACCTTCGCCTACTGGTGGCTCCAGGGATTTCCTCATTTTCTGTGTTTCCCCAAGCCCGAACGTACAATGAAGCCCTGCACTCGATGGGTGTGTTCCCACCTTCATGCATAAGGCTGCCTTTGGTGCCCCCCCCAATGTATGCATGCCGCTTGGTACGGCAACACCCAGCCACCGCCAGGACCCGCTCGAGCAGCAATAAGCAATCCAACCCTCCCCAGGAAAGGAGAGCAGTCCACCGGACACTTGATCCTTTCCTGCCCCTTGCCGACCCCAGACAGCCCGGGCTTGTTCCCGAACCCGGGTCGCCGGCATGGCGCGAAGTGTGGTGTCCAGCGCCTCAACCCTCAGTGCCACCAGGCCTGACAACCACATTAAACGCCTCACCAGCGGTCTGGTCACCTGAATGGGGTAGTTTTGACCGTGTGATGCCCGAGACCACTGTGCACTGACCATCCAACTGGGTAGTCCTCATGCGCAGCCATGCCAGTGGCACTGTGAACACCGAGGAGGTTATTAGATCCAGCGTGCACTGCATGGAGTGGGCTTGCACATAGAAACATAGACTTTGACGGCAGATAAGGACCGCTTGGCCCATCTAGTCTGCCTATTTCCCTACCTACAGGATAGGCCGCAGATCCTAGTTAACTAACAGCCTATTTCTTCCTACCCCCCACAAGAATTGCCTTATGTCTGTCCCATGCATTCCTGAATTCTCCCACAGTTTTAGACCCTACAACCTCCTCAGGAAGGTTGTTCCATGCATCCACTACCCTCTCTGTGAAATAATACTTCCTCACATTGCCCCTGAACCACCATCCTTCTATCTTTAAATTGTGTCCTCTTGTTCTTGCACGTCTCTTTTTCTGAAAGATGCTACCCTCTTGGACTCTGCTGATTCCACTGAGGTACTTAAAAGTTTCTATCATGTCCCCCCCTCCCTTCCTTCCTCAAGGGTATACATATTAAGCTCCTTTAGTCTCTCCTCATACGGCTTCTCTTGCAGACCCTGCACCATTTTAGTTGCCCTCCTCTGGACTACCTCTATCCTGTCTATGTCCTTGAGGAGATGGGGTCTCCAGAACTGGACGCAGTACTCCAGATGGGGTCTCACCAACTGTCTGTACAGAGGGATAACAACTTGCTGTTTTCTGCTGCTGATGTCTCTCCCTATACATCCCAGTATACCCCCAGCCCTCCCTACTGCCCTCTCACATTGCTTGCTAACCTTAAGGTCATATGATATGATTACCCCCAGGTCCCTTTCCTTTTTTGTTGTTGTTACTACCTCCCTACCCATTATGTATTCTTCCCCTGGGTTCTTGTTTCCCAGATGCATTATTCTGCACTTCTTTGCATTGAATCCTAGCTGCCATACTTCTGACCATTCCTCCAACCTTGACAAGTCCCTTTTCATCCTTTCCACGCCTCCTTGTGTATCAATCCTGTTGCAGATCTTTGTGTCATCTGCAAAAAGGCATACTTTTCCTTCCAGTCCCTCTGCAATGTCACTGATGAAGACATTAAAAAGGACTGGACCCAATACTGAACCCTGCGGTACTCCACTAGTAACCCCTCTTTCTTCAGAGTGGACTCCATTTACAATTGCACAGTCTTGCATTCCATGATGTCGGAGGCCATTTGCAGAATTGCTCGTAGTTTCCTTTTTGGAAGAAAGGCCCAAGCCCAAGTCATATCCCGAACAGCCCCTGCGAGCAATAACTCCTGGGAGGGTTTTAGCAGAGACTTCGAGGGGTTCGGAAGCACTCCCATGGACATTAGGAACAGAGAAGCAGTGGCTACTGCCTGTTTTGTCTCCTGTCTGGACAAGCTTCAGACTAGTCAGTTGTCCAGGTATGGGAAGACTTGAGTCCTAGCTTTCTGAGGTTTGCTGCAAGCACTGCAAAGTACTTTGTAAAGACTTGCAGCACAGAGGAAAGCCCAAGGGGAGGACTCTGAACTGGTGGTGCTGCCCTGCACACAGAAACAAAGGTACTGTATTTGTGGTGACTGGGGTGCACCAGTATGTGCTGGTATGCATCCTGCATATCTAGACATGCTAGCCAGTTATCTTGCTTCAGGTAGAGTAGCACAGAGCCCACAGAAATAAGTCCGAATTTTTCTCAATCCATGAATTTGCTCAGATTTCTGAGGTTGAGAATGGGACATATGCACCCAGATTTCTTTGGTACCAGGATGTAGTGGGGGTAGAACCATGTGTTTCATTCTCACTCTGGCACTTTTTTCTACTACCTTGTTGCTCAGAAGGCCCACAATCTCCTTTTCTAGAAACTATGACATGGGTTGATTGGGGGCGGGGGTAGCCTTATGGGTGGAAAGTCTGGAGGGGTTTCCGTTAATTCTAGGGAGTGCCTCTTGTTTTGCCTCTGAACCTGCCAAAGACTTCAGCCTGCTCCAGAAGAACACTCATACTTACAGAGGCGACCCTGCTAGCTATTCTCATGCCAAGGGTAGCCACGGCACAGACCCACTTGACCATGGTGTCACCTTTATGTGACTCTGTGTTCATTGGGTGTGATATGACCTCCTTGAGCACTACAGCTTTGTCATTCTCTATAAGAATAACACTGGCATTCGCTACAAGCTGAGTGAAATACACTGGCTTAGTTCTAGGTGCCACGTTATTTCTTGTCTGCCTGTTTTGGGACATCTGCCATAGCAGTAGGTCTCTGCCAAACTGCCTCAGAGTGTCTCTAGGGCTGGTTAGATCAGAGGAACAGGCAGACTGGGTTATTAGGCATGTTCAGAAACTGCAGCTGGAGGTGCCTAGCCTTGTCTATGGTTGCTGGTTCAAAATTTAACATTGAATGCATATTTCTGAGCAAAGCCTGGAAGAAGAGGTCCTCCTGAAATACAGGCTCAGGAACTGGGTCTGGGGCCTCTGCACCATAATAAGAGTCATCAACCCCACCATCAGAAATGATACGGTCAGGGTCCAACTCGTCTCCCTTTAAACACAGAAACATAGAATTTGATGACAGATAAGGACCGCTTGGCCCACCTAGTCTGCCCATTTCCCTACCTAACGGATAAGCTGCAGATCCTAGTTAACCAACAGCCTACTTCCTCCAATAGAATTGTCTCATGTCTGTCCCATGCATTCTTGAATTCCCCCACTGTTTTTGACTCTACAACCTCCTCAGGAAGGCCGTTCCATGCATCTACAACCTTCTCTGTGAAGAAATACTTCCTCACATTACCTCTGAGCTGTCTCCACTCTATCTTCAAATTGTGCCCACTTGTTCTTGCACATCTCTTTTTCTGAAAGATGCTACCCTCTTGGACTTTGTAGATTCCCATGAGGTATTTGAAAGTTTCTATCATGTCCCGCCTCTCCCTTCTTTCCTTGAGGCTATACATGTTAAGCTCCTTTAGTCTTTCTTCATATGTCTTCCTCGTGCAGACCCTGCACCATTTTGGATGCCCTCCTCTGGACAGCCTACACCCTGTCTATGTCTTTGCAGAGATGGGGTCTCCAGAATTGTACACAGTACTCCAGATGTGGTCTTTCCAACTGTCTGTACAGAAGGCCGACAACTTCCTGTTTTCTCCTGGTGATGCCTCTCCCTATACATCCCAGTATCCCCCCCAAGCCCTCCTTACTGCCTTCTCACATTGCTGGCACACCTTTAGGTCATCTGATATGACTACTCCCAGGTCCCTTTCCATTTTTGTTGTCAGTATCTCTCCCCCCCCCCCATTGTGTACTCTTCCCCTGGGTTTTTGTTTCCCAGGTGCATTACTTTGCATTTCTTTGTGTTAAATCCAGGCTGCCATACATTTGACCATTCCTCCAACCTTGCCAAGTCCCTTTTCATCCTTTCCATCCCACCCTGAGTATCAACCCTGCTGCAGACCTGTGTGTCATCTGCAAAGAGACATACTTTCCCTTCCAGTCCCTCTGCAATGTCACTTATAAAGACATTAAAAAGGACCGGCCCCAGTACTGAACCCTGCTGTAGCCCACTAGTAACCCCCCTTTCTTCACTGTGGACTCCATTTACTATTACTCGCTGTGTCCTGTTGTCCAGCCAGTGTTTCAGCTAGGCTACCACCTTGGGACCCACTCCCAGGCTGGCTAATTTATTAATCTTTTGTGCTTACTGTGTCAAATGCCTTGCTAAAATCTAGGTAGGCCATGTCCACAGCAACTCTCTGGTCTACTACTTTGTTCACCCAGGCAAAGAAATCAATTAGATTTGTGTGACATGACCTTCCTGCTGTGAATCCATGCTGCCTTGGGTCCTGTGCCCCACTGGCCTCTAGATACTCAACAATTCTTTTCTTCAGAAGTGATTCCATCATTTTCCCTATCACTGAGGTCAAACTGACAGGTCTCTAGTTTCCTGCCTCTGACTTGCTCCCACTTTTGTGAAGGGGAATCACAACCGCCCTCCTCCAGTCCTCAGGTACCACACCATCCTCCCATGATTTATTAAAAAGGGTAGTCAGTGGTGTTACTAGTTCTTCCCTTAAGTTTTTTCAGAATTCTGGGGTGAATTCCATCAGGCTCCATTGCTTTATCCACCTTCAGTTTTAAGAGTTCTTTCAGAACCCTTTCTTCTGTGAAAGGAATAATATCAACCCCCCTATCCAGAGTGCTTCTATTGACTGGATTAGGTATCTCCCCCTGCTTTTCCATTGTGAATACTGAGCAAAAGTATTCGTTCAGTATCCCTGCTTTTTCACTGTCACTCTCTGCCCAACCACCTTCCTCTTTATTCAGCCTCCGTATCCCTGCCTTAATCTTTCTTTGCTCCCTAATATACCTATAAAAGGTTTTATACCCCTTCTTAACCGAGTTGGCTATCTTTTCCTCAGTTTGGGCCTTTGCTATTCTGACTGCCTTCCCTGCTTCCTTCTGTTTGAACTGGTACAATTCTCTGTTTCCTTTTAACTCCCAATTGCTATCTTTTTCTCCCTTACCTTTCCCACCACTTCTTTTGAGAACCACAATGTTTTTTTCTTTCATTTTGATTTGTTTATTTGCTTCACACAAAGGCTTGTTGCCTCTGTGATGGTGGTTTTGATGTGTCCCCATTGTTGCTCTACCCCCACATTCTTGCCTGTTTGCTAGTGCTTTTCTGAGGCACTCTCCCATTTTGACAAAATCGGCCCTCCTGAAGTCCAGTACCTCCACTTTTGTATAGCTTGACTCTACAGCTAAGTTCATTGTGAACCACACTGTTTGGTGATCACTTGTTCCCAGGTGGCTACCTACTTCAAGATCGGAGATCCTCTCTCCGTCCCCATTTGAGAATACCAGGTCTAAGATTGCTCCCTCCCCAGTGGGTTCCAAAACTAGCTTCCTAAGGCATGCCCCCTGTAGGGCATCGAGAATGGTCGTGCTCTTGGATGTGGCTGCAGCAAAGGTGTTCCAGTTAACATCTGGCATATTCTGGTCCTCGTCAGCAATATCTCCCCTTTCTCTGCCATCCCAAGGATGACTTCTATCATTTCCATCCTCCTCATTAGAGGAGTAATAAAGAGAGCGGGGTCTGAAAGCCAACAGGACAGCGCGTGGCTGAGACAGCACCTGCAAGACTATATCCAGCCACAGAGGCATGGGAAACTGTACCACAAGTGACGCTGTGGCCGATGCTGTGAGTAGTGCTCGAAGAGCTCCCAGTGCTGCAGGCTCATGCAACATCGTAAGTGGCACCAGGACAGACCCCGAAGGACCAGGTCTCAGTTCCACACTCACCGTTAATGACCCAGTCAGCACCAAAGTAAGCGGCGATGGCAGCATGGATGCTTCTGTCCCCGGGAGAGATGGAGGCGACATTACATGTGGGGCAGGCTCAGCAACACCACCCACGGCACCAGCCCAGGGGGCCGGCGCCACATACAGCCATGCACCTAGGTCAAATGGCACCAATGGCAGCACCAGCCCAGCCAACCCGGGGAGCCAGGGGTCGGCACTAGAAACAGTGCTGCATGACTTACATGCTGCACCCACCGCTCCATAAGAGCTTCCCAATGACTAAACTGCCCACCAGGGTCCTCCCTTGCAGACAGAGGGAAGCTCTGGGATGGAGACAGCGACCTCACAGGCCCAGGTTACCATGGTGTTGTTGGCAATGATGGTGAGGAACCCAGGCCCATAGAAGTTGAATGTCTCGCAACAATTCTGTCAGAAGACTACCTCGACTGGTGGCACTTCTTCCCCTTGTTACAAGAATAGGAAGAGGCTGAGATTATATGGTGCAAAGACCCTGATGCCAAGTGTGTGTAGGATCTGGACCATTTCTTTTTGCATTGCCAAGAGGACTGTCCTTCCTCCTGTGCATAAGACTGCCAGCAGTCGGTGCACCTGCCCAGAGAGAGGTGCTGACCAAACACGGGCCTCGTTGCCTGAGCAACTTGCCAGTTCGGGCTCCCTACCTTCTTCCATGGTTGTCGGCCTTTAGCATGAGATAGGGCTGAGAAAAACTGTACATATTTTGTGATAATACTAAACTGATACAAAAATAACAAACTCTTTAATTAAACACCAAAACTAAAGAACTGAACGCTGTCGTTGTAGAGACTCTCGCTCCCGACGATGACGATATCACTAAAGATGTGCAATCGACAGTGAGAAAAAAAAGGAACTGAGGTGGCTGGGGGCTGGTGTTGCTGTATACAAGTGAGCACGTGTGGTGACACGTGCACAGTGCTTAACACATCATCAGTCCCCAGAACAAGTTCTGGCTCTCGCTAGGTCCTAGCGCCTCCAGCACAGACCCACAAGTGGGAATCAATGGTGAAGACTGACTACTGGAAGATCAGAGTCTCTACAGGGTCAAAGAACAGTAACATTAGTACTCTCTAGTGGTGACAACGAAGCACAGGATTCCACGTGCACAAGCACAGCGGCTGGTGTGCATAAAATAATGAAATACAAGACAACCACAAGGTAGAAGCACTCAGACCTTTAAAATAAAACAAAAGGAGAGCTGTAATAGAGGTAAAACTCACCGTTTGGTGGAGCCAGACTTGCTCGAACAGCACAACCTTTCATTGTGAGCATGGCTATGCAGTGACGAGACATCATTTAAATACAGAAAAGGCTGTATATGCATGTGACAACACAAGTAGCCAACTGCGAAATGTATCCCTGGACATAATAAATTCAATTCACAGCACATCAATAAATCTTTAGGTTAAAGAGCAGGTTCGTAGTTCACCACCCACAAACATATAAGGCAGCTTACCTGTCCCTAAATGGATTGTGCCATAAAGTTTTCGAACATACGAAATTTGCCAGCAGATAAAGGCCTAGAGGTCTATCAAGTCTGCTCGAATGTGCAGCTGGCACCCCTTATTCTGCAGCTGCCCCTCCCTTCCACTCTTCCCCTTCATTAACCCTCCCCCTTGTCTTGTTCCATCCCCTTTTGAAGCAGTCCACTGTTCTACTGGATACCACTTCTGCAGGTAACGCATTCCACCCAGCCACCACCCTCTCTCTGAAAAAGTGTCTCCTCATCTCCCTCCTGAACCTTCCTCCCTCCAGTCTCATATCATGGCCCCTGGTGTCCCTCTCCTCCCTTACTCTGAACAGCCCCTCTGTACCAGTCTTGTTTATTCCTTTCATGTACTTAAAGGTTTCAATCATGTCCCCCCTGTCCCTCCTCTCCTCCAGTGAGTACATGTTCAACTCCCTCAACCTCCTCTCGTATGATAAATCCCCCAGCCCCTTGATCATCTTTGTCACCCTGCTCTGCACCCCCTCCAGTAACTTAATGTCTCTCTTCAGATACGAGCGCCAGTACTGCATGCAGTACTCCAGGTGTGGTCTAACTAATGACCTATATAGTGGCAGAATCACCTCCTCAAGGATATACCCCTTGCAGTACAACCCAGCATTTTGTTGGCCTTTGCAGCTGCCTTCCTACATTGTGCCAAGTTGTTCATTGACCCTGTAATGAGTACCCCCAGATCCTTCTCTTTCTCTGTCTGGGCTAGCTGCACTCCCCCCAGCTGGTAACTCCTCCTTGGGTTCTTCATCCCAAAATGCAGCACCTTGCACTTTTTGGCATTAAACCCCAGTTGCTAGGTGTCTGACCAGGTTTCAAGCTTTGCCAGATCATCCTGCAACCCCTGCCATCCCCCTAGGTCATCCATCACTGCTCTTACCTTGGTATCATCAGCAAACAGACTAATCTTGTTCTTGATGTCCCATGATATGTCTGCAATGAATATCCCAAACAACACTGGTCCCAACACCGAGCCCTGTGGAACACCGCTCATCACTACCCTTGGGTGTGAGAGCTCCCCACCCACCACCACCCTCTGTTGCCTTCCCTGAAGCCAGTTTCCTACCCATCTCACCAGTTTTGCACCTGTCCCTGTGCCTACTAACCTCCCAGCCTTCCATGCGGCACCGAGTCGAATGCCTTACTGAAGTCCAGATACAGGACATCCACTGCATGGCCCCTGTCCAGTTGCCTAGTTACCCAGTCATAGTTTAATTTATTTCTGTCTGTATTCACAGAAAATATGCTTGTAATTTGCTCCATGGAGCCCACAGCCAAAATGGTCCTGTACTTCATTATTTGCTAGCATATTCTGTGACAGTAAATGAAGAG
The DNA here is from genome assembly GCA_016271365.2 of Neoceratodus forsteri. Taxonomy (NCBI): domain Eukaryota; kingdom Metazoa; phylum Chordata; order Ceratodontiformes; family Ceratodontidae; genus Neoceratodus; species Neoceratodus forsteri. Next base: position 38,545,220 of record CM028132.1, on the reverse strand, counting down.
CACAGGTGCGTCCATGATCTATATTGGAGGTAGTTTAAGCTTTGTTTTATATTCTTCACAGCATGATGGACAAGGAATGCTACCACCAATTAACAAGATCTTTGTTAGTTGAGCAGTGGCCTTCCTTTGTCAAAATCAGCACTCAAAGTATAAAAAAAAGCTTTAAAACTGGACCCCATTAAAGTTCACGGAGCGCACTTCGTTTCTTCATTTAACGCCGACAAGCCTGACAGGGGCACCATAGAGCTTTCGACCTGGCCCTCAACCGCAGAAAGCTTGCCTGGAGTCAAGCGGTTGGGGGAATCGAAGGAGCGAGAGGAATGCAATTTCTCCCAGTCCCTCGACTGCCAAGCCCTGGTGTTTCTTACCGTGGCAGGCAGGGAGCTCCCCAAAGATGTGGAGGGCCCAACATCTCCCGTAAATCTCTGGTGAAGGACACTACAGCACTGGACCAAGCCAGAAGCAGTGCCAAGGCTGACATAGGTGCCTGCTGCAGGGACGCCTCTTCCAAAAGACCCCACCACAGTGGAGGGCTTCTTGCAGCCTTTTGGATGGAGCTTTGGATCCCTGTTGGCTGCTCGGTCGAGAACAAGCTGGGCTATGCGATCCTCCAAGGGAGACTGGAGCATCACCTGGCACAGGCCACAGCCTAAAATGTCATGTACAGCCCCGAAACAATAGAAGCAAGACATGTGTGGATCCATCTGCGACATCTTCTGTCAGCACATGATGCAGAACCTGAAGTCGAAAGCTGGCTTCGCTTCCTCAGATTCTCTCTTCTGTCAACAAGGGTGGAACTGACATAACTGAAAAGAAAAACAGTTGAGAAACTCTCGGAATATTCGATGAAAATGGCAGAAACTGTCAATGGCGCACTTGGTAGCCTACAACACGCAGAGCTGAGAAGGAGATCAAACTCTTCCAGCAGAAAGGAAGATCTTACGTCACAGGTCAGAGCCAAGGGATATACCGCTCTAGTGGTTAGCTTGAAGACATTCAGCCGAATCAGCACTAGCATAAATGTCCCACTGCACCTGCCTCCCCCTAACACAAGAGTTGGAGCTGCTCCTTGTTGCACGGCTAAAACTGCCCTCTAGCATAGGCTTGATACATAGACAAGGCAGACACTGGATGTCACAGTGGCCAATGGGATACGTTCTGAGCCATCGCAGCATAAGAGGAAGCAGCACTAAGAAAGGTTAAAAAAAAAAACACACACATATTTTTCGCTCTTTTTTGGGGGGAGGGGGGAGAGTAAGGGGACCCCGATTCTTGTTTTCTTCTTTTGAAACAAGAGGGAAAAAAACGTTAGCTGGAAAAGAACAAGAGGGCTTATCTTCAACAGCAGGAGAAAAAGAACAGACTCACCAGATGAGAGAGACAGCCCTGAGGGAGTGTCAATAAGACGCCATGTGCTAAGGCACAACAGGGTGAGCTGCCAGAGGCCCTGGCTCTTACCTGTGCAGTAAGGATGGAGGGTGGGCATATGACTGAATGGTGAAGATGTTCTGGAAGATGAAGAATTATAGTGAGAGAGCCAGCCCGGTGATGTGGAGGGTTGAGGCACTGAACCTTACCGCATGCCACACCGGTGACCTGTGTTCGGTGGTGAGCGAGTGCATGGGGTGTCAGCCGAGGATGGAGAGGATCAGCATCAGAGGGGCTGATTTCTCTCTCCTGGGAGGAGGGTGACTTGGCAGTCTCGCAAATGACTGCCCCAGGTGGAGCCTGAGGGCAGAACAGCCAGGAAGACCCCAACAATGGGAGGGTGATGCGGGACTCCGCAGTATGCACACACCGATGTGTGCACCCCAGCCATTTGGGGGACAAGAAAAGGGGCTGGCAAGCTACATGATGTCCGGGCCATGCTCCCGACTCTCAGCTCAACCCCTGGCAACTGGATTGTGTGCACAGGGGTAGGGAGAGAGCAGCATGGTCACAGGTGGATGTGAGCCCTTCTGAGCGGGAGAGCTGAAGCAGCCTGCCAGCCACCCCGTAGCGGAGGGGGAAAAAAAAAAAAAAAGAATTACAGTGAGTAAACAGTTTTCATATCTTCCAAGAATAAATCTTCATCATTCAGTCACACTAATGGGTCAGAGCACTAAACTTTCTCCAAGAACAGGGGAGGAGCTAGCTCACCTTGAGGGACCAATATCCATCAGCCCTCCAGCAGGGGATTACTATTGGAGGGCAGGAACTCCCCAGAGGTGCAGCTGAACCCAAGACTGGAGCAGGCAAATGCTCCTGTGGCCTGGGAGCAGGAGGGTGCCCTGATAACTCATGACAGTCCCTACGGGAGGAAAAAGTGCGCCCCCTGATAATGCTAGTTGAGCATTCTATGGCAGGCCAGTGGTGTCAACCAGAAGAGACGAAGCCCTGCCATCTGCAGACTGCTGTTTCCACCAGCCTGGATGCTACTTCGCTGGCATGGTATGACACCCTTGCTTGGTGCTTCACCAACTCTAGGCCCCAGGTGGAAAGGCGAATCGCCTGCCTGGTTGCCTTGCAATCTGGCATGGATGCTAAACGCTGACTTAACGTTGCCCACAGACACTTGCCAGAAGCTGCCTGATGTGCAGAGATGCACATCACAGTGCATGCCACCACAAAACACTTATCTCCACAGGGTCAGGGGTTGGTCATGCACTGGACACTTAGGTCGACAGGGACCAGAATCCTCAAGTTGGGGTGAGGAATAACACCTGGAGACCCCACTAGAGTGCAATATCTGTGTTGGTCGTCCCTAGGAGAAGGGGTAAAGGAATAGAGCCAGATATTCCTGGAGGCCTCCAGAAAGGGACATGGCCATGGAGGGATGACAGCAGAGTCATCACTGAAATCCCCAAGAAATGTCAACAACAGGGTAGCAGTACTGCAACCTACAAGTGACTATTCAGCTCCTGCAGCATCTCCATCAGGAACCACTGGCACTGGAAGTACTCAGCATCAGCAGAGAGATGGACTGAAAAATTCTCTTCCGCAGAGAGGAAGCAGGAGACAAGGAGCTGGATCCAGGCAATGGCACTGCAGTGTCCTCAGGCCTGAAATGGGCCAGATCTGCTTTAAGGTGGTACTGGTGTAACATCAACTGTCAATACAAACTGTTCCCAGGAGACACAAAACACCTGATAACGCATGGGAAGGAGCAGAGGAGTGGGAGGAGGGTCATGAATGACCTGGCCAGGTCCTCTGACAGGGCTGCAAGAATGCACAGGGTACCACAGCCAAAGGGATGGCCTGACAAACTCGCCCATACGTAACCAACCAATAGCGGTGGACCAGTCCAGACAGTTACCTTGAAGGGGACTCCAGGTGGGGGAGAGAGTGGAGCACTACAGGTGTCATAGAGCAGCCCTGGTCCCCACCAGTGACAGGGCCAGCCAGGCACTGAGCTAGCGCAGGGGCTCCCACCAACATCAGACAAAGGGCCAGCTGCAGGCCACTGCCAGGCCTCAACTCCCTGCCAGCGTGGACACTGCCCCCGCCAACCCCAACATCAAAACCAGGAGCACCCCAGAGTTATCCCGAGACCTGGCACCACCCACGGCTCCGGAACCAGACCCAGCATCTCAAAGGGCACTGGGAACAGCACAGGAACCGCAAGCAGTGCCAGAAGGGGATGCAGCACCATCCCCGGTGCCAGTTTTAGGGGCAACCACACGGGACACACTAGGCTTGGAGATGGGCTCAAAACTGAGCCCAGGATGACCTCCATACTCACCGGCTCCATCCTCAGGCCCATGACTGGCGTCATCATCCTCCCCCAGGCCACCAGAGCACTACAGGGAAGAGATATTAATGCAGGGGTCTGAGACAGGGCCGGCTCCGGAACCCTCATTTCTTCTGGCACCACGAGAAGTGCCAGAATGGGGCCTGATCTTATGGTTGGGATTGCCCCACTCACCGGTACCGGCCTTAGTACCAGGAGTCAGGGCGGCACTAAGCTGCAACACCGACGTGTCCACCAGGGCAGACTCAGCGTTAGCTTCAGCCTCACCATGAGGGGCGTTCGCTGCCCCGAAGGGTCGACAGACTGGGGGTGCTCAAATGGCCCCTCCCCTGAGAAGCCTGTTGTCCCCCAGACACCCCCAAATAAAGGCCCCTGACATCTCAGAGGGTGAGCTGGGAGGCCCTGGACTCCACAGTACCAGGAGTACTGGAAGGCGCTCAGGGGAAGGGCTCAGGATCTTACCTTGGCTTTCCCTGTGCAACGTCTGCCTAAAAAGGTGGGCAGATCATGGCCCCACTTCCAAGTGGGGTTCTCAAGAGTGCTGTTGTCCACAGAGAAGCAGGTGTCACACATATCCATGTCATGGTCAGCGACAAGGTAGGTCCAGCAGTCATCATGTCGGTCCTGGACAGCAATATGATCCCCACAGAAGCATCGATGCACAGTAGGGCCACCTTGTTCTTCTTGGTCTTCTTATGCTACCCAGGACCCGACATGATGACACGAATGAAAAAAGCAAAAAACTAGAAGAAAGGGTTTGGCACCAAACTTAGAGCATTAAACCAAAAAACAGCACCAGAAAACACAGTGCTAGGGGAAAAAAAAAAAACATTGTTGAACTACTACGGCAGTGAACTAAGGAAGCTGTGATGTAGTTTCGAGAACTGAGGGTCCCACAGTGCGCACTCAATGGTGGGAAAAACATAACTGAGGAAGGGAGGGGGCTGGCATCAGTTACTGGCCAACCCACCAGCGTGGCGTTACTATGACTGTCTCGTAAGCAGCGCTGGCACCGACATCGGTCACCTCTTTGACTGCAAAGACTTGTCTCCGCAGGGTCCTAGCACTAGCAGCTTAGACCCAGAGTAACTGAATGGTGAAGATTGATTCTTGGAAGGTCATAGAATTTGTCGGCAGAAAAGGACTGCTTGGCCCACCGAGTCTTATCAAAAAAGAAAAGTTTGAGATGGTCACACTGGGCACAGTAATACCATCCATACAGTCAGGAGACTGGCTGGGGTCATTGGATCTGAAGGATGCCTACCTTCATATTTCAGTCAAGCCTAGCCACAGAATATACCTAAGGCTCAGACTGGGAAAATGTCATTATGGGTTTACAACCATTCCCTTCGGTCTCTCCTAAGCCCCAAAGGTATTCACAAAGCGCCTAGCAGTGGAGGCACCTCACTTAGAGGAAGACAATGTGTGGTGGCTTCTACTCTACCTAGATGACTGGCTAGTCTCATGGAAAACACAGCAAGAGGCAACGTTCTCCATGCAGCAGGTAAGGAGCGCCTTGGAGAATCTGGTATTCCTAATAAATCTGCAGAAGTCTTAAGACAGATGAAGTGCAGGTTCTGGACTTCATAGATGCGGCACTGGATATCCTGCAGTGGAAAGGTTTCCTGGCACAGGAAAAGGTTTCAAATCTGATTGTCAGTGCAGAATCCCTCCCACTGAGCTGCCCAAGGCCTGAAAAAGATTTCCTGCAGCTACTGGGCCTCATGGCCTTATCCACAGCTGCGGTCCCATGGGCCAAATTTTAAATGAGGGTTATTCAGTACCATCTAAGAGGACACTTATCCCAAAGGTCTGATTCACTGTCCAAGATAATGCCAGTCACATAAGTCTCTGTACAAGCACTAGAGTGGTAGAAGGAGGAAAGCAACCTTACAAAGGGTTTTCCTTCCTCCAGCAAGCCCCAACAAAAGTTCTCACAAAAGATGCTTCCTTCTTATGACGGGGTGCCCACCTGGAGGATCTGACAGTAAGTGGCATCTGGAGCCCTCAAGAGACTCAGGAGCACATAAATCTCATCGAGCGTAGGGCAGTACTGCTGACAATGCAATCCCTTTCTCCTCCCAGCTACAAGGTCAGTCTGTCCAAAGATGGAGAGACAACACCACAACATGTACCAGACAAACAAGCAGGGAGGAACAAGCTCCTCACAGCACCTGTGAGGAGCCGAGGTCGGCTTACTCCCTGGACATAGACATCTCTGCAGTATGTCTGCCGGGCAAGGACAATGTGCTGGCAGACTCGCTAGGCAGATCAGCCAGGGAACCCACTCGTGGACATTAGTCTTCAGACGATGGGGTACTCCAGAAATAGATTTCATCGCCCATTTGGAGAACAATCAGCTCCTAAAGTTTTGTTGCAGGCCACCAGTAAGGGGCCCAGTCCCAGAGAATGCCCTAGGATCTGGATTGGACAGGAAAGTTCCTGTATGCCTTCCCACCATTCCAACTCATACAGACAGTGCTCATAAATCTCAGGACGGAGCCAGCAACTGTGATCCTGATAGTCCCAGACTGGGCCAGGTAGGTATGGTACTCAAAACCAGCATTCCACTGAACTACAACCTGATGACTATCTCAGGGCAGAATAACACCCCAGACCTCAGAACACTATGTCTGAGGGCACGGATCTTGAAGAGCTAGAATTCTCTAGTTTGACTCTTGCCAGAAGGAGGTGCTGTGGGTGCTGACGGTTTCTAGAAAACCAGCAACAAGGAAAGCATAATCATCTTAAGTGGAAGAGATTCTCATACTGGTGTGCCCCCAGAAGGATAATACCAATGCAGGCAGGGCTACCTACAGTCCAGAACTACCTGGTACACTTACAGTCCTTGGGTCTGAGACTATCAGCCCTGATGGTACACCTAGTTCCAAAGTGCAGCATGCCTAGGCAAATACTGTATATCTTTGAATAGAATCCGCAGCGTCTATTAAAATTTTGTATTTTGGCCTGCAGCCTATATTTGAGGGTGGATTGTATTCAAGGGTGGCTTGTATTGAAACATCCAATTTTTAACATGTTCAGAATTTGACTAAGTATATTGTAAAAGGTCTACTTCAAAGTAAAACATTCACTAAGAGCAACTTTTTATGAGGATTTAAGAGGGGACTCAAGGCTCACCTAATGGAGCTGAGCATCTTTTTTCTACCGCTAATTCTCCTTAAAAGTCCTCTTAATCGCCACGCCGGCGACCCGTGTTCGGGAACGAGCACAGGTTGTCGGGGGTCGGCGGGGAGGAGATGGATCGAGCGTCCGGAGGACTGCTCTCCATCTCTGGGGTGGGGGGATTCGGGCGGCGGTGCTTGCCTGACCCTAGCGGAGGCTGGGGATGGACAACACGCAGCCGCAGGGGACAGGGGAGGCGGGACGTGGCAGGCGCTTGACTTCAGTGCGCGCGCGCACGAGCGCAGGCCAGACTAGCCGCCAGCGCCATTGCACGCCATGCCCGCCGGGAGAAAATTCGGGGGAAAATGGAGCCGTAGCACAACGTCGTTCCCCGTCGCCATTCCCGGAGGACGCCTCCCTAGCATGGACCCGTTCTGGTGGGTTGAGTCGCTCCCCACCACCCCGCCACGGAGGGTAAGTCGTGGGGTGCTGAAAGGAGGGGGTCTCATGTCCGGGGATGGCGCTGGAGGAACGGCGGAGTGCGGGGGGAGGCTCCTGAGAAATAACATCAGGACAACAAAAAAAAAAGGTCCTCTTAATTATTCAGGGCGATGGGTGAATGCACGCCTAGTATGGTGTTACAGCCACGCTTGATCAGAATTCCACAGTGAATCAACCCCAACGAAATAACGCCTTGAAATAATGGGATTGCAAGTTAGGGATTTGAACTGTGTATTAATGTGAATGTAACTGCACTGTGACTTACGGCTCCTACCACCTCTTTCTGTTAATATGGTGGTCGCTAGTGATTGTCTGCCTTGACTGTGTTCTCTATTTTAATTATACTCAGTTGTCCCAATTGTATTAACCTAAGTCCTCGACTACTATATATTGTACTGTGACAAATTACCTTTTTCATACACTGTAAAATGTCTGTGTATCATTACCTGTAATTAATTCTGGGTCGCCCCTGAAAAAGGGACTGTAATGGTTGCACTGGGTCCACCTGGTTACCAAAATTAAATAAATAAATAAATATGAAATACATTAATGATAATATTTAAAGAGATTAAAATCACAGAGGTGATGCAGCTAAACAGCAGATGGTAAGAAATGTTGTCAGCACACTAGAAGTCCAATCTGAAGTGCTTTATGTAACAGGATTAGAGGTGACAGCTAATATTCTACGGCGGCTTTTATTAAAATGTTTTACTATGGCCTGGGGCTTATATTCGAGGACGGCATCTAATCGAAGAAATACAGTAATCAAGCCACAGACATGACACTCCCTGATGAAGGTGGTTTGCAGAAGCACTGGGGTCTTTTGGCCCTTGCTCGGCTCCAGCTATCACTACAGTAGATTTCAGCAGTTGCAGTTTTCATCTGAATTTTATGTTTGTGGCTCGATTATTTGCCTAGAAGTGCTGCACTTTGGAAATGTTTGTACGTTTTTGGGCTGGCTGCCCTTTCTCAGCACCAACCCCACACTGTTCTTCGCAGTGGCTACCTCTGGACCTGTTGATAGTACACCTGGCAGCTGCGTCTACATATCGCCAGACAGAGTCCTTGGCCTCAGAACCTATTCTTAAAAAGTTTTTTTTAAAAGGGCCTTAATCACCTGTATCCCGCTGTAAGGGACACAGTGTGACGGGGTTGACTAGGACCCTGTCCCAGTTATGGAGAGTTTGAATGCAGGGATCTGTTCAGTTCTTTCCTTTCCTGTCTCTTGTCTGTCTGGATGCGCAACCAAATTTTACTTTGGGACCTAGGATTTGATCACCCCGATAGTCTTGCAATTCTTTGCCTCTCACCGTCTCTCTACCCTCACTTGCTGTTCTGTCTTTTCCTCCCTTGCATATCCGCTGGTTTAAAAATATATGCAAATCATTATGTGGAAATGTAACTGATATTAGGATCTCTGTTTAAAATTATATAGTGTTACTGTTGAAATGTATATAATTATACTTTGAGATGATTGCAAAGCAAAAACTGTATATAGTTATACTGTTGAAATGACTGCAAGGCTATTTGGAACTCAACGGGTTAACCTGAAATGCAATTTTTAAGCCTTCTGTAGAAGCTGTGGAGAAGGGGCCTCAGTTCTGGAACACTGTGTTCTAGCTGCACCTGCCTGAAATTTACAAGAACACTTTGGAAAAAAAAAAAACAGGATGCTTGTTAAGAGGGGGGATGCAAGGACTTATAAAGACAAAGCTGCAACTGCTTGCAAGAGACACAGAGATTGAAGGAAAACTCAGATGGATCTTCTCTGTTTATTCTGCCTTTGTAAATAGTTATTCTGAACAATTTTTTTTATGTTACTGCTAGTACCAATAAATACTTTTTGCAAATTCTACAACTGCTCCTGGTTTTTCATATGCTTCCTGACCTGTGCCTCCACGACACACAGGACCTGAACATCTGTCTTGTGTAGCTGATGGGGCGCCTTTTGGGCCTAAGGTCATAGCTGACTTAAAATATGTCACATAGAAAACAGTCTTCCTGGTAGCCACAACATCTGCCAGGAAGGTAAGCGAAATGCAAGCCTTCTGTACAGATTCAGTCTATATCCAAACTACATAATCTTCCACATGGATAAAGTAGTTCTTCGACCAATGGAAGTTCCTACCCAAAGTGTGTCATAATTCTACTTAAACCAGTCAATTACCCTACTTGTACTCTATCCTGAACATTCCAGTAGAGGTAAGCATAAATTGCACTATCTGGATGTAAAAAGGGCACTAGGTCACTACATGGACCAGACAAGGGATGTCAGGTCCTAGAGTACACAACTTTTTGTGATCTATGGAGAGACTGGCAAAGGTAAGCCAGCAGCTACGAAAACCCTCCCCTGTTGGATAGCTTATAAAATTTCTTAACATGTACTGCAGGGTACTGGAATCTCCCACTGCTGCAGCCCTGCTCTGGTATCAGCAGCAAGGGATTCTGGGATTTGTAGTTACAGAAAATATCTGCTTGGAAGTTAGCAGAATTAGTATGATAAAGCCTACCATGCAGGTAAAAATGTTTCTACACACAAAGTGCACACTGAGTCCAGCTCTACACTTGGGTATGGGGCTTTTCATGCTGACAGTTCCCATTTAGAAACAGGAGATCTTAGAATGGCAACCTACTGTGGGTAAGAACATAGTTCAGGCTCCATGCCATCTCAGTCCTGGACTTCTCATGTGAGGAGAGCAGGAGTGCCAAACTGTGCCAGCTGAGATGGGAGGGCTGTGAAATGGGCACCTGGCCACCAGAAACTGGGTTGAGACTGTCACTATAAATTTCACACAGGCTACCAAACGGATGCCAAAAGAAAATGATTTTGGTCGCTGTTAACCCGGGCCAGACTGGAAACACTGGCCTAGGGTATGAAATGCCGCACAATCCATTCCAAGTCTATGGAGTCATTTAGTCCCTGCATGATGGTATCACTCTAACAAGCACAGTCAAGCGTTTGATATGGGCAGAAAAGGGAAATAAGTTTAAAATATCTGTGGGGTTTATTAGGGATGTAACATGGGACAGCAAAAATTTCATATTTTTTCTGGTAATTAAATGTGGCAGGACTCTCTGTTCTTTAAGGGATTACCACTGTGAAGTATCTTGCTGTTCTTGGCATTGTGCATGGGAGGAAAGGGTCAGAAGGGTAATCACATTGTTCAGTTAACACCTGGATCCTGTACTGCTTCGGATTTTCCAGTTTCCCCCACCCCATGTCTACGATGTCAGCCCTGAAGAGAAATGGCACAGCAGTGCTGAACACACCACCCGACTGATCCTCACTGCAAGGGAAAATCCTTCGTTTTACAACTCTGAAGCCCACTTTCTTACATTGAGTGAGTACCCTACCACATTCCGTGCTAGGACGTTGGCTCAATGATCAGCAAACCTTGTGAACACGCAGCACACACACGTTTCTAGTTTTCTCAGCTTGCCTCTAAAAAGTGATAGAGTGTCCCACAGTTTGCTCACCCTTTCCTAAATTCTAAGGGAGAGCGTCCCACATTCGGGTGATGAGAGGTCGAGAGGTTGATAAGACCACAAGGGGGCATAGTGACAAACTGGTGGGGGGGGGGGAGAGAGCTCAAGAAGGAGGTCAGAAGATGCTCCTTTACAGAATGAGTGGTGTCAGGGTGGGATGAGCTCCCATATGAGGTAATCAATCAGGAGACATGGGGGGGTTTCAGGAAGAAGTGGGACAGGGTGAAGGAGAGAGTCTGGGTTGGTAGGGAGGGGAGCGGGGTCCACTGCAATCTCTACAGCAGGGGCACCGCAATCGAGCAGATTCAACAGGCCAAAAAGGCCTTCTGTTGGTTAATTCGTATGTTTGAGAGGTGTGGTGAGAATAAGGATGTCACAGACAGTTTCATTGTATACCTTGCTATTAGAAGTCAAAGTATTTATACTGTGGGCAATTTCTGATGCAGTGATAATCATGGTTCTTGGCTTACTCCAGTTTTTAAAGCCTTTCAACTAATTTTTGGGCCGACAGTCCCTTCTACAACAACTCTCCCCGGCACAAGAATCTGAGGAGACTTTTTTGTACAAAGATGACTACTTCTATAAATACAGGTTACTCACCTGTAACAGGAGTTCTAGGAATGGTATATGTTGTTCATCCACACTGTCTGGCAGGTTCCTTGCCGCTTTAAATCTTGCCGGAAGGTCTTCAAGCTGGCTCCTCCCACCCACCCGGGTGGTAAAACTCTCGGCTCCGCCCCATGACGCCAGATCTGCCCGCTGGAAGCTCTGTATTAAAGCGCCGGGCCGAGGTTAAGAGTCAGGATGAACAACATATACCATTCCTAGAACTCCTGTTACAGGTGAGTAACCTGTATTTCTAGGGACATGGATATGTTGTTCATCCACACTGTCTGGCAGACTCCTAGCAGTTCTCCGGGAGGAGTGAGGCAAGGCGCACACCCCCTACTTAGGGAATAAAGACTGGAGAACCGAGGCCCCAAAACCAGCATCCCGGCGTGACTCAAGGTCGATGTGGTAATGGGTAATAAAGGTGTGTGCTGACTTCCAGGTAGCAGCCCTGCAGATTTCCTGGATAGGGACGTCCCTGGAAGCAGCCACCGATGCAGCAGTATGATCGGGTAGAATAAGCTCTTATCCCTCTGGGAGGCTCCATGCCCGCCAACTTATAGCAGAGATCTATGCAGGAGGTGACCCACCTGCCTATCGTCCGCTTGGCTGCAGGTCTGCCAGGTCCGCTTCAGCGTAGGTGACAAACAGCTGGCTAACCTCTCCCGATTTCAGCGTCGCGCGCCTTATAATAAGTGAGCGCTTCTAGGGTCCAAAGTATGGAGCCTGTATTCGGCCTCCGAGGTCTGACTGGGGTAGAACACCGGCAGAGTCAACACCTGGTTAAGGTGAAACTCCGACACCACCTTCGGAAGGAATTTCGGGTGGGGGCGCAGGACAACCTTGTCCCTGTGGAAGACCAGGTAAGGAGACTCAATGCAGAGCGCCTGGAGTTCTCCCATCCTTCTGGCTGACGTGATAGCCACCAAGAAGGCGGTCTTCCACGACAGGTGAGAGAGTTCACACCTGTGCATTGGTTCGAATGGCTTGCCCATGAGCTTTGCCAGTACCAGCTGTAAATCCCACAGAGGTGGAGGTTCTCGCACCAGAGGGGAAATGTGATCAAGGCCTTTGAAAAAGTGCCAGACCACCTTCTCCTGCGCCACCGACTGCTCCCCGGCCCGCGCCCGGTAGGCAGAGATGGCTGCCAGGTGCACCTTTAGGGTCGTCGACCTAAGCCTTGACTAGAAAGGGACCATAAATAGTCCAAATGCTTGCCAAGGAACAGGAGGAAGGGTCCAAGCCCTTACTCCTGACACCAAATGGAAAATCTCTTCCATTTGAAGGCATAGCATTTCCTGGTCGACTCCTCACGGGACGCCTCAACAACATTGAGGACCTCGCGGAAAGACCCAAGGCCTGGAACTCTAGCCGCTCAGGAACCAGGCCGTCAGGTGCAGGGATTGAAGGTCCGGATGGAACACCTTCCCTGATTGACTGAGAGCAGGTCCGGGCGAGCTGGAAGCTGCCTCGGGAGCCTGGAGCTGAGGCTGAGGAGATCTGGTACCTGAACTGGAGCGGGCCAGTCTGGGGCTATCAGAATCACCTGCACCTTGTCCCTCCTTGTCTTGAGAAGCACCTTGTGAATCAAGAGAAATGGGGGAAAGGCGTAAAAGAGGCCCGGGTCCACAGCCTCGAGAAGGCATCCCCCTGCAGCGAGCCCTGCTGAGGGGGGCCGGGCATGAAACAGCCTCTGCTTCACATTCTCCCTGGAGGCAAACAGGTCCACCTGAGGTGTGCCCCAGTGGGAGAACAGATCTTGTACACCTCCGCAGGAGAGACCACCTGTGAGATGCAGTCCCATCCGCTCAGGGCATCGGCCAGGGTGTTGGAGGCCCCGCCATATGAATGGCTAGGAGATCCGCCTCCAGGCTGCGCGACGAGTGACCAAATGAGGAGTTCCTTGCATAGAAGCATGGAGCGCGGCCCCGCCTGGCGGTTCAGGCAGTACATGGTCGTGGTATTGTCCGTCTGGACTCGGACCACTTGACCCCTGAGAAACGGAGCAAAGGCGGTGAGAGCTAGGCGGACCGCCCGGAGCTCCAGCAGGTTGATGCGGCATTGGGACTCCCACGGGGACCAGAGGCCGTGCACTCGGTGTTCCCCCAGATGGGCACCCCAACCAATCAGACAGGCATCGGTTGACAGAGAGACCCCTGCTCGGCGGATAAACGGGATGCCCTCCTGCAGATGGGATGGAACGTCCACCACTGAGAGTTGCTCACATCTCCTGGGTCACTATCACTAGCTGGTCCAATGGATCGCAGCGCCAGACCACCGGCTGGCCAGTCCTCACTAAAGGGCGAGGTGACCAGCGTGCCCAACGGACCACGCGGTACAGGCCGCCATGAGACCCAGGAGGCGCAGGAAGTCCCGGGCAGGCGATTGCCCAACCAGAAATGATTGGGCAATGAGGCAAGAACTCGGCCCTGTCCGCCGGGAGCCAGGTTTGCCTCAAGACGAGCTGCCCCATGAACAGGATCATCTGTTTCGCTCGAGTCTGGACATGGCCCGTTGATGAGAAGGCCGACTTGAGAGCAAACCTGAGGCCAGATCTCTGACCGCTCCACCTCCCTGGCTCGAGGGGGCTGCTATCAGCCAATCGCCCAGGTAAGGTACACTCCGGACCTCTTGGCGCCAAGGAATGCTGTCACCACTGCCATGCATTTGGTGAAGACCCTGGGAGCTGGAGATAAGTCAAGGGCATGGCTTGAATCGAGAGGATCCTCCGCCGAAAGCGGAGGAATCTCCGTGACGGACGGACAGGGACGTGAAAGAACACGCCCTGTAGGTCCAGAGAGCAGAACCACACGCCGTGTTCCAGAGATGGTGTTCTCGCGCCGAGTGACCATTCTGAAGGTCCGAGACCTTAGGAACTTGTTCAGGTCGTAGGCTCGAGAATGGGTGCCAGCCTCGTCTGCTTTCGGAACCAGGAAATACCTGGACACGAACTCGGGTTCTAAAGGGGGTCCTCACCTCGTGATCACCTCCTTTTGAGGAGGAGTGATGCGTCGGCTCGACGAGCCGCCAGTGAGGCTGCGACTCGAGGCTCCCGAGGTGCGACGTGCCCTGCGGGCGGGCCTGCCTCGACCCCAGAGGTAGGCTTTTCCCACCACCTCTCAGTACCCACCTGTCCGTGGTAACAGCGGACCAGGCGGAAAGGAAGTGTCTGAGCTGCCTCTTCACTTGGGGAACCAGGGTGAGGTGACAGGATGAGCTACACCCTCAGCCCGGCCACTGGGCAGGCTTGGAGGAGGACCGGTCGAGGACCCTCCTGGGCTTTTACCTCCCTGCTTCCTGTTGAGGAAGCAGATGGCTTGGGTTTGGGATGCCAAGCTCGAGCCTGCTGGCCCTGACGTTGCTGGGTCAAGGCCATGGGCTTATAAGGACCTAAAGGGCTTAGGGCTGTGGCTTGCAGCCTTTGTCCTTCTGGAGCGGAAGAGACTGAGTCCACAGGGCATTAGACTTCTCGATCCTCTGCAGGTGACCTTCCACCCCAGGGTCAAGAGGTCAGTCCCACAAAGGGAACATCTGCCAACTTGTGCTGGGCATCCGAGGTAAGGGTGATATCCTCAGCCAAGCCCGACGACGCATGGCCACTGCAGCCGCCACAGACCTGGCATGAGTCCCCGACGTTCAAAGCAGTCTGGAGCTGCTGTTTGACCACTGCCCTGTTCTCTGGTCCCGCACCTGCCTGACCATAGTCTGCAGATCCGTGGGAAGATGAGGGACAACCTCATCCAGGAGCCCAACAGGCGTGGAGAAAATGCCATGAGGACGGCCGAACTGGCCTGACGGGCGCTTAGAGAGGACGAGCATAGACTTTTCGCCCGCATAATCCAATTTCTTGATTCCTTGTCGGGAGGTTTGTCTAACCTCATGCTCGGCACGCTGGAAAACGCTGTAGTAACCAACCCCTTGGCCGAGGGGTGTTCCAAAACCGGATAGGAACCTGTAGGGACTGTGATACTTCCTGGCCATTCCTGGCCAAGGCGTAGGGCAGGAAGCAGGACGCTGCTGCAGTTCCAAGGCCGGACTCACTATGGCTTTCGGCCACCGGAAAGGCCTCCGAGGAGAATCGTCCAGAATCTCCGTGAGGGGATACCTGGCCTGCTCAGAACGGGTTCGAGCTTCATCCCGTGGACCCGAGATGAGCCAAAGCAACCCTAAGAAGGACGTAAGGTCTCATCGTCCACTGACTGCCCTTCCTGAGGACTCCAAGTCCATGCGCTTGGAGAAGAGGGAGGAACCATCATCGGACTCAAAAGAGTCCTCAAAGAGCTGCCTCGGGCCTGAGCCACCCTCCACCTGCCGAGGTTTATCGGGAGTGAGGGTGACAGACAGCCTATGGGGCAAACCCAAGGCCATCCGAGAATTTTTGGTCGGAGCCCCAACCAATGGCTGTGGAGGCGGAGGTTCCACCCAGAATGTGGGCAGCTGAATTGGTCAACAACTGGCCTGGGAACAGGGCCTCGGCTACAATGAGGGGGTTGTTTCGCCGCCCGTGACAGCCACTTTAATGGCCGGGAAGACCACTGGGCCGGCTTGCCCCCGTCAAAAGGAGCTGTTGCTACATGAGTTCCTCGCATTCGAGGCACCTCTTGCGCCAGCCTCCCCGTCCGAGGAAGAGGAAGAGCTGAGGCGCGCTTTGCCGCTGGTGCCGAGACCGCCGGCGGCGCGGGATCGGTTGGACCACGAGGATGTCCGAGACCGAGACCGAGAGTTCGACCAGGCCGAGGAAGGCGAGGAGAAGCTGTCAGAATCGGCACTCTTCGCTCTCGGATTTATCCCATCAAGGCCCGGAACCGAGACACAGACGAGCCGACGGGATCCTCAACTCCACCAGGGGAACCGGGAGAGGGCGCTTCAGCTTCTCCAGTCGACAAACCGCCTAACGGGTCGCGAGAAAATCTCACCGCTGGCCGACGGAGTCTCGGTCAACTGGCCTGACGGGACACCGTGAAGCCAGTGGCTGAAGCTGAGGGGTCGACCAGGCCGACTGTCGGCAAGAAGGGAGGGGATCTTTCCCGCCCCAAGAGCCGCCATCGGAGAGACTTACTTTTGCTCTTTTGACCTGGAAAAGGTCCCGACAGGTTGGACCTCACCTTCGCCGAGAGGGCCGACAAAGCTCCTTAAAAAAGCAGTCGGTACGCAGGCACCGAGAGAGAGCGATTTCAATGCTGCAGCTGAGGTAGAAGCTGCCCGCGCTGCTCTCCTTCTTCGAGGGCGATCATCTGCTCGAGCTGATCGCCGAGTCACCGCCATGACACCGCCAACCGGGCCTCTTTAGATTTCACCGTGGAATTCTTTCTCGGGCGCCCTAGTTGTAATCGGCAGCACGGGTCTTCAAGGACGAGGTCGAAAAAGAAGAGCACAAGTCGCAGGCCTGCGGGTCGTGGCTCAAGGCCCAGGCAGTAGACGTACGGGAGTGAGGATCCGCCCTACACCTTCTGCCCGCATATGGGCACCTCCGAAACCGAGTCGATTTGTCCATCGCAGTCACGAGGAGAAGAAGACCAAGTCTTTTTAGCAAAACTTTTGATTTCAACTTTCAAGAATTACGAACCAGTCTTAAACGCAGAGCGTTAAGGAGGGAACCTGAGCTTCCAAGCGGTAAGGAAGATCTGGCATCATGGGGCGGAGCCGAGAGTTTTACCACCCGAGTGGGTGGGAGGAGCCAGCTTGAAGACCTTCCGGCAAGATTTAAAGCGGCAAGGAACCTGCCAGACAGTGTGGATGAACAACATATCCATGTCCCTAGAACACAGTATTATGACAGCCATGGTATTACATGTAACGGTTATCATATTGTCAAAATTTCAAACCGTGACATCCCTAGATGATGCAACCCGCAATGTGCCATCTCTAGTGCCCTCAGTTCGTTACCAATTAGAATGTCTCCATCTTGTGCTAAAACCTACCATAACCACTTGTATTGTCCTGCTCTCCAACTTTAACAAAAATAGTTTATATAGTAACAAAAAAAAAAAAAAAAAAGGCTCCATTTATGGTTTTACATCAAGGGACTGAGCTGGCCCACTGCAAGGTCCAAATGCACTACCTCACAAGACTCCCCGGACTAGGACCAGTCTTAGGACTTCTACTGTGAAACCAGTACAGTAGCATGAGTGGCACAGCGAAGGAAGGCAGCATGGGAGACAGGGTGCTAACTGCTATGAACAAGAAAACACTCCTTGTCTGCCAATTAACAGAGATACAGGGGTATCTGCAGAGTAGGCTGCTGCATGCCTTCCTTTCCTGATCGGAGGGAGTGGCACAGAGGAAGTTAAAATTCTCCAGAAGAGGGGCCCAAAAAGGGTAAAATGATGAAAAATAATGAGGCTGAATAAGGAACAACAGAAAGCCCAGTCACCAATGCTGCAAGAGGCCCTGGTATCAAGGCAGTGCCATGCATAGTGCCGGATCCGTGACGCACAGTAAGTGCTCCTTCCCACTGCAGTGGTATGACAGGAGAAGAGAGACTCCTGTGAACCAGGGATGCAGCAAACATTAGGTATGTCACGTATGAAATTCTGACAGTATTGCAACAGTCACATATAAACCTGTAACACTGTTATCTGGCATATCGCAGTAGTATGGAAGAAAAAATTACTCACCATAGTAATGCTGTTTTTTCTAATGGAGTCTTGCTGTATTCAGACATAATGCAGTTAGCCCCAGCACTTTAACTGCCCCGGAGAGGAAAGAGTTAACTCTATGCAGAAGCATAGAACGCTGAGCTCGAGCTCGGTTTTCAAACCTGTGTCTGTGGTACTTCCCAGTGTAACCGTCAGATTCTTACGAGCTAACTAACTAGTAACTAAAGTATGGAAATTGTTCAAATATAGCCAAAGGGCAAAACATAGCTTCTTGGGCCTCAAAAGACTCAAGTCGAGAACCCAAGAAGGAAAGGTAGTGACAATATTTAGTAAAACACCAGAAAAATAATAACATCTACCCCACCCAAGAGGGAGGGTACAAGGTACACCCCTGAGGTGCAACACTGTACCTGCCAGCCCACTTCCCAAAACCAGGTTCTGAGAGGGGAGGGGAGGTCTGAATACAGCAAGACTCCATTAGAAGAAACAACATTACTATGGTGAGTAATTTTTTCTTCAAACAACATGAAGTCTTGCTGTATTCAGACATAATACAGACTACCAAACAGTTCCCTATGGAGGAGGGAATGTAGAACCTACTTTGGGAAGAGGCTCTGCAGTACTGCTGTACCAAACCTAGCATCACTCCTAGCCTGGATGTCCAGTGAGTAATGCTTGGTGAAAGTATGTACTGTTTTCCAGGTGGCTGCTTTACACATCTCTAATGAAGGTATATCTATGGCTGCAGCTAGAGAACCAGCTGTACCCCTGGTCGAGTGAGCCCTCAGGCCTGAAGGGGGCGTCCTACCCAATTTGTCATAACAAAATTATATACAAGAAACGATCCGCCTGGCAATAGTTGTCTTAGTGGCAGGCTTACCCTTTCCCCCTTCACCATAAGTGAGAAACAATTGAAGACAGTCATTTCTATGTGCCCTAGTATGCTCAATATAGTACCTAAGGGCCCTCTTAACATCCAGACTATGTAACCTTCTTTCACTTGAAGAAGAATGGTCAATGAAAAACACAGGGAGAGATACAGACTGGTTCAGATGAAAATCTGAAACCACTTTGGGCAAGAACTTCCTACTGGTTCTGAGGACTACTTTGTTCCTATGGAAGGGGGTGAAGTCAGGTTCCACTGACAGAGCCTGTAACTCACTAATCCACCTGGCAGAACTAATAGCTACCAGGAACACAGTTTTCCAGGTCAATATTTCAATTCGGCCGAAGCCAGAGGTTCAAACGGTGGCTGCATTAGCTGAGCTATGCAGACATTAAGGTCCCAAGGCGGAGTGGGCTCCCTAAAGGGAGGGTTCATGTGAACCAGACCTTTGAAAAACTTTCTGAAAACAGTGTGAGATGCCAGAGAAGAGCCCTTCCCTGCAGACAGGAATGCAGAGACAGCTGCTAGATGAACCTTCAGAGTGGCAGGCCTAAGGCCTAAACCACTGAGATGAAGTAGATAGTCTAAGGTTGTGGAAATGTCTGCAGAATCAGGCAGGATGCCTTTCTGAGAGCACCAAATACTGAACATTTTCCATTTGGAGTTGTAAGTTTTTCTAGTGGACAGTTTCCTAGAGACCTTCAGAATATCCAGAACTCCCTGAGAAAGATGTAGAGCTGCATATTCTAACTCTTCAAGAGCCAGGCCTTGAGATGGAGAGACTGGAGATTGGGGTACCAGATCCGCCCCTGGGAGAAGGACAGGAGATTGTATGTCCTGGGCAGAGACAGGGGACGTGACACTGACAAGGACAGCAGTAGAGGATACCAAGGCTGTCTGGCCCAATCTGGAGCCACCAGTATCACTGTGCAGGGTTGAGTCCTGATCTTGATCAGAACTCTTAACAGCAGAGGGAAGGCATAGAGAAACCTGCCCTTCCAGTCCAAAAAGAGAGCATCCTAGGGAACCGTCCCCGGGACTGGAGGTCTGCAACAAAACAGAGGAAGTTGCAGATTGTCCGGTGCTGCAAAGAGATCTATCACTGGAGAAGATGACCTTCAGTATGTGAGGATCCAGGGACCATTCATGGTGTCCTTGTGAAATTCTGCTCAGAACATCTGCTAGTATGTTGTCCTTCCCTGGAAGGTGAACTGCTAACAGAGAAGTCTGAAGAGAATAGGCCATAGACCACAGCTTCATGGCTTCTGTGCACAAGGCTAAGGACCGAGTGCCTCCCTGCTTGCTGATGTACCACATTGTGGTGGTGGTGTCCGTTCTGACTTGGACCACCTTGCCCTTGTCTGAATCCGCGAAGCTCTGCAGGGCTAGGAAAACTGCCCTGAGTTGCAGGAGATTGATATGAAGGAGAGACTCCTGTGGAGACCAGAGCCCTTGAGCTGTCAGGGCTCCCAGGTGGGCTCCCCACCCTAGGAGAGAAGCATCTGTAGTTAAAACTACTGATGGGACTTGAGGGAGAAATGGAACCCCTTGTCTGAGGTTGTCCTGGTCCAGCCACCACTGGAGAGCTTGGACCAGAGTCTAAGTCACTGGAATCAGTTTGGTAAGTGAATCCTTCTTTTGAGACCAAAAAGACCTTAGAAGAAACAATGTCCCTCATCTGGAACCTTGTTCCCTGCACCACTGCCGTGGAAGCTGCCATGTGGCCCAGGAGCTGGAGGAACTGTCTTGCTGGGCGAGAGACCCGAGGTCGAAAGGAGGAAGCGAGATCCACTAGGGCCTTTACCCTTGCCAGGGGAAGGAAGGCTTTTGCTTGTACAGTGTCCAACACTATGCCTATAAAGGTGAGAAGTTGAACTGGTTCGAGTACAGACTTTGGAAGACTGAGAAGACCCAAGGAGCTGAGTAGGTCCTGGGCAGTTTGAAGAGCTGACTCGACCTGTAAATAAGACTGACCCATTAACAGCCAGTCGTCCAGATACGGAAAG
This sequence comes from Neoceratodus forsteri, assembly GCA_016271365.2. Taxonomy (NCBI): domain Eukaryota; kingdom Metazoa; phylum Chordata; order Ceratodontiformes; family Ceratodontidae; genus Neoceratodus; species Neoceratodus forsteri. Next base: position 38,524,280 of record CM028132.1, on the reverse strand, counting down.
ATGGTGATACCCTGTCTTCTGAGGTAAGCCACCACTACTGCAAGGCACTTTGTAAACACCCTTGGAGCTGATGTTAGACCGAATGGCATGGCTCTGAATTGGTAATGGCCTGAAGGCAACTTGAACCTGAGGTATTTTCTGTGGGAGCAACTGATAGGAATATGGAAGTAGGCATCCTTGAGGTCCAGAGATGCTAGCCAATCCTCTGGCCTTTGAAAGGGAAGGATTATTGCCAGAGTTACAGATGTGTCTGTTCAGATACCTTAGGTCTAAGATGGGTCGCCACTCCCCTGTTTTCTTTGGGGTAAGGAAGTACCTGGAATACAGTTCTTTTCCCTTGTGCTGAGTAGGAACCTTCTCTATAGCTCTGAGAGCTAGAGGAGAGGAAACCTCTGCCTCTAGGGCAAGGGTTTCTGAGACTGATGCAGGTGGAAAAGACTTGGCCCTTCTTTTTGGAATTTTTTTGAAGTTGAGGGCCAGTCGCTGGCTTACTACTTCCAGGACCCACTTGTCTGAGGTCACAGACTTCCAGGCCTGGAAGTAGTAAGCCAGCATGCCTCCTACTGGAACTGGGGAGTCGACTCGGGCTGACACATCAGGGTGTCTGCTTGGCAGGAACCTTAGACTGAGAGGAGGAGGGAGCAGCCTTGCTCATCCCCCTCCTACCCCTCCCTCTGAAGAACCCCCTCTGTGGGAAGGGAGAGGAGGCCTGGGCTTGGTAAAAAGGCCTTTGAAAGGGTCTGCCCCTGACCCTAGACTGCTGCTTGTGCGGAGTGGCTTGCCTTTCCTTGGCCTGTGCACTCCTGTACGAGGTCCTATATTTATCCATTTTCTTCATGTAAGCCTCTGTCTGCTCCCCAAACAGAGAGTTACCTACTACAGGAAAATCCATGGCCTTAGTCTGGGTATCCTGTGAAAGGCTAGTACATCTGAGCCAAGCATGTCTTCTGAGAGCCACAGATGTAGCCATGACTCTAGATGCCACATCATTGGAGTCCACAGCAGCATGAAATTGCATTTTGGATGCCTCAGTTCCATCAGCAGCCACCACCTCCAGCTCCTTGGCTAGCTGGGGAGAGGCCTGTTTAGCCAGTTCCAGAACCGTGTCCCATCTGGATTTCTGGTACCTGGCTGTGTAGGCCATATAAGTAGCCTGCCTGAGTCCCACAGAGGATGCCAAATACTGTTTTTTGGCCATGGCAGCCACTTTCCTGGAGTTCTTATGGGGTGAAGCCAAAGGAATGTTAGCCCTGTCACAGGCTGCAGCCTGCACTACCCCAACATGGCTGCAATGACTACTGAGGAACTCCGCAGCTGGGCCTGATAACAAATACCTCCTGTCCATTCTCTTATCCACAGGAGGTACTGAATTAGGGGTTTGTAAAATTTTGTGTGTCTGTTTCCCCAAAGATTTATGAAGAGGGATAGACAGCTTTTTGGACTCTGGGATGTCCATCATTTCCACAAAAATCAGGCTCTTCATCCTCCTCTGCTGCTTCAACCAAGGGAAGCTGCAGGGTTTGTGCCACCTTTTTGTAGAACAAAAAATGTGAAGGGGGCTCAGAGAGCCTGGGAGGAGAGACACCTGAGGGCCTGTCTGGGGAGATGTCCGGTTCAATGAGCACATCCAAACCCCCTTCATCGTCATCATCATCGCCATCACCGGGATAGTCTTCATCTCCCTCCCACTCCTCATAATAAGCATCTGGGTCATAATCTGGAGGAGATGGATCGGCATACTCCGAGCGCCGAACCGGCGGTATCAGTTCAGACGGAACAGGTCTAAGCGATTGGACAATACTAATCACTTTGGTTATTTCGTCCGCGGTTGGAGAGTGGGATACAGGATCCGAACCGGCCGACTTGCACTTTTTCTTTGACGGAACCGACCCCTCGGGGTCAGCTCTCCTTTTGCCCAAGGAGGTATCGCCTAGGTCAGTAGGCACCTCCTCAGGATCGCCACAACCGAACCGGGCTGGCCATCCAGATCTCACGGACTTCTCGGCCTCCCTTCCTTCAGCCTACTCAGTCTTTTATCTAGAGTGGTTTTAGGAAAGTTCTTACAGATTTGGCAGTCTGACTTGAGGTGGTCAAACCCCGGACAATAAACACAGATGACGTGGGGGTCGGCCTTAGCAAAGGCCCCCCCACACTCAGTACAGTGTTGAAACCCAGTGGGGTCGGTTTTCTTCTTGGGTTTCTTAGACATGGCCAACCTAACAAATTACCCTATAGAAGCTTTCAAGCCAGGTAATAAGCAACCGATAGGTTACAAACCGTGTCACGGGCTTTTTAAAAGAACCAGCAAAAGTCCGGTTCTTTTAAAACCGATCAGTACCGGAACACCACACTAATCCCAGAAAGAGAAAAATTTTACAAAGTTGGTTTCAAACCAACCGGAAAGAAACTGAAGAAAGACAATTTCCACTCTTTTTAGCAAAATAAAACACAGTCACTACACCTATCTACATACTACCTGTACTGTAGACAGAGGCTGGAAATCTGAAAATAACAAAAATATGCGGTTTAAACCGAACACTTTATTTTTCTTTTACCGAGCAGAGGAAATCTCCGGAGCGACTTCACTGTTAGGCGGAGTAAAGAATCTGATGGTTACACTGGGAAGCACCACAGACAGAGGTTTGATAATCAAGCTCGAGCTCAACGTTCTATGCTTCTGCATAGAGTTAACTCTTTCCTCTCCAGGGCAGTTCAAGTGCTGGGGCTAACTGTATTATGTCTGAATACAGCAAGACTTCATGTTGTTTGAAGGAGACATTTTGGCACAAACAAGGTTCCTGAAATTTGCATTTGGGGGGAGCTGGCATGGAAGGGACAGTTGCTCCCCTCTAAAAAAAAATGATAAAACAAACCACCAGAAAAAGCTTGGCTGTAAGGCCTAAAAACCTTGGTATATCATGAATCGTGTATCTGGTGTTATTGGAAATTCCATAGTTTCAATACCATGGCTTCTAATACCGCTATATACCATGAAATTAGTATATAGTGACATCCTTACCAAGGGTACAACAGAAACCATTTTATGGATGGAGATGAGTCTTGGTGTTCAGTGTCCTTCCTCACCAATGAAACAAGCTGCAACTACTGGTACCTCTAGACCCAGAATTCATGCACAAAAAATACCTTAGATGTCCAAGACAAATCATTTGGCAACTGCCCCTTTTCCTCCTCTACATCGCTTCTTGGCCCAGCCTTCCCAGAAGCCTCCTTAGTCTTAAGGAAGGGGTCATCCTCCTTCTGCTTTATTCTGCCGCCCTTCGCCCTATAGTCTGCCAGCATCCTGGCCAGGCAATTGCTACTGTTGAGATGATCTATTATCCTAGTGTTAAGCAGCTCATGGGATGGAAGAACATGCAAGAACTTTGGCTGGACGCTCCCATTCATGCCTTGAAGGCCTGTCACGTCCTTCAGCAGCTGCTTCTTTCTCCTGCAGTCCAGATCTCTGAACTCCTTGTGGAGCAGGGGAGACAGATAGACCTGCTCAGGAAAGTAATCTCGGGTCGGACATTTCATCCCTTTCCCTGTCAGAAGGAAAGGCTCTTTGAATGATATGAATGGTGATATGCACAGAGTGACATCCTTCAGTTCTTGCTTGAAAGCCATTGAGAAAGACTTGAGCCTGTCCTCAGAGGAAGTAACTTGCTCAGTCACGTACATTCCTGTGTCATCCTGCAAGGGGTCTCGGAAGAGTCTCGGTTGCGTTTCACATTCCTGGGTATGCCTAATGTCAGGTTCACTTAGTACAGACAAACTTTGTTCATTTTCAACAAATCCCTGGCATGGATGTGGGTCTGCCTGTTGCTGGTCAGTCTCAAGCAACAGTATGTCAGATGAAAACAAGAGATGCTGTGCTGGCACAACTTCTGGCTTGTCCGCTTTCGTTTTTTCTAGTTCCTGTGGGACAACAACGGGAAGGGCATTTTTAGCCATCTGACATTCTTCGCTGAAGAATACGCTCTGAATAAGATGGTTTAGGCCATCAGCAGAAATTGATTCAGCTACTGCAGGCAACTTATCCACTGAGACGTCCATCTCTTTAATGACGGCATTGACCTCTTCACTGAAGAGAACTTGTTTCCCGGATTGGGGTGCCTCACTATCGATAAAAGAGTGGAAGGATCCACTTTTGCTCAGAGTCGGGGGCATGGCAAATTCATCCATGAGAAAGGAGAGCTCCAGCTGGGAGTGGTAGGCAATGAGGATCATGAAGATGAGAATTTCCTTGACACGGGCCAGTTCGTATTCTGAAGCCCCCCTTAATTTGATGGTGCAACCCAGATGCTGGGAACAGCCTTCGAAAAACATCAGGGTTTTTGTCTTATCTAAGAAAAAAAAGACCAGAAGTAAGTGTGCAGTAGAAACCAAATTACCAGAGTCATACTAAATTTTTTATTATGTTTATGTATAGCATATATGGTGAGTTACCATAAAATTCATTTGATTTTTTTTTAATGTTCATTTCCACATAAACTTAGAATGTTCTACAAGCAAGATCTGTTTCTAACTGAACCTATCCTGCAAGCTCGGAATTCTAACTCCAGGCATTTGCAGCCTTATTATCAGTGAATTCAAACATCACAAAGCTGTGACAGAGGACTTCACTAATAAGAAGACTGTAAACAGCAAATTCTTATGTCACTCCAGCCTCAGTTACTAACAGCGAAATAAACAAGGCACCAGAGCAGGCACAGGTAGATATCAATTAAAAAAAAAAAATTCTAGTTGGCCAAGTGGTGCAGTGGTAGTTCTACCACCCACCATGCTGACAACCCGGGATCAGGAGCGATCTCGTGATGTGTGGGTCAGGCGGGGGAGTGGGGGGGTGAAGAGTATCAAGCATCCGAAAGACTGCTCTCCTCTCCCAGGCAGGGTGGGCTGCTTGCTCCCCCGAATGACTGCCACCAGGTGGAGATCTGGTGAAGTGCAGGAAAGGAGCAGCAAAAGGAGCACTGCTGCGTGCCTTTGCAATGAACGAGTGCCTCCACACGTGCACACCCCAGCACTCGGAGGGAGAATATAAGATGGAAAATGGCAGCAAGGCAGGCATGTATGAAGCTCTGCATGCAGTTCCACACCAGCTCCACCGCCAGAACCCTGTGGGACAGAAAAATAGGTTACTCATCTGTAATTGTAGTTCTGAGAGTGGGATATAGTTCACATCCACACTCTGGCAGTTCCACTAGAACAGTCCAATTTACTGAACGTCTTTAAGCTAAGCTCCCACCACCACCCAGACAGTATATCCCCCAACTCCGCCCCATGACATCAGATCTTGCATGCTAGAAGCAGGATCCATGTGCCACTTGCCAGGGGAGGCTGGCCGGGTTGTGGGATGTGAACTGTATACCACTCCTAGCACGTTTACAAATGAGTAACCTATTTTTCTAGGGGTGTGGATAAAGTTCACTATCCACACTGGCATACTCCTAGCAATTCTCAGGGAGGAAGGGGCAAGGCGTGCAACCCGGCTTGGCAAACACAGTCTGGAGAACCGAGGCCTCAAAACTTGCATCCTGGCGAGACTCAAGGTTGATGTAGTAGTGGATAATGAAGGGGTGTGCTGACTTCCAAGTAGCAGCCCCCCTGCAGATTTTCTGGATAGGGATGTCCCTGGGAACAGCCGCCAAGGCAGCGTTATGTCTCGTGGAATGAGCTCTAAGATCTACAGGAGGCTCCCTACCAGCTAGCCTATAGCAGAGGTCGATACAAGATGTTATCCAACTGCCAATCATCCACTTTGCTACCAGTCTGCCAGGTACAGTTTTAGCGTCAGTGAACAACAGTTGGCAAGTCTTCCCATGGACTCCAGCCATGTGCTCCACATTGAGAGCACTCTCCACAAGACCAGGGTATGGAGCCTGCAACTGCCCTCCAAAGATGGATTGGTAAAGTGTACCGGTAAGTTAATCACCTGGTTAATGTGAAACTCTGATACAACCTACAGGAGGAACTTTGGTTTGGGGCGAAGGATGACTTTTGTTCTTGTGGAAGACCAGATAAGGAGACTCCACCAAGAGTGCTTGGAGCTCCCCAATCCTTCTGGCCGACATAATGGCCATCAGTAAGGCCATCTTCCACAAGTCCGACATCTCACACTGTGCACTGGCTTAAATGGCTTGTCCATGAGCACAGTCAACACAAGTAGGTCCCAAATTGGAGGTAGTTCATGTACCGGAGGGGACAGGTGGTCCAGCCCTTGAAAAAGCACCCAACCACCTTCTCCTGGGCTACCATCAACATACCAGCCCACACCCGGTAAGCAGAAATGGCTGACAGAAGCACCTTAAGGGTCGTCGTTCACAGTCCCAACTGAAAGAGGGACCAGAGGTAGTACAGAATGCAAGTCATAGGGTAGGCAAGGCGATCAGGCTCCTTGCCCTGACACCAAATGGAAAATCTTTTCCATTTAAGGGCATAGTATCTGTGCGTTGACTCTTTTTGGGAGGACTCCACAATGTGGAGCACATCAGCTGAGAGACCCAAGGCCTGGAACTCAAGCTGCTCAGGAACCAGGCCATAAAGAGCAGGGACTACAGGTCCAGGAGCAGGACCATCCCATGATGTCTGGTCAGCAGATCCAGGAGGGATGGCTGTCACCACAGAGGTCTGCTACTGAGGCTGAGGAGATCCAGGTAACAGAACTGCCTTGTCCAGAACGGAGCTATCACGATCATTTATGCCTTCTCCTTCAGGGCCTTGACCACTACACACTGTGGATCCAGGGGATGGGAGGGAAGGCATACACAAGGCCTGGGGATCTAGGGCCTTGCAAAGGCATCCCCCAACAGTGTCCAAAACTGTGAGGAGCGGGCACATAACAACCTCAGTTTGGCATTCTTCCAGGAGGCAAACAGATCCACTAAAGGAGTGCCCAAATTGGGTGAACAGGTGGGTTCCTCACCTTCTTATTCAGGGACTATTCATGCAACGTCTCTCCTACCTGGCTGAAAGCGTCTACTCCAGGCAGGATGCTGGATGCTGCCAAAGTTCTAGGATCAGTTCCAAAATGGCTTCAGCCATGGGAAAGACAACCCCAAGGGATTCACCCCTATCCAAAATATCAGTAAAGGGGTACTAAGCACTTTATTGGTCTGGCTCTAGTGGGACTGACATGGACTCTGATATTAAGTGAAAGCGAACCAAAGGACACTGGGCCATGCTCAGTGGACAGCTCAACTGACCTCTGATTGAGGAGGAGATTCCCAAAGGAGGTCATGGACTCGTGGTCTGAATCGTCTAAGGACTCCTCAAAAATGGCCCTCAACCATCTCTCACCACTGACCCATCCGGTATCCTCCCTGTGGGTGATCTGCACCAACAACCAGCCTGGCAAGCCGATGGCCAAACAGGCCTCCTTGGTTGGACCGCCGACCTTCAGCTGCAGTGTTGGCGGCTCCACTCAAAAGGTAGAGAAGTATTTGCAGGGAGCACCTGTATAGCATGGACCAGCAGGGGCACCACTGGTGGCTGCCAGATGACCAGAGGTCCAGGGAGCAGACTTACCCTGCCTCATGGGGGGAGAAGTGGGTTAGTGGATGTGTTGGTTGGGGGAGTTCTCTTTAATACTTCAGGTGGGTAAGCACTGTGGCTTGAGCGGGGGGGGGATAAAACAGTTACGCATGCCAGCCTGGGTGGCACTGAGGGTTGAGGTGCGGGACACCACACCCTGCGCTACGTCGGCGACCTGGGTTCAGGAACGACCTCGGGTCACCAGGTGGCTGGCATGGGGTGGGGGATGGGAGTAGGATCGGTGTTGGCTCTCCTCTCCCGGGTAAGGAGTAGGTCATGCTGCCTGCAGTCCGCCACCACCGAATGGAGGTTTGGTGCCAGCGCAGGCAGTCAACGGGCGCGGATTGGAAGGGAAGGCGATCCCAACGGTACGCGCCTTCACATGCACGCACTACGCTAGGACGCCGTGGGTGTAGGGGCCGGGAGAAAACCCACAAAAACTACATATGGGGGGGGGGGGGAGAGAACAGTTACATACTTACCATTACAGTAGATCTCTGAGAGAATCTCTCATCAGGCCTCACCTTTGGAACTACACCCACATCAGTGCTAGGACTACACGGAAACATTTGCAAGCCAGGGGCCACCCATGAAGAAGTCATGCATCAGCATCTACATCAACGTGGGTTGCCCCATTTCTCCTCAGTTCGTCACCGGAGATTATACTCGAAGGACCTCTCTGCGGAGAACCAGGAGATCGGGCCAACTCCCAGCATATCAGATGACTATGGGAGCTGGAAAAGGCAGCTATGGATTGACAATACAGGAAATCCATTGCTCTGACCCTAAGGGGGAAGGAGGGTGGGTCAGCATGGCCTGATAAGAGATTCTCTCAAAGATCTACTGTTACCTTAAGTGCACAGCTGTTAAATCTTCTTCGAGGATATCTCTTTCATCAGGCCGCTCATTTGGAACGAGTCCCAAGCAGTATCAGTAATCTAGCAGCAGTATGGGTGGGTGGATGGAACATATGTGCTCATGAGAGCAAGCCCTGTAACACAGCTAGGTTAAATCCTGCTCTTCTATGAGACAATGTCCAGAATGTAATGTTTAGTGAAGATGCAGACAATGCTTGCACAGATCTCAGCAGCACATACATTACGAAAACAAGCAATATCTCTTTCATCAGGCCACACCTTTGGAATGAGTCCCAAGCAGTACCAAAAAAACACCCTGTAGTAAACTGCTGCGATCCATCCACCACTTCAGTGCTTTTCTCAAGGGGGCACATGACTAGCACCTGTTGGTCTAGTCTGCTGTTCATCTGGTCCCACTGGACTCTCAAGGTCCACTGGGGAATCTGCAAATGCAAGTGTGCTAGTGACACTGTAACAATGGGCGATGCCATCAGTCCCAGCAGGCATACAAAAAACCTGACCGATACATACTGACTGTTGAACATCAGAGGCAGAAATACATGGCCATGAGCTGTGCCCAAGATTGCCCCTGTGTACTGTAGTCTTTGACAGGGGGTCAGTACTGATTTGGGCAGACTGTCACCCCCAGGTCGACCAGCTTCCTGGTATGAGCTAGGGTGTGAAGTAGTTGGTCCCTGGAGTGGGCCTTTAAAAAACAATCTTCCAGGCAGGAAAACACATATAGGCCTTCCTTGCAGAGGGCTACTGCTACTAGTGCCAAGCATTTGGTAAAGATCTATGGCACAGAAGATGAGCCAAAGGGCAATACTTTGAACTGGTAATGCTTCCATGATGAGCCAAAGGGCAATACTCTGAACTGGTAATGCTTCCAAGATGAGCCAAAGGGCAATACTCTGAACTGGTAATGCTTCCATGATGAGCCAAAGGGCAATACTCTGAACTGGTAAGGCTTCCATGATGAGCAAGAGGGCAATACTCTGAACTGGTAATGCTTCCCTTCCAGCATACATTTCAGATATTTTCTGTGATGCTTCCTGATTTTTATATGAAGGTAAGCAACTTTCATACCCAAGGAACATATCCAGTCCCGTTTACAAAAGGGGAATCTGAGTCGGCAGAAAGGCTATATGGAACTTCTTGTACTCTATGTAAAAGTTGAGATCTCTCAGGCCTAGAACAGGCCTCAGATCTCCCACTCACTTGGGGACTAGGAAGTATCTGGAGTAGAATCCTGTGTTCCTCTGCCTGACAGGAACGGATTCTATGGCACGTTTCTGAAGTAAGACCTGCACCTCCTGTCTCACCAGGGACATGTGTCCGGGGGAATAAGCTGATACAGGTCGCTGATGAGCTGGAGGGGTATCTAGAAGCTCCAGAGTATGGCCTTTTACAGTAATGTCAGGCACCCATTTGTCTGTGGTGATCTCCCTCCACCGACTCAGGCAAAGGGAGCGATGACCCCTCCAAGATCACGCCTGGGGCAATGGTGGTTGGGGGGTATACAGGCACGAGTCAGGCTAAACTGGTGGGGACAACTCCACTGGCTCCACCTCTTTTAGTTGCTTCTTAATGGGCACCTGGGGGCTCTGGCAAGCCTCAGCACCCTTAGCTCTACTTTGTCTATAGACCTGTCTGCCCCCACTAGCAATGAGGTGACAAAACTGACCCCTGCCCTTACCTCTGCCTGGCGTAGTGTACAGGGATTTCACCGATCTCAAGGTCATTCTGGATTACTAAAGGCCTCTTAAAGCCCTCTCAACACTGTATCCACGTGGTTTTCTGCCTCTGAAAGGGGCATTTAACACTGCTTACTGGACATCATTAGCAAAACCTGTTACTCTAAGGTAAGAGGCCATGCTGTGGGGCTTCTAGATACCCATACTCTTCTCTATATTCCTAAATGACCTTCCGTCAGTATATACCTCAACCTCCATCCATATGTATGCCCATGACACTGTCCTGTTCACCTCCGGCCATACTGTCTCAGATGTTGAAACCAGACTCCAACTGGACTTCAACAAGCTCCAATGCTGGCTTATCAATCACCAACTCTCTCTAAATGCCAAAAAGACCGTCTCCATGACCTCTGGCACAAGGTAGAGACTCTCCAGGCTCACCTCCCTTCCCTACTCTTGATGGGACTTCGCTGGAGGACACCTTCTCCTCTGATACCTTGGGGGTCTGGCTCGACCAGCAACTCAAGTTCTCTGGACATGTGGACGCTATCCTGAAAAAATTACACCCCAAGCTTGGTGCTCTTTTCAGGAACCGAAACTCCCTACCTCTTCTGGTACGGTGTGAACTAGTCCAGAAGACGATTCTTCCAATCTTCGACTACTGCGATGTAGTCTACAGTGCTGCCCTGAAGTCCGCCTTAACCAGACTGGATTCACTCTTCAACTCCTTCTGCTGATTCGCTCTTGATGCGCTTCTATGCACCCACCACTGCAATCTTTACCACTCCTTTGCTTTCCCCTCACTTACCAACCGCCGACTGACCTATATTACTAACTTCACTTCCAAGTTCTGGTTCAACTCCCCCAATCTCTCGACTGCCTTGACTATCCTCCCACCCGCCAAATGCTCACTCAGATCTACTGACGCTAATATACAGGTTGTCCCTCGTAGACTCAAGGCAGCTGGCCAATCTGCCTTCTCTCAATTTCCCAAAGCTCTGGAATTTGTTGCCACCTCAAATGAGATACTCATCTTCCTCTTACGCCATCTCCCTAGCCCTTACAAATTACTACTCCTCCAACTGCTCATGCCCCTAGCTGTGGTCAGCTGTCTGCTCTGCTCTCTTTGCTTCATGGCTCTACTGCCTTCCTGTGGCAGCTGGCCTATAGCACTTAATTACTGCTTGCACTTTAATTCACTCACAATATGGGTTCCAGTATTTCTTTCATTAATCAAAGTGTACCTCGTATGTCTTGATGCATCTCAGTCGCTGTATTAAATGTCTGTACAAACCTGCTTAACTGTATATGAATGCTTGTATTTTTGTATTTTGCATTGATTTTTTTCAACCATTCTTGTATTTTGTATTAGTATCTCCTTTTACCCTCTCCCCCAGGATGCACCAGGAGATGCGCAACTTGTTGTTCAGTGTGCCTTTCTGGTGAAACTTTTCAATAAATAAATAAAATAAGAGTTACATCTGAAGAAAAAAAATCTATATATAAAAAATACATATCAGTTTTTCCTCATTTTCTCCCCATCCCCTTGCCCCGGGTGTACACTCGCATGTGGAAGCACGCATATGCCACAAGGTGCCCTTCCACTACACTGCCACCCCCTCCTGCCTACACTACCCACCGGCAGGGCTGCAGCTATGAATTTCGGGGCCCCGGACAAGTCACTTGAAATGGGCCCCTGTTTCCCAAACCAGCTAATGCCAGGTGCAATGCCAGCTCCTCAAGTGGGCCCCTCCTCAGCTTGGGGCCCTGGACAACTTCCCCACTTTTCCCCCCATTACTGCGGCCCTGCCCACCGGACCTCCACCTGGTGGGAGTGGAACTACGGGGTGGGAACGACCACCCGGTGAGAGGAGAGCTGCCTTTTGGCTGATCAATCCTGCTCCTTCCCCCCCCCATGCCGGCTCTTTGACAACCTAAGGTCGCTCTCAACCCGGGTTGCTGGCACTGCGTGAGGTAAGGCATCCAGCGCCTCAACCCTCAGCTCCACCGGGCTGGCTAATGAAAAAAAATATTTAATGCAGCTGCCCTGGCAGATACATCTGAGACATCACAGGCTGAGCGGATTAAGCGTTTACCCACTTCAGCCCCAGCAGTGAGAATTTTGGGCAAGGCAGTTTTAGCATTATCTCAGGTAAGACCTGTGCTGCAGCCTTGGCACTTCTCCATAATGTATTCTGATATTTGATAATATGGGCCAGGTAATCTGCAATATGCAGGCCCAAAAAAAGCAAAGGCATGAAGTGCGTTTGCCCATGACATCCAGCCTCCTGCATTCCTTGTCCGGAGGAAGTTAAAGGTGGAAAGGAGAACTTGCTTAACCAGGAAAGGAACACTAAGTCGAAGCTCGTTTCCAGGTGTAACCTGGGAGCACAAGGAAGTTAACTGACTTGCTCAGGGTCCCACAGTATGCAAGTGGGAGTTGACAGGATGGTGCCCTGGATCTATCATGGGCAGCAGTTATCACAACAGAATCGGTCTCAGGTGGACTGGCACAATAAGCCTTGTTAGATGGTGCAGAGTACATTCTGTCAGCCTTTCTAGGTACAGCTGGTATGGCATGAGGTCTATATCAGGCTGCATAGGTGGCATCCTCCAAAGCTGGACATGGAGGAATAACAATGGAGGGGGTTTCTGGCACCTCCAAAAACTCCCATTATGTTATTCTTCTTTATGGAGTCCTCCTCCTCCTCCAATGTAAAGCCATGGCAGTCTGCATTTTGTGCATCATGGACTGGAAAGAGGGATCCTCTGGTGGTGACCTTGGGGTGTTTACCACAAAGTCCTCACTACACGAGGATAAGGTGGAGCAGGTGCCAGATAAATACTGGTCTTCGGCATACCCTTCCTCCTCTTCATAATCCTCCTCTAATATGAGGCCTGGACTATTTTCAACCTTGTTGTGGTCTCCTTTATCGATGGGAATAGAGGACCGCGGTGGCTGAGGGGTCTCTTCTGCAGTATGCGGGTTTGTGGCACTGACGGGGTCTATGAGGTAGTAATGCCCATCAAAGTGAGAACACGCTGTTCAGGCAAGTCTGGTAGCAAGCAGTATAATTTCTGAAAACGACACCAGCACTGCTTGTGCGTTGATGACGCCTGTATTACAGATCGTGACTGTGATAGTCGTCAGCAGGTAAAGACCCGGAGAGGATGGCGATGTACCACTTGTAATAGGCCCAGTAGCATCTAAGCTATGCCCTGAACTTGGTGTCTGGTCAACAGTTGGGGCGCTGTTGTCATTACTGCCTGGGCAGACGAAGACGAGTTTGAAGTGTTACCTGATGGCTACAGTGGCAACCTAGATCTTGTCGGGGAGGCCTTATCTCTATGCTTATGTTTGTGGCTGCCCAACAATGATTTTTCTTTGGATTTTGACGACCGTGATTCGTTCAACAGGGGAGACAACGTGAATTTTTCCTGCACTTGTTTTTCTATTGCCGCTAAAGATTTCTTTAAAAGAAACTTTCTCAGTACTCCTTCCCTATGTTGCTTAATAGTGGAGCTGAAGCCCCTGCAAATCGCACAAGCCTGCACGCACATTGTAAGTGAGTCCCAAACAGTAGACACACATCATGTGAGTTGTTTTTGTAAATCTTTTCTCGGTATGGACAATACCAAAACAACTCCGGTGGCTCCTTCACCAGCATACAGAGGTGCTGAAATCACTAAAATGAGGGTTACTCACCCGTAACTGTAGTTCGAGTGGAACATGGTTCACATCCACACTACAGGCAGTCTTCCTTTAACAGCTGATTTGCCGGACTGTCGTTAAGAGAAGCACTTCCCACCAACTAGGTGGTACATCTCTCAACTCCATCCCATGACACCAGATCCTGCACACTGGTAGCAGGGATCCATGTGCCACCTGCAAGGAAAAGTCTGGTGGGTCACATGGATGTGAACCATATATCACTCCTAGAAAGTACAGTTATGTAAAAATTTTTTTTTTTTGTTCTTATTTTTATCTCCCCGGGCCACTGATCTGCTTACCTGCACGTCCTGGCATCACCCGCAGGTCTGTCCGGCCGCCGACCCCCCCTGGAACTTCCCCCGGCCACCTAATTAGGCCCCGCAGCGGGGGGTGGGGAGCACTCCCTCCGGAGCTCAACCCACCCAGTCCGGATCCAGCATTGTCGCGCGCCCAGGTACCGGGAGAGTCCAGCGCGGGGACGGCCATCATGCCGCCGCAACCAGTGCCCTCCTCCCCCCCCCCAATATGTTGGCAGGCGTGCGCTGATGCCAATGGCGTCTCAGCGCGCGCCTCCGCCCGCGCCTTGGCCCGCATCTGCCTCCGCCACATTTTTGTGATCCCAGCAGTTGAGGTACCTCCAGTCTCCATCGGGGTCCCCTGCGCCTGGATGTCCCTGATCCTCTGGAGAGGAGAGCTGTCCTACGGACGCCGATCCTACTCCTCCCCACCAATCCCAGCTCCCTGGGCTCATTCCCCCAACCCGGTCGCTGGCGCGTGACGCGAGGTGTGAGCGCCCAGCGCCTCAACCCTCAGCGCCACCGGGCCGGCCCAGTTACGTAAGAATTTACTGTAACAGTAGATCTTGCAAGGACTGTCTCTTGCAGCAAGTCATTACTTATGGTAGTATCAATCAGGTGGCGCTGTCACACGGCAGCTTCTTCCAGCAGTCTTCCACGGGGGTCGCCCACACAACATCACTTCCTGTGGATGTGTATAAGAGTGGGCGAGCCCCAGTACCCTCTGTTCACCATCGGCTTTGGCCAGCACGGCCTGGAGAGAGGTAAACGAGGACCAGAAAAACAGAGAAATGGAAATTACGTACCCTACCATAATTTTTGATCTTCTCTTGTATCTTCACCATTCATTACTGCTTGGGTGTAGCGGGCTGCATCCGCCACATGAGTTTTTGTTTTGTTTTTGAAGAGGAGTCACGCCGCGGCAGCACCACCCAAGGCTGACGCCTCACGTGGAGGTGTCGGAGGCCGTTAGGCGCCGCAGATTCCTCCTCCATCCCAGTTCTGTTAGCTGGAGAGGCGGAAAAAAAATGATAACTAAAAAGGGGAGCGAGACAAGAGAGCTGAGGGATAGGTAAAGGAAAGGATATAAACTGAAAAAGGAATAAGCCGATAGAGGACAGAAAAGAGGAGAACCTACCCTATGGGATCGCAGGCCTCACTTCTGGGGCATCTCCGAGGGAGGAACAGATAAGGGAGTAAGAGAAGAAGACAAGAAGAAGAAAAAAGGGGATGTTGGGAGGAGGGAGAAGCTCTGCCAAGCTGTGAGGATTGGTTTGAAGGCTCGTAAGCTTGGGACCAAGAAAGGGAGCAAGCATCCCATTTAGGAAAGACTGATGAAAAGGTTCAACTGAGCCTCTGCACAGCTTAATACACGAAAGGCAGACTCTCGGCACCTCCCACCATCCCCAACCCCTTACACTCCAGCTGACAGCTCACAGACTGCCTAGGCAGAAAATCTGTCCAAAGGAGAGCACCCAACTAGGAAGGGGAGGAAGCCCACTAGCACCCTGTTTTGTGCTAACACAGATGTATGTAGGGAGGAGGAGGAGGAGGAGGGGGGAATTTGAGCATCAGAGAGGGCACTCCCTGCGAAAGGACAGAGCGGAAACTCAGTCTGACTCCCCAAGAATAGGCAAGCAGATCACCAGATCAAGGAAATGGATTTGCCAGGACAGCATTTGACTAGCAAAGGCTGGCACAACAGGAGATTAAACCTGCCAGAGGGGACCCAGGAAAAGGAACCGAACCAACAGGAACGATATCTCTAACTGTGAATTGAACAACATGGCTAAAGAAGGAGGAGCCAAGAGGTCACCCCCAGTGGCAATCAAAATGAGTTCCCTAGGGATAGAGCTAAATACTACTCGTTCCTCTCCCCTGCCAATAAGAGGACTCGTCTGAGAGAAGAACGGAAGGCTCAGATTTTGGGGGTTTTTCGCATGAAAAGGAGAGGGGAGGAATGAGCAGGGAGGAGGAGATGCCAAAGAAGGAGGCCCATGAGGGGAAGGTGGGCGGGTATCAGTAATGAATGGTGAAGATACAAGAGAAGATCAAGAATTACGGTAGCTATGTAATTTCCATATCTTCCCCTGTCAATCTTCCCAATTTATTACTGCATGGGTGAGTACCTAGCTCCCCCGAAGGTGGACTAGGAAAAGCCCTGAGGGAACAAGACCCTCAGCCTCCTGCTGGTGAAAAACAGAAGGAAGAGACCCTGGCCTTACTAGACAAAAAGTCTAAGGCTGAGGAGAGCTAGATGGTGTCCCCCAGAGACGGAGGAAGCCCCTGCAGAAGCCTCCTATCCCTAGTGGAAAAAAAGCGGGTCCCTCGAAAGTCGGAGTGAATCACCCTACGCCGTGCCAGGGGTGAGAACCTTGATAGATGGAGCCACGCCGTCCACCTAATGCAGATCACTGTCCCTGCAAGCCTGGAAGCCACCTCATTGGCATCGTAAGATGCCCTTGCCTGCTGCCTTGCCAGTTCCAGGCCTATAGCAGAGAGGGCAATGGCCTGTCTAGATTGCTCCGTGTCAGGCATTGATGCTAGAAGCTGAGATAGCATCGACCATAGATGCCTGTTGTAGGCAGCATGGTGTGCCTGATGTGATGCAATACACAGCATCGCATGAGAGGAAGAGAACACTCTTCACCCCAACCAGTCAAAGTGTAGAGCATCTTAGTCCGGCAGTCAGTCGTGCACCAGGCGCCCGGCAGGAGTCTCTAGGGACACCAATCCTGAGGGTGGGTTGGGAAGAGAACCTAGGGACTCGGATGGGGCACAAAACCGCCTCTTCCTGCAGTCTGCCGGGGCTGGGATAGGATTGGCTGGAGACTGCCAGGAGCGGACAGACGCCTCCTGGAAGGGAATAGGCTAGGATGGCACCACCAAATATTGGACACTGAATTCACTGAGAAATTCACGTGTCTCCTGCTCAGTTTTGTCGCATCTGACATAGGAGATATGGAGATCCCCAACCATCCTCGAAAGGAAGCGCTGATATTCAGTGAAATCAGCCTCAGAGGAGAGGTGAGCAGAGGGTTCCTCTCCCTCCGAGGAGGGAGCCGAGAAGGATGGGGAACTCGAATGCCCAGAGGACTCTTGTGGCAGTGGGGAGAGGCGAAAAACCCACTCATTCATAAATCTAACATACGATGAGAAGGCCGCCGCAGAGCCTCTGAACGTCTCCCTGGATAACGGGCCCGTAGAACTGACATGGCCTGGAAGAGAGGGGGGTGGCTGCAGAGGAATGGACAGGGGCACCTACGAGGAGGCAACTGTCCTCTACTAAGGCTCTGAAATCCGGGGAACAGAGCCCGAGCTGGTGGGGTCCCGGACATCAAACCGGGTCACAGAACGGAACCCTGGGGATGCGAACTTTGGAAGAGCCTAGAAGGGGATATTCCCCTGTGACGCACCTGGGATTGCATGGATCCAGAAAGGCAACCCACAGCAACCCCACCAGAGGGGTCCCACAAGCCTAAGAGGGAGAGGCGGGGCTCAGCACTACGTCTTCTCCCTACACCCCGAGGGGTAGCAGGTGGAACTCGACGGCCCTCACCCCGACCAATAAACCCCTCAGACTCAGAGGACGCCCTCTTCCTCGATGCCAGCGACAGGGCCCGTCAATCCAGAAGTCTCCCAGGGGAGTCCCCCGAAGACCGGGCCCTTAGTCCACCCCAAGAAGGTGCAGCAGCACCGGAGACGGCAGCTGCTCCAGCCCCCTCTGGGAGAACAGTCCCCTCCCCAATCCCTACGCTGTCCCTCCCCGTAGGCCCCAGGTCACCCCCAGCCTGGGAGTCCTCAGAAGAAGACTGCTGTGGAGACTGAGGAATGGGAGCGCTGGGCCACCTGACACCGTGCCCCACAGGAGACTCTGATCCTGAAGAATCGGGAAGCCATGACAGGTCCGCGTCTGAGTCATCCATTTCCGAGGAAGAGCCGACCAGAAGGACCTCGCTACTGGCCACCTCAGGAGTCCCCTGAGAAACGGCGCTGCGAACGACGCTGGTATCACCCGTGGAGCCGTCTGATCCCGGCACACCACTAACAACCCTGGAGACCGGCCTGACCCGTCCGCTGCACCAGGACCCAATACGGCGCCACCAACAGAGTCGAGCAGGCCCACATCGCCGCTGGAACCAAACCGGGCGCCACAAGCGGCACCGCCCCGATCACCAGCGCCATGAATGGCACCAGGATCCGAGATGGTGCCAGATGGCAGTGTCGAGGGTCCACCAATGCCAGGCCCAACAACCGTGGGCCACGACACTGGGGGAGCCTGAACTTCTGAAGAGGTGACTGCCAAGACGGTGTCCCCGCAGCGGCCCCAGGAGGGACCACGGCATTCCTCCAACAACCCAAAAGAGGCCTCCTCCTCAGCAAGACTAGAAGATGAGGAGACCTCCTCCTCACCAGACTGTGTAGGCCTGGAAGGGGACCCAGAGGAAGGGTCTAGAGACCTGGCCTGGGAAGCCCGAGAACGACGCCATCCTCCAAAAGTCGGCAGGGCCTTGCCAATTTTGAACGCTCGGACTTCAAGAACACGGTGGTCCATCGAGAAACAGGTGTCACATCTATCCATATCATGGTTGGGTCCCAGGCACCGAAGACAAACATCATGATGGTTCGTAACGGAAAAATGGCGGCCACAGGAGCACCAATGCATAGCGGCACGGCCCACTTTCGACTTACGTTTAGCTCCCGAACCAGACATGATGCAAAATAAACTTTTTAAAAACAGAAAAGCTCCCGGCGTCATTAAAAAATAATAAAATGAAATGATCTTACCAGACAAACGACGTCGGGAAACAAACCAGGATGCAGGAGAAAGCAAAGACGTCGAACTCGACAATACGGCCTAGTGGCACAGAAAACAATTCCAACTCCGCGCAGCAGGTGCAGCCTCGACGGCGGGGGAAATAGAACTGGGATGGAGGAGGAGTCTGCGGTGCCTATCGGCCACCCCTCATGCACCATGTAGTGCGTCGCTCTCGGGGGTGGCATTGTTGACTCCTCTCAAAAAAAAAAAAAATCCCATGGTGGGTGCGCATCTCTGGCTTACACCCAAGCAGTAATGAATGGTGTAGACTGACAAGGGAAGATCAGCGATCCCACCCAATGTCCTGAGTTGCAGAGTTGAGGCAACAAGGCAGGGGGACGGACGGCGGAGGACTTACTGCAAGAGACAGTCCTCGGAAGATCTACTGTTATGGTAAGTTCTTACGTAACTGTACTATCTTCTACGGACTGGTCTCTTGCAGTAAGTCATTACTTATGGGAGATTACCAAACAGTAAAATCCAAATGGGAGGAAAGCCAAAGTCAAAGATGTAAAAGCATAATAAAACGTCAACTTCAACCGCACCCCCAGAGGCAGGCAGACAGACCGGGGTGGGGTAAGGAGTAAATGTTTGAAAAGTAACAGAAATGTCCAACTCAAACCTCTTCCACGCAGGCAGATAGGCCAACGGTTAGGTGAAGACACTTGGCATGAATCTAGAAGAAATGTCAACTCAAACCACACCCGCTCAGGCAGAAAGGCACAAAGGTGGGTGAGGACAACATGCAGGAGGCATGATGTAGAAAGAACTGTAGGTGGCCAGGCACAGTGATTCTGATGAGGCAGAGGTCGACAGGCCCTGGCATAAAGTCAAAGTCAGTAAATAGACAAGTAGAGCGGATCAGATAGTAGAAAAAGGAGCACCGGGGAAAAAACATCCCAGATGGTCATAGGAAGGAACAACTGAAGAGCTCCAGCAGGGAGAGTGGCAGAAGTTCCAATCAGATCCGCATGGAGGAGTGAAGCATCCAGTCCGGGATCAAGCCTCCAAGAAAGGTAAAGAGATCCCCGGGCACCTCCGAGGCATGCAAGAGGAGACAGAGGATACCTGAAAAGTGGGTTAAGGTGCAGAAGTGTGTCCCACCCTACATAAGGGACAGGGACGACATGGAGGGGCAGACTGAGCCGCCCCCCTGGAGGCCCTACAGCGGTCCCGAGAGGCACCCCAGTAGGGGGTCTGGGCATGAGGCAGCCCACCCGCGGGAGCACAAGGGTAGGCCCTGGGGGCGTGATAGAGGTCCTGAACAGACCGGATAGTATGCCCCGAAGCCTGAATGGAATCCAGGATGGACTGAGCACCAGGTACAAACAGCAGGTTCCCAGAAAAAGGGGGCATCGGCGACCGACAGCTGGACACCGGCCGGCAAACCCGAAACCCGCAGCCAGGTGAAGCGCCAAAGGGCGATGCCAGAGGCCGAGAGGCAGGCCAATGCATCAACCGCATCGAAGCATGCATGGAGCAGGTGATGGGAAAGGGAGGGTATGGCAGATAGCAGCTGAGCTGATCAGGGCCACGAGGGGCAGGCTGAGTGGAAGAAGGACAGGACCAAATATGTGAGACTGCGTGAAAACATGCAGCAATCAAAGGCAGGACAACCAGGGCAGGCTCCTCGGGAATTTCGAGGTAGGCAGCCATGTCCCGATGAAAGGAGTCCTGATCTGCAACAGGAAGCCAAAGCATGCTGGATCTGCAGCATGAGCTCCGTGAAGGAGGGATCAGAGGGTGTTCAAGCAAGGCGGCCTCCAGAAAGGAGGATCTGAGGACGGGGGCAAGGTCCTCATGGTCAGAGAGGTCCCCACCAGGAACATCCCTATGAAGGGATCCCACCTCCAAGTCACCATACAGGAAGGCCTCATATATGGGGAAGGGGAACCAGGCAGGAAGCACTGGGTCCAGGCGCAAGTGCCTGAGCGATGGAGAGGAATGGGACGAGGCTGGACCATGACCCACATGCCGCAGGATCTTCATCACAATGCAGGCGATGCCCGGAGCCTGTGGCGGGTCCAGAGATGGAGGACGCCCAAGGGAAGCATCAGAAAGAGGGCGAGCCAGCCCAGGAAACGCTGACCCTGAGCAGCAGGGGAGGCACCCTGACCCCTGTGGACTGGAACCAGTACAGGCACAAGGAACTCAGGGTGAGGTCCATGCAACAGGGCTGAAGGCCTGGAAAAAGTCATGACCATAGGACGTGAAAAGGGCGACGGGGGGGGCCCCCCCCCCCAAAGAACGCCATCCTGTGTTGGGACAAGCGGGGAGGGGGGGCAAGGAAACAGAGCCCTGAGCAGGGGGAGTCCTGGGGTGAGAAGCCCCCATCATCAATGAAGGAGGCAGCCCTGTCGATGAAGGAAGGAGGAAAGGCCCCTCCATCAATGACGGAAACATCCCTGTTGACGAGAGATCAAAAGAAAGCCTCTCTGCCGACGGGAAAGCCATCCCTGCTGAAAAGGCATGCTGTCCCGCCATCGGGAGGCTGCCTGGGCGACGAGGAAGGCCCGCCGATGAAAAAAGGGCTCAGTCGGCGAGAGAACAGGAGAAACATGGCCCCTTGACGGAGAAAGTTCCACACTCCAGGGAGAAGAAAGAACAACTGCCGACGGTGAGGGGAAGCAACCCCTGTCGACAAGGAACGCGGCCGTCGATGGGGCAACATTGTCTGTCGACGGAAAACATTCAGAAACAAGCTCTGTCTACGGGACACAGCCCATCAATGACACAATAAGCCCATTAGGCTCCATCGACGGGGGGAGCAGCAGTGTGGATGAGGAAGGAACCGTCGACGATGGAGGAGCCATTGTCGATGTAGTAATGGGAGGAGTGTGAATCTCTCTCCCTCACATGCCTGGAACGAGTGCCCTTGACCGGGGAGCCTTTAAGGCGGCCCCCTGAGGACTGTTCCGGCCTGGCTGGATGGTCAGCCATGAGCAAGTCCCAAGGCCCAGTAAGAGAGCCTGGGCCAGGGAGCAGCAGGGGTGCTGTGAGCAAGGAGGACCGGGGGCACCATGAGGAGCACAGGCCCAGCCCAGTGGAAGTAGAAGAGCCAGGGCCTGGGAGTAGTACACATACCCAGGACTAGAGGCAGGAGCCTGGGGTGCAGCGAGTGGTGCACAGGCCCGGGTCCTGGAAGCAGAATAGCCAGGGTCTGGGACTATTCCACAGGTCTGGCAGAGAGAACCAAAATCGGCCTGAGCTGTTAATAGCAGCCCTAGTGTATCCTCAGACCCAGCAGAAGTGCCTGTGCCAGGGAGCAGCAGATGTACCGGGAGTTCTAAGGGAACACCGGGCCTGCTGTAGGGAAAAAGAAAAAAAAAATCAGGCTAGGCCCTAAAGAAGCCTCAGACCCATACTGTGAGTGGGTCACAGGCCTGCTATGGAAGTCCAGGGGTGCTGAGAGCAAGTCCCAGGTCCCGGACCCAAAGGCAGAAAATCGGTTCAAGTTTGAGTCGAAGACTGCAACCCAGGAGGTCAGGAGAGCTGAGTGTGCGAGCTGAAGCCGGCAGGAAAATGAATAGAGGGTACTAGGGGCTGCTCACTATTATACACATCTACAGGAAGTGATGTTGTGTGGGCGGCCACCACGGAAGACTTCTGGAAGAAGCTGCCGCATGACAGCGCCACCTGGCGGATACTCCCATAAGTAATGACTTACTGCAAGGGACCAGTCCGTAGAAGATCTTCAGTTACAGGTAAGTAACCCTCATCTCTGGGGATGTGGATATGGTTCATTTATCCACTCTATTGGCAGACTTCCAGTAGTTATCTGGAAGTAGGGGTCAAGGCACACACCCCTATTTGGCAAACAGAGATTGGAGAACCAAGTCCCCATAACCAGCATCCCGGCAAGACTCAAGGTCAATGCTGTAATGGGAGATGAAGGTGTGTGCTGACTTCCAGGCAACCGCCATACAAATCTGAATGGGAATGTCCCTGGAAGCAGCCACCGAGGCAGCGGTATATCTGGTGGAATGAGCCCTGAGCCCTATGGGAGTTTACCTACCAGCCAACCTATAGCAGAGGTCTACGCAAGAGACAATCCACCTGCCAACTGTCCTCTTAACTGCTGGTGTGCCAAGTGCGGCTCCAGCACATGTTACAAAGAGCTGGCTAGCTTCACCCTGAACTCCAGCCATGCATTCGCTGGAATAAAAGAATGCCCGCCACAGGTCCAAAACATGCAGCCTATGGCCAGCCTCTGAAGATGGATTAGTAAAGTATACCAGAAGGCTAAGGTGAAATTCCGATATCACCTTCGGGATGAACTTTGGGTGGGGGAGAAGGTCTACCTTGTCCCTGTGGAAGATCAGGTACAGAGACTCCACAGAGAGTGCCTGAGCTCACTGATCATTCTGGCAGAGGTGACAGTCACCAAGAAGGCAGTTTTCCATGACAGGTGTGCCATCTCACACCTGTGCATAGGCTCAAAAGGCTTGCTCACGAGCACTGCCAGAACCAGTAACAATTCCCAAGGTGGAGCTGATTCACGTACCGGTGTACCGTTGGATTCAAGTGGTCAAGGTCTTGGAAAAAGCACTCAACCACCTTCTCCTGTGCCATCCATCGGCATACCAGCCCATGCCCAGCATGCAGAGATGGCTGCCAGGTGCACCTTGCGGGCTGTCGATCTCAGCCCCAGCTGTAGAGGGACCAAAGATAGTCCAGAATACTAGCCAAGGGGTAGGCAAGGGGATCAAGCTCCTTTCCCTGGCACTGGATGGAAAATCTTTTCTACTTAAAGGCTTAGCACTGGCAAGTGGACTACTTTTGGGAAGCCTTCACAATGTGGAGCACATCTTCCGAAAGACCCAGAGCCTGGAACTCTAGCCACTCAGGAACCAGGCTGTGAGGTGCAAGGACTAAAGATCCACCTGTAGGATCATCCCCCGATGACAAGACAGCAGATCCAGGTGCAGAGGCAACTGGCACAGAGGTCTGCTGCTGAGGCGGAGGAGATCTGGGTACCAAAACTGGTGAGGCTGGTCTGGAGCAATCCGGATCGTCCACGCCTTTTCCCTCTGCACCTAGACCACCAACTTGTGAATCAGGGGAAAGGGAGGGAAGG
The DNA here is from genome assembly GCA_016271365.2 of Neoceratodus forsteri. NCBI lineage: Eukaryota > Metazoa > Chordata > Ceratodontiformes > Ceratodontidae > Neoceratodus > Neoceratodus forsteri. The sequence goes on along the minus strand of CM028132.1, from coordinate 38,500,292 downwards.
TGAATAGGAGGCCCAGGATCCAGGGCCTTGCAAAGGCATCCACCAACAGTGTCCCAGACTGAAAGGGGGGTTACAAAACAACCTCAGCTTTGTGTTGTCCCTAGAGGCAAAGAGGTCCACCAGAGGAGTACCCCACAGGGAGAACAGGTGGTCCCACCACCTCTTGATGCAAGGACCACTCATGACATCTCGCCCACCAAGCTGAGGGCATCTGCAAGCTGGCTGTATGTTCCTTCGAAATGGATCACCAGAAGATCTGCACCCAAGCTGCGCACGAGGGTAATGGTGTGGAAGGCCTCCCGACACAAGGGAAGGGAGTGCGTGCCGCCCAGCTTGTTCAGGCAGAACATGGTCGTGGGGTTGTCCATCTAGACGTGCACAACCTGACCCCAGAAAAAAGGAGTGAATTCCATCACAACTAAGTGCAGTGCCCAGAGCTCCAGCAGGTTGCTGTGACAGGATTCCCTAGGAGTTCAGAACCTGTGTGCTCTGTGGTTCCCCGCGTGCACTCCCCACCGCACCAGAGACATGTCTATTGTAACAGTGACTGTCATCTCCAGGTGGACAAATGGGACAACTTACTCCAGATGTTCTAGGATGAGTCACCACTGGATGGCATCCCACACTGGCTGGGTCACCATGACCGGTTAATCCAGGTGACTGAGGCACTGGGACCACTTACTGCCCAGCTCCCATTGCAAGTGCCGCATCTGCCAGCAGGTCCATTGGACCACACTGCTGCAGGATGCCAGGTACCCCAGTAATCACAGGAAATCCTGGGCAGGGAGCGAGTGCCCATCCTAAAATGATTGGGCAAAGGAGGCAAGATCCAGTACTTGGTCCACAGGGTGTCAGGCCTTGGCCTGAAGGGAGTCTAGCTCTGCTCCGGATGTAGTGAATGACCTGTGAGGGGTTCAGTTCAGACTTGGCAAGACTGACCAGAAGACTCAAGTCTATGCAGGTCTGGAGGGACAGGTCCCTGGACCACTCCACAGCCTCTTTGGATGGCCCGGTGAACAGCCAGTCATCCAGGTAGGGATATACCCTGACCCCCTGGTGCCGCAGCTAGGAATGCTGCCACCACTGCCATGCACTTGGTGAAGACCTCCGGCACAGACGAAAGGCCAAACAGCATGATCTGGAACTGGTACAGAACCCCTTCTGCTTGGGACCAGAGGTACTGCCAGTGGGACAGACAGACTGAAATGTGGAAGAACACATCCTGGAGGTCGAGGGAGCAGAACCACATGCTCTGCTCCAGAGATGGTATTATCTGAGTCACCATGACCATCTTAAACTTCTGCTTCCTTAGAAACTGGTTCAGATCATGAAGCAAACCCCCACACCCTGTCTGTTTCGGGACCAGAAAGTACCTGGACACAAAGCCCTGACCTGCCACGGAGTCGGGGACATGGGCTATGACTTTTCTCGAGGAGCTAAGCAATGTCGTCCCTGAGGACAGACAACATGTCCTGCAACACCATGGACTCCTTTGGTGCATGGGGTCGGTGAGGCGGGCGAGCCTTGAAGTCGAGAGGAAACCCTCTGCCCACCACTTGAAGGACCCACTTGTCCAAGGTAATCACAGACCAATTATGCCAGACATAGTGATGCCGACATCCACAGGGAGCTGGGGTAAGGACTGGAGAGGTGGGAGGTAGACACTCCATGATCCATCACTGATCAGCTTTGGAGGGGGCACCGGCGACTGCTGCTGGAGGGGCACCACTCCCTCTAACCCCACCCCCTTTTTGGGGCCCTGGTGGGGGAATTTTATCATGGAGCACCAAGCCTGAGACTGCCCCCACTGGGGCTGCTGTTATGGAAAGGGCTGGAACTGAAAAGATTCCTCCTGTTTCTGCCTTTTTTGATCCTTCTGAGAGGAAATCACAGAACCCAGGGTGGCACTGGACTTCTCAATCCTAGTGAGGTGTCCTTTCCACCCCTGGGCCAAAGAGGTCAGTGCCCAAGAAGGGAACATCAGCCAACTAGTGCTGGGTGTCCACCATAAAGGTGGAAATCAGCAGCCAGGCCCTGCGACGCATCACAACGGCAGCTGCCATGGCACGGGCCTAAGAACTGCCAATGTCCAATGCCATGTAAAGCTGGTGTTTGGCCAGCGCTTAACCCTGGTCTCGGACCACTTGCATCGCCAGCTGCTTGTCCGCAGGGAGGTATGGGAGGACATGATACAGCACTCCCATCAGGGAGTGACCAAAAAAGGGCCATCATCAGTGCGTAGCTCTTCTAATGGAGACCTATGAAGCATGTAGCATAGATCTTCTTTGCCATGTGATCCAGCTTCTTAGACTCTCTGTCAGAATGCTTGTTCACAGTCCCAGTGTTGCCAGAGTTAAGAAATACCAAGTCAGCGACCAGACCCTTGGCCAAGGGCTGGTCCGAAAATCTGGACAAGGAGCCGGTAGGGACCACACTGTGCTGGGCATGACACTGGGTGCTACCAAAGCTCCAATGCCAGTCCCAGGATGGCGCCAGCCACAAGGGAAGCAACCCCTGGGGATTCATCCCTATTCAGGATCTCATTGAAAGGGTATTTAGCCCTTTTCTGTACTGGCTCCAACGGAACCTCCATGGACTCAAACATAAGTCTGAGGAGAGCCCCAAAAGATACCATTCCATGGTTGGTAGTCTATTCTTTGTCCAAATCATGGTTGAATGCACGAGTCCTAGAGGACTGCATTGAGGACCCATCAAAGTCATCTAAGGAATCCTTGAAAATGGCCTTTGGACTTTTGATGTTGTGCACCACTCTGGACTCATCAGAGTGCATGATTTCCACAGATAACTCGCCTGGCAAGCTGGTAGCCAGGCAGAAGTCCTTGGAGGGGGCTCCCTGCAAGGGCTGTCGTGGAGGCAGTTCCACATGAATTGGTGGCAAGACTCGTGTCAGGGACAGCTGTCTCAGCAGGACCATTACGGGCTGGACTGGTGACAACCAGGTGCCCGTGGGGGTCAAGGGTGCAGCACTACCCTGCCCAGCCAAGGCCCACTGCTGCTAAAGGAACTCTTCATATCGCCACCACATATGCTGACGTAGCCTCTCATCGTCCAAGGATGAGGAGGAAGAAGAGTGCCGACGGCAACACCTCCCAGTCGAGCAAGACCGACAGTGCGTGGTATCCCTCGACTTCAAACGTCAACATCGCCGTCGATGAGGAGGAGATATGGCCAGAGGTGCAGTGTACACTACCCATATCTGAACTGGCCACTCGACCCCGGAAGGAGGTAACTCCAGAGAAGAAAGTCGGGTTTGCCGACTGCTCCTGGCCTTCTTGAGTGAGGCTCGACAGGACTAGGGTCTTGGAGATCAAATCATTTTCGATCCCCTCCAACAACAGGACAACAGGGTCAAAAAAACTCTCAGCTGCCTGTTCGACCTGAGTCAAGGTCGTCAAACCCAACAGGGTCACATGGAGCTAGCAGCCTGTCCCTTGACAAAAGTGGCCTCAGCTGAAGCAGAGTGCTCAACAGCTGACAAGGGGTTGGGGGAGCTGAGGGAACAGTAAGAGTGTGCCCTTTCCCGTTCCCACGACTGACAGTGGGACTTCTTTGACTTTTTTGACTTACCATGGTGAGCAGAGATCTCCCCGAAAGGTCTGTAGTATCCTGCACATTTCATGGAAATTATCAGAGAAGGGCATTCTGCTACTGTCCCCTAACGGGAGCAGCACCAGGACTGACGAGATGCCTGCCACAGTCTTGGCTGCCACCTCTTCGATTGCCATCAGCTGGGCCGCAGACCCACAACCCCAGGAATTGCCTTGTGAGCTTCTTTAGATTTTGCCAGTGGATCCCATTCAGTTGGCCGAGGAAAAGACAAGGGTAGCAGTCTTCAAGGGAAGCAGTAAGCATTGCTTGACACAGGCCACAGGCAGCGACGTTGTGTTTTTTACCCACGCAGTAAATGCATGACACATGCGGATCTGTCCAAGACATTTTTTGATTGCACTGGACGCACCGCTTGAAGCTGGGAACTGGCTTAGCATCCCCGCGTTAGCTGACCCAGTGGCATGCGGGGCTGAGGCACTGGATGCAATACCTCACACTGCGCCAGTGATTCATGTTCAGGAACGAGCCTGGATCGTTGGGGGTTGGTTAGGGGGGACAGGAGTTGGACTGAGCAGCCACAAGGCGGCTCTCTCTCCTGGGACTTAGTCACTCGTCAAGACGGCTACCCCAGGTGGAGCGCCCAAGGGTAGTGCAGGTGGAGAGGGCAAGAATAGGAGGGCACTGCAGATCACTACATGCACATGCCTCCACACGTGTACGAGCGATCACAGAAGGGAAGGGGAGAAAAAAGTAGCTGCCAGGCTCCATGATGGTGCTGGTGGCATTCCTGGTGATGGGGATCGCCGACCGAGACCAGAAGCGAGCCCCCCCAAAGGAAGGGTCTGGAGCCAGCCACCTGCCAGCTCCCAGGAATACTGGGGCATAAAATGTAGATTTAAAAAAAAAAAAAATCCAGCATTACATGTACGCGACAACAGACAAGAGCAGAACAAGAGAAGTTTGTAAACGAATGAGAATGTTTGCCAAACGGCACACTAATAGTTTTGGGCCTACAATGCACACAGAGCTGCAAAAGCAGAGACCTGACTCTTTCAGCTAAAAAGGAAGATACGGCATCATGGGGCAGAGCCAAGGGACATACAACCCGTGTGGTGGGACGAGCGTCTCTTGAAGATGGTCCAGCAAATCAGATCTTAAAAGGAGTCTGCCAGCAGTGTGAATAAGTGAACCATATCCACGTCCCCAGAACTAGTGATAATTTCTAAGTTAGAAAATAATAAACAGTGGCAGCAAGTGGTTGAAGTTTCTGTGGCAGGTCCAGCAGGCATGACTGATGGCGGGAAAATAACTGAGGAGGGTTGGGGCCACCCATGTAGACACTGCCGCATGACGTCGTCGTGGGCAGCCCCTGGCTTACAAATGTTTCCATGTGGTCCCAGCGCTGTTGCGGGGTGTAGTTCCAAAGGTGTGGTCTGATGAAAGAGATATCCTCAAAGATGATCGGATGATTTTTTAAGGGGGCAGGGACAGGAGCACCACAGCTGCGACCTGTGGGACCAACCCAGTTATGTTTAAATCTATTAAGGTACTATGGGGGTGTGCTGGGTGGGTGGGAGGGTTCTCTTTAATACTTGAGATGGGCAGCACTGTGTCTTGTGCTGGGGGGAATGAGGAATCGATGGGGGGTTAAATGGGAGCACTGTTATTGCGATCTGTGGAACAACACACAGTTTAAATTGTATTTGGGTGTTACGTGGGCAGGGAGGTGGTGGCTAGTGAGTGTATGGGGGATTCTTTTCTCTTTATAATAGTGTGGCAGAGTATGGAGGTCACATAGTACATTAGGACAGTCGGATCTTGGAATATCTGTACTCTAGTCTGATAAGTTATCAGTGGTAACATCTGACCCTCTGGACCGATGTCTGATTCGGATACGGATTATCCGAATATCAAACTATCCTAACATGGATTGGATTTTAGGGTATCCAAGCAACCCTAGTGTACATACTGGATTCATCCTGTGAATGTATTCGGCTGGTGTCACCACACGTTTCTGAAGAAAAAAGCATAGCACAACACCGAGATATTTAATGTTTCCCTGGTGGGTGTGGCACAGCAGAAGGAGCCTTTGTTGATCGGGAAAGGAGGGCTACACAATTTGTCTATTTTCAGCCTCGCAGAGGGTGGTGGTGGGGGGGACAGACAGATGCAAAATGACAAGACTGAATCAGATTAAGCTATTGGTGGGATTTCTTTTGTAAATGGGGTAAATCTGACCAGGACACTGGGAAAATTCCCATACTCTTGCTGAGAAATGCCAAGGAATCTTTAAAGTCCACCTGAAAAGGCAGACAGGACCTTGGTTTAACATCTAATCTGAAAGATAGACAGTACTGGGATTCATGCACGTGCCTTGTATGGGGGCTAGAACCCACAACCTTCTGATCTTCTGGCCTCAGAAGCAAGTTTAATGTCTCATCCGAAAAACAGATGGGAAAAATAGGTTACTCACCTGTAAATACAGGTTACTCACCTGTAACAGGAGTTCTAGGAATGGTATATGTTGTTCATCCACACTTATTGGCAGGTATCCTTGCCGCTTTAAATCTTGCCGGAAGGTCTTCAAGCTGGCTCCTCCCACCCACCCGGGTGGTAAAACTCTCGGCTCCGCCCCATGACGCCAGATCTGGCCCGCTGGAAGCTCAGGTTGAAAGGGCCGGCCAGGAGGTTTGAGGGTCGGTGGATGAACACTGGTATACCATTCCTAGAACTCCTGTTACAGGTGAGTAACCTGTATTTCTAGGGACATGGATATGTTGTTCATCCACCCTTATTGGCAGACTCCTAGCAGTTCTCCGGGAGGAGGGAGGCAAGGCACACACCACCTACTTAGGGAATAGAGACTGGAGAACCGAGGCCCCAAAACCAGCATCCCGGCATGACTCAAGGTCGATGTGGTAGTGGGTGATGAAGGTGTGTGCTGACTTCCAGGTAGCAGCCCTGCAGATTTCTTGGATAGGGACGTCCCTGGAAGCAGCCACCAATGCAGCGGTATGGCAGGTAGAATGAGCTTCTTATCCTCTGGCAGGCTCCATGCCCACCAACCCATAGCAGAGATTATGCAGGAGGTGACCCACCTGCTTATCGTCCGCTGGCTGCAGGTCTGCCAGGTGCGGCTTCAGCGTAGGGTGACAAACAGCTGGCTTAACCTCTCCCGACTTCAGCCGTATGCCTTTATAGTAAGCGAGCGCTCTTCTAGGGTCCAGAGTATGAGCCCATATTCGCCTCCGAGGTGTGATTGGGTAGAACACCGCAGAGTCAACACCTGGTTAAGGTGAAACTCCAACACCACCTTCGGAAGGAATTTCGGTGGGGCACAGGACAACCTTGTCCCTGTGGAAGACCAGGTAAGAGACTCAATGGAAAGCGCCTGAGCTTCTCATCCTTCTGGCTGACGTGAATAGCCACCAAGAAGGCAGTTTCCACCACAGGTGAGAGATCACACCTGTGCATTGGTTCGAATGGCTTGCCCATGAGCTTTGCCAGTACCAGCAGTAGATCCCACGGAGGTGGAGGTTCTCGCACCGGAGGGGAAATGTGATCAAGGCCTTTGAAAAAGCGCCGGACCACCTTCTCCTGCGCCGACTGCTTCCCGGCCTGTGCCCAGTAAGCAGAGAAGGTTGCCAGGTGCACCCTTAGGGTCGTCGACCTAAGCCCTTGCTGAGAAAGGGACCATAAATAGTCCAAGATGCTTGCCAAGGAACAGGAGGAAGGGTCCAGGCCCTTGCCCTGACACCAAATGGAAAACCTCTTCCATTTGAAGGCATAGCATTTCCTGGTCGACTCCTTACGGGACGCCTCAACTACATTGAGGACCTCGTCGGAAAGACCCAAGGCCTGGAACTCTAGCTGCTCAGGAACCAGGCCGTCAGGTGCAGGGACTGAAGATCCGGATGGAACACCTTCCCCTGATTGACTGAAAGCAGGTCTGGGCCAGCTGGAAGCTGCCTCGGGAGCCTGGAGCTGAGGCTGAGGAGATCTGGATACCAGCACTGGCGGGGCCAGTCTGGGGCTACCAGAATCACCTGCGCCTTTTCCCTCCTCGCCTTGAGAAGCACCTTGTGGATCAAGGGAAATGGGGGAAAGGTGTAGAAGAGGCCCGGGGTCCACGGCCTCGAGAAGGCATCCCCCTGCAGCGAACCCTGCTGAGTGGGGCGGACATGGAACAGCCTCAGCTTCGCGTTCTCCTTGGAGCCAAACAGATCCACCTGAGGTGTGCCCCAATGGGAGAACAGATCTTGTACCACCTCCGGCAGGAGAGACCACTCGTGGGACACAGCCCCTATCCGGCTTAGGGCATCGACTAGGGTGTTGGAGGCCCTGCCACATGAATGGCTAGGAGATCCGCCTCCAGGCTGCGAGACGAGTGACCAAATGCGGAGAGCTTCCTTGCACAGAGGCACGGAGCGCTGCCCCGCCTCTGGCGGTTTAGGTAGTACATGGTCGCGGGTATTGTCCGCCTGACCTGAACCACTTGGACCCCTCGTAGAGAAACGGAGCTTAAGGCAGTGAGAGCTAGGGCGGACCACTCGGAGCTCCAGCAGGCTGAGGCGGCATCGGACTCCCGCTGGGACCAGAGGCCGCAGCACTCTGTGCTCCCCAGATGGGCACCCCAACCCATCAGAGAGGCGCCGGTCGAGAGACCGCTGGTCAAGGACAAACGGAATGCCCTCGTGCAGATGAGCTGAACGATCCACCACTGAGAGCCGCCCACATCCCCTGGGTCACCGCCACTAGCTGGTCCAATGGATCGCAGCGCTGAGACCACTGGCTGGCCAACCCCGCTGAAGGGCGTGATATTCCAGCGGCCCAATGGACCACGCTGGTGCAGGCCGCCCGAGACCCAGGAGGCGCAGGAAGTCCCGGCAGGGCGCCATTGCCCAACCAGAAATGATCGGGCAAAGGAGGAAAGAACCTGCCCTGTCCGCCGGGAGCCGTGTTTGGCTCAAGAGAGTCGAGCCTGCCCCGAAGGAAGAGAATCATCTGCTTCTCGTTCGAGTTCCACTTGGCCTCCTCATGATGAGGAGGCCGACCTGAGAGCAAACCTGGAGGGCCAGATCTCTGGACCGCTCCACCTCTTGTCTGGAGGAGGCTGCTATTAGCCAATCATCCAGGTAAGGGTACACCCAGACCCTTCAGCGCTGCAGGAATGCTGTCACCACTGCCACGCATTTGGTGAAGACCCTGGGAGCAAGAGACAGGCCGAAGGGCATGGCTCGGAACTGGAAAAGGGATCCTTCCGCTCGAAAGCGAAGGAATCTCTGGTGAGGAGGACGGATAGGGACATAAAAAAACGCGTCCTGCAGGTCCAGAGAGCAGAACCACACGCCGCGTTCCAAGGATGGTATTATCTGAGCCAGAGTGACCATCCTGAAGGTCCGAGACCTTAGGAACTTGTTTAGGTTGTGCAGGTTGAGAATGGGGCGCCAGCCCCCCATCCGTTTTGGAACCAGGAAGTACCTGGACACAAACCCTGGGTCTGAGGGAGGGTCCGCCACTCTCTGATCACCTCCTTCTCGAGGAGCAGAGCGATGTCAGCTTGGCGAGCCGACAGTGAGGCTGCGGACCCCGAGGCCCCCCGGGGTGTGACAGCTCTGAAGGGCGGGGCCTGCTCGAACTCCAGAGGCAGGCCCTTCCCCATCACTTCCAACACCCACTGGTCTGTGGTGATAGCGGACCAGGCGGAAAGAAAGTGGCGATGCCGTCCCCCCACGGGGAGAACCTGGGGTGAGGTGACGAGGTTGGGGGCGGCACCCCTCAACCCGTCACTGAGCAGGCTTGGAGGAGGGACCGGCCGAGGGACCACCTGGGCCTTTACCTCCCTGCTTCCTGGAGGAGGAAGCCGCGGGCTTGGGTTTGGAGTAAGCCGCGAGCCTGCTGGCCCTGATGCTGCTGGGCCGGACGGCTGCAGGCGCAGACGGAGAAGGGGCTTAGGCTTGCGTCTGCGGCCCTTGTCCCTCTGAGCGGATGAGACAGAGTCCAGAGTGGCATTGGACTTTTCGATCCTCTGAGGTGACCTTCCGCTCCAGGGCGAAGAGATCGGTCCCCAAGAAGGGGACATCCGCCAACTTGTGCTGGGTATCCGCTGTGAAGGTGGATATCCTCAGCCATGCCCGACGGCGCATAGCCACTGCGGCTGCGACTGACCTGACGCATGAGTCACCAATGTCCAAAGCAGTCTGAAGTTGCTGCTTGGCTACTGCCCTGCCCTGGTCCCGCACCTGCTTAACCGTGGTCTGCAGGTCAGCTGGGAGATGAGGGACTACCTCATCCAGGGAGCCCAACAGGGCGTGAGAGAAATGTGCCATCAGCATGGCCGAGCTGGCCTGACGACGGCCAAGGGAGGATGCAGCGTAGACTTTTCACCGGCGAGTCCAACTTCTCGACTCTTGTCGGGAGGTTTGTCTACGCCCCTGGCATTTCCAGCACGCCGAAGACGCTGTCGGTAACCAACCCTCGGCTGAGGGGTGTTCCAAGAAACCGACAGAACCAGTAGGACCGATACTTCCTTGCCATCCTGGCCGAAGGCGCAGGGCAGGAAGCAGGACGCTCCCAGAGCTCCAAGGCCGGGCCTACAATGGCCTCGGCCACCGGAAAGGCCTCCGTAGGAGAATACCCTCGGTCCAATATCTCCGTGAGGGGATACTTGGCCCGCTTGGATACAGGCTCCAGCTGCATCCCGGTGGACTCCAAGATGAGCCTAAGCAAACCCATGAAGGACAAACGGCTATCATCAAATGACTGACCTCCTGAGGACTCCAAGTCGACCCACCTGGAGAACAGGGAGGAATCGTCGTCAGACTAAGAGGAGTCCGCAAAGAGCTGCCTTGGGCCTGAGCCACCCTCCACCTGCCGAGGGCGATCGGGAGTGAGGGTGACCGACAGCCTAAGGGCCAAACCCTGGGCCGACCGAGAACTCTTGGTCGGAGACCCAAACAACGGCTGTGGAGGCAGAGGTTCCACCGGAATCGTGGGCAGCCGGTTTCCGGGCAACAGGCCTGAAGCAGGTGCCTCGCTAAGGCGAGGTTGCTTCGCCGCCCGTGACAGCCACTTGATAGCCGGGAAGGTGACGACATCGGCTTGCTCCCGGACAGAAGCAGCTGTTGCCACATGAGGTCTCGTATCATCGGCGCCTAACTTAGGCCAAGCCTCCCTCGTCTCGAGGAGGACAGGCGCGCCGCCGCCACGGTGCCGAGACCGCCATGACGCGGGATCGCTGGACCGAGAAGAAGTCCGAGACCGAGACCGCGAACCTCGGGCTTTTCCGAGGAGGGCACGAGGTAGGGGGAAACCGCCTCCCCTCGCTCGGAGGGCTCAACCGTGGACTCGGAACCGAGGCACGGGCAAGTCCACAGACATTCTCCAACCACTGGGAACCGGGAGTGAGGGTTTTCGCTTCACCGTCGAGCAGCCCATCCAACGGGTCGAGAAAAATCTCGACTGCGTCGACGGGAGTCTCGGTCAACTGACCTGACGGGGACACCGTGAAGCCAGTGACCGAAACCGAAGTCGATGGTCGACTACTCAGTGAGAGGGACCTCTCCCGCTCCCAAGAGCGTCGACGGAGGGACTTACCTTTGTGGTCCTTTTTCTTGGACCGAGAGGAAGGCCCTGAAGATGTTGGTCCCTCTCCCTTAGTGGAGAGGGGCAGACAGAGCTCCTTAAAAGAAGCTGAATAGGAGGATCCAAGGGAGAGCGGGATAAAGGCCGCGGCAGAGGAAGACGAAGATGCGGCCTGCCCCGCCTCCTCCTCGAGGGCGATCATCTGCTCAAGCTATTCCACCAAGCCCGCCGCCACGGAAACCGCCAACCGGGCCTCCTTCGACTTTACGGGAGGGTAACGTTTTCCGGGTCACCCAAGTTGTAGACGGGTGGCACGGTCTTCCAGGACGTAGGCCGAAAAAGAAGAGCACAGGTCACAAGCCTACGGGCCGTCCAAGACATCTGCCACATGGGCACCTCCGAAACCGGGAGTCGATTTATCCATCGCGCGCGAGGGAAATAAGTGACCAGTCTTGAAAACCTTAAAAGTAATTTCGGGTAAACCGAAGAAATAGGAACCAGTCTTATATGCAGAGCGTTAAGGAGGGAACCTGAGCTTCCAAGCGGTAAGGAAGATCTGGCGTCATGGGGCGGAGCCAAGAGTTTTACCACACGGGTGGGTGGGAGGAGCCAGCTTGAAGACCTTCCGGCAAGATTTAAAGCGGCAAGAATACCTGCCAGTAAGTGTGGATGAACAACATATCCATGTCCCTAGAACCATAGTTCTAGGAGTGGTATACAGTTCACATCCACACCGGACAGTTCCACTGGAAATGCTACTTTGTCTGACGTCTTGAAGCTATGCTCCACCTACAACTGATCCGCCACCCACTGAGGCTTTCTTACGGCCATTAGGGCAGTCTTTAGGATCCCTCTCCGAGGGCCATCTGAGGATGATACGATGTTTCCTATCTTCCAGAGATTCTGGTAGCATCCACAAATAGAGGCCACACCTGACCACGTCGTGCTGCCTGCCCAGGCAGCAGCAGCACATATTGTGCAGGTCAATGGTTGACATCTTGTGCTGGCACCAGACACAAAATCTGAACTCCAGCTTCTGATGCTCCATGTTCACCAATTGCCAAGGAGCTAAAGGGACAGAGGAAGTTCAGCAATGGAGTTCAAAAACTTTGAAGTAACAAATTTGTCTGTGGCGCACTGAAGTGGCAGCACAAAGGAGGTGACCTGTTCTCCCAGTGGAAAGAAAGATCTGACGTCACAGGGCAGAGTCACAGGTATACCAACTGGGTGGTAGGAGAAGCTTAGTTTCAAGATGTCAGATGAATCAGCATTTCCAATGGAACTGCCACAGTATGAATAATGAACTATATCCATGCCCCAAGAATATTATTTTTGCCACAAAATCATTATTGTAACAAAACAAAAAAAAAAAAAACACATAGTGACTAAGAAATACTGCTGCTCTAAAGGCATCATTTCAGCTGATGCTTTGTAAAGAAATCTATTCCACAAATTCATTGCACTTTCTGGGAAAGATTTCAGAATATTCTAAGTCTTCTTTCCTTAGCCCTTACACAAGTTCTCTCATCTTTTTATTAATTTTTTTAACGTATTGTTTATGCACCCAGTTCCCCAAGAAGGACCCCCATCAGTGGTTACTGCCCAGTACCCCCCGGCTTCTCTGGTGCTTATTGCTCCTCTCCCTTGAACCATCCACCCCCACTTACCCACCAACAGAAGAGAGGGTCAGGGGAGCAGATAGCCCTTCTATTTAAGAACCTCCAAGGTGGGTAAGGCCCATCACTGGAGCTCAGACCCGAGCACGTCTGGTCACCCTGCCAGCCATAGGTCTTTTCCTTGTCAAAGGTTCCCCTCCTTAATGGATGCCACGCTTGAGGGACATCAAGTGCGAATGCTACTGGGTGCCACTGCATAACACTTAGCCAACAACTGCCCCTTTCTTAGAAGTGACCCCTGCTGCGCCACCGCCTGTGCTCACCAAGAGGCAGTGTGCTGTCGAGAATCCCAAACATTCCTCCAGGTGGCAATGTGATACCTGGGATGGCTGCACTCTCTCCCTGAAAAAGGACAGCATCCTGTGGAATGCTCAAGCTCCCTCCCTCCCCTACCAGCCCTTGGACAACTCAAGCTTGTTCCCGAATCCGGGTCGCCAGAGGTGTGAGCGGTAGCACTACCTCTAAGCTGACTGGCCAGCCTGTTCTCTTATCAGTATCCTTCTATATATCAATAAGTTCCACGGAGCCACTCGTTGCAATACGAGTGGTTTCATGCACGTTTTGCCCAAGAGAGAGAGAGAACAGCGAAGCGAAGCTGAGCTGTTCTGACCTGAGTAGAGCACAAGTGAACCCACTCTTACACCGCAACGTGAGGCGACATGGAACATATCGATGTATTATGGATCGATGGATCAAAGTTACTAATTTTTGGTTTTTAAACTGCCCCAGAATGTGCCCATTTGCAGGACATCCGAGTGTGAGATGCTCTTCCCAGAATATGAGTGTCTCACATGCAGGGGGAAAGGAGCACTCCCTCGATATATAATGTGAATCCCACAGCCCCCACTTGCATACTGCATGACCTTGAGCAAGTCACTTAACTTTGCTGTGCTCCCAGGACACCTGGAAACAAGCTCCGGCTTAGTGTGTCTTTCTTGGCCAAGATATTGTAAAATAAATTACTAACTAAATAAATAATCAAATAAATAAATATGTCTGATTAGGTGGGGCTACTCCTTTCACCAGTCTGAAAGCATATCAAATCTCCCCAATCCTTTTTTTTCACAAAGAACAATCTTAAGTCAGACTGTCTGTCCTCACATTGACAGCATGTTAATAAACAGTGCTGGACCATGACAGTATTAGTAAAATGTAACAATAAAATAATTTAATACATATTATTTCTTACGATTCCCCCCCCCCACAGTCCCGACTGGGGCTCCATATGTCATCCCCAAATCCACTCACACCCTAAAAGCCACATCAGCCCTTGAGCCGTCTCAACCTTCACCTCCCTAACCTCCCACCCACTGCTGTATCTAACTGTGGCTTTCCCTTCATATGAGGGCCCCAGGTAACCCCCTTCTGCCCCACCCCTGAAGAAACTTTGAGTCTGGAGCAGCAAAGCAGAGACTCAAGGGTATCTTCAAGTCTTTCCACTTCTATCTTGCCTGCAGAACCCTTGAATCAGGAGCAGCAAAGTGGAGGTGGAAAGATCATGGCAGGCTACGGGGAAGAGCTCTGAATGACACGTATGGCAGTGGAGGAAAGCAAGACTATCTTTCTAGCCAATCCCTTATAAATCCTGGATCCCCAATCACTACAATAGGGGCGCAGGCTGTAGTGCATCTTTGCAGGTGGGTTGGGAGCTTGGCATTACCATCCACCATTTCCCAAACTGCATGGCATTGACCTTTAGACTGGCCATCCAAGATCACCATGTCATAATTCAGACTATTTGGATGAGTTCTACAGCAGGGAGCATGCCCTGGGCTGCACCATCCTGACAATAAAGCACCCTGCCCTAGGCCATGAAGAGGTTGCAGGGTAGCAGCAGGAGCCTCCCCCTTCCTCATGACATTTAATCTAAATACACTGCCTCATCTCTGGCACCAGATGTGAGGCATCCTGAGCTCAACTGCAAACCAGGGTCGACAACATGATAAGACGACATGCCAACATCTGGGCCACTGGCTGGATCACGTTGCTTTCCTTTTTAAAGGGAAACAGTCACCACCAACGGCCCTGTACTCAAAATGTGCACTTTGTGTGTGGAAACATTTTGATTTACTTACTATTTACTGCAATATAGTAGACTGTATCAGACTAATTTTCCTTGGTTGTAGGCTGACATCTTCTGTTACTACAAATCCCAGAATCCCCTGCAGATGACATCAGAGAAGTAGTCAGCAGTGAGACGATTCAATAACCGGCAGTGCATATTGAGAGTTTATATAAGCGCTGATCTTTTGTTTGCTGGTCCTGCAATCCTCCATGGGCTACATACAGTCACAAAGGACTGTAAGTCGCCCCCATGGAGAAAGGCAGAACTGGAAAACATCTGATCAGAGAATATAAAAGCTCTAACATGCACTGCAGGCTATTTAATCCCTCACTGCTGTCTACTGCTTTGATGTCAGCTGCAGGAGATTCTGGGATTTGTAGTAAAAGCCTACAACTAAGTAAAATTAAGTTTCATATAATCTGCTATATTACAGAAAACAGTAGGGAAACCAAAACATTTTTGCCCATAACGTGTACACTGGGCCCAGCCTCATACTTCAGTGTGGGGTCCTCTGTGCAGACTGTTCCCCTTCAGGCTCTCAACCACCAAGAACTGACAATGATCTGCTGTACAAGGAAAAGGTAGCAGCCACATTCTCGGCCCTATCTGGTAGCTTGCAGGACCAAAGCTTAATGAAAAGCGGTTCTGCCACTCACCGTTGGACAGCTGGAAAGGCTGCAGGAAGAATTTACTGCAAGTTCCTAGGCGTGGCTTGGTCAGAAGCTGATCCATCGACATGACCAAATCTCCCTGCGTCATACGGCTTACTCGATCCAATACTTGCTGGAAGATTTAAAAAAAAAAAAATACAGAAAGTCAACTGTATTATTGCCAATGACTGCATTTTTCATAGGGACAATTTTTAAAAGAAAACAAATGCGTTCTGTATGGTTTTAAGCATGGCACAAACTTGTAAAAAAAGTTTTGCGAGACTTAACATGAGAGTTTGAGAGCCTCCTCATTTGTTATCTCTCGACAGTGCCATTCCACTCGACTTTACCAGTGTCTAAGAAACCAAGTTATTAATCTTAAAAAAAATAAATCCTTAGTCATAAGACCAGGTCAATGTCAAGCTACAATATCCTCTTATAAAATGAAACTGAATGGAAAAGCAAAACGAAATGGGAGCACCCAGCTACAAAACAGGTGGTGGTGGTGTGTGCTTCCTTACATGGCCGGCTCGGCAAAGCAGAAAACAACAACTTCAGTTTCAGTGAGCACTTGAAATCATAACATAATTCTCTGTTATGTTAATTGCTGTAACCCTGAAGAGATGCAAACTGCAACTGAAGAAAATGGAGGCAGCTGGAGCCTGACCCCCTAAATGAGGAGCTAGGGTTCCTCAGACCCTTCATATTTTTCACAAATTTTTTTTTTTTTTTTTTTTTTAAATCAGAGTTTGTGAGCATGACTCCACTTGGCCTTCTATCAAGACCCCACACTACACGTTTCTGAGCAGGAGTCTACACGGCCTTCTATCAAGACCCTACATCACCCTGCCATCCCCCAGGGCTTACTTGTCCACTTCCACCAGGCTACCATAGCTTACCCACCACAACCGGGGTCAGTGGTGTAGCCAGACAATATACAAATGTACACCAGGACCGTGTTTATTGCCTCATTTGGCACAATAAATACAACTTTTGTATCTCATGACAATGGTTGTTGCCATGCATGGGTAAATACAAATGCCATGCATTGCTCCCTAAGACACCCATATACCAGCCCAGAGCCTGTAAAGTTGTATTATCCTTGGGATGCAAAGACAACATTAGTGACCAGTCCTTCTAGTTTTGACTCCTATGAATAAAATTACAGAAAGGTTCAGCATTTTCTTTTAGTTTTCATGGAAAAAGGAAGCAGTTCAGAGCCTATTTGCTACCCCCCTTTAAATAAAATTGCACACCATGGTGTACTTGGAGTATGCCTGCCTACACCCATGACTGGGGTTCCCCAAGGCCCATGCCCCTTGGGAATATATATCCTCCAGCCAACGAAGAAGATTAATGCCTAAGTAGGCGGGTGCAGAGCCTGCAGGTTGTGGTGTCCATCATGCCACTCAAGTGGAGATTTGCTGCTTTTTTCTGTTCCCATCCGAGCAGGACGCTGGCCGAAGATGTCATCAGATGAGCTCATGCTTGCCTGCGAGTACATGCACGTCAGCGTTAATGGCCTCATCTGTACCTCCGCTGTGGTCACCCAGGGGGGTTATATAACAGCAAAGCTTGGTGCCCTCCCTGTCCGATAGCATCCTCTGGGACCCAAACTTCCTTCCTCAGCCTACCCTCCAATGATCTCAGCTCGTTCCCAAAGTTGGGCTGCCTGCATTGCAAGCACCGCTGCACCACGTCCTTCCCAATTTTAGCAAGTCGTGATCATATCCAGTCATCAGAGAAGAGGACTCCACACAAACAGATATTGGGAGCCTGATCCACAGACCAGTGTCACAGCACGACTGTTCTCAGTATGGCAGCAGCTGCAGTACTGCTCCTCTCTGACAGCCACAACTCATCTAAAAGCAAAGTCTCTTAAAATGTAGGTTCTGCCTTAGTGGAGGAGAATCAGATTTAATACTTTAGAGTCATTTAGCATTTTCGTATGTCAACACAAGCTGTGCCCTGTGAATAACCTGTTTTCAATCAGCATCAACCGGACTCATAGGTTTTTTTTTTAAAAAAAAAAAAAAAAAAACAGGTGGGAATGGTGTGCACCGCTACATTTTTGTCTTCTCACTCTTATAAACTGGCTTAAATCAATCAAACAATTTGAATGGCTATTAAAACTCCCACCAGCATTAGAAGAATGTTTTCTCAACTTATAATATGGGATCTAGTTACTCAATCATTGCATGTTACTTAGCAGCATGCCAGCATGATACGCTAGTGGTATAAAGAACGCCCACCTCAGGGATTCCTCTTCTGGACATCCTGGTCTCAGAACAACTAGAACTCTGCTTATTACAGATGAATTTCAATGTGCATTTTCATGGTCATGCAACATCCGAACAGTATTTATTTATTCGGAGTAAACCTTTGAGAACAAGCTCATTACATAGGTTCTACGTCAGAGTATAAAAAAATAAAACAAAAACCCAGAAGTAGCAACAATACAGTGCAGAGATTAAATATCACACTACCGCACAGACGACCAGACTCGGGAGAGCTGTCAACTGCGGGGCATCCCAGACCGAGGAGGATGGTGCTATGCTCCCCCACCCCCACAGTGACCCCAAGGGTGGGCTGTGCAGCTTGCGCCTTCACAGGGACACAATGCATGTCTGCAGAGCCACTGGAGGATTGTACGCAGTGCTGGTCGGTGGCGGGAGGAAAACAGAAAGACTCAAAAGAAGAAAACAGGTTATTCTGAGTAAAATGGACCAGCCTTCACCCAAAAATGCATAAAATGCAACATCTGATGGAGAAAATGAAAGTTACATACTTACCATAACTGATCTTCCAAAATATATTTTCCATGGATCATCATTAATAGATCTGAGCCGGAGGCCCTAGGATCCCGTAGAAGCTAGAAACTTTCGGGAGGGCTGATGGCACGAGTAGACCCTGTATGTGAAACACTGCATGTGCCCGCTGGTATAAGTGGTGCCAGCCCCCAACCAACAAAGTACCTTTTCTTACCAAGCAGGTAAGCAGCATGAACCTAATGAGTAACCTATGCACTTAACTGAAGGGCAGAAGAAAGCCCTGGTGACCAGTGTAAGAAGGGCCACCATGCCAAGTAACATAGTGTCTTCACAGCCCAAACCAAGCACAAAGGGGTAAAGACCAACACAGTAATACTGGAATGAGTTTGGGGGACGGTGAGCAGATGTGCAAATCTATGGAGAAGACATCCAAGAAGATTAACAGTTTCGGTAAGTACAGAACTTTCATATCCTCCAAGAGTCAATCTTCTCAAAGCCAGCCCGGTGGTGCTGAGGGTTGAGGCGTTGGACGCCACACCGGCGACCCATGTTCAGGATCGAGCATGGGCCATTGGAGGTCAGCAGAGGAGGGAGAGGATCGAGCATCCGGAGGACTGCTCTCCTCTCCTGAGAAGGAAGACTCGCACTCCTGTCGAATGACTACCCCCAGGTGGAGGCCGGAGAGTACTGCGGGTCAGGGGGGCCAGACATTGGGAGGGTGCTGTGGGAGTTCTTCGGATGCACCCATGCCTCTACGTGCACACGTCCTGCATGTGTGCCACAGTAACGGGGAAGGGAGAAAATGAGGAAAAACACATCAGCCTGCTAGATGACGACTGACCTTCCGCAGGCTCTGCAACCGGAGACCAAGCAGGGGTAAGTCCCGGTGATACCGGGGTGTCGGGGATGGGAGGCTGTGGTCAGAAGGGGCAGCAAGGCAGATAAAGTATCTATATAATAAAAAAAAAAGAAGAGTAAATCTTCTCCATAGATTCCCACTAATGATCACAGCAGCAAGCTCAGAGTAAGTCCACCAGACAAGGGAGGCTGGAGCTCAGGGCTCACTCACGGTAACAATCCATTCAAAACTGTCTTGCCAAAGGGGACATGCTGCCTGGCATAGACATTCAGGGCAAAGTGCTTGGTACAAGTATGCACTGTGCTTCAAAAGCTGCAGCTCTGTAAATTTCTCCAACTGGCACAGAGCGTATTTCTGCCAGGAAATGGCAACCACTCTCTTGGTGGAGTGAACATGTACCTTGCCCTCCAGTTTAACCCGAGCCATGGCACAGCAGTGGTAAAGGCAGTTTACAATACAGGCTGAAACGCACTGGATTCTGACAAGCTGTCTCTATCAATTAGGATGAAATTAGACAAAGAGCTGTTTTGACTGTCTATAGTCCTCAACCCGTCCAGAGAAAACCTCTTAACATCCAACAGGTGGAGAGTCCTTTCTCACTCATTCTGGAGGTTGGCAAGGTAGGGAGGAAGGATTATAGCCTGATTAAGATGGAACTCCAACACCACTTCAAGTCTGTGTATGGAGAATTAGCTTATCTTTATGAAAAATAGGATACTGAGGCTTTGTAACCAAAGCATGGATTTCAGATACTCTGCCGGGGTCCAACAATTCCAGTTAGTACCTCTTTGGATAATCCTCAGAGCTGTTTTGCCCATCAAGATGGATTCCCACCGACACTAAAACTGGATGAGGCATCCCAGTATTTAGGAGGAGTGTTCTGCTTCATCCAGCTGAAGCGGACCTGGAGCCGGAGCTTCAAATGGTGGCACTGAGTGTTTTGGTGCCAGTGCCTTCAGCTGTGCATTCTTCTGGGCCTGGGGAGGCTGAGGCGTGTTGTTTTGGGCTCCCCTGCCCCTACCATGAAAGGCCTGCTTGATGTGAAAAGAGCAGAGTCCTCTACCTCCTTTTCGGGTTATAGGGAGCAAGCCTGGAAGCCTTAAGAGTCATTCTTGTTTAGTTAGGCTCTAAGAGAGACCGCTCCACTTGCTTTCCAAATAGTAAGTGCTATCGAAGGGCACATTCAAAATATGCTCAATGTCTCGGTGAAGCCAGCAGTCCGTAGCAAAGAGTGCCATCTGATGTATATATCTGCAGCCTCAGAGCCAGCTACTACATCAAAGGCATTCAGAGAGTCTTTAAGCTAGTGGCGGTTACATTCAATACCTTCTTTAACAGCAAGCAGCATCTCTCGTTTTGCCTTTGTATTTGGCAGAGCCTCTCCCAGAGATTTAAGCTTGCACCAGAGGACACAGTGGTACTTAGAGAAGTGGCCCTGGTAGCTAGCTATCCTCATGCCAAGGGTAACTAAGGCACAGACCCACTTGCCCATGATGTCTACCTTGTGTAATTACTTGTAAGTGGGGTGCGTGGTAACCTCCTTGGGCATTATGGCTTTGTCATTCTCAGCCAGGATAACAACGGCATCTGTTATTTGCTGAGGGAAACACATGGGACTGGACTTAAGCACTGTATATTTTCTGTCCATCTGCTTGGGGACAGACACCACAGTAGCAGGCCTCTTCCATGCCACCTCAGAGTGAGTCTCCAGAGCCGGCTGGATGGAAGGAACTAGAGAGACTGGGATAGTAGGCACGTTTGGAAAAGCCAGTGTAAGGGACTAAGCTTGGTCTGTGGTTTCTGGCTTGAAATTCAGTGCAGTATGAATACTTCAAAGCAGAGCCCAAAAGAAGAGATCCACCAGAGATACAGTGACAGGAACTGGTTCCGGGTTCTCTGGACCACAGTATGAGCCATCATCATCACCATCAAAGATGTTGAGGTCAGGATCTGACTTGTCTCCTTCCACTCCCTCCACACCCAAAGGGTAGTAATGAGGAGGAGGCTGAAAGGGCGACAGTGCAGACTGCAGCCTCAGCAACACCAGTGACACTGGACCCAGTGCCATGGGCCATACCAAGGATGGCCTTGGGACCGTCCAGAAGAAAACGACTGTGGCACCGATGGCCTATACAGCACCATCTGCAGCATCAATATCAAGGCAGGCCCAGAAGGGCCAAACCCTGGTGACAGACATGGTACCGCCAATGATGTCAATGAGCCCACCGGCCCCAAAGGAACCAGCTGTGGCACCGTGGCTGCCCCATCCCCAGAAGGGTCAGAGGTGATCCACAAGCCCCAGCCCAGAGTTGGAGACAGCCACACACCTAAATCAAGTGGCACCAAAGAAGGCGCCAGCGCAACTGACCCGAAAGGTCAGGAGTTGGCATCAGCAATGTCACTTACACGTTGCACCCACTGCTCCACAAGAGCTGCCCAATGGTTAAACTGCTCACCAAGGTCTTCTCTATTGGACAAAGAGAGGCTCCAGCATCGAGATCTCCACTTCGCATGCCCAGGCACCCCCCGGTGCTGGTGACAATGGTGGGGTCCCAGAGTTCACAGAAGTCAAATGTTTCACAGCAGAACACCAGAGGACAACCTCTATCAGTGCCGTGTCTGTCCATTATGCGTTATACAGGAAACGGTCATGGCCAAACAATACAGAGATTCCAACGCAGAACGTGTGCATGATCTGGACTGGATCATTTATTTCTGCATCTCTGAGGAAACTGTCCATGCTCCCAAGCACCAGACTACCCACTGCCAGAGCACCCACTTATCGAGAGGTGGTGGCAAGACACATCCCCACTGCCAGAGTAACTTGTCTTTTCAGGCTCCCTACCTTCTTCTACGGTCATCAACCATTAGCAAGAGTTAGGACTGAGAGAACGCTATAGTGTTTTGTGTTAAAATGACAGCAAAATAATAAACTTTAACGTATCTTAAGTTAAACCTTAAGAACTGAACGCTGTTGTCATATAGACGGTGCAGGTCTTGCCCCGTAGTAGAAAACGGCGATGCTACCATTGTGCACGTGACAGAAAAAAAGGATTTAAGGCGTTTTGGGGCTGGTGCTGCAGTCTTCTGGGCTGGCACATGCAGTGACACAGACATGGGGCCTACTCACACCACCAACACTTCAAAAATGTTCTGGCTCCCATGAAGACCTACAGCCTCCAACTCAGACCCATCAATGGAAATCTATAGAGAAGACATATTCTTGGAACATCTATACACACACCACTACCACTAAGGAGATTCTGCTGCTTACATCAAAGGCAAGACAGGCTAATTGGCCCAATAGTGCAGCAACAATACTACCGCTCACTACTCACAATGCCGGGGGACCCAAGTTTAGGAGAGGACTCGGGTCACTTGGTGGCTTTAAATGGTTGGTAGTGGGTGCACAAATTCTGGCCAGCCCACACCTTCTCTCCCCAGAAGCCAAATGCTCCATTTCCGTGACCCATCAGACCACCAGCCCCCTCCAGTGAAAAATTCCACAGATCACACAAGAACCCCAGTCTCTCAGGGTACAATACCTTGCACTACAATCTTACCCTTGGGCAAGCCGAGTTTATAGTCTTTTAATATACACACACCCCCCCAGCCACATCCCCTTTCTTTAACCCAAATGACTTACCGGTTTTACATTAATCACCAGAGTGATGCCGTGCTCCAGCAGCATGTCCTGAGCTATTCGGGAGACAGTTTTCTCAACGAGAACGAGGTTTGGTCTGACATCGACTATTCGCTGCACGTAGTTCTTCAAGAACTCTCTCTCCTGGTGATGGAAGCAAAACACACAATGCATTCACATACTAGCTTGGATATGATGGACAAATAATATTTCTGGATGGGTTATTTCACTTTAAGCTGGCTCTTTAGCACCATACAGCAAGGTGGAGAGCTGCTGGGCATCCTGCCGACATGGGTTCAAGCCAAAGAAATGAACATTACTTACTCACCGTAACCGTTGATCTTCCAGAATGACCTCACCATTCACTCACACTAATAGGTGATAGCTGAAGGTGCTAGGACTCTGCAGTAGCAAAGTCTTTCGCAGCTCAGGAAGGGGAACAACAGTGCTGGTGTTGCCCAAAAGGCTGACATAGAGAAGTCGAACATGTGAGCCAGCCAGTAACCGACACTGCCCACCCCCCTTCAGTTCTGTCTGCCAGGAGAAACAACTGGAAGAGAAAAAAGAGAGGGCTATAGACTGCTGCCCAAAGGGATAAGAAAAAGATACAGGCTATAAAAACAACAACAAAATAAACCCAGACTACCAACTTAGGAGAATTAAGGGTGGCACAAGGGCAGTGTGTATCAGAGCCAGAACCTAACTCAGCCACCTGCAGAGGAAAGGGGATAGAAAAAAAGGGCAGCAGCCCTGGCATACAGTTCTGGCTGGCACACTGAGACCTGAGGGACCTCCGTGTAATTAAGATGGTAGAATGTCATCTAATAAAAGTCTCTGTACATCCAAGTGGACAAAGAATTAAGCACCGTATGAACCTCAGTAGTGCTCCAGAGGAGCAGGTAGCAGGTGTGATCGTACGAAGTCCGGGAACAGAAATATGATCTTCTTGCCACTTCAAAAGGAGAAGGAGGAGTGAAGAAAAGAAATAAAGAACATGAAAAATGTCAAAACGTGAAAAAAACGAGAATTACCACAACTAAGCAGAGAATAAGCACACCGCCCAATAAGCATATAGCACAAAAAACTGTACTGCCTCTGCCTCTCACTGCAATACAGTAAGGCAGACAACTACATCTTGTCCTATGAGCCAAGCAGAAGCTTAGAGGTATGGACAGGATGAATACAACTGCAAGGCCACAACAGGGATATACCCAAGAGGTATCCCTAATATGGAGAATAAGAGAGTTAAGGGGAGATAAATCACACCAATGATTGCCCCATTTTCTTTTTTTGGTGGGATGAGGGCTAGGGGGCCCTTCTCCCAATTTTGTGTTTATAACGAGGAAAAAGGAGTTGTACCTCCAGAGGGAGGAAGAGCTCCCAAGTAGGAGTGGCAAGAAGGATGCCATGTGCGGAGGCACAACAGGGTGAGCTGCCCAGAGGCCCTGGCTTTTTCCTGAGCATGGGATGGTGGGCGAGCGTGTGACTAAATGGTGAAGATATTCTGGAATATTAACGATTACAGTGAGTACGTAATTTTCATATCCTCCAGGAATCAATCTTTTACCATTCAGTCATACTAATGGGTCAGAGCACCAAGCTTTCCCCAGAAAGGGGAGGAGATGGCTCACCCTGAGTGAAAAATATCCCTCAGTCCTCTATGGAGGGAGAACCACTGGAGGGACCCAAAACTTTTAAGGGGTAGGCAGAGGCTCCCATGACCTCGGACCAGGAGGGTGCCCTGACAATTCATGCCTCACTGTGGGAGAAGAAATAAATCCCCTGGGAATGTGAGTTAAGCACCCTGTGCCAGACCAAGTGTGCCAACCAGGAAAGGTGAAGCCATGACGTCTGCCGAATGCAGACTGCTGTTCCTACCAACCTGGAAGCTAACTCACTGGAACCCTATGATGTCCTTGCTTGGTGCCTCGCAAGCTCCAGGCCCTGGATAGAAAGGCAAATGCTGCCAGTACAGAGCCGTGCACTACACACTGAATGGTGCAGCTGTACAAGGCAAAGGCACATACCAGGAAACAAAAGTACAGCGCACACCAAGAGCTTAAAGTTTATAGTATTACTGACAAAGAAAGTGGGGATAAGTGCCCTTTTTGTCAGTAAAGCTATAAACAGAAAGGCAAATAGCATGCCTGGCTGACCCTCAGTCTGGCATGGATGCTAGGACCTGGCTTAGCTTCGCCCACATTTGCTTGTTATAAGTTGCCTGATGTGCAGCAATGCACATCATAGCGCGTTCCACAGACCACCCCCCCCCAATCTCGGGAAGGCAGTCATGCACAGGGTGTTTAAGCACAGAGGAGGTCTGCAATATCAAAATCCCCAATGTGAGGTGACGTACAGCTCCAGCAGACACCGCGGGAGCATAATATCTGTACTGGGCAGCCTTAGGGGCTGGAAAAGGGGCAAAAGGACAGAGTCAGATGTTCCTGGATGCCAAGGCCAAGGCCAGATGATGAAAGAGTTATTGCTGAAACCCACAAGGAATCTCAGCACCAGGGTACAAGTTGTGACCAGCGAAGGACCCCACGTTCAGCTCCTTCAGTATCTCCATCAGGAACCACTGGTACGTAGAGTACTCAGCATCTATAGACATGTAAAAAGAAAAGTCCTGTTCCTCACAGAATGGAGTAGGAGAGGAGGAGCTGGACTCACAGAAATGAAAATAACATACCTGCCATAATTCTTGATCTTCTCTTGTACCTTCACCATTCATTACTGCTTGGTGTAAGCCGCAGGTGCGTACCTGTACGGGAGCTTCCCCCCTGGGAAGGAGTCAGCACCGGTGGCGCCGCCCATGAGGCCAGCACATTGAGTGGCGCATGAGGGTTGGCCGTTAGGCACCTCAGACTCCTCCTCCACCCCAGTTCTGTTCTGCCGGAGAGGATGAAACAGAGAGATAGAGAAAACCAAGGTAAGGCAAGAGAGCTGAGGGATAGGAAAAGGAAAGGATATAAACTGAAAAAGGAAGAAGCCGACCAGAGGACAGAGGGGTCAGACGTTTTTACCCTAAGAGATCATAGGGACCCAACTCCTTGGTGGTAGCACAGGAAAGGGAGAAAGTAGGGGAGAAAGAGAAGAGAGAAAGATATAGGTCGGCTGTATAGGTCAATGGTTAGGCCATACCTGGAGTACTGCATGCATTACTGCCGCCCATACCTGAAGAGGGACATTAAGTTACTGGAGGGGGTACAGCGCAGGGCAACAAAGATGATCCAGGGACTAGGAGACATACCCTACGTGAGCAGGCTGAGGGTTTTGAATGTGTGCTCACTGGAGGAGAGGAGAGACAGAGGGGATATGATTGAAACCTTCAAGTACATGAAGTGAATAGACAAGACAGGCATGGAGGGACTATTCAAGTTAAGGGGGGTAGGGACACTCTAGGTCACGATCTCAGATTGGAGGGGGGAAAGTTAACGAGGGAAATGAGAAGACACTTTCTTACATAGAGAGTGGTGTCTAGGTGGAACGTGTTGCCTGCGGAAGTGGTATCCGGTAGAACAGTGGATTGCTTCAAAAGGGGATGGGACAGGGTAAGAGGGAGGGTCAGGGGAGGGAGGGGCAGCTGCAGTATAAGGGTTGCTAGCTGCACACTCGAGCATACTCGATAGACCATAAGGCCTTTATCTGCTAGCAAGTTCGCATGTTCGTGTATACAGGATACATAGGGGAAGAAGGGGGGCCCTCAGCTATGTCGAGTTGAAACACCATTGGCTTATTTTACCCTCAAAAACCTGAAAGGTATGAAGACATAGGTGCAAGGATCACGTCAACTTCAGGGACCACTGGACGGAGGTCCAGAACAAGGACATTTGAAATGGTCTTGGAGAAAATAAAACATGGTGGAGAAACTCTCCCCTATTCTCACCCCCAAACCCACATATGGGATGAAAGTCCTGGAACATGACCCTCTACAGTTTAACATCTGATGGCTCAGTCGGGGAGGGGAGACCCCCTAAACAGGAGAAGACTTTGTCCAGAATGACTTCTAAGGTAGAGGGAAAATGAGAAAAAGGGGGAGGAAAATCCCTACGGGTTCTCCCATGAGATGCACTGATGCAGTCCCCACTTAAAGAAGAAGAAAAACGGGTGGCATTCATGCCAGTTACGGAGGATACCACAGTACACCTCACTAAGAATCCCAGGGAGTTCCCTCCGAGGCCAAGGTGTTGACCCTACTCGCCACCCTACCAGAATGGATGCTCTGTGACTTTTTAGAGAAGGATACAGAGGGCCCTGAGGTACCAGGGTGACTCTGCCCCCAACTGGCCTCGAAGAGGGGGGAGGGCGAGCAGGATGGAGGCAGTGTCCAAGAGCTGAAGCCCAAGAGGGGAAGGTGGGTGGGAATCAGTAATGAATGGTGAAGATACAAGAGAAGATCAAGAATTACGGTAGGTACGTAATTTTCATATCTTCTCTTGTCAATCTTCACCATTCATTACTGCTGGGTGAGTACCAAGCCCTCCGAAGGGTACCTGGCATTGCCCTGAGGGAACTGATTCCCTCAGCCTCCTATGGGGGAGATGCAGGAGGGAGAGACCCTTCTGCCATACTAGGTCAATAGGACCTAAAGCTGGTTAGGCAGAAGTAGTGTCCCCCGTTGCCGGGGGGACGGAAGACGCCCCTGAAGATTCCTCCTTGCCATGCGGGAGAAAAGATGAGTACCCCGGAAAGCGAAGGAAATCACCCTACGCCAGGCAATGGGTGATAATTTAGACAGACGAAGCCATGCCATCTACCTAATGCAGATCGCTGTCCCTGCCAGTCTGGAAGCCACCTCACTGGCATTATACGATGCCCTTACTTGGTGCCTTGCAAGCTCCAGACCCTGTGCAGAGAAGGTAATGGCTTGCCTAGATTCCTCCGAATCAGGTAAAGATGCTAAAACCTGTGCCAGCATCGATCACAGGTGCCTGTTCTAGGCAATGTGGTGAGCCTGATGTGAGCTGATGCAGAGTAACACACGAGTTGATGAGAAAACTCGTCTTCCCCACCGGTCGAAGTCAGCGGAATCCTGCTCAGGTGATCGGTCATGTGCCGGGTGTTGAAGCCCGGAAGGAGTATCTAGAGCCATCAGCCCTGAGGGTGGGTAAGGAAGAGAACCAAGAGACTCCTGGGGAGCGCAATACCGCCTCCTACAGTCCACTGGGGCTGGGGATGAGGTGGCTGGTGACTGCTAGGTGCAGATAGATGCTTTCTGGAAGGGAATAGGCCAGGAAGGCACCACTAGGTGGTTAGCACTGAATTTGCTCAGAAACGAGCACGTCTCCAGCTCAGTATTGCCTTTTACTACATGGGAGATATGGAGCTCCTGAACCAACCTCGAGAGGAACCACTGATATTCGGTGAAATCAGCATCGGAGGAAAGGTGGACAGTTTTTCTTCCTCAAAAGAGGAAGTAGAGGAACCCGGGTGTTCGGAGTCCTCCTGCGTTGGGGGAGACAGGCGAAAGACCTGTTTGTCCATAGCTCTAACATACCTAAGGAAGGCCGCCACAGTGGCCCTGAACATCTCCCATGTTAAAGGATCCATAGGACCCACATGGCCTGGGGGGGGGGGGCGTCTGCATAGGAATTGGGAAAGGGGACGTCACAGAAAGTGTCCGGCCTCTGCCAGGGCTCTGAGACCCAGCCACAGTCAACCCAGTCAGAGAGCACTGCAAATGTGTAAACAAATCCTGGCTGAGCCCTGAGGGAGAATCTCCCCTGTGGTGCAACTGAGGCTGCATGATTCCAGAAGGGCAACCCTCAGCGCTGCCCACTAAAGGCACCCCTGAAGTCTCAGAGGAGGAGAGGCAAGGTTCAGCGCTTCGGGTCCTCCCCACAGGGCAGTGGAAGGAGGCCTCCACACCTCATCCTAGCCTCTCAACCCCTCAGACTCCAAGGCCGCCCTCTTCCTTGAACCCACTGACAAAGAGTCCCCCAATCCCGCAGGCCCCCTGAGGGAGGCCACAGAAGAGGGGGTCCCTGTCTCCACCAAGGAGGCCACGGCAGCACTAGAAATGGCAGCTGCCATGTCCTCCGCAGTCGAGACCGCCGCACCAGGCATCCCCAGACTGCTATCCACTGCCGCGTCCCCAATGCCGGCGTCGGTGTGGAGGACCACAGGGAGTCCAGAAGGCGAACACCGGGCCGCCTGGTGCTGCATCCAAGAGGACTCCCCAACTCTGGGGCGTCGGGATGCCAGTCCAGATCGGTTAGCGGGTCATTCGCCTCCGAAAAGGAAGACACCATGCATACCACCAGACTAGTGACCCCCGGAGAGCTCTTAGCAATGGCACCATGAACGATGCACTCGCAGGACACAACACCGCAGAGGGTCTGACAGTGCCAGGCCCAGCAACTGTGAGCCGCAACACCGGGGGAGCCTGCACCTCCGTGGAAGTGACTGCCGTGGCAGTGCTCACAACCCGGCTCCGCAGGGAACCATGTCGCTCATCCGGCACCGCAGAAGAAACCTCCTCGTCGGCAAGGCTAGAATCCAAGGAGGTTTCCTCCTCACCTGGCCGTACAGACCCGGGAGGGGACCCGGAGGCAGGGTCAAGAGATCTTGCCATGGCATCCCTAGAACGACGCCATCCTCCGAAAGTCAGCAGGGCCCTGCCAACTTTAAACACGTGGATCTCAAGAACACGGTGATCCATGGAGAAACAGGTGTCTCAGTTGTCCAAATTGTGGTTGGGACCCAGGAAACGCAAACAAACATCATGTCAGTCCGTAACGGAAAAATGCTGGCCACAGGAGCACCGATGCATGGGGGCATGGCCTGCTTTGCATTTTCTCTTAGCCCCCGAACCAGACATGACGCAAAATAAATTCAACAAACTTTACAAAGGACCCAGCACCACTGGTAGAAATAAAAGGAATGGGCTTACTGGATTCCAACGGCGTCGGGTGAATCAGAACCGGGATGGAGATGGAGAGGCAGGAAAAACGGCATTGAATGGCGAAGGCCTAGTGACACAGACAAACTCTGGCAACTCGCACAGCAGGTGCAACCTCGACAGTGGGAGAAACAGAACTGGGGTGGAGGAGGGGTCTGGAGCGCCTAACGGCCAGCCCTTGTGAGCCATGCAATGCGTCGGCCTCGTGGGCAGGGCCAACTCCTCTCCAGAAAACCAAAAAACAAAAAAAAAGGCTCCCGTGCCAGTGCGCGCCCCTGGCTTACACCCAGCAGAAATGAATGGTGAAGATTGACAAGGGAAGATCGGTGGTGGCAGGGCCACAAGCCTGAACTGGGCCTGGTCAGACTTAAAGTGATACTGCTGGAAGACAACAGCCACTCTGCTGTATTGCTGCCAGGTCATAAGCCCCAGAGGACTCACAATACTTGACAGGCCAGAGAGAGGGAGGGGATAAAGAAGCCAGTAGCTCCACGTTCTCTTCCACGGCTGCGAGAGTGTTCAGAGGCTCTCTCCTAGGTAGAGGGCCTGGCAAACCCGCCTGAGTGGAGCCAGCCAATCTCAGCGGTCCGACCCAGATGGTGCCCCTGGGGGAACCCCTAGGTGGGGAGAGCAGAGCCATGCGGGTCCCACAGGGCGGCCCTGATCCCCACCTGTGACAATGTCAGCCGGTTCCAAGGAGAAATGCGCCCACCGAGTCACCACTGGGAACCCAGGCAGGTGCTGCTTCCATGACCAGTCACAGGGTCAGCCGCAAGCCCAGTGTCACATCTCAGCCCCCTCACCAAGACTGACATGGCCCCCCCCAAACAAACCAAGCCCTAATGCCAAGTCCAGGATCACCCCCAGAGTCACCCCAAAATCCAGCACTGCAAACAATACCAAGTCCAGGACCGGCACTAGAACCCAACCTGGTGCCAAAGGTGGCCCCAGAATGGGTCCCGGCATCGTCCTCAGCACCAGGCATAAGGACAACACTAGAATTGACACCATCTCTGGTGTCAGACTCTGAACAGGGCCCATGGTAGGTTCCCTCATCATTCTGCCCTTCTCCAAGTCCAAGGTCATCGTCCTTATCCTCCCCATGCCACAAGGGCACTCAGAGGAAGAGATGACCACCACCTCAGGCTCAGAATCAGGGTCAACTCTGGAACCTGCCCTTCTTGTGGCACCGCGAACAGTACCAGAAGGAGGGCCCAGTCTCGTGGCTGACACCTCCCCACAAACTGGTACCAGAAGCTGCGGGGGGGGGGGTGCTACAGGAACAACACCAAATTGCCCAATGGTGTAGACCGAGTGTATAGCTTTGGCCTCACCATCCGGGGTATCCGTTGCCCCGAAGGACTGACGGACTGGGGGTTGCGCAGTAGACCCCAATGAGGAAGCCGACTGTCCACCAACCCCCTTCCCCCCCTCCCAATCTCTGAATTCTCAGGGAGGACCCTGGTCTTCCTCATACTAGCGGTACTAGGAAGGGGCCTAGGGGAAAAGACCCAAAGACCTCACCTTGGCATCCCTGGTGCAACACCTGCCTCCAAATGTGGAAGGAGAATGACCCCACTTCAGTGCACGGACTTCCAGGCTGAGTTTATCCATCAAGAAGCAGGCATCTCACCTACCCATATCATGTTCCAGTCCAAAGGAAGGTCCAGCATTTCAGATGCCAGTCCGATACAGTGAGATGACCACCACAGATGAACCGACTCATGGGGGTGCTGCCTTTCTTTTTCTCCTGCCCCTTCTAACACAGTATACCGACACCGAAATAATAAAATTAGCAGAAAAATAATTCAGTACTGAACTAGTAAAGAAAGCAGAACCAGGATAAAAAAATGGTGCCTGGAACTACAGAAAAACATCCATATAAATTCCTTGATTAATAAAGATGAATAATGTTTTAGGATTACTATACAGGAATAAAATTCACAAACAAAAGCCCCACTAGGTAACAGACTGCTCGCGGTAAAAACAATCACAATAAAAAACAAACAAAACCAGATGCTCACCACCTTGTCAGGATGACAGATAGCTTTTAAGTGCAAAAATCACATCTTTATTAAATAGTGATACTACTATTCCCTTACGCCTATCCCATGCATGCTTTTAGCCCCCTACTGTTTCCGCTCCAACATTTCCACTGGCAGTTTGTCCTAGGCATCTACCACCCATTCTGTGAGGTAGTACTTCCTTACATCACTTCCCCCCCAAAAAAAACTCTGTTTCATCACATGCCCTCTAGGCCTGGTGCTCTTTGTCATTTGAAAGAGACTCCTCTCCAGCACCCTATTTACCCCCTACCCCGCTCCGTGAGGTACTTGTAGGTCTCTAACATGTCCCCTTTTGCTCTCCTCTCTTCCAGGGTGTAAACGCTGAGATCCCTCAGTCTCTCCCCGTAGGGCTTTTGGTGCAACCCCTGCACCACTTTATTTGCATTCATTTGGATTGCCTCCACCCTATCTCCTTTCTGAGGTGCAGCCTCAAGAACTGGACACAATACTCCAGGCAGGGTCTCAAAAGTGAGTGACACATGGACGCCACCACCCCCCTCATCCTGCTGGAGATACCTCTCCCTACGCATCCCACTGGCCCTACCCACTGCTTTGTCACACTGCCTGTCACTTTGAGGTACCAGATATGATAACTCCAAGGTCACTTTCCTGCTTAGTGTCTGTCGGTACCTCCACCCCATCCTATACTTAGCTCCTCGTTTCCTTTGCCCTCGGTGCATGATTTTGAACTGTTAGGCACTGAACCCCAACTGCCATGCTCTTGACCACTCTTTGACGTTCCCCTAGGTACCTAAGCATTCTCTCCATCTCCTCCGGGCTGTCCACCCTATTATAGATTTTGGTATCATCTGCAAAAAAGTACACCTTCCCTCCCAGTCATTCCACAATGTCACTTGTGAAGACAATAAACAGGAGCAATCCCAGTACTGTGCTCTGTGGCACCCCGGTCACTCTCCTATCACAACGAGTGCTGTTAACCACCACCCTCTGTCATGTATCCATTAACCAGTTCCTTACCCAATTTACTACTCTGGGTCCCACCCCCTAGGCTGCTCAACTTTTTTATCGGTCTCTTGTGCAGCACAGTGTCAAAGTCCTTGCTAAAGTCCAGACAGGCCATGTGCACCGCCCTCCCCCAATTGTTGAAGGTTTTTAGTGAGTAAAGGTGGCAGCCATGTTTGTGATGGCAATCAGGGATGAAGAGGGTCGTACGATGAATTCTGTATGTGATTTCCCTACATTCAAAATCCCTCTGCCTGAACTTATTCCAGCCTATGTTTTTCTTGGGGATTTACATACGAGTCTTGTAACTTATTTAGCCAACTAGGAAGCATGACATTTTTAACCCATTTTATAATTTCACTTAGAACACATGCTATTTCTATTTAGAATCTAGAAACAGAACACAGAGAAACATGGGTCTGAATTTCACTTGGAATACATGCTGTTTCCACTTAGAATCTGGGACAGAACACAGAGAACAATGGGCCAGAGTTTATGCTGAAAAGAAAACCAGTTTTAAGCTCAAATACGATAAAACACTAACACAAACATTACAAAATGTGTGTTAGTTATAAAATACACAATGGGTTGTAGTGGAAAAACACATTTATTACTGCACAAGTGGTAAGACCTTTGTAACGAACTCGCAGCTTTGCAACTTGTGAGTTATGGGTTTACCACTCACTAGTGGAGATAAATGTGCTATTCCAGCTGCAACCCATGTGTTATGCATTCCCTATCTACATATACTCAAGGACTTTTATATTACCCATCAGTCCTCTGACATATATCTACTCGGACATTCAAATGAGATCCACCTGGGCTCGAGAAAAACACTCAGAAAGAAGAAGCCACCAACCTGGAGGACTATGGGGTCAATGCAGGTGAACTTGGTCTCCTCCCGGTACAGGTACTCAATGGAGCATTTCAACAGGAGAATCTTGGGATTTTTGATATAAGCATTCATCTATGATGGAGTGTAAATAAAAGCATCATCATATTTTATTATCATTTCCAAAATTCAATCTTTGCATTGAGTGAGGTGAGAACAAAAATCTACTACAAAAATGACACTAGCTCTCATTAATAAGTTATTGACAACCCTCAAAAAAGAACAGTTACATACTAACTGGAATGGCAGATCTTCAAGAGAATCTCTTCCTTTAGGCCACACCTTTGGAACTACAGCCGTCAGGCACAAGGATCACACAGAATCTTTTCCTAGCCAGGGGCCACCGATGACAATGTCAAGCATGAGCTCTACATGAACGTGGGTGGCCCCATCACTCCTCAGTTCCCTGCCAGAGTTTAGGCTCAGAGGGCCGCCATCCACTGTGAACCAGTACATCAGATCAGCACCAAGCCGGGGTCGGCCGCGGGGTAGAAGGACTGAGCGCCCAACGGCTGCTCTCCTTCTCCAGGAAGGGGTGGGTTGCTTCCTCACCGCTATACCGCCATTGCCTGGGTGACCACGGGTGGTGCTGGTGCAGACGAGAAAGCAGACAAGTAGGGAGGGGCCGACATTGGCCGAGGACCGAAGCGGATGCACGTCTCAACACGCATCCATCTCATTGGTCCTCCTCGCATGCCGACGTCGGGGGGATGGACCAGAAAAATGGGAAAACACCTCACAGCCAGTCCAGGCGACGAGCCCCCGCATCTCACATCCACAGGAGGAAACTGGGGGCAGACTCCAATGTGCACACTCACCTGAGGTTCGGAGGGGGTAAGTGGGGAGCCTCCTTCGCCACACCCAGGGGGTTAACCAGGGCTCTAGAAGATAATGGAGTGGGGCACCCTAGGAGCAGACTCCTCGGTCCTCTCAGTGGAGTGCAGGTACTTGGGGACTCAGAGAGTGGACCGACTGGGGGCAAGAAAGGGGGAAAAAAAAAATTCAGCACCAAGCATATAAGGTGATACATGCTGCTGGATATAACAGCCATGGGTTAGGATCAGACACAATATCTGATGCTATCGTCACTAAATCAGAAGGGGGATGGAGGGAGGGACGGCACAGCCCAACGGAATAGGTTCTCTCGAAGATCTACTGTTATGGTAAGAATGCAACTGTTCTACCTTCTTCAAGGAGCTCTACTCCATTAGGCCACACCTTTGGAACGAGTCCCAAAAGACAATGGGAGGTTGGTACAGTGTGATAAATTCAAGATAGGAAGTCTTGCAGTACAGCAAGCCCAAAGCCAGCACATCTATGACAGACAATGTTTAGACTGTAATGTTTTGTGAAGGTGCGGACAGAGCTCCATATGGCTACAGCACAAACATCAGCAGCAGGGACATGTCTGAAACGAGCAGTAGAGGTGGCCATCCCCATCATGGAATGACCACGAACTGCACCAGGACGTTCCTTGCCATACGTCCTATAACAGAACATAATACAATGTGCCAGCCATTTGGACAGGCACTGTTTAGACACAGAAGAGCCCTCTTTCCCAGGGGCAAATGAAGCAAAAAGTTGAGATTACTTTCTGCAGTCCTTGGTGCGATTCACACAAATAGCTCAGTAACCTATGTACATTTGTGGTCTGTCATCTGTGGAAAGACCCATTTGTAGTTGATGGCATATCCCTGATGATGATTTTATTGTATTTTATGAATTCAGTATTTATTGTATTTGTGTTTATTTTATTAACCAGTTTTAGGAGTGGAAACCATATCTGGAAAGGCCATAATGGTGCTAGGAGGATAAGGGTAGCACTTTCCATCTGCAGTTTGAGGAGGACTCTCTATAGTAGCAGAACCGGGGGAAATGCATACAGGAACTTCACTTTCCAAAAGAGGGACGTGTCTCGCTAGAAAGCTCCAAGCCCTGGAGCGGGCGAGCAGAAACGCGGCAGTTTTGCGCTGTGTGGGAAAGCAAAAAAGTCCAACTCTGGACTACCCCATCTTGGGAACAGATCATCTACCATGAAGATCAGCAGTTCCCAGTCATGCATCTGGGATGGCGACCTGTTTAGCCTGTCTGCTAAGACATTCTGGGTACATGGAAATGCACAGCTGACAGCAGGAGGCTGTGGGACAGAGACCAGTAACATACTCTCATTGCTTCCCCGCACAGGGGATAGGAATGGATGCCCTCTTGTTTGCTGATGTAATGCATCCCACTGGCGTTGTGTGTCTGCATTAACACAGGACCCAGTGTTAAATGCTCCTGGAATGCCAGGAGACTGCACATGACAGCTCCCATTTCAAGGACACTGATTTGCAACTTGACCTCTACCTGGGACCATAACCCTTGTAGCTGGTAGCAACCCAGATGCGCACCCCATCCAGAGCCTGTAGCATTCATGGTGAGGATCTGTGCAGGAGTTGGAACAAGGAATGGAACGCACTTTAAAAGACTGGTGCAATCCATCTACCATAGTAGCACCCTGCACAACAGAAATGTGACAAGGACCCTTTGGTCCAGCTCCTCAGTCAGATGGTCCCACTGGACCCCGAGTGTCCACTGTGGTATCCGCATGTGCAAGTGTGCCAGTTACAACAGCTGCAGCCATAAAGCCCAGAAGATGTACCATTGCCTGTGCAGGAACATAGTGACTTCTGTGTATCAGCTGTGCTTGACCAATCAGACTTTAAGCCCTGTCCTGTGGCAGGAAAGCATTTCCCGTCTCTGTATCCAAGACTGCTCCCATGTACTGCAGTCTTTGGCAGGGAGTCAGTACCGACTTGGGGACACTGACTGTGACCTCCATATTGTCGAACAAGTGTCTTGTCCTTGACAGGGTATGCAGTAAAGCCCAACAACACAAAGTAAAGCAACGCTACACAAGGCTCCAAAAAGACCATGTTATTTATTAGTAACTTCCATACAACAAAGTGTGATTCTTCTACTAAAGCCTCCATGGAACTGGCCATCAGAAGCCAGTGGCTCTGATAGGGGAACACATACAGGCCCTCCCTGTGGAAGGCTGCTTCCATTGCTGCTAAGAATTCGTTAAAAACCTATGGTGCAGAGGACAAGCCAAAAGGCAATACTCAGAACTGATGGTGCT
Source organism: Neoceratodus forsteri (assembly GCA_016271365.2). NCBI lineage: Eukaryota > Metazoa > Chordata > Ceratodontiformes > Ceratodontidae > Neoceratodus > Neoceratodus forsteri. The sequence goes on along the minus strand of CM028132.1, from coordinate 38,463,531 downwards.
CCACTTCCAGTATGAAATGTAAATACTGCCTGTGGGCTTTTCTGATCTTGATATGAAAGTATGCATCCTTCGTGTCGAAACAGCACAGCCAGTCCCCTTTCTGCAGAAAGGGAATCAAAACTTGCAGGGATACCATTCGAAAATTCTTGTATTCTATGCAAAAGTTGAGATCCCTGAGGTCTAATACAGGAGACAGAGTCCCCTGTCCTTTTTTGCAATCAGGAAATAGCTGGAATAAAAATGACTGCACTTCTTTCAGAAGATTGTTCCACAGGATAACTGTAAGGAGGATGATCTGGAGGGGTTGCTAACAGCTCCAGAGCATGCCTCCTTGCAATTATCTCCAGTACCCATTCATTTGTAGTGATCTTCCCCCCACTGTTTTAGGCGCAAGGAGATCCTGCCCACCACAGCCACCCCTAGAGGTAACAGTGGAGATGGGGTTATAGTCCGAGAAGAGTCGGGCATAAGCAGTGAGGGCAGAGCCACCAGCACCAACTGCTTGGGGTGTTTCTGAATGGACACCTGGGGGAGGTGACCGGGCAGAGGATCCACCACTGCTACCTCTGCCTTGCTGACAGTGGTCACGACCACGTCTTGTAATAGGGTGATGAAAAGATTCCATCCCATGTCCCCTAGATGGAGTAGGAGAAAGGGACGTAACAGATCTGAGGGTCATTTTGGATGTCTGAAGACTCCAGAGTGTCTCTTCAGCATCATAACCAAACAGTTCTGTCCCCCTAAATGGGGCATTCATGATGGCCTTGTGGTCCTTATCTGCCGTCAACTTCTATGTTTCTATGACTGCCTGTTGCACATCATTAGCAAAACTAGCAACTCTAAGCCAAGAATAGCATCTCATGCATATGCCTGAAGCAGAAGCTCTGACAGAAGCATCAGAGACATCATAGGCAGACCTTAGCAAATGATTGTCAACCTCATTGCCAAAGGTTAGTTTTAATTAACTCATTCTTGACAGAGCCATCACGTAGAGCCTGGGCTTTAGGCTTAACAGCATTCTACAGGCTACTCTAGTATTTAATCATATGAGCCTGGTAGTCTCCTAGATTCCTTGTCAGAAGACAAAGTACTCAGGTACTTAGGTGCCTGGACCTATCATGAGCAGCCATGATAACTGCAGAGTCAGTTCCTGGTTGGTTAGCATAATAAGGCTTAGCAAACAGAGCAGGATACTGCTTATCAGCCTTTCTGGGCACTGCAGGCAGTGAGTTTGGTCAGTGCCATGCAGCAAAGGCAGCATCCTCTAATGCCACATAAATAGGAGGAATTATAATGGAGGGTGAACAAGGAACCTCCAAAAATTTCATTAAATTATTTTTAGTGGAATCTTCTTCCACAGCAAAGCCCATGGCAGCTTGCAGCTGCTGCATCACGGCTTGAAAAGTGGGATCCTCAGGTGGAGACCTCAGAGTATACATCACCAAGTCCTCATGACAGCAGGATGAGACAGTAGAACTGTGTGTAGCATCCTGTTCTCCCTCATCATCCAAATCTAAATCCTCTTCGTCGAGCTCCCTGTTGACAAAGAAGTTGCGGAAGTTGCCAGAGATAATGGCAGCTGAGAAGGAGGAATTTGCTGTGTGTTGGAAGTAGTCATCGACATGTGCTGAGTGCCTAACAGCCCCGTCAACGAAATAACAGCCTGCATAGATGTCAGGCAGCACGTGTCATATCACCTCTGAAAAGATGCCAGCACAGCTTGAGAGTCGATGATGCCCTGGCCAAGGGCCATGACTACTTGTATAGACGATGGGTCATGGCCCAATGATGATGGTGTCATACCGTAGGTATGGCAGCGCCTAAGCCAGACCCCAAACATGGTGTGTCAGCAACAGTTGGGGGAGGCAGTCATCAACACTGCTGGAATGGGCAATGACGTTGAATGATTACCTGGTCTCAACAGTGACTGGGATCTCACTGGGCAAGCAGACTTCTCCTTATCTCTGTGCTTATGCTTGTATCCCAATGATGAGGAAGGCCGTGATGACGACCATTCTCTGTCCCAGTCCTTAACGGCCGCATCTCAACCAGTGTAGACAATGACAGCGATTTTGGGCCCTTGCTCCTTCTCCATGGCTGCTGATACTTCTTGGAGAAGGAAAGTTTCTACAGCTTTCTTATGGCATTGCCTTGTTGCTTGACTGAAACCCTGACATATCTCAAGTCCTCACGTAGCGAGATAGGTCCAAACAGCACACACTGATGGTGTGTGAGGAGTCTTTATAAATTTTGTCTCTGCACTTACAATATCAAAATAATATGTCTGCAGATTTCAGCGGCATGCAGAGATGACGAAAACACTGTAGCAAAATTAAGAATGAGTGAACTGTGACGGCTAGTTGACGGCGTTTCCTCAGCAGGTCCAACGAGAATGACTGACAGTGGGAAAAGAACCAAGGAGTGATGGGGACGCCCACGTTTATGTAGACACTGAAACATGCCACCGTCATGGATGCCCCCCCCAAAAGTTTCTGTGTGGTCCTAGTGCCCGATTGCTGTAGTTCCAACGGTGTGGCCTAATGGAAGAGATATCCTCAAAGAAGATGGTGAAATTCCTTGCATAACCCTATAAACAGAAGCATCTTTTTCATTATTTTGTCCCCTAACCCCCACCTGGACAAGTTTTTTATCCAATCTTTCTCCATCCACTACCCCAGCATTCAGAGTTGCCATGACTATACCCGTTTTCTCAAAGAGAGGATGAACACAATGCCACTCCTTGTTTGGTCTGTAGGGCAGGCGTGAGTACCAGCCAGCCCACGCTCTCCCTTACTGGGTGGGAGATGAGGCCAATAGAAGTGAAGAGTGAGAGAATGCAGCTGGGGTTTTCCTTTTAACTCCTGCTGTCCTGCAGACTGATATATCTGTCCAAAATTCCTGTATGTTCTGGCAGCCGTCTAAAAAACCAGAGGAGCCACAGGAATGGAAGCGCAAGGAAGGGGGAGTCCATAAAAAAGTCAATATTTATTAAGAATAACAGGCAAACTTAGTGGGAGCAAAAGTGCTTACTTTCAACTTCAAAGAGCTGCAGAGAGCTTGTTTATCCTGAGGCATGCAACTTACTGTATACCAACCAGAAACAACAGTAGCACACTCAGGAAATGCATGTTAATCAATTACTCAAACTTTATTTGAAAAAGGCGCAATTCCATGAAATGATCAAAGCGCTTATACAATAAGATATTAAAATGAGATAAATTAGAACACAGAATAAAAACAGAATAAATCTGATATAGCTTAATAATTAATCAGAACCTGAAAAAGCCAGGTTAAAAAGATGGGCTTTAAGAGGTGATTTAAAGCTCTCAACAGTCAGGCACTCCCTTCATCACAGTCATTTTAAGGTGCTCTTCAAAGGTGCAAATAAACGCAGTTAACAGTGCAAAAATCACTACACATGCAAAGCTACAGCATATAGTATTGTCAGAACCCAACAGTAACTATTATATAATGTATGGTAGAACGTTGTTAAAGGTAGAAATCTACCTTTTTATAACAACGTTTTTACCATCGATGTGACGTCACGATGTTGTTAACCCATCGATGGGTTAACAACCGGGAACAGTCTGGGCATGCGCTCAGCTGGATCGGACGGCCTTGAAACGGCCGCGGCGGTGATGGCAGAGCAGTGGGGACATAAAAAAAAAAACAGCAGTAAGGAACTGCTTTCTTTTCTAAAAAAAATGAACTGGTGCCATACACTATAAAAGCTAATGTATGGTACATCGAAGGTTAACCGTTTTGTTAACCAATCTCGAGGTTGCCATGGTGACATAACCCTCTCGAGCTTCGCGCTCGAGGTTTACATGGTCACCTTGGCAACCTCTCGATGGTTAACAAACCGGTTAACCATTGATGACCATACATTATCCTCTATATCAGCTCCACCTTAACCAAATGTTTCGAGTAGCTCTTACACTTCTACTGGCCACACCAAACAGCTGCCCACACAAGGAACTAATTTCAGCAAATATTTCTTTTATTGTAAACTATATACTGTACTGAAAAGGGAACAATCAGTACTAAGAGCCCCGCACCCAAGTGTGGTGCTGGTCCCAATTTGTGCGCAAAAATTTTTTTATTTTTTTTTCTTACAGTACTGTTTACAGCGGCATAGTAGATGGTATTCCCCGGTTAGGCAATCAAGACCCACTCACCACAAAATTATCATATTTTCCAGTTGTTTATTGTTCATACACCATACACTGACAAAGATGTCTGCTTACAGTCAGCATTACGAGGTGATACCTCTTCCTCGGGTCATTAGCAGTGCCAACTGTTAAAGGCAATAATGATAATTCCAATATTCTAATTATACTACGACATAAAATGAAAAGGACATTCTAATCATCCAATATAGTTCAATTAGTGTCACCAGGTCAAAAAACAAACACAACAACATATCTTAACTGATTCCAAATTCATAGTTTCAGCATCAAAACAATTGTTGCAATTAATCTTAGTATACTTTCTTACACTTACAGGTAGGTTTTATATATATATATATAAATTTAAATTTTTTTTCTATGTCGTACGGTTACTGAGATATTACCATTTTAGTATTACAACTGCTCATTTTCTGCTCCGAGGTCCATTACTATGCATACATTCATTTTCACTGTGTTTCTCAATGGAGCTTTTGGGGAAAAATACAGTGTGCACTCTAGTTACTGTTACACGTAGGCTTTACGCCTGTTTCCATGCCCGTTTGCGTTACTGCGTACGCCGTGTTTGTTACCCTTTGCGTTTCCGTTTGCGTTACTGTTACAATTTGTGTCTCCACTACTGTTTGTGTTTGTCTTTCGCTTAGCATCACTGTGCGCATTACCACTTCTGTTGGCGGCCGCCCTTCCATTTTCATTTGCGTTTGTCTTTCATTTTGCGTCATCGTTGTTCTTACCATTACCATTTGCGTTCCCGTGTGCATTATGGTTTGTGTTTCCATACACGCTTATGTTTGCGTTTCTATTTTCTTTGGCGTTATTGTTGCTGTCACCATTACCATTTGCATTTACAATTGTGGTACCGTCCCGTGCGCGTTATGGTTTGCGTTTCCGTACACGCTTGCATTTCTGTTTGTTTCCTTTCGCGCTATTGTTGCTGTTACAGTTATCATTTGCATTTACAATAGCGGTGCCGTGACCGTGCATGTTACCAGTTGCGTTTGCGTATGCAGTTGCGTATACGTTTGCGTCACTGTTCGCTTTGGCGTCACTTTGCGCCTGCATTTCTATTAACGCTTGCTTTACAATTGTTTCTGTCACCATGTGCGTAACCATTATTGCTTGCATTTGCGTTGCTGTTACCGTTACTATGTCACAAAAAATTCCCCTGGTGGGAGCATTCCATTCACTATTTATAGTCCTCATTCTCAAAAAGAAGGGAAATTAAGAGGGCAAAAAACTCCGTTTAATGCATCAGTTAGGGTTGTTCCACAGCGACAAAAGTGAGGAAATTCGGTGTTAGGTTGAAAACCCCTTTGCACCCCCAGCCGCATCGGGTGTGCGTGGGGCGCCGGTCCTAACTCTTACCCCATTCTCCTATGCCTCAGCTTGTTCACGCATGTGATGGGGTGAGAGTTAGACCGACTGACCCCAACGCACACCCCGATGCCGGTTGGGGAGGGGCGGCTGAGGGGGTTTTCAACCCTAACACCGAATTTCCTCACTTTTGTCACTGTGGAACAACCCTAACTGATGCATTAAACAGAGTTTTTTGCTTCTAAAATATATATATGTATGTATGTATGTATGTATGTATATATATATATATATATGTATGTGTATATATATATATATGGTGGGGACTATTGAGAATCCCCACAGCAATGGATCTCACCAGCTTTAAAACTCATAATTTGTGACTAAATCTACTGGGTGAACATTTTGTTTAAATACTAATTATATTACTAAGTAAACGGCTGCTCCTGTCAGCGCTCACATTGAGCTAAACCCTAGCAATGGTATGACTCAGGGCTGTTGTGCATAGGGAAGTATTCTGTCGCTTAGCAACCAGAACAAGTCTATTTTTGAAAACAGGAACAGTACCTCCAATGAGCTGGAACCCAGGCAGGCTGGTTCTAAACTGAATATTTATGTGAAATAATTGAATAAATAATGTTAAATGGTACTTTCTAAGTTTTATATGGACTTAATTAGTTCGGCTAGCCAGCAACACCAAGCGCAATGACATCATCATGATGCCCACATGATGACATCATGCACACTGGTCACAGAGCTGCACCTGAGTCTGGCTGTGTATTAACAGGATATAAATATAGATGCAGCATCAGGGCTCATTCACCTGTGATCCTGCACAAAGAGCACTGGAGGATTACTGAGGACCTTCTGCTCAGCTACATTACCTCTTCTTTTAAGTGCCATTTATGAAAGCCTTTGTTACTTATTACGTACGCCTTTCAGGGTACCAGCTCGTTTCTGAGCACTCTGTAAATCTTGTAGATGAAAAGAAATGCAGGAAAGGCTTGATATATAAAATAATGAAGGTAATGTCGCTCTATGGCTGAACAAATACTGTTCCTAAAATGAATAAGAATTTTAGTGGTTCACTATTTTATTGAATATATATAATTTAGTTTGCATTCTTTAAATAAGTTATTTCTGAAGTTTTGAAATATTAATATATCTGTTACGCTTTAGCGTGGAATGCTAGGAACTAGAGTGTGTTAGCAATTTAATTTCATTTATATTCTTTACAGTTTGATTAGTAGTTCACTGTGCTCTGCACAGCAAATACCTAAACACAAACACTAACAAGTGGGCTGTAGTTCTTACGTACCCTGGTGTACGTACAGTATGGCCTCTGTGTAGAAGGGGTATGATGGATGGTTTCTTAATTCATTAATGTATAAAACAGCGTACATAATAGAAAAGTCACATATGTTATGCTGAAAGCATAAACTTGGACAAGAATGTTCTATGATTTGGGGGTGAACTGCATTGATACAATAGTATTTTAAGAATGTTATTAACATTTGCAGTCTGGGACTTTTAGTCTAGAACCAATGCCACATGGGAACCCATACACAAAAAACGATATTTTAACGTTAATTGCAACAGAATTGTTTTGATGATAAAATTATTAAATTAGGATCAGTTAAGATATGCTATTTGTGTGTCCTGGTCACACTAATTGAACTATATTAGATGACTAGACTGTCCCTTTAATTTTATGACATCGTATAATAAGAATGCTGGAATTATGATTACTATCAAACAGCTGGTACTGCTATGCCCTGAGGAAGAGGTATCACCTTGTAACATTACCAGTTAATGAAGACTTCTTGATCAGTGTATGGTGTCTGAATATTAAACTGGAGAACATGATTATTTATGGTGAGTGGGTCTTGGATTCTTAACCAGGGAATACTGCTTTGTGGTCGGTTAGGAACCTACTCCACCAGCACATCTTTTTATTTCCTTGCATGGGCAGCCTTCTGGAATTACCTTTGCTGTACACTACATTTTTATCAGATTGATTCTGTTGACTTCTGGAACTAGAAATCCCAGAATCCACTGCAGCTGACAGCAGAGCTGAGCTGCAGCAGTGGGAGAACCAATAGTCTGCAGTGCATTTCAGCGATTTTATAAGCCCTGATCTTTTGTTTGCTGGTCCCGCTATCCTCCCTGGGCTAAGTATAATCACACAGGACTGTATCTAGCCCCTGGAGAAAGGCAGACCCGGAAAACATCTGCTCGGAAATTACAAAAGCTCGAACGTGCACTGCAGGCTACTGAATCTCTCACTGCTGCCTACTGGTCTGAGGTCAGCTAAAAGGGATTCAGGGATTTGTAGTAACAGACGATGTCACCCTAGAACCAAGCAAAATTAGATACCATCTACTATACTACAGTAAACAGTAAGTAAACCAAAATGTTTTTGCACACAAAGTGCGCATTGGGACCAATCTCACACTTGAGTGTGGGGGCCCTTTGTGCTTACTGTTCCCCTTTAATTATAAACAATACATTTTTGCTACAATTAGCTCCTTGTGTAGGTAGCTACTTGGTAGGAGTTGCCTTCCTGAGGAATGTCAGCATCTCTTAACTGCAGGCCACATTCCTAATGTTAGTACCTTTTTATGGGCAATGTTCTTGGTACAGACGAAACCATTCACAACCGTAGAATCAAATTTCTTTCCACCAGGAATCTTGAGGGGGAAAAAAAAGAAACGTCAGTATAACACACATTTCCAAACAATTACAACTGCTAGATGATGTTTGTCACATAAAAAACATAAGACAGCAGCTGCTTTAGATAACCATATCTTTCTTAAGTCATGTGTCTGATTGTATATTCATTTTTGTAACTATAGAGCAGTCCGGGACTACAGGGCTATCAGCTGTGTGGGAGCTCACAGTACAAGTTTAACTGCAGGGCCTCCGCCCAAATGATGTCACATGTTCTGGAACTGATCAGTAGTTGTAAGTAAGCTGTAAGATATGACAGGGCATTGGTAGTACCATCACAACTGCAAGCACAGGGGCACAGAGAGATGTGAGGCCACAGGCAGGGTGCCTTCAGCACCTGAAAAAGGCATTGTCGCAGTGCCCTGGAGTGTCTTATTGGGCTTATAAAATGGGTTTGAGAGAAACATTTTAAAAATTATTACAAAAACAACTTTCAAACTAAAGTATCTTCCCATCAGTACTACAGCCCCCATGCATGGGTCCTGGACAATCAGGATGCAGAGATTTCCCCTACCCATTTTATAAAACCGAGTAACAGGTATGAAAACGCTAGGATTAACAAGAGACACGAAAAAAGGTTAGAACGAGAATTATTTAAAAGTGAACACATGAAAAAGCATAGTAGGAAAGATTAAGGAGGCTACAAGCATGCCCAAAAGTCCAATTAATTAACTTGAAAATAACCCAGGTTTTATGTTCTCTTAATACCTCAGTAAATTCAATTGCGTTGGTCATCTTCTCAAAGAATTTTTTTTTAAAGAAAAACTCACAATGACCAGCCCACCAGTGCAATGGTAGTGCTACTACTTTCAATGCCAAGGACCTGAGTTCAGGAGTGAATCCAGGATGTTGGAGGGTCGGACGAGAAGGATCGAGCATCCCCAGGACATCTCTCCTCCTCCGGGGGGGGCGGGAGGGGGGCAGAGCCTGTAGCTCGCCCTGCCCTAGCAGAAGCTGTGTGAAAGGCAGCTCCATGCCAAGACAGATGGGGAGATGTGGCAGTTGTCGGTGCACATCACATGTGAGCGCACGGCATGCACCATGACGTCACTGCACGTCACGTCTCCGGGGGCAAACAACGGAGGAAAAAAAACCCCACCGGTGGTAGGATGAGGAGGAGCACCTGCAGGTACCACACTTGACCAGCTGGGCACGCCACCAGAACCGGATCCGTTCTGCGGTGGGGCTTGGGGAACCCCGCACACCCCACCGGGAAGGGGGGTAAGCCGGCGGCAGTTAAGTCCCAGCAGATGTCAGGGTGACGGGGCTGGGGCACTTCCCAGAGGGCCGACCAGGGAGAGGGGGAAAAAAAAAACTCTAATTGCTGGCTCGGTGTATTTCAACTCCTCCAAGTGCAAGGTGTTGCATCTTGGGCAGGGGAACCCCAAACACGAATACACCCGGGGGGGGGGGGGAGGTGTTGGAGGCCACAGCAGGGGGAAAAAGACCTAGGAGTCCTGGTGCATGCAAGTATGAATAACTCTGAGCAGTGCAGGAGGGCGGTTGCCACGACAAAAAAAGATGTTAGGCTGCATCGCTAGGGGTATCACCTCAAGGAGCAGGGAAGTGATCCTGCCGCCGTACAATGGACTGGTTAGACCACACCTTGAGTACTGTGTGCAGTACTGGAGACCGCACTTGAGGTGGGACATACAGCTCCTGGAAAGGGTTCAGAGGAGGGCAACAAAAATGATACGGGGTCTAGGGGATCTGACGTATGAGGAGAGACTAGAGGAGCTCGGCCCGTTCTCACTGGAGGAGAGGAGGGACCGGGGGGGGGACATAATCAAGGTCTTCAAGTACCTCAAAGAATTAATAGGGTTAACAAGGAGGGGATGTTTAGACTAAAGGATGGTGGTATCACCAGAGGACATGGTTTGAAACTGGAAGGTGGAAGGGTGAGGGGGGAAAGGAGGAGGTATTTTACTGAGAGGGTGGTGGAACCTTGGAATGTGCTGCCTGGTGAGCTGGTTCAGGCTCCTCCGGTGGAGGGGTTCAAGAAAGGGTGGGACAGGTACTGAAAGGGGAAGAAGTAGGGGTTGGCCTGGCCCAGGGGGGCTGGAATGGATGACAGGAGAAACAGAAATGCAATGAGGGGGGAAGGCCTCGGTACCCAACTAGGGTTTTGAGGCACAAGCAGACTCAATAGACTGTAAGGTCTAATCTGCTGGCAAATAGTATATTAGTATGTTAGTGTAATAGCCTAGTCTAGCGACCCCTATAAAGGCTGTGGGTTTGCATCCATTCCAGACTGTGGGCAGGTCAGATGTCTGAAGTGCAGCAAGCCAGAAAAGAGTTTGAGCATGTCTGTCAGAAGGCAAGCCAAGCCGCAATCCATGCAGCAGTTTTGTTTTTTATTACATAAATATCTTTCTGGTTTAACCACTGTCTTATCGTAACATCAGCATACTGGATACAGTTACTGAAATGCAGCAGAAGGGAAAATACTGGCCTTAACTAAACTCAAAGAAACAAAAATGACATCACAGCCAGATACTGCAATGTCAAATTAAGAACTGGGCTAATTTTCTTTTTTTTCTTTGGTACTAAACTGAACTGTTTGGCTTGGCTGTAGAACAGCCTGACTCACTGTGTAGTGCGAGCCCTGCCCACAGGTGACACAGAACCCCACCCTGTACTACACAAAGTATTCTGATGCAGAAATTTTTGTTACAATGGAAGGTTTTAAAACCTAACCCCTTTTATTCTTTTGTCAGAGTGCCCCTATGATAAGTTCTAGAGATTTAGTTTTCAATGTAGTGTTCCAGACATAACACCAAAATTCTAACTGTGGTACTGTTTCCATACAAAAATCCAGTATACTATCTAAAACCAGTTTTCTTATGCTTTTAAAATACACTGAGGAAAAAAGAATAGGTCACTCACCTGCAACCGTAGTTCCAGAAGTGGTATATGGTTCACATTCACACTCTGGCAGTTCCACTGAAATGCGATGATTGGCCCGATGTCTAAGCTAAGCTCCTCCCACCACCTGGGCTGCTAAATCCCCCAACTCCGACCCGTGACGTCAGATCTCGCAAACTGGAAGCAGGATCAGATGTAGGGTTACCACCTTTTAAGAAGCCCAAAGTGGGACATTTCTTACTGAAACATGATTTTTTGCAGGAGAGTACATAACCTCGACCAAGGCAACAGACTTGTTTTCTCTATATAATCAGAATTGAGGCTGAGTATTGTAGTTTCTTAGTTGCTTCTATTGTTTCTTGTCATTTTAAGGTATTTTAGTTAAGGTATTGTTTTCTGCAACATTTAGTGGAAAGTCAGAAAATATTTTCTCTACTATAAAATCAGGACATGTAGTATTTTTCATGTTTTTTTTGCAGGACACAACTGCCCAAATCAGGACTGTCCTTCGAAAATCAGGACATGTGGTAATCCTAATCAGATGCCACTTGCCAGGAGAAGCCGGGTGGGTTGTGGGGATGTGAACCATATACCACTCATACAACTACAGTTACAGGTGAATAAACTATTTTCCTAGGGGCGTGGATGTGGTTTGCTTATCCACACTCTGGCAGACTCCTAGCAGTTCTCTGGAAGGAGGAAGCAAGGCACACACCCCTGCTTGGCGAACAGAGACTGGAGAACCAAGGTCCCAAAATACGCATCCCTGTATGGATATATCCCTGGAAGCAGCCACCGAGGCCGTGTATGTCTGGTGGAATGAGCATAAACTCATCGGGAGGCTCCCGATCAGCCAACCTACAGCAGAGGTCGATGCACGATGTAATCCACCTTGCAGTCGTCCACTTTGCTGCCGGTCTGCCAGGCACAGCTTCAGAATAGGTGTCAAAAAACTGGCAAGCCTATCCCAGAATTTCAGTCATACACTCAACATATTGGACAGCATTCTCTGCAGGTCCAGGGTATGCAGCCTGTGGTTGGCCTCCGAAAAAGGGCTAGTAAAGTATACCGGTAAGTTAATCACCTGCTTAAGGTAAAACTCTAATACCACCTTCGGGAGGAACTGCGGGTTGGGGCAAAGGATGACTTTATCCCTGTAGAAGATCAAATAGGGAGAGTCCACTGAGTGTGCCTGGAGCTCCTCAATCCGTCTGGAAGACGTAATGGCTACCAAGAAAGCTTTCTTCCATGACAGGTGTGACAACTCACACCTGTGCATTGGTTCAAATGGCTTGCCCATGGGCAGAGCCAAGCCCAGCAGTAAGTCCCATGGTGGTGGTGGATCACGCACCGGAGGGGACAAGTGGAAAGGCCCTTGGAAAAGTGCCTGACTACCTTCTCCTGGGCCACCGCTAGCATACCAGCCAGCGCCTGGTAAGTAGAGATGGCTGCCAGGTGCACCTTAAGGGTTGTCGTTCACAGTCCCAGCTGGGAAAGGGAGCACAAGTAGTCCAAGATGCTAGCCACAAGGCAAGCAAGGGGATCAAGCTCCTTGCCCTGGCACCAAATGGAAAATCTCTTCCACTTAAAGGTATCGTGCCTAGGAGTCAGCTCCTTTCTGGATGCCTCCATGATGTGGAGGACATCCTCGGAAAGACCCAAGGCCTGGAACTCTAGCCACTCATGAGCCAAACCATGAGGTACAGGGACTGAATGTCTGGGTGCAGGACCGCCCCCTAAGTCTGGTCAGCAGTTCTGGGTGGAGAGGCAGTCGCTATGGAGACCAGCTGTTGAGGCTGAGGAGATCCGTGTATCAGAACAGCCCTGGCCAGTCTGGAGCTATCAGGATCATCTGCGCCTTGTCCTTCCTGACCTTGACCAGTACTCTGTAGATCAAGGGGAAGGAAGGAAAGGCCTACATGAGGCCTAAGATTCAGGGCCTCATGAAGGCATTCCTCAACAGAGTCCAAGACTGTGAGGAGTGGGCACAAAACACAAATCACTTTAAGGATTGCAAGACAGACTGTTTGTTCTGCATGAGCAGACACACATCGAATGCAAAAGCAATAGCCTTACTGCAGATTGAGCACACCTCGTTCTATAAGGGCAATATAAAAGGGTCCTGCTCCAGTTTTCTTAATAGGGGATCTAGGTAGAGAATACACAAAATGGGGCACAGGAGGCACCCTTGCCGTACCCCCTTAGAAAATTTTACAGAAATTGCCTAACCAATCATTTAGTATCAGCATGAGGGTTACATTATAATATATTCACCGAACCCAATCTGTTACTTTATGTGGGAAACCATTTCTCCTAAGTACAAATCTTAAGCAGCTATGGGAAATTAGATTAACGCCTTACGTTGATCCAAGGACAACAGAAACCCTTGTAACCTGCAAGAATTCCCCTTTTCAAGGATTTCCCACAAGAAAATCAGATGGTCCCGCATGGCCCTCCTAGGTATAGAGCAAGCCTGTAACTGGGTTACCAGATGTCCAGCCACCTGCAATAATCTGGAGGTCAGAATTTCAGATATTATTTTCAAATCAGCATTTAGGACACAAGTGGGTTTCCAATTGTTTAAATCACTTTTTTCCCCCCGCTCTTGTGCAAGAAAAACTAATAAGCCCTCCTTCATGCTAGGGTTAAAAGAGGGATGTTGTAACAAAACACTGAAAACCTGAACTAATTCTCCCCAAATTACTGGGGCAACAAGTTCTCAAAATTCACTTGTAAGCCCATCCTTACCTGGGGCAGTATCACTCCTGAGTGAGTTAATGGCCAATGTACTCCCATCCCAAGAGTAGGAGATTTTTTTTATTAAAAGAAATCAAAACAGAAATACAAACATATTAAAATATACAAATTCTGCACAGACGATACTACATTTCTCACAGGTTCATAACACAATCAAAAAAGGAAGGGACAAAACTGCAAAGAAAAGATCAAGGGAAAAGGAAAACGGGGGACAAAAAAGGAACATAATGACCACTTAATTCCTTCAGCAAAATAACTGGAGTACACGGTACTTACTGTGAGATTCAAAAAGGTAAATTAAGCTTCAAACAGCATACTAATGTGCTTTAGCAAACAAAGTTGTTGCTTTCCAAAGAGACTGATATTTGTTAACTGATGTTATTTCTTCCCTGGAAGCAGATCCTTAATACAGATAGGGAAATCATCCTCTCTAAAGCGTAGACTGAAGATCGTTTTTGCTGCAGTGCTATCTCACATCGTACTTGCCAAACAAAAAAAGCAAACCATACGGGTAAAGAAATGAAGACATACTTTCCCCAGCCAAGGCTACCATTATGATATACTAAATCATCACATGGCATGGAAAGAAGAGGCTCATTCCAGGTGGCTGCAGAATGAGTCCAGAATTCCAGAATAAAGGGACAATAAAGGAGTCTGAGTTTTCACGATTCCTTCACACTCCACACATGGGCACTAGTTCTTCTCCATTCTTTTATGCTGCTTACTGCTGCGGACACAGAGTTTTCCACGGCAGCACAATCACACCACATCCCACATGTGAGGCGGGATTCTATTATCATTCAACAATTTTAAAACTGCCTGTTGCTGTGATGCAGGTCCTGCAGTGAAGTGTAGTAAAGTCCTAAAACACATGCCCCTAACTGCATTGTACAAAGTCTCGCAGCCTTTGTGACCTCCTCAAAAGGAACCGCCTGTTTGATTTTGTGGCAGTGTCTAAAGAGATTCACTAAGTTAAATGGTTAGCCCTATGCACCACACATTTCGGTGCCTTACCGCCGCAAAATGCTGCTGCTCTGTATTTGCCATAAAAATGTCCCAATAGTTTAATAGTGAAATCGCTCGTTATATTTCCCCCACTGGGTCACTGTCACTTTCCAGTCTTTAGATCCGCCCCCACGTTCAGCCACATTGTAGCGTGAACAGAGCGAAGTGCAGGCGCGGCTCCACTGCAGTCTATCGAGCAACTTTAACTTCATTTTTATATTTCAGTGATCATTTGGCGATTAATCAAGGGCACCGGGAAACTAACAAGGGCCTTGTTAGTCGCCTGGTCTCTTAATTAATTGCCAAATGATCACTATGATTCATAAGCATGATGTTAAAGTTGCCCCCCATAGACTGTAATGGAGCCGTGCCCCTGCACTCTCCTTGTGTTCACGTCACAACGTGGCTAATCGTGGGGGCAGATCGAAAGACTGGAAAGTGACAGTGACCCGTTGGGGGAAATGTTATGAGTGATTTCACTCCTAAACTACTGGGACATTTTTATGGCAAATACAGATCAGCAGTATTTTGCGGTATAAGGCACCGAAATGTGTGATACACAGGGTTCACTTAGTAAGCCTCTTTCACATAAGATGAAGTTCGGGTACTTTACATGCCTTTGGCCACTTAAATTTTCTTGCTTCCACACAGGCAAGAACGGAGTCAGCTATTGCAACAGCCGCGGAAGCCACACCTCATGACAGTTTTGCGCTAAACCACCTAGGTTACACTTAACGAATATACAGACAAAAATAAACACAGTCGGGTTTATCATCCCCAAACTCCCCTCGTTAACTGATAAATCTGTTATATTGTGCTTTACTGGGTTAAATCTACTTACTAACTGAAAAAAATATGTAATTTCACTTCAAGAGAAGAAGGCAGGGAAATATATAACTAAGGAAAAGAAAAACAGGGACTAGAAAACATTTTAGCATGCAAATGTTTCTCTTCTTAGACATTTGCCGTGCCTTCTATTTGTTAACCCTTTTTTGCCCTTCTGCACTTTTAGCATCCCAATTTAAGACTGCATCATTTTGGCTGCCAAAGGTAAGACCAAGGATTTTTACAGGATAAGGTGATGGGGAAATACCATTCCGTCTAGTACTCTGAACATCTGTGTGATGCAGCACGTGACCAATTATTTTTTTCTTACTAAGGCAGGAACCAGAAACATGAGAGAAGTCTTGCAATACCAACAATGCCATCTGGCAAGATCACGCATCCCTTACTAAAAAGGCACAAATCATCAGCGTATGCCATTACTACGGGAACAGGAAGATGATTCGGAGATTCTATTCCCTGGATGACAACATTCTGATTTATGTCCCATAACAAGGGATCAACAGCTATAATGTAAAGGAGGGGACAAGGGGGGGACAACCCTGTGTACCCACGTGAAACAGAAAATTTTCCCCCACCCAGTCATTCACATTTGGCGTGATCACAGCCACAGCGCAACAGGTGGAAATGCAATTCCTGAAAAGGGAGGGAAACAATACTTTTCTAAGATCATCTGTATATTGGGGAGTGGCACTAATGGGGCTGACGGGACAAAGAAGGAGGGGGTGGTACAAGGGGAAGCAGAATGCTGGGGGGTCAACAGGGGTGGAATAGTGGGCTGCAATGGATGTGAGGCAGCGGTATGGATGACAATATTGTGGAAGCTAGGAGGGTGTCCAATCTGTCACAGGCTGAGGAGTCTCGAGGAAGAAGTGCTGTGGTTTAGTAGAGAGCTGGAGAGGATGGGGGGGGGCATCTAGGACTGGAGGGCCTCTGCCTGTCAGTAATATGAGGGCACCATATGGGAGGAACATCGGTTTGTGGGAACAAGGTGGGCGGGGGTGGAAGCAGAACAGTCAGGGGGCCAAGCAACGGAGGGAAGACTCAGGTCAGAAGTGAGGTGCCAATGCACAGCAGTACAGAGGGGGAAGGAAATAGGTTTGTGGTGCTGGCCACATTGGTGGTGGAGGAGGAGGGGGAGCTCCAGAAGGGGTCAGGAGGGACTGCACAAGGGACAGCAGTTGGTCAATAGAGTGGCAGGGTAGGGGGAGGGACAAAGCCGGAAGGGCAGGACGAAGGAAGAGTAGTAATGCTGGTAGGGAGGGAGGACAAGAGGGCATAGCAGAGGGGGCCCAGGGTGAATAGGAGGGACGGAAGGATAGTGAGAGGGCAGGTCAGGGGTGGGGGTGGGGGAGCTACAAACATGCGGACTCTAAAAATGGACACCTGGGTAAAAGGGTGGGGTGGGGATGAGCAGTGAGGAGGGGGGTGTATTGGTGTTGGGGGATTCCATACTTAAAGGGATCAGATGGGGTAGTAAGGGTGAAAAGCATAGTTGTACATGGGTGGAGTCCATACCTGGGTTAATGGCAGGCAGGGCACCGGGCAACTAACAAGGCCCTCCAGGTAGCAGCCCTGCAGATTTATTGGACAGGAATGTCCCTGGAGGCAGCCACTAAGGCAGCAGTGTGCCTGCTGGAATGAGCTCTAAGCCCTATGGGAGGCTCATACCAGCCAACCTATAGCACAAGTCGATGAAGGATGTGATCCATCTGCCAATCGTCCGCTTAGCTGCCAGTCTGCCAGGCATGGCTTCAGCGTATGTTACAAAGAGCTGCCACGCCTCACCCCCAACCCAAGCTGTGCGCTCCTTATGAGAGCACTCGCCGTATGGACCCTAATGTTGCCTCCGAAGAAGGGTTTGTAAAACAGACCAGTAAGTTGATCACATGATTAAGGTGAAACTCTGATGCTACCTTAAGAAGGAACATCGGGTGGGGGCGAAGGACAACTTTGTCCTTGTGGATGACCAGATATGAAGACTCCACCAAGAGCACCTGGAGCTCACTGATCCTTTTGGTTGATGTGATGACCACCAAGAAGGTCATCTTCCACGACACGTGTGACAACATACACCTGTGCACAGGCTCAAATGGCTTGCCCATAAGCACACCCAGCAGCGGCATTACGTCCCATGGTGGTGGTGGTGGTTCATGCACCACAGGGAACAGCTCGTCCAGGCTCTGGATGAAGCACTCAACCACTTTCTCCTGGGCCACAGTCAGCTTACCAGCCTGTGCCCGGTAAGCAGAGAAGGCTGCCATGTGCACCTCAGGGTCATTCACAGTCCCAAGAGGGACCAGAGGTACTCCAGGATGCTCACCATAGGGCAGGCAAGTGAGCAGCCAGTCATCCAAGAAGGAATATACCCTGATGCCCTTGCGCCGCAGGAAGGACATCACCACTGCCATGCACTTGCTGAAGACCCTGAGGGCGGACAGATACCAAAGGGCATGACCTGGAATTGGTACAGTACCCCTTCCGCATGGAACTGGAGGTACCAGCGGTGGGATGGTCTGGGATGTGGAAGAACGTGTCATGGAGGACCAGGAAGCAGAACCACATGCCCTGCTCCAGAGAAGGAATGATCTGATTCAGGGTGATCATCCAGAGCTTGCGTTTCCACTTTAACTGGTTCAGACTGCACAGATCCTGTATGGGGCACCAGCCCCCAGTCCGTTTTGGAACCAGGAAGTACCTGGACATGCAGCCCTGTCATCTGGGACATGGGATATGGCTCCTTTCATGAGGAGCTGAGCAATGTCCTCCCCAAAGGGCAGACAGTGTGTCCTGCGACATCCTGTACTCCCGAGGAGTGTGGAGTCGCTAAGGCGAGAGCCTCGAAGTCCAGAGGCAGCTCTCTGCCTACCACTTGTAGATGTGATAGCAGACCAATATGGCAAGAAGTGGCATAACCGACCTCATATGGGGAGTACAGACAGGTATAGGGAGGGTGGAAGGATGAAAAACCCCAATCCGTCACTGTGTAGCCTTCGCGGGGGCACTAACTGCCAAGGCCAGAGGAGCAACACCCTTGCTTGAGACCCTGGCCACCAAACTTAGGTTTTGGGTACCAAGCCTGGTATTGTCCCTGCTGGGGCTGCTGCCACAGAAGCTGTGGCTGAAAGGACCTGTACTGAAAGGCCTGTTTCTTAGGCTTTTGTTTCTGGTTGTTCTGGAACAATGCGACAGAGTCAAGGGTGGCGCTGGACTTCTCTATGCACATGAGATGTACTTCCACCCCAGGGCCCAAGAAGGGGACACTGGCTAGCTTATGCTGGGGGTCCACTGTAAAGATGGACAGGCACAGCCAGGCCCTGCAATGCATGGATACAGCCGCTGCCATGGCACAGGCACAGAAATTGCCCATGTCCAAAACTGTCTGACGCTCCTGCTTGGTCATTGACTGACCATAGTCTCGGACCAACTTCACCGGTAACTGCTGATCAGCAGGGAGGTGAGGGAGAATCTCACTGAGGACTCCCAACAGGGAGTGTTCAAAGCTGCCCATCATGATGGAGTAACTCAGCTGACGGAGATCAAAGGATGCCACAGTGCACACTTGTTTAGTGGCGTGGTCAATCTTTCTTGACACCTTGTCCACAGGCTTGTCCATGTTCCCTTGGCCCCCGGATTTGCAGAAGGCTAAATCATAGACTGGTCCTTTGCCTTTCAGGGTCTGAGAACCCTGAAAGGGACCCAGTAGGGGCCGCATACTTGCAGACCATGGGGGTGGAGGGTGCCAGGCAAGATGCTGGACATCATCAAAAGCTCCAGCGTCAGTCCCAAGAAGGCCACAGCCATAGGAAAGGCAACCCCTGGGGATTCATCCCTGTCTTGGATGTTCTTGAAGGGGTACTTGGCCCTTTTTGTGGGACAGTCTCCAGCGGGACATTCATGGACTCCAAAATGTCAGGTAAGAACCCCAAATGACATCGGTCCATGGTCAGTGGTCAACTCCTCGACCAAACCCCGGTCAAGGATATGAATCTCACTGTAGACCATACATGATCAATCTGAGTCGTCCAAGGATTCCTCAAAAAATGGCCCCTCGACTTTCCTGCCATGAACCACCCAAGAATCCTCAAACTATGTGATCTCCACTGACAACCAACTTGGTGCACTGGTCACCAACTGGACCTCCTTGGTCATAGCACCTACGTTTGGTTGCAGTGGAGGCAGCTCCACCCTGAAGGATGGAGAAGCAATTATGGGGAGCTTGTGTGTTTCATGGACTGGCATGGGCATAACTGGCAGCTTCCAGGTGACTGAAGGGCCGGGGGGAGGGTAGAGCCCTACCCTGCCCTGCAATGGCACACTGTTGTCAGAGGAGCTCCTCACAGCACCGGTGCCTCTTCAGTCAGTGCCTCTCTCCTCACCCAAAGATGAGGAGGTTGAGGAGCTTCAACAGTGATGCCTCTTGGTCCAGCAGACCGCCTTGATCGAGACCTTGACAATCGAACCAACAATCAATGTCAAGGAGAGCTCTCCAGTTGGTCAAGCTAGATCATATGCCTCACCACGTTGAGCAACAGAGGCTTCTGGGGCTCAACTGCCAGTGAAGGCTGCTCCCACAGTGATCCAATCAGGGACACGGACCAGGCCATGACCACCTGAGTGAAGACTGAGAGAACCAGGGTCTGCAAGTCCAACAGCCAGTCGACAGACTCAAGAAGAATCTCCATGGTCCGATCAAACGGAGTTAAGGCTGACAAGCCCAAAAGGGGTACCAAGGAGCTCTCGATCTTCCACTTGACAGAGGAAGTCTCAGCCGTGATCAGGGGAGTTGACAGATCAGGTGGTCTTTAATCTCATTCAGTCCCATGACTGGTGCCTGTGGCGCTCGTGTTTCTTGCCACAGTGAGTAGAGTTCCCCAACAAGGTCTGGGGGGGGCCATGCACATCTCACAGAATCCTTCCATGAAGAATCCTCTGATGCTGGACCCAGCTCGGAGAGGTGCAGATACTGAGGAGGTGGCCACCGATGTGGCCACCGTGCCCTCCTCGAAAGCCGCTAGATGCGATGCTGACCCAGCAGCTGCCGAGGCCTGCCTGCAGCACTTAGAATGGTGCTTCGGATCCCATTCTGAAGGTCAGCTGAGGGTGAGCTGATGTTTCCCATCTTCAAGGGATTCTGGAAGCATGGAGAGGCAAAGGCCACACCAGGCCATATTGTGCTGCCCACCCAGGCAGAACAGGAATGTGTTGTGCAGGTCGGTGTCTGATATCTTCTACCAGCATGGAACGCAGAACTGAAATACAGGCTTCTGTGGCTCCATGATCCTTGCACAAGGGGAGTCAAAAACCCAAGAGGGAGATGAAGAAATCTTCGAGTAAACTTTGAAAGTAGTAATGTGCAGTAACCCAAGCAGGAGCTACTAAGGAGGTGACCTGTTCTTCCAGCAGAAAGAAAGAAAACTGATGTCACAGGGCGGAGTGGGGGGTATATCACCTGGGTGGTGATGTCCGATGGAAAGCCTATTCAAGTGGAATTGCCGAAGTGCAGATAGGTGAATGATACCCACGTCCCTAGAAACATTATTTTTTCTTTTTTGGGGGTCCCATTAGATTCTGTAGCCTCATATCCAGGTAACTGGTACTTTCAGAGATAATATAATAGATTCTGCAGCCTCATGTCCTAGTAACTGGTACTTGAGGGAATTACCACTAGATGCTACAATCCAGTTAAGGCAAAGAAACAAAGGTACTTTCTGTTACTCTAGATTTTCAAGAATATATGTTCCATAGCATACTGACCCTTGGTTTAAAAGGCAGAAGTGACAGGGCCCCATGGGAACTAGACCTTTTGGGGCCAGCAATTCTCCCCCTCCCACTAGCTCCCTGCCTTCACTTGCTGATTCTTGCGGTGTCTATCTTTTCTTCTCCCTTGCTTATCTGTGGTTATAAAAATGCATGTGGATCTTTATGTGAAACTGTGTTCTCTGGTTTGAAAATGTATATTTATATTGTTGAAATGATTCCAAAAAAGCTATTTGGAACTTAGGGGGTTAACCTTGAGATGCAGTTTGACCCGCACAAGCTCATTTGCAGAGCTGTCAACAGGAGATTAGTTCTGGGACACAATGTTCTATTTTGTTGCACCTGCAAGGAAAGAAACTGGCAACTCTGATATATTGTGTGAGAAACAGGATGTCTCTTAATGAGCTAAGGATGTAGAAATTAATTGCCAGAGACTTCTATAAAAAGAGAGCATTATTTTGTTGGAGAAAAAGGGATTTAAATTTAGCATTAAAGATACTCTCAGAGGAAGGACTTTGTTTTGTTTAAACTGCCTGTATAAAAGCTATCCTGCAAAATTTTAATTTTCATTTTATTGTTATTGAAAATAATAAAATGCTACTTGCAAATTTTATAACTGCTCCTGGTTTTCCTATGCTTCCTGACCTTTGCCTCGATGACACACGGCCCAAGCACTGCCCACTGTGGAAGCTGCAACACTGGTACTGACCACAGGGGAGTGTCCGGCATGGCAAGCAGAGCCAAAAGGATCTGGAGAAGCCAGTGCTTCATAAGAACTGTCCATCAACCTAACTGATCATCCACGAGATCCTCGAGAGGCAGATGGAGTACTAGAGGAGCCAGTCCCAAGAGTGTGAGAAAATCCAATGTCATATCATCCCTGGTCAAAGCCAATGAAGGAAATGCCAACAGGATTCTCATCCCCAAAGAAGACATCTACCTTGGAGTAGAATGATGAGAACTTGACTTAGACCTGTGTCCTCACTTCTCTTTCTATGCGAGGACAAGGTTGAACGTTCCCAGGAGCTAGACATGAAATGTGTGCAGATCCAGTGTTTGTTTTTACGACTACGAGAGACTATCTATGATCCCTGCTGACAGATTGCCTGGCACCAGAACAGAACTCTTCCTAGAGAGGAAGGGTGGTCAGACACAACCTTGTTGCCGGAGCTTTATCAGATGTCCTACCTGCCATAATAGCGTTTAATGTTGGGAATGAAGTAGGGCTGTGAGAACGTGGGGAAAAAAAAATATTTAAAACTGACAAAAAATCAAGAAATGTTACTAAATAATGTGCAAAAATGCAATGAATTAGACCAGAACTCTATTGGTACACAAACTGGTGTTCTGGTCCCCGACAAGTAAAACACTGCAATTCGACAGCAGAAAAAAGGAACTGAGGTAGATGGGGTCTGCTCAGTTTTACATCCTGCAGGTGCATGGACAATGATGTACATCAATGCTAGGCACTGGCACTGCCAGCTCCCAAAGTCTGGTTCCCCCGGGGTCCTGTTGCCTCTGGCTATAAGACAAAAGAGTAGGACTTTATGGAGAATACTGATTCGTGGAAGATCCAATGCCTCCTGGAACTACGCCATAACCAGGTAATTGTTGGAATTACCACTGGATGCTACACCACCATGACCAGGTAAATCTTACTTTTCCGCATGACACTGGAGTTAGGACAGGTTAGCCTTTTCTCCACTTCCATCGTGCCTTGAACCATGCTGGCCCACTGGCTTCAGCTCGGCTTCACCTTTTTTCTGGTTTGTTTGGCTTGGAGTTCAATACTGGTGGATCACGCTGGGATCGACAACCGGTGCCATCCTGTGACCCCTGTCACACCAGGTTATAAAAGAGAGATTGTGCATTTGTTTGGAATGTGGTGGTCTATTCTGGAAGGGTGCCGCAGTGGACTGTTCTTTACTTACTTTCTTGATGTGCACAAACTGCCGGATGTCCATGTCGTCGTCATTGTTCTTCACATCAGGCCGCACCGTCTGCACCACCTGGCAGACCACAGGAACAATGATGTCCCTCCAGGAAAGTGAGAGTGACTCGCTGTACAACAGCTGCTGCAGAAGGGCAATCATGTGGCTGTGGTTAGCAGAGCTGCAGGGAAACAATAGTAACAAATGATAACTGGAGCAGCTGATTCACATAACAGACGTTTATGTAATCGGAAAGGCACAATACTCACAGACGATACTTCGACTCACAGCGCAGATGGTCACATTCTCAAAGTAAAAACTTAATCTGCAAGGCTACAGGTTACATTTCCAGCTGAGCAGTAAAACGTTTACACCACTCAGCAAACAGATCTGCAGCACTTTTTAGGTTCCTGGTTGATTTTTATATAAATAATACCAAGTGCTCAAAAAAGAGGGAGAAATACACACTGCAAGAATTACCACGACAGAATCAAACCCCCACTTTGGCCTTTATAAACTAAAATGGAAATGACGCTGACAGGGTTTTAATCCCAAAACAAAGATCTTTTTCTAGTTAAGAAAACGAAGTTTCATTTTGTAGCTACTGTATACATATTTTTATATGTATTTTATTTTAGAATTAGTCTTTATTCTCCTCCGCCATCCTTACCTTCCTGTTCCTTATCTCTCAGAATGTAAAGGCTTCTACCATCTTGGCTCATGACTCTCCAAGCCCAACCACAAATCCAGAATTTCTTGCAAACTGAATCCCAAGAAACCCCCTTGCAATCCCTTGGAGGCTGGGAGCAGGATCACCTGTTCATGCTGCTTGGAGAAGGGCTGGGAGAGTAGTGGCAAGCGATTATGTGAGCTGTTGTGCTCAGTCGTTTGCAAAAAGGGAAGGGGTTTTCATCTGGGTTCCTTCCCCTTCACAAGCTCTGCCCACCAGTGCCCAACCTGTAGTGGTGAGGGCAGGAACCTTATGGTCACCCACTGCTCCAATGCTGCTCCACCAATCCATCGTATTGGGTGCCCAAGCATGGCAGGGGTAGACACTGCGCTCCCCTCAGGGGCAGAGAGTGCTGTCCCTGCAGCGCTTCCAGCCTTCAATGGCATGAGAGGCAAGCTTGGGATGCAAACCTTGCTTTCCCATGTGGGTGTGCCACACTTTCCCAATGTCATCAGATCAGGCTTTTGTAACATTTTAAAAACAGAGTGGGGAGCCAAAATGGTGTGCTAAACCCAGTGCCACATTCTGTCACAGTGAGCTCACTCTCAGACCATAAACAACACAGCTACCATTTAGTTTATTTGTTTATATACAGGGAAAACATAATGGGCTGAAATGCAACAACACATTTATCTACACTAGTGAGTTGTAAGACTTACACTCACGAGTGGTGAAGCCACTAATTAGTTAAGAAGGTCTCAACACTCGTGTGGAAAATACAGGTTACTCACCTGTAACAGGAGTTCTAGGAATGGTATATGTTGTTCATCCACACTCATTGGCAGTATCCTTGCCGCTTTAAATCTTGCCGGAAGGTCTTCAAGCTTGCTCCTCCCACCCACCCGGGTGGTATAACTCTCGGCTCCGCCCCATGACGCCAGATCTGGCCCGCTGGAAGCTCAGGTTGTGCGTCGAAGCCGGGAAGGTCGGGTGGGTCGTGTGGATGAACAACATATACCATTCCTAGAACTCCTGTTACAGGTGAGTAACCTGTATTTCTAGGGACATGGATATGTTGTTCATCCACACTCATTGGCAGACTCCTAGCAGTTCTCCGGGAGGAGGGAGGCAAGACGCACACCCCATATACTTACTTGGGAAGAGAGACTGGAGCCGAGGCCCCAAAACCAGCATCCAGGCGTGACTCAAGTCGATGTGGTAGTGGGTAATGAAGGTGTTTGCTGACTTCAGGTAGCAGCCCTGCAGATTTCCTGGATAGGGACGTCCCTGGAAGCAGCCACCGTTGCAGCAGTATGGCGGGTAGAATGAGCTCTTATCCCTCTGGGAGGCTCCATGCCCGCTAACTTATAGCAGAGATCTATGCAGGAGGTTACCCACCTGCTTATCGTCCGCTTGGCTGCAGGTCTGCCAGATGCGGCTTCAGCGTGGTGACAAACAGCTGGCGAACCTCTCCCGAATTTCAGCCGTCGCTCCTTATAATAATGGCGCCTTCTAGGATCCAGAGTATGGAGCCTATATTGAGCCTCCGAGGTGTGATTGGGGTAGAACACGGCCAGAGTCAACACCTGGTTGAGGTGAAACTCCGACACCACCTTCGGAAGGAATTTGGGTGGGCGCAGGACAACTCTTGTCCCTGTGGAAGACCAGGTAAGGAGACTCGATGGAAGCGCCTGGAGCTCTCCCATCCTTCTGGCTGGCGTGATAGCCACCAGAAAGCGAGTCTTCCACGACAGGTGAGAGAGCACACCTGTGCATAGGTTAGAATAAACGCCCATGAGCTTTGCCAGTACCAGCAGTAGATCCCACGGAGGTGGGGTTCCCGCACTGGAGGAAATGTGATCAAGGCCTTTGAAAAGCGCCAGACCACCTTCTCCTGCGCCACCGACTGCTTCCCGGCCCGCCCGGTAAGCAGAGATGGCTGCCAGTGCACCCTAGAGTCGTCGACCCTAAGCCCTTGACTAGAAAGGGACCATAAATAGTCCAGGATGCTTGCCAAGGAACAGGAGGAAGGGTCAAGCCTTGCCTGACACCAAATGGAAAACCTTTTCCATTTGAAGGCATAACATTTTCTGGTGCGACTCATACGAGACGCCTCAACTACATTGAGGACCTCGTCGGAAAGACCCAAAGCCTGGAACTCTAGCGGCTCAGGAACCAGGCCGTCAGGTGCAGGGATTGAAGGTCCGGATGGAACACCTTCCCTGATTGACTGAGAGCAGGTCGGGCGAGCTGGAAGCTTCTGTGAGTCCTGGAGCTGAGACTGAGGAGATCTGGGTACCAGAACTGGCCGAGGAGCCAGTCTGGGGCTATCAGAATCACCTGCGCCTTGTCCCTCCTCGCCTTGAGAAGCACCTTGTGGATCAAGGGAAATGGGGGAAAGGCGTAAAAGAGGCCCGGGGTCCATTGCCTCGAGAAGGCATCCCCCTGCAGCGAGCCCTGCTGAGGGGGGCGGGCATGGAACAGACTCAGCTTCGCGTTCTCCGTGGAGGCAAACAGGTCCACCTGAGGTGTGCCCCAAAGGGAGAACAGATGCTGTACTACCTCCGGCAGGAGAGACCACTCGTGGGATGCAGCCCCTATCCGGCTCAGGGCATCGGCCAGGGTGTTGGAGGCTCCTGCCACGTGAATGGCTAGGAGATCCGCCTCCAGGCTGCGCAGTGACCAAATGCGGAGCTTCCTTGCATAGAAGCATGGGCGCGTCCCGCCTGGCGGTTTAGATAGTACATGGTCGTGGTATTGTCGTCTGGACTGGACCACTTGACCCGGAGGAGCGGGCAAAGGCGGTGAGCTAGGCGGACCGCCTCGGAGCTCCAGCAGGTTGATGTGGCATGCGGGACTCCTCGAGGACCAGGAGGCCATGAGCCGGTGTTCCCCAGATGGGCACCCCAACCCATCAGAGAGGCATCGGTCGACAGAGACCCGTCGGCTCGGGCGAGATGACAGGATGCCCTCCTGCAATTGATCTGGAGCGGTCCACCACTGGAGAGCATTCCACATCCCTGTGTCACCCGACTAAGCTGGTCAAGGGATGTGGCGTTGTGACCACTGGCTGGCCAGTCCCACTGAAGGGGCGCATGTTCCAGCGCCCAGCGGACCCACGCTGGTACAGGCCGCCATGAGACCCAGGAGGCGCAGGAAGTCCGGGCAGGCGCATTGCCCAACCAGAA
The DNA here is from genome assembly GCA_016271365.2 of Neoceratodus forsteri. Classification (NCBI taxonomy): domain Eukaryota; kingdom Metazoa; phylum Chordata; order Ceratodontiformes; family Ceratodontidae; genus Neoceratodus; species Neoceratodus forsteri. Next base: position 38,436,281 of record CM028132.1, on the reverse strand, counting down.
ATGATCGGGCAAGGAGGAAAGAACCTCGGCCCTGTCCCGGGGCAGCGCTCTGTCGAGAGTCGAGCTGCGCCCGATGAATAAAATCACCTCGCCTGATCTCGAGTTCCGACTTGGCCTCGTTGACAAGGAGGCCCAGTTGGAAACAGACCTGGAGGCCAGATCTCTGGACCACTCCGCCTCCTTCCTGGAGGAGCTGCTATCAGCCAGTCGTCCAGGTGAGGGTACACCCGGACCCCTCGGCGCGCAGGAATGCTGTCACCACTGCCATGCATTTGGTGAAGACCCTGGGAGCTGGAGACAAGCCGAAGGCATGGCTGGAACTCGAAGAGAGATCCTTCGCTCGGAGCGAAGGAATCTCTGGTGAGGCAGACGGATAGGGGCGTGAAAAACAGCGTCCTGCAAGTCCAGAGCAGAACCACCGCGCATTCAAGGATGGTATTATCTGAGCCAGAGTGACCATCCTGAAGGTTCGAGAACCAAGGAACTTGTTTGAGTCGTGTGGAGGTCGAGAATGGGCGCCCAACCCCGTCCGTTGGAACCAGGAAGTACCTGGACACAAACCCTGGGTCTGAAGGAGGGTCCACCACCTCTCTACCACCTCCTTCTGGAGGAGAGTGTGTCATGTCGGAGCCGCCAGTGAGCTGGGGATCCCGAAGCCCCGAGGCGGCGGCTCTGAAGGTGGTGCCTGCTCGAATCCAGAGGCAGGCCTCTTCCACCACCTCCAAGACCCACCTGTCCGTGGTAACAGCGGACCAGGCGAACGGAAGTGCGGGCCGTCCCCCGGGGACCCAGGAATGGTGGCGGGGATGAGGCGACACCCTCAGCCGTCACTGGGCAGGCTTGGAGGAGGGACGGCCGAGGAACCTCCTGGGCCCTTTCCTCCTGCCTCCTGTTAGAGGAAGCGCGGCTTGGGTTTGGGATCCAGAGCCGAGCCTGCTGGCCCTGGCGTTGCTGGGCAGGCGCGCCGGGGGCCAGGAGAGGGCGAAAGGAGCAGGCTGTGGTTCGTGACCTTTGTCCTTCTAGCGGAAAGACCGAGTCCAAGGTGGCATTGGACTTCTCGATCCTCTGCAGGTGACCTTCCACCCCAGGGCGAAGAGGTCAGTCCCAAAAGGGAACATCCGCCAACTTGTGCTGGGTATCCGAGTAAAGGTGGATATCCTCAGCCAAGCCACGACGCATAGCCACTGCGGCCGCCACCGATCTGGCACATGAGTCCCACATCCAAAGCAGTCTGGAGCTGCTGTTTGGCCACTGCCCTGCCTGGTCCGCACCTGCTTAACCGTAGTCTGCAGATCGTGGGAAGATGAGGATGACCTCATCCAGGGAGCCCAACAGGGCATGAGAAAAAATGTGCCATGAGGACGGCAGACTGGCCTGGCGAAGGCGAGAGGGCATGGCGTAGACTTTTTGTCCCGACATAGTCCAATTTCTTGGACTCCTTGTCAGGGTTTGTCCCACATCCTGGCGTTACCGTGGCCGGCATGTCGATGGCTCAACCCCTCAGCAGAGGGTGTTCCAAACCGGACAAGGAACCGGTAGGGACCGTGACATTCCTGGCCATCCTGGCTCGAGGCGCAGGGCAGGAAGCAGGCGCTGCCAAAGTTCCAGTGCTGGACCCACTATGGCCTCGGCCACGGAAGGCCTCCGTCGGGAGAATCCCCGGTCCAGAATCTCCGTGAGGGGATACCTGGCCCGTTTGGAAGCAGGTTCGAGCTCCATCCCGGTAGACTCGAGATGAGCGAAGCAGTCCTAGGAAGGACGACGGGCTATCGTCCATTGGCTGACCTCCTGAGACTCCAGTCAGTGCTTGGAAGAAGAAGGAGAATCATCTTCGGACTCGGAAAGAGTCCTGAAAAACTGCCTCTGGCCTGAGCCACCCTTCACCTGCGAGGTCGGTCGGGAGTGAGGGTAACTGACAGCCGATGGGGTAAACCCTTAGCCGACCGAGAATTCTTGGTCGGGCCCCAACTGGTGGCTGTGGAGGCGGAGGTTCCACATAATCGATTGGGCAACTGGTTTTAGCTGAACAACGGCCTGGGTATAGGCTCCTGGGCAAGTCGAGGGTTGTGTCCGACGTTCGGTGACAACCACTTAATGGCGGGAAAGGCGCGGTGGCTTATTCCCGGCCAGAGGAGCTGTTGCAACATAAGGTCCTCGTGCCGTCGGCGTAATTCGCCGAAGCCTCCCTCATCCGAGGAGGAGGACGACGGCCAGCGGCGTAAACTTACCAGCGGTGCCGAGACCGAGACCGCCTATGGCCGGTGGGAACGGCTGGACCGCGAAGAGAGTCCGAACGAGACCGAAGTCCCGAATTTCGAGGTTGGTGCAGGGAGGTGTCGGCGGAACAGCACTCCCGCCGGCTCGGAAGGTCCATCCGAGGCTCAGACGGAGGCACAGGCGAGCCAGGGATCCTCAACTCCTCCGGGGAACAGGGGAGAGAGAATCTCGGCTGCTAAAGGCAGCCGTCCAATGGGTCGAGAAAATCTCGACTTCATCAGTGGGAGTCTCGGTCAACTGACCTGGCCAGGGGACACCGTGGGCCAGTGGCGGCTTGAGCGATCGACCCAGCCGGCGGTCGACGGCCGAGGAAGGGACCTTTCCGCTCCCAAGGCGTCGGCGGAGGACTTACCTTGTCCCTCTTTTGGACCGAGAAAAGGTCCAGCAGGCGCAGGCCTTCTCCTTTAGTGGAGAGGGACAGACAAAACTCCTTAAAGGAAGCCGTGTAGGAAGAACCCAGAGAAGGCCGGGATAAATGCAGCGGCCGAGGAAGATCGGCCCTTGCCGCCTCCTCTTAGAAGGCGCGACCATCCTTTCGAGCTGATCCCACGAATCTGGCCCCGCGGACACCGATAACCGGGCCTCCTTGGACTTCACCGGAGGGAAGCGCCTCGGACGGCCCAGTTGCAATCGGACAGCACGGTCTTCGAGGGCGAGGCCGAGAAAGATGAAACAGGTCGCAAAGCCTGCGGGTGTGCTCAAGGCCTAACAGTAGACACGCGTGGAGTGTGGATCCGTCCGAGACATCTTCTGCCCGCATGGGCATCTCGAAATCCGGTCGATTTATCCGCCATGGCCGCGAGGGATGAAGACTGAAGTCTTTTTGCAAAATATTATTTTTAAATCCGCAAACGGAGAAATAGGAACCAGTCACAAACGCAGAGCGTTAAGGAGGGAACCTGAGCATCCAAGCGGTAAGGAAGATCTGGCGTCATGGGGCGGAGCCGAGAGTTATACCACCCGGGTGGGTGGGAGGAGCAAGCTTGAAGACCTTCCGGCAAGATTTAAAGCGGCAAGGATACTGCCAATGAGTGTGGATGAACAACATATCCATGTCCCTAGAACAAATGTTTTCTCCCACTGCAACCCATTATGACATAGACATAAACATATATATATATATATATATATATATGTGTGTGTGTGTGTATCTATATATATATACATACACACACATATATACACACACCACACTATTTTAATGTTTTGTTAGTGGACTGATTGTTGTTTCAAAGTCACAGTGACGGATTCCCCAAGTTAGAACTGCATTTCTCACTGATGTAAAGTATCTGGCCCTTTGTTCTTGTTGTTCTATTTACAGATTCTCAATTCAATTCAAAGTTTATGTTACCAGGATAACACCATTGAGACAACTCATTTAGGAGTAGGTCCTGGGGGGGGACATAAGTACAATACAAAATACAGAACAGTTACAGTGGTACAATACAATTACAGCTGAGATAGCATATACAAGAAAAACAGACAAAAGGAAGTTGACTAGGTACAATACTGAATAGCAAAATGTTTCCAAGTCTAATACAGGTGCCTATACAGGTAAAGCTAGTTGAGTACAACAATTATGAAAAATGATAGGTGCAAAAAAGTAAATTGGAACAATAGAAGAGGACATAGAGTACAAGGTCGAGGGATTTTATAGCAATACAGGATGGTCAAAGGTGGAAAATGTAATACAGGTTACAGAAATATAACAGGAGAGGGAGAGGACGGCAGATGTGGGGGAAGGGAGGGGATGAAGAATGCAAAAAACTGAGAAGCATCGGGGGGGGGGGAGGAATGATATACACATGCTTAGTACTAGTACTGGATGAGGGGAACAGACGGGTTGGAAGCAAACTGGGTCAGAGGGGAAGTGGGGGAGTAGGGGGAGGATTAACTGCCAGGGGCCAGAGAGAATATACATGATTACAGTAAGCAGGTTCGAGCACAGCAGTCACATTCATCCTTCAACATACGCCCAGTCAAGGACTTGAATGTACACAAGCCAACGGTAAGGTCAAGTTTAAGGGTTTTTTGTATAGTGTTCCATAAGGTCAGCAGGGCATAATTTAAGGATGAAGATCCAAACCGGGTTCTAATCCGTGGATTTATCAAATGTTATATATGAGAACTTCCTGAGAGCATGTTATTTTAGTTATACTTATTGGCCCAGATATTCAAAAGAGCTGAGCCATGCGCAATAGGGTTGCGCCTGCGCAAATCCGAAATGTGCCATTCTGCGATATTCAGCAGGAGGCAGTTGCGCCCCCCAAATCATGCTGAGCAACAGCGCAATGCTAATGAAGGCATGCGCGCAACCGAAGAGGAGCAACCATGCATAAACTGCACAGCCGATATTGGCAGGCAGTGCAGGAGTTATCTGGCGCAACCCCTACCTGCGCCTGCACAACTTTAGAGCAGAAAAAAGAAAAAAAAGATCAAGTCGAGGGCCACCCACAGGTGAGCTGCCGCACTGCAGGCGCAACACAGCTGCCACCTGTGGGTGACCCTCACTTATTCTCAGTGCCCCCTGCAGCCCGATCGCGGGCACAATAGTAACCTCCCCGGTAGCCCGATCGCGGGCAGCAGTGTAGTCCCCGCGGCAGCCCGATCACGGGCATAATATAATGTTTCCCCACCCCCGACTAGCCCGATCGCGAGCGAACATCCTCCCCACCCGGCTAGCCCGATCACGGGCATAACCCCCAAGTCCAATATCCCTGGTGATCTAGTAGCCCCACCCCCCACCCATGGAGCTAACCCCGCTCCCCGTCAGCCGGTAGCACCCACCCGCCTGCCTCCCGCCGTCTGACAGCTCGGTGGGCTGCCGCCCATTGGTTCAGAGCAAGAGCCAATGGGCGTGCAGCTCTACAGCCTAAGGCAGTCGGATATGTGAATGAATCGGAGGGCTCCGTGGGTGGGTAGGTGGGGTGAGGGCCACAAGATCACCAGGATAATGGACTGTAGGGGTGGGTTTGACCTTATGCCCACGATCAGGCTTGAGGTCCACTGGACCACCAGGATGTTGGTCTTGGGGGGGTGGGGGTGACGTTATGCCCTGATCGGGCTAATCGAGGTGGGGAGATGTATGCCAGCGATCCGGGCTAGTGAAGGTAGGGAGTGATGTATGCCATGCATCGGGCTGAGGAAGTTTCATTATGCCCAATTGGGCTGCTGGGGGATGGAATACTGTTCTGCCCGCAATCGGGCTGCGAAGCGTCGGTCCCCGGCAGCTGCTGCATGGCAGGCGCCAGGCGCAAGTCGTCGGGGATAGGCGCACCTGCATGCTAATGGCATGCAAATGGGGCCGTAACTGGACGCAAATGGCCCCCCCTGCACCTTGCATGAATTATGGCCCCATTTGCATGTCACCTTTTGAATATCGCAGGTTTGCGCATGTGCAATGGAACCTGCGCCACCGCATCTGAATGCTCCACTCTCAACACTTGCGGTGGCGCAAGTTCCACTGCGCCATGCACAGTGGCTGTGGCCAGGGGGCAATATTCAAAGAAGTTGCTCAATAGCGCAACTCTGTTGAATATAAACCCTGGCCACACCCCAAACCTAACACATGAGTAGCAAGGGCTTGCACCACAGAATGGCGCAGTTTGAATATCTGGCCCATTGTAGTTAAACTACATAAGCGTATCGCACTAGCATAAACTTCTATTAAACTACAAAAAGACCAAAGTGATGCTCACAGCCAGTCTACAGCACAAAAAGAAGCTTCCTCCTCTCACCATCTCCAATAAAGTCAGTGAGCCACTAGAACAAGTTCACTCCTTCAAGTACCTGAGGGTCACCATTGATGACTCCCTCACCTTCATCCAACACATCAACACAGTGGTAAAGGCAGTGAACACCAAGCTGGGTGTACTCTATAGGCATAAAAATTATCTCACTCCAGAGGCCCTCCGTCTCTCAGTCCCCAGCTCCATCCTTTCTACCATCAACTATGGACTGGTGGTCTACGGTGCAGCAACAGACACTGCACTAAAAAGGATTCACATTGCCCTCAACAAGGCATGTAGGCTCACAATGGCTGCAGATCGAAATACCCACACCTGCTCCTTATATGAGCAGACCAATTGGCTGCCACTAAAGAAGAGGATTATATTCCAAACATGTCTCCCTGGAAAAAAGGAACTAATGGGTAACCCCCAATGCATTTCTAGCATCCTAACACCAAGTGCTACCAGCTATACCACCAGAGGCAAGATGAGGGGCGCCCTATCAACACCTTTCCGTCAAACTGTGCAGGGACAGCGTGCTTTCAGCTATAGGGCCCCCCAATGGCTCATTGAAATCCCAGTGCACATTCTAAACTCTCAATGCATCTCGCAATTCAAAAATGGCCTAAGGCAACACCTTCTTACTAAGACAGTTTGTGATTGCCACTAGGACTCTAACACCCATAATGCCCATTCACCCACACTCTCCTTCCCCTTCCTTTTACACACACTCTTTCCCCTTGCCTTATCCCTCTGTTTTCCTCTCCTCCAGTGCCTTTCCCCCCACTGGATCAACCGTAAAACCAAAATACTACCACTACCTCCCAACCTCCTAGATGAAGCGCTACTTCTTTTGGCAAACCACTCTCCCCTCCCCCTCACCTGGACTCCTCCTGGGACTCTCACATTAGGTGTCACACCGCTTCATCTCCTTCGCTACATGTAAACACTGTCCTTTACCCTAGTTGAATGCTCTTGACGCTGTACTATCACCATCGGTACTATGAATGACATTGTAACCTTATTGTATACTAGCTACCTACTATTCGAGTATTATATATAAACTGTTTGTTATTGCTGCCATTGTCACTGTTTGACGTGGAACCTTTGTAAAAGAGCTCTGAGCTCAAAGATATGATCCATATCCCTAAATAAATAAATTGTTAGAACTTTCATTAAAATGTATTGCACTGTAACATGCACTGGGGGCCAGGAGTGAGAGGAGAGGACATGACTGAAACCTTCATGTACGTGAAGGGTATCAACACTATATATTGGATTTTGCACCATTATTGCGTCAACTTTTTTCTGGCCATACTGCAAACCAGGTCATGAGGGGCTGTGAGACAGGTTCTCGTCTGTGGTTGTATGGGGCGGTGGGACAGACGTCTCTCACCCTGTACCTGCGGTGACCTGTTTGTCATATGTTCAACTGGATGTTTGTATTGCTGTGAACTAATCATTTACTATAGATCAGACCTGAATTTTTTTTGTAGTTATTACTTTTCTCTCCTTCCGCCGGCTTGTATCAGGAGGGCGTCCCAAGCCCCATCCCCCGGCGTCCACCAGCCGACGCCGACCTAGCCCCAGGGCTTACCCCCCCCAGCGGGGTTGGCGGGGGCCAAACTCCCCCACCGAGCACTGGATTAGGTGGCCAGTGCCGTGGCTAGCTGGGAGCGGAGCCTACGAGGCGCCCTCTGCCATCCTGCACGGCGGTATCTTTTTCCTCCTGTTCTCCCAGGAGTCGGGACAGTGCCATGACATCAGCGGAGTGGAGCATGCATGCATCCGCACGGGCTCCCTCCAGATGTCTGGCCCAACTCCTCCCCTACTTTGTGGTGCGGCGCCCTGTCCTCCAGCCTCCGCCGGGGGGGCGAGCAAGCGCTGACCACCAAGAACCCCCCTCCCCGTAGGAAAGCAGTCCATCGGACGCTCAATCCTTCTCCTTCCCTGCCGACCCCCGACTGCTCGTGCTCGTTCCCAAACACGGGTCGCCGGCGTAGCGCGAGGTAAGGCGCCAGCGCCTCAGCCTTCCACGCCACCGGGCCGGTCAGACCTGAATTTTTGATATATAAAAAAAAAAGCTCAACAGTTCAAAAGTTGCAGCTTTTAAAATACAGTTTCAAGCATTATAAAATATCAAATTATTTTTGGAAGGCCGCCCAGTGGTGTGGAGGGCTGAGGCGCTATTAGCGCCTTACCTCCTGCCACACCAGTGACCCGTGTTTGGTATGAACATGGGTTGCTGGAGGTCAGCTGGGGAGGGAAAGGATTGAGCGCCTGATGTCTGCTCTCCATTCTTGGAGGGGAGCGGGGGACCTGCACGCTCTGCCGATCGACTGTCACCTGGTGGCTGCCAAGTGGTAGTGCAGGTCTAGGAGGGCAGTGGAAAGGGAGGGCTGCAGAACTCCGGGGCGTGTGCATGCCTCCACATGCGTGCATCTACGTGAGAAACAAGGGATGAAAATGGAAAAAAGAAGGTTCCAGCCTTGTGACACTCTCCCTGCCTGCCCCCACTCCCACGTCATCAGCTGATAACCCCCGTGGTGGTCCGTCGGGGCGGCCATGGCAGGGACAGGACTGAGAGCTGACAGAGCCATCCCATTGGGAAAGAAAAGCTATATATATATATATATATATATATAAAAATTAGGGGGAAACAGTCGCAAGATATACAGTAAGTGGTTGTTCTATTTAAGAATACACATTCTTTCATAGTTTTATCTGTATACACGCATTTATTTTGCTTTTGGTAACTAACTGTACTGAAATATGCAGAAACCTGTAATTTAGCTTGACCTAGTTCATGCCTGTAAACAGACACCTGCTGTCCAAGGGCAACACAATAAATTTAAAGGGAAACAGTCATGTACAGAGGCTGACACAGTTTGAAAGCCCATGAAAAGCTCTTTCAAATGAGGTTTGGGCTCATCTGTAGCTGAAGTACTCCAGAGATATAGATGACTGAGTCTACTGAATGTTAATACAATGTTGCAGCCATTTGTAGAACATTGTGATGTCATCAAGGAAGAAGCTGTGCTCGACTCAATGACGTTCGGTGCAACTTGCTCTTCAATGACATCACAATGTTCTAAAAATGGCTGCTATATAGTCTTAATATTTAACTGGCACAACTTGGAAAGTCTGCACTGAGGACGTCTCGGGGAGTGTACCAGTCAAAATGAGATGAATTCGGAAAAGGCAGTCTGAGCACTCTCCTCCACTATGTCGCCCACTGGAAGAATCCAGCCATAATCCAATAATTTCCATAAATCAATAAATTTAATAAAATTTATGAAGGTCTGTAGCATGCAAGAAGACATGAAGCAATAAATAAACCTTTTTTATAAAAATCACTGGATTATGGCTGAATTCTTACAGTGGGTGCCACAGTAGAGGAGAGTGCTCAGACTGCCTTTTCTAAAGTCTTAATATTTAACAGACTTGGTCATCTGTATCTCTGGACTGCTTCCATCTACAGATGAGCAAAATAACTACTCTGAAAGAGATCTTCGTGAGCTTTCAAACTATGATGGCCACTGGGAATGAATGTGCCCTTTTGAATCTGCATTAAATAAAACTTGATTTCTGCTGGCAAGGTGGTGCTGAGGGTTGAGGTGCTGGATGCCACGCCTCACGCTACGCCACCGACCCGAGATCGAGAATGAGCCGGAGAAGTCGGGGGTCGGCCGGGAGGAATGGATTGAGCATCGGATGACTGTCTCTCCTCTCCCAGGGAGGGTTCAGGGCTTGCACTGCGCTGCAGCAGCCCCGATTGAGAGCGGAGGTTCCACAGTCACAGTGCATCTAGAGGCGGTACAGCAGATATCAGCACGCTGTGACCAGGCGTCTTTGCATGTCCATACTCCAGGGGATGAGAAAACCACGGTAGGAAAATGGCGGCCATAGCGGCTTGTTAGCGTTGCCTTTGCACCTCAGTCCGCAGGAATCGCGCCTGGGCATTAGATCCGGGTCAGAGGGGCGGGACTGGGGGTCCCGCCACGGGCACTGTGCGTGCTAGCCCTATCAGAGTGAGCCACCTGGGATCATGGTGTGCAGAGGATGGCGGACGGACGATGGCAGACCGAGCCGCGGGGAGTAAATAATGTGATAAAAAAAAATAAAACTTGATTTGATTTAGCATACATCTAATAATCTTAGTAAAGCCCCATAGAAGTCTACTTGAATAAACAAGGGAAGGAAGCAAGAGATATTAGTAAACAATGCCAGTGTCACTGTGACTCCACCAAATTTCAAGGCATTTTAATATATATATTTTTTTTAGTTTAATTACTCAATGTGGACCAGCTGATATGCAGTATCTCATTTTCACTGGAATCTTGCTTTTACCCATCTTTACAGCTGGGCGGAGTCTAGAGTGACAGGTTAAGTGACTTGCTCAGTGTCACATGGTGTGCACTTAACTGGCTGTGGTAGGATTAAAACCTGGGTCTTTGGGTTCCTAAGCATGTACTTTAGTCACTAGATCATGCTGTCTTCCCTATTATTCAGTAACTCCTGCATTTGGTGATGTCAATACGACTGAAATGTTACGTCAATACGACTGAAATGTTGCTTACAGCAGCCTCTCCATGGCTTGCTTCTCCCCGTTTTCTTCCCTCAGCTGCTCCAGAGTGCTATGATGCCAGCCAAGGGGAGTGAAAAGCAGGTCTTTGAATTTCTCCTCTACCCGGCGATTAAACAGTGATTCTGCAGGGAAAGAAACAAAGGGGAAAAACTAAGAGAAGATTGCATTATAATGTTAACAATCCATTTTTTTAGCATCACTATAACCCCACCATAGAAACAGTGCCTTGCAGTTTGTAACATCCCTCGAGTTTCCAACAAACGTAAATACAGGTTACTCACCTGTAACAGGAGTTCTAGGAATGGTATATGTTGTTCATCCACACTATCTGGCAGGTTCCTTGCCGCTTTAAATCTTGCCGGAAGGTCTTCAAGCTAGCTCCTCCCACCCACCCGGGTGGTAAAACTCTCGGCTCCGCCCCATGACGCCAGATCTGGCCCGCTGGAAGCTCAGGTTGTGCGTGGCGAGCAGGGAGGTCGGGTGGGTTACGTGGATGAACAACATATACCATTCCTAGAACTCCTGTTACAGGTGAGTAATCTGTATTCTAGGGACATAGATATGTTGTTCATCCACACTATCTAGCAGACCCTAGCAGTTCTCCGGAGGAGGAGGCATGGCGACACCCCTAAATACTTTCTTGGGAACAAGATTGGAGAACCAGGCCCCAAAACCAGCATCCGGCGTGACTCAAGGTCGATGTGGTAGTGGGAAATAAAGGTGTGTGCTGACTTCCAGGTAGCAGCCCTGCAGATTTCCTGGATAGGGACGTCCCTGGAAGCAGCCACCGATGCAGCAGTATGGCGGGAAGAATGAGCTCTTATCCCTCTGGGAGGCTCCATGCCCGCCAACTCATAACGAAGATTTATGCAGGAGGTGACCCATCTGCTATAAATCCGCTTGGCTGCAGGTCTGCCAGGTGCGGCTTCAGCGTAGGTGACAAGTGACTGGCGAACCTCTCCAATTTCAACGTGCACTCCTTATAATAGCGGCGCCCTTCCTAGGGTCCAGAGTATGGAGCCTATATTCGACCTCCGAGGTGTGATTGGGGTAGAACACCGCAGAGTCAACACCTGATTAAGGTGAAACTCCGACACCACCTTCGGAAGGAATTTCGGTGGGGGCGTGAGACGCTCATGTCCCTGTGGAAGACCAGGTAAGGAGACTCGTGCTAAGCGCCTGGGTTCTCCATCCTTCTGGCTGACGTGATAGCCACCGAGGCGGTCTTCCACGACAGGTGGGGAGACCACACCTGTGCATTGGTTCGAATAAACTTGCCCATGAGCTTTGCCAATATAGCGGTAAATCACAGGTGGGGGTTCCGCACTGGTGAGAAATGTAATCAAGGCCTTTGAAAAAGCACCCGACCACTTTTCCTGTGCACTGACTGCTGACCGGCCGCCAGCGTAAGCAGAAATGGCTGCCAGGTGCACCTTGTGGTCGCTTTAATCTAAGCCCTTGACTAGATAGGGACCATAGATAGTCCAAATGCTTGCCACAGGGACACGAGAAAGGGTCCACCCTTTTTCCCGACACCAAATGGAGAACCTCTTCCATTTGAAGGCATAACATTTTCTGATGCGACTCCTTAAGGGCGCCTCAACGGCGATTGGGGACCTTGTCGAAGACCAAGGCCTGGAACTCTAGCCGCTCAGGAACCAGGCTGTCAGGTGCAGGGATTGAAGGTCCGGATGGAACACCTTCCCTGATTGACTGAGAGCAGGTCGCGGCGAGCTGAAGCTGCCGCTGGAGTCCTGGAGCTGAGACTGAGGAGATCTGGGTACCAGAACTGGCGAGGCCAGTCTGGGGCTATCAGAATCACCTGCGCCTTGTCCCTCCTCGCTTTAAGCAGGACCCTGTGAATCAGGGGAACGGGGGGAAAGGCGTAAAAGAGGCCCGGGGTCCATGGCCTCGAGAAGGCATTCCCCCTGCAGCGAGCCCTGCTGAGGGGGGCGGGCATGAAACAGCCTCAGCTTCGCGTTCTCCCTGGAGGCAAACAGATCCACCAGAGGTGTGCCCCAGCGGGAGAACAGGTCTTGTACTATCTCCGGCAGGAGAGACCACTAGTGCGATGCAGCCCCTATCCGGCTCAGGGCATCGGCCAGGGTGTTGGAGGCTCCTGCCACATGAATGGCCAGGAGATCCGCCTCCAGGCTGCGCACTAGTGACCAGATGCGGAGAGCTTCCTTGCATAGAGGCAAGGAGCGTCCCGCCTGGCGGTTTAGATAGTACATGATCGTGGTATTGTCCGTCTGGACTCCGGACCACTTGACCCCGGAGAAAGCGGAGCAAAAGGCGGTGAGAGCTGGGCGGACCGTGCGAACTCCAGCAGGTTGATATGGCATTGGGACTCCCGCAGGACCAGAGGCCATGCACTGGTGTTCCCAGATGGGCACCCAACCCATCAAAGAGGCGTCGGTCGTTAGAGACCGTCGGCCGAGTGATAAAGCAGGATACCCTCCTGCAGATGAGACGGAACGGTCCACCACTGGAGAGCGTTCCACATCTCCTGGGTCATCCACACACGCTGGTCCAGAGGATCGCAACGCTGTGACCACTGACTGGCCAGTCCCCACTGGAGGGGGCGCATGTGCCAGCGTGTCCAACGGACTACGCTGGTACAGGCCGCCATGAGACCCAGGAGTCGCAGGAAGTCCCGGGCAGGGCGCGATTGCCCAACCAGAAATGATTGGGCAAAGGAGGAAAGAACCTCGGCCCTGTCCGCCGGGAGCCATGCTCTGGCTCGAAGAGAGTCGAGCTCTGCCCCGATGAAAGATATCACCTGCTTCGTCTCGAGTTCCGACTTGGCCTCGTTGACCAGGAGGCCAAGTTGAGAGCAATCGGAGGGCTAGATCTCTGGACGCTCCACCTCCAACCTGGAGGGGCTGCTATCAACCAATCGTCCAGGTAAGGTACACCCGGACCCTCGGCGCCGCGAGAAAGCTGTCACCGCTGCGATGCATTTGGTGAAGACCCTGGGGCTGAAGAAGGCCGAAGGGCATGGCCTGGAACTCGAAGGGATCCCTCCGCCCTGAAGCGGAGGAATCTCTGATGAGGAGACGGATAGGGATGTGAAGAACACGTCCTGGAAGTCAGAGAACAGAACCACACACCGTGTTCCAGAGATGGTATTATCTGAGCCAGAGTGACCATTCTGAAGGTTGAGACCTTGGGAACTTGTTCAGGTCGGTAGGTCCAGGATGGGCGCCACCCCGTCCGTTTCGGGACCAGGAAGTACCTGGACACGAACCCGGTTCTGATGGTGGGTCCTCTATCTCTCTTATCACCCCTTTATAAGGAGTAGAGGCGATGTCGGCTCAGGCGAGCCTGTGAGATCTGGGGACCCGAAGCCCCGGTAGGGCGGCCCTGAGTGAACCCTTCAGGTCGAGCAGGCCTCTTCCCACCACCTCCAAAACCCACCTGTTCGTGGTAACAGCGGACCAGGCGGAAAGGAAGTGTCGAAGCCGTCCCCCCACGGGGGGAACCAGGGGCGAGGTGACGGGGATGGGGGCGACACCCCTCAGCCCGTCACTTTGCAGGCTTGGAGGAAGGACCGGCCGAGGGACCACCAGGGCCTTTTCCTCCTTGCTTCCTATTTGAGGGAGCTGGTGGCTTGGGCTTGGAATACCAAGGTCTAGCCTGCTGGCCCTGACAGCTGATGTGGGGCGGACGTGCAGCAGGGAGCAGAGGGCGAAAGGGTTTAGGCTGAGGCTTACGACCCTTGTCTCTCTGCTGGGCGAGACCAGAGTCCAAGGTGGCATTGGACTTCTCGATCCTCTGGGTGGCCTTCCATCCAGGGCGAAGGTCTGTTCCCAAGAAGGCGATCCGCAAGCCTGTGCTGGGTATCCGAGGTGAAAGTGGATATCCTCAGCCACGCCCACCGACGCATGGCAACAGCGGCCGCCACTGACCGGTGCAAGAATCCCGATATCCAAGGCAGTCTGGAGCTGCTGCTGCTGACTGCTCGCCCTGGTCCCACACCTGCTTGACCGTGGTCTGCAGGTCTCGCGAGAAGATGAGGGACAACCTCATCCAGGAGCCCAACAGGGCATGGGAGAAGTGCGCCATGAGGGCGGCCGAACTGGCCTGGCGAAGACCAAAGAGGAGGCAGCATACACTTTCCGTCGGCATAGTCAACTAGACTCTTTGGCCGGGCGTTTGTCCACGTCCCTGGCATTGCCAGCCAAGCACAAGCAGCTGTCCGTAACCAACCCGGCGAAGGGTGTTGGAAAAAGCCGGACAGAAGAGCCCGTGAGGACGCATACTTCCTGGCCATCCTGGCCCGGCCAGAGCAGGACAGGAAGCGGACGCTCATAATTCCAGGGCCGGGCCGACAATGGCTTCGGCCACCGGAAAGGCCTCCGTAGGAGAATCCCCTCGGTCCAGAATCTCAGTGAGGGGATATCTAGCCCGTTTGGATACGGGTTCAAGCTTCATCCCAGTGGATTCTGAGATGAGCCTAAGAAGTCCGAGGAAGGACGAAGGGCTATCGTCCGCTGACTGCCCCCCAGAGGACTCCAAGTCCAGACGCTTGGAGAATAGGGAGGAGTCATCCGAATCCGACGAATCGTCGAAGAGCTGCCTGGAGCCGGAGCCACTCTCCACTTGCCGAGGCTTATCGGGCGTGAGAGTGACCGACAGCCTGCGGGGAAGGCCCTGGGCCGACCGTGAATCTTTCAACGGTGCCCCTACTGTCGGTTGAGGCGGAGGCGGTTCCACCAAAATTGGTGGAGCAGCTGGAATAGGTCGAACAACCGGCCTGGAAACAGGCTCCTCGACCACCACGAGGGGTTGATTCGACTGGTCCGGTGGCAACCATTTAATGGCCGGGGAAGAGGCCTGAGCCGGCTTGTTGCCAGCCAGTAAAAGTTGTTGCCACATGAGATCCTCATATTTTCGGCGCAACTTACGCCGAAGCCTCCCCTCGTCCGAGGAGGAGGAAGATGAGGAAGAGCGGCGACGCCGCTTACCGCGGTGCGAGACCGGAGCCGTCTTTGTCGACGGGAGGCGGCTGGACCGCCGAATGTCTGAGACCGAGATCGAAAATCTCGCCAGGCCGAGGTGGTGAGGCGGGGAGCGAGGATCGGCAATCCCCGTCCGGCTCGGTCGACAAGACCGTGGCTCTGGGGCCGGAGGCGCAGATGAGCCGGCAGAATCCACAGTCGCCCGGGGGAACCGGGAGGAGGGAATCTCGGCTTCTCCAGCCGACAACCCGCCTAACGGTTGAAAAATCTCGACCGCCGGCGGGTGTCTCAGTCACCTGGCCTGGCAGGGGCACCGTGAAGCCAGTGGCGAAGCGAATAATGCGACGAAGTGGGCTGTCGACAAGGGAGGAGATCTTTCCGCTCCCAGGAGGCGTCGATGATGGAATTACCCATACTTTTCTTGACCGATGAAACGGTCCGAAGAAGATGGACCTCCGCCTTAGTTGAGAGGGTCAGGCAAAGCTCCTAAACGAAGCTGAGTAGGAGGCTCCAAGAGAAAGCGGGACGAAGCGCAGAAGTCAAGACGCGGCCTGAGCCGCCTTCTTCCTCGAGGGCAACCAACTGTTCAGTTGTTCAGCGGATTCGCAGTCGCGGAAACCGCCAGACGAGCCTCCTTGGATTTAACGGAGGAAATCTCCTTTCGCGCCCTAGTTGAAGGCAGACGGCGAGCGGTCCTCGAGGATGTAGACCGAAAGGAGGAACACAGATCGCCAAGCCTGCGGGTCGTGCTCCTGGCCGAGGCAGTAAGCGCCGTGGAGTGCGGGTCCGTCGAGACATCTTCTGCCCACAGGGACATCTCCGAAATCCGGAATCGATTTGTCATCGCGTCAAGCGAGGGAGAAGATCAAGAGGTAAACTTTTAATTTTTTGAAAGTTTCAAACGAAGCTTTTTGGGCTAAAGTTTAAACGCAGAGCGTTAAGGAGGGAACCTGAGCTTCCAAGCCGTAAGGAAGATCTACGCCATGGGGCGGAGCCGAGAGTTTTACCACCCGGGTGGGTGGGAGGAGCTAGCTTGAAGACCTTCCGGCAAGATTTAAAGCGGCAAGGAACCTGCCAGATAGTGTGGATGAACAACATATCCATGTCCCTAGAACTGATGATTATACTTTATCAAATGAGTGAGAAAATCCCAAATTACTTACAAGCAGCAAGCCTCCAGTAGGAGTGAGTTATGTGGGAGTTTTGTTTCAAGTCAGATGAATACATTTCGCTCAAACTTGAAAGGCACCACATAAAGGAACACTGCCAAACTCCAAAAGGTCAATTCTAAACTTTTTGGTTTTTTAAATAAAAGTGGGGATGATGCAGTGTCCAAAATGCAACAATAAATTCTATATTTAAAACACTTTTATTTCATTTACCGGGAAAGTGGACTGGATCAAGGACCCGTTTTCAGCCACGCTTGGGGAAGGGGAGATAACAAAAAGTACACAATACAAGTTTACAATTACATAAAATCAAGTTAAAACAGATAAATTGAAATATACAATGTATATAGATACAACCTCAGAAATAAAATATGCATGCACAGATACAGTAGTAAGGAGGTTACCTTTTTAATTATAATTTGTAAATTAATAACGTTAGAATGAGGCACTACTCAAGTGCGTTCCCACCAATATACAGCACCCCATTCACAGCATCACCAGCACGCTGTCCCTGCCCACTGACTGTGTAGTAGGGCTAAGTTACTGAAGAAAAACAATGATACAATACTTTATTCTGAAGGTAAATCTATTGGTGAAATACAGGAAAAACTGCAAAAAATTTTAGCATACTGCAAATAAACGTTCAGGAACGTGGCCTAGTCTTGAATCCCCTAAAGTCACAAATTATGTTGTTTTTTAACAAAAAAGTGCAGCTGAATCTAAATATAAAAACCCTGGATGGGTGCAGTCTGGCCCTTGTTGACGCCTATAAATATTTGGGAGTCTGATTAGACTCCCACTGTAAATGAGATATTCACGTTGATAACCCAATTAAAAAATTAAATAAGAAATTGGGGGTACTGAACGAACATAAAGGTTGTATTCCATCAGACATTAGATTAAAAATTGTGAATTCTATGGTAATACCCCTAATTGACTGTGGTGACGTAGTGTAGAATGGAGCTGCTGGAGGAGTCTTGGGTAGACGTGCGTTTCGTTTTATTTGCACCTTGGAATATGCATCATTTCTCTTTTTATAGAGCTTTATTTATTTATTTAGTGATTCGGAAAAGACCTTTGAGCACAAGCTCTTTTACAAAGGTCCCACGTCACAGACTGCAAACAAAGTACAATAGGAGAAAGCAAAGGTACATTACAATGAACGATACAGCTTGGATTCAGAACTTATAGAATAACTCAAAACATAGGTACAAGTTAAAATAACAAGAACAACACTTTATGAGGGTGGGGGGGGGATAAGCAGCCTCAAAGTGCTTTGTCAGTAGTTCAGAGGGATAGGGATAGCTGGCAGTGGGGTGAAGAAAGGAGGTACGAGAGAGGTAGGTACTGCGGTGGAGGTAAAGGGTGGGGGAAGAAGGCGATAAGGTATAGGGAGAAATGGGGGTGAGGTGAGGCAGAGCGGTGAAGATATGCCAGAGTAAATGGAGGGGTGTTCGGGGGCATGGTCAGGCAGCCTGCATTAGTAGTGACTGTTAGGGAAACTCACAGAACTGGGAATTGGGGAAGGGGGAGAAGGTAGGGTGGCGGGTGCCGAAGGAGCATGAAGCAAACTGATTGCTGAGGCAAATTTATATTGGATATCATTGATGGAACAGCGCAATATACACGTGCTACACCTGACCCACCACTGCTACCTTAAAAAAGTACCTGGTTATTTGACAGAACTACTGGAGGAGCAGAGTGTTAAGGAAGGGCTGCGCTCAGCAGGGAAGATAAATTATAAAGTGCCGTCCATGAAAACAGTAATGGGTCAACACTTATGTACACGAGGGTCCATGGCTGTGCAACACTTTGCCAGGCCATTTGAGGCTGTATAATAACATAACACCTTGGAATGTATTAAGATCATGGCTTGAAAATGTTGCACATTCTCCAAAAGGCTGTTGTACCCGAGTAATATATATTTATTGTATATTTGTTATTGACTTGTATGAGTTTACTTATGTGTATAAAATAGCATTTTTAAGTGTGTAACTGACATTTTAGTATAGTAGGACCCCACTGAAAATGAGCCTCGGCTAAAGTGGGTTATGCTGTTTCTGATATCAGAATAACATTTTTACTACTACTTTTACTACATCTGTATAAACCCATAGCCACAAAGGAACTGTATCTCCTCTTTTTTTTTTTTTTTTTTTAGCACTGTAAAGGAGGCAACAGTGACAAAAAAACACTCTCACACACTGAGTTTACATATTTTTTTCAATGAAGAAAAAAATACTGCAAGTTAGCAACCCTGGCTTGTGACCCAAAGCTGGGTCATCAGGATAGGAGGCAGCCAGGGAGGGGCTCAGAACCTCGGCTCAGTTTTCTTCTCTGGGGAGCTGGGGGGAGGTGGAGGCGGAAAGGCATACATCACTCAGAGCGGATGCTTGTGGCAGAGCAGGTAACAATGTACTGCTGGGCACCTCCACTTTCAGGCCAGCCACAAGCACACAAACATCCCCAAAAAAAAAAAAAACACATCAGGTTGCTCTGGATGACAGCCTCAAGCACATTCTTCCATGCCACTGCCCCCCAGCTGCAGACCCTAGCTGGATGTCCCTCTCCCCTCTTTAGTGGCAGTGAGGATGGGAGCCTCTGGGATGGGTTATCCCCAGGAACTTAAGACTGTGGATCCTCGGGAAGAGCCATGTGGTATGCGTTGGTGGCCAGTGTATGTCCAGCAGGCAGATGGAGCTGCAACGGAGGTCCAGATAGAGAAAAGTACCTGGGGAGTTATCAACAGACAGGAGAAGGTAAGATCAATACCCCTATGACCCCACAAAAAATATAGACAGACGAAGGTGTTTCCTTAATTGCTTTTATAAATAACCTTTCATACAGGGCTGGGACTCCACAGTGCCAAAGTCCATACAGTGTAATGTGGCACTTCCCACTAAACTGTGCCTGCTATTTAATGCTGCAAGACTACAGTGGCCTGGACGACAGAAGGGAAACATGGTCAACCCTGCCCTTTTTTTTTTGTTCTGTTACGTACCACTTCCTACATATAGTATATTTCTGTGTAGAAACTGAAAGGCACTAGCACATAAGTAAGCAATAAAACACAACAGGGTGTGCGTTAGACACTTTAACACACAGCTAGGAGGCTGGATGCACTCGGCCAGTGGCCTCGTGCCTCACTACGCCTCCTAGCCGTGTGTTAAAGTGTCTAACACACAGACCCTGGAGTGGCTGATTGCACTTATGAAATGGCTATCAAAAATACTGATGTATGTGATAGCTAAAATGTATAGCATTTAAAAGGGAAAAAGTTTAATGTTTGTCTTGGTTTTAAATAAAATAGTTCCTCTACCTACTGTTTTTTTTTTTGACTTAAGAAATTTTGTCCTACAAAGGCTTCTGTAGTTACATATAGCGCCGTTTTCGCCCTCGCGCCAAATTAGCCTCACACACCTAGACTCGGAATTCTCCTTCATTTTGGAAGTCATATACAGTACTTCCAAACCGGAAGTAACTGAAGAGATAGCTGTTAGTGTGGCATTTAATTATTGTTTCGAATCTCTACTGCACCGTGATAATCACAATCATTTTAGGAATGGTATCTGGCATGTCTGAGACACAATAGGAGATACTGGAAGGTAGGGTTATATGAAGGGCCGGGGCTACTAAAGAGAGTGCCTCCTACAGATACAGTCTGTTTGAGGTTAGTGAGCCTAAACTGTACTTTACAGGAGGGCGGCGAAAGTAGAGGAAACAAGGGTGCGTGGGCGGGCAGCCTGCTGCAAAGCAGGAGTCAGCTAGTGGTTGAGGAAAGGGTGGGGCGGGAGCGTGACAGCTAGCGGCTGTTGCTGAGACGAGGTCCAGATTTGTAAACAGTGGCTCATCACGAGATGGGAATTATCCACGGAGGCAATGTGAACAGAAAGTCAGATGTATGTATTGCATTTTTGTGTTGGCATACTGAAAATACAGCCTGGCATGTCACTCGCAGCTGGTGAAAACAAGATGGCGGATTCTCAGTTTGCCAACATTCTAACTGGCATCTTTACTAGAATCAGTGCCCACAGGGCACTGCTGGTCCTTCTTCCTGTGCGTTAGACAGAATATCACACAGGTATTGCCCAATCAGATTGCCTCAATTTTGATACCCATTTCATAAAATGACAATCAGAATGTTGTACATCTGAGCGTCTGGAAAAGGGATGACAGCAAGAAAAAACAACATACAAAAAACAGGGTATCCTGATAAGTTGCCACATTTTGCCCCCCCCCCCCAAAAAAAATACTCCCCTCACTGTATCACTATTAAAAATCCATGAGGCCTTTTATTTTAATATAGATTTTCACAGTGTTTTGTAGTGATTTCTCCCACTTCCCTGCCCAAGGCCCTGGCACATCCGTACACATGCATGTGGAGCACACGCACACTGTGGTGCCAACTCAGCCCCTTCCACCCACCCATAACAGTGCTGCTCCCTCCCACCTATGAAACCACCAGACCTCCACTCTGTGGGGCCGGAACTACGGGGGAGGGGAGACAACCACCCCAACCACCCCTGGGACAGAAAGAGCAGCCTATCGGCTTGCTTAATCTTCTTCTCTCCCGGCCACCTGAGTACGATCCTGAACCTGGGTCGTCAGCGTAGTGTGAGGTAAGTCATCCAGCGCCTCAGTCCTCAGTGCCACCGGACCAGATATCCTTGAGGCCTTTTAAGTGAATCAGAACTGCTTATCTTTAAACATTCCAGCATATCTTATTTTGATTTTCAGTTACTGGCCCTGATTCAGCCAATTAGGGCAGAGATTACTGAGTATGTGAGGACCTATCACCTATTTAAAAACAAAAGGTCCTCGCACGCAAGAGTTTAAACGGGGTATTTTTCCCCTTTTTTATTTATTTATTTTTATTCAGTTGCACAGACATAAAAATGTTTACACAGAAGACGGCATAGTAAAACAGATAAATCAAGATATTATCATAGGAGGCCATTCTTCATTTTCATCGCCACACACGTACGAGGGTCCATCCGATACAGTAACTACTTTGATGGTTATTTAAATAATCAATACCAAGCAGTCATTAGCAACAAGAATGTGGACAGAATACTTAAGCTCTGCGGATAATATTCAAACGTAAAATACTCTTAAGCCAGCCCATAGCTTTTTTAGTCCATGTGTGCTATATCATTGCAAAACAACAGTGAATTGAGCCCCTTTTCCCCGTCAAAGGCTCAAAAGATTTTTTTACTGAATCCAAAGATTATTTGACTTCATTTAAAACATTGCAAATTAAAACATGTTTAAGTAGATGAAACAGTGTGAGATAAACTGTCTGCAACGGTAGCAACCCAAAACAGTAAACAACAAGGTCTCTAAAAAACAGGTAGTAAAATAAATCCAAAGGTCGCTTCCCACCCCGGAGAAATAAAACCTTAACTCCTCCATAGCTGCGAAATGACATGGTAAGCGCAGTTCCAAAATCAATGTTGGCCCCTGTCGCCACAGTTGGGAGACACTGTGTGTGGTATGAGAGCAGCTAGTTGCATACAGCGCCATTTTTTCCCCAGCAGCATGGGCTTAGCGGTAGTGTTGTCTCGAACCTCCACTCAGGGTGGTTAAACCCTGGGAAAGGATACACTGGCCTAACCTCCAACCGCCACTCAGGGTGGTTAACCCCTGGGAAAGGATACACTGGCCTAACTTCCAACCACCACTCAGGGTGGTTAACCCCTGGGAAAGGATACACTAGCCTAACTGATCTAAGTGAGCAGGTCTAAATTTAAACTGCCCGCTCTCTAGTGCAGTCGGGATATTAAAAATCCCAAAGCTACCGTGGCTACGGGTACCTAACAAAATCTAACAGGAACGACTTCTTGGGAGACACAGACAAGTGAAAAAAGGAGAAAAAAACACAAGAAAAGTAATATACTGGCAACCTGGAGCAAGAAAATACACATTCTTGTTACATATATATTGTTCTAATAAACCGTTCATTCACATCCCTCCAGATTCACTCTTTGGGTGTTGTGCCTGCTACACCAAATCTTCCTTAATATTCTCTTACCATTTTCCAGCCTCTGCAGGGTCATTAAAAATATAAATCTTGCTGGCATAACTTACATGGAGTTTGGCTAGAAGCTGTAAAGAGTGAGATATGCCCAGTTCTTTAAAGCAGGCATGAACTGTATCGGAATGCCTTCTACCTTTGTCTCATGATGTAGCAGAAATCGGGGAAACAGGAAAACACATGTATCGTCTTATAATGTTAAAGTCCCTTTATTTTTTTTACCAGAGTCAAAATTTGTCCTTTGATGTGTGCTCCCCCTGTAATCAACAACAGTGTTCAAGGCATTTCAAAGTTTTCCATATGCCTTCTCGGAGTAATGCAGCAGGCTTTGCAGACAGAGTTGGCAAAGTCCATATGCAAACTGTTTTCCAGTAAAGAAGTCACATATACTCCGCTGTATTCTGGCCCTCGGTCCCCTCCAGAATACCAAGCAGGTGCACATTTACTTGTTACGTAAAGTCCTGTATGTTCCAATAGGAGGTACAAGATTTTATTTTCGTGCGGAACTCCTGCCACTGCTATGGACGATTTGCTGGCGGTTGATGCAGTCTGAGCCATTTCAGCCTTTAAGGTGTCCACTGCTACCTCTGGTAATGAGACCCTAAAAGATTCCATTTCTTTGTCAAAAGTCTACACCTTTTTATCAAGACTGCATACAGCATTAGTGAGGTCTTGAACCGCCTTGAGTACCTTCCCAAACAGTGGCTCCAGGTCTCCATGGGGGGCTTCCTGCTGCACCAATCAGCTTTGCTCCTTCTGGGTGTTTTGTTTGCTTTGCCTTCCCCACATTTTAGGTCAGGTTCTGTCAAGGCTTCTCCCCTCTTTAAATAATGTGTGGTCGGTACATATGTTACCTGATTAAGTATTTTAACAGATCACTCATTCAAAACGCACAAAACTCACATAAATAAAAAAAAAAAAAAAATCTTTTAATGTTTAAAACCATGATAGGTCCAGAGTTTTGTGAAAGTGTGTCTTGCACCATCAGTTGCTGGCCACACCCGTTTCACTTGTTCAAGGTTTTGGTTTTTTTTTATTCTCCAAATTTTTTAATGTTAGATACGTTTATTAAAAATTTTATATTTTATCATTTGGACAATTTATAAATTCCATCTCTACACTCATTAAGACTGCCCCTTCTTGTGTCTTTACGGAGTCAGAATTCATCCGAAAGGACAGCAAAAGGGACACTTTCTGTGAGTGTGGAGATGACAGACAACCAAGTGACACAGCAAATACAATATATAAACACTCTTTAAAATGGACTGGAAAATCCAGGAATCTGACTAACCTTTGTTATTTATTGTTTTGGTGACCAGGTAGGCCACTGGAACTAGATGTCCCATTTGCAGAGGTGACCGGAAGAGACAGAGACAGCCGGGGGGTATATACACTGTACAATCCTCAAAAACATTGTGCAAAATTAGTTACACAGAGAGGTACTTACTGGGTTCAAGTTTAAAGGAACATTGTCTAAAATTAGGTTTTTATTGTATGTTCAGCATCCAGAGTTTACGTGAAAGGGGTGCTTTAGAAATAAAGATTGCCTTGCCTATTAATGTTTAAGACTATTTTATAAGCACAAAAAAAGAAAAAAAGCTCTAAGTTACCTCGTTGTGCTGAAACAGATTTTTTCACAGGCTGAAGGCACTCATCTCTGCCTTGCACCTCAAAGCACACCCAGGAATCTGTATACACTTATCATGGGTTACTTGTTACGTACTGTACTAGATATTGCCGGTTATCCTGAAGTAGCCCACCCAAACCTGAAGGCTCCATAGGAATGCCAGTGATCCCTTTCTAAGATGCAATGGATGTAGTTCCCAATGAAATCTGCTCACAAAAGTTTCAGGATTGTAAATATGTATTCGGTAAGACTTAAGCAAGATGCTACTGGCACACTAGTGCAGACTGTAAAATAGATAGAAACGTTCCCACACATGGACAAAGTTATGTGTTGCTTTTTTAGTTTTTAAATTTTTTTTATTTTTTTATTTACATGACAAGGAAAAGTGTGAAAGACTCAAAACATCTCACTTGTTGACAAAGCCTTAACGGGGAATGGATGTACTGAAAAACATTCTCAGTTCATATCTACTTACCCTCTGGTCTCTTTCTGCGAAGGTTTCTCTTGTTTTGTTTTCCTTTTCCCTGGCCTTTAAAACAAGCTCGGTATTTAGTCAACCACTGAGCCATTATATGTGGTTCAATTGAGGACACCTTTGGCTGCAGTCAGTCAGTGGCTCTGGATGCTGATACCATTAGCTGCAGAAGTTGCTACTCTGACAGCAATTCAACACACTGAGTATTTATACACATAGTGCATACACATGTATTTAGGGAGGAATGAAGTCCATTGGTCCATCCAGTCCCTTCCTTCCTCCCTCCCACCCACCAGCTCACGGGGAATTCCCCAACACCCCCTTTTTTTCTAAGTACTTGTGGAGTGTAAATGTCAAAGCCATTACAATATCTGTTGATATTCCATGCTCTGGCAGTCTATAACAAGTGTACATCACTCATTATGAAAAAGTAGTTCTTCCTTACATTTCCACAGAAACACAGAATTTGTTGGCAGAAAAGGACCACTTGGCTCACCCAGTCTACCTAGATGGTCCCTGCCTAGTCTGTCTCTGCACACCCTAATTAGTCTCCTGCGACTCTCCCCGTGTCTATTTATTAATAATCTCCTGCATCTATCTCACACATGCTTGAAGTCCCTACTGTTTTCACCTCCACCAGTTCCGCTGACAGTCCATTCCAGGTGTCTGCAATTCTTCTCAGTAAGCAGTACTGCCTCCTATCCCTCCCCCATCCCTTCAGCTTCACTGTATGTCCTCTTGTCCTGGTGCTCCTTCTAATTTGAAAGAGACTCCTCTCCTGCACCATCAGTCCCTGTGTGGTACTTGTAGATCTCTATGATGTCCACTCTCCTCTCTTCAAGGGTGAACATGGTGAGATCCCTCAGTCTCTCCTTGTAGGGCTTTTGGTGCAACCCCTGCACCATTTCTGTTGCCCTCTTCCAGACTGCCTCTACCCTGTCTACGTCCTTTCTGAGCTGCAGCTTCCAGAACTGGACATAATACTCCAGCTGGGGTCTCACCTGCAAATGATATAGTGGCAACACCACCTAGAGTGTCCACCCTAAAACAGATTTTGGTGTCATCTGCAAAAAAGGGCACATCTTCCCGTCTAGTTCTTCTGCAGTGTCACTTATGAAGCCATTAAAGAGGACTATACCCAGAAATGACCCCTGTGGCACCTCGTTGGTCACTCTCCCAACATTATAGTAAATACCATTAGCCACCACCCTCTGTCACCTATCCATTTCTCAGTTCCTCACCCAATTCATTACTTTGGATCCCACCCCAGGCTGCTCAATTTCTTTATCAGTCTCCTGTGTGGCACAGTGTTGAAAGCCTTGCTAAAGTCCAGATTAGCCACGTTCACTGCCCTCCCCTGATCTATTTCCCTGATCACCCGGCCTAATTAATCAATCAGATTTGTCTGGCGTGACCCCTCTCCCACCCCCAAATGATTCCATGCTGGCTGTGGTCTTACTGGAGGAGGGTAGATGTAGTCCCACTTCACAAAAGTGGTAGCAGGGAGAAGGCTAGCAATTACAGGCCTGTCAGTCTGACAGCAGTGGTAGGAAAGTTAATGGAAACACTGCTGCCGAAAAGGACTGTGGAATATTTTGAAACCAATGGGTTACAAGACCCGAGGCATCATAGCTTCACAGGATGGAGGTCATGTCAAATGAATCTGATAGATCTGTTCGACTGGGTGACCAAGAAATTAGATCAGGGTGGAGCAGTGGATATGGCCTACCTAGATTTCAGTGAGGCTTTTGACACCGTTCCACATGGAACACTACTAAGCAAGCTGGGTAGCTTGGAGTGGGTACAAAGGTGGTAAACTGGGTAAGACACTGGTTAGGGGATAGGCAACAGAGGATAGTGGTAAACAGTGTTCACTCTAAGGAAGGGAGTGTGACTAGCAGGGTATCTCAGAGATCAGTGCTGGGACTGGTCCTCTTTAATGTCTTTATAAGTGATATTGCAGAAGAACTGGAAGAGAAGGTCTTCCTCTTTGCGGATGACACCAAGATCTGCAACAGGGTAGAAACTCCGGGGTGAGCTGGAAAGGATGAGCAGGGACCTGAGAAAACTCCAGGAGTGGTGAAGGGTGTAGCAGCTGGGCTTCAATGCGAAAAGTGCAAAATAATGCACTTAGGGCACAGAAAACTGGGGACAGAGTAAAAATGGGTGGAGTGGTATTGACGAAAACCAAGAAGGAAAGAGACCTAGGAGTAATCATATAGGATGACCTACAGATGACCAGGCAGTGCAATAAAGCAGCTGTGAGGTCTGGTGGGATGCTGTGGTACAGAGGGAGGGGTTTCACCAGCAGAAAGTGGGAGGTGGTGTTGCTCCTGTATAGATCACTGGAAAGACCGTACCTTGAGTGCTGTGTCCAGTTCTGAAGACCACATCTCCTGAATTACATAGACAGAGTGAAGGCAGTCCAGAAGAGGGCAAATAAAATGGTACAACGTCTGCATCAAAAGCCCTCTGAGGCAAGACTAAAGGATCTCAATATGTACACACCCCTGGAAGAAAGGAAGACAAAAGGGATATGACACAGACTTTTAAATACCTCACAGGGGTAAATAAGATACAGAATGGAAGTATTTTTCAGAAAAAGGAGCTTGAGAAAACGGGAACATGCTATGAAGTTGGAGGGGATTAGATTCAAGAGAGATGTGATGAAGTACTTCTTCATGGAAAGAGTGGTGAACTCCTGGAACAGCCTTCCAGTGAAGGTGGCGGGAGTCAAGAATGCATAAGTATACCTTAGGAGAAAGAAACAGTAGGAGAGAGAGAAAGAGCCAGAGATCGATTAGGGTCTGCGGTTATAATGAAGGCAGAGAAAAATGGGCAGACTGGATGTGTCAAGTGGTTCTTGACTTCTGTTGAATTCTAGGTTTCCATATTTCATCAGTGGGGCAGCTAGCACTTCCCTGAGTTCCTTTAGTACCTTTGGGTGTATCCTGTCTGGTCCCATAGCCTCATCCACTTTCAGAGCTGCAAGTCTCTTAGGAGCTCTTTCCTCTGAAAATGAACTTCTGCCCCCTGCCGTTTCTCCCCTCCTTCACTGTGAAGCCTGAGCAGAAGCACCTGTTCAGGATGACTGCTTTATAGGTCCTCTTCTGCAGAGTCTCTCCTGCTGCCCTCTTTATCCTCACTATCCCTCCCCTTACCTTCCTCTTCTCACTTGTGTAATTGAAGAAAGTTGTATTCCCTTTAGCAACCTCATGGCTATCCGTTCCTCTGGCTGTGCCGGTGCTCCCTTCACTGCCTTTCCTGACTTACTGTCTTCCTCTGTCTGCATTCCCTTATGCCTCGAGTGCCACCCTTTTTTTCCTTCACTACCATGGCCACTTCCCTAGAGAACCATAATGGTCTCTTTTTCCTTCTGCTTTTACTCACTTCTTTACACAGAAGCTGGCTGCCTTAATTATGCCCTCCCTTATTTTTCTCCACTGTACCTCTACCCCTCCCTTACAATCCCCTCCAGGAGACAATGTCTGAGGCAGTCTCCCGTTTCTTCAAAATCTGCCCTCCTAAAGTCTAGGTCCCTCTTCCTCATGTGGTTTCCCTCAGTTCCTGTCAATGTTAAATCACACTGTACGATGATCACTGGTACCTACGAGACTGCCCGCTGTGATGTCTGCAATGCTGTCCCTGTTTGTAATCGGCAGGTCCGGCATTGCCCTTTCCTAGTGGGTTCACTGACTAGCTGTCTGATAAAAGCCCCTTGTAGGGAGTCGATGATGGCTCTGCTCCTTGCCAAAACCGCAGCTGGAAGGCTCCAATCCACATCTGGCGGACTGAAGTCCACATCCAGCAGCCCCTCCCCCGTACCTGCCACCCTGACGATGGCTTCCCCAAGTGCCTTATCCAACTCCTCTCCCTGGGCTGGAGGTCTGTATACCACTCCTGTATGGATAGCGGCCCCAGTGCTGGTCTCCAAGGTGGCCCACAGCACCTCCACACCTTCCTTTCCATCCATGTGCCCTTGCAATTCCATGGCTTTGGTTCCCACCCTTACCTATAAACCCCTCCTTCCCTCCTCCCTTTCCTGTCTCTCCTGAACAGAGAGTAGTCCGGTATGACCATGTCCTAGTCGTAGCTGTCAGTGCACCACGACTCCGTTATGGTCACCAAATCCAGCCTAGCCTGCGCCATCATGGCCTCCAGGGCCGGGATTTTATTTCCCAGACTCCTTGCATTGATGCACATGACTCTCCATACTTTATTCCCTCCCTGCCCCCCCGCCTGTGCTATTCCCTGATGCACCCCAAACCACCTCTTCCCTGACCCACCTCTTACCTGGTTACCTTCTCAATTACCTATCTTCTTTACTATTCCCTTCTTGCTTCCCTGATTTATATCCCCCTTGTCTTCTGTCTTGTCTGCACCACTGCCTTTCTGCATCCCTGTCCCATTCAGTGACAGTGTGTCCTCATGTCCTTTCACCCTTGTGCATCTTTAAGAGCTACGCTTAGTCTGATGGTCTCATCTGTTTTAGATATAAGGGACACACAATGCCCTGACTCAGAATATGTCATTTATCTTCATAAGTGAGGGGGCAGGACCGCAACTCATGAGTGGCAAAGCTGTGAGTTATGAAAGTACTGCCCCCTCACATGTGACGATGAATGTCATTCTGAGTCAGGCCACTGTGTGTCCAAGTTATACAATGCATTTTAAACTGCAAAGTTTTGAAGTTAGTTCTTTTTTTATGAAGATTTAACTGTTTATTTGATTTCCTTGCTCTGTGATGTCTTTGGCCAATGTGCTAGCTGCATTCCCATCGGCAAAGGGTTCCTCTGCAACCATTCCCAGTGAAAATAAATGCTGATGCACGCTGGTGCTTCCAAACTGAGACAAACAATAATAAAGAACGCTCCACTTGCTAAAATAAATCATGTATTTGTATAGTTTGACTCTCACCTACTTTTTATATAAGCGTGAATACTGTAATAAAGTTTCCACTGAATCTTCTCTTTTTCGTGGAGAACAGCCTCAGTTCTACCAGTTGCTTCTCAGAGTCCATGCTGTCGAAGCCATTAATCATCTTGGTCTCCTCCTCCTCCCCTGCACCTTTTACACAGAGTCAATATCTTTACCCAGTTAAAGAGACAGAACTGCACCCTGTTTTCAAGGTCTGATCAAGGAGCTGTACAAGAGCATCAGAATGTCTCTCAACGTGTTTACAAAGGTTCTCAGTGCATGCCATGGTTTTATCTGCCTCGCTAGCACTGTTCTTCCCCAAACTGTTGCTCCTATTTCAACCTTCCGATCAAAACTCCCAGCTCTTTATCCTGCTTGGGTTCAGTATTTCTGTGCTACTTAAAGCAGCAGTATTTGTTAGTCACCATATATAGTTACTCAACAATAATGTTTTTCTGGCAAAAACATAAATGTAGCAATTTTTCTTTTCATTTTCTATAATTTCTGAACTAAGACACACGATTCTGAAGTTTTTAAAAGTTTCCATTCCTGTTCCATGCCCACCAGCAAAATTAAATATCTGGATTCAGGGCTGTGGTGTTTACCATCAAAAACATGCAGTAACACCATCCTAATACATCAACTGTATGAATTCAGTATGCACATTCAATAGGTAATCTCAAGGGAAGAGATTTTTTTAAAACTGTGAGTGGCGGCCATCTTTAATAATGGGAGCCATTAATTACAAAATTAGCTATAAAAGGTGTTTTAAAAAATGTGAGAAAATAAACAAAAATACACTGAGGATGAATCTGATGATGGCAGAAATATACAGGTTACTCACCTGTAACAGGAGTTCTAGGAATGGTATATGTTGTTCATCCACACTATCTGGCAGGTTCCTTGCCACTTTAAATCTTGCCGGAAGGTCTTCAAGCTGGCTCCTCCCACCCACCCGGGTGGTAAAACTCTCGGCTCCGCCCCATGACGCCAGATCTGGCCCGCTGGAAGCTCAGGTTGTGCGTCGAAGCCAGGGAGGTCGGGTGGGTCGTGTGGATGAACAACATATACCATTCCTAGAACTCCTGTTACAGGTGAGTAACCTGTATTTCTAGGGACATGGATATGTTGTTCATCCACACTATCTGGCAGACTCCTAGCAGTTCTCTGGGAGGAGGGAGGCAAGGCGCACACCCCCTTATACTTACTTGGGAAATAAGGACTGGAGAACCGAGGCCCCAAAACCAGCATCCCGGCGTGACTCAAGGTCGATGTGGTAGTGGGTAATGAAGGTGCTTGCTGACTTCCAGATAGCAGCCCTGCAGATTTCCTGGATAGGGACGTCCCTGGAAGCAGCCACCGATGCAGCAGTATGGCGGGTAGAATGAGCTCTTATCCCTCTGGCAGGCTCCATGCCCACCAACCTATAGCAGAGATCTATGCAGGAGGTGACCCACCTGCTTATCGTCCGCTTGGCTGCAGGTCTGCCAGGTGCGGCTTCAGCGTAGGTGACAAACAGCTGGCGAACCTCTCCCCGAATTTCAGCCGTGCGTTCCTTATAATAAGCGAGCGCCCTTCTAGGGTCCAGAGTATGGAGCCTATATTCGGCCTCCGAGGTGTGATTGGGGTAGAACACCGGCAGAGTCAACACCTGATTAAGGTGAAACTCCGACACCACCTTTGGAAGGAATTTCGGGTGGGGGCGGGACAACCTTGTCCCTGTGGAAGACCAGGTAAGGAGACTCGATGCTCAGCGCCTGGAGTTCTCCCATCCTTCTGGCTGGCGTGATAGCCACCAAGAAGGCGGTCTTCCACGACAGGTGAGGGAGACCAAACCTGTGCACTGGTTCGAATGGCCTGCCCATGAGCTTTGCCAGTACCAGCAGTAAATCCCAGGTGGGGTTCCCACACTGGAGGGGAAATGTGATCAAGGCCTTTGAAGAAGTGCCTGACCACCTTCTCCTGCGCCACTGACTGCTGACCGGCCCGCGCCCGGTAAGCAGAGATGGCTGCCAGGTGCACCTTTAGGGTCGTCGACCTAAGCCCTTGACTAGATAGGGACCATAGATAGTCCAAGATGCTGGCCACAGAACAAGAGGAAGGGTCCAAACCCTTACCCCGACACCAAATGGAGAATCTCTTCCATTTGAAGGCGTAGCATTTTCTGGTCGACTCCTTACGGGACGCCTCAACGACGTTGAGGACCTCGTCGGAAAGACCCAAGGCCTGGAACTCTAGCCGCTCAGGAACCAGGCCGTCAGGTGCAGGGATTGGAGGTCCGGATGGAACACCTTCCCCTGATTGACTGAGAGCAGGTCCGGGCGAGCTGGAAGCTGCCTCGGGAACCTGGAGCTGAGGCTGAGGAGATCTGGGTACCAGAACTGGCGTGGCCAGTCTGGGGCTATCAGAATCACCTGCGCCTTGTCCCTCCTCGCTTTGAGCAGGACCCTGTGAATCAGGGAAAGGGGGGGAAGGCGTAAAAGAGCCCGGGTCCATGGCCTCGAAGGCATCCCTGCAGCGAGCCCCTGCTGAGGCGGGCATGAAACAGCCTCAACCCGTGTTCTCCCTGGAGGCAAACAGATCCACCAGAGGTGTGCCCCAGTGAGAGAACAGATCTTGTACTACCTCTGGCAGGAGAGAGCACTCGTGCGATGCAGCCCCTATCCGGCTCAGGGCATCGGCCAGGGTGTTGGAGGCTCCTGCCACATGAATGGCTAGGAGATCCGCCTCCAGGCTGCGCACAAGTGACCAGATGCGGACAGCTTCCTTGCATAGAAGCATGGAGCACGTCCCGCCCTGGCAGTTTAGGTAGTACATGGTCGTGGTATTGTCAGTCTGGACTCGGACCACTTGACCCCGGAGAAACGGAGCAAAGGCGGTGAGAGCTAGGCGGACCGCTCGGAGCTCCAGCAGGTTGATGTGGCATCGGGACTCCCGCGGGGACCAGAGGCCGTGCACTCGGTGTTCCCCCAGATGGGCACCCCAACCCATCAAAGAGGCGTCGGTCGATAGAGAGACCGTCGGCTCGGGGCGGACAAACGGGATGCCCTCCTGCAGATGAGATGGAACGGTCCACCACTGGAGAGCGTTCCACATCTCCTGGGTCGTCATCACAAGCTGGTCCAAGGGATCGCAGCTTGTGACCACTGGCTGGCCAGTCCCCACTGAAGGGGCACATGTGCCAACGTGCCCAACGGACTACGCTGGTACAGGCCACCATGAGACCCAGAAGGCGCAGGAAGTCCCGGGCAGGGCGCAATTGCCCAACCAGAAATGATTGGGCAAAGGAGGTAAGAACCTCGGCCCTGTCCGCCGGGAACCATGCTCTGGCTCGTAGAGAGTCGAGCTCTGCCCCGATGAACAGTATCACCTGCTTCGGCTCGAGTTCCGATTTGGCCTCGTTGATAAGGAGGCCGACCTGAGAGCAGATCTGGAGGGCCAGATCTCTGGACCGCTCCACCTCCTGTCTGGAGGGGGCTGCTATCAGCCAGTCGTCCAGGTAAGGTACACGGACCCCTCGGCACCGCAGGAATGCTGTCACCATTGCCATGCATTTGGTGAAGACCCTGGGAGCTAGAGAAAGGCCGAAGGGCATGGCTTGGAACTCGAATGGGGATCCCTCCTCGGGCGGAGGAACCTCGGTGAGGCAGACGGATAAGGACGTGAAAAAAACGCGTCCTGAAAGTCCAGAAGCAAAACCACACGCCGTGTTCAGAGATGGTATTATCTGAGTCAGAGTGACCATTCTGAAGGTTCGAGACCTAAGAACTTATTTAGGTCGTGTAGTTCGAGAATGGGGCGCCAGCCCCCCATCCGTTTCGGGACCAGGAAATACCTGGACACAAACCCCGGGTCTAAGGGAGGGTCCTCCACCTCTCTTATCACCTCCTTTTGGAGGACGAGACCGATGTCGACTCGACGAGCCGCCAGTGAGGCTGGGGACCCCGAAGCCCCCCGAGGCGGCGACGGCTCTGTAGGGCGGTGCCTGCTCGAACTCTAGAGGCAGGCCTCTTCCCACCACCTCCAGGACCCACCTGTCCGTGGTAACAGCGGACCAGGCGGAAAGGAAGTGCCGGAGCCGTCCCCAGAGGGAACCAGGGGTGAGGCGACGGGTATGGGGGCGACACCCCTCAGCCCGTCACTGGGCAGGCTTGGAGGAAGGACCGGCCGAGGGACCTCCTGGGCCTTTTCCTCCTTGCTTCCTATTGGAGGAAGCCGACGGTTTGGTTTTGGGATACCAAGGTCGAGCCTGCTGGCCCTGACGTTGCTGGGCGGGCGCGCCCGCCCGGGCACAGAAGAGGCGAAAGGGCTAGGCTGAGGCTTACGCCTTTGTCCTTCTGTCTTGGAAGAGACCGAGTCCAAGGTGGCATTGGACTTTCGATCCTCTGGAGGTGACCTTCCACTCCAGGGCGAAGAGGTCAGTCCCAGAAGGAACATCCGCAATTTGTGCTGGTATCGAGGTGAAGGTGGATATCCTCAGCCAAGCCCTGCCGACGCGTAGCCACTGAGTCGCCACTGATCTAGCACAAGAGTCTCCGATGTCGAGAGCAGTCTGGAGCTGCTGCTTTGCCACTGCCTGCCTGATCCGCCCTGCTTGACCGTGGTCTGCAGGCCCGCGGGAAGATGGGGGACGACCTCATCCAGGTAGCCCAACAGGGCATGGGAGAAGTGTGCCATCAGGATGGCCGAACTGGCCTGACGAAGGCCGAGAGATGATGCAGCATAGACTTTCCGCCCGGCATAATCCAATTTCTTGGATTCCTTGTCGGGTGGTTTGTCCACGCCCTGGCGTTCCGGTGCGCCGACGCTGTTGGTAACCAGCCCCTCGGCAGGCGGTGTTCGAAACGGACAGGGAACGGTAGGGACCGCGTACTTCCTAGCCATCCTGGCGGCAGGGCAGGAAGCAGACGATGCCATAGTTCAAGGCGGACCAACAATGGCTTCGGCCACGGGAAAGGCCTCCGTCGGAGAATCCCCTCGGTCCAGAATCTCCGTGAGGGGATATCTGGCCCGTTTGGAAACGGGTTCGAGCTGCATACCGGTGGACTCCGAGATGAGTCGAAGTAGGCCAAGAAAGGACGAAGGGCTGTCATCCACTGACTGCCCCCCTGAGGACTCCAAGTCCATCCGCCTGGAGAACAAGGAGTCATCATCTTCAGACCCCGACAAGTCTTCGAAGAGCTGCCTCGAGCCTGAGACACCCTCCACCTGCCGAGGTTTATCGGGAGTGAGAGTGACCGACAGCCTATGGGGCAGCCCCTGAGCCGACCGAGAACTCTTGGTCGGAGCCCCAACTAACAGCTGAGGAGGCGGCGGTTCCACCACAATCGGTGGGGCAGCAGTAATAGGCCAAACAACCGGCCTGGGAACAGGCTCCTCGACCACCGCGGTTGTTTGACGCTCGGTGACAACCATAATGGCGGTGGGCGGCTAGGTCGACTTATTCCCGACCAACAGAAACTGTTGCACATAAGCTCTTCATATTTCCGCGCAGCTTGCGTCGAAGCCTCCCGTCCGAGGAGGAGGAGGAAGAAGAGGAAGAGCGGCGGCGCCGCTTACCGCGGTGCCGAGACCGAGACCGCCTATGACGGCAGGATCAGCTGGACCACGAGGAGGTCCAAGACCGAGAATCTCGGCTAGGCCGAGGTCGGCGCGGCGGGGTACCAAGGATTGGTACACCCTTCAGCTCGGATGATTGCACCGACGGCTCCGGAACCGGAGGCACAGTCGAGCCGACGGGATCCTCAACTCTCGCCGGGGAGAGGGGATTATCAGCTTCACCAGCCGACAACCCGTCTAACGGGTCGAGAAAAATCTCGACTGCGTCGTCGGGTGTCTCGGTCAACTGACCTGACGGGGACGCCATGAAGCCAGTGACGAAGCTGAAGGGTGGGCAGGAAGTCGACTGTCGACCAGGGAAGGGAGATCTTTCCCGCTCCCAAGAGCGTCGACGATGGGACTTACCCTTACTCTTTTTTGACCGAGAAAGCGGTCCAGAAGAGGTTGGACCCTCGCCCTTAGTCGAGAGGGTCAAGCAAAGCTCCTTAAAAGAAGCCGAGTATGAGGCACCGAGCAAGAGCGGGACGAATGCCGCGGTCGAAGATGGAGCGGCCTGCGCCGCCTCCTCTTCAAGGGCGATCATCTGCTCGAGCTGTTCCGCAGAGCCCGCAGCCGCGGACACCGCCAATCGGGCCTCCTTCGACTTGACCGGAGGGAATCTCTTCTCGGAGCGCCCCAACTGCAAACGGGCAGCACGATCTTCGAGGACACAGA
The DNA here is from genome assembly GCA_016271365.2 of Neoceratodus forsteri. NCBI lineage: Eukaryota > Metazoa > Chordata > Ceratodontiformes > Ceratodontidae > Neoceratodus > Neoceratodus forsteri. The sequence continues at coordinate 38,400,229 of CM028132.1, read as the reverse complement.
CCAAAAAGGAAGAGCACAGGTTGCAAGCCTGCGGTTCGTGCTCAAGGCCTAGGCAGTGAGCGCATCGAGAGGCGGTCTACCGAGATATTTTCTGATTCGGCAGGGCATCTCCAACCGGGAGTCGATTTATCCATCGCAGCCACGAGGAGAAGACCACCAAAGCGTTTTTTGGTAATTTTGAAACAAGTTTCAAAGTTTTGAAGAGTTAGGCACCAAGTCTTAATCGCAGAGCGTTAAGGAGGGAACCTGAGCTTCCAAGCGGTAAGGAAGATCTGGCGTCATGGGGTGGAGCCAAGAGTTTTACCACCCAGGTGGGTGGGAGGAGCCAGCTTGAAGACCTTCCGGCAAGATTTAAAGCGGCAAGGAACCTGCCAGATAGTGTGGATGAACAACATATCCATGTCCCTAGAAACAATTTTGCTTTAAAATAAGAAAATCAATTTTTGTTTCCACTAGCAAATACTGCAGTTTTGAGTACCACCCTGCCCCCATGCAAGTTCATAACTACATCCCCTTGCATTTCTCAATGTTGAAGTTCATTGGCCATGTTGATGCCCATTTCCCAGACCTGCCCAGAGCCTTCTGCATTTCATCCGTCTCCTGCTGTGATGCAGCTACTCTTCTCATTTTGGTGTCATCAGCAAACTGAGCAACACAGCTGGTGGTTCCCACTTATAAATATATTCAGCCTTGTAGGTCCCACAATGGAACCCTGCAGAACCCGGCTGGTTACTTGTTTCCCTGTTGACAGATTATCCATTTATTAGAACGTCTTAATCCTCACTTAGAATACTGTGTACAGTTTGGGAACCGGCACCTTAAAGCAGCAGTACACAACAGTGGTTAAAGTTCTGACCTATACTTTTTTATTCAATTTTAGACTGCACATTTATCTCCTGACTTGTATGATACCCTTCTTTGTCCATTTTGAGTCTGTTTTAGTACTTTTTCCACATTTGAAATGATAAAAGGAATGCTCCTTTTAACTCATTACTTCCAATAGCCTTCCTATGAAGTCCGAGCTGTCCATTGCTTAACCTGGCACAAAATGGCCGCCCATGAGATAACGAGTTAATATGGTTCGAACCAGGTTTCCATCAGTATTCTTGGCTGTTTTGTTCACATGTTGTCCAGTAAGGTCAGCAAGCGGTGCCTGCTGCATGCCAGTTCATTACAATAACAAAAAAGTGATCGTGAATAACTGGTGTTCAAAAACAAGAGAGAACACTGATGAAAACCTGGTCTGAGCCTTATTAAAGGAACAGCGCTTTTATTATTTCAACTGTAAAAGAAAAACAAGATGATCTAGGGGTAGCAGGTGAGAAACTACAAGTACTGTCAGAAAGATCTGAATATGTATACTCCAGAGGATAGGGGAGGAACCGGGGAGACACAACAGAGATCTTCAAGTTCCTCCGGAGAATTAATAGGGTGGAAACTAGCAACTTTTTCACTTTAACTACTTCCCCTAACTCCATGAAATTCATAGAAAGGAAACATAAACAAGCTGTCAGAAAGCACTTTTTTACCAAAAGAGTGGTAGCAGAATGGATACAGACGAAAAAGTCATACATGCTGAGATGAAAAGGATTCAAAAGGGGATGGGACAGGCATATGGATAGACATGTGGACACAGTAAGGTTAGATATGCTTGGGGGGTGCTACAGGAGGTCAGGGAGATCGACAGAGGCTTAGTTCAGCACACAGGTAGGCAAGGGCAGAATCAATAGACCGCCGGCCCATTTACTGATGACATTTCTACGCTACAGCTGATTTTGAACAGCTTTCAGTACATCTCAAGTTATACAGTACCTACATTTTCTATTTTATGAACTACAGGTACTGTGTGGTATAATATCAAATGCTTTACTGTTCCTTTGCTATGGTGTAGTATCAAACGCATTACTGGTCCTTTGCTGTGGAACAGTATTAAATGCGTTACTGGTCTTTTACTGTGGCACTGTATCGAAGCTTAACTGGTCCTTTGCTGTGGTATGGTACCAAATGCTTTACTGGTCATTTACTGTGGTACGGTACCAAATGCTTTACTGGTCCTCTGCTGTGGTACAGTACCAAATGCTTTACTGGTCCTTTGCTGTGGTACAGTACCAAATGCTCTACTGGTCCTTTGCTGTGGTACAGTACCAAATCCTTTACTGGTCCTTTGCTGAGGTACAGTACCAAATGCTCTACTGGTCCTTTGCTGTGGTACAGTACCAAATGCTCTACTGGTCCTTTGCTGTGGTATAGTACCAAATGCTCTACTGGTCCTTTGCTGAGGTGCAGTACCAAATGCTTTACTGGTCCTTTGCTGTGGTACAGTACCAAATGCTCTACCGGTCCTTTTTTGTGGTATAGAATACCAAATGCTTCACTCATCCTTTGCTGCTGTACAGTATCAAATGCTTTACTGGACCTTTGCTGTGGTATAGTACTTAATGCTTTACTGCTGCATTTTCAGCCATGTTAGCAACCCATGCATATAGGGACTTCAGGCTCAAGGACCACTGACGAATTGCTGTTCAGAGGAGGGCAACCAAAATGGTGCAGGGTCTGCACCAGAAGACATACGAAGAAAGACTAAAGGAGCTTAATATGTATACCCTTGAGGAAAGAAGGGAGAGAGGGGACATGATAGAAACTTTCAAGTACCTCAAGGGAATTAAAGTCCAAGAGGGTAGCATCTTCCAGAAAAAGAGATGTGCAAGAACAAGGGGGCACAATTTGAAGATAGAGGGGACGGCTCAGAGGTAATGTGAGAAGTATTTTTCACTGAGAGGTTGTGGATGCATGGAACAGCCTCCCTGAGGAGGTTGTGGAGTCAAGAACAGTGGGGGACTTCAAGAATGCATGGGACAGGCATAAGGCAGCCCTAGTGGGGTGTAGGAGGAAGTAAGCTGTTGGTTAACTAGGATCTGCAGCTTATCTGTTAGGTAGGAAAATGGGCAGACTGGGTGGGCCAAGCGGTCCTTATCTGCCGTCAAATTCTATGTTTCATCCAATTATGTCACTGGTTGGTGCACCCATAATAGTGCAGTAACCTACCAAGTCAATATGTCGTGCGCTATTCCGCATATCAGGAACAGCGCAGTAGCAAAGCGCAAAAGAGTGCTAAACCACAAAAGGGAGTATACGCGGTAGTGCACCCTCTCACTCTTCCAGGCAAAGGATGAGACCTCTGCTGGGTAAGGGGGCTGGCGAGCTACTGCCGTGGCTTGACGGGATGAGTCATTGGCAGCAAGGGAAGCAGGCAGTGCATGTGGGATCAGGTTTTGATTCCCGGTCCCAGACACATGGATTTTTAATTTTTAGCACTTTGTGTCATTTTAACTATTAACAACCCCAAGTTACTTATTTTAGTTAGGGGGGTGCAGCAGCCCCCCACAAACAAAGATTTATGCCGCTGGCAATATACTGCGTTGTACTGGCAGCACGGTATATTGTTGCAGCATAATGTCTTGCGACATCATGACCCTGTGCCGTGCAGTAAGTGGTTACATTCAGAACTGGGTTTAAAAACCAGGCAGACAGAAAACAAAAAAAAATGAGATGCATACAGAAAGAGAAAGGGGGGATGCTGTAATGGTGTCCATCTTCTTTTACAGGTGAAAAGATGATTTACCGGCAACAGCAGATTTTCTAGAGGCTTTCCTCCATAGAGTTACACCTTTGGAACTGTAAACCATTGGCATCAGGAACACTTGGAAGCTTTTGCCTAGTTGGGGCTGCACAACTTAATGTATGTCGGTGCCACCTATATAAGGTGAGTAGCCCCATACCTCTTCAGTGCTCCACCAAAAACAAAACTCAGAGCTGTGGCCCACTTACAGGAAGGGGGACCAGACCAAGACCAGACTGACATAAGAGAGAGAGAGAGTTTCCTTTGGAAGGGTACAGAAAAGGAGAAGCCCAAACATCTTAGCAGGCACGTCTTCCACAGAAGGAAACTGAAAACAAATACAGAAGGGGGATGGCCAGCCCAGTGGTGCTGAGGGATGAGGTGCTGGACAGCACACCTGCCGCCACATCTGCGACCCAGGTTCGGGCATGGACCTGGGTTGTTGGGAATCTGGTCACGGCATGAGAGGATAGAGTGTTCCAAGAACTGTTCTCTCTTGGGGAGGGAAGGTTCCAACACCTGGTGCTAACCTGTCCCCCAGTGTTGGCTGAAGGTACGGCAACCAGGGGTCATCACATGAGGTATGGGGAGGAAAGGCAACTACTGACATCTGGTGTATGGAAATGTACGTGGGGCTGTCTTGGGTGGCACTGCATGCCCACTGCTCTCAAGGGAGTGAGAAAAAAGGGGAAAAGACCTCCATGTGGTTAGATGACTTCCAACCACGCAAAGGCCTTGCACCCAATGAGCACATAGGCCATGCTGCCTTTGTGAGGCAATAAGTCTAGGTGGAAAGTTGGGGTGACCAGTCTGGTGTGACTGGCAAGAAGGGTGGGCTGCCTAGACCAGGGTGGAAAAAGCAGTAACTGTAAAGAAAACACAGAAGGGGTAGGTGGGGAGGTGAGCTGTGGCTCTATGGAGCAGAATCTCTCAAGAATTTACATTTAAATGATAAGTAGCTAAACTATCTTCTTCAAGGACATCTCCTTCCATAAAGCCAGACCTTGGGAATGATTCCCAAGCAGTACATGTCTGCAGAGTGCTAGGAATACCAGACAGTAGGCACACAGAAGACCCTTAAGACAGCTGGCCTTTGAAGGCAACAAGGCTGAAGCTAGCCCATCTGTGAGACACCATATCCAGACTGTTGTGTTTCAGTATGGCCAGAGCTCCGTGTGGCGGCAGAGTATACGTTGACTGCTAAGATTGAATGGAAACAAGACAGAGAAGTGATTGTGCCCATGGAAAGGCCCAGGAAGCTCCTTACTGTGCTACCCCTAACAAAAAGAAATGCCAACCACTTGGAAAGGTACCACTTAGAGACAGAAATGCCTACCATCCTGGGGAGCGAATGAAACAAAAAGCTGTGATGACTTTCTGCAGTCCTTCATGAAGTCCAAGTCAAAGTGTAATGAGTTATAGACATTTAAGACCAGATGACTTCTTCGGCATTCTAAGGAAAAAGAAAATGCAGGTAAATTCAGAAACCACCTTAGGAAGGAACCTAGGATAGGGACATAATGAAACCCGATCCTGGTGAAACAAAGGGTATGGAGAATCTGCAACTAAAGCCTGTAGTTCAGAAACCCTCTGGGCAGAGGCGAGTGCACTACAGAAAGTGTTTTCCATGAAAGGGAATACATATCACAGGCAGCAGCAGGTTCAAAAGGAGCCTGTGTAAGAGACTCCAGAACCAAGTTAAGGTCCCACACTAGAACCAGCCTATGGACCAGGGAGCGCAGATGCAGGAGCCCTTAGAGCAACCTGTGGGACAACTCCAACTGGGCTATTGTCTTTCACCTCTAAGAGGACATGAAATGCTGAAATGGCCAAAAGGTTTACCTTCACAGAAATGTACTGGAGGCTTGAGTCCAATACGCACAGGAGGTAGTCCAAAGCACACTGTACCAGATGCAAAAAAAGGTAATCAATTATTTAAACGTCTCCATTTTAGGGAATGTGTACCATATAAAAAGCTTAGGAGATGCAGAGATGAACATCCAGAGCCACTTGAGAGACCCTGAAGCAGCACAGTTCTACGTCCTAAGGAGACAGGAGTGAAGCTGCCATGACTGAAAAGTCCAAGTACAACATACTGCTATAGTCCTGTGACAGCAGTCCTGCTTACAGAGGGAATGGGACAGGAGGTTCCACCATAATCCGCCAAAGCAATAGAAAACACATTTGTCTGTGCCAAAAAGGGGGCTACTAATATCATCTTGGCCCCATCCACCCAAAGCTTGACAATCACTCACTGAATCAGCAAGATCAGAGGATAGATACACAGAAACCTCCCGTTATAAAACAGAGACAACTCATCATGCCAAAAACCTTCTGGCCTTGAAGCAAACAGGTAGAAACAAGACATTTTAATACATTGTGTGGAACAGCAAAAATGTCCAACTATGGACAACCCCATCAGGAGAAGAGATCTGAGACCATGTCGACCAGGAGTTCCCATCCATGGGACTGAGCAACAAACCTACTGAGAGAGTTTGCCAGGGCATTAACTTGCTGGACAGAAATGTGGTGATGATGTATACCTCGTGTGGCACGGTACAGTCTCCTACCCATACAGCTTCTCTGCAGAGGGAGTAGGAGTGGGTACCACCTTTTTATTGTGATAGTGCATGACACAAATGTTGTCCATCCATACCTTTAGAGGACAGCCCTAAATATGAGGAGCGAAGCCCCATAGATCAAGAACAGTCCTCATCTCCAGAACGCTCATGTGGAGACAGCGGTACGAGCGGCCGGCCACACACCCTGGGTCTTGAGTGCACCCAGACACGTAAGGGCCTCCAGCAGGGATGGATGGAAACACTGGGAGACCAGAAGCAGATGAGAGCAGTCTTGCCACTAGCAAAGAGTCCTGCATAAGGGCTCATTAGCAGAACAGGGTGATCCAAAGACTGGGATGCCTGGGCCAACTGTGCACAAACCCCATCCACTGGCGAATGCGCATGGGAAAGCAGGCCATGGGAACAGTCACAGTGGCCGCCGCCATGAGGCCAAGGAGCCAAAGCATAGACCTCACAGGGATCTGGGCACTTGGGGCAATCAGTGCAGCATGGGCAAGGAGCGTTGGCACAGCGTTCAGGAAGGCATGCCTACACCTAAGCCATGTCCAAGACACCGCCGACAAAACTGAAGGTGCCCACAAGGGGTGAGAACTGATTTGGGTTTGTTCAGCAGAATACCCAGTTGGTCAAACAACTGGTGAGTCTGGCATAAAATCTGTAAAGCCACTTCCCCGGAAGGCACCTGAAGGAGACAGTCATCCAGGTAATGGAGGCATACAGGGTTTTTGGCATAACTGGATTGATTTATTTGTTTCAAAAGTTTTACCAGGAAAGACATACTAAGCTTGTAACAGCTCATTTCCAGATGCATCCTGGGGATGGCCACCACAGCGGAGCCCTTGGTGAAGGCCCACAGTGCCGAGGAGAAGGCACAGGGTAAGACATGAAATTCAGAATGCTGGCCCTCCAAAGAAGAGCAGGTACTGTCGATGACTGTGCTGAATCTTGATGTGCAGATGAGCAACCTGCATAGCCACAGCACAAAGCCAAACCCCCTGAGAAAGAAAATGGAGAAGGGACTGAAGGGAGAACATACAAAAACTTTTGTACCCAAATTATTCATTGAGGCCCATGAGGTCCAGGATGGATGTAGACCACCAACCTTTTTCAGGACTAGGAAATATCCTGAATAGAAACCCCGGATCAGTTCTGCCAGGGGGTACAGGAAAAACTGTCCTCTTGTCAAAGAGCGCACACACCTCAATCAACGACTGAAAAGTTATCTAGAAGGTAGTGACAATGGTTGGAAAGATGCACAGGAGGAGGGCTATAATTTCCAGCCCATGACCCTCCTGAATAAGCTGGAGGACCCATTTGTCTGAAGTGATCTCCTGTCATTTTGTCAGAAACAGAAGATTCTGCACACAACATGAATCCCTGATAGGGGACAGAAGAAGTCAGAAGGTGGGAGCGGCAGTGGGGAACTGCATACCACCTGAACTCTTTGAAGTCTTAAAATGGGACACTGTTCCACAGGCACCAATGGGCAATGTCAATGGGAGCAACAGTAAAGGCTGTACAGTCAACAGAGTAATCGTCAAGGGAAGAACAGCAGAAGCCTCTGAAATAACTCAAAGACGTAGCCAGCACAACAGTGCTAGCACTGATGACACCAGCTGGCACATTCAAAGAAAACAATGACAGGACAGTACCAATCGATGATGCACTGGTAAGGGGCAGCATGCCGATGACAGCCAGCACTCTACCTTGGTGTCTCCATGATGGTCAAGCTGGCAACAGAGACCAATGCAGCAGTCTAAGACTTACCTTCATGGGGATGCAACTGTGATCTAGACTGGGAGGATGAGTTAGTGTTTGCAGTGACGCTCCATCAAAGAAGCTTGTTTCTACGTTTCTTACGACGAGTGGTGTTTTTCTTGCAGAAGTGATGAAATGCCTGTCTGATAAGGAGACTTGCAGGGTTCTGCAGCAGTGGGGATCCCAGCGAGGATGCTGATGCTACTCACTTGGCATTCTCCATTTTCTGCTCGAAAGTCTCCAAATCCTTATGGTGCAGTCTCCTCGTGGCCTGACTGAAGCCCTGAAAAATGGCACAGGGTTTTTACATCATGCGAAAGGCCTAGGCAGCAAACACCAAGAGTGTGAGCATCTTCTCCAAATAGCTTCACATCGCACCAACAGAAGCAAAAAAGCAGGGGCCTCTTCGAAGGAGCTGATGACAGCATCCAAACATTATGGAAGTAAAGTAAGAAAAAATTACTCACCTGTAGTAACCTTACTTCTTACCAGGCATCCACTAATATTATTACTCTTTGCAGTGCTCCCTTAAGCCAGCACTGCCCCGGAGCCAAACAGAATGCTATTCTAATTATGGAATGTTTAGCTCGTGCATTCATTTTCAAACTGCCCTATTCTAACTGCATGCATTCTACCTCAGATTTCTGTGAAGCCTGCAAAGAGGCCAGAACATGTAGAACAATTAACAATTAGAATGCTAATGCCCAACAGGGCAATGTAAAAAGAAATAAGAGACCAAGAAAAGACCAACAAAAACACAAGAATAGGATAAGTCCTCTTTTCTGAGCCAGATATACCCTTAGAAAAGAACCTATTAGCTAAGTATTACCAGAATGTGCCAACAGATGACATACCCATCATACTGAGAGACATCTCAGCTGTACAGAGTATTTTTCTGTGATTCTAAGGGGAGGACCAGGGGTGGGGAGTAATAATATTAGTGGATCCCTGGGAAGAAATAAGATTACTACAGGTGAGAAATGTTTTCTTCTAACCCCAGGAATCCACTAATATTATTACTCTTTGCAGACTATGTAGCAGTACCACTAGGAGGTGGGCAGAATCTCTTTAGGAAAAAGACTCTGCAAAACAGCTCTACCAAAACTGGCATCACTCCTGGCCTGAGTATCCAGGCTGTAATGTTTAGTAAAGGTGTGGACTGACCTCCAGGTAGCTTCTTTAGAAATCTCCAACAGAGGCACCTCTCTGGCAGCTGCAATGGTGGCAGCTGTGCCCCATGTGGAATGGGCCCAAAGACCTGAAGGAGGGACCGTGCCCACCTTTGAATAGCAGAACTGAATACACTAGACTATCCACCGAGATACAGTCTTCTTTGAAGCAGGAGAGCCCTTATCTACTTCCCCATGGGTGAGGAACAGTTGCTGTCTGTCCTGCCTATAATCCTTGGTATGAGCTATATTATTTATTTATTTCAGTTTAGGATTAACACCTTTGAGTCCAGGACTCGTTTTCAAAGGTTCTAGGTCGTCGCTGTACAAACATTACAAATATAATAGTGATTACAGATAACCGAAAACAGTTACACAGGCATTCAAATATCAGGAAATTATATACCTCAGACTACAGGCAGAAGAGGATAGGGTAAAATAGGGTTCCGCCTCGTAGTTCACTAGTCAGAATAGGCGGAAAGGGAGGTAGTAGGTCAGCAGGTAGAAGAGGTGGTTTGTCAGCCAAGTGGGCTTAGTTTGGGGGAGGGAGGGTTGAAGGGATAAGAGAAAGAAAGGGGTGTGTGAAAGGGAGGGGTTGGGTGGCTGGGGTCCTGCCACATTAGTGCAGGCAAGTACAGTTCTTTTTAGTGACAAGAAGTGATCTGAGCCCAGATTTGAAGGTGCTAATCTTGGTTGATTCTGTGAGGATAGCAGGAAGCTCACTGTACCATTTTGGTCCTTGGTACAGGATGGAGTTCTGGGCAAGCTTCATTCTTTTGAAGGGGATCACCAGCTTATCTGTAGCGCACTTCTAGTTGATTTGGTGGGAACCATCGGCGTGAAGAGGCAGCCCACTGCAGCGGGGGGACCATCCCAGAAGCACTTTTTTCAGGAGTAGGCAGGTTTGGTATTATGCTTTGAGATGGCGTGGGAGCCACCCAGTTTCGTTGTACAGCGTGCAGGTGTAGGTGTCCTGAGCAGTCCCTACCGACAGACGGCAGGCCTTATTTAGTAGAGTGCTGACCCTGTTCAGAGCAGTTTTAGTGCCTGCCCCATAGATAGGCAGCCCATAGTCTATGGGGGACAGTACTGAACTACTGATGGCAAGTTTCAGAGCATCAGGTGTCAGTGAGTGCCTGTGGTGGAAGAGAACCCCGAGTTTTGTATACGTTGACTTGACAACTGAGTTTATATGGCCAGAGAAGATTAGTGTATTGTCAAAGGTGATGTCCGGGTATTTGAACTTTGTTACTTATTCCAGTGTTTCCCCCTGTGGTTCTGATATATAATAGCTCAATGCTCTCTTCACATCCAAGCTATGCAGCCTACGCTCACCTGAGCTAGAGTGTGCAGTAAAGAATACAGGTAATGTGACTGACTGGTTCAAATGGAAGTCAGAAACTATTTTGGGAAGGAACTTTCTATTAGTTCTCAACACTACCTTATCATTGTGGAAAGAAATATAACCCTTTTCCACACACAGGGCCTGTAACTCACTTATCCACCTGGCAGAGTTAAGTGCCACTAGGAAAACTACCTTCCAGGTAAGAAATTTTAGCTCTGCAGAAGTTAAGGGTTCAAAGGGCGGAAGCATAAGCTGGGCAATGCAAATGTTGATGTCTCAAGCTGTCACTGGTTCTCTATGAGGGAGAAACAGATGAAAAAGGCCCTTAAAGAACCTTTTAAATATGCCAGGGATACAGCTTTCCCCACTGAAAGATAAGCTGAAACTAAAGCCACGTGAACCTTCAGAGTTGAGTGCTGCAATCCCAAGAAATGCAGGTAAGATAAATAATCTAGGAGGGTTGGAATGCCAGCATGTGCTGGGATTATCCCCTTGTCTGTACACCAAACAGAAAACCTTTTCCATTTTGAGGCATACGTTTTCTTAGTAGAAGGTTTCCTGTAACTCTTAAGGACTTCTAGAACTGCTTGGGAATATTGGGAGTCTGAATACTCCAAGTCCTCAAGAGCCAAGCTTTGAGTCTGAGAGACCTGAGATTGGGGTACACCACCCTTCCCTGAAAGAAAGTCAGTAGATTGTACCTCTGAGGGAGGTGGATCGGTTCGCTCACAGACAATGAGAGCAACTGGGAGTACCATGGCTGCCTTGGCCAGTCTGGGGCTATCAGAATCATTGAGGGCTGTGTCCTGAGTTTGATGAGTACTCTGAGAATCAGAGGAAAAGGAGGGAAGGTACTTGCCTGTCCAATCCAGAATCAGGGTGTCCATGGGAACAGTCCCTTTCACTGCAGCCCTGCAGCAATAGAGGGGTAAGGGGTGATCCTGGTGGGAAGCAAAGAGATCCATTTCTGGGGTTCCCCACCGTCTGAGTAGGACCTGCATCACTTGCCTGTTCAGTGCCCATTCGTGATGGGCCTGGTTTATCCTGCTCAAAGCACATGCCAGGGTACTGTCCTTTCCTGGCAGATGAATTGCTTGTATGGAGGCATTTAGAGAGTAAATCAGGCTCCATATTTTCACTGCTTCTGTACACAGGGGAGTGGATCTTGTCCCTCCTTGTTTGTTGATATAGTACATTGTGGTAGTATTGTCTGTTCTGATCTGAACCACCTTGGGCCAGGTAAACTACTCTTAACTCCCAAGAGATTTATGTGCAGGAGGGACTCTGCGCTGTTCCAGGAGCCGTGGACTATGTGGTCGCCTAGGTGGGCACCCAATCCTAAAAGGGAGGCATCCGTTGTGAGCACTAAGGAGGGGGACTCCTGCTGGAAAGGCACCCCTTCCCTTAGGTTGTCTGGATCCCTCCACCACTGGAGGGCCTGTAGCAGGGTTCTTGTTACAGGGACTAGTTTTGAAATTGGATCTCGTCTCTGGCACCAATGGGCCCTGAGGTGAAAGTGAATGTCCCTCATTTGGAATCTGGCACCCATGACTGTGCTTGTTGCTGAAGCCATGTGGCCTAAGAGTTGTAGAAACTGAGTTGCTGGCTTTGGCCTGCCCAGTATGAATGAGCTTGCCAGAAGCTGGATAGCCTGTACCCTTTCCAAAGGTAGAAAAGCCTTTCCCAGAATTGTATTGAGTTCTGCCTCTATGAACTGCAATACTTGAGCTGGGGTAAGCACTGACTTTTTGGCACTGAAAAGAAACCCCAGGGAGGAGAGAACTCCTTGAGCTAGCAGTAAGTGTTCCGACACTTCCTGTTGGGACTGTCCTACAATCAGCCAGTCATCCAAATATGGGAAGACTGTGACACCCATCTTTCTGAGATGTGCCACTACCACTGCTATGTATTCGGTGAAAACCCTTGGTGCAGAGGTAAGGCCGAAAGGAAGTGTTGAGAACTGGTAGTGGCCTGAAGGGAGTGTGAATCTATGCAGCTTTTAAATCTAAGAAGGCTAGCTAGTCCCCTTTTTGTAGTGTTGGCAGGATTACTGCCATTGTAACCATTTTGAACTTGGGTTTCACCAAGTACTTGTTTAGATGTCTGAGGTCTAGTATAGGCCGCCACTCTCCAGTCTTTTTTGTTGTTAGGAAATACCTGGAGTAGAACCCTTGCCCTATTTGATTGTGTGGGACAGGCTCAAATGCTTTTGCCAATAAAAGATTTTTTACCTCCTGCTCCAGCAGTTTTTCTTTGTGAGGGAGGAACTGATGCAAAACGTTTTACACTTGGAGGGTGAAGGGACTTGAAGCAAAGGGAGAGACCCTGACTCACAATTTCCAGGACCCACTTGTCTGATGTTATTTTTGACCAGTCCTGGAAATAGTGGGAGAGTCTACCCCCTACGGGGTGTGGAGAGGCAGCCTGAAGGGAAGAGTCAGGGGTTCTGCTTTTGTTGTTGTTGTTGCTGAGGCTGGGTAGAGTGAGATCATCTGTAGGAACCTCTTCTACCCCAGGCCCTATAAAAACCCGTCTGCTGGGGTTGGTACTGTTGCTGAGGAGCAGCCTGTACCTGAAAGAATGGTCTCCTAAAAGAAGACCTGCCCCTGCCTCCCCTAGAATAAGAAGTGGAAGGAGAGGGTTTACCCCTGGTTGAATTACTTCTGAAAGTAGCCTTGTATTCATCTACATTTTTCATGTAGGCTTCAGTTTGGGCACCGAAAAGGAAATGTCCCTCAACTGGGAAATCCATTGCTTTGGTTTGTGTGTCCTGCGTGAGACTGGCAGCCCTCAGCCAGGCAAACCTCCTCATAACTATTATACCAGCCATCCATCTAGCAGCAGTGTCATTCGTGTCAGCTGCCATCTGGAATTGGTATTTGGAAGCCTCCAAACCCAATGTTGCTGTCTCTAGTAAATCCAAAACAGTCAGGGAGGGATTTGCCTCTGCATTATCCACCACAGACTGCCAGAGAACCTTTTGGTAAAGGGCAGCATATGCCTGGTAACTGGCTTGCCTGATAGCCAGGGATGCTGAGAGGTACCCCCTCTTAGCCATACTGTCTACCTTTCTGGAATCTTTGTCAGGTGGATGAGAAGACAAGGGGGTTTTGGCCTTCTCACAGGCTGCCTGCTGTATAATTCCTTGATGATCTGGGTGGCTGAACAAAACCTTGGCACCAGATCTCTCTAACTGATACTTTTTGTCACATTTCTTGTCGATAGGTGTGACAGTTTGAGGACCTTTTAAAATTTCCAGAATGTCTTTTCTGAAAAATTTGTAAAAGGGGGGGAGGAGGAGTCCTCGTTTTGGGGGTGTCAGCCCCATTAGTTCCATATACTGAACCTCTTCTTCATCCTGCACTTCCTCAATTGTCTGAAGGTCCAGTGTTTCCACCATTTTCTTGATGAAAGAAAATGGGAAGAAAAATCCTCTGAGAGTCTTGTGGGGGGGACCAAAGTCTTGCTCTGGTGACACCTCAGGCTAAGTTCCATCACCACCACCCATTGTGGGAACAAGCACAAAAGGGGTAAAAGCAGCTGGTTTATTAGCTGGAACAGGTATAGGCTGCTGGGGGGAGCAGACCCTGCAGCACTTGTAACAAAGCCAGAGCTTGTGTAATATCAACAGGAGAGGGAGCATTTATGGGCACCTGAGGGACCCCTTGAGGCGTTTCAGCCGGGGTGTCAGTGTGCTTAGTTTTCTGGCAGGCAGCAGAGAGTCAGCCGTCTGACTGCCTCTCATACCAGAGCCCTCACCCGTATCGGGGTGGATCTGGAGGCTCTGGAAGGAAGTGCCACATTCTTGGAGAGGATGGACTGGTCAGAGCCCAGGGACCCTCCTCTAATCTTCTCTTAAGCCTCTCCCTGCGCTTCTCCACAGATTTTTCAGGGAAAGACATGCAAACATCACAATCCTCACTGAAATGTTTAACTCCAAGGCACAGCAGACAAAGGTCATGTTTGCCTGCCCTGGCAAACACCTCAGCACATTTAGTACAATTCTTAAAACCTGTAGGTCCTGTGTTCCTTTTAGGTTTATCAGACATTATGGAAAACAGGACTAAACCCGCTAAATAGAATAAAATTTCAAAATATGCAGTCGGTTCAAAGAAGAAAGTGATCGGTTCACAAATCGATAACTATTAAAAGATCCACGGTTCCGGAACCGAGAAACCACTGGGAGAACCGGAAAAACCTGGGATCAAAAGCAGTTAAATTTTTAAAGAAACACAATCAGAAATCTTTTGAAAAGGTTTCCGATAAGATTTACAAAGGAGTCGGTTACCCCTCGGTTCAAAGGAACCGCGAGGAACCGATAAAAAAACTAAAGAATTTAAACTATGAGGTAAAAACATTAAATAACAATAAGAATAAGGCAGTACTGAAAAAATAAGACAAAATACTTAACTGTTTTTTTGTGTGTGTATTTATTTATCCTCCTGGGCCACCTCTCTGGCCCCGGTACTCTTCGCATCCCATCTGGGGATCCGGCTGCCGTCTGTCTCGACCCTGACTGCTGGCATCCTGAAACCCCTATGGCTTGTCCCCCGCAGTGGGGCGGCAGAGAGCCCCCTAACTCCCCACCCTCACGGATCCAGTTCAGGTGCCAGCTCCCGACGAACACTCACAGATGGCCATCAAGCCGCGCGAGAGGTGCCACCCTTTTTTTTTTTTCCCCTTGTTCACTCCTCCCCTCCCATTACTGGAGCCATGGGCGTGCAATGATGCCAGCGGGGGCAGAGGCGCATGTGTCCACACACCTCTCCCCAAGGCATCTGCTCAGACTCCTCCCGATACTGTCACCCCGTGCCCTGACCCCCAGCCTCCGTCAGGGGGCAACTGGGCATCGGAAGTGAAATCCCCACTCCCCGGAGAAGGAGAGCAGTCCAACGGAAGCTCTATCCTTCTCCTCCCCACCAACCCCCGACAACCCATGCTCATTCCCGAACACGGGTCGCCGGCGCAGCGTGAGGTAAGGTGTCCAGCGCCTCAGCCCTCAGCACCACTGGGCCGGCTGAAGTTTTTTTGATCTTACACACAATTTAGACGATGTTGATAGAGATCTCCAGGGCGTCTGAACTTTGCAGCGGAGACAAGAAATCTGAGATAGAATGCAGGCAGTTAGAATAGGGCAGTTTGAAAATGAATGCACGAGCTAAACATTCCATAATTAGCATAGCATTCTATTTGGCTCCAGGGCAGTGCTAGCTTAAGAGAGCACTGCAAAGAATAATAATATTAGTGGATTCCTGGGGTTAGAAAAGAAAAATGTTATATCAACACCCAAAATCCACAAAGGTGTTTTACTCGATCCAATGAGTGGTTTATGGCCCCAGAGGCAAAAAGTTTCAGAGAGGCCATGATTCCAATGGCTTACAATTCCCAAAGATACGGCTCTATGGAAAGAAGTCATCCTCGAAGATCATACACCACTTTGCTGCTCTGTGTGCGCATGTGTACATACACGAACACACACCTTTTTGTTTCCTGCTTTCATTTCAGAAATCACTCTCACCTCCGATAGTGGAGGTGTTTAAAAACAAATAAAAAAATCAATCTTTACTGTTGTAAGTAGACCAGTCTCTAAAAGGAGCTTTTTGCTGCTTACTTTTTGAAGCTTCACCCCCCCTTCCCCCCAGTTTGTGCTTATCACAGCAGCAGTACAATGTAACGCGGGTACTAGTCAGACCCTCCTTTCCATTTACTGTAAGGTTGCAGGCATCTATCCAAAAGTCAACACCGAGAGAAAAGTGGCCCCACTACTTGGTTTTGCCTGCTCAAAACAACAGTCCGGAGTTTCAGAGAAGAGCGGCACCAACACCGTGGTAATGGCAAGAGCAATTTATTTCATACTTGTTCACAGTTCAAGTCCAACACTTCAAACTTCAGACAGGAGAGTTAATGTGCCACCAAACAGCCCCAACCGATTTCCCATTTAGCTTCCTCGGTCTGAAAAGCCATCCATTTTCCATTTCCTGTATGGTATTCCAGGACATCTGTTTATGTTTTTAAAGGAGAATTGCTCTGAACTTGCAATCCTGTGTTTTCTGTAGAAAGCACTTTTCGAATACTAGCTCACATGCTGCGATTGCTACCCCCTCATTGGCCTTTTAGTAAATGTTATGGGCTTTTCTGGTCTACATACTGGTGGTAGGGACTATGTTAGAACTGTGTGAGGTGGGTAATGTGACGTCTTCATTAATTACATTATCACAATGCATCCATGTTATATTATAGAACTCAGTGGTTGAAAGAGACATAAAAGTACAGTTATGCAAGAACTTACCGTAACAGTAGATCTTCGAGAGGAGTTCTTGCAGCAGGTATTACATTTGGGATCTTCTTCTTTGTTTTGGGAAAGCCCACCCTGCCCCCTTTTGAGCCAGCTGCGACGTACGAGGTACGTCTCCTCTCTTGGAAGGCGTTATTTTGAGTTAATGCCTTTAACTAATTTTCAGACTAATACAGCCAGGTGTTAGGACCCCACGGAAAAATCTTCTAGCCAGCAGTCTGTGGCGGGGGTCCACACCGACGTCGGCTCCACCCGACATCCAACACAGTATAAAGGGGGCAGACCCCCGGCGCCATTTCAGTTCCCCGCTGCAGACCCGGCTGAAAAAGCTGAAGAACCGAGAAGGAAACTCCCCTACTTGAGAGAAGTATAAGTAAAGAAATGACCTGGGGGATGGAGGGTGGGAAAGTCACCTGCTGCAAGAGCTCCTCTCGAAGATCTACTGTTACGGTAAGTTCTTACGTAACTGTACTATCTGACTTCGAGGTGGAGCTCTTGCAGCAGATAGTACACTTAGGACTGAGTCCCAAGCAATATCCCTAGATAGGCCGAGGTCAGAAAGGTGGAGGAACGACTGAAGCAGAGGAGTGCCTACCCTCTTATGAGAGCAGTCCCTGCAGGACAGCCATCCCAAATCCTGCTCTCCTCCTAGAGGCTACGTCCAAACTGTAGTATCTAATGAATGTATGTGCTCCAAGTGGCTGCAGCGCATAGATCTTCTGCTGAAATGTTCCTCAAAGAAGCAAATGTAGTGGCTATCGCTCTGGTGGAATGACCCTTAATGGAGCCCGGTACAGGTTTGCAGTGATGTTGGTAACAAAAAAGTGATGCAGTGTACTAACCATTTGGTTAAGGTCTGCTTAGTGACAGGATCCCCTGCCTTTCTCTGAGCAAAAGCGAGGAACAACTGGTCCGTCTTATGAACAGAATGAGTCCAGTCTAAGTAGAAACGAAGAACCCGATGAACGTCCAGAGTATGTAACAGTGCCTCCCCCCAATTAGAGAACTCTGGGTAATAAACCAGAAGTTGAATGTCCCGGTTCAGTGTCAATGCGGACACCACTTTTGGAAGAAACTTAGGATTTGTACGTAGCTGCACCCTGTCTCTGTGAAACACAAAGTAAGGCTCCTTGCACGTCAGGGCCTGAAGCTCGGAAATCCTTCAAGCAGAAGTAATGGCAACTAAAAATAACGCTTTCCAAGAGAGGAGGCGTAGCTCACACGTTTCGGCTGGTTCAAAAGGGAGCAGGGTGAGCTTTCCAAACAAAAAGAAGATCCCAAGTGTAACACCTGCTGCAAGAGCTCCACTTTGAAGTCAGATCTGTATCATACAGCTTTAATTGGGTACTTACCACCACACTATGTACATCATGCACCCACAAAGTTTACTAAAGATTTTTTAAGGAAGTAATTACAAAATTGAAACCAGTATTTAAAAAATAGCTCCTACAGGAGAAAAACTACGGGTTGAACACAGTTCTCCATTAAGCATTTTGTGAAATGTGCCTTAACAAAAAACAACTACGTTATCTTTTATTTATTATTTTTAATAATTATTAATCATTAATTTATTATTAACAAACGTTATCTTTTTCTGTCCCACTTCTCTTTCTGTTGATGTCACTTCCAACCTACCTGATGGACAGCCTACATCAGGACAGCATTACTTGGAGGTCTGAGTATCGATGCACCACCACCTTAGAAGTGCCATAATGGAGGCCGCCTGGTGGCCAAGCAGAGATACATTACTGCTTCCCTGGTGGTGACGCTCATTCCAGCGAGAACTCAGATTGCTGGAGTCAGGTGGCCAGACTGAGTAGCCTAATACAGTGTGTCTCTGCTGGGATGGGAAGACCCCCCCCCAATCACCGGCTTTATGCAGTGACACGATGAGACATGAGTCTGGCGGTGTGATGTTGTGGTACACTGGGCTGATTGGGGCACTTCACAGCATCAGGGAGGCGGGAGATCAGGGGTCACCACACTCCCAGGAATAAGCATGGAATGTGATCATAAGGGGAAAAAAACTTTCCCTGCTGTACAGATGACTGCGGTCTAGCACTCCGGGGCCCTGACCATCAAACCACCTCTCACCAGATGTGGGCTTAGCCAAGGGTTGGTGTGTCCACAACCCACGGGCCTTGTCGTGGGGGCAAAATGCGGAGGATGTGGAAGTAGTTGAAATGGGACGCGGCAGGTAGGCAGCCTGACAGCACAAGTGTACTCATATTTTCATTCAAGCTAACAGCTAAAAGCCTGTGTTAAAAAAAAAAAAAAAATGACAGTAAGTTGTACTGCTGCCAAAGCTAAGAGAAGTCTTGGCAAGATGTACCTCAACCACTGGGAAATTTAGTTCAAAATGATTTGTACTATAAAACGTAATGTTGACAGCAGTAGGACTGTTATGTAGCATTTTGCAGGTAATCATCTATTAAAAATATACAATCACTGGGGCAGAATCAGACAAGCAACAAGTACAAGCTATACATTAAACAATTTGGTGTGGTGAGTGATGGAGACTGTGGGAAGTGGGGGAGAGGCAGCAAAGGGGGGATGGGAACACAGGGTAACTTCTGCTTCTGGCCACAGACAAATGGGAAAAGGTAGTCATTTTCTGGCAGATTGGATGGACTGTGGGTCTTTTCTGAACATTAAGTTTCTTTGTTTCTGTCTTTCTAATTGTGAGATTCTTTTGCTAAGCTATGCTAGGTACAGTTTTCCCTTGCTCAATCGCATCATATTTCCAGTCCCATATTTTTAGTCATGTGGATCAATAATATCAACATCCGCCGCTCTCTCATTCTCAGCCAAGGAAAGGATGCAACAGCCACCACACTTAAGTTTGCCTAGCTTACCTTTGATGAAGGCGTCGCTTATCGAAATCGGCTGCTGACCTCCATCGTCTGAGAGCAGGAACTCTGTGTGTAGGTAAAGAATTAAAGAAAGTTAGAGAGGGCGTGAGAGAGAGGAAAAGAGAATTTAAGTTGGCAGCAGACATCCCTGGATAGCTGAGTATAGCTGCACACAGCTCATACCTACCACGTGTCCAAAAGGAAGTGCTACTTGCTTACTCACTGGCTGTCATGGCAACAGACATCAAAATATCAGCCTGTGTTGGCTCACACAGGCAGTGAGATTTGGAATGAAGCATTTCCAACTAAATGCCAACCCTTTTTTCCTTAAACAAATCCCAAAATTCAGAAGATACTTTCAAGAACTCACAGTTTATGTTGTCCCCATGGTAATGGCTCCTGTACCTCTGTATGCCACTCAGTACTTCTGACCAGAACAGCAGGGTTACAAAGAATTCTTTGACATTTTAATTATGCAACATTTTAACAAACAATCCCCCCGCCACCCAAAAGAACTCTTCAACGTGATTTGTAACACATTCCTACATACAGTTCCTGTCTCTCTCATGGTTGAGCTTCCTCTCGAGTCTTCGTGTGCCAGAACTGCTCAACTCTGCTTCGCAGTTCTCTCACTCAAAGAGATAGAAAATGCACTGTTATAACCATAAGAGACACAGTGTCTCTGTGTATAATCATTTACATCAGAAATCCTGTAACCTTACTTGTACATCACATCCTCTTAACCATGCACTATTTTCTTACAACCGCACACCTAATCTGAACGACATGACTTCAGCCAATTTTAAAATTACGCTAGTGCTCATTTTACAAGTTAAATGCAACACTTCAGGGTGTGCAGTCATTGGGACTATATGCATTGTTTGTGCGGTTAAAGGCATTCAATTGAATGTACCTCGTCCCCAACAGCCACCCAAGGAGTATGCACATTCCTATATGCCTGCGCATCCAGTGTGCGATCCCTTCCATATACACACACACACACACACACAAAATAGGGTTGCCCTCATCCTCATTTATAAAATGAGCCAATAAAATCCTGTAATCTCATTGGTTAAAACATGTCATGTGGCTGTTGATTATTTCTGGACATCTACACACACCTGTCCTATACTACATTTGTTTTTTTAAACTCTTATTTCTCTCTCTCTCTGGGCTCCAGCATCCTTCAGGAGTACACATTCGGCTGTGCCCCTCACTCCCTGAATGAACCCCCACTATTCCCCAGGCCTCCCCCCCCGAATGACTCAGCAGGTCCAGTCCCCCCCAACCACCCTGCAGGGGAGGGCCCGCCCTCCCTTGGCAGCACTTTCTGTAATTAGAGGGACCTACCTCGTCGATGGGTCGGTCGTGGGGAGCCCTGGGTGCACAGGTCCCGCCCTCCCTTGTGGCACTTTCTGTAATTAGAGGGACCTACCTCGTTGTCGGGTCAGCCATGGGAGCCCTGGGTGCACTGGGCCAACGTTGGGATGTGGGCGTGCCACTGGGGTCTCAGTCATCTCACCGGAGCACCAGAGGGTTTTTAGTGTTTAGTCCCCGAGGAACTTAGACATGCAATGGTGGAAGGACATGGCCATCCGCCAAGCTCCTCCCCTGTTGTGCGTAGCGCAGCAGAATCTGTGCTGCATCCGTCTGTCGCCTAGTGCCACTACAGAGCGGCGCAGCCCCGAAACCCACCCCAGAGAAGGGAGAACTGTCCTCTGGACACTCGATCCCTTCCCTTCCCTGCTGACTCCCGATGGCCCTGGATCATTTCCGAACCTTGGTCACTGGTGTGGCGTGAGGTGTGGCGTTCAGCACCTCAACCCTCAGTGCCACCGAGCCTACATATTCTTTTAACAAATAAAATCCCCCATTTATAAGAGGGATGGCACTCAAAGGTGTTCGGTCACAAGTGAACAATGCATTTCTCAGAGGGCTGCAGCACTTGGCTATGCCTCATGTCATGCATTATTCTCGTATAACTGCACACCACGTCATATGTTGTCCCTTACATATTCCAGGAAGAAAGGGAGACTCTAAAAATGAAATACAAAGGTAGAAGTATGAAATCTTGGTCATACCATGATGTGCAGCTTCAAAAACTCTACCTCGTGAAAGCCACCTCGATGGCCCAGTGACCGGGCATGACGAGACCATGCTGGCAACCCAGATTCGCAAGCAAACTCAGGCACTGCCTCAGGAGGCAGGCCAGGCTAGGGAAGCTAGTGCCTCAGCCGAGGAGGAATGGCAGTAGAGCTCCAGCACGGCAGCGACCTCTGCATTCAGGCCAGGGACATGCTCCTTCAGTGGCAGCGCATGTGTGAGCACAAGGCCAATACAGGCCATGCCCTCACCAAGGGAAGGAGACAGACAAAAACTGAGAGGAAATATCCTGGCCACCCATCTGGGTAAAGACTGCCAGAACTCTTGGGCCCTGGGCCATTTACCACTGGTATTCAGATCCGCAGCTGGGCCAGAGGATGGCCTTCCTCCAGACCCCCCCCCCATCATGGAAGGTAAACATGAGGGAAGTGCGTGAGCGGTGGGATTAGTGGTTGATAGCACTCAGCAGTTGCCCGTTACAGCCTGGACAGACGTGAGTGCCTGAGGGGAGAAAAACGGCTTTTCCCTCAGCTCCAAGTCCATCCACTCCCCCCACCCCCAACACTGTCATACCAAAGGGGATCCACATGCGGTTGGGCCCAAGAATACCATACCATGCTTGGCAGCCAGTGTACATAAGGTTTTTTCCGTTTTCCTCCCCAGATCCTGCCCACCACCCTCATGGTGCCAGGCAGTGCCCTGACAGGCCACACTAGCATGTAGGATGTTCCCTGTGGAGGGGGCAAGCCCCCTGGACAAACCACAGGGGTAGTTGGTGCAGCGGAACCTGGTGCCTTCCCCTCCCAGGCTGGGAGCGCCTCTCCAGCCCCTCCCGGCCTGCCCAGCCAGCTCACACGTCTGCTCTCGAACACATGTTGCCAGCATAGGAGCATGACGTGATACCTGCTGCACCAGACGGGTCTCATTTAAAGGATGTGAACACAAAATATGATCCTCCACATTTAGATCAAAAGGGCTAAACTCAGCTGGGGAGGGGGTAATCCAGAATTAAAAATGGAAGGTGCTGTGGAATACACCTTTATCTGCTGCCAGCCACTTCATTACCTTGCTTTGATTACTGTTTGGATGCACTTAACCTTTATAGTTTTGTTTTTACCTGGAGTATTTTAGCCTTTATGTAACTATTCCTGCTGGGCTACATTAACCTGTTGACTGCTGCTGTCACCCTGGGACCCCCATGAAAACAAGATGCAGCATCTCATCGGATTATCCCAGTTGGAGTAAGTTCAAATAAATAAATAAAATAAAATCTGTTCCATTCTACTACGAAACTGTTTTAAATGACTACCCAGGATGTAACACGCATCTCTTTCCAAACAGGCTTTAAGTCTGGGAGAGAAGAGGCAGGATATCTTTTCATCCTGCATAAAATATCTACCAGAAACACTGAAATATTTAGAAAGGAAACAGGGGAAAAAACAAAAATGTAACTATATTAAGTTCAAGTGGGTTTGTTACTTTTGGGAAAAATGTGAAACACATGATATTTTAATAAATTCCAGCTTAAATTCGATAGCATTACTGCATTTCTAGACCTTTTATTCCTCATTAATAGAGTCATACATGCATATGGGATCCTTATCACCTCCAGTTGATCGATGCCAGTGGTTTAATCTTTTACCGAAGTCCCACTCCTCAATCTTTGACATCAAAATCCTTTTTACTCCAGCTCCACGATGAGTAGTTGGCTTTCTACATGGTGTGCTGGTAGCCCAGGTGTGCGCCCCCGGGCCCTGGGCTTCAGGTGTGGAGGACATCAGGAAGAAGGAAAGAGTATCTGCATGGACAGTCTACTCCCGAAGAAGGGTGTACCCGCCCACCACTCAAGACAGTGACACCTGGTGATGGAGCAGAGTCTTGCCTGGTGTGGGTCGCTGTGTCAGCCAGCTGCACCCCAAAGCATCAACACAGAGCACTCTGACGTGGGAGACGGAGGGGGAGGAACACAGAACAGGGAAAAGCACCAGGCACATCCGGATCAGCACACCAAACCTGTTCCCCTCCAGGACCCCTTTCTGCACAGATGCCCTGCCCCACCCCGCCAACGTCCCTAATCAACCCAATGTACGTCCTCCCTTTTCCCGAAACATTCCCTCTCAAGGGAGTAACCCATGCAGAATAAGCCAGAACATCCAGAAGACACTGGAGACCCTGTACGTGCTACTCGGCAGCAGAGTGGGAAGTCTGGTAGGCAGCAAGGGATGGAAGCGCAGACCTGAAGGACTAGAGTACCAAGGGGTGAAGGGGAAGGACCCCAAAAGAATTTTCACAGCAATGAGCTGATCTCACAAAGTGAGGATTATGACTTTGAAGGATTATGTAGCCGAATCAGCTGGACTTGGAGACAAGGATCCTATTTCCATGCAAAACAGCCTACTAATAAAGAACAAAGGGGAAAACATAGAAGACAATATGAAAAGATGAGCTGAAAGTGTCTAAATGTCTGTATTTATAACTGTACTGTGGAACAATATCAGTATGCATCAATGCTGTATCAGACTCTGAACCCTCTGAAAAAAGGCACCTGCCTAAAGCACACTGCGCGAAATTAAAACTAAATGCTATGGGTTTGTTTCATAGTTTTCTCAAAACAGATAAAATCATTTAAAGGAAGTGTTATTGCAGTAAGTGGTACATAAGTAATAAGCCACGACAGGGTGCACATTAAAGGATTTTAATGACCAGTCAGGTGACGTCTCTCAGTCAGTGAAATTTTTAGACTTTGTCTTGCCATTTTATAAGGCTTAAGGTACTTGTGTGGGCCAAGTAGTTCTTTTCTGCAATCAAATTCTATGTACTTATGTATCTAAAAGGTATCTCTTTCACCACTACCTGATTTTTAATGATGCTCCTACTTTTGGGAACATCGCGCGTCGTGTGTCTTGTAGCCTACTTCCATATCCCTGCCACCGTCTCTCCGAGAATTGATACCTCTGTCATTAAAAAGTAGAGAACTAGCGGTACAACACTGTTTGTTTGTTCATTTTTGGTAACCAGGTAAATGCACTTGGCAATCAGATGCCTACTTTCTAACATAAGCTGAACATAAACAGTATACACAAAGACAGTATAGGTATAATACAATACTCAGTGCAAACAAAACAGTAAATTCCTCCTAAAACAAGATGTAAACATTAAAACATTATAGGGTGTGCATTTCATTTTAACACACACCTACATGGCATAGTGAGGCACGAGGCCGCAGGTCAAGTGCATTTAGCCCCACAGCACTGCCTTAGACCTGTCCTAAATCACGTCCCCAGAATGGCTTATTGCGCTAAGAAGAAGAAGCATCAGTATTTACATAGCGCTTTTCATACACAGTGTATCACAAAGCACTTTTACAAGCAATGCTAGACCGGTAGTGAAGTGACTGAATGTGTAGTGGTGGCCATGTCACACATCAACACCCACACACAGCTTGGACAATTGCATGAACCAGTTTATAGGAAGGGGAATGTTGGCCAGGACACAGGGAATATCCCCTACTCTTTGCGAAGAGTGCACTGGGTTCTTTTACTTCCACCAGGACAGCACCAGGATGGGTAGAAGGGACCTTGGTTTAATGCCTCATCCGAAGGACAGTACACCCCAGCAGTACAGCATCCCCCTAATACTGCACTCCAATGCCAGCGTTTATGGTGCAAGTCCAATCCCAGTGTGGGACAAGAACCCACGACCTTCTGCTCCAGAAGCGGATGTACTACCAACTGAGCCATGCTGACACGCCATGGGTCTGTGTATTCTACATGGGATTTCTAGCTTTAGCCGTGCATTAGACACTTCTAATGCACGGGTAACAACCAATCAGATTACTTGAAATCCTTTGCCCATATTATAACATACAATATTATATAACAAGTGTTGTATAAAGTTGGCCCGTTGGCAGAGCGGTAGAGGTACCGCTCGCAACTCCAGCATCCCGGGTTCTGGAACGAGACCCAGACTGTCAGGGGCCGGCTGGGGGGAGAATGTTAGCATCACAGAGGACACTCTCTGTTTCTGGGGGGAGGGGAGGAATGTGCAGCTGCTGCAGCAGCACCACCTGGGTCACCATAGGTGAAGCGCCAGCTGGCCATACTTTGAGAGGGAGGGGAGACACTGGCTGGCGCCACATGGCAGTATGCTCAGGTGTGCACGCTCACTCTTGGTGTAATAAGAGCCGGGTTCACAAGGATGGGGCCAGAAAAGGTGGAAAACTCCCTTGGCAGCCACAGATGACAGACCCTGGTACATCTGGACCAACACCCTGCCACCATGGCCATTGATGACAGACCCTGGTTTCTCCCGACCAATGCCATGCCGCCAGGTCCATAGAGGACCAACCCTGATACATCCGGACCAATGCCCTGCTGCCAAGGCCATAGATGACAAACCCTATTACATCGGGCAAACGCCCTGCCACTATAGCAGTTCAAATCAAAACTTTTACAATGTGCCCCACCATGACTGGACCTGGATTTGCACTTGCCCCTCATTCTTTACAATAAAATCCGAACTCTTATTCTACTTGTCCTACAGGGAAATTTACTTGTGCTGGACAGAAGGCAATAAGATTTGCACAACCCTGCCTGTAGCTACCTGCCAGTTGACGATCAGTCGCATTTGGAGGTACATCCCCCACCGTGACCCCATCGGGAGGGGGGACCAAGCCTCCATGGAGGGGTGGCATTGTCAGTGATGGGAACATAGGGTCCAGGAAGGTACCTTTGGCTCCAGAAGGAGTTGGTCATCAGAGACAGGTAAGGGGAAAATAAAGTACAGATTCAAAGAAAAAAAAAAAAAGTCTTACAACAGCAGTGAAAACTCAATGTCTAAAAGTACAGTTTCAAAATGTGGTGTGCATTAAGCATATCAAACATTAAAAGAAAGTTAGTTTTCCTTCAGGATATGTTCTTTTCACAATCCATCAGTTACTGCAGCAGTTGTGTAAGTTGTTTTGACTGTGTATGCGAATTTGCCAGTGAAGTGGCTAACTATGCACTTCACATTGTGCAGGTGAATTGGCCCCTTTGCACCACGCCGGACTGTGCGCAATAATCTGCCACTATGCAGAAAAAAACAGCTGTAAAGTTGTGAATCGGTGCACTTTGAGTGGCTTTTCACTGTGCGATGTACAAACTTCATACTTGGCGGATGCTCGTAATGCAAATATCATGAAGAGTATTGCTCTGGGAAGTTGTGCACTATGCACAGTGCTACACAAAATGCAACGTCGTTTCACTTCGCACGGTACTATATTTGTCATGGTGTTCCTGATTTTTGGCCATTTCTCCTTGGTTTTTAAAGCTGCGACCTGCGCACTGAGAGGTATGTTAAGAAACAATTAAGAAACATACAAGCTGCCGGCCCGGTGGTGCGGAGGGTTGAGGCACTGGACACCACACCTCACGCCATGCCGATGGCACAGATGGCATCGGACATGCAGTGCACGGAGGTGCACACGGCAGCATCATTTGATGCCTTGCATGTCTGTGCCATGGGGTGGGGATCCAAAATGTGCAGATAAATCCCCCGGTGCGCATCGTGAGGTCCGGTCCATCAGCGCCACACCATTCCCAACTCAGGATAGCTCTTCCCAGATCCGGACCTTTGGCTTTGCACTATGGTGGGGTACGTACCTGCCATGAAGCAGCCAGTGAGAAGAAAGGAGGAGGGGGTCGCGCTCGGGTGCAGGGCCACAGATACTGACTAATAGGGGGGAACCATAGTTAACACTCCCCCAGCCGAGGAGGGAATAATGAAATCAACAACAAAAACAAAAAATATACAAGTTTCTAGCCAGCTGCACTCTAAGCACACCTCTCAACTAGCCTCGATTTTCAGTGAAGTGTCTGATTTTGCCTCAAAATTTACCTCTGTACCTCCTAAATCACTGAAAACCGGGGACTGTAAGCACAAAATAATATCAAGCATTAAAGTACTACAGTCAGAATCTGCAAAAACTTATGTTGTGCAGAGTGTTTTGATTTATGTGTGTAGTCCTAGTGTGTAATTCCCTTTGTCGGCTATTAGGATTTTTTCTAAATTAACCTGCTAGCTTTATGGACCATGGATTCAGTAAGTACTTTAGAGTCAACTTTACAAAAGAAGAGCTGTGATATTAACCCTTAGGTTGCCAACAGAATTAGAACATACAGGAATTCTGGACTGATATATCAGTCCCTGGCACAGCAAGGGTTAAGTAACTTTCTTTAGCCAGTGACCACTAAAGGCTACATTTACAGTTTAGCAAATACTTGAGGGCTAATTGAGTGGGTTATTCTGTAAGAAAACAGCTAGAGTCTTTATTAATTATAGCACAGGTGATCTGGGGTGATTTGTGTGATATTTACAGTGGTGATCGTGCAAAAGTATACTGCTGCTGCGCGTCACTGCACAGTAGCAGTATCCATGTTACAGAGATCCTTCCCTACCATAGCCCCAACCTGGTTCAACACACTACCTGCATCAGTCACCTGTCACCCCAAACTAGGTGCCTTCAAAAGGGCCCTCAGGGGCCACCTCCTCACCTCCCACACCTGCCCGCGGTGAAGTAGCAGCTTCAGTGAGAACAAACTAGACGTGGCAGCACCATGACAATGTCCAACCTGGACAGCTCTCTTAGTCAGACTGAATGCCAGCTTGCCTATGTAGCCCAGTGACCTGTCCTAGCTACAACTCTGGACAGACCACTCATATATGTATTAGCTACAACTCTGTATTGGCCATCATCCATGTAACAGCTATGTACTATGCACAACAATGCCTGTTTGAGAATCGCGCCGCTGCATTCCAAGTGTGTTAGCTACAACTCTGTATACGCACGCCAAATGTTTTAGCTACAACACTGTAAGAGCCATCATCCATGTAATCTCTATGCTCAATGCACAAACAATGTTAGACTGACAGTCGCACCTGATGTACTATATTGTATTTACTACTGTTATCTGTATTATGCAATGTATCGCATTATTTGTATTACTCTGTATTGTGTCTTGTACTGTTATTGAGCCTTTGGAAATGAGTCTATGACTCAAAGGTTTGTAATTCCGAAACTTTCAAATAAATGAATAAAGTAAAATAAATGTTATTCAATGGGTACCGCATTTGCGCGGTAGCGGTATACCGCGCTACTGGTATAGTTTGCTCAATCACCACTGTGTATAGTTTGATGAAATGAAAAGTTTTAAAAGCAAAACATTTCCTCCTGCTGGCCTGACCTGGACACCCACACAGAAAAAAAATATTAAATCAGCGTTATCTAGTAGAGGTCAAAACATCAGGCATCTGTAGCACTTGCTGAATCAGTAGTCCTGGATGCAGTCCTGAAGTTATCACCAACACATAGGACAGGAGGCACTGTGGGAAAAAGAGGAGCAATAATCCATGCTAAGATAAAGATCCCCAGGGGCCATAAATGTACCATATAACTATTTGTTTACTATTAAGAGTTTTTTTCTAAATTAACCTAAGGGAAATACACACCAGGACTGCACACTCAAATCAAGCCACTCTGCATAACATGTTTTTGCAAATTCTGACTGTAATACTCCTTTAAGAGTTACAGACTTGTACCATAATTCTGCAGAAAATGCATTTTTTTTGTTTTTATAATTTCATCTTTATTAAATTTTTCAACATACATAGTCGACAATTTCATACTGTTTAAAATATCTCTGTACTTTACATAAGGTATTGGGAACCTTTCTATATAAACATTAATGATACTAGGACCGAGAGCCCTAGTACCCCAGTCCCCCACGGTTGGATTAAGTGCCTGGAAGCTTCACAGACACTCAGAGGGTCTGAGTTTAAGCAAATACTATTCCTTACGGTTGATCCGGTCAGTCCTATCTCCCAAAGTGGGTTACAGACTCAACTAAGTTCATTCGGTGTTAGTTTAAGTATATTTCCAGAAGCCCTGACTCCCATGGTATTCCATCTTCAGAAGGTGGAGTTTTATCTTGTTTCCCCAATATCCACATATTTATAGGAGGGGAGCCATGTGGGGAGGGAAAAGGGAGGGGGTGAAGTAGGAAGGGTCCCTGGCAGCGCTTCCCATTTACTCCCATACGGGGGGGGGAAGGTGTAAGGGGATAAAATATATATGATATTGGGAAAGATACAGGGTGGGTAGGCCGGACAATAGGAATTGTCTAGGATATGGATCATTTTTGGTTACACTAGCATTCCTATATATTTCTAGACTGGAGTCTATGGGATAAAGGAGTCATCTTGCAACATATAGTACAGCTGCCATCGGGTCCATCTGGAGCTAAATTTGTCTCCTTGGTCATTAAGGTTGTGGATTATCCATTCCATGTGGTATATTTGTTTAGTTATATGCCACCAGTCGGATAGTTGGGAGTTAAGTGGTCAACCACATCTTTGTAATTGCCTTCTTAGCAGCTGTGAGGAGGAGACGGAAGAGGAATCTGATGGTGGGGTTTCTGAATTCTCTAGGGAGTAGTAGCAGAAGGAACATATCATCAGTTAGTTATAACTGCGGACCAAAGAGTTCTTGAAGATTAGACTGACGTGCTGATATGAAGGGTTGGAATTTGGGGCAGGCCCACATAATATGTGTGTGGTTTGCCTTGATCTCTCCACAGAGATGCCAGCATGCAGCGGAATCAGTAGGGGTATAATGACTTGTGATTATAGGGGTTCCTGAAATATCTAATAAGGTTCTTCCATGCATACTCACGCCACTGGTGAGAGCCAGTTACCCTGGAGATATATTGTCACGCTTTTTACCATTCCTCGGGGGTGATGGGGTGGACTAGTTCCTCTTGCCATTGTAGTCTTATATTATTTGTAATGGGTGTTTGCTGCGTTTTCTGAGTCTGATAATACCTTGAAAGTCGGTGCCTCTGACCCTGGGAAGTATTCAGTTGTATTTGGAGATTAATCGGGGGATTAAGTAAGGGAGGGCAAGCTTTCATAGTAATGGTGTAGCTATAAATATCGGTAGAAGTCCCTACAGGGCAGGTTGCATTAGGTTTGGATTTCATTAAAAGACCATAATACCACTTGGGTTAGAATTTGAGAAAGATATCGCAGGCCTAATCTTTCCCATATTAGGAAACCATGGTCCATCTTGTTGGGGAAGGACTGGGCAAGGCTACTAATGGGGCATGTAAGAGGGAGAAAAGGCCCTCGATGCTGTGATTTCCTTATGTCACTCCAGACATTCAAATAATGACTTATCCAGGGATCTGTGAGGCTCATTGTGCTGTCTATATATATTTTCAACATAATCCCTGTTATTAATGAGGGACCTTTCTATTTCCGCCCAGTGTGGGTCAGTTATGGTGTTCTGCCCAGCCATCAGGTGAGTAAGGAAGGCTACATTATAATAGAGCCAGAGATCCGGGAGTGATATACCGCCCTCTGATCTTGGGAGAGTGAGCACCTTCAGGCGTACTCTAGGCCTCTGCCCTGTCCAAATAAATCTAGAGATGGAATGGTTCCATTCCAGGAATGTTTTCTCTGTGATAGGGATGGGGACATTCTGAAATAAGTAGAGGGTTCTGGGTAGAGTGACTATTCTAACTAACTCTATTCTTCTGGAGAGACTTAGTGGTAACGTGTTCCATGAGGCCAGATCAGCTTTCAGTTGAGAGGAAAAGGAGATATAGTTATTTTTATAAAAATCTTTTGGGGATTGGGACAAATAGATCCTAAGGTATTTCAACTTCGTCAGGGACCAGTTGCAGGGAAATAGAATTTGTATGTAAGGAGACGGTACATAGCGGAAAGTAAGTATCTCAGTCTTGGAAAGGTTAAGTTTATATCCAGATACCTGTCCAAACTCAGCCAAAAGTTGCTTTACTATGGGAAGAGACTTTTCCGGTCCCGAAGGTAAGGCAAAACGTTGTCAGCATATCATGCCACTCGGTGTTCCGTGCCTCCCAGGGCAACTCCGGCAAGGTCTTGGGCATCATGTATGCTTTGTGCTAGGGGTTATATAAACATTGCAAAAAGGAGTGGGGAGAGGGGGCAACCCTGCCTAGTCCCCATGACAGCTGGATATATTTAGAGTGGTGTCCATCTATCTTCACACAGGCTTTTGGCGCTGAATATATGTCCTGAATGACCCTGACCAGGGTTTGTGGGATCCCTATTTTATGTAGGACCTGATATAGGAATGGTCAAGCCACCCTATCAAACGCTTTCTCCGCGTCAAGACTAATTAAAACTGAGGTAGTGTTCGCTGAATACATCTGATGGGAAATAAGGAGGGTGCGTTTGATGTTGTCTGTGGTGGATCAAGTTCTAACAAAGCCAGTCTGGTCCCTATCTATAAGCTGAGAGAGGTGGGTATCCAAGCGGTGAGCAAGGATACTCATAAATTGTTTGTAATCAGCATTGAGGACTGAGATTGGTCTATAGGAACTACAAAGCTGGGAATTTTTCCCAGGTTTAGGAATGACTGATATGGTCGCATATGACCAAGAGGGCAGAGAAGAGTTTCCCTCTAGAATAGAGTTAAAAAGCCCTAGGAGTTTATGGAAAGTTTGGGACCTAGTGACCTTGTAGAACTCTACTCCATACCATCAGGGCTCGAGGCTTTAAGGGTTTTTGCTCTGGCTAAGGCAGTTGCGAGTTCCATTTTCTGTTATTAGGGTGGTTAAGGTTTCTCCTTGGGATTCTGAAAGTCTGGGCATGTTAACTGAGAGGAGATGATTAGCTATCTGTTGGGTAGTGGGGTCTGTTCTGGAGTGTAAAGGGTTGAATAGCAGGAGGTAAAGGCTTCCGTGATGTCATGTAAATTGGTTAAAGGGTGACCATGGGAGGGGTGTCTGATTGTGGTTATAACTGGGGAGATTTTTTGTTTTCGGATCTGGTAGGCTAACAAACTTGTTGCTCTAGGCCCTACTTTATAATATCTTTGTCTTAAATATGTTAAGGCAATCTCGGTTTGTTGCAGGGCTAAGCGATCAAGGTCTGATTTGGTTTGCTGTAGTATAGGGAAGACTGACGTGTCTCCCTGCTTGTGGGCCATTTGTAGAAAATGTAGGGTGTCCTCCAATTTGGTCTGCTGCTCTCTTTGTTGTTTGGTTAATTCAGCTGTGTGTTGAATTATATGTCCATGGAGGACAGATTTTACCGTGTCCCAGTGTGTTGTTTCTTCTGGGGGGTTATCTCCCATTATTTCTATAATTTTCTCCATGATGTATTCCTGAAATTGCTGGGAACGGAGATAGTATGGGTTAAGCTTCCAGTGGGTATTTTTAGGTTGGAGTCCCATGTCCCAGGTGGTAACTAAGGAAGCATGGTCTGAAAGGACTATGTCATCTATCTGAGCCTCTGGCAGAGTGCCCAGGTTTTCTAGCCGAGTATAGGTTTGATCAATACGTGAGTAAGTACGATGCACCGAAGAAGAGTGGGAGTAATTTCGGGACTGGGGGTGTGTATGCCGCCAGACATCACTCCAGCCCACTTCCTGTGTGAATTTCTTAAAGAATTTCTGAGCAGCTGTTTGTCTTGGGGGTCGTGGGTTGGAGGAATCTATCTTAGGGTCTGGAAGGAGACTGAAGCCTCCTGCCAGTAGGAGAGTCCCTGCAGTCATCTGTACGATTTTGTCCAAGAGTTCCTTTAGCTGAGGGACAGGTAGTCCAGGGGGAAGTACGAAAATGCATTTTACATTAATGCCCTTATTCCACCAATCTTGAGTGTTCATCACCATTTTTTTCTTAAGATGTTCCCCGATTTTGGTCCACTGTCCCTGTATTTTTAAGCCTTTTCCCTAATTTATGGGGGGGGGGGTTCAGAGGTACTTATGACTAACTGCCCTTCACACTGTGAATTCCCACTTACTACACTGCTCAACCTTTTGTTAGTGAAATCTGAGATGCTGACGTTTCAAATCTATGGAACTGTGAAACACTGGCCTTCGGAATGTGGGACATTTCGTCAGACCTGGAGATACCAGCTCAGAACATTTCAAACTCGTGCCTTGATTTGTATTAAAAAAGAAATGTCAAGCTCCAGAAATTGTTTTAAAAGCTTAAGTTGTCATTAATTGACACAAATGACAGGTCACATACTCGCCCGCCTAATGCGTTTCAGATACTCCTGATCAGGGGTCAACCATAACCTTTTTTTGCACTAGCCAGCAGGGGAAGTTGATTCAAAATTGCACTAGCCCGCAGATGGTTGCACTAGCCCTTAATTATAATGGTAGATTTTGATCACTTATACAGGAAACAATGCAAGCAAAGCCAAGAAATAGTCTGATTATTGCACATTTATCCTGCTCCCACATTGCTTCCAGCTCCCCAGCAGAAAAAAGACTGCAGTGCCATCCACCAGACAGTGAGTGCCCCCATTTTGTACCATGGCCTCCTCTCTTCCTCTTTCTGCCCCTCCCACACACCAGAGAGGATATAACAGCAGCAAATATTCAATCAAGCAGTCCTAGCTCTGCACACAACAGCTGAAATCATCATGCACCTCACCACACTGTCACCGCCACCCACAGGGCAAAGAACAGAGTCAGGCAGAGAAAAACACTCTCGGTCCCCACCCTATAGTCAACTGGAGACCTGCACTTTTGAAAGTTTTTGTACAGTCTAAAGTGGGCCAGGAGCACATCTAAGATTTCTTTGGGGTGGGGGCTAGACAAACCTAAGGGGTCTTGGAAATAGAAAACCATGACACTTTTTTATTTGTAAAAGCACTGATTTTAATATGCTCTGCCCCAACAATAACAGATTTTTCTTTAACATTGTCCTTTCATCAGCCCAGGAGAAACAGTACACAAGCATAACACTATACTATTTCTACTTCTGTATAGGATGATCTATGCACCCCAGGAATGCCTATTTCAAGGTTTCAAATTATGTATTTTATCAAGGTTTATTTTTGTACCATACATGATCCAAAGCTTTGTTTTTAGGCTGAAAGGACATGCTGAGTGGGATAAGGGTGGAACTGTATGGATGGTGATGGTTGGCATGGTCCATTTAGAAGAGTTGGGGACCCCCTACACTTGCCAGTAATGGCAGCTATGGATCTGTGGATGGTCACTTCAGAGTCTGGTCTGCAGTGGTGTCCAGGAAAGAACAGAGTTAAGAGATTTGGAGGGGAGAGGGAAGCTATGGTGTGGCTGGGATAAAACCCACCACCTGCAGGGCCAATCCTGCATACCTCTTTGTATTTTGTCACTGAAATGTTGGATACAAACACTCAAAATGCAGAGAAATGAGCGGCACTGGTCTTAATAATAATGGACAAATTGTTAGACATAGACATTCAGAAAACTGGAACCTAGTGACTTAACAGCACTCTACCCTTGATCACACCCTGGACACTAGCTGAAAGTCTTAACAGTGGAGTGATAATTACTCACATTGAGTCTTTTGTGGGATCCATCTCTTGAACTGCCAGATAACTGCAGCTCTTAATCACACCTGGCCACCTGGAACATTGAGGCCCTGTCCACACTACACCTCTGTAACGTTACACAGTGCCCAAACCGTTACCGCAATGGTTTGCGTTTACACCTGTAACATTACAGAACGGGTTATGGTGGTAGTGTGGACGGGCGGTAATGGTCCCTACGGGGCCGTGGCGCGGCCGTGAGCCGTATTGTGGGACTAGGCGCGCGGTAACAGTCACCTGGTTCCCAAGGTGTGGATTGGCAGTACCAGTCTCTGCTGCAGTGTGGACACACTGTACCGCTCCCCGGCTGTAACGGTTTCTGTCCGTTACGGGGTCTGAGCGGTGTAGTGTGGACGGAGCCTGAGAGAGTAGCATGAAGACAAGATGAATGCTAAAGTAGAGACTTTTTTTAACTTCATTAACAGCCATGAAAATCTGCACTAGTCAAGATGGGCAAGCAGAGCGTTAGCTGCACTAACCCTGGTCAATTTGCACTAGTGTTTGGGCTAATAAAACAATGTTAAGATCAACCCCTGCTCCTGATCCTTTCTCAAAGGCTGATTTAAATACACTTTTGGAACTTGACATTTCTTTTCTTAATCCAGGTGGTGTCTGCTGGACTTTGTGTTCAAAGGCCTTATCTGTTTTTTTTGCACCATCAGCCCAGTGCAAGCTTTTTTCAAGTTGCTACTGCCTTTATTTGTACAAAGATTCATTTTGATTTACCACAGAGAATTGTAAAATTCTGCTTTAGCGTGCTCAGCGCCTTCTCTATGACAGCAGCAATTTGTTTCCACATACGGCAGATGTAGGCCAGAGCGATTGTAAAGGGTACAAACGAGAGGCGCCCCTTCCTAATGTGCTACAGTTGAGAGGCATGCTAATTACTACTCTGTTTGTGAAGGATGCTGTTGATCAAGCTTCCTGTAATGATTACTGTAAGCCCCTCCCCCCCCAACATGAGCATTTCCCAGACCGCTGGGCAGTTCCAACAGGTGGGTTGGGGGCTGTATCACTTATTCCTAGTGACTCTTTTTGCTTCATCTGGCTTCATCTGGTTAAGGGACGCAGAGTTCTTATCTAATGGACCTCTGACCATTTTTAACTAAATATTACGTTTCGTTACTCAGTTACCTAGACCCACCCACTATTGTCACTTGCTTTAAGTGGTTCAATGGTTTTCAGTGGATCAACACAGTAACCACCAGGCTGCCTGTTATTTATGAAAATCTTTAAGAAATTTATTGCCGCCCTCTGTGGAAGCATTTTTCAGACAACTTCTACTGCTGCCACTACAGCTTTTTGTAAGAACTTATTTGAAGTCCCTTTTATGTACACTAGTCAGGGACACTGTTCCTCATGCTATCAAGCACTATTTTTAATGCTCTACAGGGGTCGTAGTTTGCACCAGCCCACTAGCCAAATACCAACAGATTTTTTTTTTTTTATCGGGCTAGTAAGACCTTCCTTTAACTAGCTCTGAAGGCTCTTGCTGGAGAAGGTAACATTTCAATAAGTACACCAGCTGGGCAAGTGAAAAGATTGTAGGGCTAGTGGATTTTCCCAGTCACTATCCCTGCTGGTTAGTGACTACAAAACTTAATTTCATCCCCTTCTGAGCCTGAAACTGTTAATCATTTATTTAATTTAAAAGTTGTTTTGAAATCTTTTGGTGAAAGATTGCTATCAGTGTTGCAACTAATGCCTTGCTGTATTTGTATACATCAATGTACTTATTTGATCTTTGTGCTCTGGTCATCTGTGAAAGTGGACAGATTTCTGCTCATGGGCTACCCAAGCTCTTTTAAAATAAAAATTAAAATGAAATGAAAATAGAGCTCCAATAGTGGAAAGAGAGGGTGTGGGTGTGTGTGTGTGTGTGTGTGTGTGTGTGTGTGTGGGCCTGCGTGCAAGAGTGGCCCAGGTGTCATGTTTAAAGTTAGAAACACAGTCTAACAGGAGCTTTATTTTACAGACTGTATGCAGAAGATCAAAGTAAAAAATACTATTTTATAGTTTTTGGTTCAACTACTGTATTTTCCTTACTTTCTGTTTCCAGTACTCTATCCTCCTGCCGGGTGTCTCTCCCCCACCCACCCTGTCAACGACCTGCTCATGGACTCAGTACCAGCTATCCACCACTTGCACAAGACCCTATTTAGAGGGTCACCAGCCATGTCAGTCATCATGTAGCAGCCCAGAATTTTCCTCCATTTTCTCTCCTTGAGCTGGAGCATAGGGATGTAAGCATCACTAAAAATACCACCAACAGCTTAATCTGGTTCAAAGTCAGTTAGCATTCATCTGTATCCCCCTCCCCCGGGTCGTGCCTGAAAATAGGCAGGATCTGTCTAGTGCACTTACCCGGTCAACAAAAACTAAAATAAAAAAATCAGCGCATCACACTCCAGCTGTAGCCTAAGGACATGCACTCCTGCTGTGCTGCCACCTGGCCTCCACTTGGTGGCAGTCCTGCAGCAGCAACCCCTACCCCGCCCCCACCCCCAGCAGGAGTGCTGCCGACAGGCACTCTATCATCCTTCACCCTGCCAGCCCACCGAGTGAACCAATTTGTTCCCACACCTGGGTCACCAGCGTTGGGGGGCGGTTGCCGGCATGTGACAGCCTGGCATTTTCCTTGGTTTTCGCCCCTTGAGCAGAGGTGAAGGAACGTGACTGCCAGCACGTCACGCTCCAGCTGTACCCCAAGCACGTGTGCTCCTGCTGCACTGCCGCCCGGCCTCCGCCAGATGGCAGTCCCTGCAACAGGAACTGCTGTCCCATCCGCCCCCAGGAAGGAGAGCTGCTGTCAGGCATTCTGTCATCCCTCACCAAGCCAGCCCACCAAGTGAACCCATTGGTTCCCAAACACAGGAAGGGGAGGGCATAAGCACACCCACTCCTCCACTGGGCAGCCCTTTTCCTTACCTTCTTATTTATTTTCCTTCTAATAGTCAATAGTTTCATGCAGGTGATCTTTATCCCCCCCCCCAAAACAAATAATCCCAGCATGGCAGGCAGTGGACACTAATACCAAACGTGTATGTGTATACATGTGCAAGTGTGCATGTGTGACAGAAGCTGTGCCAACTATTCACTAGTTAAAAAGTTGTGTTTTTTTTTTTTTTAACCCAACGGAATAACCATAAGATGTGGCATCTCGTTTTCATGGAGGTCCCAGAAACAACAGACAGCATACAGGTAGACCAATACAGCTAAGACACATCACCAAAACACAGTACATAATAAATACAAGAGGGGAAACATTCTCATTCAAATCATGGCAAAGATGCATCAGGAGTTGCGCCCAAAAAAACAAACAACACACAAATGCTGACATGGTTCATTTAGGTGAAAGTAAAGAGGAGAATTAACATTTCCTTGGGATGAAATAGTAACCAACAGCTATCTGCTATTACAAAAAGTAACAGTTAGGAAACTATCAGTAACAATTCTGTAATTCCGGTGGGGAGTTCTGATGACATCATGAACCACACAAGCGAAACCTGATGTCACCAGAATCTCAAGACGGACCGACAAGCTTAGTAACTGATGCTTTCCAAGCCATTATTATTCTCTGAACATTCCAACCCACAATATGAATGACCTGATGTTAGAATTATTGAGATAAACTGGTTAACATTTATTATGCACTGAAATCGGTGTGTGTCATTCCCAATTATACACGGGTATGACATCACGCCTGTGTATAATGGAGCAACACAAAGCCACAGCACATCAACTAACGAAAAACTACTTTTTCTCCTCAAAACAGAGAAAACGGCCTCTTTTAAAACCAGCAATTATAACAAAAAAATGAGGAATATTGTAACTCACTGTCCGCCTACAGGAGCTAACAAAAAGATATGGTACTATGTGTAGCCTGTGTTTAGGATTGTCCTGTACACAAACGACTCAAGTTATGATAAAATTGACAAACAGAAACATATTATGTACAATAA
Source organism: Neoceratodus forsteri (assembly GCA_016271365.2). Taxonomy (NCBI): domain Eukaryota; kingdom Metazoa; phylum Chordata; order Ceratodontiformes; family Ceratodontidae; genus Neoceratodus; species Neoceratodus forsteri. The sequence goes on along the minus strand of CM028132.1, from coordinate 38,361,152 downwards.
TCGTAAAACACAGTAAAATACAAGCCTCAATTAGGTACAGCCATATCCAAACACACACAATTTTTCAAGAGATGCTTTGAAACTGTGGTAGGTGGGCGCATTTCAGAACCTGGGGAAAATGAACTTGTTTATGTGTTTATTCCTACTTCGCCTCTGTGTATGATGCCTGGTTACATCACGTGAGCTTTACCTCTCCTGCTGTCATTCTCACTGTGGAGGCCATTTTGAATCCGACTTAGATGCACTTAGGACTCGTACCTCCTTTGGTGAATGTGCCCTCTCTTACGCACTTCCAACTATCTGGAACCAGTTCCAATCTGTGCTGAAACTCCCTAGCGCTGTCACTGTCAATCTCTTTAAAACCTTGGTTCTGACTAAACTAAAAAATACTTGTAGCTGCTCCTAGCCCCTATCTGACCCCCACTCTTGATTCAATAACTCATTTCTCACCTAACTCCTTCTACTTCCTTATTTTATTTACCTCTCCCCTACCCTCCCCCCCACTCTTTCTTACCGTCATCTTTACTTTCGACAACTAACCATACCTATCCTCCTTCCTCCCACAACATCGTCCCCTCCTCTCCCTCACCTCCCCCTTGCACCGATTCTTTACCCTCTCATCACCTTATGCTTCCTAATGCTGTTGTTCTAACTAGTTTGTCTGTACATTTTAACCTTGAATGATGTCTACATGTTATGTTTATAAATCGGTACCTTTTACGTTTTAGAGCACTATGTGCTTTGTGTACCTTATACTTTTGTACCAAGAGCTTATGTATGTAATTTCCCCAGGACCTCCTTGTGAATGAGCTTGCTCAGTGGAGTTTTCCTGCTATAAACTTGAACTTGAATCAGGTTATGCGACAGATGGTTTGGACTTCATACGGTGCTTTTGGAAGTAACAAGCTGCCTTAAACAACTCGGGTATGTAACAAAAACTGGTTAAACACTGTCTCCCCCCCCCACACACGCACACACGTAATGTATTTAAAGCCGTATTTACATGGCAGCAGTGCTACGGCATCTGTGCCACTCCTTTCCCACTGTGCTGGCTGCATCCAGATCAGTTCACTGTTTACACAGTCCCCCCCCCTTGCAGCACTGCATGTCATTCTGAGGAGGAGCTGTAACTTCACTAAAGAATTCAGGAAAAAATGCATTTGGAGTGCAGCAAGTGCAACAAAGTGTCCACACCGCCCTTTAACACGCTCATTCCAATACCGATACCCACAACAGAGACGGTTTAAAAAAAACTTTCCGACGGGTACTAGTGTTTGCACTGCCGACTTGGCAGAGCATCAACCCATACGCATGGGTTTGATGGCACCACGTACTGATAACTACGCTAAAGGATAACAAGCTAGTTTGCAAACTACACAAGGCAATAATATGACTGTCGAGTGAATAAAGTACTAAGCCGAAGGCCAACTATGTTATCCTCACAAGACAATTACATTATTGCCAATGTTAGCAACCCAACTAGCACGTTATCACTATTATGCTTCATGTGTTTAAAAGATAGCGGCACGGTTTTCTGTTGCTAGGCAAGTTTGTGGTAACTTCACTCCTCCTGCTCCCTGCACTGTACTTGTTTTCAGGTGTGTGCGTATACACAGACCAATCAGAACGTGAAGTGATGATCTCACTACTGTCATTTCACTGATAATAAACTGAATGTTTTGAGCCCTCAGCAGTCATTTTATCAAAAATAAAATCACAGTTGTGAGTTTGCTGTGGAATAAACTGTAACTCTGCCTTGTGACTGGAGAAGAGAGTTCACATGTTGTATGATTCTTAATAATCGAAAAATGTCAGAACAATGGTATTATTAGTTTTGGATGTCACGTATTCCGAATAGGAGGGAAGTGACCACCCATCCGTTGCATTAACTTTAAAAAGTATGCAAACAGGGTCAACCATTCTAAACTCTTAGGCCCTGTACACACTTATGAGGTGGGTTTTAAAACAGTTTAATTCTTACCATGTTAGTGCGGCCACAGTGCTGCCTTAAGCCGGTTTCTGAAGTGTTTTCAAACCCGCATCGTGAACACATTCTGGAACCTAAGAGAGTGATGCCTGTAACCGTGCCGTGCACAGTGGAGGACCAGCAAAGATCGGGCTGAGCACTGCAGCTGGTACCGTTTTTAAAACCAGGATATAGACTAGGCAGTCACCAGGGTTTAAACTTGGTTAGTAAAAATGGTTTAAGTTTGGCTGCAGTGTGTCTGCAAACTGTGTTATCCACATCTTAAACTGCGTTAAGCTCTCTAACACGGTTTAAGATTGCCAGTGTGTACAGGGCCTTACACTCCAGAAAGGAGTCCAGGTGGGTCAAGGAATGCATAAGCTAAATCATACCCAATCTAGGAGTGTTCCCTTTAACAAGTGACCCTCACCGGGTAATAATGAAGGATTATGGCCAGATCGCGTTGCTACACAGCTTTCAGAGACTACTCGGTAATGTGTCTCTTGGAGCTGCGCGAGCGAGTGAAACAGCAGGCGCTTTATACATACACGCCATAAATAAACAAAGCAGTCATGACACGAAACGCAGTCACATTTTTTTTTTTTTTTTATCTCTGGCGAATGAAGGTAGCACAAATACAGAAAACATTACTGAATACAGAAAACAACCACAGACTACATCAGCAAAAATAGCAGTATAAATACAGAATCTTACTACAGCTTAATGGTTACACCGCATTTATCAATATAAGTATTAGTCAAGCTTTGGGGAGGCAGTATAGTGCAGTGGTTTAAGGCTCTGAGCTGCAAATCTGGTGACATCCAACAGACCAGACCTTGGTTTGAATCCCACAGCTTCCACTTGCGTACTGTGTGACCCTGAGCAAGTCACTTAACTTCCCTGTGCTCCCAGGTCGCTCCTGTAAAAAAGCTTTCAGCTTAGCCAGGAGGCCCAGTCAGGGTGCTCCAAAGGAAGGACGGTGGGGCAACGAGAGGTCACAGGTGTAAGCTGGAAGGGGGCAGTCTCAGAGGGGAGAGGAGGAGATGTTATTTCACTGAAAGGGTGGTGGAGCCATGGAATGCACTGCCCAGGGAGCTGGTAGAGGTGAAGACTGGACAGGTTTAAATGGGGGATGGTACAGGGGGAGAGTAAATCTGACCAGGCCTAGTACAGGTGGAACATCTGGGACTAGGGGGGGACACCAAAATCGACCTTCAGTGCAGGTGCTGAAACTCGAGAGACCTTAGGTCTATTCTGCTGGCATTTTAGTATGTTAGTGTGCTAATCCTGGTTAAACAACTGAAAAAAAAAAAAATTATACAATATTTGTTTGTTCTTTCTTCTGTGGGGGGGGCGTTCCACCCCCCCGGGTCCTATGAGTTAATTTATTGTTGCTATGTACTCCCCGAATATCTTCTTTCTTATTTCTTCTGTTGTTTAGTGAACTGTTTATTCTGTGGGGTGCCACAAACCCCCCGGGTCCAATGAGTTAATGTATTGTTGCTATTGCTATGTAGGGAGGCAGTATAGCGCAGTGGTTTAAGGCTCTGAGCTTCAAATCCGGAGACCTGGGTTTGAATCCCACAGCCCCCTCTTGCATACTGTGTGACCCTGAGCAAGTCACTTAACTTCCCCTGCTCCCAGGTTGCACCTGTAAACAAGCTTTCAACTTAGTGTGTCTCACCTGGTTAAACAATTGGAATTCTGATTCTGTACTCCCCGAATATCTTCTTTCTTTTGATGTTTAGTGAACTGTTTATATCTTCTGTGGGGGCACTCCACCCCCACATCCCACGGGTCCAATGTAGTACTTTGCACACACTGTACTGTACTGTTTTATTAATATAACTATCATATTCTATTCTAGTAACTATTCCATATAACTCAGGGGCAGGTCTGTGACTCGGACATAGACGGGAAGAGGCGTCGCTTTAGACGCAAGCCTCTTACCATAATCCTTTCTTGTTTACTTGCGCAACTGGCCGTAATCATTCAGTATCGCCAAATAAAGGAAAAGAAATCTGGTGTAGAAGGCGGGATATCAAATACTTCAATTTGGGTATTCTACCTTTGGGCTCAGTATTCCACATATACGAAAACCAGCTGTGCTACAGATTAAAATGCACAGTGGCAGCGTGGTGGAGCAGTATCCCAGCGGGAATACAAGCTGAACTCAAATGGTATTCCATCCGGAAAACTGGTACACAAAACAGGGCATAAAATATTATTAAATTCAAACCCTGCTCACTTAACGTGTCCCCACAACAACAATAAATAAATACCCACGTTACATTGTGCTGTGCAAACCTTTTTTTTTTTTAATTCATTACAGGATCTGGAATATAGCCCACTGAGAAAAAGCCTCATTTACAGTGGAGTCCTGGGGCAAGAGGCAGCAGATTGCAGATATTACAGTAAGTACACACAGTAATTATTACACATGCAATAGGAAAAAGGCCATCAACAAAACTTACATAAAGCAGACATATCACTTCCATAGCCTTGAGGTGCAGAACAAGTCTTCCAAATCAGGTACACCCCCAAAATACTCCCATTTTACAAGAGAAAGCCTTGCACTCCAAAGCCACTGTAACTTGCGGAATCCTAATTAATCTCAAGGCCCAGAACACATTTGTACAGCTGCTAGAGCAGCTTCTGAACACTCCTTCATTTGCATGTAACTGCAGATGTGGCTCAACGTAAGAAAAACTGACACATAAAATGAGCAAACAAAACCCCTAAAATACAACCTTTAGCCCGGGTAGAAAATCTCTTAAATATAAGTATGCATGCCATTTCTTCCGGTGTTTTCTTCTTCCTGTCCTCTTTTTAACTTTACTTCGCTCCCCCCAGACCTACTAAGACAAGACCCTAGTAAGAGAAGAGCCTCTGTCCCCGGTCAATCTGGCACTGACCAGTTTGGACAGCCCGCAGCTCAGCTCCTTGTCTAGAGGTGCAGGAAGGAAAAAAAAAAAAAAAACCTTTGTTTACATGACTAAATTATGGAGGCTGGGGGTTGGAAAGCTTAAAGGGGACAGCAAATGTGTGCTAACTGGCCATAGTTAACGTACCTGAATAAAACACGGATGTGCACAACAGTGTATTCTGTTTTCTTTTAATGGACAACACGCTTCACAGTTCTCTCCATGAAACCTGTGGTTTGGCGTTCTTACTATGTCAGGGTTTGTGCACAGAATGTGAATTATGAACTGCTGACCTATCAGAACCTTGTTCAGAGTGCTCTGTGTACAAACCATGACACAGTTAAAACTTCAGATTGCAGTTCCACGAAGAGAACTGCAACACAATGCTGCCCATAAAAACAAAACAATGTAAAATATAGTTTTTTTTCATATCACTTTATATTCAGACACAGTTGGATATAAATAATTTAGAGGGATTACTATCATTTCTGAAAACAAGAACTTTATAAACAGCTGCCGCCTGCCAGTTAGAAAAGATTTCTTGTCCTTTTTAACGGCAGTGCAAACTGGGAGGGTTATAGAAACAAGTCTTTTCTTTGCGGGTGGGCCGATACAGTATGTATTTATTTATTTAAGCACATAGGAATTACAACCCTTTGAGTCACAGACTCATTTTCAAAGGCTCCACATCACAAGAACAGGCGGCAGTATAGTGCAGTGGTCTAAGGCTCTGAACTGCAAATCTGGTGACATCCAGCAGACCAGACCTGGGTTTGAATCCCACAGCTTCCACTTGCATACTGTGTGACCCTGAGCAAGTCACTTAACCTCCTTGTGCTCCCAGGTCGCTCCTGTAAAAAAGCTTTCAGCTTAGTGTGCTATACCTGGTTAAACAACTAAATAAAAAAAAAAAAAACATTTTGATACATTAACAGAGGAACAACAGAAGCAGAGTACATTGGCGTATCATACACGTGAGGTACATTAAGTTTGAGTCGATTTGGAAGAAGCAGCCTACGTGGCTCCATACAGACAGTCTTGGTACATACATTCAAAACAGGGTATGTTGCCTATACAAGTGTTAGCTAGGTTCTATTTACATTATTGATACAATGATATATACAGATGCTACCTCAGAGAGGTATTGTCGGATTTTTATAACAGGACTTGAGATCTTTTAGCTAAGCTAGAGGGACCTTCGACCGGCACCTCAGCGGCGCACGACAGAGTGCAGCCTCAGAATAGGCACTGTCAGTGCCAGGTGGGCCCTAATACTATGTAAGGAGGTGGAGGAAGTCAGTAGGCAGAATCTTGCATCTAATTGGGAGGGGGTTGGCCTGGGAGTGGTTTAGTTTCCATGGTGCACTACTTTATGACTTGTTGGCTACCAGCTGGGTATCTTTTACTGCTCCCAGCTCCAAGTCATCAATTAACCTGATGCCTTGAGGCATAGCCGGTAACACAAGGGGTATGGGGCCCTTCCTGGAAAACAATAACTCCTCCTCCTCCTGGACAGCAAAAGGCATGGTTACATGGCCTGCTCTGCACTGCTACGAGTGGTGCAGATGAGTTGCACAGGTGCAGATCAAGCTGTGTAAACAGCCTACGGAATGTAGTAAGTTGCTCTGCTACAGTGCAGGATGATCCCTAGTTTTGTGAGTTTACGTACCGGGTGCTTTTAGCTAGCATGTAAACATGCTACACCATGTGCACCGGAGCAGCCCCACGGCAGCAGGCGGATTCTGGGTTAATAACGGCGAGCCAGCAGAATACCTGTTATCATGTCTAGTGGGTCTCTCTGACACCGGGACTCGCAGAGCTAGAGAGGCTTTCCTTCGTGCTGACAGTGCTGGTGCAATAGTTGGGCTGGGATATCCAATTCGACAGAACTCAGTAACTCCAGCATGCTGGAACCCCAAAATGTGCTATAAATGTGCCCCCCCAAATACCTGGCTGGTCCAGGTGAGTACAGCACACTCAGTGGGCAATTTGGAGTGGGGGTCTTCCTGGGCATTACAGGGTGGGATGGTGGCCTAATGCTTAAGGCAGTAACGCTAATAGGTGGCCAACAGGGCCCACACTACCACCTCCATCCAGTTAAAGTTGCACTCCTTCTCAATGCAGGTTCAGTTCCTGGGACTACCCACTGCCAAAACATATCATGGAAACAGTAACTGCTTTAAAATCCCCTTTATTCTCAGTGTGTGTAAGACCTCTCACAGAGGACTGGTGTATTACTGTGGGCAGTACACAGTCCCTCCGTGAAGGAATCTTACACCTGAAAAATGTTTTACTGCATATATTGTTTCAGTGATATGTTTTGGCGGTGGGTGGTGGTGGTGCTTGAACCTTTTCTTTGCCTACTAGCCTGTTCTTAGGCACACCCTAGCAGTGGGGTATCCTTGTATGCCAGTCTCAGTTCCTGGGAGCCAGATACGAGGTCCAGCTCTGCTTGTTCATGGTGGGCATGCCTTACTCTGGCAATCTGACACAGCAGGATCTAGTCCGGTATGTCGAGGAGGGGGACACGTATCCATTTCTGTTACTTTAAAAGAATAATACATTTTTCAATGGGGATAAAGAGCTCCCGTCTCCTTCATCCCTTTACAGCATCCACAAAAGAATAATGCTGATTACTTCTTCAAGCATCCTATATTTGGTGTCGGGATCTCCGGTTCTGTACCTGCCTACTGGCCCCGATGGAAATATAGTCCAGAATGTCAGAAGAACTGTCTGCCACCCTGCAACGCTGCATAACTCTCTCATCTAAATGGCAGTCGTTAGAGGTGTGGAAGGAATAGCTTGCAAGTGGCGTAGATGGAAGCGCCATCAGCCAAGTACATGTAAACATACCTGGAGATGAGAACACAGCTGCTCAAACAGTGTGACCTAGTGCTGAAGCAGTATGATGCCAGCCTCAATGCACTCCAGAGCACGAACACAAAAGGAAGCCAGCAGAATAAGGCCATATGGTCCATCCACTCTGCATGTACTGCAGGGTCCTCAGTTTACAATACTGACCCCATCCCCCCAGTCCTCACATCCTTTCCCCTATCATGACCCTTGCTTTCCCCTTATCTCTATCCCATGCTCTCTTGAAGCTGCCCACCATCTTCATCGGGACCACCACTTCCGGCAGCACATTCCAACTGGTCACCACCCTTATCATGAAGAAGTGCTTCCTAACCTCTCTCCTAAACCTCTCTCACGCCAGCGAAAGGCTGTGTCCCTTCATGTTTCAGTTGGCACTTAAAGAGACCCTCCCTATTAACCCTATTCATCCCTTTCAAGTACCAGAAGGTCTTCATCTTGTCCTCTCTCTCCCTCCACTCCTGCAGGGAATACATATTCAGGGCCCCAACCTCTCTTCATAGGTTTTACCCTGCTGACCCACAATCATCTCTGCTCCCCTCCTCTGGACCATCTCCAGCAGGCTGATGTCCTTTTTAAGGTGTGGGTACCAGTACCTTACTCCATACTCCAGACATGGCCTCACCAGTGACCTGTACAAGGGCAGTATATCCTCCTCTTGCCTACTACTGATTCCTTTGGCTATACATCCCACCATCTTGTTAGCCCCTGCTGCTTTTCTGCACTGTGTGGAGTGCTTCAAGTCGCTAGCGATAGTCATTCCCAGATCCTCCTCGTCCTCTGTTGCCATTATCTGGATCCCTCCAAGTAGTAATCCATTCTTAGATTTATTTGCTCCAATATGTATAACTTTTCATTTCTTGGCACTGAAGCCACAAGCCAAGCTGCCAAATCCCAGACCACCTCTCAAGCTTCCTCAGATCATCCTGCAGGTCCTGTATCCTTTCAGCTGCATCCACCCTCCCAGAGAGTTTGGTGCCGTCTGCGAATAGGCACAGTTTGCTCTTAAAGCCATCCCCAATGTCCTTGATGAAGACACTGGACAACACTGGCCCCAGCAGTGAGCCCTGTAAGACCCCAATGGTAACTTCCCTGGTGCTGGATAACTCTCCCCTCACCACCACCTTCTGGGTCCTGTCCCTCAGCCAGTTTTCTACCCACCTGGTCCATCTTCTCCCCAACCCCGAGATCTGCTAACTTCCTGATCAACCTCTTGTGGGGTACTGAGTCAAAGGCCTTGCTGACATCCAGATAAGGGATGTCCACCCCTTGGCCCTTGTCTACTGCCTTAGTGACCCAGTCGAAGAAGTTAATCAGATTAGTTTTACACAATCTCCCGCCCATAAACCCATGCTGCCTTGCGTCCTGAAGACTGTGCTCCTCTAGATATCCTATTAACCTTTCCTTAAGTATGGTCTCCATAAGCTTGTCCATAATTGAGATCAGATTGACCAGTCTGTAATTCCCTGGGTCATCTTTAGGACAGCTCTTATTTGGTGGGGAGGGGGCCACCACATGTGCCGTTCTACAATCCTGCAGTACCACACCCCTACTCCAATGAACTATTGAACAAGCCTGCCAGTGACCTCACAAGCTCCCCCACAGCTCCTTCAGTATCCTTGGTGGGTGTACTGTGGCCAGTGCTGATGATCTGTCCACCTTCAATGCAGCAGCCCTCCTCACTCTCTCCTCCTCTACCACAACATCTGTGCTCCCTTCCCCCTTTCCTCTTCCCCGTAGGCACTGGTCTTTTCCTGCTGAAGATGGAACAAAAGTATTCATTCAATACCTCAACCTTTCAACTGTTCTCCTCTACCCACACTTTTCCCCTTCTGAAGCCTGACAATCCCATCTTTCTTGTCCCTTTTCTCACTTATATAGCAAAAGAAGGCCTTCTCTTCCTTTTAATACCCTTGTATCTGCAGTTTTTGCACCTCAGTCCGCTAGACTACCTTGCTTATCACAGTGGCGAACTTTAGGTAATCTTTCCTATCCACCTCTCTCATGGCCTTTCTGAATCTCCTATAGGATGACCTCTTGTCCCTTACTGCCTGGGCAACCTCAGAACTGAACCAGCCGGGTGCTTTGGCCTTTGAGTTCTTCCCCTTGAGCCTAACACACACTCCTTTGTGGCAACCATTATTCCATCCTTAATGATGGACCATTTTTTAGTCCACCCCCATATCTGCTCCGACACCCACCAGGTGCCTCTTTAGCACCTCACCCATCTTCCTGAAATCCGCCCTCCTAAAATCCAGGATTTTGATCTTAGTGGGGATGTTTTCCCTGCCCATATCCAACTGGAACCACACTGTGCAATGGTCACTACCACCCAGGGGCTCCCTGACCATTATTTCTTGTACATGCTCCCCATTCGTGAGCACTAGATCAACTTCCCCCTCCCTGGTGGGTTCTTTGAACATTCAGAGTAAATCGAAAGGTAACAGCACCCCCCATAAGTTCCTGCCTGACTTCCATGAGAAAAAGTCCCCTGGAACTGGGAGCTTAGCTCCTCATGCTGGGCCAGAAGGGACGGTCGAGAAAGGCAAAGCCACACCACCCACCAAATGCAGACACCAGTTCCTACCAGCCTGTAGACCACCTCATTTTCGTATTAAGATGCTCTTTTTTTTTTTTTAAACTTTATGTTTATTGTTTTAAAAAAACAAACATACAGTTTGAGAATTCCTATCACCAATGTTGCAGTACAGAAATTATAGCCATTGAGGGCGCCACTCCTCTTAATATACACAAAATATCAGTATCAGTGATATAAGATGCATCTTTGGGAGGTATTCAACTAATTAAAGTAAAAATCAAGAATTATCTGTGTAATGAGCCCATGAGCAACATGGTACCAGTTTCATAGTGTTAAGTTCAATGTCCACGTAGCTACCCCCACTAAGGAGGCGATGAAAAAGGAAAGCACCATTCTATACCATAGTTATATACACTATGTGTGAATCAGAATGAATGACAGAGAAATTATACTGCTGAAAATTTGATTATCAAAGTCTAGCTGAACTATTTAACAAACTGGAACAAAACATTATTGCAGTTACAGTATTATAATTACATTAATTTTCCTGAGATGGATATTAAACATTTGAGAAAACCTCTCATAAGGATATCTAATATAGACAAGGCCACACTACAGTATTTAACTTCTACAGAGCCATCAAGTAACTATTTAATAATACGATTTGGGAACTTACAAACCATTATAGCTAAAGGATTCAATCAATATCAGTAGAACAGCTTGTCCACAATCCTGCACTATGATGGGCATAAGCCAGGGACAAATAAAACTGAAAGTGACTGGATTTAAAAGTCAATACATAGTCTTACCTGGCGAAATTGCCCACCCTATATAATACTACCACTCTGGTCAAAACATATTCAGGGATTCTCTTCATCCGAAGATTGTTCTTCGGAAGCGGTTGAACGAACTCTAGAAGCCGTGTACTTCTGGCTACACTTCAGAGCATCGATCGGGTCAGAGAAAATAAATATCTTCCCCCTGTATTTGATTCAGAATCGGGCTGGGAAGACCATGCCATGGGGGATGGATGCCTCACGTAGCATAGCCCGAATCCCATCAGATTTCTTCCTTTTCTGCCAGGTGGCATAACTTACATCCGGGTAAAGAGCGATGCATTGTCCATCCTGCAGGAGGGTTCCCTTTCGTCGAGCCAGTGCCAATAATGTGTTGCGGGTGTCTGCTCCATCTGTTACCACTACGATAGTTCGCGGCACCTCGGGGTTTTCAGGTCAACCACGATGCGTCACTCTGTAGGCCCTCTGAAACTGTAGAGCCTTCTCCAACGCTTCTTCTCCCAACTGGTGCTCAAACCATTCCCGCAAAAACAGGAGCAGGTGATCCCCCTCAGAGCCTTCAGGCATTCCCAGAATCCTGAGATTAGAACAAACTTGATTTTCAAGTGTTTCTAAGCGATTTTTCATGTGAGCACTTTCTTTTATAATATTGGAGGTAGCCCCCATTGCTTCATCGGCCCGCTTCGATGTCTCTACTGACATTGTCTGCACGTGTTCCATAGTGGTCTCCAATGTTGCCACTCTTGTAGTGAGCCATCAAATTTGTCGGAAAGTATAGTGACAGATTTGATGAGATGAGTGAGCTTCAGCCCTATAGTTTGTAGAGTCTCATCTCCTCCAGCTGTTCCTCGTTTCGGGCCTGAGCCGACCTCGTGGCGGGAGTCGTGGGGGTCTGTTTGGATTTTGCTCCTGACCCCGACTGCTGATCTCTACGAGGGTTTCCCATCTTATTGCTCAGAGGTTCCACTGCAATTAACTTTGCTTTTTACCCTAAGTAACTTCAAATTTCAGCCTTATTTGTGACAAAATCTGACTTTCAATTGCAGAGCTCTATCTTCAGGCAGCCATTTTACTCAGGCTCCACAGCGCCCCCCCCACCCAAGATGCCCTTTTCTGATGCCTCCCTAACTCCAGGCCTTTGGCAGACAGTCAGATGGCTTGTCCAACTAACTCAGATGGAGGCACGACAGCTAAAAGCTATCCTAGCTGCGCCGACAGGTGCCTGCTATAAGCTGCCAGGTGTGCCTGATGTGCCGAAATGCATATCAGACAGTGTGTCCCGAGGTGAAAACCTTCCTCTCCAGTTCATCAGTCTGTGCAGAGTCAGCATCAGGGGGTCAGTCACGCACTGGGTGACAAGGCCTGTTCGAGGTCTGCAGGACCAAAATCCCCGAAATCGGGTGAGGTACTGTGCCAGCAGAGCCTGTAGGTACACAATACATCAGTAGACATCCCTAGGGACTGGAGGTTGAGCGAAGGGACATCACCAAACTGTCTTAGAACATTTCTTGAAAGCCCTTGCCCAGGAAGGAAAGATACTGTGGACATTGCTGAAGGTTCCTAGGAGTCCCAGCTGTGTGGACTGGGTACTGCGGGTGGCAATAGTACCAATGTCAAGAACCCGCGATATATCAGCCAGGAATCTCTGACACAGAGAGTACTCGGAGGCAGAGGACAGGTGCTGGGATGATTCCATGCCCTCTAAGAAGGACATAGATGGAGAGGAGACACTGGACTTGGAAGTGGGTGGCAGCTGATGGCCATGCAGAAACTGGCTATGGTTGGCACTGGTATGACACTGGGACAGAATATCAGTTATGCTTCCATACGGACTCTGGGTCATGGACATGAGGGGATCCATAATGCCTGAGAGTTCAGGCAGAGGTGCCATAGCCCCAAGCAGAGGGTGGGTAGAGCTAGAAGCTCTAGGGATGCCTGGACTGCAGGATCATTAAGCAGACCTTGCCCTAGGGGATGGCATGACAAACCCACCCAAGGAGGATCAACCTATATAAGAAGAATGACCTTGATGGTGCCTGTAGGGGAAAATCCTCAGGTGAGGAGAGTGGAGCTGTTCAGTCTCCTCAGGGCAGCTCAGGTCCTCACCAGAGATGGGGTCAGACATAGGGCCTCTTCCCCCCCCCCACCCAAAATTCATCCTTGCTCCAGACACTGCAAGCGGAGTTGGAAGTCAGTGTGGTGCCATAAGCAGCACCACAACTGAGAACAGATCTGAAGGCAGTGTAGTCACTGGCACCTTGCCCAGTGTCAAGCCCAGAACCGATGCCAGAGCTGGTGCCGTGTCCGTCACAGGGGTCAGCACCACTGTACTCCTCTGAGCCACAAGGGCTACTCTAGTCAGTGAGCGACACCTTCACCTCCGCAAGAGGGCACTGCCCGACCCCGGTGCTGACCCCTCTCCTGGCACCACAGATTGTACTGTGAGGAGGCGTGATGTCACAGCTGGCACCACCCTGTTCACTGACACCACTAGCACTATCAGGAGCCACGGCTCACCGACACCACTAGCGCTGTTAGCAGCCAGGGCAGCACCAGGACACGACACCAAGGTGTCTTCCAATGTAGACCAAACATTTAGCTTCGACCATACCACCAGGGACGTCCGCTGCTCAGGGTGAACAGACATGGGAGGGTGGTCAGAAGGCTGCCCAGAAGGAGCCAGCTGTCCACCAGACCCACCCCCGGGGCCTCTAAATCCTCGGAGAGTCGAGGTCACGGAGATCCATGCTTCCATGGTACCAGCAGCACCAGAAAGGGGCCCAGGGAAAAGGTCTATGGTCCTGAGCATGGCAACATGGGTTCTTGGCGTACCTCCGAATGTGAGAACTGGACAACCCAGCTTCAATGTGTGGAATTTGACAGTATGAAGATCAATCGAAAAACAGGCATCACAGGAATCCATATCATGTTCAGGGCCAAGACAGGTGGAGCAAACTTGATGTCGGTCCTTCGTAACAATCTATTTCCCACAGGAACACCAATGCATAACTGGAACTTTTTTGTTCTCCTTACTCTTTTTCTTGGACTCTGACATCACAGACAAAATAACATGAAGTCAACACTGCAAAATAGAATACTTTGGCGATGTTGCAGTAGGAAAATGAAGTTCAACAACGAGTGAACTGAGGCGCTACTTCCACAGTGTGCACTTGACAACAGGAAGAACAGACCTGAGGTGTGTGAAGGGAGTCAACAATGGTTACTGGCTGATGTGCGGCACCATGCAGGTATGTGCTGCTGCACATGGGCGGTGCCAGCCGCTGATGTCAGCTACTGGGGTACTAGTGCCCTAAACCCATATGTATGAAGATCTGACACAATCAGAATCAGGGATGCCTTGTCCCTCTGCACCTTAAGGACCACATTGTGGACCAGGGAAAACGGAAGGAAGGCAGAAAGATTCTCAGCCCAGGACCAAGACAACACATCCTCAAGCAGTGTGCCATGCTAAAGGGGGATGGATACAGGACAGTCTCAGTTTCCCACATTCCCAGGAAGCAAACAGATCATCTGATGGTGTTCTCCACATTGAGTACATCTGGGATACCACTTTCCTGTGCAGCAACCACTCATGGGACACTTCACATGGCTGAGAATGTCTGCCACCTGGCTGTTTGTTCCTCTAACAAGTTTATGTACAGGAAGCAAGCCAGAGCACATTTCCAAAGTGCTTTCTGACTCAAAGCAAAGGACTGCATGCAGCCCTGTCTTTTCAGTTAGAACGTGGTGGTCACATTGTCCACACTAACCTGTACCACTCCACCTCGAGCCAGTGGCGCTCCACCAAAGCCCAGTGAATCACACAGAGTTCCAACAGGTTGATGCAGAGACGAGTCTTGCATGGCAACAAGAACCCATGAGCTCTGCAGTCTAGCAGATACGTAGCCCAGTCCACCCAAGGCGCATCAACTGGTTTGGTAACTCGGATTGTGTATTTATCTAATTCCCATTTAAATCTATTGAACTCTGGAATATCAATCAGGCTCTGGGGGAGTGAATTCCATACCCTAGGGGCAATAACTGTGAAGAAATTGGCTCTCTTTGTGGTGTTAGCCCTTGGGATTATTAGTTGTTTATTATGCGATCTTAAATTTACTAGTCTGTCGTTATTGTTTATATTGCACTGGTTTTTAAGTTCTTGGCTTTTTAGTAGCTTATACAAGAATAATATCTCTCCCCTAGTTCATCTGTCCTCTAGACTATATAGGTTCAGTTGGTCAAGCCTTTCTGTATATGTTAGCCTAGAGAGCCTAGGCATTAATTCAGTTGTTCGTCTTTGTATGCTTTCAACCAATTTGATGATTTTTTTTTTTTTTTTTTTTTTAAATACAGTGTCCAAAATGGTGATCCATAATCTAAGATGGGCCTAACATATGTTCCATAGAGTGGGATAAGGCACTGTTCTTTTCTCGTTATGAAAACTTTTTTTTAGACTCCCTAGTGACTTTTATTGCTTTCTTGGGTGATTAGCCTACAGTGGTTAGATGGTGTCAGTTTAATACTGATCAAGATTCCTCGATCTTTTTCTGTCTGCACCATAAGTGTTGTTCAATTTGTAGGAATTCATGGGATTATTCTTACCCAAACGTAGGACCGTGCACTTCCCTGCATTAAATCTCATTTTATTTGTTTTGGCCCAGGATTCTACTTTTTTCAAATCTCTCACCAAGGTCTGGTATTTATTTATACTATCCATTTCTGCCAGTAATTTTGTCTCGTCTGTGAATTTATTGTATTATGTAGTCCGAATTACGTGTCCCTAATGTACAGACTGAACAGCACCAGTCCGAGCACCGACCCCTGAGGTACCTCACTGGATACCGACCTCTCACTTGATAGTCTCACATCCACCCTTAATTGCTGTACTCTGCTGAACAATCATTCTTCTATCCATCTTACAATGACAAAGTCTATTCCTATGTTTTTTTTTTTTAACTTGGACACTAGTTCATAGTGAGGCACTGTGTCAAACGCTTTCTGGAAGTCCAAAGTGATGACTGGGATACCTTTGTCTAGGCTATAGCAGACCCTTCATAAAAGGTTATGAGGTCTGCTGTATATGACATTCCATGCTCGAATATGTGTTGTGTGGTGTCCTGTTTTCCTAATTCCAGTATATTTTTTTTCTATGCATTCCTTTAACAACCTTTCCATAACTTTGCAAGGAACAAGGCTTTTCGGCCTGTGGTTACCCACAATCTCCTTGTTTCCCTTTTTATAGATTGGGGTAATGGTTGCTCTCTTCCAGTCATCAGGTATTTGTTCATGTTTGATGGATTTATTGTTTTTTGTTTTTTCAGAAGGAAATTACAGAAAGGAGATACACACGTGCGTCATATTTCACTAAAAACACAGAATTACGCAAAATAATCAATAATAATAGTTATTTCATATGTCAAATTTAAAGATTATTAATGTTTAGAATCCATTTGGTCCCTATCGATAACATTCTTAATAGTCAAGGGAATGGGGGCTTTACTGATTAATTTTTTTTTCTGTAAATGGTCTCCAAATCTGTTCAAATCTTGATATATGGTTATAATTAAAATAATGTATGCATTCAAGTGCATGAACTTCTGATAAAGTTCTAAGCTAAACTATATATTGTGGAATATCTACATCTTTCCATTTGAGAATGATTAATTTGATGACCACTATTAAGCATATATTAAAGTGGGTTTTTTATACAGTAAGACCCTCTGCCGTCATATCTACCCAGAGAAGCATCCATAAAGGAGTTTTATTCAAAGTATATGATATAGCTTCAGATATGAAGTTCAGAATTGATTCCCACCACTCATCTAATGAGGGACATAATATGAGCATATGTTCTAGTGTACCCGTATTTTGCGGCCATCGAGGACATAAGGATGAAATAGAAGTATTAATTTTTGTGTAAATAGTGTGGGGTATAATATATTCTATGAAGAATGTTGAACATGATTTGCTGTGATTTAATCGATTTGAATCCCCATTGTTTAATATTAATGATTTTCCTCCAACTATTCCAAGAAATAGAGGTATTTAATTTTTGTTCCCATTTTGATCTCAGCTCATAAATCTGAGACCTGCTTCTAAAGATGATGAGTTGATAAATTTGAGAAATTAATTTGAAAGTCATGGGGCGAGTAATAACGGATTCCAAATCACTAATGCAGTCTTTGGTAGTCTGTCTACTGCTCTGAATAAAGTCACAAATTTGATAATAGTAAAATAGAAGAGAATTAGGAATATGGTAGGTCTGTTTCAACATGTTGAAATCACAGATCCCATTCTGCTGCAAGATTTGCCCCACTTCCATCAACCCACTAGCATACCACAGTTTGAAAATGGGTGCTTGGTTGGATGGTGGGAAATAGGGATTCAAATATATAGGTGAATATTTTGCAAAAAAAGGTTTAAAGTACCTGGGTGAAAATATTTTATACGTGACATGTAGTGTGGTTAGGTGCTCTGAATAAGTTTAAATGATCTGGCTTTTATTGGACCCATATATAGTAGGTGTCTCAAGTGTGACTGGGGAATGACTGGCTTCAATGAGATAAGTGGAATCAAGCAGGTCCTCCTTGAACCAATTTGACTGCATTGCAAGATTGGCTGCATAGTAGTAGTGTTTAAAATTAGGTCGAGCCAAAACGGCTTCTGCATTTGTTACATAAAGTTTTTCTAATTTTAGGAGGGGTCTTTTCCCTTTCCAAAGAATTTTTTCGATTATAACTTCAATACCTTTGAAATAGGCATATTTCAGGATTATGGGCATAGTTTAAAAAAAAAAATGTAGGCAATATGGCCATTTTAATCACATTCACCCAGCCTATTAGTGAAAATGGAAGGGTTTCCCAATGTGTTAATAGTTGCTTTGTTTCATCTGTCAGAGGATCCAAATTTAAAGCCTGAAGTTGAGATAATTATCTATTTTGACCCCAAGGTATGTTATCTGAGTGACATGCTGAATTTTAACATTAAGAGGAGGAATAAAGGGATTTGTGTGATTAGGGGACTCCATCACCTCTGTTTTGCCCCAATTTACTTTATGCCCGAAAATTTTCCCAAACTGAATGACAATATCCATGATTTAGGGAAAGCTATAATTCAGGTCTATAGCAGAACACAAATTATCGTCAGCTTATAAGCTTCTATGATGCTCATAGTTATCAATTATGGGCCCTTTGATATGAGTGGATATTGTCACAAACCCACTCAGCAGGTCAGCCCTCTACTCCCAAAGTGCCAACCTCCGAGCGCAGCCATGTGAACAGTTAACAGAACAAGGTAACCCTCTTGTCTGTTTTTGTGGGTTTGAGTCACCTTTTGTCCCAAGTTCTGGAGGGATTCAAACTGATAAACTCTTGTTAGCGTACCAATTGTCAGGCTCACATAATTCTGTCTTCGAGGGGCCAGATATCTTTGCCTATGGGCACCTAACCAGGTATTACAAAATGAACCCTTAGAACTCTATGCAAGACCTAGAGAACTCTTACCCATTTCCCAGTTTGGTACCACAATAAGCTCATGCACAGTGTCAACTGTAACCATCTAAGCTTCACTTATAAAAAAAGAAGTTTCAAGGCACACCAGGCAATTTCTGTTTTTAAAATATGTATCTTTACTTTAAAATAGGTAAAAATGGGAAAACAGTAAATACAGAACAAGATATTCCAACACATACAATCTTAAAAACAAAATAGGTTTAAAAGTGCAAATTCCTACAATGCATACACTCAGACTGGTCTTATCTAATGTATCCTTACTTTCTTAATCTTTCAGTGCGTTGATGTTCCTCTTTCTCAGTCAGAAATGAAATCTATGTCAGTCTCTAAGATCTGCTCAGTATACTTAAAAGCAGTCTTGAGCCGGCCTTCTCTCTGAGGTCACCTAACTCCACCTTGGTGTATTAAAATTTATGTTTTATAACACAGGATGTCCTAATAAGATATTTTAAAAAAAATAGGTGACATCAGTGAATCTCCTCTCTTCATGCGACTCCCCAAACCAGTCTGCTCTGCTTCATACAGAAATTACTGGCTTCCTCTGATGACACTCCAAACAAATGCATATGCTCCTTTCCTAATGACACCTAGTGCAAATCAAAGGATTTCCCTGAGGACGTCATACAATAGGATATATTAGTTCCTGGCTTCAAAGCAAATTGACAAAGCTAATTGCATCCCAGATATCTGTAGTTTAACCTACATCCTGTCCTTTGAACTATACCTGGGGGGGTTGATGTGTCATTTCAGCAAGACAGTAGTTTCTCCTGGCAGACAGTCCCCTACATATTTTAGTATGCAGAAAAAATATCATAGGGTAATCAGAACCAGCTGTCCAAGTGTCACAGATATATGTATTGCTACAGCCATTGGTTTGATAGATAATGTAAAGATAAGAGGCAAAAGAGGACAGCCCTGTCATGTGTCTCTTTGTAGCTGAATATTAGATGAGAGATCTGAATTGGTTCTGTCCCTGGCCACCAGGCCCAAGTACAACACCTCCACTCACTTAGTAAAATATGGTCCAAAACCATATTTTCCTACAATGAGTTTAATACAAGTCCATTCAACTCGATCAAAGGCTTTCTCTGCATCGACAAGCATCAGAGCTAAATCCGTATTCAGATTGGAATCAAGTATATTTAAAGTACGGCGGATATTAGTTCTTAAAGATCTGCCTTTGATAAACCCATTTTGATTCAGATGTATGGGTGGGAAGAGTTGTCTCGAGCCTGATGGCCAGGATTTTGGCCAAAATTTTAGCATCGGAATTTAAGAGAGATATAGGACAGTGTGAAGAAGGAAGTAACAGTTTTTTTTTTTTTTTTTTTTTTTTAGAATTTTAGAAATAATATCATCTTGGTTTCCTTAAATGAGGGAGCAAGTTGTTGATTATTAAACATAAATTTCAAGACCTGTTTGAGGTAGTTCACCAGTTTATTTGAAAACATCTTATAAAAATCAACAGGAAGCCTATCGGGGCTTGGTGCTTTACCGGTGGACAAAGTTTTAATGGCATGAGCGATTTCTTCTAAACAAATATCTTTATCCATCAATAGTTTTTGATCGTTAGTAATGGTAGGAAAGGGAATATTAGATAGAAACTCAGAGGGTGGGATGAGATCATTAGGGTGATCTGTAGAGTATAATCCTTGGAAATATTTATAAAAAACTTTATTGATTTCCTTCGGAGAAGTCTGGATTTGATCATCTGCATCCAGAATTTGTGTGATCAAGTTTTTTTGTTGAAATGACCTTAACTGCCAGGCCATAAGTTTTTCTGACTTGTCTCCCTTTATATAATGGTGGCTTCAAGTAAATAGAGCAAGTCTCTCTACCTGCTCGGTCATCATTTGGGAATATTGCTCTTGTAAAGTGGTTAGTTTAAAAAAAGTTTCTGGATGATTATCTTGCATTTGGGTATATTCTAATTCGTTAATTGATTTTTCAAGCTTCATAAATCTGGAGTTTCTGATTTTGTTCCATTTGGCTGTAAAAGAAATAATGTGGCCTCGGATATAAGCCTTAAGCGTTTCCCATATGTTCATAATGTTTGTATCCGAGGGGGCATTAATTAAAAAAAAATTAATCTCTTCGTTAATAAATTGTGTAAAAGTAGTGTCTTTAAGAAGTATCGGGTCAAAAAAAAATGATTGTTTTAGCTTGATCAGGGATCCTTAAAGTTAATAAAACTGAAGCATGATCTGATATTAAAATATTGTTATATTAATTTCTGTAACTAAAGATCGGATGCTACTTGATAGTAGAAAGAAATCTATTCGTGAGTAAGATTGATGTGGGTGCAAAAAAAAAAGAATATTGCCGCTCCCGTGGAAACGTTTTACACCATATTTCTATTAAGTTATATTCATTCATTGACTGTATTATCCTTGTCATGGCTGGGTTACATAGATCTGCATGGGAGCCTGACCTATCAAGAGTAGAATTAAGAACTTGATTGAAGTCCCTGTCGATAATATATGGAGTGGGAAAATTAGCAAGTTCCAGAAAAAATTCATAAAAAATTATCATTAGGGCCATAAAGGTTGCCTAAAGTATAATTTTGGTCATTTAGAAATATTTGACAGATGGTATATCGTCCATTGGAGTCAAGTTTAAATTTGACAATTTCCATACCAAGGGATTTAAAAAAAAAAATAACCACACCATGTGATGAGTTAGAATAAGGGGCATTCAGTCCATTTCCCCATCGACTGGCAAAGAACTGAAAATCCCGGTGGTTTAGATGGGGCTCCTGTATCAACATATAGTTGGCCCCTTTCTGATCATCAAATTGAAATCCATCTTTTCAGCCTTAAGTCTATCCGCCATTCCCTTGACGTTCCAAGATATGACTTTCAAATGAGGTGATGCCATTACACATAAAAACTAAAAATCAATTCAAAAAGATTAGTCTTAGGCTACTCATAATAATATAGGGACCCAAATACAATGGGCTGGATTTTCAAAGGCCTTAGATTGATGCAAGGTGCTTGCGTCAAACAGGCCTGATGCAAGGGCACCCTGTGCCAAGGGCTGTGCCAAGTGGGAATTTGAAAGGCAGCCTGCGTCACCCAGCAGGCTGCCTGCACCAAAATGTGATAGCACCATCCTTGCACCACGAAAGTGGCTGCGGCATGGCGCTGGGGGCTTGCGGAAGACCCAGACTGCCACAGCCCTCAGATCCGGAATTTGAAAGAACCCCCCAGGAACCAAATACCCTTAGATGGCTCATGGGGGGTCATCCTGTATGTGCCACCATGTGGCCCGCCCCATCCATCCTCGGTGGGCGATCCTGGTGGTCCGGTGGTCCCCTCCTCACCCCCATCACGGTCCCCATCACCGTCCATTACATCACCCTTCCCCCACCCATCTCAGCACTCCCACCCTCAAATGCCCCAATCCGGTGACCGGCGCAGCCCTCCACACACCACCACGGCATGCCGGGCCAGGCCATTAGTACATATATACCATACACAATCGTGCACAAACTACCATTCGGCAGCTGGCGGGAGTGGCGTGTGAAGGCTGTGCTAATCGCGGTGACTAATGAAGAGGTGGGAGCCGACTCGACAGGGGCACTATCCACCAGGTTGTTAGAGGTGTTGTGGCACTGGTGCCGTTGGCGCGGTGGTGTTGAGGCAGTGCCCGGTTGTCAGCCCTGTCCCACGGTGCGCGGACTCCAGCGCCATTTCAACATTCCGGGTGAGTCGCCATCGTCAGAGCAGCACCCCCTTGCCGCAAGCCACTGGACTTAGGCGCTGGGACCCTGTTAAATAGGAATTCGGGCGCACGGTCCCGGGTGCACCACACTCAGCGCAAGCTGCCATTGTCACAGCTTGCGCCGGGACTTTGAAATTCCAGCCTGTTTCCATGTATAGAAACATAGACTTTGACGGCAGATAAGGACCGCTTGGCCCATCTAGTCTGCCCATTTCCCTACCTACAGGATAGGCCGCAGATCCTAGTTAACCAACAGCCTATTTCTTCTACCCCCACAGATTGCCTTATGTCTGTCCCATGCATTCTTGAATTCTCCCAGTTTTAGACCCCAACCTCCTCAGGAAGGCGTTCCATGCATCCACTACCCTCTCTGTGAAATAATACTTCCTCCATTGCCCTGAACTGCCCCCCATCTTTAAATTGTGTCCCCTTGTTCTTGCATGTTTCTTTTCTGAAAGATGCTACCCTCTTGGACTTTATTGATTCCACTGAGGTACTTAAAAGTTTCTATCATGTCCCCCTCCCTTCTTTCCTCAAGGGTATACATATTAGCTCCTTTAGTCTCTCCTCATCGACTCCTCTTGCAGACCCTGCACCATTTTAATTGCCCTCCTCTGGACTGCCTCTATCCTGTCTATGTCCTTGGGAGATGGGTCTCCAGAACTGGACACAGTACTCCAGATGGGGTCTCACCAACTGTCTGCATAGAGGGATAACAACTTCCTGTTTTCTGCTGCTGATGCCTCTCCCTATGCATCCCAGTATACCCCCAGCCCTCCCTACTGCCTTCTCACATTGCTTGCTAACCTTAAGGTCATCTGACATGATTATCCACAGGTCCCTTTCCTTTTTTGTTGTTGTTACTACCTCCCCCCACTCAATTGTGTATTTTTCCCCTGGGTTCTTGTTTCCCAGGTGCATTGTTTTGCACTTCTTTGCACTGAATCCTAGCTGCCAAATTTCTGACCATTCCTCCAACCTTACCAAGTCCCTTCTCATCCTTTCCACACCTCCTTGTGTATCAACCCTGTTGCAGATCTTTGTGTCATCTGAAAAGAGGCATACTTTTCCTTCCAGTCCCTCTGCAATGTCACTTATAAAAACATTAAAAAGGACTGGACCCAATACTGAACCCTGCGGTACCCCATTAGTAACCCCTCTTTCTTCTGGTGGACTCCATTTACAATTACCTTCTGTGTCCTGTTGTCCAGCCAATGTTTTACCAGGCTACCACCTGGGACCCACTCCCAGGCTGGTTAATTTGACTATTAATCTTTTGTGTGGGACTGTGTCAAATGCCTTGCTAAAGTCTAGGTAGGCCATGTCCACAGCCCCTCCCTGATCTACTACTTTGGTCACCCAGTCAAAGAAATCTATTAGATTAGTCTGACATGACCTTAGTGCTGTGAACCCATGCTGCCTTGGGTCCTGTGCCCCACTAGCCTCTAGGTACTGACTATTCTTTCCTTGAAGTGACTCCATCACTTTCCCTACCACAGAGGTCAGACTGACAGGTCTGTAGTTTCCTACCTCTGTCTTGGTCCCACTTTGTGAAGGGAATCACTTCGCCTTCTTCCAGTCCTTGGTACCACACCATCCTCCATGATTTATTAAAAAGTAGCCAGTGGTTTCACTAGTTCCCCCCTTAATTCTTTTAGAATTCTGGGGTGAATTCCATCAGGCCCCATTGCTTTGTCCACCTTCAGTTTTAGGAGTTCTTGCAGAACCCTTTCTTCTGTGAAAGGAATGGGATCGACCACCCTATCAAGAGTGCTTCTGTTAATTGGATTAGGCATTTCCCCCTCCTCTTTTGTGAATACTGAGCAGAAATATTCGTTCAGTATCCCTGCTTTTTCAGTGTCCCCTCTGCCCACCCACCGTTCATTCTATTCAGCCTCACTATCCCTCCTTTGACTTTCTCGCTGCTGTGTACCTATAAAGGTTTTATCCCCTTCTTAACCGAGTTGGCTATCCTTTCCTCAGTTTGGGCCTTTGCTATTCTGACTTCCCTCTCTGCTTCCTTCTGCCTTAACTGGTACAGCTCTCTGTCCTGCTCCTTCTGTGTTTCCTTATACTTCCGGAATGCTATCTTTTTCTTCCTGACTTTCACAGCCACCTCTTTTGAGAACCATAGCGGCTTTTTCTTTCGTTTTGATTTGTTTATTTGCTTCACACAAAGGCTTGTTGCCTCTGTGATGGCAGTTTTGATGATTCCCCATTGTTGCTCCACACCTCCTTCTAGCTTGTTTACTAGTGCTTTTCTGAGGCACTCTCCCATTTTGCCAAAGTCAGCCCTCCTGAAGTCCAGTACCCTCACTTTTGTATGGCTTGACTCTGTAGGTGAGTTTAATATGAACCACACTTGTTTGATGGTCACTTGTTCCCAGATGGCAACCCACTTTTAGATCGAGATCCTCTCACTGCCCCGTTTGACAGTGCGAGGTCTAAGATTGCTCCCTCACAGTGGGTTCCAAAACTAACTGTCTGAGGCCTGCCACCTGTGGGGCATCAAGAATGGCCCTGCTCTTGGATGTGGCTGCAACAAATGTGCTCCAGTTAACATCTGGCATATTCAGGTCTCCCATCAACAGCATCTCCCCTTTCTCTGCCATTCTAAGAATGCCTTCTATCATATCCTTGTCTATTCCCTCCCCCTGACATGGGGGTCTATACACAACCCATGTGCGGATTGTGGTGCCCTTTCCAGTCTCCAAGGTGACCCACAGTGCCTCCTCTCCTCCCTGTTTACTCTTTTGTTCAGTTGCTTTTATCCCTTCCTTTACATAGAGAGCTACTCCTCCCCCCTTCTCCCTGCCTGTCTCTCCTGTAGGTTATGTACCCTGGTATGTTAACATCCCAGTCATGGTTCTCTGTGTACCATGTTTCTGTGACTGCTACGATATCCAGGCATCCTCTTCCATCAAGGCCACCAGCTCAGGGGCTTGTTGCCCAGACTCGAGGCATTGGTACTCATTACCCTCCATTTCCTGATGACCTTACTCTTTTGCCCCATCCCTGTCCTCCTTGCCTTTGTCACTTTCTCCATTTACCCTGCCCTTCTCCTATCGACACCTCTATGTTGGTGTTTACGCACTTACTACCGTGATTTTTTTGGGGGCTAGGTTTCCCTGCTCCTTTCAGTGCCTCCCCTTGGCTAGTTTAAATACTTGCCAATGAAGCATTTAAACCTATCACCTAGGATCCTGGTTCCCTCCTGGACAGATGCAGCCCATCATGCCAGTATGAGCACATCACTCCAGGTGGACCTGAGTCTAATGAAGCCAAATCCTGGGCTCCACACCAGTTTTCAACCACTGATTGAATCCATGGTGCGGAACACCTAGCCTCTCGCCGCCATAGATGGGCAGCACCTCGAGAAGGTTACCGTCGTGCTACTTGTCTAAGGCCCCCAAATTCCTCAAACTCTTCCTGCACTTCTCAATCCCTTTATTAGCCAGGTCATTTGTCCCTAGGTGGACAATGACATCCAGCTCCCTCCCCTGTGCAGCTGCTCTGGCAATCCTGTGGATTCGCTCCCTGTCCCTCCAAGCCATGGCGCTAGGCAGGCACCCTACCTCCCTTACCTCCCTCTCCCCTTCCTCCCCCAGTTCTACCTTCCTAACAATGGAGACCCCATCAGGAGTTGTTTCCTTCCCCTGCGGGGTCCCCTGCCACCCTCTTGTGGGTCTCCTTTTTGGAGGTTCCCAGCATCCTCCTTGGTCTCCACTGCGGGTGCCTCCACAGAGGAACCACACTTTGCCAAAATGGCATAGGAATTGTGAAGAGGTACAACTGGAGGGATGAGCCTCTGTTCCACCACCCTCACCCTCCCTGAGCCCACTGCGGTCCAACCACTCCTCTTTCTTGGCGACCTCTGAGGCAACGGCAGTGGCACTGGTGGTCCCTGGATGGAAGAGGAGGTCCCACAAATCCTGGCCAACTCAGCCTGGAGATGAGCAACCTCCGCCCTCAGCCCAGAGAGGTGCCTGCAGATGGGACACCTCATCCTCCAGAATGTCTCCCGGAAGACTGCTGCTCCACAGCCACTGCACTGCACCACTCCCATCATGTCTTATTTCTGGCCCCTTAACTGTTTGCAATCCTTACTCTTTCTTCTGTTTTTTTTTTCTCTCTCCTTACTTTCTGCCTGTGTGCCCATTAAGCTTCTGATTGTCCTGTTCTGAGACAAGAATATCCTATATTTCTCAGTAGACCCCTTACTTGCTCAGAGGCAGACCTCCAGCAGCTAGAGGGGGCCGAAGAGCTACTCTTGCCCTTCTAGGATGGTGGATCTTTGGTGGCTCTGTGATCACTCACTTCCTGCTCCCAACCAGGAACTTCCTGTTGTCAGTCAAATTCTTTGCCTATAAAAGTAGAACTAGCTTTGGGTGGAAGGGTGAAGGGGAGAGAAGGAGGGCAATATAGTCCCAGTAGAGAAGTTCAGTCACACAGCAGTCCTTTCTCCTGGTGTCTTCTGCCAAGCTACTAGTATTAAATCTTTGCTGATACTGATCCAAAAACACAGCTTGCACAATTAAGGACAAAGAACTAACATGTGTCTCTATAATAATAAAGATAGAAAACTTTTTTTCCACCAGAGCCCCACCCTCGGCCCTTCCGTGAATCTCTAAAAATAACAGCTCCAGAGTTTCCTATTTTGTTTCTAATTTCGGCCCATTAAAGCTTGTCAAGTCATTCATATCCAGTAACAGAATAAACAAACATCAAACTATTGTTAATAACAAAGCTGTTGTAAATTTTGTATACATTAATATCATTAAGTATAATCTGTAAGAAAGAAAAAAGTTCAATCTGTTACTTATTAATATCTTAGTAAAGGGCCTATTCTCTAAGTTAGTATCATTTGGAGTAAACAGGAAATAATGAGGTTTCAAAGCAGTGATAATAATTCCCTCAAGTTACCCCCCTTGACTCTTTTTCCCAGTGATTAAGCTCAGTAGCAAGCAAGCGTCATCCTGACAGTTACATTTTTAAACTAACAGCTTTTTAGCTGGACCCTCTCTCCGATTTAGAAAGAGAGAGAGAGAGAGAGAGAAAAAAACCTGTTTCTAATAGCGAGTCTTTTTCCCTCTTCCCTCCCCCCCTTGTCCAGCTTTCTAGCCTTCTCCCTAATAGTACAGATTCTTTACTTACATTTTTACACCATATTATCGTCCCCAGCCCGCTCCAATTCACTATGCGCTTATATGGCGAGCATTTTTCCTGCCTATCCCTTTCTTGCCCCCCTGCCCCATTTTAAACACACTTTAAATATACTTCTCTCTAATTTCCTGAACAGTTTGGCTTCTGTCCCTATCCCACATCAGTAGCTTGCTTCTTCAGACACTATTTATATCCCAGTTTTGGTTTAGTAGAAATTGTTCAGCTTTTTTAGGGTCATGAAAAGTCCAGGATTTTTCATATAGATAGAATTGCAATCTGGCAGGATACAGAATGTTACAATTAACATTGTGAGATTTTAGAATTTCTTTAGGTCTATCAAAAGATCTGCATGCCTGCAAAGTATTAGAAGACAGATCTGGAAAAGCAGAAAATTTTATTTGCTCGTAGGTCAGACCCCGATTAACCCGTGCATGTCTAAGGATAAGTTCTCCATCTTTAAAGTTATGCGGTTTAATAAATATAGGCATGGGAGTGGAGATGTTGGTACGGTTGGAAGAATCAGCCTTGACGCTCCTATGGGCCCAATCTAGAGAAATTCATTCTTCCGGAAATTTTCTGTTCAAGGCAATGGTTATTAGTTTCTCGAAAAAAGGTAACGAATCTCTGGGACCTTCGAGGCCCTCGGGTACCCTGATTAGCTTAATATTAGGACAACAGGATCAATCTTTAAGATCTTGAAGTTTCAATCTCAGCGCCCCTAATTCTTTTTCTCATGTAGGCTGCTGAAGCTGTGAAGCATTATATTTATCCTCCGCAGAGCTGATTCTATTTTTAGTCTCGGTAGTCCATATCGACAAAGACTCTGTTTGAGTCTGTAATGAAACAAGCATGGTGGATACGTCATGTAGGGCCGTAGTTATGGTAGCTAGCCCCACTCTAATTTCATTTTTAATCTCATCTTTAAACTCCTTAAAGTTCTGGTAGGTCAGAGACTCAGAGTACTCTTGAGGAGTATTAACATTTCTTTCTTCTGCAGTGTTTGCTCCTGAGAGCACAATCGTGGGGTTGTCTTTTCTCAATGCTGGTATTTTTTTCAGTATTTCCAGGGGCAGACTTCGTTTCATAATTAGCACAGTTAGAGGAGATATACCAGATACGGATGGGAGAGAAGCCATTCCATCAGTCTTCTCAGGGTCAAAGCAAGGAGTTATCAGGAGTTGAACAAGCCACACCGGTGTTAGGGATTTGCATCTGGCAATTAAGTAAGTTTTCACTGACCTTTATGGCTACCGCAAGCAAGTTTCGTATCTGTGATTTCCTTAAAAGTTCGGTTTCTTCCTTCTTGTCCTCTGCTGTTAGGTAACTTGGTTCGTCCACTTCGATATCCTGCACATCAGATCCGCCAGTGCCAGTGAAATTTTGTGGTAAGGATGAGGTAGGGAGGGGAAAAATAGGCTTCTCAGTGAAAATAGCAGTGGGTGCAAGAAAACTGACCAGATTCTGCTGTTGTAGCTGGTTCTGGGTGGCAGAGGACATGGCTTGATTAATGCAGGTGTCTGTATCAGAAGGTATTTCAGATTTATTTTGCCACTTTTTCATATTTTTATGTTCAGCTTCTTTCAGCCGCTTCTGCAGACTTTTGCACCTGGTTACAGGTACATACATGCTCCACAGGTGCACTCCGAAATCAAGGGTCTCGCCCATAGAAAAACACAATAATGATGGTGCAAACAGGGGACTTATATTAGAGCAGAATAAGCGGCTATTTAGTTAAATATACCAGTTTTCACACAGAGAAAAAAAAATCATGTCATCCGCCGGAAATCAAGGTTCACGCGACCGTCCCGTTGGGCACATAACCCGTAAGATTTACTTCAACTGGTCTTGAACGGTGAAAGTACCAGGCGATTAAATCCAACCAGCAGCGAACATGGCAAGGGAGATCTAAACTTGGTAAGTCATTTAAAAAAGCTCGGACTCAGACGAAGACACTAAGGTAACCTGCAGACGTCGCTCACCGTGCAGACACTAAGCCACCATTGTGGATCGGTCGTGCAAGCGCACCTTCGACTCTATCTCCGTTTGATGGATTTACTGAATAGTATTGTAAAAGGGATGCTAAGTTGTTCAGCAAATTCTTTTAGGAAACTTGAATGCATATTGTCTGGCTCCGGCAATAATTTTGTTTTTAAACTCTGTAATACTGATGTCACCTCATCTCTAGATGATGTTTTATTTTGTAAGTGGAGTGGATCCCATATTACTTTTTCTGAATTTTTTCCACTGAATACTAAAATGAACTCATTTAGGCATTCAGCTATGTCTGCTGGGTCCTGTATTTTCTCATTGTTTATTACTAGAGGACCAATCATTCTATTTCCAGCTGTTATTATCTATATTGGAATATAATGCTTTCTGACTGTCTTTTGTATGTGAGTTCAAATTCTACTTTTCTTCTTTCATTTCTGATTATTTAGTTGTTTTTTAGTTTGTTCTTATATTTTTGTTTAGAGTGGTCTGAGTGGTTGTTTTTTGAATGACTTGTATGCATGCTCCTTTTTAACTTGTTTCTATTTTATGAGTCATCCAAACTGGAACGTTACCCTTAGAGTGCTAGTGTACTGCCTGAAACTAATATTAGATTTTAAAAGTAGACAACCATTACCTTTTATATTTGAGGCACTTTTTCTTTTCCCTTTGTTTAACTGGAAGACTGTTTTCCTGATGTTAGGAGGTTCGATGAGTGGAACAGCTCTTAGCCTGTGGAACAGCTCTTGGCCTGGCAGCTGACATATCTTGCTCTACTGCCCATCACTACATCATCAGCACTGTGACCTCACTGCTACTTAGGACTAGCAAGTGAGTGACTGCCAGGTCATTCACCAGTGATGTCAGTGAGATCACAATGCTGATGATGATGTGTGGGGAAGTTGAGTTAGATATGTCAGTTGCCAGGCTAAGAACTGGTCCACACATCCAGCACAATATTACTGCGTAAAATACTTTCTGCTGAGCAAAGGAAAAAAGAAAAATACTTCAGAAATAAAGAGTTACAACTGACTGCTTCTTAAAATTTGAATTATTTTCTCGTCTGCCTGCTTTGGCTTCACTAGCTCTTTAAGATTATATCTGACCTTAGCGGGGACAAATTTATCTTCCATTTCACTAACTTTTGTTCTACACATTTGCCAGCAATCTTTGATTAACTTGTTTTTCATCAGTGATTCCCAGTTTATGTGATTTAACGCCTTCCTTGTTTTGGAGTAGTTAGCCTTATCGTAATTCTTTATTGATAATGTATGATTATCTGAACTTTTACTTGCTCTTAGGTTAATGTATACCATATTGTGATCACTAGATCCTGATGGTTCTTTTATCTCTCTGTTCCCTACTTCTGAACGTAGGTCTGTACAAATCAGATCTAGGGTATTTTGTTCCCTGGTGGGCTCACTCACTTTTTGCTCAAGTCCTGACTGTAGAATTATATCTAAAAAATCATTATCAAAGTTATTAGTACCTGTGAGTTCATCCCATGATATGCCTGGAAAGTTAAAGTCCCCCATGACAATAATGTTGCTTAATTCCCCAACTAGTGCTAGTTCTTGAATCAGATTTGCATTATACTCACTGCTACTAGCAGGGGGTCTGTAGCAGTTCCCAATAGTTCTCTTTCTGCCAATGATGGTTCTCACCTGAATCCAGATCGTTTCCGTATTAATAGTATGTTGTGTAAGGGATATTTCTTCACAGATTACCTTTTTTTTTTTTTTTTCTGTATAAATACAAACTCCTCCCCCCTTCCTGTCTTCTCTGTTTTTGTAGAACAGATTATAATTGGGGATTCCCCTCGACCAATCACTGGTACTTTCCCCACCATGTTTCGGTAACACAGGCTATATCACTGTTGTATCTTGGTAACAGTATTTCAAGTTCTGTTTTCTTTAAGATATTCAGGCTTCTTGCATTTGCAAGGAGGAGTCTGTAGTTCTACAATTCATTGTATGGTTTGTGAGCTGTTTTGGTGTAATGTTTTCACTGACATTCCAAAGTATTTAGTTAAATGGGCTGATATATATTTTTCAATCCCCCCCAACTTAGAGATCCTCTTTCTACTGAGATGAAGGCCATGATAACTGGACAAACCGGGGTCATTTTCAGTTTTTCCCCCCAGTTACTCGTGCAGCCTAGGTTATTTTTTAATGTCCACTTCTCAGCCATTTATTAAGTGATTTTATTTTGGAGTAATTTTTTTTTCTAGCCCTGGGAACTGGGAGTACCTCAGAAAAACAGACCTCATATCCTCTTTGTTTATTTTTTATTTGTATAGAAGAAAAAATTACTTACCATAGTAATCTTGTTTCTTCAGAGTGATACTCAGATATTCATAACTTTCTGCTGTGTCCCTGTAAGCCAGAACTGCCCTGGGAGGATAGAACACGTAAGCAATAAGACAACGGGGTGTGCATTACGGTGTGATAACCGCACTCCTAGGGGTGGTTAGGCAGGCCGAGGCCTAGGACGGTTATCACACCGTAATGCACAACCCCGGAGTGTCTTACTGCGCTTATAAAATGGCCCTTTATTTTCAGAAGCAGTTTTTTTTATTTTTAAACATATTTTTAAATAACTAAAAATGTAAGTGAATCTATGCTTTTAACATAAAACAGTCCTTCTGCCTATTGTTGCCAGATTAATGTAGTGTTATACAGTGCGTGCCTCCCTGCCCACTTAAGCTTCATATTCCCCTACCAGCCACAACAATTCACAAATGCTGTTTTTCTCATTCTAACTATGACACATAGTTAGGGATGTAAGTTTGTCATGGATGAGGTTTTAATGACTCATTGTTTGTTCATGAAATCATTAGTAAACAGTAGTAAATGTTGTGGCACTGTCATCATTGCTACATTATGGTGACACTAGTGAAAGTCATGGAAGTCCTGAATAAAGATCAAACGTCATGGAATCAATGACGTGTATGACTGCCATGACAAACTTACATCCCTACACAGTCCCCTTATTTTATTTCATTCTCCTCACTCTGTAGACAAAACTAAAAGGAAGCCATTACAGAGGCTTCTCAGTTCCCCAGTGCTGCTAGCATGAAGCGTGGTTCAAAACTACCACACTCACTGACAGCATCGTGAACTGCTCACTCTGTCCTAAAAGATAAACAGCAGGGTGAGTCATTTACCACCTTTTCTCTTTGTTTATACAGTATTATTGCTTACTTTCTTCATTCCGTTTTTTTCCCTGTGTGTTTCCCCACATTCAAGAAATGGAATGTTTATCATGGAATGTTTACCATGGAATACAGGGATTCAAAATTCTGCTCAGTTCTGCTTGCAGAATGTTCCTCCACTAACATACTGAACACACAGACAACAAAGGCCTGTTTTAGAGCCAGAGACTCAATTATCTCACTTGTCAGGGAAAGCAGAAGAGATTTCCCTAATGAGCAGGTAAGGATAGAAGAGAGCGATTTTTCACTGATAGCAAACAAACAGTTGTAATGAAAACTATAAACCATACTTAATGTTTCTAATTTGTTTATGTGTGTAAGGAGAGTGTGATCTGGTAAATAACAATTAATTTGTTTTATTTTATATTTAAGATCATTATAATTTTAGGGCCCAGTTGAAGGTTTCTACAGTGTAAAGGTAGCAGCCATGTTTGTGGTGGAAGACCAAGTTTGGTTGTAGGGAGACTGATGGAAGATAGTTCTGGTTGTAGAAGGACTGATCTGCTCATTGTGTAATGTGGTTTAGGAACAGGATGACTGTGCGTATACTGAGAATTAATGTATGGTCAGCTGATCTGTCTTGACCAATGAGATGAGATTTCTAGATTTTTTCTTGCCATTTTATAAATGCAAATGATGGAACTCTCTGCACGCGACAACTATTCAAATACTGCCTTGAACTAACTGCCTTAGTTCTAAACCCCTCAGATTTCCTGGATGCCTGGAAAGGCAGCCCCCCCCCCCACAGACTATGAATACTGAATAGCAATAATAATAGTGATAATTAAGCCCATAACCCCCTCCCTCCCCCAAATAAACCCTCCAACTGGAGGGAAAAACATAACACCCCCAAAAATGTGAGACTCAGCTGAAAAAGGGGGGAAACACAACATGAAAGTATAGTTACGCAAGAACTTACCGTGACAGCAGATCTTTGAGATGAGCTCCTGCAGCAGGCTACACCATAAGAACTATGCCGCCAGGCACTGGGACTCCACAGAAAACTTCTAGCCACAAGCCCAGCTGAGGTTCACCTACATCCGCCTGTCCCAGCGTCACCAGCTGTATAAAGGGGCGGACCCCAGCCCTGTAGATTCACCCCCGAGACCTGGAGGTTACTCAGCAGGAGAGCTCTGAGGCAGGTGCTCAAGAGAATCCCAAAAGAAACTTAAAGGGGGATGGAGACAGGAAAATAGCGCCTGCTGCAGGAGCTCATCTCAAAGATTTACTGTTACGGTAAGTTCTTACATAACTGTACCATCTTACTTTGAGTAAGAGTACCTGCAGCAGGCTACACCATAAGGACAGAGTCCCAAGTAGTTTCCTTCAGGTAAAGAAGGGAGGGGGGAAAATGATAGGGGATTATCTTTCAGACAAATATGGTTTCCAAATGTGGAATTTCCCTTTTTTAAGATATTAGGCCTTGGAGCACAGAGAGGCCAAACCCAGCTCTTCTTCTGGAAGCAACATTCAGGGTGTAGTGCTTGATGAATGTGTGTACTGACTTCCACGTTGCTGCCGCACATATGTCTGCTGTGGAAACGTTCTTTAGAGCTGTAAAAGATGCAGCTAAGCCCCCGTTTGGAATGCCCCCTCACCGGTCCCAGTAAGGTTTTGTCATATTTACTGTAGATGAATGTGATACAATTGGTCAACCATTTGGACATGATCTGTCGTTACTGGTTTTCCCAATACCTTGGGAGCGAATGAAACAAACAATTGATCGGAAGTCTGATCCCTTTGGTTCGATCCAGGTAATACCTGAGGATCCTGTGGGCATCCAGAGTAAGAAGAAGGGCCTCACCTTTGTTAGAATATTCAGGGTAGTAAAGCGGAAGGGAGATGTCCTGACTGAGGGTCAGCTCGGACACCACTTTGGAAAGAAACTTAGGACTGATGCACAGAGACACCCTGTCTCTGTGAAAAACTAAGTAAGGCTCCCTACACATTAGGGCTTGCAGCTCTGAAATCCTTCGGGCTGAAGTGACAGCAACTAAAAGTAGCATTTTCCAAGAAAGAAAACACAACTCGCACTCTGCTGCTGGCTCAAAGGGGGGCAGAGTTAATTTCTCTAACACAAAAAGTAAATCCCAAGGTGGGACAGGATCCCTGATGGGGGCTTAATGTGGAGGATGCCTTTCAAAAAGGTACGCACGAGATCCAGCTGTGCTATCATCTTGTCCTCTACCGGTGAGAGATACGCCAAGATGGCACAGAGATGCACCTTTACAGAAGAGTAAGCCAGACCCTTATCTGAGAGTGAGAGGAGATATTCGAGCATCTGATTCACCGAGCAGTGCATAGGGTCCAGGGAGCGTACAGCTGCCCAGATGCAGAAATGCTTCCATTTCATGGTGTAAGTATCTCTTGTGGAGGGTTTCCTAGCCTCCACAACAACTTCTGCCACTCTCTAAGAAACCCCAAGCCTGGAGATGGCTAGGTCTGTAGGAACCAGGCATGTAGATGTAAGGATCGAAGGTTTGGAAGGACCAAAGTTCTCATTTCCTAGACAGAGCAAGTCAGGATGAATTGGGAGCTGAAAAGGAGGTTCTACTGCCAGCTACTGTAGCAGGAAACCATATCTGGCATGGCCAGAGAGGACTACCAGGATCATTGTGAGCATGATCTTCTTGTAGCTTGAGAAGAACTCTCTGAAGAAGAGGAAGGAGGAAATGCATATAGGAACCTCCCTGTCCAGCAAAGGAATAATGCGTCTCGCCAGAGAACACCATGCCCTGGATCTAGCGAACAAAAATTGGGCAGTTTTGCAGTGCACAGGGACACAAAGAGGTCCAGCTCTGGACGTCCCCATCTCTCAAAGAGGTTGTCCACAACTTCTTGAAGCAACTCCCATTCATGATTTTTAGAGTGTGAGCAACTTGAGTTAGTCTGCTGGTACATTCCGAACTCCTGGAACGTGGACTGCCGTTATGGATATCCCATGCTCTATCGCCAGTAACGCACTCTCGTGGCTTCTCTGCATAGAGAGTAGGAGTGCCTCCCTCCCTGCTTGTTGATGTAGAAGACTATGGACATGTTGTCCGTCTGAATAAGCAGAGGACCCTGGGATAGGTGAGTCTGAAAGGCCTGCATGGCGTACAGAATCACCCTCATCTCTAGAATGTTGATGTGCAGGGACGCTTCCAACTCTGACCAAGTGCTCCGAGTACGATGACTCTGAAAATGAGCTCCCCATCCTAGACCCGATGCATCCGTTTTAAGGATTTGGTTCGTGAATCTGACTGGAACAGAACTCCTGCTTCTAGTGTAGGAGAGGTCAGCCACCAAGACAGCTCTTGTTTGACAGCATTTGACACCTTCAGCAGTTGGTCTAGGTTATCTGCCATCTGATTTCACTGCACAATTCTCATATGGAGGCGTGCTGACTGTACTGTGGGAATGGTGCTGCCATATGACTTAGGAGCTGTAACATGTTTCATGCTGAGACTGTATTGGCTGCTGCTACTCTGGAAACCTGCTCTCTCAGCCGACTGGTCCTGTCGGGGGGGGGGGGAGGAAAGCTCTCTCTGGTTGTGTATTCAGAATTGCTTCAATGTACTGGAGGTGCCGGCATGGCCATGGGCAGGACTTTGGGAGACTGACAGTAATTCCTAGTCGGAAAAACAGCTGAGAGGTATCCGAGAGGGTGAGAACCAGTCGTTCCCTTGTGGGAGCTGTTAGGAGCCAACTATCTAGGTAAGGGTAGACAAAATTATCCTGCTTGAGTACGGCCACTGCCACTAGGCATTTGGTGAACACCCTCGGGACTGAGGAGAGACCGAAAGGCAAAGCCCGGAATTGGTAGGGATTCCCTCAAAAGGCGAACCGAAGATACCTTCTGTGAACTGGAAACACCGGGATGTGCAAGCACGCGTCTTGCATGTCCAGAGAGCAGAACCAATCCCACTGGTGTAGTAAGGGGATCAGGCCCGGCAGCGTGACTATTCTTAACCGTCTGTATGTGAGATACTGGTTCAACAGGCTCAGATCCAGGATTGGCCTTAGGTCTCCAGTGGGAATAATACCTGGTTCCCTGTTGGTGAAGGGGGACAGACTGTATAGCTCTCGCTGAGAGTAAAGACTGTATCTCTTCTGCTGTAAGAGGTGCGTGGGGGGGGGTACTGAGAAGGGACTGGAGGTCTGTCCAGGGGAATTTTGGAAAACTCTAGTGTATAGCCCTTTTCACTGATGTCCCTCACCACTGGTCTGAAGTTATGTCAGTCCACTCTCTTAGGTAGAGGGAGAACCAACCCCCCACTGCCTCCCCCATCTCTTCCGCTGAAGGAGGGGGGTTAACAGAGAATCACCTTGAGAGGAGGCCCAGGAGGAGGTTGGGAAGACTTAGAGTGTCTCGCTCCACCATTCCCTGCCTGCTGAGAGGAGTCTTCCTTTTGAAGAAACCTCAGGGCTGTTGGTTCTTTTGTCTCTGCTGGCCCTGAAGACGAAAAGGCTTGCACCTTTGCTGCTGGGGCTCCACTTGATACATATGACGTACTGACTGAACTGCCTTTCCTGAGTCCTGCAGTTCCATAATTATATTTTGAACCAGTCTTGTTAGGTCCTGAAAGAGAGGATCTAGAGGAGGGATGACCAGTGGTTTGGGATCACTCATTCCTAAAAAGGTATGGAGCCTTCTCCTCTCAGGATCCATCTCTACAGTGTCCCATTGGTTAAAGAAATGAATATGATGCATAACGTCCATAAACATAGGGTCATCGGGTGGGGACCTGGGTAAATGCCAGGGTCCTTCTGGTTCTGGGGAGTAACCCCTGGAAGAACCCTCTGAACATCTGGAGCGACTTGTGGAGGAATCCGAAGAAGCCAACCCAGACCACTTCTGGCCACGATGGCTCCTACTCCTGTCGTCCAAAGAGGACCTGTAGGAGGAGGAGGAGGAGGAACAGTGACATCTGCTCCTAGGCTTCCTAAGCCTGGACTGGTCGGAATCCGACCTCCTAGGAGTCGGGCTCCTGGGCGAGCGTGAAGGCTGGGGGTGAGGTGTCAGAGAAAGGACTTGTCTGGGACCAGCGAGGGCACGGGGGGCCATGCGGTTGTCCTTGTTAAGTCCCCTGACCATGATGAAAAGGTTTCTGACGTCTGCCTGAGCGATCATGGGCATCTGAGAGGGTGTGCCGCGAGATTCCTCCAGGTGGTCGGCAGAGTGGCTGGGCCCAGGAGTCTCTTCCTAAACCTTATGAGGACTCAGAGGTGTAGCCCGATCTGTCGCCAGGTCATTTGTCGTCGGACCTCCGGCGTCTGGTCTTCAGGAGTCGAGGAGGATTTATCTGGCGACTTGGCGACAGGTGGTCTGTCCTCAGGCTGGCGCATGGTTGTGGCTGACAGCCCAGTGGGTACTCCCGAGAAGCGGCTACCATTAGTGGCAGCAGGTGCCTTTGGGCTGGCCTGTAATCCTGAGGCGTCTGCACTTTGGTCGCCCAGTTTGCTGGACGACCGTCATCAGGGGCATGAGTCAGGGCCTCAGCTGCTGCTGCTGACTGCTTGTCTCTGGGGGAACGCTCCCTCAGTCGGGAATAATTGCTGCGTCCATGACCGTCACCTGAGGCCAATGACTGGCTGGAGGACAAGGACGCCTCAGCCTTGTTGGACGAAGACCCTTTCTTAGGCCCGGAAGAGTGTTGAAAGGGCCTAAGACTAAGGGATGGGCCCAAAGGCCCATGCCCCGAGGAGCTGCTTCCCAAAGAGACAGTGAGGGTTGGCGCATTAAACAGCGATAATCCGCAGGACAGGGCTTGCGGAAGGGCTAAATCTCCTCGTTCACCAGAGCAGGAATGGGAATGCTTCTCCCTACGAGGAGAGCTAGGTCTGGAATCTGACCTACTGTGCTCCTCCTCCTTTCGATGGTGCTTCCCTCCGGGACTTTTCTCTTTTTGGGAGGTCAGCAATCGGGAGGATGAGGAGCTGGCCTTCGATGGGCGCTGGAGAGCGGCTAGTTGTTGCTCTATCAAAAAAGCCTGGCGAGCCTTCTGGCAACGGGTCCACGTGCGCTGACTGAATTTTCCACAGTTGGGACAGGCCTTCACGTCGTGGGTAGGCCCGAGGTAGAAAAGGCACTGTAAGTGGCCGTCTTTGGCCGGAATTTGCCGCCCACTCGGACACTTAGATCCTACGGCTAGAAGAAGGAGATGGAGAAGACATACACTGATATTACAGAGGTAATCTTAACTGGGACCGAGAAACATGGGTATGTTGACTGGAAGGCAAAATGGTGGTCGACTAAAGCGATGGAGGTGTCCGAGGGCAGCGCCAGGGTCAACAGCGAGAAAGAAATGAGGTGGGGCTGGGGTCCGCCCCCTTTACACAGCTGGCGACGTCGGTGGGCGGCCGACGTAAGGGGCAGACCCCAGCTGGGTACTGCTGGCTAGAAGTTTTCCGTGGAGTCGTACTGCCTGGCGGCACAGTCCATATAGTGGTGCAGGACAGGAAGCGGAATGCTGCCACAGCCCCAAGGCTGTGCCCACAATGGCCTCAGCCACTGGGAAGGCCTCCACAGGAGAATCCACCTTATCCAGAATCTCTGTGAGGGGTACTTAGCCTGTTTCTGCACAGGTTCCAGCTCCATCCCCGTAGACTGGGAGATGAGCCGACAAATGCCCATCAGCGTGGAAGGGCCCTCGTCGACAGAACACCCCCTCCCCCAAGGATTCCACGTCCACCAGACAGGAGACCATGGAGGAGTCCTCAGACTCCGAGGATTCCACATATAGTGGGCGCCCCCCCGCTGCTATCCACCCTTCTTGGGTGGTCGGGAGCGAGAGTGACCGACAGCCTATGGGGCAAGCCTTGAGCCAACCGGGAATCCTTGGTCGGTGCTCCAGACTTGGGCTGATTGGTTGGCGGCTCCACCCATATCAGTGGAGTGGCCGGCTTCAGCTGAGCCGGCAGGGCCGTAACTGGAACCTGGTGACGGTGGCAGTGGTCGACGTCAGTCGCTCTGGCGAGAGCTATTTTATGGCCGGAGTCAAAACTGGGGTCGGTTTGGATCCAGACAGGACCAACTGCTGCCACGAGATCTTCGTAGCGTCGACGCAACATGCGCCGAAGCCTCTCCTCAACAGAACAGGACGAAGACGATGATGATGAGCAACGGCGCCGCTTGCCATGGCGTCAGGACCGAGACTGATGGCGGGACTTTCCCTGACGTCGAAGTCAAGGAGTGGGACCGAGACCTCGACCATTGGCGATGCCTGTGGAGAAACCCTCGGCTCTGGGTCTGGCTCCTTGGATACTGGGTACTGCCCAACATTCTGGGTCGACCCTTCCAAAGACACTAGGAGCAATGGCGTTCAGAAAAGAGTCATCGGCCAGGCGACAACCCACCGATCGGCTTGAGAAAAATCTCGGCCGCGTCAACAGGCGTCTCAGCTGACATGTTCGACTAGGACACCGTGAAACCAGCGGCCTTGGCCATGACTTCGACCGAAGTCAAAACAGGGTTCTCCTGTAAGCGGGACCGCTCCCGGTACCACGAACGTCAACGAGTTGACTTGTCTTTCTTCGACTCCTTCTTCTTTGAGCGTGAAAAATGGGACCCTGAAGGGCTCTCTCCCTTAGTCGAGAGAGACAGGCACAACTCCTTGAAGGAAGCCGAATAGGAGGATCCGAGGTGCAGAGGAATAAAGGCCGAAGTCAAAGAGGAACTGGCCGTGGTCTGAACCACCTCCTCCTCGAGGGCCTTGAGCGGACTCAGGTCGCTGGAGGGCTGGCCGGGGGAGAAGGCTTGAGCGTCCCACGACCACTCGCCTTCTCCGGGGGGAGGTGGGGACCAAAAGCCCGCATCTTGCCTGACCCCGAGTCGAGGCTTGGGGTACGATAAGTCCTACCACTGCAAGAAGGGGCCGGTCGCAACGTGTGGTGGATGAGCAAGGAGACGTGCCCACGATGTTCCTGCACCCGTCCAACAGACCCAGACCAATGATAAGCAAGTTTCGGGGTGTTAGCGCCCCTGCGGGCGCCACGGCTCCATGGGGTTGAGGGTCCGTTCTAGGCAAGGTGTCAGGCAGTGGGAAGTCTGCCGTGTCTCCCCTGATGGGTCGGGGGTGGCAGGTTGGGGATAAGGCGAATAAAGAGATATTAAAAAAAAAAAAAAAAAAAGAGGAAAAAGATACCCATAAGACTTTATAAGTTTCTTCACATTACAGGTACAAGCTGAAGAGCAGAATTCCAAGTGACTAGACTTTACAGGCAGAGAGTGAAATCAGAGGGGTTTAGAACTAAGGCAGTTAGTTCAAGGCAGCATTTCAATTGTTGTTACATGCAAAGAGTTCCATCATTTACATGTGTTCTATCCTCCCAGGGCAGTTCTGGCTTAAAGGTATACTGCAGAAAGTATCGCTGGTGTTAGAAGTAATTTTAGAAGTCATTTTTTTATTGCTTCATGATCTGAATTTCTGATATCACTGGTACCTGCCTGAACTATGACAAGTGGTTTATCACCTGCGTTTGCAAGAATATTGTCCAACAACCCAGTTAGATCTGAGATTCTTGCTCCTCTGAAGCTACTGCAGGAACAATTTGTTTTATCAGGGCCACAATGTATTTATCTCTGAATTTAATTACGTAATCTCCCAGGACATAGGTCTGCCTAATTGGGGTAGCCTCAGGTTGCATGTTGGAACACTGTGGAGGTGGCTGATTGTCTATTTTGTTTGGTTCCACTGTCTTACTATAGCTGGGGTTCATACTGAGTCTATTGTCATCTGCCAGTTTATCGTTCTTTTCTACATTCCCTACATGGACAACGTGGTTGAGTTACCTTCTTTCATACTGTGCTACTGACAGTGTTTCAACTGCAATTAGGGGGTGTCTGTATCTAGGATTATCAGGAGTTCATACTGGTTTGAAGTAGTAATGACAAAGTCCATTACCCTCCTCCTTTTCTTGCGTTTTGCTTTTCCTCCCACCTTAAATCCATTCATCATCAACTTCTGTATCCACTCTTTTTTCTTTTTCCCAATTTTATCAAATGGTGAGGTGGTACACTGGATGGTCACAATAGACTCCACAGTAACTTCACATATTGTGGTAGTTTGTATAGGGACTTCCGTCAAAATGTCCTTTGCTAGCGTTGGGAGTGTGTATGGGGTCATAGGTTATTTGTGCACTTACTCTGTTTAACGGTTCTTTTGTGCTTGTGGATACGTTACTGTTGATAGCCTTAATTTTTTTGGCCATAACTTCCTTGCCTTTTTTCTAGTATTTCTAGCTTCACAGTAAATTCACTCATTACACCACATAGTTCTGTATTACGGATACATTTAGTACAGAAAACATTTCCAGTAACAGGTTTTTCCTTAAACATTTGAAACACAGAAAAGCTGATGCACCTAATTCCGGTTTCCCCTTCAAGTGTCCTAATCATATCTGCCATTGTCGTATGTTGGCGCACACAGTAGAAACTGTTATTTGAATCCAACTACAGTTGTTTCTTAGTTCAATTTTCAATCCCACCAAATCTATTGGGGCTTGTTTTTTACGAGAGAGTATGCCTAAACGTTATTGGTGACCGTGGGGGTAATATAATTCAATCTTTTGTCTTGCCTTAGTGTTCTAGTGGATTGAGATTTTGCCCTGTCAACTGTCCAGTCCCGGTGGACACAACAGACAAGCGCAGACCTGCTTCCCTCTGCGCACATCTCCACACGTGTGCTCACCCTGCTCACAGAGGGAAAAGCCTATATACCTCGTAACCCAGAAATGGTTGCCATGGTCACGTTACAACTATTACACAATTCCCAGTTAAAACAATAAATATGAGCAGTTGGTTAAAAGTGAGGTTGCAGTGCTATCAGGTTTGTCCTACAATTACTGCTCCAACAGTACAGAGAAGGAGGAATGGTCTCACGTGGAAAGTCTATTTGTTAGCAAACTACCTGCAGTCAATGAGGAGTTGATGAGATGGACAATGCTTCCAAACTGGATAAAGCATTAAACGCCAACACGGGTTCTGGACAGCCCTCTCCGATGGGGTAACCACTACTGTCAAGAGATAGGAAGCCTGGACTCAAGCCTAGAATCCTTGGTTGGGGCACCCTCCACTCACTAATAGGTGGCGGCTCCAGCTGAATAGGTCACTGGGGCATTGCAGACAATGCCAGAGGGGGAGCTGCGGAGCACATGACCAAAATCGGTACTGGGAGAGACAGCCATGGCTGGCCAGTATACCCACATCGCTGGTCAACCTCAACCCTTGGCAGACCCTCCACAGGCCCACTGCTGCCAGGGTGCTCTCCCTCACACACATATCGGTGACAGGCTTGATGCTGGTGTCAAGATCCAAACGACAAGGAAGAATTTGATGGCAACCATCAATGGTGATGTTAACATTGATACCAAGAGCAAGACTGAGAGCATGACCACGATCTTGACCTCAACAGTCGACTGGGAGATATATATGGTGTCGGGGCCCTCTAGGTTCAGGTGCCCAACAGAATGACCCTGGGCAAGAACTGCACAAGAGGCAGCCCTGGGGTCTTGATATCCGGTAGATGATGAATTGACAAGGGATCAACTGGGAGCTATGTTAGGCCTAACCCAACCTGCCAGGTGGGGTCATAGTAGGCAGTGGGGTCTGAGAGAGAGAGAGCGCGAGCGAGAGAGAGGAATACCCTCAGGCACATTCTCAACAGGGTTGACCATCAGACCGATCAACTTCACCTCAGATGGCCGTCCCAACAGAAACTCAGCAGGCAGATCAAAATGCTCCATGGGTGGAACAATGTCCCTCGAGGGTGACTGGCCACATGAATCCTCTGACCAGGAAGAGTGAGAATGGATCTTTGAACTACAGTAATCCTACAAATGGTATGGATGTGTCTTTTTTTGTTTTGTTTTTTTACAAGCTGGGGACTAGACTTCGAAGGACTGGAGAGACAGAAGACAGTTTTTACACCTTTTGTCCTCACAAGGAGTTGAATGATCCAGTGCAAACTCCTCCGCTACCAACAGAAGGTTCAGGACTACATCTGGATTGGCCTCATCTGCCTCTTGGGCCTGTAACTGCGCCACTTACCCTGCAGCCGCAGACAGCATGTGCATTTTCATCAGTTTGCCGTGGATCACCCTCTGCCAGCACTCTTCAAAAACTGGCACAGTTCCAGTGGGGAAAAAAGATCCCAGTGTAAAGGAGGCGGAGCAAAGGAGGAGGACCATGTGGCTGGGTGGTAGGAGGAGACAAACTTTAACACTGTTTCAGTGACAGAGCCTGCTCAGTAAGTGGAAGACTGCCTTAGTGTGGATAGTGAACTGAATCTAGGTAGTCAGAAAGAATAATCCTACTGTATTTTGAAATGATGAATTATTAGCTGTGTAATGACACACAGCATTCAACAGCTCCTGATCATATTCAGAAGGCCAGGTCCCTGCTACGAAACAGGTTATTAAC
Organism: Neoceratodus forsteri; assembly: GCA_016271365.2. NCBI lineage: Eukaryota > Metazoa > Chordata > Ceratodontiformes > Ceratodontidae > Neoceratodus > Neoceratodus forsteri. The sequence goes on along the minus strand of CM028132.1, from coordinate 38,317,054 downwards.
TCTCTACTCCTTTTGTACGGAGGCAGTGGGTCTACAGCATGTCTGGTGCTGGCCACCACTCTGCTTTTATCTTCTGTAACACAGAAGAGCTTTCCAGCAACTTGGAAAGTGACACTTAAGAGATATTTCACATCGGTAAAACAGCACCTGCCTCAACTGTATAGCTCTACACAGCTGTTAAACAGCCATAACTATGCTTAACAAAAGAGTAACATGGAAATTAATCAGTACAGTGTGTGTGTGTGTGTGTGTGTGTCCCCAGTTAACACTTTTTCTCCATGCCTGACATGGTTTCCTTTCATACCCACCCAAAGTCCTGTCACCCCCATAGGAGTTACCTGGCTTTGCTCCCACAGCTAATCCGCCCCCCACCGCGGGGTAGTGGAAAGCTTAACCCGCCGGTCAAGGATCCAGTGGCTGCGCCCAAGTCACTGGGTGCTGGGTCTGTGAGGGGCGGTAGTCATCCATGCCAGCCAGGATCCCCCATGCCTCCTCCCCCCCAGTTGTGGCATGGAGGAGCAGCGTGCAATGACATCACTGGCAGCGTCAGGCACACTCCCATGCATGGTGCAGCAGATGTCTCCCACTCCTCCACTGCTCAGTGCAGTTGCCCCCCAGCATCAGTCCCTTGGATGCTCGACTCTCCAGTGACTCAAGCTCACTCCCAAACTCGGGTTATCTGCACTGTTACCAATTGCTGGCAGGTCTGCCTCAGGGCTGTTAAACTATATTTTGCTGTATCTAGAGAGCTGGAAACAGAAAATGTGGTAGATGGTAGAGGAGCTGAACATTTTGTCTAACTACAGATATGTTAACACGTTCTACATACGAGACCATCAATAGAATGAGACCACTACTTTAGCACTCCTATGAAGGAGGAGTATGTTTCCAGTGTTCTCCTAGTTAAACATTCTAGATAAATAAAAGAACTGCTGTAATAACGGGTTCTAAGGTCACAGCCCTGACTGGGACAGTCCAGAGCAGATAAGAACGGTTTCCCAGTTTCTTAATCCAGGCTTATCTTCTGTCAATATAGAAAGGCCAGAGATATTCCGAGACAGCTTCTTGGCAAATGTGAGCCCTACATATAGTATCTCATTCCAACAGAGTGGACCTGACCCCAAATCCAAGACCTCACACTTGTGATAAGACTTTGACAGATCTTTTTTTTTTGGTTATTGTCTTTATGCACCCTGACACCAGCCATGCCCACTTCAGCTCCAGCCTCCATAGCCCGTTATCCAGCTTCACACGGTCGTATCTCGACTTCAACTTCCCAATGACACCCCACCCCACCCCCACCCCCACCCCCGCTAGCCCCAACGACCCAGGTTCAGTCTCAAACCCTGGTCGATAACAGTGTCTTTAAAGGGAAATGAACTGCTCCATACTGTAGTAGTCCAACTACAGTGTGGGGTTTATCTCCCACAACTAAACTCACCAAGTCAAAATAATTTTTTTAGTAGTCACTTTTTCATTTTAAACAATCGGAAAATCACAATCCTACACCACCATCCCTCCATGATGCTCCCAAATCCTTCCAGTGAATGACAGCAGCCTCCAACAGCAACAGGATATTCAGTAGGAAGCAGCTCATGCTTATTACACAGAAGCCTTCAATGTCACCAACATCAGTAGGTACCCCGCATCCTCCCCAATGCCAAGTACTCTGTGTACTGGGCAACTGCATCAGGGAGAGAACAGTACCAGGGCTGTCAGCAGAAGATACAGTGCTGTAAAGATACCGACTTCCCAAAGCTTCCCCCGGTGTTTTTCTCCATTTTTGCCTTACTTTTTACCACCCACTTCGCCTTTAGGCAAGACAAGACAAAGCAAGACAAGTTTATTTATATGGCACCCAATTCGGGGGCTCTGGGCACCTCACATGAGCCAACTTAATAAAATAGTGCAGTTAAAGTCAGTACTTAGTACCCAATTAGCAGTTTTGCACAGTGCATCTAATTTTTACTTACAGCACTGCAGTTTTGCTTGTATTTTAGGCTGAGCCTGCCATCCCTCTTACCGACATTTTGACAGACTGCCAGTCTATACTTGGTCTTGGTATAGCACCGAGATCTCTAACTCACAAACTGGAGCTATTAATAGTGCTGTCCACAGGGCAACACTACACACGCTCCCACAGCTGCTCCCCAGCTCTGATGTCAGCTGCAGGAGATTGTGGGCTGCGCTGCTAGAGGCTTGCTACTCAAAATGCCAGTGGGAGGGACAGCAGGATCAACCAAATATAAATAAAACAGCAGCGCAATACGTAAAAATTAGATGCGCTGTGCGAAACTGCTAATCAGGGGTGTCCCACACGGACGTGTGGAACACAACTACGTGGCTGCTTCCCTTTAAGCATAATTTACCCAACTGCAACACTTCTTTCTCAAGGTTCCAGGAGTCGCTGGATAGTCTGATCCCTCTTACTGGACCTGCGTGCGTCTTACACAAAGAAGGCACAGTGCACCATCTTTTGGGGCCTCACAGGTCCCTTCAGCAGTCTCCATCACATGGCTTCTGCCATGAACAACACAGGGAGGACAGGCATGAATATCTCTGGACTGCTTATACAAACAGGTCAGCACAATACCTCGCTTAAATGAGCTTTATAAAATGGGCAAAGGATTTCAAGCAATCTGATTGGTTGTTAGCTGTGCATTAGATGTGTCTAATGCACAGCTAAAACTAGAACCCCCATTTAGAATACACAGGCCCATTTTATAAGCACAATAAGCCACTCTGGGGATGTGCATTAGACAGTTCTAATGCACGGCTAGGAGACTGGATGCACCCGGCCTGTGGCCTCATGCCTCACTACGCCCCCTAGCCGCATTAGAACTGTCTAATGCACCTCATCGTGGTCTTATTGCTTACTTACGTGATCTTCAGAATCTGTATGACCCGACACACTTAAAGCAGCAGTACATACTACAGCGAAACCTTTTACTTAGACTTCCTTATTCTATTTTAGGTTGCTCCTGATTGCCTATGTTCTAAGATACCCTTTTTCTCCATTCTGAATCCATTTTGGCACTTTTGTTTTACATCTGAAATAATAAATGGAGCACTCCTTTTAATATAGCTACCCCCGCAGTTCCATCACTGTTCTCACCTGGTTTTGAATACGTATTGGGGCATCCCATAAAGTTAGGGAGTAGTGTCTGCTGCATTCTAGTTAATTTTATTCATAAAAACAATATAAAGTTAAACGATGGGTGTTCAAAAACCGTTGAGAATACTGATGAAAACCTAGGGAAGTCCACATTAAAAGGAGCACCCTTCAGTATTTCAAATGTGAAAAGAGTGCAACAGTAGACCCAAAATGGGGGGAAAGGGGCATCCTATAAGCCAGGAGGGTAAGGGACAATCTAAAACAGAATCAAAAAGTGTAGGTCAGAATTGTTACCGTAACATGCACTGCTGCTTTAATAGTAGTTACTCACCCACTTCTGTTATGCTTCCCAGAGAAGACCAATCAGAAAAAGTGTTCCTATTTTTTTTTCTCCCCCCATATTGTTGAATTCCTGCATCCATTCAAACAAAAACAACTGTGGTATCACTGGCAGTCAGCATTGATATTAAAGCACCAGAAGCTGCGACACATGCAGGCTCAGACTTAATACTTTATCGAATTTATCGAATTGAAACAGAAGAGCGAGATTTACAAACTGCATGCTGCAGGAAATATAATGGTGGAAGGTACACCTGATTATTCATTTACCTGAAAATTATGCAGCAGTGGCATGCAATAAGCAGATCAGTAGTATCCGACCCCCCCCCCCCCGCACACCATTCAACTGGCGGAGGCAGGTGCATCGGTGAAGAAAGTATTCAGAGTTGCTAAATCTTTTAACACACCGAGCAATGAATGCAGCGAGCACTCCTCTGACAGAGCTAAGGATTTATTCATTTAACATTACTTCCGCTGGGCACCCCCATGAGATGCAGCACCTCGATGTCATGAGGTTCCGAGAGAGGCCAGCAGCAGCCAACAGGTTAACAAAGTCCAGCAGGAATAGTTATATAAGGATTCCACCCCCACCCCCAAAATCTTGCCCCCGAGTTCTGGCAGTGCAGTAAGGTATCATAGGCAACCACAGTTGATCTCCATGTCCCTTCTCTTGGAGAGAAAGCTTCTCTGCTCCTTGGGGTGAAAATGGCACACTGCTCTTAAGCAACGATGTAGGCAGTGAGCCACAAGTAATGGAATTCCCATCTATCACAACTCTCATGATAGGTGGCATACTAGAAGACTTTGACAGCGCCCCAAATGGTGCCACCTCTCTAAAGAGCCCCCTGACACCTTATGCACCAATATCCAGAAACACAAACTCGGACTGGTTCTGACTCCCAATCTCAGCAGTGGCACCAACAATCGCAAGTGAAGTCTTTGGACACTAATGGATCCGGCACCAGCCACTGCCTTGGGTCAGCTAAATGCAGCTGTGTGAGCCTAGTATCAGGTTTCGTAGCTTTCTGGTGATCCTATTTTTGCCTCTTCCCCCCATGCACCCATTTTCTCTTTGGTGTGTGACAGCACCCACTCCTTATCCTTCGTTCACCAACATTCTCCCCAAAGTCTATGAAGCCTATGCCAGCCCTTTGCCATATTCCTCAATGAAGCGCCCTCTTATCTCGAGTTCATGCCAGGCCTGGTCCTTCCCCACCTCATAGACTCCATGACCAGCGGGAAGTGGGGCTACAGCAGTGGAACTCTGCCAGAATGTCCCCCCCAAAAAAAAAAGTCACCACGGAGCAGCAGCAGCATATCAGCAGATGTCACTCCCCTCCACATGGACTGCAAAATAACCTCCTGCTGCTCGACTGGAACCTCAGGGGGCAAAATTCATACCTGAATCCCTCCTTCCAGGTCATCGGGTACCCCCTACTATCAGTTTTTAAAAATATTTTACATTTCAATACAAAAAAAAAAAACTCCCCCTTTTAAATAAAGCAACAATGCTTGTTACAGTGAAACTATTTTATCTATATTTTTATTCTTTTTTAGCTTGCCCACTCTCTCTTATCTTGTAAGATGCCCCCCAAATTTGAATCTGGTCTAGCATTTTTTTTAACATTTGAAATAATTACATAAATGCTCCTTTTAATTCAGCTATTTCCTGGTTTTCATCATAATTCTTGGTTTGTTTTAAAGGCCCACTGTTCAGCATCATTTTTATTCTTAGACGAACTAACATGCAACAAACACCGTTCACTCACCTTATGAGACAACACATGCTCAAAACTAGTCGAGACTATTGAGGAAAACCCGGGCACAGCCATATTAAAAGGAGCTCTATTTTTATTTCAAATGTTAAAACACAACGTGCAAAAGCTGACTGGGGGGGCACAACATTATAGCCCAGCGGTAATGTAGCGCACTGTTATGCAGGCAACCTGAGTTTCAAAAGCGAGCTTGAGACGCTGTGGCGGGAGGCAGGCTAGATCACAGCAGCTACTGCTCGGCAGTGGGCAGCGCTCAGGAATGGATGGCGCTAGACTCTGGTGCCACAGTAACTCTGGTGATGGACCAAGAGAGCTTGCTACTTCCGCAGGACGACACTGTGTGCAACCAATGCCACTCGCTGGGCTACACCTACATCATGGGAAGGAGGAACCAGGGAGAAAACTGAGGGAAAAAATACCCATGACAGTCTATATGACTGCCTGAGCTCCAAGGACTTCCCTACGTCCTAGTGCCAGTCAATTCTGGATCCCAGTCAACAGTGTGGACTGCCACGGGGGGGGGCGGGGTCTGCCACAGAGGGAAAGCCATGAGAGTCCTCTGAGGGGAAGGGACTTGGAGGATGGGAGTTAAAGGGCCTGATCAGGTACATCCCTAGGAATAGGAAATCTTCCTGACAAGCACACGGGAGAAGAAAAAGCTCTATGGGGGTGGGGGTGGAAGAACACAGGAGAAAAGGGCATCTAACAAGACAGAAGAAAATGAGCCATCTAAAATGGAATAAAAAGAAAAGAGATAAAACATTTTCACTGTAAAACACACAGCTGATTTAACATAGATTCCCCCAGGGTCCCCCAGCACCTCTGTTAACAAGGCAATGGCACCTTGCTTTTAAAACTCATCTTAAAGCCTGGCTGCTGTCTGAAGCTAAACGTTCCTGCTCAGTCGGGTAACCGAAGGATGGGGGTCCCTCCCCTACTACTGGGCCCTACCTGCCCCTACCTCAGCTAGGGATCACCACAGGCTGTTCTGACTTTACCCTTGCTCCAACTGAACTTGCTCATTACCTGTACTGCACTCATTTCATGTAATTGCATTCCTTGTACAGTATGGTATTTGTCTTACATTTGTGTATCCTGCATTCCATTGTATTCTGTGGCTTTTCTGTTTGCCTCAGTGTTCAAAGCATTTCAATGTATCTAGTTTGTACAGGCACCTGCACCATTCTTAAGTTATATAATTTGTAGCTTCCACAACCTATCCTCTAAACCACATTGCTTATCATACAATTTTCTTCTAACTATAGACCACCCAGGTGTCTTACCCGGCTCTAAAATATGATCTTCTCTGATACCAAGTGCAAACATAGAATGGACTAGAATCTGGCAAGATCTTTACAGATACATCACCCAGGGCAAACTCAATTACCCAATACCATATTTTACACAACCTATATTATACACCCGTTAAATTAGCCAAAATTAAATATCTACCTACCTCTAACTGTTCTAGATGTGGCGAGACGGGAGGGAACTTGCTTCGCATCCTCTGGTCCTGCGAAAAAGTCGCCCCTCTATGGAGCTATATCCAATCAGATATAGATCCCTTACTCAGCCTACAAGACCTATTTATTGTGGAGATCTGTATTCTAGGAATCTACTCTAATATTCGGGTAAAAGAGCGTAAATACCGTATAGCTTTAATCTCAATGGTGGTAAAGAAGCTAGTGCTCAAACACTGGCTGGACCAACTAACCATAACCTATACTGAATGACCTCTCAACCTACCTTAGGACCGAACGTCTAATTGCTGGCTCTCGTAATAACCTGTCAGGTTTCGATAAAAAATGGGGTAAACTGTACGCCTTATACCTGCATTGATACCTGTTATCTGATAGACTCCCCAAAGTCAATATAATGTAGTCAGTTCCTTGCTGGAATAAACAAAATCTGTATATTACTTTATAGCACACTCCGTAGGGCTTTTGGGGGTAAGGGGGTCTTTGTTATCCTTTTATTTCTACGTACCCTTCCTTTCGTTTGGCTTACTTGTTGGAGGACAGTTGTATTGTTTAGCCTTTCCTCTGCATTTCATATGATGTGCTTACTGATGTATTATTTTATTTTGCTTTGTCTAAAAAATTAATAAAGATGTTAAATTTCAAAAAAAAATTATGTAATTTGTATCTGTCAGTATTCGTATGTGCCATCTTCATGGCCCGGGTCGTGCCTGAAAACAGTTCCTGGGATCAGTGACTTACATGGTGAACAAATAAACGATACTACCACCGTTGAAATGCCAGAAAGTTGTAGTCCAAAGAGTAATGCATTCGCCTCATGCATAGAGTACTGCCAACAAGAAACCCACACAGGGCTAGAAATCAACAGTATTCCACCCTATTTTGCATACCAGTTTTTAAGGCGAAATACAATTTTCATCATGCTGGCTCGCAAACTGATTTACCACTTCACCATGCCACCACTCTGCAGATTATATCTGCAGCACTGCTCTCTCGCTAGGTGGAATACCAGATATTGAGATGAAATACCAAATTTGAGATTTCGGTATTGCGCGTCCTACACCAGATTACTTTCTCAATTTTACATTTATATTTTTGGCCAGGATTTCTACCCCTGTGTACCATCCTCACAATTTGCGGTGACAGGTTTCAAACCCAAGGACAGCCACAAGGGAAATGCCCCCAAACACAGTAGCTGGTGAGTGCATTCAACATGAGAGAAGGAAAAGCCAGCAAAGAGGGGAAAAATTATAAACCCTTTAAAGCAGCAGTATTTGTTAGTCGGCAAAAAACTGCATCATACAGTGATCTGGCATGAATGTATTTCTGACAATCAGATTGACCATCCGTATATATTTGTTTCTCACAGATATTTTTAGAATGCTTTATTACTAATTTTACAATAAAGACTCATCTTTAAAGATGACACCCACTGGCAATTTTTTTTAATCCCTTCCCTTGAAATTACTTTTTGACTTTTACAACCTAGTCATACTGCAGATGTGTTAGGATGATGTTGGAACACATTTCTGATGGTAAACGGCACAGTACTGCACCAAAATGTTTAATTTATGCATACTAGGTGTGGCTGGTTCTTAAAAACTATGAAACCCCAGCTCAGTTCACTGGGAAGTTCTAAAGAAAAAACAGATATACTTTTTTTTTTGAAGAAATACATTTTACCTAAGAAAAAAAAACTATATGATGTTTTTTTTTTTTTTTACCATGTAACTGTTTGTTCCTCGAAATTCCTCCCACCAAAATCACAAGATTATATGCAAGTGATAACATAAGACAAGGGGTGTCATTATACTGTAATAGCCTCAAAAGGCAAAGCAAAGGGCCTTCAGCTACCTGCAAACTGCAGCAACTACAGCATTACACCACACCCTCAACTGAGTTATAACACCTACAAAATTGCTACAAAATTTCCCAAAAGCTCAAAAGGCAAGTTAGAGAGACTCGCTAAGTTAAATAAATGGAGCTATGCACCACATAGATCAGTGCCTTACCTCATCGAAATGCTGCTTGTGTATATTTGCCCCATAAATTTCCAGTGGTTTAGATGTGAATTCACTCGTAAAGTTCCATACACCAGGTTCCTTTCACTTCCCGGTCTTTAGATCCGCCCCTGCGCTCAGCCAAATTATGACGTGAACCCAGGGACTAGCTCCATTGTAGTCTATGGGGGTCAACTTTAACAACATTTTTATATCATAATGACCATTTGGTGATTAGTCAAGGGCCCCGGGTGACTAACAAGCCCCATGGCTTATGGGGTGCACAGATGTATCTTAGCGAGTCTCTAAGTAATCTGCGTGGTTGTGCTTCATTGCATGCAATGAATAAGGGTCTTATCATAACCAGATGGTATTATCCAGTCATTGACTACTGAGAGTCTTTTGTACCACTGTCCAAAAATAAACAAAGGTCAATACCATAACCCAATGTAACCAGATCATTAGCTGATGAAAGTCTCCATACCACTGTCCTCTTTCTGAAGTATAAAGTTGTCCAACCCACCCCACCCAAAAAAAAAAAAAAAAAATATGCCTCTCTTCCTGACTTCCTACCTTTCTGATCCGCAGGATGAGGGAGAACGTGTGGGTACTTTGAGTGCTTCTTGATGTGGAAGTTGACGTTGTCCAGTTCCACATTCAGGCTGATGGATGCAGCAGAGTCGCTGTCCATAGCCGACTGGAAGCTACTGACCGAAGTGCGCTTGCTGGGGCTGGCTGAGTCTAGAAGGAAAAAACAAAAAATATGGTGCTGTCTACTCTGCGTTATAGACTGGGCCCAGTGATCCAGAAACAGCATGTGCAGCAACTCATCCTACATCAGGCTGCCTTACTGCAGGACACAGAACATAGCATAACCAGAATATTCAACAGGAAGAAATGGTATACATCATATAACCCACTCACCAAGTCAGACTCAATACATCGGGACAGAGAGCCTGCACCAAGTCTAACATCACAATCCCCCATGGTTTATTTTTTATACATCACTGCTCCCAGCAAGGATTCAAGAAAAGAGCACCTGCGCTCGAGATAAGGGTGGTGCACTTGATGTGGGCTACTAGCCCCAAAAGTTACACAGTCCAAAGTGTCAGCCGCACAGCAAACAAGTAAAAGTCACGAGCTCACGCCAGTAGAATATCACTATGCAGCAGTGCCTGCGTACTGTCTCTCTGAAGGCAGTTTGCCAAGGCGCTTAGGGCTTCTTACATGGTGACACGCCACTCAGCCTGTAACTGAAATTTCAGGAAATAAATGCCAAAGTTTTGGCATATTCTACTGGCGTGAGCTTGTTCCTTTACTTGTTTGCTGTGCGTGACACTTTGGGACTGTGTCCAGCTGGGACTGCCTGATAATCATGGTGGCCAGCTGTGTACTTTATTTATTTATTGAATTTTGTTGACCAGGTAGGCCCACTGAGGTAGAAGTCCCTATTTCAGTGGCGACCCATGTGGTGGGGGGTGGAGATGGCAACCAACAGACATTCATACAGATTAAGCTGTTGGTGGTATTTTTAGTAAATGGGGAAATTTGGCCAGGGCACCGAAAATTCCCCTACTCTTTTCGAGAAGTGCAATGGGATCTTTAATGTCCACCTGAAGAACCACCAGAACAGGAAGATGGGACCTTGGTTTAATGTCTCACCCGAAAGACAGTGTACTGACTGATATATCTAACTTTAAAAGTGGTCTTCCAAATATCAACTTTGAAGGTGCTACCTCTTTTTCTAAATGTAGTTTTCTATACAAATAAAATAAAATAACTTCTGTAGGCTACTGCCTTTCCACCACTGTGGACAAGAACATCCTCCTACACAACTACAGATCCAGCAACTCATCAAACAAGGCTTGCAAGTCAGCACACCCTGCGGCTCAGTGGCAGTACCACAGCCCGCCATGCCAGCAGACCAGGTTCAACAGCAGACTCTGGACACACGGGGTGGGGGAGAAGATTCAGTGTCTCAAGGACTGTTCTTGTGTCCCAGGCAGGGATCCAACAATGGGAGGGCCACCAGCAGACATGAAACTAATGCAAGCCTCAACATGCACTTGCATTGGCTTCACTGCATGCCTGGTGGCCAGGGGAGAAATGGAGATGGAAAAGTAGCAGGCCAGGCAGGATGACAGCTCAGTCCACCGCATGCCCTGCAACACTGCCTAGGCGCTCTTCTCCAGAGCAGCGTCTGGATTATTATGCTCCAGAGGGGCCTGGCCAACCCAGATGTCTCCACCATGAGGGACAATTTATAAGGGATCACCAGAGGAGAAATATAAGCCCTAGGTATGGTGGGGTGACTGGGCTGAGAGGGCCAAAGCCTGAAGGAGGCCAGTGTGGGAGACAAAAAGCTTTACTGAGAGAAGAAAAAAAAATGAGGCCTGCAAGTCAGATATTTTAAGGCATGGGTGATCAATCTTGTGATGCTCAGGACAAGACGTCAATCGAAGCCCCACTACCAGTACACTGCTTTGGATGTCATGTTAAGAAATTCCCCACTAGTACACTTTTGGGGGGCTATAAATCTGCCCCCTGGGGCCACCAGTCAAGTCAGGATATAGAATGACACTGTAGTGACAGTTTCAAAATCTCAATACACAAGGCAGAATCCTCCCAGACATAGTGGAGCACTAAAAGTAGTGGTAGGTACAAAACACAGCACAGGGCTTCAGGGGAAAGCACAGATCTCTGGTCAACTGGCCAATGTCACCAGAGTTATAGCCAACACAGACAGTGGCTAGCTATAACAAGCTTACAGCAGCACTGCAGATCTGTCAGAACCAATGAATGCTGCTCTCTGCTTATCACTGCAATGAAGCAGAATAATGGGGAACCAGCAAGGGGGTTAAGGACACTAAAAAGCAAGGGACTGGCAATTTGAAAACTAAATGCTTCATCACCATAGTGAACAAAAGATGAATTACTATGACGTGCATACTCCCACGTTACTAGGGCATCCGTATTCTTGTTTGGATTTGGGATTTACTTTTCTAAAAAGTGGCCCTATGGATCCATGAAGCGTACTGGCAGTGGCCACCTGTCCCCAGACAGAAAAAAACATGAGTATGGCAAACAGTGGAAACCAAACATCCCAGCTAGAAATGGACAGTAGAAGAGACAGCAACCACCACCAGCACAACTATAGTACAGATGTCTGCTGGTTTTTAATTTATGGAAATGTTGGGAATAAAAATATAATATTAATATGGCTACTATCACAAGTACAGTGGTAGCCAGCCTGATCTTTCGCTTTACCACATTAAGGTACTGCAATTCAGCACTTCCCCATATGGCAATATCATTCAAAGTGCCATTCAATGGTTGCCTTATGGTTCCCTTCTAGACCCTCCGCACTACTGCATGACTATTCCTCTCTTAGTGTGAACCACTGTAAATATGTATTGTATTATAGCTCTAGTCACATGCACCCCTGTAAATATCCACTGCACTTTGTATTTGCACTTATTTAGAACCTTCACTATTGTATATAGTATCTTTGATGTATTAGTCTCTGATTTTATATTACCAGTGTTGTAGTGTTCTATCTCTTGTACTCCCTCCCCCGGATCGCATCTGGAAACGAGCTTCGGTTCACTGATGCTTTTCCTGGTTATCAACTTTTAAATAAATAAATAAAATGGTGACATGGTGGTAGGCTCAGCTCGAACTGTGCAGGTTTTTAACACCCTGTTAAAAACCTCTTTGTTTGCACAGGCCTACTCATGAGCAATCTAGTTTTAAATAACGCATTTTTAGTCACTGTATATTTATTACTGATACAGTTTACTGACTGTTATATGCATCGTCGTAAGGCACCCTGCACCTCGTGGGAAGAGCGCCAAAACACATTTGCCTTTGTCTCATTGTGCCCAGTTAGCACAATAAGGTAGCATCTCAGCTACTGTGGTACTCCAAATAGCAGTGCCGTACTACAGTACCTTGATGTGGTAAAGTAGAAGGTTACAATGACTACCACTGAATACTACAAAGATTCCCTCTTCTGGCCCTGCTGATCCGATCCTCCCCAAAGTATGGAAATTGAGCAGTTGCATAGGGGGCTTAACAGTATTGGAACATAAATGAGAACTGCTGGGCACTGCAAATGGTATGGAGCTAGCATTAGCACAATTAGCAACTGGGAGATCAAGATTCAGTGCAAGCCCCAGAATTCCATAAGAAGAGAAGGCCAGCAGGGGTCCAGGCTCACTGCATAGGTGAAGGGCTTGACTTCCAGGGAAGGCATGGACTTACATGCATTATAAAATGGGATAGAAAAACACTGAAAGCTGACTGAAGAGACAGTTTCACCCATGATGTTATCCCATTAGAAATTCACAAGGTGAAACTAGTGCCCACAAAACAGCCCGGTTATGACCAGAAACATATTAGTGGACCCATTTTACAATCACAATAAGATATTTCAAGGCATGTGTCACTAGGATAACATCACTTCTCAGGTAGTTGAAGGCCCTTGGACTGTGACCTCATGCCTCACAATGCAACCAAGGCATCATGTTAGCCCAGCACGACACATGCCCTGGCATGTCTTACTACTTAATTCGTGCAGCCCTGCTGGCTGAGCGGGAAAGGACACTTGCATGGACTGGAATGACATCCACTCAGCTGCTCTACTAGTCGGGGGGGGGTGCATCCATGGTGACCCAGAGTGCCCTCTGCCCCCCCACAATGGTCTATCACTGCACCTGTGCCCTGACCTGGAGACGCTACACATCTCAGTGAGTGACTGGCTAAATTATGCTTCATTCAATCCAGGGCCTCTTGTCAGTCACTGATTTCAGATTGTGCTGTGGAGGAAAGGTGGTGGTTTTGTAATTTGGACTCGTGTCCACTCAAAAACCAGAAGAAGCTGCTTAACTCGTGTCAGCATTGGCCCCAGCCAGCATCTGAACCTAGATCTCCTGCAGTAGTAGGTTGTGGTCTCTTCAGTAAGCCAATCAATATCATTCTTGTGCATTTTGAAATAATCCCATGTACCTACGTCAATCAGCAGAACCTTTTATGGCGTTTGCGTACCCTCCCAGCTCGGACCCAGTCTGCAGAGTTACAGCCCTACTCCTCCCAGTTCCTGAGCAACCATCTCAATGCTTTTGAATTTCTTTTCTTTTTTTTTCCCCCTTTTGTTTTGTTTTTTGCTTTTATTAAACAGGGGAATGAAAAATATAATTGGGGCTTGACTCACCCCAGCTTTAATTCAAGCAGGTGTATAAATGTGACTCTGCAGGGTACATGTTAGACCTGTGCAAGATGGCACTGTTACCCTGTACAACATTCTTATAAAAGCAGCCCATTCTCCTTCACATTTTGCAAGGTGATGAAGAAAGCCTACTACAGATGCTAGCAGTGCTTTGTCACGGTGATGTTTAACCCATTATCTGGTTTGGTTCCCCTACCCCCTCTTAGATATTACTAAACTGGTCTGATCCCCCTTGTTACCAGGGATGAACGTGAGGAACCTCTCTACCCTACCCCCACAGTTTGGTGTCCCAAGAAGTTTTCTTTCTTGTTACATTCCTATACTGGCTGATCCAATCTCTATTTTGTACCCGAGGGGTGAAACTAGCCACCCCAAAAAAAAAACACAGCATCAGCACTTTATACATATGTAGCAATACTGCACAATGCTAGCCTGGGGGGCTACAGTGACTTTTTACAATGTGCTGGCTTTTCTTCGATGAGCACTGGTAGTCTGTAGTTTCACACATTTTAATCTCTTTATTTTAAGTAACTGCCATGCAGGTGCACATTAGTAAGCAAGAGCTTGTTATAATCAGCCCTCTGTTACAGAAGCTGAGCAGCTGTGATCCCTGAAAGTGCAGGGCATGCACTGCCTAATGCAGACCACAGAAACACTTTGCTCTTCTCATAAGTGCATAGATTGTTATGCTTTGTGTCGTTTCATACTGTGATATCCATGGCAGGTCTGATGTCCTGACAGCTGCCCCCAAAACAAAAAAAAAAAAAAACACTGTTTCCCACTGTTCAGACTGGTTGTCACTTTGGAACTGCAGCTGATAAGAAAGTTTACTGTGTAACTGGTTACATGTCTCTGGAACTACTGTAGCGCATCTGAACTTATGGGGCATTACAACCAACCAACCACTGTATTCAGCCGGCATTCGGTACTCTTCCCAGCAACTTACCATACTGCCTCTCCCCCAATGAAACTCCAGTGCTCCAAAAAAAAAAAAAAAGGGTTTCCATAAGAGACGCAAGCACCAACAGAGCCAGTAAGAATTTTCCAGAATGGAAACTTGTTCGATAAAAATGTAACATGAGTGCATCTGGAACTAAGTTATGAACTCCACTCTGCATAGTTCAATTTTATGCCTTCTTCATCATCCTGACAGCCCCATCAATCAATGGTAGGCTACCTCCCAACCCTGTCACAACCATCTCACACTGGATAACCCCATGGCTTGCCCTTCGTAGCAGTGCCGGTAGTGGGGAACTTATCTGCTGAAGGACCTGAACTCTCACCCAGCTGGTTAGAAGAGACGAGGCCAGGAATACCCAGGACATCATCCTGTCCATGGAAGGTTTTCCACCATGTTTTTCTTCCTTGCAGGGCACTGGCGACAAGAGCAACACAAGTATTCATATACAAATGTGCTGATGTGACTCTATGCCCAGAACCCCCGATTCGACAGTCCCTAAGCTATGCCGCCATCACGGTCATTTAGAAGCGGTGCTGCAGCGCAGGCTGGACATCCCACCCAGGCGAGCATCCTCTTGGATGCTCGATCCACATCCTGCTGACCCTCCAACAATCCTGGCATTGGGTCAAACCTGGGCTGCCAGTGATGCAAGCAGCAGCACTGCGATAGCAGCGGCACACCCTTCTGCATATCTGTATATTCAAAGTAATTGTACTGTTGTTCTTTAACGATGACTTCATAGCAGGTTTCTTCGCATTTCTTTATAAAATATTAATTTCATTGCTTAGAACATGAAGCCTAAAAGGTACTAAAAAAGCTGGAAAATGTATTTTATTCATGGTATAATTATTCTAAAACAAGAGGAATATTTTAACTTACTCGTCAAGTTGTCTTCTCCTTCGTCTGCAATCTGTTCAGTGTCGCTGTCATCAAACTTGATGTCTTTGAACCAGGACGGCTCAGAGTGTCCCTCCACTGAGTTTACAGAGTCACTGTCAGGGGAGGGGGTCTCTGAAAATTCGGTGTTCTGAAATTCCACAGTCAAAAACAATGAACTAGGATATAAGTTATGTTTCCCCCTCTTTTGATGCAGAGTTTTCACTCCTGGGGTTCGATCAGCATTAATTTACTTAACGTTAAGATTTTTATACAGCAGCAGTCCTGCTGCAAATGTTTCGTCCCCCTAACATCCAGCATGTACAGTGGTGTCTGTATTGAATGCAGGACTGTCAACAGAGACCTGCAGCAATAATGCAACAGCTGGAGTCAAGGGGGTGGGGTGAAGAGGGAGTGAGGTTACTGGTGTAATAGAGTAAACCACTGTTACTGGTGTTAGAGGGAGTGAGGTTACTGGTGTAACAGTAAATCACTGTTACTGGCATTAGAGGGAGTGAGGTTACTGGTGTAACAGAGTAAATCACTGTTACTGGCGTTGGAGGGAGCGAGGTTAATGGTGTAACAGTAAATCACTGTTACTGGCGTTAGAGGGAGTGAGGTTACTGGTGTAACAGAGTAAACCACTGTTACTGGCGTTAGAGGGAGTGAGGTTACTGGTGTAACAGTAAATCACTGTTACTGGCGTTAGAGGGAGTGAGGTTACTGGTGTAACAGAGTAAATCACTGTTACTGGCGTTAGAGGGAGTGAGGTTACTGGGTAATAGAGTAAATCACTATTACTGGTGTTGGAGTGAGGTCACTGGTTTAACAAAGTAAACTACTATTATTGGTGCTGGAGTGAGGTTACTGGTGTAACATAGTAAATCACTATTACTGGTACTAAAGGGAGTGAGGTTTACCTGTGTAACTGAGTAAATCACTGTTACTTGTATTAAAGAGACTTCAGTTACTGGTGCAGCTAAGTAAATCAGTATTACTGGTGTCAGAGGGAGTGAAGTTTTTGGTTTAATGGAATAAATAAACATTACTGGTGTCAAAGGCAGTGAGGTCAATGGCGTAACTGAGTAAATCACTATTACCAGTGTTAAGAGGGAGTGAGATTATCGATGACGGAGTACCATTCTGTACTAATACTGGTGTTAGAGGAAGAGACATTACTGGTGCAAGAGAGTAAATCACAACGCCAGCACAATAATGAACATCCAGATGGTTTACAAGTTAACTTCCCCAAATGTCAAGTGGAACCCTCCCATATCTCTAAGTAATTTTAATTATTCTATTTAGAATTTATTTACCCAAGGAGCCAAGCAAGAGATGCCATGTCTAGTTTTCAGTGCAGTGCTGTTTTTACCCAACACTTTAACTGGAGGAAACCAAAACAGCAAGCTTGTGTGGCTTGTCCAAGGTCGCACAATGAGTCAACAGTTATAGTGGTGGGCTGCCTGCTGGCCCAGTCGCAGAATTCTGAGTTTGTACGTGGGCTTGAGAGCTGGCCAGGTGGCCAAAGGGAGGCTGCGGAGGGACGACTGCACAGTGACACCCCAGCCCAGGTGAGATGGTACTGCGGGGAAGTGGACAGCAGTTGGGGGGGGGGGAGAGACAAGAAAAGAGCAAGCTGGCATTGACGTGATGGCCACCAGCAACTGCAAACCCTGCACTGTGGATCCCCACAGAAGAGACGGTGGGATTAGCAGCAGACAGGGCTAGGAGTGCCACTACAGGGGTATACCCAGCCCCAGACCTGATCACAAAGCAAGACGGCAGAGGAGAAACGGATATATGTAAAACACAATTACTACTGCAGCATGATGTCTAAACATGGAATCTCACAGCTCACAGTTCTGTCCACATACACTAAAGTGATCTTTATTTTTAGTTAATTAACAAAGTGTACCAAGTGACAAGAGAGCATGCAACAATTTAAATTGTAGACATTATGATAAGGGTATGCGCCCATTCCTTCACATCGTCCAACAGCCCCATGTCAGAAGGGATGTCTCTCACTATACTTGTTAGCAACCCCCATCCATATCTCTCACCTCTGCCACATTATGAGGGCTGCCCCTCACTTTACCCTTCAAATGCCCAACTCTGATAGCTCTCAACTGTCCCATATTTGGGAACTGTGATTGCAGTTAGGATGGAATGGAGGGATACTGTAGACGTGAAGCTGAACACCGGAAGTCTTGATTAAGAAATAAAAGTATTTCTTGGAGGGAAAGCAGAGTTTTGAGGTTTCTTTCCCAGGAGAAAAGTGACCTATTTTATTGTTTGTGACCAAAAGGAGCAGATCCGTTTTGCCTGGTTCAGATGACTGCTACAACAGTCAAGCCCTGATAAGGTCAAACAACCACATACTGCATCATCTTCCACAGCAGAAGCTTTCTGAGTAGTAGTTAACCAGAGTCAGTGACTGGCCATGTTTGATTCAGTTACATGGAACAGAAATTAGTTACAATGCTGAAACACTCACTGATGAGTAACTGGACCAGGACTAATGGCCAAATCAAAAATGTACTTGGAGGAGTGA
Organism: Neoceratodus forsteri; assembly: GCA_016271365.2. Classification (NCBI taxonomy): domain Eukaryota; kingdom Metazoa; phylum Chordata; order Ceratodontiformes; family Ceratodontidae; genus Neoceratodus; species Neoceratodus forsteri. The sequence goes on along the minus strand of CM028132.1, from coordinate 38,298,732 downwards.
TGATGAGTGTTTCTGAGCACATTATGAAGCCCTAGCAGGGGTCAAATCCAACTCACAACGTCCACTGTTCTGCAGTCCCTGACCCTAACTTCATTTATCAAATGAGTCAGGCAATCCTGACTCCTGAGTGGCTGAAACATGTTCACATGGTAACAGTTGTAACATAATAACAAAGTCAGAGGGTACTATCTAGGTCCAAACTGTCTGCCCCTCCCCCAACCTTATAAGCAGGTATGAAACACATTTCGTAGGCAAACACGTGGGGTGAGATAAACAGAGGTCACCTACCTGTAACCATAGTTCTGCTACTAGTAATTACTTCACATCCACACTTGGGCAGATTCAACTGAGCATGCTCAGTCACCGGAACAGTCTTCGAGCTTGACTCCTCCCACCGCCCATGGTGTCGTCCTCTGGCTCTGCCCCGACTGACATCAGACCTGCATGCTGAAAGCAGGAATCCATGCAAGCACCGTCAGGGTAGGTCCAGTGTGGATGTGAATCGAATACTAGAAGCAGAAAGCCTAGCTGCGTAGCGTAATGGTAGCTCTTCGGGAGAATCTCCTCCATTGAGCCACATCGCGGAACTGTAAGCCGTCGGCATCGGGATCATCCAGAACATTGTGTTAGCTGTGGCCACCCATGCCGACGTGCACTGTCACTGTCTATATAGTGTGGGCAGCCCCATCATGCCTGAGTTCCCCACCGGAGACAGAGGATCATCAGACCAGCCCGGACCGAAGCAATCAGGACCAAACCAGGCACACAGGAGAGGATATGGAAATCTGAGTAAATATGCTGAATTCAGGTATAAAAGGAGAAAGAGCAAGCAACAGCAGGCGGGATAATCACCAGTCACCCAAAAAGTAGGGGAAGGAGGGAAGGAGCGCTGTGGCTCAATGCAGATCATCATCTCGAAGATGGACTGTTACAGTAACTATTCTAGCTTCTTTGAGACCTCCCCTTCACTTCCAGCCTTTAGACTCATGCAAAGGCACCTTCCTGAACTCCCCTCTTAACCTTTTTCCCCATTTCTCCAAACCCTCCTCCTGCTTGCATCCACCCATATTTTCTTTAGTCATTTAAGTCTACTCCTGTACCCCATTTTGCATTGCCACCCTCCCCAACTCTACAACTTCACGTATACACTGTGATCTCCTTGTACGCGCAACCATGTGAAAACTACTTAGAACCATACTACTGTTTACCTTCCTAGCCACTACACGGCTGCTACACCGGCCATGACTGTCTAAACAATGACACACTGATATTTTGTGAATTTTATTTTCTCTGTACCCCCCCCCCGTCGCACCCGGATGTGAGCCTCGGCTCAGTGTGCCTCTCCCAGATAATATTTAGATAAATAAATATATCTCCCTCTGCTAAGCTACATCATGGAACAATTCCCAAGCAGCACCCAAGCACCGAGGGAGGAAGGAAGGATCTAAGGACCTTGAGTAAGGAGGACTTACAGGACAGCAAGGCCAAATCCGGCATACCTGCCCGCTCCTGGGGCTCCTTTCAGCCCGGCTCCTACAAGGTCTGAAGCCCATGATCTGGGCTGCACTCCTGCAGCCAGGGCCACGCTACAACTAGCCCATGGAGCCCACTCCTGGGGCTCCTTTCAGCCCAGCTCCTACAAGGTCTGAAGCCCATGATCTGGGCTGCACCCCTGCGGCCGGGGCCACGCTACCTCTAGCCCACAGACTGCCCGCTCCTGGGGCTCCTTTCAGCCCGGCTCCTACAAGGTCTGACGCCCATGATCTGGGTAGCACCCCTGTGGCCAGGGCAGCGCTACCACTAGCCCATGGACTGCCAGCTCCTGGGGCTCCTTTCAACCCGGCTCCTACAAGGTCTGAAGCCAGTGATCTGGCCTGCACCCCAGGCCGCGCTACCACTAGCCCATGGACTGCTAGCTCCTGGGGCTTTCAGTCCAGCTCCTACAAGGTATGTTCCCTGGACTCCCGGAATTTACGGCTTTTGCCAGGATTGGCTCCTTTCTCTCATAGCCTAACACTGATCGGACACCTGACCTCTCCTTCCATTGGCTGGATTCTAACACTGCTCCTTTTGACTCTCTGGCGGGCTTCTGCCATATAGATTTCGGAATCTGAATTTTCTCCCTCCCCAACCCCAACCGCTATTAAATACAGTTTAGGCCCCACCTAGCCAGCACTCATTGGCTGTCTCTCTCCGTCTTTCGGATGAGACGTTAAACCAAGGTCCCATCTGCCTGGATTGATGGTAGTTCAGGTGGATGTTAAAGATCCCATGGCACTTATCGAAAAGAGTAGGGGAACTTCCCCGGTGTCCTGGCCAAATTTCCCTCATTCACTAAAAATACCACAAACAGCTTAATCTGGTTCAAGGTCAGTTGGCATTCATAGATACATAGACAGTGTCGGCAGATAAGGGCCTATGGCCCACCCAGTCTGCCCATTTGAGCTTGTAAGTTCAGTTTGTTTTCCTAGAAGTCTGTTGCCCCTTACCCCTGACCTCCAGAATTCCTTTATGTCTATCCCATGCATTCTTAAATCCCGTGATTGTTTCAGCCCCCACCACTTCCTCTGGCAGGGTGTTCCACTTATCCACCACCCGTTCTGTGAAGAAATTCTTTCTTATGTTTCCTCTGAATCGTCCTCCCTCCAACTTCATCCCATGCCCTCTAGTCCTGGAACATCTTTTTCGCTTAAAATAGTGTTTTCCTGCACCTGTTCCTCCCTGTAAGATACTTGTGTGTCTCTATCATATCCCTCTCTCCTTCTCTCCTCCAGGGAGTACATGTTCAGTTCCTTCAACCTGTCTTCATAGGACTTGTGATGCAATCCATGCACCATCTTTGTTGCCTCCTCTGAACCTTCTCTACCCTGTCTATGTCCTTACGTAGGTATGGTCTCCAGAACCGTGCACTGTACTCCAGGTGGGGCCTCACTAGTGTCTTGTATGGCGAATTATGACCTCCCTTTTCCTGCTGGTGATGCCCTGCCTATACATCCCAGCATCCTATTTGCTTTACCTGCTGCCTTGTCACACTGTTTCCCTACCTTGAGGTCATCAGAGATGATAACCCCAAGATCCCTTTCCTGCTTGGTGCATGCTATATCCTCACCCCTCAACTGATAAGTTGTTCCAGGGTTTTGTGCCCCATATGCATTATCTTGCACTTCTTTGCATTGAATTTCAACTGCCAAACCCCTGACCATTCTTCAAGTTTCTGCAGGTCCCTTCTCATTCTGTATCCCCCTCCCCCGGGTCGTGCCTAAAAATAGGCAGGATTTGTCTAGTGCACTTACCCGGTCAACAAAAAGCTAAATAAAACAAAACAAAAAAAAAATGCACCTATATACAAAATCAGCCTTTCCACTCTAGCATGCAGAATACCAGCCCCCCAAGTGCTCTCAAGCTCGAAGCTGGGCAGTAGATGGTAGCTTTCACTATTCACCCACGTGTACCACTGGAAATGTTTTCAACATTAACTTAAGTCCATGGTCCCTACTTTTTACATACCCTCTGACCTATTGCTGGTTTGACCATTGGGACATTAGCCCGTTACTGGTACCAACTTGACCTGTAATTTGAGTAAAAAAAGGGCCAAATGCCGCAGACACAGTAGGCAACCCATGCGTCTCACCAAACTTCAGCGCATGCACCTCCTGAAAATAGCCCTAATGCTACCGATGCTGTCTGGCAATATCCACCCTAACCCAGGTCCAAATGCAACTACCCACAAAACCTCTCCACCTAAGCAGGGGTCCATTACACTAGCCTCAATAAACATCAGTAGCCTCTTAAATAAATTAGACCTTCTTAAGGTCTGAGTGGCTGCTCACAATCCAGACATACTGTCAATCGTTGAAACCTGGTTATCCCCTAAACTCCCAGATAATGCAGTTGTCCTGCCTGGGTACACTATCTATAGGCTTGATCGTACTGCCAAGAGGGGTGGAGGTTGCGCAATCTACCTAAAAAAACTCCATTAGAGGGCTGGTCATGCCCTTGATTGACCTAGGATGTACCACGCAGGCTCTAGGAGTAAAAGTACTCTTAGGGGCACATAGCAAAACCCTCCCAATACTCTCAATCTACATACCTCCTAAGGACCCGTCCCCTGGCCTGCTAAGCCTACTGGACTATCTCCGATCACAAAAACATCTCCCTGAGTCAATTTTAATGGGAGATTTCAATACTAACTGTCTGTCAGGTGTAACTGGGACCATAAAGGACTCATTAGCATCCCTGCACCTCACCCAACTTGTAAACTCACCAACTAGAATAAATTACATAACTGGGACCAGTACCACAAATGACTGGACTGTCTCAAATCGCCCTGATCATCTCACAAATATAACAGTTCACCCAGACACAATCAGCGACCACTCCCCTGTCACCTGTAGCTGATCTAATAAATTTGTTACCCCCCAAAAGACCACCTACAACCGTGTACTAAGGCGAGGACACCTGGCTCTACTAAAAAAACAACTCCGCTTACAGGACTGGTCCTTCCTGGACACGGCTGATGATATTAACACGGCATTTGAATACTTCCGTCAGTGTCTTCAATGCAGCATGTGATATCCATGCCCCACCTAGGAAACTGAAGGTTCGGGGAATGGTAAACTCCTGGATCACACCAGATATAGTAAACAGAATGAAACTACAGGACCATCTTTGGCAACTGGCTAAATCTTCACTGAAGCATTAGGATCTGCAGGACTATAAAGCTGTCAGAAATGTCTGTACTAGGGAAATTTGACAGGCAAAAAGTGGACTCCACAGAGAGCTACTTTCTAACACCTGGGGTGACAGTAGGAAATTTTGGTCGAATATAAAAGACATCACCGGAAAAGAACACAAGACCTCGCCAACAGTACTAATGGAGGATGGCAATCCCATCACTGACCCCCTCCAAATCACAAACACCTTTAACACGGCCTTCACCAATCTGTCTGGTGTCTTCCCAAAAGGCTTCTTTGATGATGCTTCCGCACCATCAGCTGGAATCTCGGATACGAATAGTCCCACACACCCACCTCTCTACTTCAAATGGGTTTCCCCAACCCAAGTCCAAAACTTTCTAACAGAAGTCCTGGGCAAATCTAGACACAGTGGAGAATCACGTGACCTCAAACTCCTTGCACTTACACTTGATGAAGTACTCCTACCAATCACCAAGATTCTGAATCTCTCTCTCTCTATCTCAATTCCCCCAGGTATAGAAATCTACGCTGGTCACCCCGTGCATAAATCCGGTGATCATACACAGCACTCTAACTACAGACTGATATCAAAATTCCCCCTTTATCTAAAGTCCTTAAATGGATAGTTTCAAATAAATTGGTAGACTACCTCGAAAAATACACCTTATAATGCCCTCAGCAACATGGCTTCAGGAAAAAGCACAGCACTACCACGACCCTGCTGGAATTTACCAGCTTCATCCATCAGTCCTTCGACAATAACATGCTTGTTGGTGCTGCGTTTATCGACCTTACAAAAGCGTTTGACACCTTGAATCATAATCTTCTCCTCAATCAATTTGCCTCAGTCAGTATCCCACCAAATATACACTGCAATGGTTTGGGAGCTACCTTGTAGACAAATCACAGCGGGTGAAGATACCTAGCATTGTCTCTAAACTTCAAATCGTCCGATCTGGTGTCCCACAAATGTCCATTCTTGCTCCTCTCCTGTTAAGTATCTTTCTAAACAACCTACCTCATTCCTGTCAACTAAGAATGATTCTATACGCTGATGATGCTGTCATCTACACAAATAACTCTGACTCCACCACACTCTAAGACAATCTCCAGCTCGGATTCCTTGAACTGGAAAAGTGGTTTCAGACGCACAAACTTGTCCTGAACTACAAAAAACTAAGTTCCTGTTGTTCTCTTCCCCCCACCACAAATATAGGTTTCAAGTCAAGATAGTAAAAAACAATCATGGAGCCCCCCCCCTTGAACAAGTTCAACAATTCAGATATCTCGTTGTAACCCTGGACAGCTATCTCACCTATGTACCTCACATTGAGAACACTGCCAAATCTGCAAATGCTAAATAAGGCCTGTTATTTAGGCATAGAAGGTCCCTGACCACGGAGGCACAAACTTGCCATCTTCAGTTCGGTTCTATCTACCCACAACTGAATGTGGCCTGGTAATCTACGGAGCTGGCTCTACTACATCACTAAAAAGGCTAAACTTAACACTGAACAAAGCCTGTTGGCTCATCACGAACTCAGACCACTTCACTCACACATGTGATCTTTATGCACAAGCTGGCTTGCTACATCTCCAAGGACGGATCATGTACTAATCATATTTACTAGCTAAAAAAAGCGCTCAGTGGAGCACTACCAACCAGAATCTCCTGCCCAGATCCCTCAAGGTCCGCCATACCCAGGCATCAGATACTGAGCTCCTACTCGTACCCCGGTTTCGGACTTCACAGTGCCAGTGATCCTTCCTCTACAGAGCCCCTAACTGGCTAAATGGCCTAGGCTCTGAACTCACTAGCCTAACACATTTGACCGCATTTAAATGCCTCCTGCACCAGCACATCTTGAATGAAGCACCTGTAATTGCCTTACTTAATTACAGCTTTGCCCTCCTGGGAAGTTAGCCCTCCTCACTATGGCCTACTAGGCCTCAAGTCTTATGCTCCATCTCCATTTTTTTGCTTCTATTACCTACATTTCATCCAAAAGTTCATGACTGGATCCATAGCCCTCCTGACCCCCTGGCACCCTCTCTCCTTGTAGCTCTGCCTCCCCCCTCTTTTTCCCTGTCTCCTTATGCCCTGTTTCTCACACTACCCTTATGCTAACCCCCCCCCTTTACTCACTCCTGTCTCCGTCTACCTCTCCTCTATCATGACAACGCCTCCTGGCTGCTACCTTCCCTCACAGTCTCTGACCATCTCCAATTTCTATCCACACACTTCTTCCACTTAGTTTACCACCTGAATTATATTCAAAAACTTGTAACTGAGGATGCTCCATCTATGATCATATAGTTATGCTTTACTGACAATTGCAACAATTTATTATGTTATTCTCCGTCTGTATGTGTCTACCCATCCCACTCTCTGATGTGGAACCTTTGTAAATAACTACTGTCCCATATCCATTCTCCCACCACTCTCGAAAGCCCTTGAAAAAATTATAGCTACCCAACTCACAGAGTACCTGCTTGCTCATAACCTACTTTGCAGGGAGCAGCATGGCTTCAGATTTGGGCATGGTACAACTACATCTCTCACCGAGTTCTCTAATTTTATTCACTCTGCCCTAGATAGAAAACACCTAGCTGGAGCTGTCTTCATCGACCTGTCAGAGGCCTCTGATACAGTTCCCCACCCCTTACTCTTAAGCACACTCCACCACATAGGTCTGTCCCAAGGACCCATCTCCTAGTTTTACCAGTTACCTCACAGCTAGATCACAATGTTTCAAAATAAACAACACCCTCTCAAGCACCCTGCCAGTCCGCTCTGGGGATCCCCAGGGCTCCATCCTCGGCCCCATATTATTCAGCATCTACCTAAACACCTTGCCCAATTCCTGCTCCAGCAACCTACTACTCTATGTGGGCGACGCGGTTCTTTTTGCCTCGCACCCAGATCCCACAGTATTGCAGTCCTCCCTCCAACACGCATTTAACCAGATTGAAAACTAGTTCATAGACCAAAGACTTGTGGTCAATGTAAAAAAAAAAAAAAACATGCTCTTTGCCCACTGACAGAATAAGGCCAAGAATACGCAGCCAACAATCCTCTCCCACTCTCTCCTTCTTCTAGAATGGGTCCATACATATAAATACTTGGGCCTTACATTTGATTCCAGCCTCTCCTTCCATTCACACATTGAAACTCTGTCATCAGCCATAAATGTCCGTATAGGCCTACTGCATCGGCACAAGGACTGCCTACCTCCGGAAGCCCTTAATCTGGCTGTCACCTCCTCAGTCCTCTCCCTAGTAGATTATGGGCTCACTATCTACTCGGCTGCTGAACACAGCCCTTAACAAAATCCACCTGGCCATAAACAAAGCATGCAGACTCCTCTCCGGGGCAGACAAGTGTACCCATACTTGTACCCTATATGCCCTGACAAATCTCCTCACCCTGGATGAAAGGCTATTTTATCAAACATGTCTCCTCACAAAGAAAATACTCCTGGGGCTTACCCCCTTGTGGGTTTCTGCCTCTCTCCTATCCTCCCATACCTCGGTGAACACCCGCACTGCCAACCAACAGGTGTGATCCATCCCGAGGGTTAGAACCTCCTTAGCACAAAGGTCATTCCCACACAGGGCCCCAGTCTGGTACAAACAACTCCCCTCAGACGTCTCCTCCATCTCCAAATTAGGAACTTTCAAGTCAGCCCTTAAAGAGCACATTCACGCTTCACAGCACTGCCAATGTATCAACTAGTGCCGGGCCATCTATCTATTATCTTACGGGACCACCCTGCCACTGAGCTCCTATCGATAGGGCTACCAAATATTACCTATTAACAATGCCTCCTTTGGCTGCACTCACAAGATATCTGTCTAATTCTCTACTTCACTGTAACTTTCAAACCTGTTACTCCCTCCCTCTATCAGCAAACTTATTGTTCTCTTGAAAACTGTAAAATACAGCTCTCACTAACACGTTCAATGTAATGTATAGCTGATCTTGATTCTCCAATACTGTACAACTGAAAAAACTGTAACCTTTAGCTGCCATTCTATGTCTATATGTATTAAGTGTTTGTATTTGTTTTTTTCTGATGCAAAGCCTTTGTAAATGAGTCCCTGACTCAAAGGTTGTAATCCTAAAGTCTGTTAAATAAAATAAATAAATAGTAAATGAGCTGTCTTGTGCTCAAAAGTACTTGTAATCCGAGAATGAATAAATAAAATAAATAAATAAAAATATCTGAGATATGATCGATGTCCAGACTGCAATGCTTAGTAAATGTTATCAACAGTACTCCAACTGACAGCAGCATATATGTTGGCAGTCAACACATTGTGGAAAAAAGCCATAGAAGTAGTCACCTCACGGGAGGAGTGAGCAGGGACAGGACCAGAAAGCTGCTTATCGCACTTCTAGTAACAAAGAAATGCAGCAGACCAACCATTTTGAAAGTCTCAGCTTCAAAATAGGGGAGCCCACCACCATTCTGGGGGTGAAAACCACAAATAGCTTAGAGTTTTTTCTTCAGTCTTTAGTATGATCCAGGTACTAACACAATGCCCTACGAACATCAATCATATGCAGATGACGTTCTCTGATTTCTGTGGGAGTCGAGAAATAAATCAGAAGGCAAAAGTCTGATTTAGCGTTCGCTCAGAAACGACCTTTGGCAGAAAATGAGAACTGGTACACACAGTAACCCTATCCATGTGGAAAATAAGAAAAGAAGGTTCTGCGACCAGAGCCTGCAATTTCAAAATGCGTACAGCAGACATCATAGCCACTAGGGACAGTGTCTTCCAAGAATGGAAGCGCAGCTCACAAGTAGCAGCAGACTAAAAGAAAGGCACAGCAAGGGTCTGCAGAACTAAATTACAAGTCCCACACCAGAACAGGCTCTTGGACCCAGGGGTGCGAGAAGTAAAATACCTCTGAGGAACCTGCGAGAAGCCTTAAGATGGGTCCCCATCTTGTCGTCACGGAGGGTATGAAAAGCACACATCACGGCCAAGTGGACCTTAACGGAGGAATACCCAAGGCCTGTGTCTGTAAGGGACAGGAGGTAGTCCATCACCAGAATTACTGGACACATAAATAGGTCCAGCTGATGGGCAACACACCATACTGTAAAACGTTCCCATTTCTGTGAGTAGGTGTACCAAGCAGACGGGTTCTGAGTCACCAACGGAACAGCAGCAACTGTTAGGGAAACCCCAAAGCGGGAGAGCTCTATGTACTCAGGAGCCAGGTGTGAAGGTGCAGGGATGGAAGAGCCAGATGCACCAGAGCACCCTGCTCCTGAGACAGAAGTCCTGCATGTAGATGGAGCAAGACAGGGGGCTTCCACTGCCAGCTGCTGAAGCAGAGGGAACCAAATTTGTCTGGGCCACTATGGGGTCACCAAAACTATGGTGGCCGACTCAGTCCTCATGACCAGAACCCTCTTTAAGAGAGGGAACAGGGGAAAGGTGCACCATGAACCTCCTTTTCCAGAAGGGGGGTAATGCATCTCGTCAAAAAACTCCAGGCCCTGGAGCGAGCGAGCAGAACCACAGTAGTTTTGCGCTGTATGGAAATACAAATTGGGAGAACCTACATTAGGAATAGGTTGTTCATGGCAGAGCCCAATAACTCCCATTCTTAGTATAGTGCCTGTGACCAGCTAAGGCAATAAACAAGGGTGTTGAGGGTACAAGGCAGGAAGACAGCCATCAAGAACATATTGAGTTCCATGGCCCAGTGCCAGACTCTCATTGCCTCTCTGCAGAGAGGATAAGAGTGGACACTGCTTTGTCAGCTGATGGAGTACACATAACAGAGATGTTGCCCATACAGATCAACGGCTAATAATCTGGAAGGAAGGTGGTGAAGGCCTGCAGACCAAGCAGAGCAGCTCTCATCTCCAGAGTGTTGCTGTGCAGAGCTATATCCAAGGGGGACCACTGATACAGAATCCAGAAGGGGCCTAGATAGGCACCCCAACCCGAATCCAAGGCATCTGTCGCCATCATCACCAGCAGAGGGGATGGACTGACAAAGGAGGATCCATCTCAATGTTGGAGCGGTCCAAACACCAGAGCTGGGAGCAACAAAGCAAAGGGATCACTTCTATGAGACACACCAGCTCATCAGAATGCTGAACCCACTGGGCATGGAGGAACCATTGAAGAATCCTCATCTGCAGACACACCAGTAGGACAGTCAGAATGGTAGCAGCCATGAGGCCCATTAGTCGTTAAGAGACATCAGGCTGACACAGTCACTGGAAGAGACCAGTTGAGCCTGGGCAACCAGCACAGTCTGAAGGAATGAAATCCCGAACCTAGCCCCGTGTCCACAACAGCTCCTATGTATTGGAGGCATTGGCATGGAATGAGAACCACCTTCAGCTCATTAACCAGAATTCCCAAAAGTTTAAATAATTGTCTGGTTCAGCACAGTGTGTAAATTTTAGCTTCCTTTGATGGGGCCTTCAGAACCAGTTGTCAGTATATAGGAAGACATACAGACCCACCCATCTGAGGGCAGCTGTAACTGCTGCAAAGCATTTGGCAAAGACACATGGTACAGACGTAGGACTTGCAGATTTTAACATGGAGATAAACATCCTTCTCATCAAGGGAAACCATCCAGTCCCCTTGCAGGAGGAGGAACAAGGATTGTAGAGAGACCACTCGAAACTGCCTGTATTCAAACAAACAGGTTGAGGCCTTGGAGGTCTAAGATGGGCCATAAATCCCAGGTCCATTTGGCACCTGAAGTACTGAGAATAACAGCCCAGGTTTGTTCGGGCAACCAAGTTGGGCTCTATGACCCTTCTGCTGAGGGGAGTTTGAACCTCCTCTAGCAGGAGGGCAATATTTCCTGGAGGGTAACGTGGGTAAGGGAGGGCGCACCAGAGGGACAGAGAGGAATTCTATGGCATGTCTTCACTGAACCATCTCCAATACTCAAGCATCATTAGTGATGAAGATTCGTCCCACCACCAGGACTCCCTGGATAACAGAGGCCTGAGGAAGGGGAGGGGTCAGAAGAAGCTGGGGCGGAATAACTGCATCCTTGGTGAGCCTGGCATGGGCACCAGGAGGCAAATTTGGCCTGAGGAGAGGCCTGTGTCCGCTGGGAGCCATGGCTGGAACCCCTAGGGTAACTCCTACCAGGGTGGGTATAGGGCTTTCGAAAGGAACCCTGGCCCCTACCCCAGGTTAGGATTCAGTGTATGCAGAGACTACAAGATCATTTGACATCTGAAGGTGCTGGATATTTTTTATTTGCCTTCCTTGGTACCGCAGGCAGGGTGCAAGGCCTGTGACAAGCAGCTAGCGTGGCATCTTCCAGAGCCGAATGGATTGGAGGGATAAGTACTGTAGGGGAACAGACACTTCTAAAACTCAAACATTTTTCTTAAAGGTATCCTCCTCCTCCTCTGCACAAATCCCCATTTGGACTGGACCTGCCCGAGGAAAGCCTGAAAGGACACATCCTCAGGAGGGGACAAGGACTGTTCTTTACATTTCCCTCACTACAGGACAAAGTAGAACTGGAACCACCACATCCAAGGGGTTCAGATCTTCCTCCACCTCTTCATACTCCTGTTCCACATACTTTGGACCATATTCCAGATTATCCTCGACATCGATGGTCATGGGCAACAGGTCGACGGGCAGAGGAGGCTGTGAAGGAATGACCATCAATGGATTTACCGTAGGATGATCACTGGCTGGCGTTAATGCCTCCCATGCTGTCAACGAAGTCAATGGCAGCAACTCGGAGGGTGCAGGTGAGGCTGGCATTGGCGAATGAGTTAAAGGAAGAAGCTTTTGAAACAGCTCAGACTTCATCTGGTAAGGCATCTGCACATCGACTGGCCCTGAGGGGGGGCATTGATCACTGAACCATTGAAGAGACAGTGCCTGACAGTTGAATGGGCTATGAATCCCCTGATGAGGAATTAGAACCAGTACCTCATCCCAACCTTGGTTTCTGAGAGATGGCTGGGGTGGGGGGCGGCAGAATTAGATGCCTTGGCCTGGGTCCTGTCTTGGTCCATAGACTTACCTCTTTTAAGATGAGTGGGACTGGTCTGGAGAGCCATGCTTGTTCTTGTGCCTTTCTTCTTTGTCTGCGTGGTGGTGCTTGTCCGCCAATTTAGCAGTCTGACAAGGCAGTTGGGAAAGTTAGTGGGATGCTGGGGTGCACAAGGAGAGGTATCACCAGCAGAAAGAGGGAGGTGGTGTTGCCTCTGTATAGGTTGCTGCTGGTGAGACCTCACCTCCGGAAGGACACAGACAGAGTGGAGGCAGTCCAGAAGAGGGTGACCAAAATGGTGCAGGGTTTGCATAAAAAATCCTGTGAGGAAAGACTGAAGGACCTCAATATGTACACCCTGGAGGAAAGGTGGGGAGGAGGACATGATGGAGACTTAAAAATACCTCACAGGTATAAATAAACGTGCAGGTGGGAAGCATTTATTAAAAAAAAAAAAAAGATGCTCAAGAACGAGGGATCATGCTATGAAGCTAGAGGGGAGTAGACTCAGGGGAGATGTGAAGATGCACTTCTTCAAAGGAAGGGTGATGGATGCTTGGAACAGCCTCCTAGCGGAAATGGTGGGGCAAAAACTATAGCGGGGTTCAAGAAGGCATGGGACAGGCATGAGGGAATCTTAGCGGCAAGGCAAGGGGGTAGGACTGGAGATCAAGTAGCGTCTGTGTATACAGTCGATAGGGACAAATGAGCAGACTAGGTGGGCCAAGCAGTCCTTATCTGACATCAAATTCTATGTTTCTATGTGACTAGTCCTCCTCCTTAGCTGGATCAGCAGCTGATGCAGTTGACCACAGAAAACGACAGGTCGACGGCAAACCAGGGAGTGAGGGAGATGATGGCAAAGCTGCTTTCCATGTGCGATGTTTCTCCTCTATTGCTTTAATTTTTAAATAAGGTTCAAAGGTCTTCTTGTCATGACTCAGAGAGACCTAGTTAAAGCCCTGACAAATGCTGCAGGCTTTCACATTGTGAGCTAGGCCCAAGCAACAAATGCTCCTGAAGTGGTCGATGTCTTTGTAGATCTTTACCACAGTGACAACAGAATGACAGGTGCTTATTTTTTTGTGTGCCTCCAACGCTCCCCAACCAGCCACTCTTTCAGGTCACCTAGGGCGCCTTGCCGGCATTCCGACCCCGCAGCCAACCACCACTCCACATTACAGCCCACCGGGTAACCCAACGTTTCCTTTTGTTGATCGCCCCCACAAGGGGAAGGTACAGGAGGGCTACAACGACTTACTTGGCCCAGGTGCTGCTGGGGTTGGTCCGTGTCTGGCGCTTCATGGTGGCGGGGACCGCAACAGTCATCCAGCCAGTCAGAGAGCTTTTTCCTGGTTTCCTTCTGGGAGCGTGATATGCCAAGACATCAAGGCACGAGCAGACACCCATCGCGCTCCTACGCAGCAGGACCTAACGTGCTGCCATGCCTCTGTCCTCCACCAGAGATCAGCAGACACCGGGCCACATACCCACCTTTCCCCCAGGAGATGGAGAACCGTCGTGGGACACCTGAGCCATCTCCCCCCGGCCAGCCCTCTGACACCCAGTTCCACTCCTGAACTCGGGTCGTCGGCATTGCAAGTGGAAATCCAACCGCTGCACTGGTGGGCCAGTATTCCTTATTTTTTTTGACAGCGGCATAAAAGATTAAGTAGCTTTAAAGTAACAAACAACGAGCTAGCAGCGTTCATGGTACTTGCAAAGTTCGACTGTGCTCTTCAGCAACACTGAGCCAGCAAATAGTTGACAGAGGGAGAAAGAACTGAGACATGATGGGACCACTCACGTTATATAGGTGGCAACAATGTATGTCGACGTGGGCGGCAGCAGCTAACAAAATCTTCCAAGTGGTCCTGATGCCAATGGCTTACAGTTCAATGATGCGGTTCAATGGAGGAAGATATCCTCAAAGAAGATGCATGGTCCAGGCTAGTAACCTCTATTTCTATGTTTCTAGTTAAAGCTACATCAAGGAGTGTGGTGCCAGAAAGAAAAAAGACCAACAAAGCAGCAGTAAACTTCGACACTCGCCACTGCGGAAACAGAGCCAGTCCCAAAAATAAACCCCCAACATTTAGCTTCTTGTGGAGCTTTTCCGAGAAGCAACAGCAGCTCCACAAGGAGTAATACATTGGGGGTTATCACTACGCTCTGTACTGTGTTCCTTTGTCTACTTTTTACTAAATAGAAGAAGCCTCACCTTGGAAAAAAGAATGGGACTGGCTCGGTTTCTGCAATGGTGAAGTTCACCACTGTTTGTTAACCTCGATTTCTGATGATGTCCTTTAGTGGAACAGTCGAGAGGTATGAAGAGGGGTTCTGAAAAATAAATGAGGGACGTCCCTCATACTGTGGGACAGCTGAGAGGTGCAGACTGAGGGGTTATGAGCAGTACAACTCAGAGCATCCTTCGTAATTTGGGATAGTTGAAAAGTATAAAAAGAGGGGTTCTGAGGGGGGTAAAATGAGGATGTTCCTTGTAATATGGAACAGTTGAAAGGTATGGCTAGAGAGGTTCTGAGAGATAAAATTAGGGACATCCCTCCTAATATGAGACAGCTGAGAAGGGTTCTGTACAATACAAGTATTTAAAATCCCCCCCCCCCCAAAAAAAAAACCACATCTGTTTTAGACACAAAAACATTTTGTCAAGTGACAGGGCTCCCAGCTCTACCTGCATTTCCTTACATTTACAGGAAAACCAGTCTCGTCAAGATTCCAAAAGAGATAAGGCAGTTTTCAGGAAAACAAGGAAAATCCCCCCAGAGTAAGAGGAAAATGATCTACGAAGCCCACTGAGCATCTTGTCACTACTCACTAGGTATACAGATGTTTGTAGGTGGCGCACCTTACCTGTATAATGCTAGAAAACACAGTACGAGCTTTTAATAACCACTGTCAGACATGGAAGTGGCAGGCAGGGGAGAAGTCTAAATTAACTATTTAAACTTTTTGTTATTGTTTCCGTTGTTTATTTTTGGGGGAGGGCAATGACCCTTCAGATGGAACAGAGGTTGTATACGTACCTGAAGAGGCCTGTACAGTGCATACTCATCCCTGAATAACTGGTCGTGGTGAGTTAAACAGTCCAGCCACCGTCCATCCACAAGAGCCTGACCAATCGCTATGGCCTGGGCTCTGAAAATAGGAAGAAAAAGGGTCAAAGAGGAGACCAGACCATCAGCAGAAAAGTAAACGTAGGAATTAGCAAAAGTAGTTACACAACATTCCCACTGCCCCACCCCCAAAATTTAAAATCTGAATTTTCAGCCATTCCATTCTTTATTACAAAAAGCATTTCCATGAAAGCACAGCCTTTATCCCTTGATGCCCATTCCATATCTGAGAGCATAATCCCGAGGGAGGCAGTGGGGCCTAGTAGTAGACAGCACAGCACTGGAAACCTGGAGTCTGGGATTTAAAGCCCACCAGTGCCATAATCTCACAGTGTGACCCAGGGAAAGTCACTTGACCACCCACCCCCAAGCGTACCAGGGAAAGTCACTTATCCTGCCCATGTGACCCAGGGAAATCACCTGACCTCATAGTGTGACACAAGGAAAGTCACTTGACCTCTCTGTGGGACCCAGGAAAGTCACTCAACCACCCGGAGTGACGCGGAGACAGTCACTTGACCTGAAAGGGTGACCATGGGAAATTATTTGCCCTCCCTGTGCTCAAGTTCCTTTTTTTCTGCTCGTGCATTTTCTGCATTAACACAGTGTATTCGCTGTTGTTTTTACTGACAGTGTGTAGTAACCATACACATCTTTTTTATTCCAAGATAAGCTCAAATTACCTTGCTTTCCAGTTATGTATCTCCCCATCCCACCTCCGTTACCTTGCCGGTACAGAGCTTCATGGAATGAAGATGGAGTAGCTCACTCTGCCTTCCAAGGAGGAAGTAATGCAAGAGACCAGTATAGAAGCCCCCTAGAAAGAACAGTTACTTACCATAAATCAGCAGAATAATGCACTGACTCGCTGACGCCTCCCAGTACGGCTTTAAAACAAAACTGCACATCCTGTAGTTAAAGCGCAGACTGGTAGTCTAAGGAGTCTCTGCTGGAGGCGTTGCTTTGCATTCCCACTCCTGACAACTGTCTCTATTTCTCTTTAGAAACAGTATAGCGCAGTGGTTTAAGGCTCTGAGCTGCAAACCTGGGTTTGAATCCTACAGCCCCCACTTGCATATTGTGTGACCCTGAGCAAGTCACTTAACTTCCTTGTGCTCCCAGGTCACACCTGTAAACAAGTTTTCAGCTTAGTCTCTCTCTCCTGGTAAACACAAGGGGAAAAAAAAAAAAAGGATGCCGAGGGCAAGCTGCATGTGCAAAGCATCATGGCAGTTGCTGAAAAAGGTAACATCCCCTCAAGGTATGAGACATCAGGCGATGTACAGGAAGACTATGTGCACCCAACAAACCGAGTCCTCATGAAACAGAAATGAGGGTAAACAGGGGAAAAAGATGGGAGAGACCAACTGAATGCCTCAGCAAGCAACAGAAGGTAAAACTTCCTCAGCAGACTGCCTCTATAATCGACACCCCATAGGTAACAAGACAATAAAAACTGAACGGCCAATAACGTGGCAGGGAAGAAACAAACCAACAAAGAGTAAAGTAACACACACTGCCAGGTGAAAATCTGACAGCCCTGAGAGAACTAGACTAGTAGTAAAAAAACGAAACATTCCTAAGGACTTAGCGTCCCACACCCACACAAGGAGTTAGATTCTAACTTCAGTCTATATAGCATCTGCCAAACCAAAAAAAAAAACAAAAAAAAAAACACACCCTAAGGAACAATTCCTACTGGCAAATGACTGGGCATGTAAAGACACTTACTGCCAGGGATGGCATGCCCGATTCTATCAGCATTATCTGTGGAAGACCGAATATAATACATATTATGACAGCAGATGGATAAAAACCGTATGAAAGAATACCCTCTCCATTAAGCAGGTCTCTAGAAATGTTGGCAACAGATGACCAAAGGCTCAAGGCAGTTTTCCTCAGAGGGGTATCAGCTGCAAAGAAATGCCAAGAAGCAGAAGTAATGGCTAGGAGGGTGAGCCATCACAGCAAATAGCCCGGACTCTGGATCCCCATAAGAGAGACAGAGATGCTGGGGGGTGAGTGGTGCTCTATGGAGACCTTCAGGAAAATCCAGAATAACAGTAACTAACTGTTCTCTCTTCCAGGAATCAAACTTGTCCACAGAGTCCCACGTTATAGTCAAGAAGCAAGCTTTCTTATTCACAAGGAGGAGCCGGCTCAGCCCTAAAGCCATGGATTTCAGTCTTCAAAATGGAGGAGAGGGATTACCTAGTTTACTTTGATCCAAAGGCCTGACAGGTGAGTGCAGCTGGTCTCTAGGAACTGTGTGGCTGTCTCCACCAGCTACTGCACCACTCTGAGAGAAAAGGGATGTCCCCTGGAACATGGCCTTTCAACGGGTGACTGGTCCTAAACGGGACAGGCGTAGCCAAGGCAGCTGCCTGAGACAGATGGCTGATGATGCGGAGTACGAGGCCTCCTCAGAGGCATTGTATGATGCGCTTGTCAGGTGTCAAGTGTCACGATCCAAGCTCGGTGGGGGGGGGGGAGAAGAGCTTAGCACCTCATCCGGCTCTGAAGTACAGTGAGGGAACCAGGGGTGAGTGGTCCAAAAACCTGCCAGAACACGGCCCAGACTGCTGCTTAACCCCTAGGCCAGGGATGGGGCCATCCAAACCTCAGGACCTGATATTCCAGCACCTGAAAATTAAAGTGTGAGCAGGCGATAGTTCCTGTAAATGCAGTGGGAACTGCACATTCAAGCAGACCAGACAGACCGCAAGGCCTTTATCTGCTGGTATATTCGTATGCTCGCATGTTCCATGTTATGGCTGGATCTCAGGCAGGAGAAACATTAAGTACCAGCCAGTGTAGGTGATGTTCTTCAGACACCTACAGTGATGGAAGAGGGGGCCTTGAGGTTTCAGTTTCGAGGGCTTTCCTTTACCAGGCATACTTTGATGAAAAACAAGTGAGAAGAATCGAGACCGTTTTATACTCCCACGGAATGCACATAGCAGGAAGAATGGAGGCTGTTAGCGTGTCAACAGCTGTTATAGGCTCCAGCAAATGGGGTTCTAGCACATCCAGCCCCAAGACCAAACAGCATGGCTCTATGGAAAAGACTGTTTCTCAAAGATCGGGAATTTCTTTACACCCTTAGTTTCCCTTTAACTGTAATTCTAGGTCGAGAGACTGCTGCTTATCGATCACAATGCTCCATTAACCTGTGCGTTGGGCACACTTATTCAGTGAAGAATATCTCACACAGCTGCCCAATAAATGAACAAGTTCAGAACATCCAACAGCATCACTCCTTCGACCTACAATGTAATAATACGTCCCTTGAAGTCACTCCCAGCACAAGAGCAGTTGCCCTTATACCTGCTGGGTACAGAACTGCTCAATTTCGCTTCACCATTCTCTCACTCACCGAATGCATGTGAAACCACTCATACTATAATGAGGGGCTCCAAGGGACATATTTAACACAAAGTCTGCAGCAGTTATGAACAGATCTATATGTTGTTCGTGCAGCTTCAGTTTTTTGTATTTTCGTGCTTTTTGTTATAAAAAAGCCAAAGGAAGGTAACTGCATATTTAGAATTCTAAATAAAAGCCAGTCAGCTAGCGTGGTAGTGTTACCGCTTGTGATCCTGACAACCCAGGTTTGCGGTAGATGTCTGGTGCCGAACAGTGACGCAGGGTTCTGGCATGCATCTCTGAGGAAGGGCTCCTCCTTCTGCTGCATAACATCCCCATGGTGACACAGGGGGAGGGCATGTAATGTGGTAAAGAATAAGTGATCCCTCTACAGCGACCTTATGTCGACACATGCCTACTTTCCAGGTACGTGACGTGGAGGTGTCACAAGCCTAGAGAGAGGCAAGAACAGAAGTTCTGAAGGTAGGGTGTGGTTCATCAACCCTTCCAACAGCCCTGATGGGCATCTGTTTGTTTGTTCTCCAATCAGTAATTTGTCTTCTTTTTTCACTAGCATGCCCCTGTCTGGCCTGGCCTGGCCTCGCCCCCCCCCACCAAATCCATTCCATCACCCGGCCTCTCTCGATTTTATGTGAACTCTGGCGAGGTGAGCTTCCGCCACAGGATCTGATTGGAGGTGCCCGGTCTAATGGGAGTCAGGTCATCATCTCGCTGTGGCTGGGGGTTTTTCACTATTTTCTCCACAGAGGGCTCCTGCCGCATGCAATGACGCTGCATGTGAACTCCGCCTCCGCAGAGACACCCCCTGCCGTCTACTGGTAGGAGCCCTTTCCCCTGGCATCCTGCTGTGCTGTCTCCCAGATTCCTCTAGGTGGCAGCTGTCGAGCGGGACACACGTACCTCCCTCCACGATGGAGAAGAGCAGTCCTAAAGTTGGTCAATTCTCCTTCCCCAGCTGGCCCAATGGCCCACATCCATTTCTGAGCCTAGATCGCTTGTGGCAGGAGGAGAGGCGCCCAGCACCTTAGCCCCTCACACCACTGGGTCGGCCTTTCTGATAGGCATTCTGCTTGGTGACTCCTCAGCACCATGCCTTTAGGAGGGAGAAGGGAGGACTTAGCGGCGAAAAAATACCCCAGCAGCACCCCACACCACAGAAAGGCCTTACTGACTCCTCCCAAACCTCAATGGCTCCTTCTCCCATTCCACAACTGTTGAATGAAGTATCCCCTCCTGTGGCTTGGGGAACCAAGGGGTCCCACCCACAGGGCACAAGCTGTAGATTATAGTCAGGATTCCAGAGATGATACTGAGCACAGGCTGGTGGCAGGGTGTGCCATCAGAGGATTTCAAAAGCAGGCAGGAAGGCTGGGGGCACAGAAGAAGGACCTGGCAGCTGGTGAGAAGAAATGAGGGCAAAAAATGGAAAGTACAAAAAAAGAAATTCTGAATTAAAATACCTTGTAGTAATGTGACCATTTCGGATAAGCCAATTCACCAGCTCCTTTCCCACAATGCAGTTGGGGTGCGTCCGAAGCCAGTAGCGGTGGTCCTGAAACTCCATGCCACTGCTGTGGTGGCAAATCTTTTTCCACAACTCTTTCAGCTGCACAGAATCCTGCGAACAACAGTAAAGGGGGTTACACAGACTGTGTTCCTCCCGGTCAAGGCGCACTCTTTAACCTTCCAACCCACAGGTTCTGGGAACTATATCAGCGCTGCCAGTGTAGTGCTGTGGCCTTTGAGCTCGTCACCACAGCTAAGGCATCAAGTTATCCTCTGCAGCTCTTTCAGCTACACTGAATCTCAATATTGACTAGGCAGTGTTTTATTTATTTAGCTTTTGTTGACCAGGTAAGTACACTAGACAAGCAATTTGCCTATTTTCAGGTACGACCCGGGAGAGAACAGGAAATTACATACTTACACACTTGGGACAACATGGTACATAATTAAGAACAGGTCACACATCATGAAACTACAAGGTAAGATTACACATCCCATGATTAGGAACAGGTTACACGTCAAGAGACTACAGGTAAGATTACACATCTTGCATCAAGTTTGGGGCAGTACAGAAATACTACATTTTAAGGGCCGGCAGTTTTCTTTGGGTGCAAGTGGTAAACATATGTCTCATGGGGGGTTCTGACATCCATGAGCCATGCACTTTTAAGATGGCTCCATAGAAGAAGGCTGCAGCCTTCTGGGCGAGGGGCAGATGGATTGGGAAGGTATTCCAAAGTTTAGGGGCACATGCTGCAAGTCCCTTTCACCCATCTTGGTCCTAGTCACAGCTACCTTGAGTGTGGCAGACCCCTGAGACCTAAGGTGATATGGAGGGTAGTTTGTGCCAGCAAGCTTGCCACCCCTGGAGGGGTACCCATGTTGAAGACCTTACCAGTGAAGCAACCAAGGACAAAGTCAATGTACTTTGTAGGCGAGAGCCAGTGTAGCTTGTTGTAGAGCTCACAGTGATGAGTGAGCCGGGGGGCCGATAGGGCGAAGCGACAGCAATTGTTATAAGCCGCCGACCACCTGGAGAGATGGGCCTTAGTGGTGCTAGCAAACAGCAGGAGCCCATAACACAAAGAGGGGAGAAGCATCCCTCTTGCAAGGGCAGCACGCGCGGCTGGTGTGAGGTTGTTTTTTGCCCTGTAGGCCAGACCCAGTTTACAGTTGACTGTTTTGCATATCTTCTGAATATGAAGGCCAAGGTCGAGCTGTGGGTCCAGCATTACTCCCAGGTATTTGAAGTTGTCCGTGATAGGGATCGGGACATCTCCCTTGCCGGATACACAGAATGGCACACGGGGCAGCCTTAATCTTTGCCCGGGACCCAAAGAGCATGGCCTGGGTTTTTTTTATTTTTTTTTTTTTTGTAGTGGTCCAGTGGTTAGAGCAAAGGACTGAGAACCACAGAAATCCCAGGTTCAATTCCCACCACAGCCAAAGATTCACTGCTGCATGGCCCACAGCAAGTCACACCCAGCTATAAAGTCACTGCTAACACTGGCAGATCCTAATTACCCACCAACATTCTGAAATAAAACTGAATATCAAGTCGTATTTTTTTTTTTTTTTTTTTTTAAACAAGGATATCTGAATGAAAACATTATCCTTATACGACTTTATTTACTCTGTTGCTGCTCAGGATCGGCGGTCATAATCCTCCGCATGGGACACTGCAATCAGCCCCTCGGCAACAGTGTGATGTCACAAGCAGAGGACTGACCTCCATTCCTGAATAGCATTGGGGCAAAATTACATTCCAAGGACACGGGTCATATCTTGACGCACAGATCGGTGATAATACATGACAGCGGGTGCGGTTATAAAGGGAATGAATAATGGACTTCTCAGGTGGTTGTTAGACACAAGGTATAGCCAAGTGCCACAGCCTTCCAAGAAGTGCATTATTCCCTAGTGACTACACAACCTGGAGTGTGTTATTGCAGTCATAAAATGGGCTTCAATTTGTTTTAAAAAAATACAGGTGTGTTGTTCAGGTGAGGTGTGCAGTTGTCAGAAAAATAATCATTGGTCTTGTGACGGGTTTCAGCTGATGAGATTACAGAATTTTAATGTCCCCTTTTATAATCCTGTTTAAAGAACAGAATGATGTAAAATCCCATTTTATTTTGTATTTTTGTGCAATTGGGATCTGCAGATACCAATGATTTTTTTTACTGGTGCCCCAAGTTCCATTTTTTCTGTTTATTTATCATCAGTGCAGTCTTTGCTCAGCACACACACACACCCAATACTATCCTTTCATTCTCTGGGGCTTACCATAACCTCCTAAGGGTTGTACAATGCAGCTCCTGCAGCTGTGGTGAGCTCTGGCACGGGGTGGACATCCCTCCCCCCCAATCTGGTCCTACGGAAGATGAAGAGGTCACTCAGGCTGGCCAGGCACATGCAGAAAGGCAGGCCACATATCGGTGACATGGCTCTCCTCCAGTCTAGGACCTGGTCTGAATGGCTCGAGGCCTGGCACACCATGCCCTGCCAAAAGGCAGAGACAAGTGGTGGACGGAGTTGAAAGGTAAACCCACAAGAAGCTGAGTGACAGGGCTGGGGAAGGCCAGCAGGAAGGGGGGCCTAGCTGGAGAGGGGAAGGAACAAAAAAAGAAATACAAACACATTTATATCTCAATATATTTTAAAAACAACATTTCTCCCAAAATACACACACATTTATGTTCGAATAATGTATTTTATCACAGCTGTATTTATACCGCCTTGCTGCAGTGTACACCGGCTTGGGGTATCCAGCCACCAGCTCTGCCTGCCCAGAGAGCTAAGTGGCTCGAACCGCACCCAGGAGGATCCAGGATGGCCATCTTGCTGTCCCTGCTGGAGGGCCCCCCATGCCTCTCCCAGCCAGGACAGCCAGGAACTCTCCCCGACGGGACTCCTCAAGAGTCCTCCGGGCAGCGCAGGGCACGACCATCAAGCTGTGTGGTCACATCCAGCCTTTTTTCCTCTATAGCTCCCACTGGAGCGCGGACATGCAATGACGTCCAAGCACAACGTGCCGACGTCTGCCGTGCTCCCCCCATGCTCGCACCGGCACTAGTAGTACCTCCGGACATCCCCAGAGGTTGCTACAGCACGGTGGATCTGCCCCAATCCACCACAGGACTAGGAGAGTGGTCTGCGGATGCTCAATCCTAGTCCTCCCCTACCAACCCCCGACGACCCGGGTCCTGCCTCAACCCGGTCGCCGGTGTGGCATGAGGTATGTCATCCAGCGCCTCAACCCTCAGTGCCACTGGGCCGCTTGAATAATGTATTTTAAAACATTTTCCCAGATATGAAAACTGTTTTAACCTTCCTGCACGTTTCCTGTAAAGTCTGGCCAAGACCCATGCAGTGATATATCATCAGCAGCAGAATTTTCCAAGATATTTATATGGAGGCACATTTCCAGCTGTGTCCACAATCCCTTTGTCTGATGATCCCCCAGGTGGGCCCCACAACCCAAACCGGAGGAGTCTGTGGTGAGGATCCAGGAGGGAGGGGGTGCCCTGAAAGGTAACCCCCACCCGAGACAGATTGTGAGGATCCTGCCACCATAAGAGGTCTTTCCTGAGTGCGCTGGACACCATTACTGGATGATCCAGATTGTCCAAGCGTTGAACCCATTGGACTCAAAACGTCCATTAGGTGACCGTAGAAATGGTCGCTGCCATAAGGCCCAGAAGGCTCAAGAATGCCTTAGCAGGAATATGCCTAGAGGAAAGAACTAGACTGACTTGCTCCCGCAGAGTGTCCGCCCTGTCTGGGGAGAAGAAGGCCTTGCACTGGACCGTGTCCAAGACCACCCCAATGAATTGAAGTCACTGGAAGGGGGTCAGGGACAACTTGGGGAAGCTGACTGTGATCCCCAATCAGAAGAAAAGGTCCAGTGTGAAGGACAATGACTCCTCTAGGCTGTCCCTGGATAGGGCCACTAAGAGCCAATCGTCCAGGTAATGGAACACTGCAATATCCCAACAGCAAAGCGCCACTGCCACCCTGGGTGCTGAAGAAAGTCCAAAAGGGAGAGCACTGAACTGAAAATGCTTCCCCTGGAAAAGGACATGCAGGAATCGGCGGTGGCCGGGGAACACTGGGATGTGCAGGTAGGCATCCTGCATGTCCAGTGCACAACGCCAATGGTCTTGCTGTAGTAAGGACAGAAGACCCTGCACTGTCAGTACGTGGAACCTTTTGTATTCTACAAAAAGATTCAGCAGGCTGAGGTCCAGGATGGACCGGAGGTCACCTGTCTTTCTCAGGACCAGGAAGAAATAGGAGTAAAACCTTTTTCCCCCCTGTAACCAAAGAACTGGCTCTATGGCCGATTTTTGTAGTAGAGCCAGAATCTCCTCCGTGACCAGAGATGACTGGTTCGAGGAATAACGGGAATAACCCAGGGGAGAGTCTGGAGGGATCTCCAGAAACTCAATGGTGTGGCCTCTTGAAATGAGTTGTAGGACCCATGCATCTAATGTTATGCCCTTCCAGTCTGGCAGATGAAGGGTGAACCTCCCTCCCACTGACCCCATGCAGTTTAGAGGTGGAGGAAGGGGAGGACTGTAAGAGTCAGGAAGCAGAGGGTTGGGAGGGGAGAGATCCCCTAGCTACCCTCTGTGTTTCAAGGGCAAGAGGAGCGGTGACGGATGCCCCTATGCTCTCCTTTTATTCTGACACCTGGAGAAAGGCTGTTTGTTTTGCCTCTTCTGCTGGCATCGAAAGGGCTGTTTTTTTCTGGAAGCCCGATCTATACATAGATTTGACGGATCTCAGGGCCTGGCCACTATCCTGAAGGTCGGAGATGAGATCCTTGGTATACCCCCTGGAACAGGACCAACCCTCGAAAGGGGGTGTCCTGGATGGCTACCTGAACATCTGTGGAAAGACCGTAGATGCGCAGCCACATGTGTCGCCTCAAGCTAAATGCTGTGGCAGAGGAACGAGCCACTGCATCTACTGAATCATATGTGGCTCTGAGCGCGTGTCAACAAGAAATTTTGGACAGGCGCAAATCCTTAGTCAGTTCCGCTTTGAATTCAGAGTCTTCAATGGACTGAATGCGGGCCTCAAGTTTTGCCACGGTGGCCTCTTGAAAAGAGATCATGTGTGCGACATAGTTCGGTGAGCAAAGCGCACAAGTGGAGGAGGTAAAAACCTTCTTTCCAAATTGGTCAAGCTTCCTTGATTCTTTGTCTGGGGGAGAGGTACTCATGCGTTTCAGGTTTTGCCGAACGGTCATGAGCCGCAGCTATGACAACTGTGGTACATGGCAGATCCGGTCTGCCTTCTTAGGAATGGCCGGAATAGAATGTGGCGGCTGCCAAATGGTCATGGTGAGGTCCTCATGGGGGGTCTGTCCAAGGAGGAACAGGAATGGGGGATACCTCTTCCAAGTCTAGATGCTCAGCTAGATGTTTCCATTTGGGATCTTGCTCCTCCGCATTCCAACCATTAGCCTGTTGGATAATGCAGAGTAGTTCAGTGAAGGAAGGGTCCTCAGGAGGCGATCTGGGTGACTCCTTGCACTTGGGTGCCGTGGCTCCGGACTGCTCCCCAAATGAAGCGTCAGAGGAATCTTGCTCAGAAACAGAGAAGTCCTCTCCTTACAGGGTTCCTGTTTCAGGCAAGGTGACCTGCTGAGTGGCACTGCCGGAAATGTGCACTGTAGTGGACCGAATAGAGCTGACAGGTGAAACTGAGTGGGCCGGGGGTAGGGGGTGAAACCACCGGAACCAGCAGTCTTCTCTCCAAGTCAGACACCGGCTGTGAACTGGCATTTTGCCACCAGGACTGAATGAGGGATTTAAAGTCCTGCTGTGGTCGTGGGGGAGGAGGCGGAGTAGGGGTGGGCGGAGGCTGGTAGAAATGCGTGCCCAACCCAGGGTATTGAGGAGGAGGTTACCCTTGATAATAAGAGTAGCCAGGAGCCCGATAACCAGGATGGTAAGCCTGGGAAAAAGGAGCCATCGAGGATAGGCCAGCGTCTGGAATCCCGGATAAGGGCGATAGCCTGGTGGGTGGCCCTGATCTGCAGGGAGGTCTGGATGGACCCGAAAAATATCTGGCACTGGAATACCCGACATCAGGGGTCTGACACAGACTCGTTAGGATAGTCTGTGGCGGGGAGACAGCGTGGGCCCCGACACTGGAAGGTTATGTAAGGTGTCCGTGAGCCCCTTGAGAAGGGTTGGGGGCATCCGATGAAAGGAACTGTGATGGTGGAACTATGGTCAGGTCCGATGTCTTAGGTACAGTTTCCAGAGGCGGCATTAGAGCCGGATCTGGCACGTCCCCGGGAGGGTATCCAAGGGAGTGACCGGGGGGTACAGCAGCTGGAGTGGGTGAAGAAAAAAACTACTTCCAGGGGACCCTCTTCCTCCTCCGTCCCAGTCGTGAGATCTAGATTCGGAGGTTCCACCGGGGTTGGTGGAAGGGAAGACTCCTGACTGGGGTGGCCTGGGAGGAGGGCTGGCCAGGAGAGGTCAGTGAGCTCAACCAGATGTCAGGTGTGGTGGCGTCAGCCCCCGATGGGTAAGCTGTATCCGGGCGGACATCAGAAGCCCTGGTGACAGACTTATCGGACGAAAAAAAGGGCCGGGCGGATGAGGGGGAACATCCTCAGCCGACTTGACGGCAGACGTCGTGCGTGTTCCCTCCTGGCGGGAATCCGGCTTATCAACTACCGGGCGTGCACCGGATGAACCGTAGTCCAACTCACTGGTAGGAACCAGGCGTTCGACAGAGGACAACTTACCAGTCGAAGAAGCATGAGAGGAGCCCATTTTAAGGGACTGAAAAGAAGCAGAGGTACCTGGAGAGGTCCCGGACGCGGCCTGGACAACCATGAGGGCAGACAGTGGGGAAACAGCCTTACTCATAGAGGCCTTGCTGGAAGAGACCCGGTCTTCCAAACATTCCCGTTCCCTGTGCTTCTGTCTTTTTTTCTTCTTTTTTGACTCTGAGGAAGGGGAAGAAGCAGAATCCCTCAGTTTCTGCATCTCCTTCTCAAGGGTTGCCATTCTAGACTTGAGAAGATGGGCCTCCAAGGCTTGCAGTCTCCATTTGCGTGTGGCCTGATTGAAGGGTTGGCAATCAGGACAGGCCACGGTGTCAAGGTTTGGGCCTGGGCAAATGAGGCAGCACTGGTGGCCGTCTTTGTGAGGGATCTGTGTGCCACACTTCTCGCACTTCTTCTTGGCCTTCAATGCTGGAGGTGGAGAAGACATAAAGGAATCGAAAACACGGTACTAAAGTTTGAGAAAATAAAAGGAAAACTTGCACAATATGGTGATCGACTGGAGAAACGTTCACCACAAAGTCCTTGCACAGGTCAACAGCGGAAAAGAACTGGAAGGCAGGCACGGGGACCGCCCACTATTTAGGGTCACGCTGACATCTGTCACTTGACATCGGAAGGGCAGTCCCCTGCCAGACACTGCTAGCAAAAGTCTGCCATGCAGTCCTGATGCCAGGGGGCGCAGTCCTACATGTTATGACCTACTACAGGAACCCTCGCGAAGTAAGATCTAAGGTGCTTGGAAGCCTTGACATGTGCTGCCTTAATGACCACCAAGTCAGTTTCAGTTTGGGTAGCAAGGTAAGGAAGGCCCTGAGGGGCACTGTAGAGTTTTTCAGCTCTACAGGGCATAGCTGGCACCTGTCGGGTCTGTACCAGTGGTAGCATTTTTAAGTGCTGGAAGCATGAGAGGAATAATTTTAGGTGGAGATTCTGAAATCTCAAGACAGTCCACCAGATCCCTTCTGGTGGCATCCTCCTCCTCCTCTGTCTGAAACACCATGGTGCAAGACAGTTGCTTCATAATGCTAACGAAGGAAGCATCCCCAGGTGGAGACCTGAGAGTGTGCTTGACAGATTCTTCACTGACTGAAGAGGAAGTAGACTTGTCAGAGCTATAGTACTGGTCCTCTTCCTCCTTCTCATCTGGAAGTACGAGGTCAGGGTGGTATTCCTCCTTGAGGTCGACCTCTTCTTCTGGGTCTGAAGTCAGCTGCAACATCGATGACCCCTGGGCAGACTCCCAGGGCTGACAGACAGAGGTCGACGCCAAAGGCGTTGATGGCGGCGCCAGCGACAAAGGCCTGTCAAAGGCAGCAAACTGCTGTGCTATAACAGTTGTAAAGCGAACAAGAACCTCATTCAGGTTCATCATCACCACCAGAGGAGGGATCGATGGCACCAAGGTCAAAGACGCAGTCTGCGTGCCTGATGAGCCCGCATCCTTCAGGGGAGAAGGGGCTGACGACCCGGAAGTCAACAGCCGGGTACCCAGAGGGTCAGGCAGCACAGCTGTCAGTATGGGTCTGGAGTGAACCAGGACCTGACAGCAGGTTTCTTCGCTAGGGGCAGCAGCCGATGAACAGCCCCTCCCCACCCCCGGAGAGGCCGATGGAGAACAGGATGGCTGCTGGGGGCCAGTCACGATCCCGGTCTTTCCTGGGCGACTTCCGGTTTGTCTTTCACCTGGGAGGCCTTGGAGCTCTTGGACCCGAGGGTGACTGTGGCCGCTGCCCCAGAGAACACTGGTTCGGAGCTGGCTACCTGTTGTTCCATGAAGGTTTTCAGAGCTTTTCTGCGTCGTCTAAGGGTGGTTTGGTTGAATTGTTGGCAGAGCTCACAATCCAAGGCTTCGTGATCAAGCCCAAGACAGCAGACACACACAGAGTGCTCATTGTTGGAAGCGATGACCTTTCTGCAGCGATGGAAGAGAGATGTAGATGGTTTAACTCTCGATATAAACAACAAAAAGAAAATAAATCTCCAAAAGAGATTTAGGAGGGTTGGTAAGGAAAAAAGGCCGTAGGCAAAAAAGGTGTGAATACTACATGACTCTTCCGCTGGAGAATGTGCTTGCAAGTCGATCGTGAGAAAAACTGAGGAGGGAGCGGTGCCTTGGCATCTATAGAGGGTTGGTGATGCGTCTGTGGATCGCCAACGGCGTGGTGGCCCCAGTTGTACTGTTGAAAAATCTTCCATTGGGATTCCCCATTCACCAACGGTGAAATTCCTACGGTGGTACCTGATGCAGAGATACCCCTGAAGAAGTTCTAAAAATACACTGTGGATGAATCTAAGGCTGTTACAAATACATTTTTCTTAAAGAAACTACCTGATGTAATTTTTTGCCACCTAACAACACTGCTGTTGTAAACACTGAAACTGGTCAGCTATTTCAAAGAGCAGTAATGTACCAAAAGAATTTTTCTTTCGTCCTCCGCTTCTGCCTTCAGGTGCGCCCGATTTGCCTGTGGGCTGATGGAGGTTTCGTAGGAAGGAAGCATGGGAGACACAGATCGATCCAAGGACAGGTTAGTAATGCTGGCAGACCTAGGCAAGGAAAAGAATTTCATGTTTTTAGTGCCTTTCTTAAATCATGCACGTTTTCCAAATAAAATAAAGGGTAATACTTTCCATACATGGGGAAGAATTAAAAAAGGGGCAACGTACAGGAAAAGCATTTATATTTGAAAATTAATAATATTCTTACTCATTTAGTGCATTTACACGGCTGTGAATATTCTAATCTTATATGGAATACTTAATAGCTTGAATAAGTATTTCAGCCATGTAAATGGCAGTATTCTGGATTTACTACGGCACACTGAAATGCCGAATCCCAACACCCAGTAGCCTGAAAATTATAGCCCGACAGTCTGGAATTGCCCCCCCCCCGCACCCCCTATTTACGACTGCCAACTCTGCTGCGGGTGATTCCCAACTGTCAGGATACCGACTGCCGAGCTATAATTTTCAGGCTCCTGGGTGTCGGGATTCGGCATTTTGGAATGCCATAATACTCCTAGTATTCCAAATACTGAGAGAGTATGCCAAGCATTAGTATTCTGAGTAACACAGTGGCGATACTCCATCTGAATTCCAAATACTAGTGGAATACTCCTGGCATGTAAACATAGAATGTTCAAATCATATACTGTACATACACTGCAGCCTATGGGCACTGAGCACGTGTAGGACCTCTGACACATTCTTTTCAGGGTGCCACTTAGAGGCACCGTACTGAGCATCTCCGAAATGCTTCTTATTCCAGATACTGCAAATTGCAAGTAAACTGAGCATACAAGTGGAATATACACAGAGTATACTCAAGTTATGTCAGGTATTTCATCCCCACAATTAACCGCTAAAGAAGAGGACTCAACTTATATGTAAGGTTGACCTGTGCTCAGGTTTTCATTTTCTTAAGTGCAGCATATTGTCTGTCCCCATGCTGAACAGGTGCCACAGAGGGAAAACTACAAGTCCCAGAGGCACTAGCGGTTGGCACTGATCATTAGCACAACAGAATATTGGGTCTTCTTGTCCTACTTCGATGCCTCCTAGTACAGCTACTCCCTCAGCTTCAGCAACACTCAGAATTCAGTGAGAGCACTGCCTGGCATACTGCTGCGCTGCCAAATCTTTCCCTGCTGGGCTGCTATTAAAAACACAATGCCAGCAAACCACTGGCAACCACACTAGTCTTCGGCACAGCAGCTAGGAATACCAGAAACAGCCACAGGGGCAACAGCGAAGAGGCCAGAGAGACATAAGAAAATGGGTAGGCCTAAGGCTTTGGCCTCTTGTTTCAATTAGAAACACAAAAATACAGAATTTGTCAGCAGAAAAGGACTGTTTGGCCCACCCTTTCTGCCCAGATGTTCCCTGCCTAACCCATCTTCACAGATCCTAACTGGTCTCTGGCGACCTTCCCTCCTTCCTGCCTGTTTTCTAATACATCCCTACAGTTCTCCCACACATGCTTGAAGCCCTCCCCCCAACTATTTCTGCCTCCACCACTTCCGCTGGCAGTGTATTCCAGGTGTCTACTACTCTTTCAGTATAGAAATAGTCTGTCACCTCTCTCTTAAAGCCACCCCCCCAGAGCTGTGCGGAACATAAAATTCCATCAATGGAATGCCCCTGGAATTACCATTCTGATTCTATGGAATTTGTGCTAAACTATGGAATTTCACCAAATATTAAATTTCAGTTATTTTGGTCTAGTTTCTAAAGCATGTATTCAAATGATACCAAATGTGGCAGACATACAGATGGCTTGTACAAGTGTACCAAATTTCAAAGTCCTAGTTAGAAAGGGCGCCGAGTTATGGGTGGCCAAAGATTTAATCAAAATGTCATTTTATTCCATCTAATTTTAAAATTTCTCATCCAAATTTCTCCACAGTTTCAGAATTTAGAGAAACATGTAGCATGGGTATGTGTACCAAGTTTTAAGTCTCAGGCTTTTAAAAGGAGCTGTGCTATAAGTAGCCAAATATTTTGCCAAAATTTAGATTTCAGTTTAGTATAATTTTGAAAGCATTCATCGAAATACTATAACATTTTGCAGGTATATGGATCATTACTTCATGTATATATGTACCCAGTTTCAGATTTCTAGCTCCAAAGGTGCCTGAGTTTCATGTAGATAAATCATGAAATTTCCCACAAAAAACTAAAATGTCAGACTCAACACCTATCATTTTTAAAAGATGTGTCCTAATGTCATGATACTTAGCACACCATTAGAACTCCTATCGGCAAATAATCATGTCAAAATTCAGATCTCTAGCTTAATAGAAGATTGAGTTATGCCCAAATTAATCAATTTCAAGAATTCCTCCACATTTTGCTAAATTTTCAACTTCAGTTATTTTGGTCTAGTTTTCAGAGTATGTATCCAAATTACACCAAATTTGGCAGGTATACTGGTACCAATGGTTTTCATAAGTGTACCAAATTTCAGAGTCCTAGACTGAAAGTGGGTGAGTTGTGGGTGGCCAAACATTTAATTAAAATTTAATGTTTATTCTCATCTAATTTTAAACATTCTTATCCAAATTCTTCAGTCTTGTCAGGATTTAGACAAGCGTGTAACATGGGTATGTGCACCAAGTTTTAAGTTTAACATTTAAAGGTAGCCAAAATCTTGTCAAACTTTCGATTTTAGTTATTTTAATATAATTTTGAAAGCATTCGTCAAAATGTTCTAACATTTTGCAGGCATAATAGTTATTAAATATGTACATAGCTTCAGATTTCTAGCTCCAAAGATGCCAGAGTTATATACAGATGAACATTTTCATGAAATTTCCCACAAAAAATAAAATGAGACATTGAGCACCTATAATTTTGAGATGATGCGTCCTAATGTCATGATATCTGAAATATTTTAGTGCACCTAGCAACAAGTAATCATGCCAAATTTCAGATCTCTAACTCAACTAATAGCCCAGGTATGACCAACTTCATAAATCTCAAAAATTCTGGGAAGTTCTGATGAAATTATGTAACATTTCATGAAATCTGGTAGAATTCTGTACAAATTCCACAAATTCAGAATTTTCGCATTCCATACGGCTTTACCACCCCCTCCAGCTTCATCACATGCACCCTGGTGCTGGTGCTCCTTCTCATTTGAAAGAGACTTCTGTCCTGCTCCCTGTTCACTCCTGTGAGGTACTTTTAGGCCTCTATCATGTGACCTCTCGCTCTCCTCTCTTTCAGGGTGTACATGTTGAGGATCCCTAAGCCTCCCTTCGTAGGGCTTCTTGAGCAACTCCAGCACCATTTTAGTTGCCCTCCTCCGGAATGCCTGCAATTCGTCTACGTCCTTTTTGAGGTGTAGCCTCCAGAACTGTACACAGTATTCCAGGGGGGAGCTCACTAGCGAGCGATACAGTGGCAACATCACTTCCCCCTCCTGCTGGAGAAACCCTCTCGATGCACCCCAGCATCCCACTAGCTCTACCGACCGCTCTGTCACACTGCCTTGCCACCCTGACGTCATCGTATATAGCAATCCCAAGGTCCCTTTCCTGTTTAGTGACTGTCAGTACCTCCCCCCGCAGCACCTGGGTTCCTATACCCTAGATGCACGATCTTGCACCTTTTGGCACTCAAACCCAACTGACATGGTTTAGACCACTCATCCAGATTCCCCAGATCCTGCTCATTCTGTCTACCCTTCCCGAGCGTCCACCCTACTGCAGCTTTTATGATCATCTGCAAAAAGGCATACCTTTCCTTCTAGTTTCTCAGCAACGTCACTTGTGAAGACACTGAAGAGGACTGGTCCTAGTACTGAACCCTGTGGCACCCCACTGGTTACTCCTGCACCATGCAAGTGAGTTCCGTTTACCACCACCCTCTGCCTCCTATCCATTACCCGTTTTTTGTTTTAAGTATGTTTAGTGAGTTTTCAGCTCATCAGCAAGACAAAGATACAAGACTTGGTGCATATGTGATACAGAAAATCAACCATATAAATAGCGATACCTTTGTATTCTCCACTCCTGGACTGGCACTGTGCCCCGTGAGCAGACAAACTCAATCACATACATATGACCAAAGATGAAGGAGGGTCACTCGGCTTGAAATGCCGATGAGCCGCCCCCTACCCTGATTACAGAACTGTACAATGAACACTAGTTAAACAGAAGAAATCTCTCCATACTTACCGTAAGTTCCTTTTCTGTTACCTCCTACATTGTCAAGGGGTAGTCAGTCTCCATTGAAGGGGAAACAGCACAGGAAGTTCTCCGAAGAAGAATTAGTTTTTCTTTTTGGTGTTTATTCTTTGGGACTGCAGTTCTGCATAGCAGGCTGGGCTACCTGGTCACAGGGAGCACCCCTAAATTTAAAAAAATGTGTGCCCATTAAGCTGCCGCTTTCAAACTGGCTGACCTGCCTTTTTCCCCCCATTTCCACTGCCAAACCAAACAACAAGCCTCTCTCAAAGGGTAAGGTAAACCACTAGGTCTTAGATGCCCAGTCCGTGACCCACTGTTGTAGCCATACCCCTCGCATGGTGGATACAATATTTTTTTTTCAAACTCTGTTTCTCTCTCTGTCTTACCCCAGACTCTCTCCAGAGGGTCACTCAGCACTGCCATGTTCCTGCCCACCTGAAGTCCTCCCTTCCTCCTCTGTTGGCCACTTCTCCAGTCACTGCCCGGCCACCCAGCCCCCCCAGCTCAGAGTCCACCAAGGTGGGACTGCCTACTCCTCCTGGTGCTCTATCTATAATCCAGTAAGGTGGCCAGGCAGGGAGGAGAGCCAGAAGAACGAACGGACCCGACACTGAGCGTGGTTGGCAGGCCCCTGGACTCTCCTTCGTCTACCAGGAGGCAGGGTACTTTTTTTTTTTGGTGCCGCTGTGGAGAGTAGATGTGCTATGACGCCCACGCAGGCATGCTGCTAGGGTCTGCCGCGCTTCACCCACCCTTTGTTGCGCCAGCTCCCATAGAACCCCAGATCTACACTGGGGGTTGTCAGAGAGCCAAGGGAAGCCCGCAACCCTCCCCAGGTGAGGAGAGACATCCTCTGGACACAATCCTCTCCCTCCGCAGCCGACCCCAACACAAGTCCGTTCCCAAACCTGGGGCACCGACATGGCGCAAGGTGTGATGTCCAACGCCTCAACCCTCAGCGCCACCGGGCAGGCTATGGTGGATACAGTATGTATAAGTGGGGAGCCGACATACGAGTTCTCCACTGTACCATCCCCTAGGAAGGTGGCGGCCATAGATACCAACTGCAAAATGTTTGCCCCCTCAAATTCCAAAACGAAGCTACCCAGCGACGCTAACCAAAAATTTAAAGCTCCAGTAACAATAGGTATAGAAGGTAAGGAGGCTCTCCTGCACAAAGCATCCACTCACTTTGGCATGCGTATCCACTAAGGCCAAAGACCCCACAGCTGAGATAGTCGTGCACCTTACAAAGTTATGAACCGCCTTGCCAGCTAGGGAAGGGGCTTCCCACTTGTGGGTACTTTTTTTGATGTTGTTGTTTTTCACAAAAAAGGGGAAAACACTGAAGCCAAGGATCTGGCAGATATATTTGCTGTTCAGCACCTGCCCATTCTTGCTCAATAATCTGGACACAGTGAATAAAGCCTGGAAAAATACTTTGGAGTGGACGAGGATGTGGGCATGATAGGATTCACATCTAAGGCCTCCATGGATTGCACCTCCTTCAGCTGTAATGTCCTGCAACCCTCAGTAATCAGACAGGACAAAGATTTGATATTAAACAGAGTAGGTACAGGAAACCACCCCTTCGGCTCCATCCACTCCCCTTCCTCCTCCTCAAAGGGCTCGTCCTCATCAAGTAACTTCTTTAGGTCAGGATTTTCCCCAAGATCCCCGGCATTCTCACCTGACTCTTTGTATGGTCAAGGTCAAAGTCTGCCTGCAAATCGATAATAGCAGACTTGACCTGCTCTGGCATACCTAGATGTGCCCGTGAGGACCCCCCCCCTTTAACCTGAGGGGCCTGGCTTGGGGTCGGGTGTGTCAAAAGAGATGTCCTGTGGAACATCAGGACTCAACAGCTCACAAGAGAGCACAATAAAGATTTACGCAATTCTGCTTGCCACCGCCAACTGGTATACCAGGAGCAGCCCCCCCGGGGCTCCGACTGGGGAGAACTGTAAAAGACATATGAACTTGGACAGCACAAAAGACACAACAGAAACCTAGTGAAAAGGGTCACATTACCCATCTGCAGGTCTTACATCGTTGCACACTCGGGGTCTCCTGATAAACCATTGTGCCAATATAATATGGTAATAAATGCCCAAGACAAAGAATAAAATCAAGGAAACTGTCTGGAACTGTCTTTATATAAATGTATATTTATATGTGTGTGTGTGTGTGTGTGTGTGTGTGTGTGTGCGCGCATTTGTGTACATTTATTTATTTACTGAAATGTTTCACCAGGAAGGCACACTGAACAACAAGTTGCTCGCCTCACGATGCGACCTGGGGGGGAAGGGGGTACAAGAGGATATAAAACAGAGAATATACATACAATTGCAGCTACATATATGAGAGTATCATTAGGTACAGAGGTTGGCTATACTGACACAACCACTTGGAATGATATGGCAATTTACACAGGTAGACAATGCAAATAAAACCATTAAAGTGCTACAGGAAGAATTGTAGATAGGTCACTGGAAACCCACTGGGGGAAGGAGGAGCAGAGAGGCAGGTGGAGCCAGGATATTTCCAGTAATGCCACAGTAAGGCCTGGAGGAGAGAGAGTCTGTCTCATGACAATGATGAGCACAAGTAGCAGCTCTGTCAATGTAGCGAGAAAAGCGACAAAATAGGGAGTGAATGGAATAAGTGCAAGTAGTTAGGGGGCTAGCAATTAAGTGCTGATATGTAAAGGGAGAAAGAGGAGAGGGGGAGGACGAGGGGACTGGAACAGAGGACAGCAAGACAAGACCAGATCTAGAACCCCTCCAGGATGTTGAGAACCCTGTGAGGGGAAGAACTGAAAATAGGCAGGATTTGTCTAGTGCACTTACCCGGTCAACAAAAACTAAATAAATAAAATAAATAAATTTTTAGATTGGAGATGGGGGGGTCAGATGTGTAACAGCAACAACAAAAGGGGAGGGACTGATGGGAGGGTGAAGGGGTGGCGTGCTGGGGAAAGGTATAAAGAAGAAGTTATGGAGGGTCAAAACAGGAGCAGCTGGAGGACAGATGGCTATGTAAGATAGAGGCTAGGGAGTGAGTGGAGGAGGAGGAGTGCTGAATTGGTGGGGGAGAGTTCCAGATTTTGGGAAGCGATGAGCAAAGCCAGACTGGCCAACATGTTGATCGGTGGGGGACCAGCAAGGTACGAGTGTCCACGGATCTGACTGAGTGTGAGGGAGGGTGAGGGGAAGTTGGAGAGGTGGGTGGGGAGTTCGCCAAGCCAAAATTTAAACATGAGTTTAGCACAGTGAGCAAGATGCCTGTTTGCAAGCGGGGGAAATGACAGAGCATGGTAAAGGTCACAGTGGTGAGTTCGGGATGGGGCAGTGAGAGCGAAGTGGCAGAATGAATTAAAGAGTGTGTCCAATCTGGTCAAGGAGGATTTGGGAGCGGCATCATAGACTACATTACAGTAGTCAAAATTGGGGAGAATCATCTTCTGGACAAGTTCATGTTGTGCCGTAGGAGGGATGCAACTATGGTTCCTGCATAAGGCACCAAGCTTGGGGCGCAGTTTTTTCAAGGTGATGTCAATGTGGTCAGAGAAGTTCAGGTGCTGGTCCAGCCAGACCCCAAGGTACCTGAATGATGAGGTGTCCTCAAGGATTGTCCCATCCAGGGTGTGGAAGGAGGGTAGGGGATGTAGCCTAGAGAGACTGTGCCTAGTGCCAAAGGTCATGGAGACAGTCTTCTTGACATTCCGGAATAGTTTATGTGAAGTAAAACAGAGCTGAACCTGGTGGAAGTCATTCTGCAAAGCGGTTACAACATCGGCAGGGCATTTGCCAAAGGTAAACAAGATGGTATCGTCTACATACATGTGGATAGAGGAGGAGGGGAGCAGACTGAGGGCAAGTCATTAAGGAAGATGGAGAAGAGAACAGGACCAAACACAGAGCCCTGAGGGACTCCTGTGGTGATAAGAGAGATAGAGAGAAATGGCATCCTGGATCTTGACTGATAGTGTTCTGCCACTGAGATAGGCTCTGAACCAGTTTGTAGTGGGTGGAGACAGCTCAGCTGTCTTAAGGAAGTCAAGAAGCAGGGCATGGGAGACTGTGTCAAAAGCCTTAGTGAGATCGACAAAAATGGCAGAGGTAATGTGGCCATTGTCCATCTCGGTGAGGATGGAGTCAGTGAGCCTGAGACGGGAGGTGGTGCTAGAGTAGTTCTTCCAAAAGCCAGACTGGAACAGGAAGAAAAAGGAAGAATCAGAGAGGAAGGAGGTTAGTTGGAAGAGGACTAGGTGCTCTTGGAGCTTAGTGAGGGTGGGGGGGGAGAAACTGGGCGATAGCTGCCAGGGGAGGAGGGGTTGCCGCTATTTGGGAGTGGGAGGACCACTGTATGTTTCCAGGATAAGGGGACAGATGAGAGGTTTGGTATTAAGGAGAGGGGATAGGCAATAGCAGGTGCTGAAAGAAAAAGAAGTTTAGGATCTATATCATCAAGATAGGAGCCTTTAGAAGGGCAGAGAGAGAGGACGGCAGTAAGTGTTTCATCAGGAGAGACAGCTGCGAAGGACAAGGAAGGGTGAGCACCGGGGAGTCGAGTGTTAGGGGAGGGTGGAGAAGGAGGGGAGAGGTTTAAGGGGAGGGACTTTAGTGGTGCTGAGGCATATGAGGTGTAGTAGGTGTTAAACTCCTTGCCCACTAGGCTAGGTTCAGTCACTAATGAGTTACTGGTTTTAAGCATCGGAGGAGGGGGGTACGAAGGCGGGGGAGGACATGGACCACTTTCCAGAATTTGGAGGGAGTGGTGATATTTTTAAGGAAGGCAGGTTTAAAGTATTCAGACTTGGCTAGTCTGGTAGCTTTAGTACCAGCACTTCTTAGCACATGATACTTTGTAAAATCAGTTTGAAGTTTGGTGGCCTTGTGATTTCTCCAAGTTTTGTCTCTCTCTCTCTCTCCCAGAGTGTGACAGGGAGCTCCTGCCACTCGAGGACCGACCTTTTCTTAAATCTGTTGCAACAGTTCTTCTATTTCTTGGCCTAATCTATCCTTTGCAATTTCAAGTCCATAAGGTTGGCCACCTATGGGCACCCCCCCTCTCCTTTCTTGACTATGCTACAGTGTCCTCTTTAGTTTTCCTTTTCCCTCTCAGGTCCTCATACAGGGAGGTTACTGTGGTGACCTCCGAGCTGATATAAAACAGGCTGCGTTCCTTGTTGTTGGATGTAGCATGCAATGGCACTATGTCATAAAATACTTTAATGTATATACTTTATGTGTATAAAAACTGTAAATGTTGAAAATACCATGGCACTAAGTGTTTTTGATAAAGGTAAAAAGTACTAGTTGACTGTATTATAAAAATTAAGTTAGTTGTGCTATTTAAATTGTATGTAAATTGTTGTAAACTGAACAAGTTTGAAATGCCACGGTGATTTGCATAAATCCCATGATGCTTTGCATTATGGAAGTATGTATGATGATGTATTTCTTTGAAACTTGATTTGTTGCCAATGCCCTTTGAAGTAACCCTTTTTTCAGTGCTTCTGCACTGAAGTTTTTAGTTTTGTTCTTTTTCTTTTTGAGCCCCCGCTACACAAGCAAACGGGGCCCATATAGGGATGAAGGGTTTTCACTGAAAAGTGATTAGCTCAGAGATCAGTGTCAGTAGATGCTGACTAAGTGCAGAGAAAGGACATTCATAATCTGTTGCTGCAAACTGATGTACTGAATGAGGAATACGGCAATGCAGAAGCTTATTTCCTGTATTTTGAATACACATCACACAGAAATTGTGTGTTGAACCTGAAGTTCGGTGTCTGGTCCATCTGTTATCCCACAACCCCTCCACACTGAGGCAGGTCAATAGTTCTGGGGTGATTCAAGGATGATGGTTTCCGCGTACTCTGGATCGTTTGAAAGGGCAAATGAGTTCCAGGTAGCTAGAAATTTATCTTTAAAGTAGGCAAGGGCTTGGTCGACTGAGGGGGCAGAGGCTACTGGGGCCCAGTCGGAGACTGCAAGGTCATGGAGAAGGTAGTTAAGGTCTAGGGAGTTTAAAGAGCGGAGCATCAGGATTTTATGTGGCACTTTGGGTCTGTGTACTTTCCTAACTAAGAAGATAGGGTGATGATCACAGAGCATCTGGAAGGATGCCAGATTTAATAACACAACCAGGATGGGTGGTGAAAGCTTAGTCTATCAGGGAGTGATTTAGGGTTTTGCGATTACGGCAGGTAGACTCAAGGATGAGTTGGGAGAGACTGAGGGCGTAAATGTCATTTTGTGTCATGGAGGTAGTGGGAGCCAGCCAGTGTAAGTTTACATCACCCAGTATGTATAGCTCACCAGTGTGAGAAAGAGAGGCTATTGAGGAGATGAGTTCAGTTGTAATGGAGGGCAAGATTCCTGGGTGACCGTAGATTCACGCTATGAAGACAGGAGCAGAGAAAGGAAGGACAATGTTTATAACAAGGGCTTCATAGGAGGAGGGTAGTGAGGACGAGAGTACAGCTGTGTATTGAAGTGAGGACAAGATATACATGGCAACTCCGCCTCCTCTTCGTGCCCTATCCTGCCTGATTGAAGAGTAAAAAACAAATACTAGTGCACAACCACCCCCCAAACATGGTACATTTTAATAGTTAAACAATTACATGGCCACTGGCTCTACTTACTTTAAACTTCATGTAAAGAAGGGGGTCCTCTTAGTTTTCAGATTGGAATTCCAAAGTGAGCAAGCTACACCACCCCTTCACGGTGGGACCCTTTCGGTGTAGTCCCTACACTAGCTTAATAGCTCTAAAATGCCAGCAGTGGCTACTCACAAATATAGAGTGCTGCCTGAAATGGCCTACAATACATGGCCTAATTGGCTCCTTAAAATAAGGTACTTCCACCCAGGAACATTTACAGGTGGTGGAAGAGAGCATGTTGTAAGGGGTGATTGAAGAGTAGCCTGGGATAAAGACAGAGTGGTCAGGTATCTTGGCGTTTAGCCAGGATTCAGTCATAATTAGAATGTCAGGGGAGAGAGAGAGAGAAAGATAAGCATTGGCTGTAATAGGTCAATCTTTGTAATGAGACTGCGGATGTTTAAGTGGAGGACTTTTCAGACCATTTGGGAGATCTGACGGAGAACAGGGGTTGGGTGTGTGAGATGTAGAACTGTTACAGGTAGGGGTGGAATTTTTAGGTCCAGGGTTGGGATAAATGTTGCCTGAAGCAAGTAGGAAGAGGGAGATGATGAGGAAGTGAAGTTTAGTGCATTTATGACGGGCTGTGTGTTTGGGAAATTTTGGGGATAGCAGGAACTAGACGAGTACTGTAGGTGATTAAGAGGCGTATGAAGGCAAGGTAACTAGGTGCTAGAGATAAGGGGGCAGGGGGCAGGTAAGGGAAGTAAGACCAGGTTGCTATAGGAGGTATAGGAGTAATGGCTAGGTTAAAGGTAGGAGTGAAGAGAATAAGGGGTAGAAGTGAGATA
The DNA here is from genome assembly GCA_016271365.2 of Neoceratodus forsteri. Classification (NCBI taxonomy): domain Eukaryota; kingdom Metazoa; phylum Chordata; order Ceratodontiformes; family Ceratodontidae; genus Neoceratodus; species Neoceratodus forsteri. The sequence goes on along the minus strand of CM028132.1, from coordinate 38,257,021 downwards.
GGTTTATTTGACTGAGGAGATTGGGAAACTGGGGAAAATAAAGAAAAAAGGAGGAGCAGTGTGAGGAGAAAAAAGGAATGAGGAGTAGGCATAGTGGAGAAAAGAAAAAAACAATTGGAGGTACTTAAGTATACAGTTTTTTATTTATTTAATCTTTGTTAATCATGTTAGTGTCACTGGACACAATTGCCTGTTTGCAGGGACAACCCGGGAGCTAGGGAAGTTATATAGTCAGGGAGCAAAAACAGAAGAGGAGGTACAAAAAGACGACAGCAGTGATTGACTTAGGGTAACCAATAATAGTGGAGGTTCCGCCTAATGAATAGACCAATAGGCAGTGTAGGTAGGCGGCTGGGAGTGTCGAAAGTGTATTTAATAGAGGCCGGGATCGAGGAGGGCGGCTGGGACAAAATACAGGTCTGGTAGAGAAGCGCCTATTTGAATTTATGCGCTTGGAAGCACAGAGATTTCTGCATCCAATGGGGAGCTGGGAGTCCCAGTCAGTGGCCAATCAGATCGGAGGCATTCAAGTCACTGATGCTGGTGAGAAAGAGTTCGAGCTAGCATACCTGTGCAGGATGCAGGCACTTGGTTCACGAGCAAGTGGCCAGCTGGTCCAAAGCCGGGGCCGCGCTGCAGTTGGGAGCCTGTTCAGAGCGCCTTTCCTGTTCAGGATGTGGGTGCTCGGTTCACGAGCAAGCGGCCGACTGGTCCAAACGGTAATCAAGAACTGTTGCCAGCAAAGGGACCATCTAAGTGGTTGTCCTACAGGGAGTTAAATGACTTGCTCCCGATCACACAGTATGCAAGTGTAGGCTGTGGGAATCAAACCCACAAGTCTAGGTTTGAAGCTCAGTGCTGTTAACCAGTATGCTATGCTGCTTGTCCTGATCACTACCCCCCTTAAGAGAGGGTAAACAGAAGCAAAAATGTAGCTACCAGCCCACAGAGATATCAAAAGGATGAAGTAAAAGCGATCGCACTCAGTCAACAGCGTTGAGCTAAGATAAGACACAGCGCCACGCTAGCATCTGCAACACAGCTGGCACACTGGCGCGTAAGCATGCATGCGTGACATCATGATGTTGTGCGTGATGTCAGCACCTCAGGGGATGCATGCGCCTAAGCCCAGAAGTGCGAAAATAGAGACACAGATTGGAGCAGCTGCTGACAGAAAACACAGCAGAAGCCCAACGGAAAGGGCTCAGAAAAACATGGTGGGAAGCACACAGCTCAGAAAAGCCATTAACATCCACCAAAAGCCGCTCTGGAAAGTGCCCCCCAAAGTAGCCTGCAGGAAGGCTGAAAATGGGCTCTAGGCCCTTGACCCTTTGTTCCTTCTATTTTTGCCCCTTTTTTCATTTGTTTCACTACAAAATGGGTAAACAGCACTCCTCCCAGAGCAAAACTCCAAAATCTCCAGACTGTGAGCAAACCAGAACGAAAAAAACACTACAGACACCCTATAAATACAGGTTACTCTCCTGTAACAGGAGTTCTAGGAGTGGTATATGTTGTTCATCCACACTGTCTGGCAGGTACCTTGCCACTTTAAGATGGTCCGGAAAGTCTTCAAGTTGGCTCCTCCCTCCCACCCACTCGGGTGATGAAACTCTCGGCTCCGCACGATGACACCAGATCTAGCCCACTGGAAGTCAGGTTGTGCGCCGAAGACGGGGAGGTTGGGTGGGTCCATGTGGATGAACAACATATACCACTCCTAGAACTCCAGTTACAGGTGAGTAACCTGTATTTCTAGGGGCATGGATATGTTGTTCTATCCACACTGTCTGGCAGACTCCTAGCAGTTCTCCAGGAGGAGGGAGGCAAGGCGCACACCCCCTACTTAGGGAACAGGGACTGGAGAACTGAGGTTCCAAAACCAGCATCCCAGCGTGACTCAAGGTCCATGTGGTAATGGGAAATGAAGGTGTGTGCCGACTTCCAGGTAGCAGCCCTGCAGATTTCCTGGATAAGGACGTCCCTAGAAGCAGCCACCGACGCAGCGGTATGACGGATGGAATGAGCCCTAAGCCCTACAGGAGGCTCCCTACCCGCCAACTTATAGCAGAGATCGATGCAGAAAGTGATCCATCTGCCAACTGTCTGCTTTTCTGCAGGTCTGCCAGGTGCAGCTTCAGCGTAGGTGACAAACTGCTGGTGAACCTCTCCCTGAACTTCCGCCGTACGCTCTTTGTAGTAAGTGAGTGCTCTTCTCAGGTCCAGAGTATGGAGCCTGTACGCGGCCTCCAAGGTGTGACTGGGGTAGAACACCGGCAGAGTCAACACCTGGTTCAGGAGAAACTCCAACACCACCTTCGGGAGAAATTTCGGTTGGGGGTGCAGGACAACCTTGTCCCTGTGGAAGACCAGGTAGGCAGCTTCGATGGAAAGTGCCTGGAGCTCCCCAATCCTTCTGGCTCACGTGATAGCCACCAAGAAGGCGGTCTTCCACTACAGGTGAGAGATGTCACACCTGTACATCAGTTCGAATGGCTTGCCCATGAGCTTGGCCAATACCAGCAGTAAATCTCACGGAGGCGGTGGTTCACGCACCGAAGAGGATATGTGATCTAGGCCCTTGAGAAAGCGCCAGACCACCTTCTCCTGCGCCACCGACTGCTTGCCGGCCTGCACCCGGTAAGCAGAGATGGCTGCCAGGTGCACCTTGAGGGTCGTCGACTGAAGCCCCTGCTGGGAAAGGGACCACAGGTATTCCAGAATGCTAGCTAGCAGACAGGATGAGGGGTCCAACCCCTTGCCCTGACACCAAAAGGAGAATCTCTTCCATTTGAAGGCATAGCATTTTCTGGTCGACTCCTTGTGGGACGCCTCAACAACGTTGAGGACCTCGTCAGAAAGACCCAAGGCCTGGAACTCTAGCTGCTCAGGAACCAGGCCGTCAGGTGCAGGGACTGAACGTCCAGATGGAGTACCTTCCCCTTGTTTATGGAGAGCAGGTCCGGGCAGGCTGGAAGCTGCCTCGGGAGCCTGGAGCTGAGGCTGAGGAGATCTGGATACCAGAACTGGCGAGGCCAGTCTGGAGCTACCAGGATCACCTTGGACTTGTCCCTCCTGATCTTGAGGAGCATCTTGTGGATCAAGCGCAGAGGAGGGAAGGTGTAGAACAGGGAGGGGGCCCACAGTCTGGAGAAGGCATTCCCCTGCAGTAAGCCCTGCTGAGGGGGGCGGGCATGGTACAGCCTCAGCTTGGTATTCTCCCTGGAGGCGAACAGGTCCACCTGAGGTGTGCCCCAGTGGGAGAACAGGTCTTGTACTATCTCCGGCAGGAGAGACCACTCATGAGATGCATCGCCTATCAGGCTGAAGGCATCAGCCAGACTGTTCGAGGCTCCTGCTACATGAATGGCTAGGAGATCCGCCTCAAGGCTGAGCACGAGAGACCAAATGCAAACAGCTTCCTTGAACAGAGGCAACGAGTGCATCCCCCCTTGTCTGCTGAGATAGTACATGGCCGCGGTGTTGTCCATCTGGACCTGGATCACTTGACCCCGAACAAACAGAGCGAAGTCAGTCAGGGTTAGCCGGACCACTCGGAGCTCCTGCAGGTTGATGTGGCATCGGGACTCCTCAGGGAACCAGAGTCCATGGGCTCTGTGCTCCCCCCAGATGGGCATCCCAACCCATCAGAGAGGCATCGGTCATCAGGATGACTGTCTGCTCGGGGTGGACGAACGGGATTCCCTACCGCAGATGAGCTGGGACAAGCCACCACTGCAGGCCATCCCACATCTCCTGGGTCACAGAGACTGGCTGGTCTAGATGACCTGAGCGCTGAGACCACTGGCGGGCCAGCCCCCACTGTAGGGGGCGCATATGACAGCAGGCCCAACAAACCACACTGGTGCAAGCCGCCATGAGACCCAGAAGGTGCAGGAAGTCTCAGGAAGGGCGCAATTGCACAACCATAAATGATCGGACAAATAGGAAAGGACCTCGACCTTGTCCGCTGGGAGCCGGGCTCTGGCACGGAGAAAGTCGAGCTCCACCCCGATTAACTGAATCACCTGTGAGGGCACGAGTTCCGACTTGGCCTCGTTGATGAGGAGGTGGAGTTGAGAGCAAGCCTGGAGGGCAGATCTCTGGATCGTTCCACCTCCAACCTGTAAGGACCTGCTATCAGCCAGTCGTCCAGGTAAGGGTAGACCCGGACCCCTCGGCGCCGCAGGAATGCTGCCACCACTGCGATGCATTTGGTGAAGACCCTGGGAGCTGATGAGAGGCCGAAGGGCATGGCCTGGAACTCGTAGAGGGTTCCCTCTGCCCGAAAGTGGAGGAACCACTGATGAGATGGACGGATTGGGATAAGAAAGAACGTGTCCTGGAGGTCCAGGGAGCAGAACCACATGCCCTGCTCCAGGGATGGTATTATATGAGCCAGGGTTACCATCCAAAAGGTGTTTGGCCTTAGGAATTTGTTCAGGTTGTGCAGATCGAGAATGGGGCGCCAGTCTCCCGTCCATTTTGGAACCAGGAAGTATCTGGAAACAAACCCTGGACACGGAGGAGGATCTGCAACCTTGCTGACTACCCCCTTGCGGAGGAGCTGGTCGATGTCATCTCAGAGAGCTGACCGGGAGGCTGCAGACCTGGTAGCCCCCGTGGGGTGCGGGCTCGAAAGGGAGGGACCTGCTCGAACTCCAGAGGCAGGCCCCCTGCCAACCACTTCCAGCACCCAGCGGTCCGTGCTTGATAGCGGACCAGGCGAAAAGAAAGTGGCTGTGCCGACCCTCCCACGGGGGATCCAGGGGAAGTGGGATGAGGTTGGGGCAGCACCCCGCAACCAGTCACTGGGCAGGCTTGGAGGAGGAGAGACTGGCCGAGGAGCCTCCGGGCCCCTCCCCCCCCCCCGGGCTTCCTGACCAAGGAAGCGACGGACTTGGCTCTAGGGTGTCAAGTTTGAGCCTGCTGGCCCTGCTGCTGGGCAGGTCTTGCCGCAGGAGCGGAGGGACAAAATGGCTTACGCTGCTGATGGCAGCCTTTGTCCTTCTGTGCAGATGTGACCGAATCTAGGGTGACACTGGATTTTTCAATGTGCTGGAGGTGGCCCTCCACACCGGGCCCGAACAGGTCGGTGCCCAGAAAGGGAACATCTGCAAGCTTGTTTTGGGTGTCTGCCATGAAGGTCAAGATCCGCAACTAAGCCCTGCGGTGCATGGCCACTGCGGCTGCTACCGAACAGGCGGCTGCTACCGAACAGGCACAAGAGTCTCCAATGTCCAGAGCCGTCTGGAGCTGCTGCGTTGCCACCGCCCTTTCCTGATCCCGGACCTGCTTGACCGTGGTCCGGAGGTTGGCTGGGAGATGAGGGAGCACCTCATCCAGGGAGCAAAACAGGGTGTGAGAGATGTGTGCCGTCATAACAGCCAAGCTGACTTGGCAAAGGCCCAAAGAGGCGGCAGCTTTCACCTTTCTCCCCGAGTAGGCCACTTTCTAGGACTCCTTATTCCGGGGGCTTGTCCACATCCCTCATGTTGCCTGAGCGCCTGAAGACAGAATCTGCCACCAACCCCTCAGTCGAGGGGTGCTCTGAGAAGTCGGAGAGATAGCCAGTAGGGACCGTGTACTTGCAGGCCATCCTGGCCGTTGGCGCTGGGCAGGAGGCTGGGTGCTGCCAGAGTTCTAACGCTGGGCCCACAACAGCCTCGGCTACGGGGAAGTCCCCCTTGTCCAGAATCTCCGTAAGGGGATATCTGGCCCTTTTCTGCATGGGTTCGAGCAGCATCCCGGTGGACTCCGAGATAAGCCGAAGGATACTGAGGAACGAGGTGGGTCTGTTGTCCACAGAAAGACCCCCCGAGGATTCCAGGTCGATGGGGCGGGAATGCAACAAGGAGTCTTCAGACTCCAAAGAGTCCGCGTACAGCTGGTGACTGCCTGGGCCACTCTCCACGGGCGATCGGGGGTGCGAGTGACCGACTACAGATGGGGCAAACCTTGAGCCAACCCAGAATCCTTGGTCAGCTCCCCATTCTTTGGCTGGGGAGGCGGTGGTTCCACCACAATGGGTGGGGCAGCCAGTTTTGGCCGAGCCGTCGGCGCCGGGTCCACGAATAGGGAACCGGCAGCAGGAGTCTGCTTCGTCCGTTCGGGCGACAGCCACTTAACTGCCGGTGTGGAAGCCAGCGTTGGCTTGCTGCCGGCCAAAAGGAGCTGTTGCCAAATTAGATCCTCATAGCGCCGACACAGCTTGTGCCGGAGCCTCTCCTCAGCCGACGAGGATAAGGAAAAAGAGCAACGGTGCCGCTTCCTGCGATGTCGGGACCGAGACCGCCGACGTCAGCGGGATTTCCCCGAAGCAGGAGGAGGACCGAGACCATCAGCAGCAGGCCGAGGAAGGAGTGGGGGGAACCTGCTGCCCCTCCGGTTCAAGGTCCTGGGCTGGGAACTTCAGCTCAACGGTCTGAGGCAAGTGCTCGGAAGGCACCAGAAGCACCGGTGTCAGAGAGAGAGAGAGAGAGAGAGAGAGAGAGAGAGAGAGAGAGTTGTCAGCCTCCTCGGTCGACAACCTGTCGGGTCGGCTTGAGAAAACTCGCCACATCAACAGGCTGCCGCTGGCTGGTCTGAAGGGGATACCGTGAAATCAGTGGCCCGGTCGCAACATCGACCGGGTTGAGAGCCGACGAGCTGGAGAATGAGATCTCTCTCGCTCCCAAGAGCATTGACAGTGAGTCTTACCTTTTTTCGGATCCTTCTCCCGGGATCGAGGGGTGTGAGAATCAGAAGGACCCTCCCCTTTAGTCGAGAGGGACTGGCACAGCTCCCAAAAGGAAGTCATGTAAGAACAGCCCAGTTGGAGCAGAATAAAGGCCGAAGCTGAAGAAGAGCTCACCGCGACCTGGGCCGCCTCCTCCTCCTAAAGAGCCGTGAGCTGTTCAAGCTGTTCCAGTTGTTCTGCAGAGCCCACTGCCGCGGACACCACCCAACGGGCCTCCTTCGATTTGACCGGCAGGTACCGTTTTTCCGGTCGCCTCAGCTGGAGTTGGGCAGCATGGTCTTCTAGCACCAGTGGAGAAAAGGACAGACACATCTCACAAGCCTGCAGATTGTGGTCATGCCCAAGACAATAAATGCATGAGGCGTGGGGGTCGGTGCGCGATATCTTCTGCCCACAGGGGCACCGGCGGAACCTAAGGATGCTCCTGTCCTTCATCGCAACCATGAGGGAGAGGGAGAAGACTGAACTCTAACAAGTTTCAAAGTAAGTTTAGGAAAAAAATCTGAAATTTTTAGAGCCAGGGCCTGCAAAATGCAAAAGCGCTAAGGAGGGAACCTGATGCTTCCAAGCAGTAAGGAATATCCGGCGTCATGGGGTGGAGCCGACAGTTTCATCACCCAGGCGGGTGGGAGGAGCCAGCTTGAAGACTTTCCGGCCCATCTTAAAGCAGCAAGGTACCTGCCAGACAGTGTGGATAGAACAACATATCCACGCCCCTAAAACTGACCTTTTTTTTTGGGGGGGGGGCGATGCCAAGATAACTGATACAGAAAATCAGGGAATGCCCTAAGCTCTAGTCCCTAATTATAACCCCCACAGAAAACAGGGTACTTACCTGAGGCACCATGGCAGGAGGAAGTCAGAGACCTGCTAAAACTAAACACCGAAGGAAAGTGTGGCAGATGTGGCCCCCAAATCAAGCACAGACACACCATGGAAATGGAGAAAAAAAAGGCAGGTTTGCCGATCTGAAAACAGCAGCTTTACAGGAACGAATGTTATATTTAGGAGTGCTCCCTGTGACTACGTAGCCCCAACCTGCTATGCAGAACTGCAGCCTCTAAGAATAAATATCAAAACCAAAAAACTTTAGAGAACTTCCTATATGATTTCCCCTTCAGTGGAGACAGACTACCCATTGACAACGTGGAGCACTACAGAAAAAGAATCCATCTCATAACTGTGTTTTAACAGTCTGAAAGATGCACCTGCCTTGGTATGGAAACATTTGATCAGGCTATTTTAGCATCAATGAAGTTTATTCGTCTCCTTCTATGGGAGAATGTAAAAGCCTCTGTCATGACGTACCTTTTTCTGACAATCCAAGATCTGATCAGAGCTGCACACTCTGGGGTAACACATCATCCAAGTATGGGCCCAGACTCTCTCAAAATGGTCACCCCTATCCCTCAGAGAATAGGTTAATCCTCAGTTTCTTTACTGGCCTCTTGTGGGGCACAGTGTTGAAGGCCCCGCTAAAGTCCAGATATGCCATGTCCACTGCTTTCCCCGATCTATCTCCCCGATCACTCAGTAACTGAAATCCATTGGATTCATTTGGCAAACTCTCTCCCCCATGAATCCATGCTTTCTGTGGTCTTGTGTCCACTGGATTCAAAATACTCAACCAGTCTTTCCTTTAATCTGCCTTGTAGGGTGGGACTGCCAGGTAGAGGAACAGTAGGGAAAAATAAGGGATGGCATAATCAAAGCAACCAGCCTCTGCATGAAGGGAGCGAGTCAAAGCAGAAGGAAAAAGAGACCATTACAAATCTCCAGGGAAGTGGCCAAGATGGTGAAGAAAATATGGTGGCATTCAGGAGGTACAAGGGAATACAGAACGAGGAAGCATGGAGGTGTACAAAGTAAAACAAGGGGAAGCAGGAAAGGCAGCGAGAGGAGCAAAGGTGCAGACAGAGGACAGGACAGCCAAGGAGGTAGCCAAAGGGATTAAAAATTCTTCAGATATACAAGTGAGAAGAGTAAGGCAAGTGGAGGGATAGTACAGATAAGGAGGGCAGCAGTGGGTGACAGAGCAGAACAGGACCAAGAAAAAGCAGAAATCCTGACTGGGTACTTCTGCTCAGTCTTCATAGTGGGAGGAAGGACACCAGGGAGCAGCAGAAACGAAGGGGGAGTAAGACATAAGTCCATTTTCAGAAGAAAGAGTCCTGAAGGGACTTGCAGCTGTGATAGTGGACAATGCTATGGGACTGGATGGGATACACCCAAGAGTACTAAATGAACTCAGGGAGGTTCAAGCTGCCCCCAACAGCCTTATTTAACAGCTCTCTAGGAAAAGTTAGGGTTCAGGAGGACTGGAGAAGAGCAGATGTGGTCCCTCTCCATAAGAGCAGCAGCAGGGAGGAGGCTAGCAACTATAGGCCAGTCAACCTCACTTCAGTGGTAGGAAAATAAATGGAAACCTTGTTAAAGGAAATTAAAGGAAAGGTTGGCAAAGTATCTTAAATACAGTGGGCTGCAAGACCACAGGCAGCATGGATTCAATTGTGGGGGGGGGGGGTCACGCCACACAAATCGGTTTGATTTCTTCAACTGGGTGACCAGGGAAATAGATCAGAGGAGGGGAGTGTATATGGCCATGGGACTTTAGCAAGGCTCTGGACACTGTGTTACACAGGAGGCTGATAAAGAAATTAAGCAGCCAAGGGATGAGATCCAAAGTAGTAAACTGGGTTAGAAACTGGTTAACGGCACCCACTCTGAGATGGGAGAGTGGTCAGCAGGGGGCCACAGGGCTCTGTACTGGGAGAAGTCCTTGTCAGTGTCTTCATAAGTGACACTGCAGAATAACTGGAAGGGAAGGTATGCCTTTTTGCAGATGACACCAAAATCTGTAGTAGTGTGGACACTCAGGAGGGGGTAGAGAAAATGTGTAGGGATCTTGGGAAATCCAAGCAGTGGTCAAGAGTATAGCAGTTAGGGTTCCATGCCAAAAAGTGCAAAATCATGCACCTAGGGCATAGGAGGCCAAAAGCCAAGTATAGGACTTGGGGGCACTGATGGTCAATAAGCAGGAAAGGGACTTGAGAGTCATCACATCTGATGACCTCAAAGTAGCAGGGCACTGTGGCAAAACAGCGGGCAGGGCCAGTGGGATGCTGGGATCCACAGGGAGAGGAATCTTCAGCAGGAGGTGGTGGTGGTGGTGGTGTTGTTGCTACTATATCACTCAAAGGTAAGTCCCCACCTGGAACACTGTGTCCAGTTCTGGAGGCTGCACCGAAGAAAGGACATAAACAGGGTGGAGGCACGCCAGAGGAGGGGAACCAAAATGGTCCAGGGGTTGCATTAAAACCCCTATGGGAAGAGACAAATTATTTATTTACTGGATTTTGTTAACCGGGTAGGCTCTCTGAGATGTGTGTCTCTTTTTCAGAATGGACCCAAATTAATTACACTCGGTACAGAAATTAGAAGCAGTAGCAAGGTTCATAGCATAACAATGAATATTTTATGAAACAAAGAATAACAGCAACAATGGCAGTAATAGATTCATGCTCTCAAAACACAAACTCTGAGCTGGCCCGGTGGCGCTGAGGGTTGAGGCACTGGACGCCACACCTCGCGCCATGCCGGAGACCCAGGAGCGAGCCCGGATCATCGGGGGTTGGCAGGGTTGGGAAAAGGATCGAGCATCTGCCGGACTGCTCTCCTTTCCCGGGGGCAGCTGGCCACGCTCTGATGGCTCTTAGCACAGGCTGGGAGCACTGCACCAGAACAGGCCTAGGCACAACCTCCTACGGAGGTGCGCAGGAACACGCACGCAGCATGCAGGAGTCCACTGCACACACAAGGCCCCTGGGGGAAACCGGAAAGAGGCAAACGGACCCAACCCTGGTAGGCGATGGGGTCCATCAGCTACCCCCCACGCCCAACAGTCGGGTGTGCCAGTTGACCTCGGAGCTCCCCCCGGGTCCAAGGATGTCCACACAAGATGGCTCAGGGTGTGGTGCAGATGCCTGGATAATGGAGGAGCTGGGCCGACCGAGTGTCAGGACTGAGTCTACGATGGGGCGGGATGGAGGTAAGCTGAGTGCTCCCATCTGAGAGAGTCCAGGATTGTGTGTGTGGCGGATAAATAAAGTTAAAAAAAAAAAATACAGAAACTCTGAGTATAATATGCATAGTCTGCTTGCATAGTACAACTCAGTAGAAAGGATGAGGCAGAGCTAATAGGCAACATGATGACTTACAGCATCGTAAAGTGAGTAGAGACACACAAACTTTTTGTTAACAAACCTTTTCCGAGCCGGTGATTTACCGGTGTCGTCCTGTACAGCTACAAGCCGTGTTGACAGCGTGTTGCTCGGAGAGTCCTGGTGAATCAAACTGAAAGAAAACAGCGACATAATCTAAGTATCAGAGGTGCTACAGTACTAACCAGCAAAAAAAGGCCTGGGGCCAGATTCCCAAAAAGTCGCAAAGCATAGCACAAAAGTCTGCGTTGCACTTTGCGTTTGCCCAGGTGTCTGCGGTTGCTAGTCTCAGTAGGACAGCGTACCTGCACTATCCGAATGAGAATAGGGCAAGACGAAGTCAGCGGTAACCCCATTACTGCTACCGCTAATCCCACGAGTGCTGCCCTAACATGGAGCCAGGAGTATGGCTCCGCAATGAATAGCACATGTGCGCTATTTCCAAGTCACAAAAGCAGCCATGTAAATGAGCCTGTTATGGGCCCATTTACACAGGCTGCGCCAGAGCCCAGCATGCACTCTTACCTCTCAACTGTCCCAGAGTATGAAAGATGGCCCTCACTTTACCCCTCAAAACTGCTGTGCCCCCCCCATTTGTCCCTCATGGAAAAGCTGCATTCCACACAAAGAATGTGCTGTGAAGTTGGTCAGTAAAGCATAAAATCAGTACCGTCAGAAGATGAATGAAAAACCAACTTTCTGCATGTAAACCCAATGGCTTCCACAGTGTTCTGAGCTTGTATCTCCAGGAGTGTCTCGTCCCTCTTGAAAGTGACAACAGGTTAAGAGTTATGGTGCCCCCCCCCCCAGCAACTGCTTCACATGCAGCCCTGTTACTCTGGTGTCCAGTGGTCCCTCCCCAACCCACGGCCAACATACATAAGCATTTTCCCTGGTGCTAGTGGTCTCCTCCACCAATCGCTGGCCCAATGGTACCAATAAAGTCTCCCTGCTGCTAGTGTTACCCCCTCCCGGCTGCTGATCGCCGGCCCGATGGGACCCATAAAGCATTCCCTGCTGTCCAGTGGTCATGCTCCCAACCCGATCCCTCACCAATGTATGGACACTGTTTTCCTGGTGTCCAATGTATTCTCCCCCCCAATCCTGATCTCCTGTATAGTAAATCTTAACCATTCTTTGGTGTCTAGTGGACTCCCCTCCCTACCCCCGATCCCCTGTATAGGAAACCTTAATCATTCCTTGGTGTCTAGTGGACTCCCCTCCCTATCCCTGATCCCCTGTATAGGAAACCTTAACCATTCCTTGGTGTCTAGTGGACTCCCTTCCCTATCCCCGATCCCTGTATAGGAAACCTTAATCATTCCCTGGTGCCTAGCAGACCCTCTGTATAGTGAGTCGTAACCATTCTCTGGTCTAGTGGCTTCCCGCCCACCCCACCCTGGCAGGTAGTGCCCACCACCCGACACTGAGCCAGCGATCGACAGCCCCTCGTTTCTCCACCACGGCCGCCGCCAACTGAGCCGCCAATGAGCACCGTCGGATATGTTCCACAAAACAGAACTGCATCAAACATTTAAACTAGCATTCATCAAACCATGCCATCCTGTAAAACAATAGCATGGTTAATGTAAAACGGCAGTATAACGCAGTGCATAACGTACTACTGGTATGCTCTACACAAACCCACTACTAAGCTACACACAGCCACTACTCTTTAAAACCACATTAGACTTATTTAAAAAAACAAAAACAGAAGTAAAGTGAATCGAAAGCCGGGGAGTAAAACATTATGTTTGTGCAGTATCACCGTTATCATTTCATTTCATACACAGTATCATATCAAAGTGTTTGGCTGTTAGTTCATAAAAAAGTGTTATTTCAGGTAGAAAAAAAGAAACAGCACAATTAAACGTTTTCTAAGCTACAAAGTACTTAAACTGGAACACACATGATCAGCAGGGTAGTTGGTCCCTAAGTTCCAATCACTCCCTCCTTCGGTCACTTGGGTAATCCAACATTCTTCTCTCAATTCTCCTCTTGTGCACCCTGGCATTCTTGCCTTGTGAAGCATTCTTGGTGTGCCTCCAGAATGCCCACTTCGCAAAAACACTAACAGTCCACAGATCTGGTTTGCAGATCCGTGGATGTGGCTTCGAGCCACTGCAGATGCAAACAGGCTTTAAACTTCTGCAGTTTTGCTTTCAGCCACAGTAACTGTGGTTTGACAACCAGTTGACAGTTCCATGTCAGCCGGCCTTTATATAGGCTGTCATCGATCAGCTGTTCAACTGAGGACGCAAATTTTAAATATTGACATCTCCTGGTGAAGATCGGGAGCACAAAAATTAACAAAAAGTTTTTAACAATTTTACTGTAAATTTAGCATTTCTTCTCCCCTCGCAGTAGTGAGGAACCACTAGTGAACAGAGTGGTATAAGTTTTGAGAACCAAATGTAGTTCAGGTCTGAGAAAATGGGAACCAAACCTAAAATAATGAAAGCACGATTTCCATTTCAAATTTTTCGGTCCTGACTGTTTTTTTGTTTTGTTTTGTTTTTTTAGCCAATTTCAGTCAGTTCCCTCAAGGTGGGAACCATGTTGTGAGGGTGGCCTTCTGGAACCAATCAGGAGCTAGAGAAAACCACAGTTTTATTAGAAACACAACAAAATAAATAATCTAATTAATGCAAAGTAGTAAGCCGCTAACTGAAAACTAAGTAAAAACAACGAAGTATAAGAAATTTAAAAACTACTGACTAAAAGGCTGGAGCTGTGCTTCGGAGCCAAGGCTCTCTTCTGGTGGAGAAACAAATCTGACGTTGAACACGGGGCCGGGGAGTGACCACAGTGCAAAGGTTGAACTTGTATTCCAGGTTCTACGGTTAGCATTAAGGTTCATCTCCAGGCCATCACACATTGGCAGGAAGGTGATCCTTACTGTAAGGCATCACTGATGGGATTCCAGGTGTCTGAAGGCACTCTCCATGGCTCTCACACACCATCAGGTACAACTGTACGTAAGCACTCATGACGGAGCTCAAACTCCAAAGTTTTCCAGAACACTACAGTGGGAAGCAAGAGATTTTCCAGTTTTCAGCAAAACAATTCCCAGTTAGCACCAGCAGAACTCAATTATTTACTAGCCCCTAGTAATGTGCAGTGTCCAGGCTCAGCAGGTTGCACTCTCACGTCTGAGGCCAGGAAGATCTCAAGGCTGTGGGTTCTAACCCCACACCAGGAACTTGGGGTAAAACCCAATACTGACACTGTAGTACAGCATTAGAGAGATGCTGCACACCTGAGGTATTGTCTTTTAGGTGACTTGTTAAGCCAAGGTCCCACCTGCCTGTTCTAGTGGCTGTTCAGGTTGACGCTAAAGAGTCCATGACACTTCTCAAAAAAATATAGGGGAAATTTCCCTGGTGCCCTAGTAGAATTTCCCCTACAGTAACTAAAATTACAACCAACAGTTTACTCTGGTTAAATTTCCATTACATCCGGGTGTCAGGTACTTAGGAGTAGGGGCCACGGACATCAGATCATCCGTCGTCAGTGTAGGGGAGGTATGCATATCCACCGGTGATGCTGGAGGAACAGACGAGGACTGGGGAGTTGCCAGATTTGATGCCAGGGTATCCGGAGTCAGAGTGGTGCGCATCTGCTGGCGACAGTCCGGGGACACAGCCGATACTGGCTTAGAAGGAACCCGCAGTGACAACACCGTGGAACAGGACAGAGGCACCACAGATGCCAGTGAGGCGGATGCATGCTCCAGGAGTTGGAGGCCTTGTCTGAGGACTTAAGAGGCCATAGCCGATGCCGGGCAGATGGCACACAATGACCTGCCACCTGAAGAGGCATCAGCCCCGCCACCTGAGGGAGAGCCCAAGGACTTGGTGAGGGCCTTTACCTTCAGGGGCTGCTGAGCCGAGATCGAAGTCCCAGACCCTGAAAGCAGTACCAAAGTGGGAGGTTTGTCCATCGGTTGCCCGGAAGAAAAAATTACTCATCTTAGTAATGTTGTTTCTTCTAATGGAGTCTTGCTATATTGTGACATATGCAGTTTGTCCCAGCCTTAGAACTGCTCCGGAGGTGAAAGAGTTAACTTTCCATGCCAGGCATGGAATCTTGAGCGTGAGCTCGGTTGAAAACTCTGTCTGTTGTTCTTCAAACTCAAACTGTCAGATCTTTATGAGCAAAACTCACTAAGATTCTGTGTGGACGCTGTAAGCCTACACTAGTCAACTGGCTACTAAAATATTAACACATTTTTTGGTCCCAAAACAAAGACTCAAGTCAGGGGATCCAAAAACAAAATAAAATACAACACCCAAACAGGAGGGGTGAAAAACACAAGGTGGGCATCACTAAGTGCCAACACTGCACTGCCCACCCACATCCCAAGAGCAGAGGTTCTGAGAGGGGCGGTCATAATATAGCAAGACTCCATTAGAAGAAACAACATTACTAAGGTGAGTAATTTTTTCTTCAAACAACATGAAGTCTTGCTATATTATGACATATGCAGACTACACAGCAGTACCTCCATGGAGGAGGGACAGAACCTACTTAGAAACAAGCTCTGAAGCACAGTTGAAGAAACCAAGCATCACTCCTAGCCTGGATGTCCAGGGAGTAATGCTTGGTGAAAATGTACTGTTTTCCAGGTAGCTGCCTGACATATCTCTAAGATAGGGATGTCCCTGGCCGCAGCTAGGGACGCAGCTGTACCTCTGGTAGAGTGAGCCCTCAGGCCTGAAGGGGAACCTACCCAGTTTTGATAACAAATTGGATACAAGAGACAATCCACCTGGCAATGGATCTTTTAATGGCAGGCTTCCTTACCAACCTCACCATAAGTGAGGAACAGCTGAAGGAGTCAAACCTGTGACCCTTAGTACGCTCTATGTAGTAACTAAGGGCTCTCTTTACATCTAAACTGTGCAGCCTCCTCTCGCCAGAGGAGGAATGGTCAGTGAAGTACACTGGAAGAGATATAGATTGATTAAGGTGGAAATCTGAAACCACCTTAGGCAAGAACTTCCCGTTAGTCCTGAGGACTATCTTATCTCTGTGAAAGGAGATAAAATCAGGCTCCACTGACAAAGCTTGTAATTCACTTATGCGCCTGGCAGAAGTGATGGCTACTAGAAACACAGTTTCCCAAGTCAAGTACTTAAGCTCTGCTGAAGACAAAGGCTCAAAGGCTCAATGCAAACATTAAGATCCCAGGCAGGAGCAGGGTCCCTGAATGGAGGGTTGGTGTGAAGCAATCCCTTGAAAAACGTGGAGAATACAGGGTGAGCAGAAAGAGAAGAGGGCTTTCCTGCTGAAATAAAAGCAGAGACAGCTGCCAAATGCACTTTCATGGTAGCTGGCCTCAGCCCCAAAGTATTTAGATGGACTATATAATCCAGGACTGTGGGCAAGTCAACAGATTCTGGGGAAATATGCTATCCAGAGCACCATATGGAAAACCTTTTCCATTTAGAATTATAAGTAGCCCTGGTGGAAGGCTTCCTAGAAGCTTTCAAGATATCGAGTACACCTTGAGAAAGGTGTAGGTCAGCAAACTCTAACTCTTCAAGAGCCAGGCCTTGAGGTTGAGGAATTTGAGATTCGGATAACAAACTCTCCCCTGGGCACAGGATAACAGACTGTGATTCCTGGGAAGACACAGGGGAAGATGGACTGCTAAGGACAGAAGGAGTGGATACCAGGGCTGTCTGGCCCAATCTGAAGCAATCAGAATCATCTTGCAAGTTGAGATCTGATTTTGACTAGCACCTTGAACAAGAGAGGGAAGGGAGGAAGGCATAGAGGAACCTCCCTTCCCAGTCGAGAAGGAAGGCATCCAGAGGGACTGAGCCCAACACTGGGGGCCTGCAACAAAAAAGCGGAAGTTGGTGATTGTCTGGGGCGGCAAAAAGATCTATCTGAGGGGTGCCCCACCTGGCAAATACTAACTCCAGTACTAGGGGATCCAATGACCATTCGTGATGGCCCTGGGAAATCCTGCTGAGAGCATCTGCCAGGACATTGTCCTTGCCTGGGAGATGAACTGCCATGAGGGAAGTGTTCAGGGAATAAGCCAGAGACCACAACTTCATTGCCTCGGTGCATAAGGTCAAAGACCGAGTGCCCCCTTGCTTGTTGATGTACCACATTGTAGTGGTGTTGTCTGTTCTGACCTGTACCACTTTGTTCTGAACAGATGCAGAAAAAACCTGAAGTGCTAGAAAAACAGCTCTGAGTTCCAACAGATTGATGTGGAGCAGAGATTCCTGAGGGGACCACAATCCCTGGGTGGTGAGGTCGCCCATGTGAGCCCCCATCCCAAGAGGGACGATCTGTAGTAAGGGTCAAGGAGTGAGATTGAGGGATGAAAGGAACCCCTGTCTCAGATTGCTCTGATCCTGCCACCACTGCAGGGCCTGGATCAGGGTTCGAGTTACTGGGATCAATTTGGTTAGAGGATCTCTCCTTTGAGACCATAAGGCTCTCAAATGGAACTGAATGTCCCTCATCTGAAATCTTGCTCCTTGCACTACAGCTGTGGAAGCAGCCATGTGCCCTAGGAGCTGTAGAAAGTGCCTTGCTGGTCAAGAGACCTGCAGAGTGAAGGAGGAGGCCAGAGCCACCAGGGTCTTTACTCTTTCTAGAGGAAGGAAAGCTCTGGCCTGCTTTGTGTCCAGTTCTGCGCCTATGAAGGTGAGTAGCTGAACAGGCTCTAGAACTGGCTTTGGAAGATTGAGAAGAAAACCTAGAGATGTAAGCAGCTGCTGGGTAACCTGAAGGTGTAATTTGACTTGGTCTGGAGACTGACCCACTATGAGCCAGTCGTCCAGGTAAGGAAAGATGGCGATCTTTTGCCTTCTTAAGTGAGCAACTGCTACTGCCAGGCATTTTGTGAATACCCTTGGGGCAGAGGTGAGGCCGAAGGGCATTGCTCTGAACTGGTAATGGCCTGAGGGCAGTTCGAATCTAAGGTACTTTCGGTGGGAGCTTCTGATGAGAACATGGAAGTAGGCATCCTTGAGGTCCAGGGACACTAGCCAGTCCCCTGGCCTTAGGAGGGTAAAATAATTCCCAGAGTCACCATTTTGAATTTTGGTTTAAAGGTGCTTGTTTAGGTATCTGAGATCCAGGATGGGCCGCCATTCTCCTGTCTTTTGGGGTAAGGAAGTACCTGGAGTACAGTCCTTTGCCCTGGTGTAGGGAGGAACCTTTCACGGCTCTGAGAGCCAGGAGGGTTGAGACTTCTGTTTCAAAGCAAGAGCCTCTAATGGATTTGCAGGTGGAAGGATCTGGTTCTCATCTTTGGAAATTTTTGAAGCTGAGAACCAGTCCCTGGCTTACTACTTCCAGGACCCACTTGTCTGATGTTAAAGACTCCCAGTCCTGGACGAAGTAAACCAGCCTACCCAGGTAATGGAGAATCGGCCCTGGGCATCCATCAGGGTGCCTGTTTGGCAGGGGCTTTAGGCTGAGGGATGGGAGCAGGCCTGCTGGTACCCGTCTGCCTCTCCCTCTGAAGAAGACCCCCTCTGGGCATAAGCTGAAGAGGAGGCCTGGGCTTGGTAAAAGGCCAGAAAAGGCCTGCCCTGCCCCTGAAAGCTGCCTCTGAGGAGTGGCTCTGCCTCCTTGGCCTGTGCACCCTATAAGTGGTCCCATACTCATCCATTTTCTTCATGTAATTCTCTGTCTGCTCCCCAAACAGAGAATTACCCACAACAGGAAAATCCATGGCCTTAGCCTGGGTATCCTGTGACAGGCTAGTACACCTGAGCCAAGCCATTCTGCGAAAAGCCACAGATGTAGCCATGACTCTTGAAGATATATCATTAGAGTCCACTGCAGCATGGAATTGCACCTTGGATGCCTCAATACCATCAGCAGCCACCTGTTCCAGCTCCTGGCAGCTGGCCAGGGACCTGTTTCGCTAAAGCCATAACAGTATCCCATCTGGATTTCTGGTATCTTGCAACATAGGCCATATAATTTGCCTGTCTGAGTCCCAAGGATGCTGCCATGTATTGTTTCTTTGCCATGGCATCAATCCTCCTGGAGTCCTTGTCAGGGGGGTGTGAAGCTAAGGGAATATTTGCCTTATCACAGCTGCAGCCTGCACTACCCCAACATGGCTGCATTGTTGTGAAAGGAACTCCGTATCAGAGCCTGACAATATGTACCTCTTGTCCATTTTTTTATCCACAGGAGGTATAGTGTTAGGAGCTTTTAAAATTTTTGTCTGTTTCCTAAAAGATTTATGTAAAGGAACAGACAATCTCCTGGACTCTGGGATATCCATCATTTCCACATAGTCAGGCTCCTCCTGTTCATCCACAGCTTCTTCCAAAGGGAGCTGGAGGGTTTCAGCAACTTTTTTATAAAACATAAAATGAGAAGGGGACTCAGAAAGCCTAGGGGGAGACACTCCTGAAGGTCTGTCTGGGGAGATGTCCGGTTCAATGGGCACATCCAGACTTTAAAATCACATTCACTCTCTTCATAATCCTCCTCCCCCTCCTCCGGTTCATAAAATTCCTCTATATCATATTCTTGAACCGGTGGAACGACCGCTTACCTGATGGTGCCGGTTCAGTCGGAACTGGGGAAAGCGACTGGACAATTTGGATTGCTTTGGCTATCTCTGCAGCGGTTGGAGAAGGAAATTTTGGCTCCACACCTGCTGATTTTCTAGTCCTCTTTGCTGGAACTGGCTCCTCCAAGTCAGCTCTTCGTTTGCCCGAGGAAGTCTCGCCCTGGTCAGAGGGCACTCCCTCCGGTTCGGTGGGCTGGCCATCCGGGTCAGCGGACTTTTTGGCCTCTCGTTCCCTGAGCCTACCAACTCTCTTATCCAGGGTAGCTGCAGGGAAATTCTTGCAAATCTGGCAGTCTGCACTGAGGTGGTCAAACCCCAGACAATAAACACATGTGGTGTGTGGGTCAGCCACGGCAAAGGCTTCCCCAAAGACACTACACTGCTGAAACCCAGTGGGCCCGGTTTTTCTTTTGGGTTTCTCAGACATAATGCCAGCCTAACCAAAAACTTGCCCTTTTACGGCATATCGCCAAGCAAGACACCCTTATCGGTTCCCAACCATGTCACGGGTCGTGGAAAAAACCGTAATGAAATCCGTTTTTTTTAGAACCGATAAGAACCGGGAACCGCACTCTAAATGCAATTTAATAAAGTTTAACAACAACCTGATCGGTTCAAACCGAACCGATAATAGCGTTTGCAAGTTCCACACAGAGAAAATGTAAAACCTATCTATTACTTACGATACCACAGACAGAGCTTGAACCGACCGGTTGCGGTTAAAATAAGACAAATGCAGTTTAAAAAACCGAGAAATTACACTTCTTAACCGACAAAATGAACCGAGCAGAAGGAGAAATCTCCGCAACGACCGTTCAGTGAGGCGCAGTAAAGAATCTGACAGTTTAAGTTTGAAGAACAACAAACAGAGTTTTCAACCGAGCTTACGCTCAAGATTCCATGCCTGGCATGGAAAGTTAACTCTTTCACCTCCGGAGCAGTTCTAAGGCTGGGACAAACTGTATATGTCATGATATAGCAAGACTTCATGTTGTTTGAAGAGGTGAGGGCAGACCGGGGAGAATGATCCAATCCTCCGTGGAAGGAGGAGTAACAGGAGGAGGCCTTTTTTTTGTGAGGAGACCGCGAACAGGAGAGTGTCCGGGTCTTCGCCTCGTCTCGGGACTTGTGCTTCCCTGAAGTCTTCTTCTCCTGGTGACTCGTAGACAATGCTGAGGCCCCCAAAATGGAGGAGGATGAGGAGGAGAAAGAAGAACTTTTCTGCAAGGATTGCTTCTGCATGGCGACAAGCTGTGTTTCCAGAAATTGGCTTTTAAGGGCCTTCGGGCGGGGAATCCTAGTCCTTTGGTTAAAGCTCTGGCAATGCTTTCAGCCCTCAGTGTCGTGGTCTGGGTCTAGGCAGAAAAGGCAGGCTGTGTGTCCATCTTTAGATGGTAGCTGCTTGCCGCACGAACACTTGGACTTTCGATCATTTAAAGTCAGTGATGGAGACATGCGGGAAAAGAGAGAACATTTTTTTTATTTTTGGTGAAAAGGAAAATAAACACAGAAAAATGCTCAACGGTAGTCGACTGTAGCAGGAGGTGTCAGAGGAGCCGATGCAAGCGGGTTGACAGCACGGAAAGAACTGAGGTGGGGCTGGGGACCGCCCTTTTATACCACTGGCTGACGTCAGGGGTAGGCCAACATCAGGGGACGGTCCCCACTGTAGACTGCTTACTAGAAGTTTTCTGTGGGGTGCTGGCACCGGGCAGCTCAGTCCTTATGGTCATTTCCTGCTGCAAGAGCTCCAACTCAAAATAAGGTATAAAATTACTAACAGTTTACTCTGGTTAAATTTCATCCGATTTCCATTTATGTCTTCTCCTGCTAACCCCCAACCCCCCAAACACCTTCCACCCCACAATACAAGGCTGAAAACAGGCAGATTTGCTTAGCCCTCCTTTCCACGTCAACAAAAATTAAACAAATAAATAAATGTGAATTTCAGGAGCTGCCATTTCATTCTTTATTACTGGAGACATTTTTGCTGCAACAGGATTGCCTCCTACCTCAAGCTTCTTCTGTTTCAATTGCTTATTTCCGCTTTTAAGTCATAATCCACCACTTATACCAAACAACCTGTTACCATGGAAATTATTCCGATGCCAGCTGGCCCGGTAGCCCTACCAATCACTGTGCCCATGACCCGGGTTCCGGAATAGACTCCGGTCACTCACGGGCTGGCCAGAAGGGGGAGGACTGAGCCCCCATGAACAGCTCACCACCTTTAGGGAGGGTGCAAAGGGCACTTCGTGCCAGCCATCTGGCTGAAACCAGGTGGTAGTGCAACTGGAGATGCCCAGCTGGGGACAGGACACTGCTGGATTCCAGCATGACCGTGCACATTAGCAAGAATCCTTGCATGTCGGCTCCCTGGGTGAAAAATGGGAGAAACAAACCTCTGGTAGACTGAAGGATGCCGATAACTCATACATGATACAAAAATTGGTGGTCCATGTGACAGTTTATATAGCGGCTGTAGTATACAGAATGATCTTGATAAAATCATGCACTGGACAAAAAAAATGGGACATGATGCTGAATTTAAAGAAATGTAAGGCGATGCACCTGGGAAAACATAACCTGGAGTATGACTATATGGTAGATGGTCACTTACTAGAAAACACTAAGAGTGAGAGGGTTCTGGGAATTAACATGGGAAATGAGTTGCTGACAAAGGTACAAGTGTCAGATGTCATAAAACAGGCTAATCGAGTTGTATACTTGATTAAACGAAACACTGCATCTAGATCAAGTACAGTTTTTATGCCTTTGTACAGATCTTATGTACGTCCGCTCCTGGAGTATTCCTCTCAGATATGGAACCCCTATAAGAAAGGGGAAAGAACCAAATTGGAAAAAGTACATCGTAGATATACAAAGATGGTCCCAGACCTAAAAGACAAAGAACACGACGGGCTCTAATCTCTAGGTCTTATGTCCTTAGAAACTCGCTGTGCTTGTGGTGACTTATTACTAATGTATGATATGATACATGAACCCCAACTGATATGTGATTTAGGTATCGAATTTAGAGATTCAGCTAGGGAAACTAGAGGCCATTCCCTTCAAATTAAGGGAAGAAGATTTCGTTCCAATATCTGAAAGTATTTTTTTACTTGCAGAATAGTAAAACAATGGAATGAACGTCTGACAGAAGTAATTATAGCAAACAGTAAAGTCAGTTTTAAGCACAAACTGGATGGACTTATGTCAGGGAGATCATTAAGTTACTTTCCATAAAGATGAAGCATTAATGGGTTAACGCCCGCTTGCTTCTGTACCTACCTTAGTATGAACTCAAAGGCCCCACACTACTGATCATGGTGCCCTACAAATCACACCAAAATGTCCAGGACAATTGACAGGGTAAGCTCGGGAAGGCAGGAATCTGGGCTGGGGGGACGATTAGAAGGACATGCCAGGGTACCTTAAAGACACAATTCACTTGGGGGGGGGGGGGAAGAGAAAAAATTATTCTGATATCACAATTTATTTAATTTGTTTTTTATGTAGTCCTTTAAATTGGTAACCACGAAAGGAGCACTGTGTGGGGCTTGTTTACAGGTGAAGCCTGGGAGAAGGGGAAAAGAAGAAATAACAGGTACAGGTAGGTAAAGACAGCAATTCTGTGCTAGCAGATACCGAAACGCAGAAGTTAAAAACTACCACTGATAAATGTAGTAAAGTAGTGGATTGTGATTTCAGAGCCGGACAAGCAGCAAGACAGATGAAGTCTATGAAGAAAAGAGCCTGGCACCCTGGCAAATGTCTTTCATAATAAAGAACAGAGCATCCTAGAATTCCAATTTTTCAAAATAATAGGAAATTAAAAGTTCTGCTGATGCCAAATGTAATATTTTGCTGGAACCTGGCAAGTTACCTTTAAAAGCAGCATGCGTTAGTCCACAACAAGTATTACTCATACAGCCCTTTTGCAATAATGTATTTCTGACATCCTTAGATGCAACCTCTTTGTATTTTTAATCCTGTAAAGCTTTTATTACTAATTTTGTAATGCATGACTCATGCATACCTCTGAACCCCTTGCCTCAGAAATTAGGGACAAGGCTTAAAAAAATAAATAAATAAATCAGGGACAAGTGAGCATAATCAGGGAGACATTTAACAAAAACAATGTCCAGACTGACTCCAGAAGCTGTCACAAAATTTGGCTTAGTATGAAAAGCATTCTCAGAAGGAAAACAAACTGTAGCACTAACTTCTGACGCAGCTTTACAATTCAAATCACTACTCCTTAGTGACAGACATGCTAAAAGGACCGTGGAGGCCCAATCAGGTACATTCCAGACAAATGTGCAATACTTGAGAGGTATGGGCCAAAGTTTAAAAAAAAAAAAAAATGGCTGCCACCAGCAACTGTTAAAGGTCTCTTCTGTTGAGGTAACATTTGGTCTATACAAAACAGATTCAGCTTCTTTTCTCCTCCTGTCTCCTTTCCCCCTCTTCTGCTCCTACTCTACTCTGGATTGCACCAACCGCCACTAGTCCACCCATTAATAACTGCCCCTTCATTAAACCATACCTGACCTGGTCACATCTGTCTTCTTGTGACAACGCTGCACCCTAATTCTGAGGTATTGTGACTGCAGTTCTATTCATTTATACAGGTGCTGCTGTTCGCCAAAGTTGGCTTTTGGAAGTGTGCTTATTTTTGTTTGCAAATTTGTCTCCTTTTGTTTTCTCTACAGACCACTTGAATTAAAAAGCACGAACACCGACACTTTATCCACTGTATATATTTATGGTTACTATCACTTGCCTATATTACTTGAATCTCATCCTCCCCTCTGTAACTCCCTTACCTCCACGGCACAGCAGGAAATGGGCCATGCCCCAGTGTACCTCTCCAGTCACCAATCCACAAATGAGAGAGATAAATGAAGATCAATTACTGTGGATGAGTTAGGATGGCGCTGGCAGGAGGCCGCCTGATGGCGCTGCAGAAATGCGCCATGCTTCTGTGCCGCTGACCTGAGTTTGCGAGCGGACTCAGGGAGCCAACAGCGGTGCAGACAGGGTTGGGGAGTGCCGCTGAGCAAAGCGTGAGTCAACTCAGAAAATGAGATGTCCAAGTTCGGACGTAGCAGCAGCCGCCTGTGGCAAGCTATGGGAGTCTGCTCCTTCACAAGGGGTGCCGTCAGCCTGTAGCGCAGCTAAGGGCAGATTTGTAAGGAAGGGAAAAAAAAACTGAGAAACAAATGTGCCTTGAGCCATCTAATATGACGGTCCCACTCCGTGTCGATCCCTACCAGTTGGATGGTGGGGGGGAGAGGCTGACAGGGCTGGGGTGGCAGGGGACTAAAGCAAGGGAACAGAGGATGGCTCGAGGGCCAAACAGCGTGGTAGAAAAAACCCGGAGTATTATGTCCAGTTCTGGAGGCCGCACCTCAGAAAGAACACAGACAGGGTGGAGGCAGTACAAAGGAGGGAAACTAAAACAGTGCAGGAGATGCATCAAAAGCCCTACAAGGAGAGACTGAAGGATCTCAGTGTATACACCCTCTGGAGGAGAGGAGAGGAGAGCGAGAGCAGAAATGATAAGAGACCTACAAGTACCTCATGGGGGTGAACAAGGTACAGAAGGGAGTCTCTTAAATGATAAAGAGCACCAGGACCACAAAGCATGCAATGAAGCTGCGGGTAGGGTTGTCATGGTATACCACTTTCACGGTATACCGCGGTATCTGAAATCACGGTGTTGATACCGTGGGCAATTTCTGATACCGTGATAATTGATTCATGACATACCGCAGTATACTGCAGTATTGAGACCATTCAACTAGGTTTTTTTGCATTTTCAGGAACGACGGAGTTTGAAGAGGCTTCTTTTTCATGCAAAAAATTACTTCTTCTGCAATACCGCGGTATGACAATAACCACAGCATTACATGTGCCGGCTACCACACTGTCAGAATTTCATACTGTGACAAGCCTAGCTGGGGGAGGTGGGGGGTGGAAGATGTTTAAGAGTGATGCGAGTACTACGTGACTGAAAAAGCCTAGTTGGGGTGTTTATGCTTTAATTGTGCTAGGATTAATATATATACACATTTTTTAATTTTTTTATTTCTTACTTGTGCACCAGGCATAACTGCAATAGCGAGTTCCCTATACTGTACTTTCCCTAATTGCTTTTTGTCTTTTTTCCTTTAGTGTCTGTCTCTCACTTTTTGGACTTTCCTATTCTCTCCTTTATCTTAACCTTTGACTAGATATCCTTGCTGGCAGATACATTCATTTGTGTTGCCCCACGGCGCCAGACTTAAACTGCGATCTGGTCGATTGCCCACCCTCCCCTGCCCTTCCGTTGTAACTACTTGTTCTTTTATTTTTGCAGTCTCGTGCCCCAGTTTAGCCCTCTGGTCACGCTTTTTGTTTGGGTGCATTTCAGCTAACCGGTGGCTCGTCTCTTTCTCCCTAGGAGCCTTGTCCTGCACGGACTTAGCGGGACCCAAGGAGCGGGCATGCCGGGTGAAGCAAGCTGGCCGCGCTCCCTCTCGCCACCAAGCCATCCAGCCTGGGTAAGCCTGCACACAGCTTCGGGACACCTTCAGTGGGGCTGTGACTGGATGTATTCCTCTAATCTAAGCCGACAGGCTCCTGCATTTTACGGCTCTTTCCGGGATTGGCATGCCATCAGCACTGCATCAGAACACCTCGGAACTCAGTTTTGATCTGTTTTTTTGTAACTCCCGTGAACACCTCAGAGCTCAGTTCTGATCTGCTGGTTGTTTTTTTTTCTCTAATCCTATTTTTTTTTTTTTTTTTTTTAACCCGCCCCAACCCTGGTCGCTATTAAATGCATTTGGGCATTCTATCTCCTCCCCTTATTTCTTCTATAGGCCTCCTATCAGGTTGCCACCCTCCTCAAGTATCCTCCTTTCTAACAGGTTAGTCCTGGCTTTAGCTCACTTTCAAAAAAAAAAACAAACAAAAAAAAAAACACTCTAGTTTTAAAAGGCTTAGCCTTGTATTGCTAGCTTCACTCTCTTGTCAAACTTCCTAAAACCATGAGGATTAAACTGGCATTGCTGCAAGTTGTGGTGTTCCTTGGCTATTTTTTTAATTTTTTTAACACCAACACTTACCCCCAAAGACAAGGTAGTTACTTTCCTGCATCAGGAGTCATCCAAGGTCATGACTCTGCCCCTCCTGGGGCCTGACCAAAACAGGGCTATGGTTCCTATTGAGGGTACCGACCCTTTCACACTCTTTATGCGCATACACCTAACTAAGCCATCCTATTACCTACCCCAACCTATCCTTATTCCAGGAAGAGCTATACTATACTCACTAGCTAGTACTTGGTAATTCACTATCCCAGCTCATCCCCCCCTCAAACAGTTATACTCTAAAAGGCACAATACACGCTGGCTTAAAATGGCTATAGGTTGTCTCAGGAAGCTATTGCTCCTTCTTATACTCTGTTCAGGTAACGCTGAGCTAAATCCTGGCCCTCCAGTGACATTAGATGCCCTATCTGACCTCTCCTCTTGCAAGGGCATTAGCTTCCTGCACCTGAGTGTTTGCAGCATTCTCAAGAAACTTGACATGACACCGGCATGGGCTTTGCACACGTCCCCCGACCTCTTTATGATATCGGAGACCTGGCTATCTGACACTACACCTGACAGTTCTATAAATATACCTGACTATAGGGTCTTTGGGTGCGACAGAGCTACCAGGGGTGGAGGAGTTGCTATATTTGGTGAGGACAAGTTCGAAGTCACAGTTATAGATCGTACCTCCTTCCCCAAAGAATCTGACTGCCTTGCCTTAAGGATAGCACTATCACGTGAATTAGCATTCTCTATAGCTGTATGCTATAGCCCGCCCTCTGCTGGGTATGGCATACTACCTCATCTCCATAATTTGCTAGAAAAGGCGAGATCTGAATACATAATTATGGGAGACTTTAACCTAAGCTGGATGGAGGCGAGTTCAAAAAAGCTGAAAGATTTCTGTGACGCCCAAGGGCTTTCACAGATTACCTCTGAGACTACCCGCTCAAATAAGAAAAACGTGGACCGAAGTACTCTCCAGGATCTTATGCTTAATAAGCTGCACAATATTACCCACGCTCATGTCTTTCATAATTACCTAAGTGATCACTGTGTTACAGCTTGTATAAGTCGCGCCCCTCACTTCTCCTCAGCTTCTTCTTTTAAGTTAAAAAGATGTTTGAAAAACTTCTGCCATACTGCTTTTTTAACTTACCTTGGCAATATTAGTTGGCAAGAATTCTATTTGGCCTCCTCAGTTTCGGAGGCATTTACCATTTTTCTCAGCCTTGTACTGGGCCCAATAGATAAACATGCACCAGTTAGGAAACTCAAGAATAGGAGAAGGTCTCCCAGATGGTTCTCCCCTGCCTTAAAAAAAGCCCTCAGGACTAGAGACATTCTACGGAAAAGGGCACGAAAGACTAAGTTTGACGCGGACTGGCTTGGTTTTCGGGTTGCTAGGAATGCTTGCACTGAACTCGTTAGCATTGAAAAATGTTGTTACTTTCAGACAGCCCTCGAACAAAATAAAAACAATACCGCCAAGTTCTGGAATAAACTCAGAGAAGTAGAGGGCCATGTATCTACTGCCCCTTGCCCTCTAAGATAGTGGCTGGTGGTGAGACATACTTAGACAGGGCAGACATCCTACAGCAAATTTTAATTTTTTCCCCTTTTTCGCTCCGGTCGCGACTCATGGGGCCATCTCTCAGACATCCAGTCCTTATCCTGCCCACCTGTGGATCCCTCGGATTGAGCCTCCCTCCACCTGCAGCCGGCACCCCTGGTTTCACCCATCTGGGGAGGGTAGCCCTTCGCCTCTTTGGGCTCGCTTACTAGACAGACTCCGACTGCAGGTGGACCACTGAGGGAGGAACCAGAAGGCCAGCCGAGGAGATCCCGGCGGTGGGCTTGGGGAATTGGTGTTGTCGCCTGCTCCACAAGCCTTTTTCTCCCCTTCGTTCTGCAACCCCCATCCCCTGCGTGGAAGCGCAGCCTGGCGCATTGGCGCTAACAACCCTGCCGCATCGGCCATGCCATCACGTGCAGCCCAGTGCTCCTGCGACACCTCCAATCTCCACCAGGGCCGCGGGCGCCAGACTCCCCAATACCCTCCTGGGGATATGAGAGCAGCCCTGTAGGCGTTTAATCAATCCCTCCCCTCCCAGCCCCCAGGCTGCTCCCCGGACTCGGGTCGCAAGCATGGCGCGAGGTGTGGCGTCCAGCGCCTCAACACTCAGTGCCACCAGGCCGGCTATCCTACAGCAACTTAACAACCATTTTGCTACAGTAGGTCTTGCATTTTATTCTTCCCCTGTCTGCAAGAAAAGCATGCAAGGTGTATATAATGCTGACACAAGCTCCAACCACGACTGCAAAATACGATCTTCGTCCTTCAGTTTCCACCCAGTCGCCTTTAAGCAGGTGGAGGACCTCCTATTATCTCTTGACACCAAAAAGAGCGCTGGAGCGGACCATCTTGATCAGTTTTTCATGAAATTAGGCTATCACTATCTGACTGCCCCATTACCCATCTATTCAATTCCTCCCTGGGACAAGGCGTGTTACCGTCACTCTGGAAAATTGCACATATTATCCCTCTTCATAAATCTGGTGATCCCAGTGACCTGAATAACTACCGGCCTATTTCCTTACTCTCTATCCTTTCCAAACTTCTTGAAAAAAATTGTAGACTGCCAGCTTAGAGAGTACATTGAATCTGACAACCTATTAAACCCTGCTCAATCAGGTTTCAGGCCCAAGCACAGCCCGACCTCAGCCCTTGCTAAAGTGTCTAATGACTGGCATAATGCTCTAGATGCAAAGAATCACATGTATGCCCTTTTCCTTGACCTTAGCAAGGCCTCTGATATGGTGGACCATAGCCTTTTGCTGGACACCTTGAAAAACCTCGGCCTTGACAGTATTGCCTTAGAGTGGTTTAAGTGCTACCTCACTAACAGAATGCAGCACATTAAAGTCCAAGGGGACCTATCACCACTAAAAGCTTTACCTTATGGAGTACCACAAGGATCCATTTTGGGTCCCTTACTCTTCGCAGTCTATATCAATAATACTGACTCTTACATACATACTGCTAACGTACATCTGTTTGCAGACGACTCGGCCATTTACACCATCAGTTCCTTGCTAGAACTAGTCCATAAAAAACTACAGCACAATTTTGTCATCCTGCAACACAACCTTCTAAACCTAATGCTTCTTCTTAATGCTAAGAAGACAAATGCTATGATTATCTCTCCACCCACCTCCTCCATCCAAAATCCTCCATGTAGTCTCCTGGTCCATACACTGCTTGGCGAAGCACTGGAAATTGAGGACAACTTCAAGTATCTGGGTTTTTGGCTGGATAACAAACTCAACTATACGGTTTACCTGAATGAACTGCCCAAAAAGTTAAGACAACACATAGGTGTCTTCTTCCGCACTAGGAATCTCCTTATCCGAGAAGCCAGAATGAGGCTTGTCCAAACTACCTTTCTTCTACTACTTGACTACGCTGATTTTTTGTACAGCCACTGTCCTAACTCGGCACTAAGCAAGCTTGACACCTTATATCACTGTGCTCTGAGGTTTATCCTGAACTTACCCTCATGCACCCACCACTGTCTCCTCTATGAGGCACAGGGCTGGTCTTTCTTGGCCAAGAGGAGGCAAAGGAATGCACTTCTCTGGTTTTACAGGGTTTTGACTGATAAACTGCCAGTCTACACTGCTGGGATGTTTGAGCGTTCAAAGAGACTATATGAGCGGAGATGCTTTGTGCTACTCACCTATACTATCCCTAGAATAAAGACATGTCACGGCTCAGCCGCAATGAACTTCTTTCTACCCTCCATGTGGAATACCATGCAAAAAATTCTAAGGCTTACCGCTATCCCGGGTCTCTACACCTTTAAAGCTTTAATTGCAGGTTACCTAAGGGAAGCCTGCAATTGCTACAGGTGACTCATGCTTGTACTCACACTCGTACAACCATAGTGTCCCCTAACTCCAATTACTCTTCCGTTTTCTTGTATTTCTGCCTTCCTGTACGCCTCCCCACTGATAGGGGCTTCCTGTACTCTTTCCCCTTTCAGTGGCTCTACTAGCTACCCTCTATTTCTACACCACCGTTAAATACTCCTCCTGAATAAGGGGAGTATAAACTTTTTATTGTGGGCTGATGTTGACCTACCTAGGGAAGAATAACCAAGAGCCACTCAGATTTAATTCCTGTGTATGTTTTGGTACCAGTTCTGGCCTTGTTTTCACATTATTGTATAAGAATGGCCTTACAGCTTGAGGCACTTAATCTAGTTATACCATTGTGTGTTTTACCCCTGATCTTATTCTGTATTTGTCCTTTCTGTCCAGGACCACTTTGAAAATTAGCTTGTTCAATGGTGTTATGCCTGATGAAATAAAGTTTTGGTTGATTGATTGATTGATTGATTGAAAGAGTGGCGGATGCCTGGAACAGACTGCTAGTGAAAGTGGTAGGGCAAAAATGGTAGGGGGCTTGAAACATGCATGGGAAAGGCACAGGGAAATATTAGTAAATATGCTGTGAAAAGGGAGGGGTGACAGAAACTAGTTAGGGTCTGCAGAGATCAACTTGGCAGGGACCATCTGGGCAGACTGGGTGAGCCAAGCGGCCCTCTTCTGCCACCAAATTCTATGTTTATATGTAAATGTTAAAAAATAAATAAATAAAAAAACGATGATAGCACAGGCTGCTGACAGTAAACAGCACAGCACCAAACCAAAAGGTTTCATTTTTTTCATGGAGACTATTGCAGGACAGCAAGAACTTATAAAAAGTTTAAAACCCATACATCACATGTAATACGTCGTGCAGTGCTGGACTCCCACTCCAAGGTCCTCTGCAAGGGTGCCTTTCCCACTGCTTGCGGAGGTTGTGGCCTGCTGGCCTCGCCTGCCACCACCTTCGGTGGTCTTTTTCTTCAAACTTTCCATGTTTCTGCAGAAAATGATAGTTCCAGAGGGTCCAGGGATAGTTTTCTCTTAAAGTGATTTAGTCACATTCCGTAAATGCCTGTTTCACACAGTATGCCATTGCCACCTATGCTTCAGATGCTGAAGCTGCAATTCGTTTTGTAAAAAAATCTGTCAGTCATTTTTTGGTATGATTTTGTTTCTGCCCACCCTCCAGTGTTCTGTGTGCGGCCACACCCCCAGAATGATGTCAAGCAAGGGAACTGTCAATGTTTTACATACAGCAACAAGGAATTCTGGGTAAATTATAAAGTGGACTTAAAATGTTTGTTACTCAGAAGTGCGGTCCCTTGTTTTGGTAGTGGGGACTGCAGAATAGCACCTAATATGTAGACATATAACCTAGTTCTAGAGAAGCTTGAAAAAGCTAAGTACATGCGCACATGGGCAGACTAGGTGGGCTGTAGGCCCTTATTTGCTGTCAACATTTATTTATTGAAAAGTTTCACCAGAAAAGGCACAATGAACAATATAAAACTGCTAGTCTCACGGAGTGTCCTGGGGGAGGGGGAACATGGGAGTACAATAATCATAAAACATTTACATGAGGCAATAATGAACATGGAAACAACAGCAAAACAGGAAGGGAACAGTATAACCATATTTGGACCCATCCTGAACATAGTAGGTATACAATGCATCATTTAACAATAGGACATGGTAGATATACATAAAGGTTGTACGCTGCAGGAGACAAGAGGTAACATTTTGATATAACACTGAAGTGAAAGTGCAGTAACCATAATGTGGTTAACTCACATTAAGTGCTAGTCAGGCAGGAAGAATTGGAGACGGAAGACAAGGGGATTAGGAACAGCCACAGGTTGGAGAGAGGAAGAGATGGACCACGGGGAGAAGGAGTGCCTGATTTGATGAGGTATTGAGCTCCAGAGTTTCGGGAACCTAAAGGAGAAGGCCGATTGGCCTATAGAGGTGTCACGCCGTGGGATAACAAGAGTGCGAGAGTCACTAGGTCTAAGGGAGTGGGGGCAGGGGGATTGGGGACAGTGAGGAGGAGAGGCAGGAGGGAAGCAAGATGAACCAGAATTTAGAGGCAAATTTTATGCAGTGGACTAGGCGTCAGTTTTCCACGAAGGAAAAGCTAATGGGCGATAAGAGTTCACAATGGTGAGTGAGGGAAGGGGCGTACAGAGTGAAGTGACAGAAAGCATTAAAAAGAGTGTCCAATCTGGTTAAGGATGTCTTCGGTGCAGTACTGTAGACTACATCGCAGTAGTCGAAAATGGGTAGCATCATATTCTGGACAAGCTCCCACCTGGCCTGAAAAGGTAGGCAGCTTCGGTTCCTGTAAAGGGATCCTAGTTTGGGGTGCAGCTTTTTCAGGATGGAGTCTATATATCCAGTAAAGTTGAGTTGCTGATCTAACCAAACCCCAAGATACTTAAAAGGAAGGAGGTGTCATTGAGAGTAGAACCGTCAAGAGTGTGGAAGGAGGGCAATTTAGATAGCGTAGAGAGTCTCTGCCTAGTGTCAAAGGTCAAGGAGGCTGTTTTCTTGGCATTGAGGAAGAGATGATGAGAGCTTAACCAGACTTGAACTTTCTTGAAGTCATGCTGTAGTTTGGCAGCAACAACAGTTGGTGAATGGCCAGAACAGAAAAGGACAATGCCGTCAGCATACATGTGGATAGCGGAGGAGGTACACACTGATGGGAGGTCATTTAGGAATATGGAGAATAGAAGGCGGCCAAGGACAGAGCCTTGGGGTACTCTAGCGTTTATCTGGAAGGGAAATGGAATCTGCATATTTTACAGACTGTGTCCTACCCTTTAGGCAGGAGCTAAACCAGTTTGTGGCAGATTCTGACAGACGAGCAGACCCCAGAATATCTAGGAGGAGGGGGTGGGAGACCATGTCGAAAGCCTTTGCGAGGTCGACAAAGACAGCAGAGGTAATCAGACCACTGTCCATACCTGAGAGCATGGAATCGGTGAGCCTAAGTAAGGAAGTGGTCGTAGAGTGATGTTTCCTAAAACCAGATTGGTAGTGAGTGAAAAAAGCAGAGTCAGAGAGGTAAGAAGAGAGTTGGGAAAGGACCAGGTGCTCCTGAAGCTTAGGGAGAATAGGCAGGAGAGAGACTGGCCAGTAGTTCATAGGCATAGAGGGGTCAACCTCCCTTTGGTAAAGGGAGAAAGTACAGTGACGTAAGAACTTACCGTAACAGTAGATCTTCGAGAGAGGCTCTTGTAGTAGGTAATTACATATAGGACTGAAGCTGGCAGGCGTCAGGACCCCACGGAAAAATTTCTAGCTAGCAGTCTCTGGCGGGAGACTGCCCCCACGTCAGGTGACCGGCATCAGACAACGTCGGTATAAAGGGGCAGTCTCCCACGCCCGCCTACCAGTTCTTTCCCGCCAAAGGCCAAAAAAAGACAAGATGAGAGAGAAGTGGATCTTTCCCCCATGGAAAAGGAGCTGAAAAGGCTAAGGGGGATGGAGGGCGCGATGGTATTACCTACTGTTACGGTAAGTTCTTACGTAACCGTACTATCTTACTTTGAGAGGGCTCTTGCAGTAAGTAATTACATATAGGACTGAGTCCCAAGCAGTCTGGAACAAGGAGAAGCACATAGGAGGAGGAAAACTACCCAAATGTAGACCCTCTGGCTGTGAAGGCCTCAGGAAAGGAGACCTTGTAGAACAGCCAACTCGAGCCAGCTCTACGGCGAGAGGCAATGTCCACACTGTAGTGTTTCGTAAAGGTATGGACAGAAGTCCAAGTTGCGGCTGCGCAAATGTCAGCAGCAGACACATTCTTAAAACAAGCTGCAGAGGCAGTGACATACTTGTCGTAACAGAAAGTGATACAATGAGCCAACCATTAAGATAGGCATTGCTTAGAGACAGCACTGCCTTCTCTTTTGCGAGCAAAAGTGACAAACAGTTGATCAATCTTTCTGAGATACTTTGTCCTGGTGGTGTAGTATCTCAGAATCCGGTGAACATCCAAAGTATGCAAGAGGTACTCCCCTTGATTGGAGTGTTGCGTAAAGAAAGCAGGCAGCTCCATGGATTGATTCAGCGTAGATTCTGCTACCACCTTAGGGAGAAACTTAGGGTTGGTGCGCAGAGCCTCACGTTCTTTGTGAAAAATCAAATACAGGATTTTGCACATCAAGCCCTGAAGCTCGGAAATCCTTCGAGCAGAAGTAATGGCCACAAGGAAGAGAGTCTTCCAGGAAAGGAACTTTAGGTCTGCTGAGGCTGCTGGCTCGAAAGGAGGCAGGGTAAGCTTCTCGAGAATGAAATTCCAATCCCAAGGAGGTGCAGGAACATGAATAGGGGGTCTCAAGTGGAGAACCCCTCCAAGAAAAGTCTTAGAGACTTCCAACTGCGCGAACGTTCTGTCCCCAAAGGGAACATGGTAAGCGGAGATGGCCACCATGTGAACTTTCAGAGAGGAATGACTAGAGACCCAGATCAAAGAGATGGCGCATGTAGTCCAGAAGCCTCCCAACAGGGCAAGAGAATGGCTCAAAATCTTTGGAAGAGGCCCAAATAGAGAACCGTTTCAATTTCATGGCATATGTAGATCTAGTGGAGGGCTTTCTGGCCTCCACCAGAATCTCAGCTACTCGGGGGAAACCCCGAATCGGGCATGAGCTACATCTGCAGGAGACACGCATGCAACTGAAGGGACTTGAGGCCTGGATGGACCAGGATCCCCTGATCCTGGGTCAGCAAAAGTTGCGACAGAGGAAGAGGAAGAAGAGGTTCCTCTGAATACTACTGCAGAAGAGAGAACCAAACTTGCCTGGGCCAGAAAGGAGCAATCAGGATCACGTGAGCGCCTTCTGAGCTGAATTTGTGTAACACCCTCGGAATCAAGGGGATCAGGGGGAAGGCATAGATGAATCTGCCCTTCCAGTGTAGAGACAGAGCGTCTCTCCAAAAACTGCCTCGCCCTGGAGCGAGCGAACAGAAGGCGGAAAGTTTTGCATTGTGAGGAGACGCAAACAGGTCTACCTGAGGTGTTGCCCAGCATAGGAAGATTATCGTCTACCACCCCCTGACCCAGTTCCCACTCGTGTGCCTGGGCAGACGACCAACTGAGGTGGTCTGCCAATGTGTTTTTGACTCCCGGAACATAAACCACCATGAGGTGAAGGTTGTGTTGCACTGCCCAATCCCAAACCCGCATCGCCTCCCTGCAAAGAGGGTAGGAACGAGTTCATCCCTGTTTGTTGATGTACCAGACTACGCACATGTTATCCATCTGGATAGCCAGATGACCGGGAAGCAGATACAGATGCACAGCTTGTAGAGCATACAGCATGGCCTTGAGTTCTAGTACATTTATGTGAAGAGTCTGTTTGAGCCTGAACCAGGAGCCTTGGGTCCTGCGAGACCCCAGGTGGGTTCCCCAACCCTCTCCCGAGGCATCTGATGTTAATGTTTGGGAAGAGAGAGTCAGGCAGAAGGGAACACCCCAGCAAAGTTTCTCCTGAACCATCCACCATGGCAAG
Source organism: Neoceratodus forsteri (assembly GCA_016271365.2). Lineage (NCBI taxonomy): Eukaryota > Metazoa > Chordata > Ceratodontiformes > Ceratodontidae > Neoceratodus > Neoceratodus forsteri. Next base: position 38,220,959 of record CM028132.1, on the reverse strand, counting down.
TTCTGAACCACAGGGTTGGAGACCAGGACTTCTTGATCTAGGTCATCCAACAATTGATCCCACTGAGACCGAAGCGTCCACTGAGAGATCCCCATATGGAGCCAAACACGAGGGACTGTCGGAATAGCAGCCGCAATGAGCCTGAGGAGGCGAAGAACTGACCTAGCGCTCACCCGCCTGCGACTGGACAACAGGCTTACATGTGCCTGGAGGGAGGCCACCCTGTCCAGTGGCAGGAATGCCATGCCGAAGGTCGTGTCCAGGATCGCCCGGATGAACTGGATTCTCTGGGACGGATCAAATGGGACTTGGCCTGGTTGGACGGTAATACCAGGCTGGTAAAAACCTGCAGGAAAGGGGCGCAGGGGTTCCTCCTGGGCCAGGGCCATGGAGCCAATCACCCAGGCGGGAAAACTGTACTCCTGAAATCTGCAGGTGGGTGGCTACGGAGGCATTTGGTGAACACTCGGGGTGCGAGGAAAGACCAAATGGGAGGGCTCTGAACTGGCAGTGGTCCCCCTGAAACGAAAAATGAAGGTATTTGCGGTGGGAAGGGTGACTAGGGATATGCAGGTATGTATCCTGCATGTCCAAAGCACACAGCCACTGTCCCAGCCGAAGTAAGGGCAGAAGGCTCTCCAAAGAGAGCATTCTGAACCGTTTGTACTTAATGAACAGGTTCAGGGAGCAGAGTTCTAGAATAGGCCTCACGTCTCCATATTTCTTCAGAACCAGGTAGAAATGGGAGTAGTAACCTGTTCCCCGAATGTGGGTTGGGACAAGTTCTATCGCTGCCTTCAGAAGAAGGGAGGATATTTCTTCCCGAACCAGAAGATGATGTTCCGGGAGTAAGACCACCGGGGGTTCTGGGTGGTTTCTGTAGAAACTCGATTGAGTGTCCTTCTGCTATCAGTTGGAGCACCCAAGTGTCTGAAGTGATCCTCTCCCAACCCGGCAGATGGAAGGAGAACCTCCTTCCTACTGGTTCCTCTGGAAGGTCCAGAGGCTGTGGGAGAGGGGAAGCGTCAGGAGGTGTGGGGCAGTGCCGCGGCTGAAGCTCCCACTGCTTTTTTGGGCTGGGGGTTGGCAGCCGGAGGAGCCCAACGTTAGTTGGCCCGCTTGCCATGAGGTTTCGCTTTAGGCAGAGAACATCTGCGAAAAGGCCGGCACTGACCCTGAGGGGGCCTGTACATAGAGTCGACAGACTTTAGAGCAGTGCCCTTCTCTTGCAGATCAGTGATGATGTCCTTGACATCCCCACCGAACAGCACCGAACCACTGAAGGGGGCGTCCTGGATAGCAGACTGCACCTCCGGGACCAAACCGGACACTCGGAGCCAGGCATCACACCGCAAACCCACAGCGAAAGCTGAGCTCCGAGCAGCAGCGTCCACTGCATCGTACGTGGCAAGAAGCATTTGCCGACTGGCCGAACGAGCAGACCGGACCAGAGCTGCCGCTTCCTGCTTAGTCTGAGACTCAGGAAGGGAGTCCAACTTTGCTTCCACCTCACTAAGGATCGCCTTCTGGTAATCCCCCATATGAGCAACATAATTAAGGGCCCTTATTCCCAGAGTGGAAGAAGCGTAGACCTTCTTCCTACACTGGTCCAGAAGGCAAGATTCCTTGTCAGGTGGGGATGAACTAAGATGCTTAGGGTTAGCCGTACGGCCGTGAGCGGTGCTAATCATGACTGAGTCGGCTTTGGGTTGTGTGTTCAGGGAATCAACACCCTCCAGAGCCTGGTATAGCCTATCCGCCTTCCTCGGAAGGGGGGCTAATGCAGACGGTTGCTTCCAAATAGTGCAGACAAGGTCCGTAGGAAGTTCGATCCAGGGTGGAATCAGTGTTGAAGCGGTTTTGGGCAGATCCAAATGAGCAGCGAGTTTCTTCCGCTGTGGATCCAGCTCCAAAGATTGCCACTGATGAACCACCTGGATCTTATGCAGCAACTCTAGAAAGGAAGGATCTTCCGGAGGGGACTTCGGAGGAGTCCTGGGTCTGGGCTGGTCTGGAGTGCGTGGCTTGTCATCTGGATTGGAGCACCCGTCAGAATCATCCGAGGTCTTCGAAGAAGAAGAAGAAGAGGAAGACCCCTCCCGGCGCGGGGGAGGAACGGACCCCTTGGGCAACCCTCGGGGAAGCGTGTCCTCCCCTGCCCTGGCACCCGAGGGCTCGCCTCTAGTGTCAGGGAGGGAGTCTCTCGCCTCAGAAGACAGGAGTCTGGAACCAGGTCTGGCGTCAGAAAGCGGCTCTCCACCTCCCTGGTGAGTTGAGCCTTGGCCTCAGCCCACCAGGAAGCTACAGTCTCCTTCAGGTCCACCGGCGGCTGAGGGGGCAGTGGAGGAGGAGGATATTGGGGATATCCACACGGCGAGTACCCGAAACCCGACGGCAGGAAGCCCGGCGTCGGGTAGGCTGGCGTTGGGTACTACAGCACAGGATACTGCGGTCCCGGGTAGGACGGCGTCGGATAAGACAGGGTCGGGTACCTGGGCACCAGGGGCTCTGATGGACCAGAAGGCCCTGGGAGAGGCCCAGCGGGTGGGCCCAGTATGGGAGGCCCGGAGAGCGTGGGCCCAGTGTAGGGATGGCGTCCGGCAAGGAAATGTCATCTGGCATCGGGTAGGCCAGCGGCGGAGCCGGCGTCCGAGGTTCCGACGTCAGGTGCGTCCAGCCAGCGGGAGGAGACCTGACAGTAGCATACCGGTGTCCTCAGTGTTGCCGGGAAGGAGGACTAAAATCCCAGGGTTCAACAAGGAGATGCTGGAGCCTCTCAGGTGCAGCATGAACATTATGTGACGCGGACAACGGACTGATCAGTAGGGTCCAGCGTCGGCTCTAACACCATGCGTCCATCGGAGGAGCGGACGTCTGCCTTACCAGCGGGGTCCAGGCAGGCGTCGGAGAAGCTGGCATCCAACTTATTGGACCCAATGCCTGACAAAGGCTGCGAGGGAAGAGCAGCCCTGGCAGGCGCTTTGGAGGCAGCGCGCTGCCCCAAAGGGTTGGGTGTCTTATCGGCCTTGCCCATGCGGGCGTTGGAGGGGCCGACGTCCGGCTTACCGGAGCCGCTCGAACCACAACCAGAAGGCCTCACGGTGGTGGGCTTCCCAGGAGCGGCTGCCTCCTTTGACCCGGAGGCTCCAGAGGAGCCCAAGCACGATCCCAACGGGAGGGCTGATGCTGCATTGGAAGCCTCCAAGACGGCCGTCGCAGAACGGTCCCCCGGAGGGGACGTTACCTTCTGGCGGTGACCGTGAAAGAGTTGTCCCGGTCCCGGTGATTCTTTTTGCGGTGACCCTCAGGGGAAGTAGGGGCCTTCCAAAGCTTCTTCAGCTCCTTCTCCATGGAGGACATCTTCTTTTTCAGAATGTGGGCCTCCAGGGACTGCTGCCTCTGTTTGCAGGTGGCGGCGTTGAACTGTTGGCAGTGCTGGCACTTCTCCACAGGGTGATCTGGGCCTAGGCAGAAGAGGCACTGGGAGTGTCCATCCTTGTGCGGAAGCTGGGCACTGCAGGAATCGCACTTGTTCTTGTGCTCGGATGGAGTAGGGGATGACATACACGACAGATGCTGAAGAAAATGTAACAAGAATTCGAACAAATTTGAAGAAATAATGATAAAAATACCAACGATTGACTGACGAAGCAGTGAACTTAACCGCGAGGCGCTTACATGAGCTAACAGCGGGAAAGAACTGGAAGGTAGGCGTGGCGGACCGCCCTTTTTATTCGTCGGACAGCCTTTATACTGGCGATAGTCTGATGCGGTCACCTGATGTGGGGAGGTCCCCCCAGAGACTGCTAGCTAGAAATTTTTCCGTGGGGTCCTGACGCCTGCTGGCTTAAGTCCTATATGTAATTACCTACTGCAAGAGCCCTCTCGAAGTCAGATCTACAGCACTGCTTCCAGGAGTCCAGGACAAAGGCAGATGAGAAGGAAAGGTTCAATAAGGCAGACAGCGGTGAACAGACAGCATGAGCAGAGAGAAATAGGAGCTTGGAATCAAGGCCATCAGAAGAGGGACCTTTAGACGGGTTGAGAGCACGGACAGCTTTTAGAGTATCATAAGGTGTGACCAGTGTGAAGGAGAAAAAAGATTGCCTGTGTGTGTTAGGATGAGAGTTTTTATGGACAGACATGTCTGGACGGGTAAGGGGGGAAAGAAGCTAAGAGGGCAGAAGCGCAGGAGGTAAAGTAAGAGTTGAATTCAGTAGCGACAGGGAGGTGGTCGGAAGTAAGAATATTGTCAATGTAGATGCTGGAGGTTTGGGGTTTAGAAGGTGGAGCGAAGAGGGAGTGGACAATGTTCCAAAATTTTGAAGGGTTGCGTAAGTTAGCATCAAAGGTGGACCTAAAGTATTCAGACTTAGCTAGCCGTGCAGCCTTAGAGCAGGCAATTCTAAGGGATCAATATCTGTCACGGTCAGCTAGAAATTTGGAGACTGTGAGCTTTCCAAGCCCGGGGTATGAAAGATGAGTAGGACCAGTGTTGGTGGAGGGGAGCAGTGGACCCCACCTTCGGGACCATAGAGACTAAAACTAGTGGAAGGGAATAATCTTGGGGGGGGGGGGTTATTGAGGAATTGTTAAGGTGATTTTGGTGAGTGGGTAGAGTGGAAAGAAGTATGATGGTAAACAGAGTGAGGGATAATGGGCAGTTTTTAGTTTCAGGCGACATGATGAGTTAAGAAGAGAGAGCTAACACGAGAAAATTAAATTGGGACAGGGGTGTGCGGTGAGTTGCTGAAAGGTGAGAACCCTGCGGGACAGAAGTAATCAATCCTAGCTGTGGACGCAAATTGCGGATACCAGCTAGCGCCAACAATGTGTGGCTAGTACAAACTCCTTATGAAAAACTCGGCACTTTGTAATTTACGCCCCAGTGGTCATGTGCTCTGCAGCGGCTATACAAGTCAGAGCCCAAATAGGGTGGAGGGGGGGGAGCCGGTGCATAGTGCTTGCGGGAAAGTGTTTCAGGGCTGTAGGCAGTCTCAGGGCGGGTGGCAGCTACTGGAAGTGCCACTCCGCAGGTTGAGGGAGGGGTGGCTGAAGGAGCCACATCTTGGAGCTGAGGGGCGCGCCCGTGTGAACAGCCTCTTGAAGCTGTGGGGAGAGAGAGACAGAAGTTGTTGCTGGCACGTGAAAGCGGAGTCTTGTGTAATCGGTGGGTAGCGCAGACACAGAAGGAACAAAAAGAGTTAGCAGGGAGATGGCGCCCACAGGGTCTGCGGGCAGAGTGGGGGGTAGGAAGTTGCAAGGATCAAAATGGGGGAGGGGTCAGCATCAAAGTGAGAAATTTTTTTTTTTTTGGTCAGCAAAATTAGAAGAAGAGCAGGAGTGGAGCACAAATTTGAGGAAGGAGAGAGAAAGCACAGGGTATGAATTAGAGGAGCAGGAGATCTACACAACAAAATGCAGTACAGTTCAGACAATTCGGTAGCAGTACAGTTAAAACTAAACAGTTGCTAAACTCAGTGGGTGGTAATAACAGTAGCAAAAGCAGGCAGGCAGTTACAATTTCATAAAAAAAAAAAAACACTTAAAACTCTAAGGTTGGTGATGACTACAGAGTCAAGGATAATTACAGAGCAAGCTGAGGGGTAGAGACAGGAGTATAGACTAGGCACCCAAGAGTACCCAATCAGAGAGCTGCAATCTGTGGAGGGAGGCAATCAGAAGCGCTGGAATGGGAGCGCCAAGAAAGATCAAATTTTGTGGCGCGGGAGTAAGGTGTACCTGATAGCTGAAGCGTTCCGAGGCTACAGCCAGTCTCAGGTCGGGCGGTAGCTGCTGGAGGTGCTGCTCTGCGGGTTGAAGGATGGGTGGCTAAAGGAGCCATGCCGTGGAACTGAGGGAAGCACCCGTGTAAGGGGCCTCCTGAAGCTAATAGCCGAAGTGTTCAGGGAGCAGGCAGTCTCAGGGCGGTGGCAGCGAGGTGCCGCTTCTGCAGGTTCAGGGAGGAGCGGCTGAAGAAGGAGCCATGCTGTGGAGCTGAAGGAAGTGCCCGTGTCAGGGGCCTCCTGAAGCAGATAGCCGAAGTGTTCTAGGGATGCAGGCGATCTCAGGGCGGGCAGCAGCTGCTGAAGGTGCCACTCCATGGGCTGAGGGAGGAGCGGCTAAAGAAGGAGCAGCGCTGCGGTGCTGAGGGGAGCGCCCATGTCACAGGCTTCTCTGTGTGTGTGTCTGTGTGTGTGTGTGTGTGTGTGTGTGTGTGTATATATAGCATGGCATTGTGGGTACAGTGTATAGCCGATTTTTCTGTCTCCCTTATCAAAGTGCAGTCTCCTAAGTTGGTAGTGTTTACAGCAGTACAGTCCGTAGACAAGTTTCTGGAAAACTGTTTTTGTGATGCAGATAGGTCAAAAAGATAATTTGCCAGTCTGTGTAGATGTTTGACTTTTACTGACTGCTGGTGAAGTGACAGGTCTGAAGTGGCAGCTCTTGCCAGAATGTGGGAGCGTAAAGATACTTTTCTATGTTTGTTATAGGGCCTGAATAACTATAAGTAATTCAGGAGTGTAATTATGGGCCAGACTACTTTTCTTTTTCTTTGGTGTCCAGCTTCTACTAGGAGTCCAAAATTGTGGAAGAAAAAGGGTATCTGCAATACCATGACTGACCAGCCGAGGTCTCTGTTTCAACACAGTGCTTAAAAACTGTTTCCCTTGCATGATGTCAGCTTTTTTTTCCCCATGGAAAACAGCACTTTTTGGCAGTTTGAATGGTCAGAGATTGATTCACAACTCCTACAGGCTGCTACTCCCATTTGTTATGGCAGACATGACAAAAGTCACTTTAAAATGAAAGTCTTTCAGCCAGAAAAAAAAAAAAAATCAGTTTCATCATTTAGTTTCACAGTTTCTTTGCTTTCTTGTTAGAGCTCAAGCAAGACACGTCTTTTCATGCTGGTAGCTGGTCATGTCCCCCAATAAATGATTTACTGTATATATTGTGGTACGTTGTCTGCCATTTACATTTTTTCGTAGCTATTTTTATATTTTGTACTTCACATTTTGGGGGTTGGGGGGAGGGTTACCCGTACTGTGAAGCATTTTGCATAACATTCTGCATGAAAAAGACTTTACAAAATGTATATTGTATCACAGTGATGCAAGCAGAAAAATGTGGAATAACGGGATACAAATTACCAAAGTAAAGGGGACAACAGAAGCTGAAAGAGCAACTGGTGCCTCATGAAGAACTTTGAAAAACATAATATTTGGACTCAATTCAGCATGTTTCCCATTAGTGCTGTATTTCTCCTTCCCGCTATTTATTACCGAGGTCATGTACGGCCCAAAAGGATCTTAGTTCTTTGCAAGTTTATCAGCTGCTATGGCCGAATCCCACCCTGATGTCACAATACTCTGCATGTGACATCACAGTTATTTCGGCGACAACAGGCTGTGAAATCACAGAGAGGATTATGACCACAAGCAAAGAATCAGCTTTAAGAGCAGATGAACACCGAGGGATAAATATCCTGTTTCCATGCAAATTTCCTCATTAAGAAAAAAAAACTGCAAGGAGAATCGAACAGAAGATATGTGAAATACAAGCTGAATTGTGTCTAAATATGACATTTTCCAAAGTGTTTCCAGACATGTCAGCCGCTCTTTAAAAAAATATAGACATGAGATACACCCATTAGTGTTCTTCGTACCTCTGCCAGGCAAGGTCCTCTTCTAAGAAGATATTACGGCTGGCTTTCCTCCCTCCAACGGGTGTCCTGGGCTCACTAGGCTCCAGCATAGACAATGAACAAGCAGCGTCAGAAATTGCATTCAGGTCCTCACCTAGTGAGCTACTGTCCGTGGAGTGTGCGTAGCTCAGCGCTATCTTACAGCAGTAGGTGCAGGCCCGAAGATCACCTGGTGGGAGATCAGAAACACTGATAAGGCACTTGAATCTCTAGGCGATTTTAGTGAGGAACGTGAAGCAACTCTGGTGCAAAAGGATGTCCCTCGCTCCCTACTAGCTAAAATACATTCATAAGATGAAAAAAAAAGTTACTTCAACGATACAGTATTTTGCACAGTATACATGCAATACAGTGCAGCACTTCTGTGTGCAGTTTTAAAGCACAGTCACTTTAATTCAATATGTAGCAACACATTTACAACACTAGGTGGCACAAGGCACCGAAAAAGCGCCAGTTTGACATGAAATGTTGGAAAGCGATGGAGTTGTGGAGGAGTTTTACATCATTTAACTTCTAATAAAGTACCTTCAATGTTTAAGCAGCTTTTCATATTTTCTGTCTGGACAAGTGTGTCTGGCTTCTTTAAGACTTGAACTTCCGAAAACAGCAAAACCAAAAATTAAAAAAAAAAAACCACTAACACAGAACTTACCCGAGTGCAAAAAGTTACTGTCTTTGTGATGTTATCCAGAATTATTTTTCTTTATTTATTTTTTATCACTTCTATTTTTTTTTTTGTTTCCTGATGAGGCTGGGAATATACCCCATTTCGGCCAACTCATCCCTTTCACGTTTGCCTCTAGGCTCGTGCCAGTGCTGGAGACCTACCAAGAGAACCCAGGAGACTGTGGCTTGCTCCCCGGCCCCAAGGAGAGGACCCAGATGCTAATCCGGGTCCCCTCCCCCCGATATTCTCCAGAGCAGGCTAGAGGCATAGTTTACAAGGGTCCCCAACGTCACTATGCAACTGCATCAGGGGGTTTTCTTCCCTTGGGCTGCCCCAAAAGACACGGACGTGCAATGATGTTAGCACAGGGCACACACGCTCCTGTACGTGCTCTGCAGACGTCCGCTGATGTCTCCTCCCAAAACCCGGGTCGCCAGCACCACAGGCAGTAGCGCTACTGCTGCACCAGCAGGCGGCTGCTATATGCAAATTTCTCATGGTACCCAGGATTTAAAGGTACATTTTTCTTTTTTTCATTCAGTCGTTCGCCTATAGGGACCCTCAATGGTTCAATTTTCTTAATGCTGACCTACTATCCGAACCTAAACTTGGCCCACTCAAGTCAAATCTTTGTGCCCATCTTGCTGCTACCAGTACATGTGACTGTAATAGCTAACACTTTCACTCCTCTTTCCTTGGGACTGCTTACAAGCAGCATGTAGTCGTCACCCACCTGTCCTATCCTCCTGCGTTTACTCCCCCCCCTCCGCATTCCATGCTCTCCTTCCTCCCTATGGTTTCTGCCAACTACTCCCCTTTGTGGTCAGCTTTACCCCCACCATTACCTCCCCATGCTCTGCTTACCCCCTTGGAGCACTCCTCTAGTTCTCCTATGTACTGACAAGGCCCTCCTGGCTGCTCCCCCATATCCCTCCTTACCTCCACTAATGAGTCTGAATTCAGCCAATTCCTGCAACTATCCTACTATCCGATACCTACCTATCGTACCCCTTCTCCTACTCCCCCCCCCTTTTGTTCCCTCTCCCCCAACACCCTTTCTTGTTATATAGGAAACGATTGCACTCAACCAAGTACACCTGATCAGCTAACTTTATGAACCTGGAACCTTGTCCTTTAGTTGCAACTGTAATGTTGCAAGGGGGCTCAATTTGAAGATAATGGGGGGGGATGGCTCAGAGGTAATGTGAGGAAGTATTTCTTCACAGAGAAGGTTGTAGATGCATAGAATGGCCTTCCTGAGGAGGTCGTAGAGTCAAAAACAGTGGGGGAATTCAAGAATGCATGGGACAGACATAAGGCAATTCTAGTGGAGGGGGCGGGGTAGGAGGAAATAGGCTGTTGGTTAACTAGGATCTGCAGCTTATCCGTTAGGTAGGGAAATGGGCAGACTAGGTGGGCCAAGCAGTTCTTATCTGCCATCAAATTCTATGTTTCTATGTTACTCAGTGTTTGTATTGTTTACTCATATAATGTGGAACCTCTGTAAATGAGCTCTTAGCGCAAAGGTTTTAATCAGAGATGTTAATAAATAAATAAAATATTAATCAGCCCTATCGTGAAATAACTGTTCTCTTGCCCTTTGTAATGCATTTTAAAGGGGACAGGAAATTTGTGCTGCTTGGCAGCTGCTTATGATGCTCATTTACAGAGATGAAATGACGCCTCCAACTGTTCCACAGGCAACTGTAGTCAACATGAGGAAAATGTGTTTCCATGGTTGTCTTTTTATGGACAGCATTCTATACAGTTCCTTTCACGGAACCAGAAATTTGGAGTTTTGACTATGCCACTGTTTCTGTACAAAACGCTAAGCATGAGTAGATGAACTATTCAGATACAGTTTAGAGTTCTGTACACAAACCGTGACATAATTAAAACTCCAAATTACGTGTTCCTGGAAAAGAAATGTACAGAATGTTGCCCATGAAAACAAAACAATACAAAATACATTTTTTGCACATTAAATTGTATTCAAAAACAGAAATCATTTGAGGGCATGAATATCATTTTTGAACCAAAGAACTTTACACACAGACAAGAAATAATCTCCTGTCCTCTTTAAACGTACAAGTAAAGTACACTGCCAGTCTTAAAAACGTAAGTACCATTGCTATAACATTCTAACCGGTATCACCCATTTCCATGACAAGATTCTGGCATTATAACCCTCCAGCTTGGGTTCTACCACACAATGAGAACTCGGACTGCCATTAAATGCACCCAGCTTCACCTTGCAGTGCTCAGGTCTCACAGCAGCCCCCAACGGATAGCAAAGCCCACAAAATCAGGATTTACTGCTTAAGTAACGAGGGAAGGAGCACAAAGATATCCAAACACCCTTCTAGGAAGGACTGAATAAGAGTCAAAAGCTTTCCAGCCTGCGTCACCCATCTGTATTTTGCATCAAGCAGCAGTGTGTGTTTTAATGAGGGCATGCAGGCAGGCAGTACGGTTACACGAGTCTTTAGTCAACTCCAACAGCAGAGCTAATTAAAATCTGCACAGGAAGCAAAAAAAGGCATTATTCCCTTTAGAAAGCAAGTACAGTACCATGTCCCTTTTAGTTTAGGCTCCACGCTCGAAGAGTCTACTGCTAATGCTCCGACTTGTCCAAGATCCTGACTTTGTCTGAACTATGGCAAAACCCAGTACTACAAGCATTATGACCGAATGTCAGGTGCTACAGCACAAAAGGGAGGAGGAAGTTAAAAAATGTACTTGATAAACACTACTTCTGGTTTCTGCCCAACCACTGTAACGTACAGATGGTATATGTGCATGGGCGAGTCAAATCAGCTCTTGAGTACCATTTTGTGCTTTATAGGAAGTGTGAATATATTTGCTGGAACCACACCTGTGAAAATGCAAGCACCTAAATAGCTGATGTTATTCAGGTCTATCACATGCTTATTTCCATTTACGTGTGTCATAACCATGATATATGCACTTTGAGAGTGACACTCAGGGGATTCATGCAAGGCCTCTTGACTTTCATGCTGCCACTCAGTTTGACTGACAGCTCAGCATACCAATCTGACATTCAGAAGGAAATCCTGAGTGGCCAACGTTTACACAGTGCTAAAGCTGAACAGGGTGCTGTTTGCTCAACATGTTGCAACTGGCGCCATGTTGGATTCCCCACTTTGTGGAACCAATATGAAATACTTAAGTTTTTATTTTTAAAATGAGTAACCAACTGCCAGTTTAGTTGCAAATACCCCAATACGCATGCTATATACTAAGTCTGCTACGTCCCTTGCTTACTCATGAGGCCAAATTACAAAAATTAAAAAACTGATGTGCACAAACCACCCAACTGATAACCTCCCAATTAAGTGTCCCCCCAAAAAATCAATAAATGTTATAACCCAAGTAACTCCGTAACTGACCTTTGTACTTTCGCGATCCCATACCGTTCCACCTCCTCCAGCCAATATACTTGCTCCTTCCACTGCCCTAAAATATGGAACGTCCTCCCTGCCCCAAGCCACAACACCACTTTGTCCTACTTCCTATCCTCCTTCTTAGAGATTTCACAAAACCCATGCGCCGTCATCCCCCGCTGCCTCTCTCCCTTGGCTCCTTCTTCCCCCTCTAAATCCTAAACCTTCGAATAGGCTTCCCATGTCTAGAATTACCTAGACTCTGTCCCTAGTTGCCCATTCAGTTAGTGCACTTATCTTCTGTTTTTCACTGTGCTGCGTATGCAGCCCTACTCGCAGCTCACTATTACTGCTTTTGTTTTATACACACATTATAACGCTCCTATACACCTGTCTACATCTGATCCATCAACTGGCAGCTACTCCCAGAGTGCTCTTCTCCGTTTCACGCACTCTGTGTCGCTGTCCTACTACCTGCTGCCCAGCATACAGTGCATCTACTGTGCTGCTACTGTTATAGCTCAACCTTGCAAGCTGCCCATTTCTCTTTGTACCATTTGTGTCTGGTTGTATGTCCATTTCTGTCCTACTAATATACTGCCAGTTCACCAAGTGCATACTGCATTGCTTCTTTTATTTTTCTAATTCTACAACCAGTCCGTTTCATGAACCAATGTGAATATTGGATAACTATATATTCCTGTCCTTACTACGTGTTGTTAACTCATAAGTTTCTACTGCACTGCTTCTTGTCATTAACTATGCAACTGTCAGTTTGTTGTGTACCTAATGTATTTATTTTTATGCCTACTTTGATGTACTCCCCGTTCCCTTCCCCCAGAACACATCTGAAATTGAGCTTTTCTGCTCAGTATGCCTTCCTGGTGAATCACTTGAACGAATAAATAAGTAGTCTTTAGAACAACATAATACACTGCTCCATAACTGAGAACAGCTCGACTTCACTGTCACCATCTCAGCCTGTAAAGCGATGTTCCAGCACTCACTATATGCAAATACAGGCTTTCAACCAATGGCAGGGTTGGCAGTGTATATCTGCATTCAGTAAGTGGTGGATCCACGCTTTAATGCAGAGCTAGTGGTGGGGAATGCAAGCTGTTTTCAGTTGGGGTATCCAGTTGTGCCTAGGTAAACAGACACTTCCAATGTGTTGTGAAGCACGAGACACAATTGAGGGCTTTCTAACACCAGCGGTGTACATATATCCGGTGGTCCGATGCGGCCGTGAGGGTGACGAATCTTGCTCTGCCTGCTCTCCTCCAAATTACTGGAATCTCCATCTCACAGCGGTTCGGTGCGGTCGTGAGGGCGCGGAATCTTGCTCTGCCTGCCCTCCCCAAAACTACTGGAATCTCCAGCTCCAGGTACGACAACACTGGCTCTTGCTTCTTCTCGGCAGTTTCAAAATGGCCACTGTTTGAATTTTTGATTTTGGTGCCAAGATTGAGAAACGCTCACCAAGACAACTTGGGCTGCTCCTACTCTGCTGCCTCTACTAAATTCTGTTGGCAGAGTAGTGTAGATCGTTTTATTGTACAGTAATCTCTATTTTCTGCTACTATTTACTGCATTTTGTTGTACACTTATTTATTTTTTGTTAGTGCTGGGCAGCAAGCATATTTTTATTATGCAGTAATCTCAAGTTCTGCTTCTATTTCCTGCTTTTGTCCTGTACTTTATTTTTAGTTATTTCTGGGCTGAAAGCAGCTCATTTTTTCTGTCATATAGTTTAGTTTGCTGGGTTGTAGATAGCCATTACACCTCAGCCTGCTTAATATTCATTAATGCTTCTGGCAGCTAGTATACCTTAGACTTTTCAATTTTTAATTAACACTAGCTCATTGCTGGGCTGCCTAGAATGTAGTCCCCTGCTTGTTTTGGGCTCACATTAAACTGAATTACCCATAGCCCTAATTTCCAGCTCCATTTTGGGCTCTTTTTAAACTGAAGTACCCACAGCCATTATTTCCAGCAAAATTCATTCCAGAAAAGTCATTTCCATGACTAAAGGTAGCCCCAGTCCTTAGCCAGCCTGCTCGAATTTTCCCCACTCCCCATGCTTGGTTCCTCCCCTTTTACCTGTATTAATGCTGCTCCTTTCTCCCTCTTTCCACATTGGTCCAGTGCGGTCGTGAGGGCGCCGAGTCTTGCTCTGCCTGCCTTCCCCCAAACTGCTGGAATCTCCATCTCCAGGTATGGTGACGCTGACTTTTGAGTCTTCTCAGCAGTTTCAAAACGGCTGCTGTTTTTGCCCCGCCGCCCCCACCACCACCCTTAGTGAGCATCCTTACTTATACTGTGGAGTGAGTCACGGGTAGGCAGAGAAAAACCAATCAGCCGACTTTGCCATCCACAAAATATCGTTGCACAACACTAGAGGGAGCTCAAACTTTTATTAAATCCAATCCAGCTTAGGTGTGTGGCCATCTTTTGGGGGATTTTACACAACAGCAGAAAAGATTCTCTGTGACAGCTTTTCAAGTCAGCGATTTGGCAGGCAGGTCTACTTCACAGCCATACATTAGATACTTTTAATGCAGGGCAAACAACCTATGAGATTGCTAAAAATCCTTTCCCCTATAGCTGTAATCCTATTTTGTCCTTGAATATGCACCAAGTGCATATTGCTGTTAACCACTCCTCCTCTTCTTTTCTCTTACTTTCCCACTCGGTAAGAATCTCAACACTCTTGACTTAATAGCTTACTATACCCACTATCTTCTATTCCCTTGCCTCTTTTCTTGTGAGGATCTCACACAATGACCTATTGGCTGTGTTTTTTAGGCAGAATTTTCCCTATCCTCACACAGCTCTGATTTCAGACTCCTGGCTGGAAGTAGCAAAGTGGTTACTCCCCCTCTGCCTTTTCCTCTCACTATACCCTTGTTTGAAAGTTGTTCTGAAGGTGGGTTATTTTTACTACGCTGACTGACTGCTTCTACTGTCGCTTTTAAGCATGGCGCTCCGCTGTCTGGTTGGGCTGCTCTCCTCACTGCTATTTTGTTTAAATGAGATTGCGGTGTCTATCCCCTGTACCCACAAGACCAGTGCCACTTCGTCGTGACCTACTGATTTCTGTTTTTCAAACCTTACTGCGGAATCTCTGCCGGTGCCTGCCCATAACCTCTTCTACCGGAAGGGTTGTACCTACTGTGCTTTCTCTGCTCTTAGCAATCTGTTACCTAGGCATGTCGTTCCCACAACCTTCAACAGTGGTAAACTTTGGTTCTTCGCCATCTTAGCAATCCTTCTATCGGGGATGCTGAATTGGAACCAGGTCCCACTGCCCACTTTTCATCAGCTGACATATCAGGGATCTCCAACAAAGGGCTTTTTATTGCCCATATGAACATTAGAAGTCTCATCCATCACTCTGCTGATTTTGAGGCATGGGTCAATGTTTACAATCCTGACATCCTATGCCTTTCAGAAACATGGCTTAAGCCAGGGATACCTGGCTCCTTTTGCTCACTGGCTAACTACTCTTTGATTCACAGTGACAGGGTATCCTCTAAACGTGGTGGTGGAGTTGCTCTGTTCCACAAAGACCACCTCAACACTGTGTACACTCCATCACTACAATCCTCTACCCTTATTGATTGGGTACTGGTAAATCGAATGGAGCATGTATCTACTTCAGGCTCCTTGGCTGACGGACCATTCTCAGACTTTCTGCATCTGGTTCCCGGTGGCTCCTCCATCCCCTCCACCGCGTCTCATCACCCTTACCAACCTCGCCAACCTAGATGAAGAGGCATTTCTATATGATGTCTCTAGAACTGACTGGTCTGGAATCTATCACTCCTGTAATGTTGAGGACGCACTACATATTTTTCCTGATGAATTCCTGGCTGTCCTGTGCAAGCATGTCCCAAAGCTTACTAGGAGATCAGAGGTAAACAAACAAGATGGCGTCACAAAGACCTGCTGGCAAAGTTGCATCTTAGAGACAAATACTGGAATTTTTACAAACAATCAGGGTTGAAATCAGACTATAATACCTACAGAGCTCTTCAGAACTCCTGCAAAAAACAAGTCAGAGAAGCCAAGAGTAATTACTGTAAAGACCTATTATCAAGCTCTGCTGGTGACCCCAGGAAATGCTGGGCTCATGTTAAAGCTTTCCTTGGGGGGGTCTCAGTCAGTTGTCAACGGCTCTTCTCAAACTTACAATTGATATGCTCTCCAAGGTGGATGCGGGACTACTATCAAGAGCAGTTTTTTTTTTGACCTTACAAAGGCCTTTGATCTTGTTGATCATCCCTTGCTTCTCTCCACTCTTCGAAATCTGAGCTCTTCACCCTGTTGTTGACTGGTATAGAAGCTATCTGTCAAACAGGACACAAACTATGAAATTTAACTCCTCCCTATCTGACAGTACCTTTATTAACATTGGGGTACCTCAGGGCTCTATCCTGGGGCCCCTTCTTTTCTCACTTTTTATTAACAATATTGCTGTTGTTTTTCAATCCTGTTCGCCCATCCTCTATGTGGATGATCTTGTCTCCTATTTCAGCTCCACAAATATTGCCAGTATAAGTGCATCCCTTTCCTCAGACTTCAAAAATGTTCAAAACTGGCTAAATGCCCATAAGGTGGTACTAAATGCAAAGAAATCAAAAGCCATGCTACTAGGCTCTGCACCTAAAGTCAAGGCTTATCATACCTCCCTGAATGTATGCAACTTAGGAGGCACATAAATTGAGTGTGTAAGGTCTTTTAAGAACCTGGGAGTCCTTCTTGACTAATCCCTGGATTTCAATCTTCATATACAGTCCACAAGCAAAGCTGTGAATGCTAAACTGGGTGTCGCTTACACGACCAGCTATATGCTGACCCCCTTTGCTAAGCTGGCTATCTCCAGAGGTATCCTGCTCCCTGCCCTCATATACGGTGCTCCCATTTTTGCTGCTGCTCATAAAACTACCTTCCACAAATGGGACATTACTTACAAAATACGTTGGTACCCCTCTTCATCTCCTCGTCTCAAGCACCTCTGTCAACTCTACAGAGACCTTAAATGGCTCTCTCCCTCTGCCTGCCAGCAGTACTCACTAGGATCCCTTATTGATACTATTAGACAACAAACTCTCTCCTCATTGCAGTGCTGTTGGTTCCCCAAACCTCCTCCCATGGGCTGCGATCAGCTGATAAGTCTTTAATCAACGTACCAAGGTGTCGCACATCCAAAGGAACTGGTGCTTTCCATCATGCTGCACCCCTGCTATGGAACTCCCTTCCTATAGCACTTCGGCAGTTGAGATGCCATCTCAGCTTCAAAACGGAGCTGCTCCGTTATCTATCTCTTGCAGACCCGTGCACCGGTTTCGAGCCCAACTGATTCCACCACGCTTTTCACGTATCTCCAATCCTACAATACACCACCTTACTCCTCGTCACCGCAATCCCCCACTCTACTGTCCCCCATCCCCATCATCCCTTCAGACTACTCCTTGCCCCTCGTCTTCCTCTGTAGGAACTTACTTGCTCTTATCAATCTGAATTTACTCACCCACTTGACACTGTGCTTACTTTCACTGTTCTCTCCTACACCGTCTCCCTCTTTACATTATTACATCATGAAATTTACTTCCAGCTGAATGGTATTTTTTCTACAAATTGGTTTTGCTTCTCTACATGTAATCTTATATGATTCACTGCCTTATGTAGTGTTTCTGACAGACTGTATCATCTCTCATGAACTGTTTTTGACCTGCCCTATTTGTAATTGTCTTGTACTTATGAAATGTTACCAGTTTGTATTTTTTTTGTACTCTCCAGAGTTGTGCCTGAAAATAGTCAGTTTCTGGCTAGTGCACTTACCCGGTAAACAAAAAACTAAATAAATAAATATCTACCACACTAGGACACCATGAAATGCATTATTCCTCTTACAAAATAGTCACAGAAACAATATGTAATGCAAAACTCGGGTTTAGCTCCAGGAACAGCCCAGTGGCATGGAGGGCTGAGGCATTCGTGCCTTACCTCCTGCTATGCCAGCAACCTGTGTTCATAGTGCGAACGTCCTCCAGGGGTTGGGTGAGGAGGGATATGCATCCAAAGGACAGCTCTCCTCTCCTGGGGAGGGAGGACTGGCACTCCCACCGAATAACTGCCCTCAGCTGGAGGCTAGATGGTAGAGTGGGTCTGCTGGACGCCAAGGAAGAGAGGGTGCTGCGGGACGTCTGCAGACATGCACATGCCTCCACGTATGCACGTCTGGCGTGTGCACCCCAGCAATGGGGAAAGGAGAAAAAATGGTGGAAAAACTCCCCTGGCTGCAGATGACAACCAACCCTTCACAGACTCCACACCCGGCGACCAGGCAGATCTCTGGCATGTAGGTCCCAGTGATACCAGGCCGGGGGGGGTCAGTCAGAGGGAGGCAGCTAGGGGGCGAAGGAGATACAACCAGAAAAAAAAAAGTTTTGCTCCAAATTAAGCTATCTCCCACAGCAAAAAATCTTCTATACCACTACTGCCATCACCATGCAAGAGGCTTAGAATTATGGATTATTCTCAGTTTACATTTACAAATGCTTCTGAATGACCGGCCTGGTGGCGCTGGGAGTTGAGGCACTGGACGCCAAACCTCATGCCACGCCGGCGACCCAGGTTCGGGAATGGATTCGGGTCATTTGAGGGTGGGCTGGGGAGGTAAGGATTGAGCATCGCTCTCCTTCTTCAGAGTGGGAGGTCTGTGCTGTGTGTGTGTCAGCTAGAGGGGTTCACCCACACCCGGGGTGCTTGGCTGCCTCTGCAGAGGTGGAGATGGCTGCCGCACCCATTGCATGGTGCATGGGTGTAAGGGGAGAAGAGTGGAGAAAAATGCCAGGACCTGGTAGGACCCATGATGGCCCAGATGGGCCAGAGGACACACCCCTCCGGGGGGTCGTAGCCCCTGCCAGGTCTGTGGCAGCGGACAAAACCAGTGCTGTTTTTTTTTAAAAAAAAATGCATTTAAAAACAAGGAACATATTCTCAGGAGTCTGCTTTTTCTGTAAAAGTAGCTCTTACATGTGGAGCTTGGAGTGCATGGTTTACAATGCAACAAGCCTTGTTTTGTACAATTCTTCCACTTGTAGAGTCTGATCGGTTTGAACACCTACCCGTATAGCCCATGAATTTTCCTGGAATCTCCTGGTTACAGCAGCGGCTGCAGAAGATTTGCCCACACAGCCGACAATGGTGTCTGCGCCTGAAGGTCGTGAACTTCTCATTGCAGTCGTAGCACTGCTTGCACTGACTGTCTGGCATCCAATACTGCTTCAGGTCTCTGTCCTACAATGGAAAGAATTTGTGTGGTTAATTTTTTAGCTTATATTTTATTGTCTTGTAGTTTATCATGACACACGTTAAAGCAGCAGTACTTGTTAGGCACCATGTATGCTTTTCGGTAAGAATGTTTGCTTAGTGCCATCATCAATATACTCATTTTATTTTAAAACTGTATGTTGTTTATCAAAAAACACACATACAGCATGGCGGTCAGACACAGATCATAACAAATTATCATACTACACTGAGGGCACCACTCCTCTTATAATAAACCAAATCTTTCGGTCTACATCATAAAGATACATCTTTAGGGGGAGAAATAAAATCATATCCCGTAATACCTCTGTAAACTAACAGCTGTGTGAGAGACCATGGGCTACGTGGATAACTGCAGAGTTCAAAAACCATTCATCGATGTCCCTGCCTCCACAATGGAGGGTAATGTTACTCACCATGCTTTCCCTATGTTAACACACAGTGCTTCCCAAAGAGATCTTAGAATATACTCAAGCAACAGCAACTGAGAAGCAGGTCATTTCTGAGGGATTAACAACTGGTTGGAGGGATGGGTGACCCGAGGCACAGCCAAAGGCCATCTCCCTCCAGCCAGTCGTTAACCCAAGGAAATGACTGGCTTAGAGGTTGTTATTGTGATTATAAGTTTAATCACAATAACAGCTTTCGTTTTTGCTTTTTTTTGTGTGTCTGTGTGTGTGTGTAAGTTTTATTTAGGTTTCACACCTGTGTGGCACGAGCTGTACATGCCATACAGTGTCAGCTGGCAGGTGGATTGGTCATTTATAACACGTTAATGACCAGTCCAGTAGCCAATAAGGAACCTCACTGGGCTCATGAATAATTAGACAATCATTTTTATTTTCATTTTATTTTATTGCTGAACTGAAATACTGCACTTTGAAGTTTTCAAGTTCTCATTCCCTTTGCCACACCCACCATGGAAAAAAATAAATATCTCGGTGTGGTTCTGTTTACCATCAAAAATATGCAGCAAAACCACCCTAATATATTAACAACAGGAAACTGGAATCTGCATGCAAAAAGTAACCTCAGCGGTAGAGAATTTTTAAAAATTGCGAGTGATGGACATCTTTAATGACTTGGAAGCGGCAAGATGGCCGCAACGCTGTTCCACTCCCCAACATACTGTGTTTCACCTGGTGTTTTAGTGAACTTTCTAATGAGGTAATTTTATTTTATTCTGGTGTTTTTGAAATGAAATCGCTGAATTTTTTTGCCGATTTAAAGTTCTACCGAACCTGGTTTTCGGGTGTTGTCCGAGTGACCCTTGGATTTGCTGCTGTGCCTTTAACTCCCTTCGCTACGGCTTAGATTGGGAGTTTTAGCAGCTCATTTTTCTCCCAGATGTTGCTGGAGTGCTCCCGACTGCCTGAATGAGAGGACTGCTGGTAAACAGTGTGTTTTGTGGGAGCAAGGCATGTTCCCAAACACGGGGTTTTTAAAAAAGAGAACGTATGAAGGACATGAAGCCGGCATGGTATGGTGCTTATTACTTTACTAAGGAGAAATCAGAAGGCTGGAAGTAAAATTTAACATGAAAGGAAGTGAAACTGCACTATAAGTGCTGATATGCACTCTTACTTTAATAACAGGTATGCCATTGTTGCCTGGCACTGGGGGGGAGGGGTCTCAGTATCTCCAATGGGTTAACATTTTACTGCGCTCAGTGGAGCGTTTATTCCTTTTGTTTCCTATACTTGCATCTGAGGAAAGATGAATCTGAGGAGAAAACCATGAATATGGAGAGTTTAGGAACTGGACGTGGTTCGACTGGGAGATCTGGCTAACGGGTCCCGGTACTGGGTCAACATGTCGCACCCCGGAATAGCGCGGCAATAACCACGCAAATTAGATTGCGCGAGTATGTAGAGCGACAGGGGTATGACAGCATAAGGGAAATACCGCTACCCCTGTCGCTCTGTATGTAACTGAGGAGCTGTTAAGTAGCCATGTGCTGGGGACCTGTTTGAGCCGCTCCCGTGGTGGAATGGCTAGGGCATCAACACACAGTGTAATCAGGAGCCTTGGGACCATGGCTCAGTTCACTCACAGGTCTCCCCTGCTACTACTTTTTTTTTTGATGTGTTTATAAAAAAAACAAACAAACAAAAAAAAAAACACTACCCTCCTCATCCCCGAAGTCCCCCTCTCCCCCCTGCCGAGTTAGTTATTTAAGTTCCAGGGGGGGTGTCCCCCCTGCAAAAAAAACAAAGTTCTATTGCTGTCAATGGGTGCGCTGTTCCAAACAGGTCAGTGTTTTGCCTGAGTCTGTCTGAGTTCTGCACTGTTTGGCCATGGCATTTTTAGCCACGCTGTTTCTGCATACAGCATAATGACCCCATGCCACGGGTCCCTTTGACCTTGAGAGAGATTCTAAGTCTGACTGTGAAAATGTTCTACCAGAATTGGTCATTATTATTAATCCTTCTAAGGACGCTGTTGCAGCGAATGGAGAAGCCTGGATGTAGGGTAGTTCCACCCTTACAGGTACTGTTTCATTTTGGTATTCTGATGATTAAATACCCAGTCCTACTGAAGAACTAAAAGCACCGAGTCCGACCACTT
The DNA here is from genome assembly GCA_016271365.2 of Neoceratodus forsteri. Classification (NCBI taxonomy): domain Eukaryota; kingdom Metazoa; phylum Chordata; order Ceratodontiformes; family Ceratodontidae; genus Neoceratodus; species Neoceratodus forsteri. The sequence goes on along the minus strand of CM028132.1, from coordinate 38,199,274 downwards.
TTCTCACTAACTTATATTGCTGAGACCAAAACTACTGACATAGGTATTAACACTTTTTAATTAGTTGTTACCTATCCCTGGCAACTACAGTAGCTAACGGCACAAAGATGTTGTTTTGGGTGAACGGTAAAGGTTGGCTGTGGGGAAAAGTTTCCTGAAGAGGTATTGTTTCTTGCCATGGGGATTGATTTTCTATTGACTAAGAACATAGCGGTCTAAAAACACTTTTTTGTATATCTGTTCTAGATGTATGTGCCTTATGGCTCTAAGAGATATATTTAGAAACATAGACTTTGACGGCAGATAAGGACTGCTTGGCCCACCTAATCTGCCCACTTCCCTAACTACTTACTGGATAAGCTGCAGATCCTAGTTAACTAACCGCCTATTTCTTCCTACCCCCTCAAGAATTGCCTTATGTCTGTCCCATGCATTCTTGAATTCCCCCACTGTTTTTGACCTCAAAACTGCCTCAGGAAGGCTGTTTCATGCGTCCACCACCCTCTCTGAGAAACAAAATTCCACACATTGCCCCTGAGCCATCCCCCCTCTATCTTCAAATTGTGTCCCCTTGTTCTTGCACATCTATTTTTCTGAAAGATGCTACCCTTTTGGACTTTGTTGATTCCCTTCAGGTACTTAAAAGTTTCTATCATGTCCCCCTTCTCCCTCAAGGGTATAAATATTAAGCTCATTTAGTCTCTCCTTGTATGGCTTCTGTTGCAGACCCTGCACCATTTTAGTTGCCCTCCTCTGGACTGCCTCCATCCAGTCTATGTGCTTGCGGAGATGGGGTCTCCAGAATTGGACGCAGTACTCCAGATGGAGTCTCACCAACTGTCTGTACAGAGGGACAACAATTTTCTGTTTTCCACCGGTGATGCCTCTCCCTATACATCCCAATATCCACCCAGCCACCCCTACTGCCTTCTCACATTGTTCGCTAACCTTCAGGTCATCTGATATGATTACCCCCAGGTCCCTTTCCATTTTTTTTTTTTTTGTTGTTGTTATTACCCCCCCACTGTGTATTCTTCCCCTGGGTTGTTTCCCAGGTGCATTACTTTGCACTTCTTTGCACTGAATCCAAGCTGCCATATTTCTGACCATTCCTCCAACCTTGCCAAGTCCCTTCTCATCCTTTCCACCCTACCTTGTGTATCAACCCTGTTGCAGATCTTTGTGTCGTCTGCAAGGCATACTTTTCCTTCCAGTCCCTCTGCAATGTCACTTATGAAGACATTAAAAGGACTGGACCCAATACTGAACCCCCGCGTACCCCACTAGTAACCCTCTTTCTTCAGAATGGACTCCATTTACAATTACCTTCTGTGTCCTGTTGTCCAGCCAGTGTTTTACCCAGGCTACCACCCTGGGACCCACTCCCAGGCAGGTTAATTTGACTATTAAATCTTTTGTTTGGGACTGTGTCAAATGCCTTGCTAAAGTCTAGGTAGGCCATGTCCACAGCCCCTCCCTGCTCTACTACTTTGGTATCCCAGTCACAGAAATCAGTTAGATTCGTCTGACATGACCTTCCAGCTGTGAACCCATGCTGCCTTGGGTCCTGTGCCCCACTGGCCTCTAGGTACTCAACAACTGTTTCCTTCAGAAGTGATTCCATCACTTTCCCTACCACAGAGATCAAACTGACAGGTCTGTAGTTTCCTGCCTTCGTCTTGCTCCCATGTTTGTGAAGGGGAATCACATCTGCCCTCCTCCAGTCCTCAGGTACCACATCATCCTCCCATGATTTGTTAAAAAGGGTAGTCAGTGGTGTCACTAGTTCTCCCCTTAGTTCTTCCAGAATTCTGGGGTGAATCCCGTCAGGTCCCACTGCTTTGTCCACCTTCAGTTTTAGGAGTTCTTTCAGAACCCTTTCTTCTGTGAAAGGACTGGGATCAACCCCCCTATCCAGAGTGTTTCTATTGATTGGATTAGGTACCTCCCCCTCCTCTTCTTTTGTGGAGAGTTTATACTTTGTTTCAACCATAAAAATATTAAAGTGTTTTACTTTTAAAACATAGAAACGTAGAATTTGATGGCAAATAAGGACCGCTTGGCCCACCCAGTCTGCCCATTTCCCTACCTAATGGATAAGCTGCAGATCCTAGTTAACCAACAGCCTACTTCCTCCTACCATCACCCCCTAGAACTGCCTTATGACTGTCCCATGCATTCTTGAATGCCCCCACTGTTTTTGACTCCACAACCTCCTCAGAAAGGCCGTTCCATGCATCCACAACCCTCTCCGTGAAAAAATACTTCCTCACATTACCTCTGAGCCGTCCCCCTTCTATCTTCAAATTGTGCCCCCTTGTTCTTGCACACCTCTTTTTCTGAAAGATGCTACCCTCTTGGACTTTGTTGATTCACTTGAGGTACTTGAAAGTTTCTATCATGTCCCCCCTCTCCCTCCTTTCCTCAACAGTATACATATCAAGCTCCTTAAGCCTCTCTTCATATGTCTTCTGGTGCAGACCCAGCACCATTTTGGTTGCCCTCCTCTGGACTGCCTCCATTCTGTCTATGTCCTTGCAGAGACTGGGTCTCCAGAGCTGCACGCAGTACTCCAGATGGGGTCTCACCAGCTGTCTGTACAGAGGAACAACAACTTCCTGTTTTCTGCTGGTGATGCCTCTCCCTATACATCCGAGTATCCCCCCAGCCCTCCTTACTGCCCTCTCACATTGCTTGCCCACCTTTAGGTCATCTGATATGACTACCCCCAGGTCCCTTTCCATTTTTGTTGTTGTTAGTCTCTCACCCCCCATTGTGTACTCTTCCCCTGGGCTTTTGTTTCCCAGGTGCATTACTTTGCACTTCTTAGCACTCAATCTAAGCTGCCATACATTTGACCATTTCTCAAACCTTGCCAAGTCCCTTCTCATCCTTTCCACCCCACCTTGTATTATCAACCCTGTTGCAGATATTTGTGTCGTCTGCAAAGAGACATACTTTGCCTTCCAGTCCTTCTGCAATGTCACTTATAAAGACATTGAAGAGGACCAGTCCTAGAACTGAACCCTGTGTTACCCACTAGTAACCCCCTTTTCTTCAGAGTGGACTCCATCTACTATTACCCTCTGTGTCCAGTTCTCCAGCCAATTTTTTATCCAGACTACCATCCCCCGAATTGTTTAATCAGGTGAGACACTAAGCTGAGAGCTTGTTTACAGGTGCAACCTGGGAGCACAGGGAAGTCAAGTGACTTGCTCAGGGTCACACAGCATGCAAGTGGGGGCTGTGGGATTCAAACCCAGGTCTCTAGATTTGCAGCTCAGAGTCTTAAACCACTGCGCTATACTGCCTCTTGGGACCCACTCCCAGGCTAGCTAACTTGTATATTAATCTTTTGTGTGGGACTGTGTCAAATGCCTTGTTAAAGTCTAGGTAGGCCATGTCCACAGCCCCTCCCTGATCTACTACTTTGGTCACCCAGTCAAAGAAATCTATTTGATTTGTCTGACATGATCTTCCCGCTGTGAATCCATGTTGCCTTGGGTCCTGTGCTCCTCTGGCCTCTAGGTACTCAACAATTATTTCCTTCAGAAGTGATTCCATCATTTTCCCTATCACTGAGGTCAAACTAACAGGTCTGTAGTTTCCTGCCTCTGCCCTGCTCCCACTTTTGTGAAGTGCAATAACATCTGCCCTCCTCCAGTCTTCAGGTACCACCCCACCCTCCCATGATTTGTTAAAGAGGGTAGTCAGTGGTGTCACTAGTTCTACCCTTAATTCTTTTACAATTCTGGGATGAATCCCATCAGGCCCCATTGCTCTGTCCACCTTCAGTTTTAAGAGTTCTTTCGGAGCTCTTTATTCTGTAAATGGGTTGGTATCAACCCCCTTTTCCAGAGTGTTTCTGGTGTTTGGTTTAGGTACCTCCCCTTCTTCACTGGTGAATACTGAGCAAAAACATTTGTTTAGTATCTCTGCCTTTTCACAGTCACCCTCTGCCCACCCCCCTCCCCTTTATTAAGCCTCACTATCCCTCCCTTGATCTTCCTTCACTCCCTGATGTACCTATAAAAGGTTTTATCCCCCTTCTTAACAGAGTTGGCTGTTTTTTCCTCAGTTTGGGCCTTTGCTGTTCAGACTGCCTTCCCTGCTTCTTTCTGCTTTAACTTGATACAGTTCTCTGTCCTGCTCCTTCTGCGATTCCTTGCACTTCCTGAATGCCATCTTTTTCTCCCTAACTTTCCCTGCCACTTCCTTTGAGAAACACAGTGTTTTTTTACATCGTTTTGTTTTATCTGCATCACACAAAGGCTTGTTGCCTTAGTGATGGCAGTTTTGATTATTCCCCATTGTTCTTCCACCCCTCCTTCCTGCCCATTTGTTAGTGCATTCCATAGGCACTCACCCATTTTGGCAAAGTCAGCCCTCCTAAAGTCCAGGACCTTTGCCTTTGTATGGCTTGACTCTACTGTTGTGTTTATCGTAAACCATACTGTTCGATGGTCACTAGTTCCCAGATGGCTACCCACTTCTACATCTGTGATCCTCTCTCCATCTCCATTTGAGAGTACCAGATCTAAGATTGCTCTCTCCCGAGTGGGTTTCAATACTAGATGTCTAAGGCATGTCCCCTGCAGAGCATCTAAAATGACCCCATTCTTGGATGTGGCTGCAGCAAATGCACTCCAGTTAACATCTGGCATATTCAGATCCCCCATCAACAATATCTCCCCTTTTTCTGCCATTCTAAGGATACCTTTTATCATTTCCCTGTCCATTTCCTCCCCCTGAGATGGGGGTCTGTATACAACCCCTGTGCGGATTGTGGTGCCATTGCCTGTCTCCAAGTTGACCCACAGTGCTTCCTCTCCTCCCTGTTTACCCTTTTGTTCTGTTGCTTTGATTCCTTCCCTTATGTAGAGAGCTACTCCTCCTCCTCTTTTACCCTCCCTGTCCCTCCTGAAGGTAGTGTACCCTGATATGTTTACATCCCAGCCATGGTTCTGTGCGTGCCATGTTTCTGTGACTGCCACGATCTCCAGATGTTCCTCTTCCATCAAGGCCACTAGTTCAGGAAGCTTGTTACCCAGACTACGGGCATTGGTACTCATTACTCTCCATTTTTTGATGGCTTTACCTCTTGTAGCCCCATCCCTGCCCTTACTGACTTTGCTTTCTCCATTTACCCCAGTCCTGCTCCCTACTGACCTTTCTACCTTGGTCTTTATCTCATTTAGTACCCTGTTCTGGAGGGGGAGGTTGGGAATTCCTTGCTGCTTATCAGTGCCTCCCCCCTTGGCTAGTTTAAAAGCTTGCCAATGAAGCATTTAAACTGATCACCGAGGAGACTGGTTACTTTCCTGGACAGATGCAGACCATCGTGCCAGTATAGGTGGATATTCCTCCAGGTGGAACCCCAGTCCCAAATGAAGCAAAAACCCTGTGCTCTACACCAGTTTTTCAACCATTCATTGAACTGCATAGTGCGGAGTACCTTCACCTCACCAATGCGATAGACAGGCAGCACCTCCGAGAAGGATACTGTATGAACTAAACTACTTGTCCAAGGCCCCTCCTCAACTCCACAAACTCCTCCTGCACTGCTCTAAACCCATGCGTGGCCAAGTCATTTGTCCCTAGGTGGACAATGACATCCAGCACTGTCTCCCGTGCAGCTGCTGTCGTGATAGTTAGAATCCGCTTCCTGCCAAGCCATGGCACCAGGCAGGCACCTTACTTCACTTTCCCTTGCCCCCAAGTTCTATCCCCTGACAACTGAGTCCCCACCAGGAGCTGCTTCCTTTCCTGATGTGTCCTGTGCCACCTTTCTGTGGGCCTCCCTTGAGACAGTTGACAGCAACCTCAGTCTCCACCGTGTGTGCCTCCATAGGGGAACTATGCTCCACCAGAATGGCGTATGGATTGTGGAGTGGTACATCTGAAGGGATGCGCCCCTGTTCCACCACCCTCACCCTCCCTGAGCCCACTGTGGTCCAATCGCTGCTCCTTCTCGGCAACCTCTGAGGCAGAGGTGGTGGCCCTGGTGTTCCCTGCGTGAAGGGGGGGGTTCCTGTACTCCTGTCCAGTTTGGCCTGGAGACGGGCAACCTCCTCCCTCAGAGCAGAGAGTTGCCTGCAAATAGGGCAGCATGTCAGCCTCCAGAAAGTCTCCTGGAAGACTGCTGCCCCACAGCCAGTGCACTGCACTACTCCCCACATGTCTGTCTTCTTTCCAGTTTACCCTGCGTAATTTTCTTTTTGTTGTTTTGTTTTTGGTTTTTTAAATAGTGTGTGTGCTTTTACGGTCAATGCAGTGTGCTGTGCTGGTAAGGATGACAGTTGTATGCCCCTGGAGGAAATGATGTCAGAGCCTCTGATATAAAGGAAGTGACACCGGTGGGCAGGAGGGTTGGGCCTAAGCCGTGCCCTCCAGACACAATCAATTACAAGCTCTGACCCACCACTATAATGAGTGTTGACCTTCCTTTCAGCAAGACAACATGCACAATGAGTTAACAGAGAAAATACCCAGCAAAGGAAAGAAAGAGAAAAATCAAGCAGTTCAGCACAACACAGGTAAGCCTCCCTGACCCTATACAACCTGGTGGTGTGTGCTCTGAAAGCAATCAGGGAAGACAATCTCCCCCACCTGAGGCTCTGTCTAGATTCAAATACACAAACTGCAGCCTTTGCTATGAGAACTAATCAGCCACCACCACCAGTAAATTATTTAAAAATAGTTTGATGCAAACTGTCACAGAATACTAGCAGACAGTCCAGTTACCCGCAAGGGAAAATCAAATATGCATTATTTCAACCCTTCTGAAGTTACTCACAAGATAAGCAGGTTTGCAAACCACCCCTTCTTGATTTAAAAACTAAAATAATTAAACACAAAGTGATACCAATGTAAGAATGTAAAGTAAGGAACACCTCCCTCAGATTTAAGCAAGAGTGAGATTTGTTGCAGATTTCTAGTCCAATATAGCATCTCCCATGCTTTAAAGTGAGACTTTATCACAGAAATTAGCCACTGAATAAGGACTCCTAATTGGAGCTGAACCTTATAAAGTCCTTAAATGAATAAACTAAGAGCACTTATTTGGTTGTAACTCAGACACTCCAGTCTCTTCTAAAGTATGGACTATCAGCACACTATACTTGATGAAGCATGATCTTAGGGCACAATTTAAAAACTCCTTAAAATTACTCGTTGAAGGCATGACTTTCCAATACACCAAAATGTTTAAAATCACTGATACAATTATTGCTCTGCCAGTTGATAACAGGTTGTTCCTGGGAGCTGTTTTCAACCTTGAAGGAGTTCTATGGTTAAATGGAGCCTCAATCCATCCGATACTGGGATCTGTCCAAGACTTCTTTATGGTATAAACCTGAACTTTCAGATGAAAGTACAGGGTCAAGCTGTCTGAGCTTTAGTTGATTCGGTCTGCCAAAATCCATAAAACACTATTTTAGCGATCAAAGCTGACAAGCCAAGGGATTTTTACACTATGTTAACTATGGTTATAAACAGTTATGCGGTTTTAAAAAGTGAAGAATTTCCTGATTCTTTTTAAGGCAGCTGATTTATGGTAGCCACTAAACCCGACTGTATTTCTAAATAGTGAGTTTATTTACGCTACGGAATTATTAGCTACATAGTAGCTTATCACAGCCTTAATGGGTTGATTGACAGCCCTGGAAAAGTAATAGTAAAGTTTTAAGGTAAGGCATAATGTCTTATATTTTATGGCCTTGAAGTGCTCATTGTCTATTTTATGTTTCTATGCTGTTATATTAGACAATTGAGTTTGGAGAGCTAATAAGAGTAATAGGTGTTTTAATTATGCCTCCTAAAGCATTTATATTATACAAGAAAAAAATGAAAAGGTCAATCTGAATTGCTATTGCATGATTTTCTATTCTAAGGACTACATAACTAATGAAAGGATAGGACTGGTTTGTTTTCCAAGATTTAGTTAGGCTCTTAAATACTGTGATCGATTCATATTTTAATATACTGATATAACTGATTTTTAGAAGTATTCTGAATATGGAAACTCTTTTGAAAATGTTCATATGTTTTGTTTTGTATATTTTGTGTGAAGTTGTAATGGCCTGAATGGTCAAACAATAAATCATTCATTCATTTAATGACTTGAGTGATTACTTGCATAAATTATTTATAGAAGGCATTTCAAAAACATTTGAGAAAAAAATACACAATAAGAATGTCACAAAAACATTTCTGCTGATAAACTATACGGCGACATTTTTTTTTGCCAACTAACAAATGCTGTTGCTTTAAGAATCAGTACAGCCATAGTGAAACAAGTACACTGTCAGCTGTAGCTAAGAAGGTTTTAATTTTTTTTATTTTATTGCTTGTCAGGGAAAAAGACAGTATTAAACAACTGTACTCACATTCAACATGAAGTACAAAGAGCCACGTGTCACCTTTCGTACATATGGGGTACGGATGACAAACACTATAAATGAGAGACGGGAGTCCCTTAACACGTCCACCGTGGAGAAAAGGAAGGTGGGGTCAGGGACATGATCCTCATCTTCCTCAAGCTGAAGGACAGCGACAAGATTAAACAGACTGACGTCTGATTTGGTGTTCTCCAGCAGGATGTGGGACGTGCTGTAACGCTAAGGTGATACATCTGGAAATAACATTAAAGGAAAACTGTCCCCTGCAAAGCTTACCCTCCGGTTTAGCTTTTGTAAGAAAAGCGGCTTTTCCCTCACGCCGCAAAGTAGTTTAGTTTAATTATCAAAAGTCCAATACCCGGAAGTATGGTGGACGCTGGGGCGGCTCCACTAACTGTAAAGGTGTGGAGCTGCACCGTGTGCTCCAAGGATGGTGCCTATTGCCATGCTGGTCCCGAGTGCCCAACACTGCATTCTAAACACATGGGTTTCAGAAGCGGTACCTACAATAGATCAATGGTGAAGCTCGGCCATCCAGTCCTTGGCAATGGAACCACTCTCCACGTCCTGAAAGGAAGCAGGGAGCCATTATATGACACAAGGGATGGTCCATGGGAGGGGGGACAAAAAGAATAGCATACCTGAATACTGAAGTTTCCCCCAGGGCAACTCCGAGAAACCTCACAGTTGATGTTACCCTGATCAAGGTGGATGGGGGAGTCCACTATGCCTCAAACATACCTCAGATTGAAGGAATTAGGCAACAGATGCCATATCTCACATAGAAGGTTTAAAGCAGGATAGAAAATCTGATTTACACGTATCTTTTATTAATAATGGACTGGACACATTTGTATGTTGTATATAGTTTGATGAAATGTTCTTCTGTGTGTGATGTGTGTCGAGTTTGTATGAATATATGAAAACTCAATAAAAAGATGATGCAAAAAATTTTTTTTAAGTATCTTAGGACATAAACAAAGTGCAAGTGGGCAACACCTTTCAGTATAGGAGGTGTACATGAATGAGGGGGCGTGATATGAGATTGGAGGGAGGCAGGATAAAGGGGAGTGTGAGGAAGATTTTCTTCACAGAAAGGGTGGTAGATGCATGGTATAGCCTACCCTATAAAGTAGTGGGAGATAGCACAGTGGGGGGTGTGGCACGATAGACCTAGCCTTTATTAATGTTCATATGGATGTGCTGTAAGGCACTCCAGAGTTAAGACACTGTCTCTTTAAGAAGGCCTTCTAACAGCTAAGCAAATAAGAATTTCTGTTAAAACTAGCTTAGGCCTGGCACTCATCCAGAAAAGGCACATACAGGTTTATGACCACAAATGTTATAACTCTTAGATAAAACTGGGCATTTAGTTTCCAACAACAAAAATAGATCAGGAAGATGGCCTAGGGTCAGGGGCTCAAGCCAAATGCACAGACCAGATGTTACAGAGGTTTGACATGGGACCACAGTGACACCTGCAGGATAAGGGTAAACTGTTGCACCCCAAGCTCTGGATAGCTACAGTATACACCCCATCACAAAAGTAATCGGTGGGGCTTGAAAATGACCAGACTAATAGACCCATCTTCATAATCAGGACATTCTCCTGAAGGTTTTCAGATAAGAAGGTACATTAGCTTAAAGTTAAAACCCTGAGAAGGACTTTTTTCCCTTGGGCATCTCAGAGCGGAGAGAATTTATGCTGTTCTTTTATATACAGTACTTGTGTTGAAGTATATCGGTCCTGGACTACCTTTAGATTATGACCTGTGTTTTGTGGAAAACTGACTTTTCACGTACTAAACGGAAATTCTGATTTTAAGTCAGAATTTGGAAACAAGGACTTCGCTCTGCAAGATGAACCCTGAGTTTTGAAAAAAAGACACTCAAAGACAGATTTTTAATTCCAACAAATCTTGTGTTTTCCAAAGAACTTTTCTTCACCTACACAGAGAGAGAAGATTATTCTCAAAAAGGACACTTTTCTAGACTTTGAAACCTCAAAGTAAGGTTTAGTTTAGAACAGCAGCATTTAGCGTTTTCTGTAACCCATCCATTGTATTGTCTGCAGTTCAAAGGTCTTCCAAACTGTAGAAATTACTGTGTTATCTTAGGTACCTTAGCTCCTACAATACTACCTGAAATGCTTCCCTATCGTCAATGCTGTAATTTTGGTACTGTAACTATATTTATCCCATATGTTATCTATATTTCTGTAAATAAATGCACATAGTAATTGTGTAAATGCCTGTATATTGTAAGTGTTTTGCATCTCCTTATAATTGTACTATGCTTATCCCTCTTCCCTGCCCTGGGTTGCACCTGGAAATGAGCCTTGGCTCTGTGTGCCTTTCCCGGTTATCAACTTTAGATAAAATACATATTTAAGTAAACTTTCATGATTTTCTTATCAACTCTGCCTGGGGTCTGGACTGTGTGATCTAACATTGTAACAGAAGGGTTTCACGACAATAGTGACCCCTCGGCTATCCTACAAAACTACTTATGCAAGAGGCTGCCAATGGTAGTAGTGGGATTCAAACCCCAAATTAGTACAGAGTCAAGGGGACACGAAACTACAGTTTCCACCCTCCCACTGGGGAAAAAGGAAGGTTTGTAACGCTTCCTGAACCCTACAAATGCTCACGGCTTCTGTAAAAAGGGGGATCCTCCCTGCAAACAGGAGGTCCTGCTGCGCCCCGGAGGTTGGCCTCGTGACAGGGGATTCAAACATGCATGGCATAGGCACAAGGGAATCCTAGAGGTGGGTAGGAAAGGCTAACGCCAATGACCAAGCAGGACCAGCGATCACTGATGCAGGCAGGGAATATGGGCAGAATGGGTGGGCCTAGTGATCCTTATCTGCCATCAAATACTATGTCTGAAATAATTATTAGGCCAGAAAGAATGTAGACATGCTTCCCCTGGCAATGAAAAGGGAAGTGGCTTGGGGAATGGGGTCTGAGACACAGCATCTGTGAACTGTAATGAAAGAAAAAAAATGTTCTACTCTGTGGATCACAACCAGGCCTCTTGCACTCTACTGCTTGGTAGGCTGTAGCTCTAACACTGCGCTAAGCTTCCTAGATACGAGTTGCATGCTGTGCCAAAGGACATCCAGCACCGAGTGCAGAAACCCCCTCCCCCCATCGTAGCAGTGAATTTTCATAATGAACAGTCTGTCTGAAGTATTGTTTCCCAAGTTGCATTTAAACCTCAATGTCAGAGCTGAAACCTTTCAAAATTTCAGCAGTATAGAATGTCAAGCCTTGCTGAAAGTCCATCAATAACATCAGCAATAACCTCTAACAATCTCTCTCATACTACATAAATTGCAGTATGAAACGAAAAAAAAAGTTCCAGTCTGGGGATTGAACCCAGGCCTCCCTGCCCTCTACTGCTTGGTAGCTTGTAGCTTTACCGCTGTACTAAGCATCCTATACATGAGATGCATACTGTGGCGAAGGACATCCATCAGTGAGTGCAGACACCTCTCACCACACACAGCTGCAGTGACTTTTCATAATCAACAGTCTGTCAGTCTGAAGGAGTGTCAAAATCTTAGCTGGAACATTTTGGCCCTGTCCACACTACGCCTCTGTAACATTACAGAGTGCCCAAAATTTTACCGCAACAGTTTGCGTTTACACCTGTAATGTTACAGAGGGCATTTTCGTAACTGTTGTTGAAACCACTTATGAGGTGGTTTCAACAACGGTTATGAAACTTGATCTACTTAGTAACGTTACGGTAGTGTAGACAGTAGCGGTCCCCTACCCAGGGCCATGGCCGGCTGCATTAGGATCAGGCGCCGTAACGGCTGCCCAGCTCCGGTATGTGGACCGTGGTGTCGGTCCCAGACGGACACCACCACGGTGTGGACACTGCATCGCCTCGCCGTAACGGATTGCATCCGTTACCAGGCCAGAGCGGTGTAGTATGGACAGGGCCTTTTAGTTACCAACAATATAGAACTTCAAATCTTGCTGAAGGGCATATCACTATGATCACATCAGTGATCTCTAGCAATTTCTCTTCTACTACGTACATTGTAATGAGACAGATAAAATTGTTCCGCACGGAGGATAGAACCCTGGCTTGTGTAGATCTGAAACCCTGCATCAAGACCCGAAAGCCCTATCACGGACATCATCAGTGATATCATGCAGCAAAATCACTCACACTGAATGTACCTTTGAACGTGACTAAATGCAAAAAAAAAAATATGCATGACCACAAGAAAAAAAAAAAAAAAATTTCCCATGTTAATCTTCTTTCTTCCAAGGGGTCCTTTAACATCAGCAATTATAGCAGCTAACTGGCTAGGTGCAACAGCCCCAGAGGTATGCCTTTACGATAATTAGCATAATGAGCTTGGGCATCAGCCAATCAGAAAAAAAGGAGGGGAGTGTGCTGAGAGGGAGCAGCCTGAAGGGCTTCAGGATTTTTCTGAAGATAATGGACACATGCTCCCAAAAGTGAACCAACGGCCTTCAAAAGACATGCAAATGTCCTAAACCAGAACAGATAAACAACTTGAGCTCGAAAACGCTTTAATAAAAGACCAATTTTGATGATAAAACTAAGAACAGAGCCTTTCCCCTAAAAGGTGAACCGGGAAGGAAGGGTGGGAGCTTACTGATGCTAAAGGACCCCTTGGAAGAAAGACGATTACTACGTTGAGCAATTTTTTCCTTCTTACCCCAGGAGTCCTTTAGCATCAGTAACTATAGCAGACTACTGAGCAGTACCAACTGGGAGGTGGGCAGAGAATCTACTTAGGAAAGAGGCTCTATAGACCCGCCTTGCCAAATTTTGGCACCAGATCTGGACTGCACCTCTAAGCTGTGATGCTTAATGAACATGTATACAGATTTCCAGGTAGCTGCTTTGCAGACATCCCGAAGGGGTATATCTCTTGCTGTTGCCACAGAGGCTGCAGTGCCCCTGCTGGAGTGGGCCCTGAGCCCCACAGGTGGTTGATGATCAGCGTTTTCATAGCAGACTCTAATACAAGAGACTAGCCAGCGGGAAATAGTCCTCTTGGTAGCTGGTCTTCCTCTGCCTACATCCCCACAGGTGAGGAACAACTGAGTGGAAAAGCCACTGACCTGTCTTGTATGCTCTAGATAGTAAAAGAGCTCTTCTGACATCCAGACTGAGGAGCTTCTGCTCGCCTGGAGTGGATTTCTCAGTAAAGAAGACAGGCAGAGTAACAGTCTGGTTAAGGTGAAATTCAGGGACCAACTTAGGCAGGGACTTCCTATTTGTCCTGAGCTCAATTTTGTGTCTGTGAGGAATGATGTAATTAGGCTCAGTGCACAGGGCCTGTAACTCTGAAATCCTCCTGGCAGAGGTAATGGCTACCAGGAAGACAGATTTCCTGGTTATGAACTTGAGATAGGCAGTGGTCACAGGCTCAAAGGGTAGTTCCATGAGCCTGGCAATGCAAATATTTAGGCTCCAAGGAGGACTAGCTCCCTGACTAGAGGCAGACAGGCCTTGGAAAAACTGTTTGAATATGGTGTGGGGACAAAAACTGACTTTCTTCCCCACCGAAAGATAGGCCGAAACTGCAGCCAGGTTGGCTTGAGAGGGGAGGGTTTCAAGCTGGACGCCTGCAGATGTACCAGGTAATCCAACAGCTGGTAGTATGAAGCTATATGAGGATTGACATGTCTTTTTTTGTTAGGTTTTTTTAGACATTCTCTGGGTCATAAGGACTTGCTCAGAGTACTGAGAGGATGGAAACTCTACACCCTCAAGAACCAGGCTTTGAGGTAAAGAGAGAGTATTTCTGGATAATGCATTCCTGTCTGGGGAAGGGTTACCAGAGAGTGCACTAGTGGCAGGCAAATGGGCCTTCTGCAGGACAGTGAGAGAAGGAGAGGACACCAGGCTTGCCTGGGCCAATCCGGGGTCACCAGAATCCTTGATTCAGGCTGTAGTCTGAGCTTCAGCAATACCCTGAACATCATGGGAAGGGAGGGATTGCATATAAGTACCTCCTTGACCAGTCCAGGATCAGGGCATCCAGGGAAATGGTTTCCGGGACTGGGGGCTTACAACAGCACTGAAGAAGCTGGAAACTGAGGGTTAGAGGTGAACAGATCCACTTCTGGAATGCCCCACCACCTGAACACTGTGGCTAGTACTTGTCTGTTCAGAGTCCATTTGCTCTGACCTTGATTGATGCAAGTTAGAGCATCTGCCAGGATATTGTGCTTGCCTGGGAGTTGAATAGCTGAAAGGCCGACTCCCAGGGAGGAGGTGAGAGACCAGATTGTCAGAGCTCCTGAACAGAGTATTTCCTGATCTGGTACCACCCTGCTTGGCTATGTAAAACATTGCAGTGGTGTGTCTGTTTGAATTTCAACGGTCTGCCCTTTTTATGACGGGGCATATTTGAGAGCTAGAACGATTGCTCTGAGTTCCAAAAGGTAGATATGTAACTCTGACTCTTGGAGAGTCCAGGTGCCACTCACTTAGGCAGTGTCCAGATGAGCGGGGCGAGCTCCCCCGCTCAGGAGGGAGGCATCAGTGGTGATCGCCTCTGTGGGAAGCGGAGCTTGGAAGGGGATCCCTACTGCCAAATTTGCAGGGTTCTTCCACCAAAGAAGGGACTGCTCTGTCACCGGTATCAGCTTTGAAAAACTGCTGCTGAGAAACTGCCTGTGAGACCTCCTTATGGGTATACGGAAAAAAGGAGTCCTTTAGGTCCAGGGAGGCTAGCCAGTCTTTCTGCTGTAAGGACTGTATGACTAGTAACAGACTGACCATCTTGAATTTGGGTTTTAATAGCAAGGTAGGTCGCCACTCCCCAGTTTTCTTTTGTGTCAGAATGTACCTGGAGTAGAGGCCCTTGCCCCTTTTCGTGTGCCGGGACCCTCTCCACCACTCACAGAGCTAGAATTTTTTTTACCTCCAACTCCAACAGTAACACCTGTGTTGGGGTTAGAGGCTTTGACGCCTGAGTACACTTGAGGTCTGTATACACTCACATCAGGGCTTAGACTGCGAAGCTGCTGGCTGGTAGAGGTGGCCCTTCTTTGGCCCTTTCTGCCCATCCCTCTGAAAGCACCCCTGTATAGAGAGAAGTCAGACTGTGGGTAGGGAATGTAAGGCTTGGGAAAATAACCTCTGCCCCTACTGCCCTCAGGTGGAATTTCCACGGGGCGGGATGTTAGGTTTAGCCAAGAGGCCTTGTTGCAGTCAGTTGTTCTGGAATCGAATAATATGATTTGATCACAGGGAAAGTCCATGGCCTTAGCCTGGGTGTCTGGGGTTAGACCAGTAGTTCTAAGCTAGGAAAGCACCTCAGAGAAATGGCATGGATCATGGCTCTGGAGGCAGCATCTTTGTTATCATCTGCCATGTGGAACTGGTACTACATAGTTTCCAGGGCAGTTTTTGCTGTATCCACCAGCTCCTGTACCATTGTATCCAATCCCTTTCGGGTAGTGGACAGGACAGAATTCCACAGTGCTTTCTGATATTTGGTCGTAAAAGCCATGTAGGAAGAAAGTTTGACAAGCAGCTCTGGTTTGCTATGAAATCTATTTTTCTGGAGTCCTTGTCCGGGGGTAAGGAGGACAAGAAGACCCCAGCTTCTTCGCAAGCTGCCTGCTGCACTACACTCTCCTGGCTGGGATGTACAGACAGGCACTCAGCACTGTTTTAGACAACTAATATATATATTTTTTTTCAGCCCACTTGTCAACCCCTGCCACAGAAGTGGGGGTTTATTTATATGTTTTCATTATAGATAGGCACGACCAGTCTTTTAGGAGGTGGGAGACCTTTCATCTCCCTATAATCTTTATCCTCGTCCTGGATGGACTCCTGGGTGTCTAGCATGTTTTGGATAAGCGTAAGCATAGAGGAGGGGATCCTCCTGGTTAGTAGAAGAAGCTCCAAAAAGAGGGTCAGTGGATCCTGATCATCCTCATCCTCCTCCTCCTCCTCCTCACAGTCTCCAGAAGAGAGAACTGTGGAAGAGTGCATACTAGCCCCAGTAAACATAGACCCCATCTTTTGTAAGGTCTGAAGGACATGCCATGCTTTTGCCAAGTCTTGCACAGTAGGGACCTGCACAGACTGTGGCTGTATATGCTTTGTTTTTATGTTTTAGGCTCCCTGTTGTCTCACTATTGACTTTCCCAATGGAGCATTTTTTGTCTTTATAGACTTATCTTTTTTTAGCCACTTCAGCAGCTTGATCATGCTTCCTTTTTCGGACACTTTAATCGGAGCCCTTATTATTTTTAATTTTATTTGGGAGGAACTTCATTAGCTCCTTTGGCTGGGACTTGGAGGCTTCATCAACACCTCTGTTTGAATTTTTATTTTTATTAAATTTAGAAGGCCCCTCATCGGTAACCTCTGATTCTTCCTCACCCATTTATATTTTTTAGGTCTTTTTGATCCGTTTCTGACCAAATTTGTGCAAAGAGAACCAGTAGATCTGGATCAAAAACAACTGAGGCACAGGTTGCTGAAAACGCTGTTAAGCCAGTCCTGTGACAGTTGACACACACTTTTCTTTTAATAGGTCCACATTTCTGTTTAGTTCTGGGAATCTCTGACAAGCCAATCCAGAGAGAACCGGAAAAAAACTGTCAAAGTTTGAAAATCATACAGTTACCTCACGGTAGGGACCCGCGAATTCTGAGGTAAAAAAATAAGGAAAAACGCAAAAATTCGACGATGCCTTCACAAACTGCATCAAAAAAGTGAAGAACCATTGAAAATAAGCATTTGTAATAAAAAAAAAAAAAAAAAGAATATAAAATAAGCAGATGTGGTAAAAATATAAATAAATAAATGCAAATACACAAAAAAGAAACAACCACTAAAAAAATAGTAAAACTACACTCTGCACACTAAATATTTACGTTTGTGAGGAAAATTGTAGCAAGGTAAGCGAACAAAAGACAGTCAAAAAGAAAGGCTGAGAGACGCCTCTGGGACAGTGTTGCTCAGTCAGCGGAGAAAAAATTCTGAAGCCGTTCAGGCTTCTCCTTCTCAGCACAACCCCCTCCTTTTCCCCCCGATTGGCTGATGCCCAAGCTCATTATGCTAATTATCTTAAAAGGCGTACCTCCAGGGCAGTTGCACCTAGCCCACTAACTGCTATAGTTACGGATGCCAGAGAACTCCCGGGGTAAGAATATGCACTTACGGCTACACTGTTGGCACCTGAAAAAATGGAATCATACAACACCTGACCGCCAACAAAAGGTACAGCACCACAGTGAAGTAAACGAACGTCCTTCTCGATCACTGGACCGGTACGTACCTGGCTCTTGCCCTCCATTATCGCTTTGAGACGTCTGAGAACCGTACTGAGGCTCCGCAGTTGTACCGCTGTCCGGGATCATGGCCTCAAGAGATGGATCAGCTTTCCGGCGGCACTCTGTGGGGGGGGAGAGACAGGAAAAACTGAAAAAATTCTCTCTAACTTTACAAAGAGTTTCAAATGACCATCCAGCCAGAGAGTCACATTTATGCGATCAGTTCTAGCCAGTACTGGGATCCTCATGCGGAACATGACTGATCACCTCCGAAGGACACTGCCTGCTCAGCTGGGCTTGAAAAGACACTTGTAGCCAAAACACGGATTCAAGTGCCAGTGGCGTGACGAATGCCGGTAGTCTGCCACCTGGGAGGCTGGGATTCACATGCGATTCCCCAAATCCCACACGGAAGAGGGCTCAGAGTCAGACATCAGGAATGAGGTGCTCGGCTCTTTCAGAAGGACGGCGAAAAATGCCTGGCACTGAAGCACCCCCAGCCGGCTGGCCAAAGAGTGCCGTCTGCGATGACTGTGAAGGCTGCTGCTCACGCACCCTCCCAACATGAAGAGTGCAGTTACAGAGACACAGTAATCAGGGGAAAAAGGATTCAAAGCCACATGGAATAACAATTATTACTTTTGCAAAGATTATTTTTGTGTTATGACCTGCTGGAAGAGACACTTTCGTGCATTATTGCGCAACTGTACTTTCTGTTTAAACGACATTCTGCTTTACCCCCCCCCAACATGACCATGTTTTGACAAGTCGGAAAGCATGATTGTGTTGTGCCCATTTTACAATTTTATTATTAAAATTGTGAAATTTTCATTAAAAATCATGGTTACATAGTAATGGAACTCCTTGTTAGTCCTAGACTCTGTTCTGTTTTGTTTGTCTATGCAGCCTAGTGTGTGCATGTCTGTTATATGTGTACTTGAAAACGCAATAAAAAGTCTGAATATAAAACAAAATCATAATTATTCCTACAATGAAGGTATAGAATAAATGGTGTTAAGAACCATACTACAGCAATATGACACCATGAGTTACTGTAACCTATTTATCATCTGTACTTTCTCTGTAACCTTTTGTATCTCTGCATCTCTTACTGTAATGTATCCCAGGTCGCCTCGAATAAGAGACCTTCGGGGCTCAGTGGGCCTACCCTGTCATCAAAATTTAATAAATAAATGATGCTGCATGTTTATCAAATGCTTAATCTGGCCATAAAAACTGTATAACACACACACGCATGCACGTATATTATATGCACATTTACAGAAATTAACTTTTTTGTTTGTTTCATTTACCTGAAGCGGTAGAGGCCCGTCGTTGACCCTCCCGAGTGTGTGGTTTCTTGTGTGAACCAGGGGACCGGACAGAATGAAACCTTCCTACGTGCTGAGGACTGGACAAGTTTGTTCTTCCTCTGTGCTCATCATTCTGCCCAGATGCTGTTTTTTCAGAAGGCAATGTGGGCCTACCTTCATCTGGAGAAGAAATGTAAGAAAGAAAAATCAGTTTATACAGACTTGTACAACTGTAAGTATAAATAAATAAATAAATAAATAAAATAAAATAAAATAAAATATAAATAATCGCCGGCCGGGGTGCTGGAAGTTGAGCAACGCCACACTCGCCTACGCGACCCGGGTTCGGGAGCGGACTCGGGTAGCCGGTGGGTCGGCCGGGGGGAGCTAGGCTTGAGCGTCCGACGACAGCTCGCCAACTCCGGGGTGGGATCTGGCCGCATTCCGGCACTTGTGCGACCCCGAGCGGAGGCTCGAGGAAGTGCAAGTCCTTGCAGGGATTGGCCGGTGGCCGTTGAGCAGAGCGACGCCGACGTAAGCCGCCATGACGCCAGGGGGGGATCGCAGTCTGCTCGGGGAGGGAGAAAACGGAAAAGAGCCTGCCTCGTCCGGGAGGAAGCGAGGACCCGGGACGTGCCTGCGATTTGCCCGCGCCCACTCGACAGTCCACGGGGCCGACGAAACACTAAGTTACGGGGTTGTCCCTCACCGCCCTCGCCTGGGGTAAGCGCGCTCCATGGGGCCTGTGGACTGTTAGTGTGGGGTTGCGGGTAGTGGGATGTTCGCGGGTCATCGCCGAAGTGTCAGAGGAGGCAGGCTGAGGGAGGAGGATAAATTACGATTTCAAAAAAAAAAAATATAAATAATCTCATCCCCAACACACCATTCCCCGAACCAGTATTTGAAAGTCAATTATGAAAAACAATCTTGACAAACGCCAATATGAATATAGCAGAGCCCTAGTAATACACAGCCAAAATACACCAAACACAAATGTTACTTCCATAAAGTATTACGACAATAGAGCAGAGATGCTCGACTCCTAAACTGAAGCACCCGATCCTGTACTCATAGGGTCAGAGAGCAATGCAAAAAACACAAAGTGCCACAGTGCTCAGACAGTACTGGCACAAATCCACTTCACTCAACACACGCCTGGCAATAGTATTAATAGCTCCATTTTATTACTGGTGGTTTCAAAAATGTTAAAAAAAAAAAAAAAATTTGCCGTTTCTGGTGTAGAAATGTAGGTATACGGCTTACTTTTCTAGCGGCAAAATAGGCAGAAGCAGTGGAGTGTCTTAGCAGTGTCTATGCCGTCCCAAAGAGACAGATCCAGTCGTAGGCTGAACAAGCAGACTGTACATGCAGGAAGTGCATGTAGTCAGCTAATTAGGGGATATATATATACACAGGTAACAGCATGCACAATTGCCAGCAAAGCATACAAGTAACAGCTAAAAGCCACCAATGTCCTCAATCGCATATTTAAAAGCTTATTTACAGCCCTGCAGCCCCTTCCCTACTTACCGTCATTAAAAAGGTGGTTTTGGCCAGCTCAGTGACACTCAGGCACTGGATGCCACACCTCACACCACACCGGCGACCTGTGTTAGGGAATGAGCTCGGATCGTCAGGGGTCAGCAGGGGAAGGAGAGGGCTGAGCGTCTGGAGGACTGCTCTCCTCTTCTGGGGAGGGTGGGTTGCATCTTCCGTTGCTCTTGTGGCTCCCCGTGGAGACTGGGGCATGGCGCCGAAAGTGCAGCTGAAGGGTACAGAGGTGAAGAACACCCTGTAAGCGGGTGTGAGAGCGTGCCCATTGCGCGCTGGACGTCATTCCACATCCGCGCCTCCTGAACCAGAAAAATACAGAAACACCCTGGCACCCAGGAAGGCAAAGGCAGGTCCTGTGGTCGGCCCTCAAAGTTCAGTGCCCGACCTACTCACCCAGCCTCTGGTTCTCCTCTGTGTCCCAACCTCACTCTAGAGTATAGATAAAGCACCAGTCAAGAGTTGATGGCCCCTCCTCGGGGGGGGGGGGAGGTGTCAGAGCCAGGGGAATGGCGAGTTGGCGATACAGTAGGGGGACACACTGGGACAGAGGCATGGTGTGAGAAGTCTCAGGCAAGCGGGATCAGGGTCGGTCCACGTGTCCTGCCAGACAGAGTCTTATAGGGCCAGTGCAGGAGGATAAAGAAAGTTTAAAAAAAAAAAAAAAGTGGTTTGTGAGCAGGGCAGCAGCAGGTGTTCGGCAGCTAAGAGATCATAAGGAAATGAGACTGTGATTCATGCAAGTTAAATAACAAAATAATGCCTGAATTAAAAGAAAAAAAAAAATAATCAAAATGTGACTAATTCAGATTCTGCGGCAGACCGCTCCTTGCCATCAGCTGCCTGCCCCGAGGGTATCAGCAGCTCTTTAACCATGTGATTCAATTTGAATTCATGGGACCAAAGACTCAGCCTGCCTGAGGATACAGCAGAAGCGCGGACGTTTGCAACACCAGTGACAAGGGTTTGGAAACAAAATGAAAATCAAAGAGCCGGCTGGGAGGGAAGACTGAATGTCTCAGAGGACCATCTCCTTTTTCAAGAGTGGGTGGCATGCAACCCCTGCTGTACTACTGCCACCTAAGTGACCACTGGTGGAGATGCAGGCGGGAGACCAGGCACACTCAGGTGGACAGTGCAAACAAATGCCAGCATGTCTTCTGTGACATTGCCAGAAGGTGTCCGGGGGGGGGGGGTGCTTGAGGAAATCGGCAGCCAGATTAAGCCGTACCAGCCTCCCATACCCCAAAACTGCACAGGTTCTCGATCCACACCTGCCAAGCTACCAGCGACTCCACAATAGCTGGCCACGTAAGAAGGGGAACACATGCTCTGGTAAGGCAGCGCCCTACCCTAGGGGAAAAATCGGAGGGGGGGGGTAGTCCATCAGAAGCCTGGAGAGAGGATTGGGCAGCAGGTTAATGGAGATGGTGGAAGGAGAGATCACCCTTATTGTTGCCATGGTGACTAAATCAGTGACGCCTACAAGCGTGGGATGCAGAAACCACAGGGGATCTAAAAATAGAGGGGATTCCATAGTGAAAGATACTGAGAGGGCGGTCTGCGCCACAGATCCAGATGGAAGAGTGGTTTGCCATCTCCTGATGGCGACAGCTGACAAGAGTACTTCCCAAGGAAGAGTTTGGTTGGCAGAGAGGAGGAGACCAAATGTAACTGTCTAACTAGGGGTGAATGACCTGGTAGGGAGCTCAACAGGAGAAGTACAGGCACAAGCACAGCATTTAGATGAATTTTATAAAAACAGTGCTTGGCATGGAAAATACAGAGATTTTTAAATCTCCGTACATATGGGCAATAAACCGGAAGGGGCAAAACTGCGTCAGCATATCGCGGTTTTTGGCAGCGTGATCTCCGGTGGTCTGAAACCTGTTTAACAAAATGCTGGCTGCACAAGGGACAGAATACAAACATACTGGGATTATTGGTGGGGGGGAATCAGGGTGCTCGAGCCACGATGTATGCTGCGGTGGCTCAGTGAAGTTTGCCGGTAGATCTTTTTTAACTATCAGTGGCTGCTAACCTTAAAATATTCTGCAGGCAAGTCCCATTAATTAGTACTGAAACTTTTCCACCATGCTGAAAAAGTGAAAATCCACAACACAAATACAGCCGTATAGCCTAGAAAATTAATGAATAGTGAAGGAGCTTGGTACCTCCAGCAGACCTGGATTTTACTCTTACAAGCTCCACCTGCATACTGTGTGACCCTCAGCAAGTCACTTAACCTCCCCAGTGCTCCCGGGCTGCCCCCCGGAAACAGGCCTTGTGCCTAGTGGGCCTTACCTGGTTACTAAAGAATAAAAGAAAAATGAGCGAGTGACAGTGACCCCACATGAACTCACCTTTGCTGAACCGAAACAGGTTTACAAACGAGCTGTAGGCTGATCTGAATGGAGGATCCTCTGGGTCTGGGGTCAGAGGTTTGAAGTGAGTAAGGTGAGAGGGGCTGCTTGGAGAATGAGCCTGTTCATCCGTTAGGTCCAGCGTGGATGACGTCTTTTCATCTGTTGCCATCTCATGGGTACTGCAATAGAACAGAAACACAACTCAAAAAACAGGTCGGGAAATTCAGCACTGGTTGATAACGATCAAATGGCGTCCAGTTATTTCAGCATAACTGCACAGCTCAGATCTTGCAGCTCATTATTTCTTATTTTGAATCTTTTAGGACTATTTTGTAAGCACAGAAGCACCCTCTAAGGTTTTGGGTCATGCAGAACTATAAAATAACGTCATAGGCAGTTGATGGCATCTGTATAGTTCAGCGTGCCCAGACGCCTTGTGGGGAGTTATGCCTTACATATAACCCAGGGTAGAGGCGTGTTATTCATTCTGCGGCACACATTTTGGTAGCTTAGCAGCATATACTATACATTCAGAAGTCTCCAGATGGAACACTTTATGGTTTTACGAGTGGCTTCACACCCTTTATTACTAGGCTCGAGAATGAAAGGTGAGCAGTTTTGGTACACCAGGAATGCAAGTGAGACCACTTAAAAATTTGTAAGAGAAGCCAGCCCCGTAGCATGGTGATAGCGCTGCAGCCTGCCACAGGCAACCTAGGTTCAGAAGCAAACTCGAGTGGTGTGTGTGTGTGTGTGTGTGTGTGTGTGTGTGTGTGTGTGTGTGTGTGTGACTGAGTTTCCAGAGGACTACTCTCCTTGCCCTGGGGAGAGTGGGTTGGGCCTCCCGCAGTGTACTTGACACCCGTCGATGGCTAGCATGTCATGGCAGTCAGAAGACACAGTGGGGGGAGGGGGAGGAGACATCAGCAAAATGTAACATGTCACTGCATGCCAGCAACAGGGAGATATGGAGGAAACAATTTCACCATGCAAGATGAAGATGGCCCTCCCAAAGGCCTTACACCACCAAATGGGCACCCATACTGGATCCTGCTTTGGGGCGGGCAAGGACCAGCCCCCCCGTCCCCACCATGAGGGGCAAGTTATGAGGGCACAAGGACTAAGTCACAGACAACTTAGGTGACTGGCCTGGGGATGGCCAGCAGGGAAGTAAAGGAGAAAACATAACTGGAGGGGGGAAAATAAACTAAGACTGCAGTTGGGGGAAGTTTTAATATATTATTGTTTGAGGAAGTGTAGAAAATGACGAAAAAATTAAAACACCTCCAACCAATCGTATTGCTTTCCAGGGCTACTGCACATAAGAAATACAAATGGGGCACTCTCTTTGGGCACATAACAAATACTCCAGACAGGAGAATGATGCCCCAGTGTTTTACTGTTCTCTACTGCCTTCTTCAGAACTGGCAGGGAACCACAAAGCACACAGGGTGGGACAAGCAGTGGGTAGACTGTGTGGGCCAAGCGATCCTTATCTGCCAACGAATTTGGTTTCTATGAAGCGCCAGGGTACCATTAGTGAAGTTTCCAATGCTGCCTTAATGCTGTTGTGTGGTAAAGCATTAAACTTTCCAATCTCAATCCATTCACCTGTTTTTTAGTTTTTTGTTACACAACCATAAACAGTGCAATATTTGTATTTAGAAAATGGGCTTTTTATTTCATGGGCTCTGATTGGCTGGTACCCCTGTAAAGGGGGTACATTAACTTTCAATATACACCCAGGAAATAAAATGTACCAGCCCAAGTGCCCCCTTACACACTGAAGTGTAACCCCTTGTTCCCAGGGATTACTATAATCCCACTTAGAATCAGTGGCAGGCAGGGAAAGGCAGCTTGTGAGATGCCAGTTAAATGAGTTTCACACTGTCTCACTCTGTTTTCACTTTCAGCTGAGCTAGAGTGATGATGTCACCATAGAATTCTCGCAGCAGCATAAGCCACAATGGAATGCTAACTGCAGGGGTTAGCAGTAGAACATTAGGGATTCAAGCCAGTTTCAAGAGAGACTCAAGAGAATCCCCTGGTCCAGTGTGGAGTGGGAGAAGCTGCCAGAGAGTGGTCTTGTTTCCGAGTACCTCAGACATGTGTGGGAAGAAAACCTGGGGCACCTGCAGACCCTGGTGTGTTTTGCTCTGAAACAGAGACTGTGTTCACCGAGATAGTTGTTAAGTAAAAGTATCTGCCTACTGTGGGGTCAAAGAGAGACTTGCCAAGTACAGAACTTTTTAGCCTGTGTACGACTTAGAAGCATCTACAACAGTGGAGATCTAGGGTAAAGACATACCCACTTTACAGTACTTTTAAAGTCAGGACACCTCCAGAGAGATGTAGAATATTAAATGTGAACAACATGCTCGAGAGAGCATCTACAAAGTGTTTCGAACAAAGGTGTTGTAACCAAATGAATGGCAGAGTACAGATTTGGGAGCAAAAGGTAGGAGACCCCCCCATCTGGAGTAACCAGGTTTATCCCTCTGTGTTCGGTTGGGCACCTATGGTTTTCTCTCAGGCACTTGGCCAGTGTCTGAGGAAAGCACCCAGACGTGGGATTTTGGATTTTCCCTGAGAGCCAGAAAGTGCTCGTGGATGGTTAAGGGAGCCACCATCAACCTCCATGCAATATGGAAGTGTCCTAGTGCTGGCCGGGGTGCCATGTCAAGGAAAGAAGAGAAGTGTACCAGTTCGGGCCATGTGTGCCCAGATCTGTTCAGAACCTGAGGGTTCGTAATGAGGAAGTGTGCTCTGTGCCTCAGTAATCTGCATTACCAGCGAGTGTAGCCCTGTGGGGGACCATCTTTGCTTTGTTATTCTATGTTATGTGAATAAAAGCCACACTCTAGAAACCTGGTTTGGACATTACAGTTATTGCCTTGGCACCCCTCACCACTCTGGCAACCTTCCTGGCCAATAATACGGTACTCCCCTCGCACGTTTGAAATGTACATAGTCAGCCTTTTTATCCTTCACCGCCTCCTGCACCTCCCTGGTCCACCAACATGGCCTGCTAGTTCCACCATGCTTACGCCTAACTTTAGTACACACACACACACACACACACACACACCCCTTGTTTAATGGTCTCCCACAAACTTTCAGCATCCATATCCCGCATAATCATATCTAACCTCTCCCTTAGTATCTTACCCATACCCACGAAGTCCGCTCTCCTGAAATCAACCACTACTGTACGAGTGTGATTTTCCTCCCCTCCTAGATACAGCAGGAACCAAACTGTGGCGTGGTCAACCCCTGCCAGAGGACTGCACACACCTCCAGGCCCCTTATCTGTTCACTATCCGTTAGAACATCATCCAATATCCGCCAGTCTCTAGTAGGTTCCTGGGCAGTCCAGTATGGCCCAATACCGCCCACCCTGTGGGGTATTATTGCTTGCGTCTTACTTGTTAGAGGAATATCTTCAGTTTAGGTGGCAACACTTATTGACAGACTGTGCGATCCCGCCTTTGTGTTGCTTGGATCTATCGCATGTGAGACACACACTGCACAATAAGAGACGTCTATGGATCACTTTGGCTGGCTAAGAGTGCTCGATCTATGAGGCAAATTACAACCCCCCAATACTGAGCGCAAACCAGCTAACAAGATAAAACAGTTATTTTTCTTCCAGGGTACAAACTGCTACTTTTTTTTCTTCCAAGGTACAAACTACTAGTCTTGCCCTCCTACAACTGGTGGAGCTCTGCTCATCCACAGAACGTGGATAAGTTGTTCATACAAAACCAGTGAGCTGACCGATATGTTAACTAGCCACACACACTTAAAAACACCTTTGTTCCAGAAGCAGGACCATGCTGGAAAAGAAAGTAGTGTCTTAGCTATGCCATCCTGTGCAAACAAATGGCTGGTAAAGCCCTTCAGGTTACAGTACAAGAACAGTACTGTATACATTCATATAGTATTTTTCAGTTCAAGCACTGTCAGTAATTAAAAAAGTACCAATGCTTCTCAGATGTGTCAAGAACTATGTCACTATGCAGAACACACCGCAGCAGGCCCATGCACATGCAAAGAAGTGCTGTGCCTGGGCAGAATAGTATTTCCTGAAAACCAAGAGCAGTAGGCGTCCCAAATACTTGGATGTCCTTCCCAAATAGTCTACTATTCATCTGTTATTCAGGAAGGACTATTCAGAGAAATGTCTATGTCTCACAGAACTTCATGGGTCAATCAGAGGTCATTTCTGGAGCTAGCAGTCAAGCACATCATGTGGCCACCTATCTGTTTCTGGTTCCTTTCATATCTCTCTCAGTAAATCGATTGTAGGCCACTCCGTTTCCTCTATTCGACTTCCTACACTCCGGAAAAGCTTCTCGCTTCCTACACTTCTCCTCTTCCTCCCTGCACTCTCGGAAACCATTCTTACTGACACACTTCACAAAAGAATGCCCCCTTCAGCTAGGCTTCTTCCCCTTTTCTCCAGCAAGTTGACAAAAAAAAAAAAAAGATCTTTTTCTGCTCCTTAGGTTTATTTTTATTCAGTACTGCTGCCTGATCAATGTCCATAAAGTTATGCTGGGCTCGGTGACAGGACCAGGAGGGTTATCTGTGGATCCCCATCCCCCACTACTTTCACTCCCCAGCTCCAGTGTGATATTTTGGTGAAGCATGTTTTTTTTTTCTTCTTTCATCTGGTTCTGCGCTCACTATCCTACATGACTGAGCAGGGTGTTGGCCAACTTCCCCTTCCCGCAGCTAACTGCACATGACTTGCCTTTGCGTACATATTAATATATTTTTTGCGTGAGGCTGCACTCAGCATTGACCGGGCTGTGTGTATGGCATTTTTTTATGCTGTAGTTTTCAGTGGGTCAGGTCTGACTCACTGAATTGTCTATTATCTGGTTCTGGGTTCGGTATCCTACACGACTGAAGAGGGTATTTTTATTTATTTATTTTTTTAATTAATTTATTTGAGATAATCAGAAAGACCTTTGAGTCAAAGAGTCATTTACAAAAGTTTCACGTCATACATAAATAACAGGGAAACAATACATGTTTTACAGGATGTTAGCACATAACATAGATCATACACAGTAATGGAAAGCGATTATTTCTTTTCAACACATGGTGGTACATTTGTTTCAGAGGGTGAGCTACCCTTCTAGGGTAGGGATGATTTAGCATCAGAGTCGCACAGCCATAGAGGAGCAGAGAGTTTCCGAGGTGGCTGCTTGTCAAAGTAAATTTTGACAGTTTGGGCCATTGTGCTATACGGGGTCAGAGAAGTTGGGGGGGGTCTATGGGGTGAGGGTCAGCTGTAGTCACATAGGTTTGGGTATCATCTGAGCCCCCCCCCCAGCTCACTATTCAGAAGTTGCCTGCACATGCTTAATATTATTTTTCTTGTCGGACTGCCCATTACGTGTCCACAGCTGGGTACATGTAGCTATTTTTGTGAACAGCCACAGCTCTCTGTCAGTCAGGCTTGAATCATTGAATTGTTGTGTCTGTGTGTCTAGTGTCTATGATTGTCACAATAACGTTATATTACTCTGTAGCACAATCATTTACAATAATTTATCACTGTAAAAAAAACATCATTATTATCGTGCATCATGACACACTGCAACAAACAATCCCAACTTTTTCATTTCTGCTGCTCCGGCACATATTCTTCTTCGGCTGCAACTGAGATTCCCAATTCCCCATCATCCCCACAGTCTCTGTTTTACTGGTCTCCTTGAAGTTACAAATACTGCACATTAACATAATTAAGCAATAATACACAACAGGGTGTGGTATATCATGTGACATCATCACACCTTGGGTGTGTTATGAGGCACAAGGCCACAGGCAGAGTGTCTCATGCACCCAAGAAGTGACAATATTCGTGGATATACCACATCCTGAATGTATTATTGCTATTATGAACTGGAATTCTTTTAGAAATAATTTAAAAAGTTTAAAAGAATTTGTTTTAATTATTATTGTTTTGTACACGGATAATGTATGTGGAGATATATGTAGTTAAAAAAAAGTCAGCAGTTTGTTATGTCTCCAATAGGTGGTGCTGCTGCCACTTGTTGCTCCCAATCTGCATGATGTGCTGCTCTTTTTCGTGTCTGCTGTAGCTCACCCCCCCCACCACCACCACTTCCCAGCCATTCCTCTCTTGGTGTTCACCACCCTCCCGTCATCACTGGGTTGGTTTTGGACTTCTACAACTATGTGGCAGTATAACTATTTGAAAATCCAAGTAGCAGGACTGAAGAGAGGAATTTGGCAAGTCTAGTGAGGGCTGTTGATTTGTAATATCCAAAGCATGGTTGCGGTTGGACCTGAAACACTGGAGTGCTCTGCTCAAGCTGCAACTCGGTCCCTACCAAGGCCACACGACACAGCCAAAACTACTGGTCGAGCTGCGACCCGTTCGTTGCAGCCAGCACTTTTTTTTGGGGAGGGGGGGACTGTGTGAAACACAGAATTTAAGTTCTGTGCTAAGTGTGAGACAGAGAATGTTTTGGGGGAAAAAAATTGCATTTTTGTCAGGCTTATAGCTACTGATTCACCTGCTGCTGACAAAACCAAAAATTCAGTGCTGCGGCCTTGGTGCCAAAATCTACAAGCAGACAGATCCAGAATGGGTAAAACAACCTGCTGGCTGGCACCTTTTTTTTATCCATGATTAAATATGCTGTGGATTTTAATCATGGGTAAGGAGAGGGATCAGCCAATCAGGTTGCTGGATTTTTGGCAACCAGTTCATAATAATCAATATTTCATGATTTTTTTTCTTGAACACAAATATCACAATACTCAAAATTTAGAAAAATAATCAGTATTTATATAGCACGTTTCATACACACACACACACACACACACCCACACCCACACACTATCCTAAGTGCTTTACAAGCACTGAGAGACTGGTAAGTGAAGTGACAATGTGTAGCGGCTGTCATTTCGCACATCAACACCCATACACAGCCTTGGACAATTGCAACCATTTCTTTGGGTCAGGGAACGCTGGCCGGGACACCAGGGAAAATTCCCTACTCCTGCAAAAAAGTGCCTTGGGTTCTTTTCATTTCCACCTGGGTACCCTCAAGGACAGCACCAGAGATGGGACATCTCTACCAGTTTTGTCCAGTTCTGGTTTCAGTTCAGTGTATGACTCAGCAGGTTTGTCGGCTGACTCTCCCTATATCATACCATAGCAGCGCTATTTTATTTGCTCTCTTTTTAGTGCCATATTGACAGCGTTTTGTGTGTGTTATATTACACAAGAATCAAACTAATGATCAGCAGCAACCAAGGGTTAAATTGTACAGGAATCTACAGGAATTCAGTTCCATCACCGCTTAAAATAATTGTGTGACAGTTTCACCACCTCGCTCATCTTTCTCCACCAACTACTACAGCGGAGTTCCATCACCTAAAAAATTACAGTTCCCTAGAAATCTAGATGCGAGAGGTCCCCCACCTAAATATTTCCAGTTTAATCACTGGCAGCAACTCTGCAAACGTGCCTGGTCTAGCCACAGCAAATCCTCTGCACCGCCTGTCGCAAGCGGTGTTGGAGACTGTCAGGAATGCTCTGGGCATATTTGTCATGCATAAAGGTTTTTCTCACTTGGCAAGCCAAGTTCCATTAGCTGCTGTGCAAGTGGGGAAAGCAGCACCATCAGTGGCAGTAGTACAACTCCGGTTACTGGGACAGTCTCTTCAAGTACCAGGCCTGGTAGCCACAGATATTTAGCCCCATGTTTCAATGGGACTAGTAGGAAGGCTTTACAGTGAAGACCCTCTCTTCTGGAAGCAACAGCCTGTACCACTACCAGAAGTGTTCCCCCAGCAACCACCATAGGTGTTAATAGTTCATTCCCATCTGGTGTACTACCAGTGCCCACCATTACCAGTGTCTTCACCACAGCCACGGTGACTACCACCACTGCTGCAACTGCCCCCACTGTACTTGCTCCCACTGTCACCAATGCAGACACTGTGATGTCCACCACTGTCACAACAACTGCCTCCATGGTACCTGCTTGCAGTACCACCACTGCAGTCATACAAGTGTCTAAAGCAACTACTGCTCCAGACACTGTGACAGTGACGACCCTTATACTAGTGTTGCACCAAGGAAGTGCTCGTGCTTGTGTCATCAGTGTTGGTGATGAGGAGGAGGAGGAGTTGGTCCACTCTTCAGACTACAGATCTGCAACGTCTGCCATCTAAGAGTGAAAGTGGTGACACTCACATCAGTGATTTCGCTGAGGAAGAAGACTATGCCTAATATTTCACCCCCCACACACACACACACACACACACAGTGAGAAACTGCTCAAAAGAGGAAAGATGAAGCCAGTGGCAAGTAGGGCAAGGAAGCAAGTCCCCCTCCTCCGACAGCACCATGTGGTGCAGAATGCAGAAGAACAGAGCAGTCAAGGAGAAGTCCCGGTCAGCTAACACAGTGCTACGTGTTTCGTATGGCAGCTCGAGAGTTCCACAAGTAGCTTGTGTTTTGCTTTAGTGACAGCTCTGTGTCATTGTTGAGGTGTATGTGGTGCACCAGGTTCACAGGGGAGTTAATGGTGTTTCTGCACTTTTTAGCATATTTCTTAAATAGAAAAAAATGTTTAACTTTCCTGGCTGAATACCAAATTCCCAAATACCCTGGAAATGGTACTTGCTTGCACTTGTCATACAATTTTTGCATTTATTCTAATTTTGTACAAACTTTTTTTTTTTTAATATATGTTGTATGACTGTTTTGCTATTGTGAACTGTGCTGCAATTCTTCCACTGTTCTCCTCTCCTAGTTCACACCTAGAAATGAGTCTTGGCTCAGAGTGCCTCTCCCAGTTACCAATTTTCAGATAAATATATAAACAAAATAAATTTGCATGCCTCTAATGAAAAGATCAGTTTTCCTAAAATCCACACCTTCAGTTTCATGAAAGGGGTGAACTCTGTCAATGGTAACAGCAGCCCCCAACTATAGCCAACATTAGGGAACTCAGAGACTTAAGCAAAACCACCCAATCACCACCCATTTCCTTTCACCACAAGGTGAATTCCATAAGGATGGGCAGTTACTGTTGATTCAGCTGCCTGAAAGCAGATACATCTGAACTCCTCTTTTTTAAAGAGCACCCTTTTGTGCCCTTTCACAAATTGCCCCCCACAACCCCACAAGGATCCTTACCTTCCCGAGTTGCAGGCTTCAAAAATAAAAATCTTTTATTACATCTAAATCTATATATTTAGCAAACCCGGCCGGTGGTGCTGAGGGGTTGGCTGTCGCCACACCTGCACACTCGCTGGCGACCCAGGTTCAGACACAAGCCTGGGCCATCAGGGGTCAGCGGGGGTGGGATAGGATTGGCGTCCGGAGGACTGCTCTCCTATCGCAGGATGGATCCAGGGTGCCACCGCTCTGCGGCGGCCCCTGGTGATGACAGGGGCACTGCTAAGTCGGTGCAGTAGTATGGAGTGCGGCAGACGCCAGCACGCACGCGCCAAGTGACGCTACCGCACGCTTGCACTCCCGAGGCTACCAGAACACGGAAAAACGGCAGCACAGACCGCGGCAGCTTGATGGCCACTACTCCATTGGCCGACGATGCCTGGACAGCGCGTGCCGGTATTGGTTCCTTGCCTGGCACGGGGGCAATGGGGGATGCCCCTCTGGAAGGTACAGTTGCATATGCCAGCTGGGCGTGCAACTTCAGGGTCGGTGGTGGAGTTGAAGCGGTGGCTGGAATATAAAGGCAGGTCAGTGGCTGCAGGGGTGAAAACTGTGATATGATTAAAAAAAAAATCTACGTATTTAACAAGGGAAAGGATTGCATTTCGGCTCAGTGGAGCTGTGAGTCCAATCCTTTCCATTTCCCCATACTCTCCTGCGTTGGCATGCTGTGAGATGTAAATCTGTAGAGCGTGGGGGATCACTCCGCAGACTTTAATGGATACTTTTTTTTTTTTTTTTTTATATAAACAATGTATTTTCATATTCTAAGGTCCCGATATCTGAACAAATCAAGGCCAACGCTCAACTAACAAGGGCCTTCTTTATGGAGTGGTGACCTTGATTTGTTCAAATTGGGCCTCTAGAATATAAAAATTCATAGTTAAAGAAGAATCACCATAGAAGTCTATGGAGTGAGCCCCCACATGCGAGCACAGAAGCAGCAGCGCTTAGTATGTGGAACGGATAGGGCTCTCCGCTCTACAGAGTCTAAATACAATCCCTTCCCTCCTAAAAGTTATTTATGGAAGGTTGCCATAATAAAGAGGAGTAACCTGTAGGAGTTGTGAATCAGTCTCCTACCATTCAAACTGCCAAAAAGTGCACTTTTCCATGAAAAAAAAAAAAATAAATAAATAATTTTTATTTATGTGCTCTGCTTCATTTGCATAAACCTGACCTTTTTTTTTTTTTCTTCCTTCTTCTCAGTGCTGCAACTCCCAACCGTAACATCATGCAAG
The DNA here is from genome assembly GCA_016271365.2 of Neoceratodus forsteri. Taxonomy (NCBI): domain Eukaryota; kingdom Metazoa; phylum Chordata; order Ceratodontiformes; family Ceratodontidae; genus Neoceratodus; species Neoceratodus forsteri. The sequence goes on along the minus strand of CM028132.1, from coordinate 38,165,873 downwards.
GGAAACAAAGTTTTTAAGGGACACTGTCAGTTTTAAGCGGACTCTTTACATTGTTTGCAAGTAGCTGTGTCTAGCATTATAACATGCGCAGAAACATTCTAGTGATTTGATTGGCTGAAAGCAGCTCAGAGTCGTGTAATCATTGACTCATCATTACACTCCTGAACTACTTACAGTCATTCGATTCAAGCCCTAGAACATAAGCATAGAAAAGTAACATCACACTCCCATATTCTAGCAGGAGCCGTCACTTCAGACCTGTCACTTCACCAGCAAACAGTAAAAGCGAAATAACATTTACATAGAATGGCAAATTATCATTTTGGCCAACCTGCATCACAAAAAACATGTTTCCATTAGCTTTTCTAAAGACTGTGCAGCTGTAAACACTACCAAAATAGAAGACTATACTTTGATTAGGGAAGACAGACAAAAATCAGCTATTTACTGTACCCAGAATGCTGCACTATGTAAAATTAGTACACAGGCTATTATGTTTCTGTGGTCACTACAGAAATATGAGCCCACATGTCTCGGTAAAGAAATCTTGTCAGGTAAATACTGTATGCACAATGCCTTGTTTTGAAAATAAACAGATGGAGAGCTTATATTGTTGAAGCCACTACAGAAATAGAAGACTGCACCTCACAGTAAGGAAACTGGCAAGCAGCTTTACTGTACCCACAATGCATTGCTAATGTACATCTACATATTGGGTGCTATATATAGGATAAAGTGTGGGTCTCGGTGTGCAGCGAGAATTTACACCCGAGGGGTTTGATGCTACAAGCATCAAACCCTGAGAATGTAATGTAAATTCACTACGAGACCCATATTTTATTTTATATAATTGTTAGGCTTCTCTTTTTCGCCTCAGCAATTATGTAAAAAAAAAAAAAAAAGACTGCTGTGCTCGCGCAGTCAGATTATCTCAGCGTGCGAGGTCCGCTTTAACTTTATTTAATATATTTTTAGGGTGGTCATTCCGGTAGTTGTGTGGAACATTTCAACTAATTGTAAAAATGACTTACTGCCGAGTGTCCATGGCAGTTTCTCTCTACCGTGGGTTTGTGGTTTCCTGTTCGGGAAGGATACAGCAAGCGAGGAGTTCGAGCATGCGCGGTGTGGGGAAAACCATGTGCGTTTGCTGTTATAAATGCTCCTTTATAACGGCAAATTACGCCACGGTTTCCCTATGGGAAAAAGGGAAGACCATTAATTATTCTGCAGTTACCACTACCAAAATAAGAGACTGCACCCGAGTAAGAAACATTTAAGTCAACATAATAATTTACCCAGAATTTCTTGTTGCTGTATGTAAAACACTTGACAGCTCTCCTGCATGACATAATTCTGGGGGTGTGGCCACATAGAGAAAACTGGACGGCAACCAGAAATAGAGCGCAGATAAAATATTTACCAAACAAATGACTGACAGATTTTTTCCTTTTTTTACAAAACAAACTGCAGCTTCAGCATCTGAAGCGTGGCTGGTAGTAGCATACTGTACTAAGTGAAAACGGCATTTGGGGAACTTCCATAAATCACTTTAAATACAGCTAGCAGAAACATGTTTGCAGCCTGCAGCTTATGGGGGATGTAAGGCTCCTAGTGGGATTCTGGGATAAGTACCAAAAAAGATGCTTTTTAATGTCATTAATTCACACAAAAAAAATATAGCTAGAATCAAGGCATAAATTACGTGGGTTCACATCGCAATTCGCAATGCAAAAAACAGGCAACTGCGAGTCAACAGCAATCTTGATTAGCTACACTGCTAATCCTTTTTCCTAGCGTGGTATCTTTTTTCCCCCCAAAGCTCCTGTCTTGGCTACAACATCCTCCACCCCCAGCTTAAACCCCACCCCTGTATGGCTCGACGTGCAGGACATGCGAAAGCTCAGAAGCATAGAGATTACATATGCTCAGGAGCTGCGCATCCACCCTCTCCTCTTCCTCTCGCGCAGGAGAGAAATAGGTGGCCAATAAAAATAATGCAGCGTGAACACGCTGCTGGTTGTCATGAGCTTAGCCTCAGACACATCACGGAACCAAACCACGCGTGCAGGAGCAAGAGGCACTGCTGGAATGTACGCCCAACTGTGGTCCAGTGGGTTAATATGCGCAGTGAATGTTCCGTTGGTGGGTCACACTGAGGGGGCATAGAGGGATAGTAGTGGCATCGGTTAGGGAGCAGGTTCAGGTGCAGGCCACAGACATGACGTTTTGTTCCCGGTCCTGCAGTTATGTGTGCAGAAAGACTTTGCCAAGATGAAAAAAGGAAGCATCGGGCAAACAGTTATGAAGGAAAATCAGTGTTTCTGCACACAAAACTGCAGAGCTGGGCACAAAATGTCAGGTCTTGCCATGGCCTTCATCTGGACCTGCTCTCTAGGTTAAAAAAAAAGGCATCGCACATCGTCTAGTATTTGTTTTTTTATTAGTATATAACAGACACAACTGGATTTACTATGCTACAGTTAAAAATAACCATGTTTAGAAAATGCTCCTTAAAAACCAACTGATTGATAATCAATATTGCTTTTGATTAGCAAATCCGCTAATGTTCCAAAACTAATTTATGCCTTGAGAATTAATAATGTTCCGACCACAGGCCTTCTTCAGAAATTATCTAAAGGAAATAAAAAACAGAGTTAGCGGACAGGTAAGGGAAAATTAGGGATAGTGTATATTTGAGGAAAGAAAATGGAAGGAGAATCTAGAAAAAAAAAAGTAGTAACAGGCAAGTGAAGAATAAAAAGGTGACGATGTGGATGGAGAGGCACAATAAGAGTGACTGTGCTAAGGAACCTTCAAATGGGGACCAATTAACAGAGCGTAGTAATACTACTGAAAGGTGGGAGTCGGGACGTGTGGAGAAAATGAAACTGGATATGCACACAACTGGAACTGCCATTTAAGTAGATACACAGACAGACACACACACACTCTGAACTCAAGTGTGCACAGGCATACCTACATATGCAAATATACCATGCAAGCACGAAGGCAAAGATATGACGGGGACTAAAGAGGACAGACTATAGTGGTAAACCATAAGGTACCTGAAAGATGTCAGTAGAAATTAAGTCTGTCATTTAAACTACAGGGCTGCTGGGAGCCTAAGTGGATGATATTTTATTTATTTGCTTTTGGTAACCGGGTAGGTGCACTAGGCATAGAGATGCCAATTTTCAGGCACGACCCGGGGAGGATACAAGTTGAATACATGGCAAACAATGTGACACAGTACATCAAATGGGTGAAACAGTGGGTAGGAGGTCAAATATACAATCAATTTTAGTGGTTAAGAGAATACAGTTTAGAACATAGTCAATCAAAATATAAACAAGTGCAAAATCATATGTTAAAGCACAAGACTGGTGGAGTAGCATGTACAGTATACATTAAGGTGCCATTATGAGGCCATTAGAGACCGTGGGAACATCGCAAGGCGACTTGTTAGCAAGCCGGGACTGGGGTCCAGAGAGAGGAAGTAATAAGAGTAGTGGAGAAAGAGGTTATGAGCAACTTAAGTGGACTGGTCAGGAAGGGAGCGAAGGGACTAAGAGGGAGAAGAAGGAAGGAGACTAGCATAGGAAAGGGCGAGGGATGGAAACGTGCAAGGGAGAGGGCATGGAGGTGAGGGAGTGTCCTGGGAGAGACGTGAGGCTGCAGGGCAGGAGAGGTAGAGGGGATGGGTGATCTAAGGCGGGTGGATGCATGAGCAGGGGTTTGATGCACGTAAATGATCACAGTGAAGTTTCTTGAACAGGCATGGGTGGGAGCTAAGCAAACAGCTTGAGGTATGGCGTTCCAATACTTAGGAGCAGCATATGAGAAAGCTCATGCACCCATTGTGATTTTGCATCTGGGGATGTGGAGAGGGGCTTGATCATTCGATCGGATCCCATAGGAGAGTGTTTGAGGGTGAAGCAAGGAGGTGAGGCCTGATCTGGCTATACCATTAATAAGAGGGCCACAGGACTGATGTCGATAGGCGGCAGGGCAGGGCCATTTTAAGTCGGCACAGAGCTGGCAGTGATGTTTGTACCGGGGTGATGCAGAAGCATGGCAGCAGATGTTATTGTAGGCAGTGTCCCACTTGTGGAGGGAGGTTTTGGTGGTGCCTAAGTAGGTGACTGAGCCATAGGGCCGGGAGCAGCAAGCCTGGCCGATGGGGTAAGGGCATGGCTGGTCCATAGGTGCCTCCAATTTTAGCATTAACGGATTTGCAAGTGGCGGTGATATGTGATCGAAATCAAGAGATTCATCAAGCTGGATGCCCAGGTATTTGAAGGAGCTAGTATTAACCAATGGTGAACCATCAGCACATGAGATTTTGAGGGGAGATTCGATTGGCTCTAAGTCTGGCAAGAGAGCCGAGGAGCATGGAGTGCATTTTGCTCGCATTGAGAACAAAGCTGTTTTCTGTCAGCTAGGATTATATGCGCAAGAAGTCTGAAGTGAGACAGTGATTTATGTCTGAGATGTTTCTAGCACTGTGGTAAATGACTAGGTCATCTGCGCAGAGCAAAGATGAGCAGGCTGGGGCAAGCGATGGGAGGTCATTAACGAAAACTGAGAAAAGTAAGGGGCCTAGTATGGATCCCCGTGGAGCGCCAACATGTATAGAGGACAGACTGGACAGGACAGAGTTGAAGTTTATGGCCTGTTTCCTATTGGACAAATAGCTGTTGAACCACACCACAGCATCAGCGGAGAAACCAAGGGAACATAGTTTTGTAAGGAGAAGGGTATGGTTAACCAGGTCAAATGCCTTGGTTAAGTCAATGAAGACAGCACCGGTCAGGTGGCCATTTTCCATGGCAGCATATATATTGTTTGTGAATTTTAAAATGGCCGTGGCAGTACTATGGCCTTTGCGGAAGCCATGCTGGGAGCCAGAGAGGAGGTTATGCTCCTGAAGATATGATATGGATTGGGTTGCCGCTAATTTTTCAAGGATTTTACTGAGCACAGAGAGAGTAGCTATGGGTCGATAGTTGGCGATTTCTTTAGGATCACCTCTTCTAAAAATGGGTGTAATTCTGGCTATCTTCCAGATATTGGGAACTGTGCTGTGGCACAGAGACAAGTTAGAGACTTTGGTTAAGGGGGGGGGGGCAATGAAAGGGGCAGCAACTTTCAGGAGTCTGGGTTCTAGACCATCGACACCACTACCAATGCTGTCAGGGATGGGAAGTAGCAACTTTAGAACCTCGGTTCTGGTAATGGTCCGAAACCGAAACAGTGGATGAGTGAGCAGGGGTTAAGTATCCGCAGGGGGACATAGTTTGTCCAGAGGGGAAGCGGGGACGAGTAAATTGATAGGTCTGAGAAGTGGAGATTAAAGGAGTTGGCGACGGTCATTGGATTGTTACAATGTATGCCATTTAGTAGCATGTCATTCATGGTACTCATATGTTTGGCTCCAAGGAGTGTTTTTATGACTGACCAGAACTTCTTGGAGTCACCTGCGGCATTTATTAATAAGTCTCTGTAGAAAGAGCTTTTGGCAATGCAAATCTTCATTTTGCAGGAGTTTCTCCATGCTCTGTAGTCACTGTAGTCGGACTGAAGCCCTGAAGCCTTGAACCACCGCCAGCTTTTGTCCCTAGTCCTGACTTGAGTAAGAAGGTCTTTATTTAGCCACTTTGTTTGTGCTCCACATATGTGGTGAGTGATGCGGGGGGGGGGCATGAATGTCCTGGAGAGATCAAAACCGGGTTAGGAAGTAGTCTAGGGCTGACTGGGCATCTGTGGTAGTGTAGATGGATGACCAGTCAATCATTGAGAGATCATGCATAAACTGTGCCTGGTTAAAACTGGCCAGATTGTGGAAGGTGATGAGTTTCGGAGGAGATGATCGACTAGTGGAGCACCAGATGCAGTACATTGGACAGTGATCGCTTATTGCATCAGTAAGGGTTCCTTAGGACACAATACTGTCGAGACGATTTGTTAAGGCCCAGTCGATTAGCGTGCTGGACCGGGGGGACCATGACCCTGGTTGGATCTTCAATTAGTTGGTGGAGGTTGCGGCCTTGTACCTCGGTGTGGAGGGACTGATTCACTTTTCTGATCGTTTAAATTTAGGTCCCCAAGTATGAGGACTTCATTACGTCCGACGGCTGTGTACATCTGGGAGAGGAGTTCCTCAAGACCAGTGATGCCGCCTGTGGGTGGGTTATAGGCACACTATGTGTAGCTTCTTCGAGCCGAGTTGTAACGTTGCATGTATCGCTTCACAGTTGGAAAGGGTGGATGAGACATTATGGGATAGTAATAGGTGTGATTTATAAAAGATAGCGACACCACCTCCTCGTTTTGATGACGGCCTGTCTTGTCTGATTAGTTTATAGTTAGGTAACGAGCATGAGAATCAGGGGTAGAAGGTTTTATCCAGGTTTTGGACAGACAGAAAATATCTGGGTTATGCTGAACAGCCCATGCCTCAAGTTCAGTTAGGTTACGTGGAAGGCTCCTAATATTCAGGTGAACAATGCAAAGACCCTTAGTGTCCTTCCAAGATGTATCTGAGCAGGAGATGGTACCGGGGGGGGGGGGCCTGGATTTAGCTCAATATCCCCTGCTAGTATCAGTGCAAGAAGGAGCAGGTACCACAGTTTACTATGGATGAAAGGAGGAGGCACTGTAGGATAACGGAGCTGGGAGTTATGTAATGTGTAGGCTACATGAGCCTGTGGGGGACAAAAAGGAGTGAGATGGCAAGGGGCTTGTAAGTTTTTATTAGCATATTGGAGAAGGTAAAGTCTTTACGATCTGTGTGGTGTGCATTCGAGGAAAGTGGGCAGCACACCAGAGGGAGCCATAGGAGAGGTCCCAGAAAAGAGACAAGTAGGAATGCTGCATGCAATTTGGGGGCCATATCATTGGTAGGTGTGGAGGCCATTGGTAGGTATTTTAGATTAGTAGCAAGATAGAAGATTAATTTGGGTGAAAGTACGCTCTGGCTATAAGTATGTTGGGCAGGACAGTCTGTTTCTGAGCTGTTTGCAGGCTTAGCAAGTAGGTAAGGAAAAAAATTTTCAGACGCCCTCTATTGGAGATATAATATAGGCAGCTAATGGGAAAGTGGGGAGTTAGTTAAGGACTCCTCGCACTAAGAGTGGGCGTGGTCTCACACTATATTACAGAGGCCAGCAAAGGGTGGGTGGGGAGCAGCCACGTAGCAGTTGTGGGAAGGAAAGGAGCAAATGCTTCTTTATTTCTTGGCCCAGACTCTGCGTTCAGTTTGCGGGGAAAACCTTGCAATGGAGGAGCTGCACATAGTACATGGTTTAGCAGCAGTGACCTCGCTGAAATCCCAGGCGGTGGCACAAACGGCCACACAGGGTAAGTCCTGGACTAGTTTTAAATTAACTTTGTTCAAAACGTGGATGTTTTAAATAAATTTTAAGAATTCAGGGTCCCTTGTCTTCGTGGCTCCTATAATGATTTATTTTTTTTTATTTTTTTTTAAATCAGGGTCCCTGTCTCCACGCACGGAGGAGTTGGTTAAAGAACGTGGAGCTTCTAAACTGATTCTAAATACAGGGTCCCTTACCTCCACACTCTTTAGAAACAGAAATAAAGAACACACACAGGAAAAAACCAAAAACACAAGCATCCCAATGTCCCCAGCCCAGAAAGCCTCTCCTAACATACCGCTACTAGAGTTCACTCTTCACTCAGGTGACAGTATAGTGATGACTGCCCCCCCCCCCCCGAGGAGAGCGTCCTCTGGAATGCTTGCTCCTCCTCCCCCTGGCTAGCCCAACCAACCAGGCATGCTCCCTGAAACCCGGGGCCCCAGTATGCAAGTGAGTGATAGCACTATGCTGCCCCGGATGGGCCAACTACTATCCCGCGTCTTACTCACCTCCCAATGCATCACACGACAGTGTTGCTGTCTAGACTGCATCAGCACAGTGCTGCCTCTCTTTAACTTACACTGTCCACAATTACCCCTAGATCCTTCTCCCCTGTTGTGATACAAACTGCCCCACCACACAGGGTGTCTGTACCTCCTCTAGCTTAGTACCTTGCACTTCCAAGTGTTAAATCTATGTCATTTCTATGCCCCCAGAAGACCAATAAGGAGAGTAAAGGGAATGAAGGAGGCAGTACAGTGTAGTGGTTAAGGGCACCGAGCTGCAAACCTGGAGAACTGGGTTTGAATCCCACTGCCACTACTTGCATGCTGTGTGACCATGAGCATGTCACTTAACTTCCCCACCTTGCTCATTTACAGTATGTTGATACACATGCACAAAATTGGCAGCAGTGCACTTCCCTCTCTAAAATACTCTTGTACTATGTCAGCCCCTGCGCACAAACCCCCAGCAGTTGCCCATGCTACCGTGAGGTCATCCTCCAGCTTCCCAACCAGTAAAGGGTACCAGTCTCAGACAGCCATCGCCGTCAGTCCCTGCGTCACTTCAGGGTCCCATCTCTGCACTCTCCTACCTACCTTAACCCAGTGTTTGTCTCTAACACCTGGACCTGTCTTTCTGGTCCCCTGCACGAGAAACCATACAAGGAGAGGCTGCAGGGGTGCAATGTATACTCCCTGGAGGACAGAAGGGGACATGACTAAGACCTATAAGTACCTCAAGGAAGTGAATAGGGTGCAGGAGGGGTGTCGCTTTCACAGAAGGGGCACAACATGGGGGTATGCTATGAAGCTTAAAGGGGGGTAAGTTTAAGAGAAATGTGAGGAAATACTTCTTCAAAGAAAGAGTGAAGAACGTAGCCATCCTGTCAGTTCGGCGGGAGTGCTACCACTCATGACACCAGCGGCCCGTGTCCAGGAACGAGCACGGGTTGCCAGGGGCCAGCCATGGGGGGGGTGGAGCGTCCCAGAGGATGCTCTCCTCCTCTGGGGAGGGAGGTGTGCCAGCTCCGCTGCGATACTGCCACCTGGGTAACCACAGATGGCAGTGCAGTCAAGAGTGGCATAGGAAAGGGGGTATGCCACGTTAAACACAGCCATGTGCATGCTCCTAGCAGCACTGCCACCTGGAGCAAGGGCCTATCATTCAAATGGTCTCGAAGACGTTGCCGAGGCTAGTTAGCACAGGCTCGGCCCCACGTTGTGAGCTGTGCCCTTTCCTTGTTCGGTCGCCCTTGGCGGGAAGAGTCGCAGACAACCCCAAGCTGGATTGCAAGGGGGGGGGTGCTGTCAAGCTGGATTGTAAGGGGGGGGCACTGTCGCTCTGGCCGGTTTCCCCCGTCGTGCATCCAGGAGCCTGATGGTAAGAGACTCTGTAGGAGGCCAGCATCGACTGCCAGTGCTCTCCTGGCGGTAGATGAGGGGCTATAGCGCCACTCGGCCTGGGCCAAAATGAAGCCCACTGTTACTGTGGAGCACTCTGCTGTTGTGAAGCGCTACCTCTGCAAGATCATTCTTCCAAATCGACAGCGAGGCAGAGTAGCACAGCTCTTCCTGAGCCAAAACGAAGCCCCTGCAAGTGTAGAGCACTCCCACTCCAAAAGTCCGTTGATGAGGAGCTGTAGCGCGGCTCTTCCTGAGCCGAAATGGAGCCCTCGTCTACAGGAAAATGCTTCTGCTTGTGCTCGAGGAGCGGCGATGAGGAGCTGTAGCGCGGCTCTTCCTGAGCCGAAATGGAGCCCCCATCTACGGGAAAACGCTTCTGCTTGTCCGCTTCTACTTGTGCTCGAGCAGCTGTGGCGCCGCTCCTCCTGAGCCAAAATGAAGCGCCACCGCTTCTGTTGGTTTTCTCCAGCTGCTAAAATGAAGCGCCTGACCAGGTCGCTGCAGCGCAGCTCATGCCGAGCCAAAAATGACGCTCCTACTGCCGCATAGCATTCTAGTGGCTTCCCGAGTCAGAGGCCTGCAGATCAGGGGCTCCGTTGATGAAGCAGGCAGCCCTAGAAGAAAACAACTGCGCTCTGAAACTTCTGCCGCCTTGGGTGTTCTAGCTGCTTCCCCTGTAAAGCTCCTGCTCTGTAAGTCAAGGAGCAAAGCGTACAGTGTGAGGCATGCCCAAGAAATGACCGTTTGGGGGGGGGGGTGGAAAATGCATGCCTCCAAGTGCAGGAAAAAACAGGAGAGAAGAGGTCCAGTCTGTACAGCATGCATGGCTGAGACTGGGGCCCCTAGATAATCTGTGAGGCAATGCTGGAGCTCCTGCTCCTATGAAGCTTCCCCCTTGCAAAATCCTCTTCTAATGAGAAAACAACTGCACTTACAGTTTGGTGTCTTCAGCTCTGCCACCCCAGTGGCAGAGCCCCTGCAGAGAACCTGCCTCATGGCAGGCATGAAGTAAACTGAGAGCTACAGGATGCAGAGGGGAGGATCTGGTAACTCTGCAGAGATCAGTTTCCTGCCAGTCACGTGGTTCCAGGAAGGACCTCCCACTAGTTATGAGCCCGGAGACCAGCTTAGGAGAGAGAATTGCATACTTTCACTGTGACTGGTCATGAGGTGGGGGTCCCAAAAAGGCCATATGGCAAATCTGGGGTCAAAATATGCAAAAATGCAAAAGGTATGAATAAAAGTTTGAACCCCACTAAAATAATATAAAACACATTTACCTTATTTTCTCATATTCCAAACGCAAGACGTCTCTTTGATCGGAGAGTGGATCTACGCCGTGGGACATGTTCAGGTGAGTGAGAGTGTGGGCGGGCTCCAACGCTCATCCATTCCATAAGTAAATAAGCCGAGATGAGTACAGTATAGGAGAATGGGGTGAGAGTTAGGGCCAACAACCCCATGGCACACCCAGACACCTGTCAGTGTCTGCAGAATGGCGTGAGCATTACGGCCGATGGCCCCAAGGGACACCCCTAACGCTTGTCAATGTCTGCAGGGTGAGGTGTTAGGGCTGGAAATGCTAACACCTCATTTCCCTGCTTTTGTCAGTTTAGTAAGGACCATTACTGATGCATTAATGAAGTTTTTGCAATGAATTTCCTTACTTTTTGAGATAGTATAATAGTATTTTTATTTTACTGTGGGAACGCAGGGTCTATAGATCTGTATTTATGCAACAGGGGTGGACATAAATGAGTGTGATAAATCCATCTATCTGAGTAACTGTATAAATGAAAGTTATACACACAGGTACTCATTTATACACATGGTTACTTCACGCAAAGTCACAAAAATCACTATGGGCAAGTTACGCAAGTTGCGCAAATAGTGAGCTATAGCATGCTAATGGTCAATATCTCAGTTTTCATCAAAACGGATCTAAACTAAGAAAAGTCTACTGCCACTCGAGAGGTTACTTGAGGTCACTGTCAGCTGTACCAGATAACTCATTTATCACACAGTCACCCCCTACATATTCCATTTATGCAACAGACTTTTCTTGGTTTAGATTCGTTTTGATGAAGAGTTCTTGACCATTAGCGGTGTAGCACACTATTTGCGTGACTAGCGCAACTTGTGCATAATAATTTGCATGACTTTGCACAAAGTAACTGTGTGTATAAATTAAATTTATAAACAGTTACTCAGATAAATGGATTTATCACACTCCATTTATGTTCACCCTGTTGCATACATATCTACATATATCTCTCTCTCATATATATATATATATATATATATATATATATATATATATATATACACACATATACATATACATATATATATACACACACACACACACACATACATACACACAACACAAACACACACACACACACACACACACACACACACACACACACCCACATATCTTTATATATCAATAATTTGGGAAGGGCAGGCAGGTGACCTGGAGGAAGGGAAAAGAAGCAGTACAGCGGTGGGCACTCCGTTCCGTATAAAGAATAAGAAATATGAATTTATGACATGGGACACAGAGTGAGGAGTGAGGTGCAAGAACAGTCAATCCATCAACAATCACAGAGGAGAGTTTTTTTTTTTTTTTTTTAAACAGCAGCGGCGCCTTCAGGAGAACTTTAGCAAAACACTATTTAGACTCAGTTCGGCTTGTATTTCACATTAGTTCTGTATTTCTCTTCCCCATTGTTTATTACTGATGTAATTTGCATGAAAACAGGATCTTTGTTCCTGAAGAGGTCATCTTTTCCTGTTGGTTTCTCCTTACCTGAAGTAATAATGCACTGCTTGTGACATCACAGTTACTCCCATGGCAACAGATTGTGATGTCACAGCAGGGATTATGACTTGAAGTAGGGAGCAAGCTATAGAGGCAGATGAGCTCTGAGGTATGAAGATCATGCATTCATGCAAATTTCCTCTGTGAGAAATAATGTTCAAGAGAAATCTATAGAACATATATGGAATGCAAGCGGAGCTGTACCTAAATATTACGTTTTACAAAGTTTTCTTTGAGGTGTCTGGGGGTCGAAATAACCACTTGTCTGCCTGTCACAGTCACCCAGTTTTCTGCAGGGACAGCTGGTTTCATTTCTCTGCTTGTCCCTGGGACAGGCACCAAGTTAAATCATTAGCAGGGATCAGGATCCAGGAGATGCTGCCACCTGTAAGGCTCGACTATGGACATCCTGACATCACGGTGTGAGATGCTGAAACTGAGATATCCATTCAAACCAACGTCCCATGATAGGTTGTTCTGTGTGTTCAGCAGTTTTGTCAAGAAGCAGAAATGAAAACAGAGATGTGGTAGGACTAGACTGTGCACATGTTCTGTATCGTCATGCATGCGCAGTTGCCAGGTTTAATTCTGCTTTCTGCATGGAAAACTTCATTACTCTGTGTGCTACACTTGCAGTAGCAGCCCAAGACTAGCTCTTGTTTAGAGGCAGCAGAGTTTTGGAGAAACAAATTAAAAAACATTTTCAGGGCTGTCTATGAACTAAGGGAGCCTGGGTAAAGGTAATTAAAAGCCACAGTAAGGGCTAGACCACTGTATTTGAAAACCCTTTCCATGGCAGACCATCAAGGCTTAAAGAAGGGGAGACTCAGTATTTAGCAATTAGGAGAAGAACCTAAAGGGCTAAGATGCCCACTTAAAACATCCCGTCAGGGCAGGAAAGGCTCCAGAGAGAATTGTTAAAAGCCCTTGTCTGGGTTACTAAGTAGGGGGACACTTTTAGTGTCTGCACTCTACATAGCAGAAGAAGAAGAAGCTGATCTGTTTGTCACGGCAAAACAGAAGGGAGCTGCCCATAGCCCCCATCAGGGCCGTGAACTGTGGGCACACTTAAGTCCTTTTCAGGGCCATGTATCAGTCAGTGGGTAACATTTAGTAGCCTCTTTTAGGCACCTTACCATAGGCAGTATTAGTAATTAAGCCCCTTTCAGGGCACTGTATTAGCCAGGGGGGCACAACTAGTTATCATTAGCTCATATTTGGAAAGAGAAATGTGAATTTTGTAAACAAAAATTAAAAAAAACTCATCGAGTCCTGGTGGTCATTTTGGGTCAGGTTCTGTAATGGATGGTTCTGACGCCATGTGGCATCTACCGGACCCAATGAGTTAGGACAGGTACAAATTCTGTGCGGCAGTCAAAATGAATATTGCACCTGTCCATTGGACAGCCATCCACAAAGTAAATATTTCCAGCCCTAGAGGGGTCAGCAGCTCTTTCAATCAAAGAGAGTGAAAGAGGGCGCACAGCCTCTCGCAAACCAAAGACGGACTCAACCCCCCAAATACCGAATTCCTCTGTGAGGCCAGAGCAGCCCATCTCAAATCCTGAGTGAGCAGCAAGTAAGAGGAGCAACCCTATTCACGATTCCACCCAACCTCACAGGACAACAATACATGCAGCGACACAGCGTGAGGAGCTAGGGGCCAGAACAGTGATTCCGCTGACAGTCAGAGACGAGACAGGACTTTCAGCAGCATGTCACTGGTGGGAGTAGGTTGGCAGCATGCCAGTGTTTGTGGAAGGTGGCGGGTAACAATGTAGAGAGAGAGAGAGAGAGAGAGAGAGAATAAATAAAAAGGGGATCAGCGGCTCAAGCTGGAACTGAAGCCAGCAACACAACTCCAGCTGCGGCTTCAGCATTCAAGAAAGTCCCACTGTTCTCATACAGAGAACACAGGTAAATGGCTCTTCTAACTAAACTGGGCACCCAGAATTTTGGGGTGCCCAGAAAAGGAACTTCTGTCAAGTTGCTTTCAAAAAACAAAAACACAAGAACCTACCTAAATGGGTCCCGTTCAGGTGTTTTTGAAAATCTATTATTGTTACATATTTTCAATATTTGTCGGTTTAAAAAAATGGCAGCTCTCATGATCAGTATTTTTTCCACACAAGTAAATCAAAATAAGCACATACAGGTTTTTTCCAACCATGTGTATTTCTCCGTTAACTAAAAAAATCGTTATAACTCTGGACCCATATAATATTTCTTTCATGTACCCTTCAAAAGGCACACCCTTGGCCCGGGCCCAGTCAACCCTGATAATGTCACGAAAAAATTTCACACTATCTAGGCTGTACGTGACAGCAAAAAAATATGCAATGTTAAATATAGGGAAACCAAACATCTCCCCCACACTTTTGGCACTCTGTATCTCAAAAACCAAACAAGATGCCATCACAAAGCTTTTTACCTCTTGAGACGTCGACATCCTGATCGCACATACCAAATTTTGGGCTATTTTGTCACACCAATGTCACAGTTTACTAAGGTGCAAAACATGGGGTTGAATTTTAAACAGCCTACGCAACCTTAACTATAGGGGTGCTAACATTCCCCAATAATATATAGCAACCCGATATTCAAATAGTTGGAGCAGCACTAACTGTGAATAGTGCTGACCAACAGAGCAGGGGCTTCATTTGCTGAACTGCTGAGCTGTACCCATGCAAATGAGGGATCTCCCATGTGCAATGGAAGCAGCAGTATATTCACTGGTTAAGGCAGCACTAAACAGCAGCCATCACTGCGCTGTTTAATGCGGACAAAATCCTGCCCTTATCCACACGCAACATTGAGTACTCTCCAAATGCCCAGCTGGCAAAGTTGGAGTCACATCCCCCCTATTGTGGTGGTACAGCAGTTTTACATAGAAATACAGAAGTTGACGTCAGATAAGGACCGCAAGGCCCATCCAGTCTGCCCATTTCTTTTTCTACCTTATAAATGTGCCATCGGCCTTTGCTCTGTCAATGGCCTATCTATTCATACTCATCTGTATTGCTCCCTTATGCCTATCCCATGTCTGTTTGAAGCCCTGCACTGTATTCATATCCACCACTTCCTGAGGTAGGCCATTCCATGCATCCGCCACCCTTTCTGTGAAAGAAAAAAAAAAGTCCTCACATTACCCCTTAATCGGCCTCCCTCTAATCTTCCCACCCCCAGATCACCCGGATGGCCAAGTTCAATGCTTACCCCCAACGTTGGTGGTGCAGTAGTCCCCCCCCACCTCCCTATCGCCAGACTGTGCCCTGTAGCCACAGATCCTATACATCTACATGTACATGTACACACACACACACACACACACACACACACAATCATGGTGGTCCAGTGGCTACCTGCCCACAACTAAAGGTCAACTGCCCCCCACCTGACTCGCCCGCTCAGGATCTTAAAAAAAACAACACAGGCAACAAGCAGCTGGCACGCCAAGTGTGGTCAGAGTTACTATAGGTGCAGAACTGATCAGCTCGGAGGTGAAAAGTACACAGAGCTTCTGAGAAGATATCTCCCGCTGGACAGTAGCCAGTCGGTGTTCAACTATAAACACCAGGAAATAGTGGAATTGCATCAATGCAGGTTATGTTCCTACAGGACAGCCACCCCCATCTCCCGAAACTCCACAGCAAGGCAAGAAAGGCACACTGAATAATGTGAGGACTGGGAGGCAAGGATGCTAAAAAGAAAAAAAAATAAGATTTACTCCAAAAAGTAAATGCAAGAAAACAATGAAATGAAATGAATCAAATAACCAAGAGCGTGTGCAAATGGTCTAAATATTAAAGTGCAAAACTGGGGAATACAGCCACGTAGCCCCTAATGAAGCGCAGTTTGCGTCACTGGGGTATTTGGGCCTTGCTGCTCCGGAGTATACATACAATTACATATGGGAAGGGGAGAAATAGTACAGGTTCTATCTGCTACAATATTATGACAGGACATTGTTAGCAACAGGTATGGGGTTTTGAAAGCATTTCTGAATCCTGGCAAAGCTCACTGCACTACCAGTGTACCGGAAAGTACACTGCTTTGAACGCAAATAAGTCTTCATGTCAAAGTCACTGATCCCATGCCCTCCTTACTGGGAAAACAAAAAAACAAGACTTTTGCCAAAGGCACCACAACTAGGTTTATTTTCTGCCATTTCAGAGACAAAAAATATATATGCCCGGGGGGGGGCCTGCAGTGCTATAATGCAGCAGGATATCGTTTAAAGAAGGTAGGCAAGGCTTCTGTTTTGGCAATCCAAGTTTTAGCTTCATGGGATTCAGTTAAGAACATCCAGACAGTAAAAGCGATGTGTAGTCAGGCAGACAGAAAGCCACAGCCCCCCTCCCCAGTCAAACCTGAAAATATCAGCTGTTCTCCGAATCCCTTCGTTTTGCTTCCTTTTTTTTTTTGTAAGTTCTAGCCACCACCTTAATCACAGCACATGACCCGCACATGAACACCAGTCGGAGTCACAAAGTCCTTCTCTCAGCTTACTGACCCTAGCCAGTGCAGTCAGAAGGTCCCAGTTACAGAAGTCACGCTGACTCACTTGGTAAACAACTGTATTTATTGGTCTTAAGACTCTGCCAAATGTGGCATTTGTTTGCTTGAAATGGTCAAGAAAATCTTCCAAGATATTTGGTTCAGATTAGTTCCCTCCATGATTTACCACATACACTACTGATATCAAAGCACACGCATGCACACACAAACACATCCCTCCCTAATGCTGCCGTATTACCACCTATACTGCCCTTCCGGCACTCAGAGCGCCAGCACTATTGCGCCAGGCAATCAGGGCGCCCCCTCCCCGAGTTAGAATCTAAAAGTGGGGGGAACATGCTTTGCCACATTGCTGAATGGCGCCCTAATTGCCCGGCGCCGGATCACGGGTGCGTTCCAGTGGTGGAACCCCTATACTGTGTGTAAGACAACACAAAAAAGCTGCCTCTTGGGCCCATCCAAAATCATAGCAATGGCAAATACCACCTACCACACCAGTAGATATGGAATGGTATAACAGGACAGATAACTGTGACACGCAATACCACAGAATCGTAAAATACCAGAGAATTACAGAAGTAGTCATTTTTCTACAAAAAAATAAATAAATAAATAAATTTCCTGCAATTTATGTTTTTGGGGGAAGGGGAGTAAACAGTGAAACCTAAAAACACAAAAAAATGGAAGGCCTGATAGCCGCCGTATGCAGTGGCATACGCTGAACTGTGGCTATTCAGTACTGGAAATCGCCCATGGTATCAATATAGTGATTTCTGATACTGTGGGATGCCATGATAGTGACATCCCTGTTCGCACAATGAACCTGGGATATTGTAGCAAGGCGGCAGGATGATCCAGCATTGCAGAGGACGCTCCCTTCCCCCCTCCAGGATGAGTGGGCTATGACAACCCACTGCACTACTACCAACTAGGGAAACACAAGTGCCACTGCAGCTGGGACAGCATGTGCAGATGGGGAGGCAGGAAAGATCACTGCATATGGTGCATCGTCTCAGGGTGGTGTTAAGGTCTTATTTCAGTGTGCTCCTCAAACTCAGAGGAGCACAGTAAATCAAAATTGTACCCTAAAATTTCTGCTCCTTCAGATCTTGGCCGTGCTACCTACTTTTTATATCATTATATATATTACTCAGGGATTCCCTCGATGCATGCAGTTTTCATCTGTCTTCTGACAGTAAAACGTATAATTTTTCCTTTTTTTGCTCAGTCACCTTATTTTCATTAAAAGAGCTGCTGACGCCTCAAAGACAACATGCTATTTAGGTACAATTCAGCTTTTACTCCATGTATATTCTGTAGATTTCTCCTCCCCATTATATATTACTGAGGAAATCTGCATGAATACATGATCTTTATCCCTTGGTGTTCATCTGCCTCTTTAGCTTACTCCCTACTTCATGTCATAATCTTGTGTTGTGACATCACAATCTGTTGCCATGGGAGTAACTGTGATGTGCAGTGCATTATGACCTCAGGTAGAGAGAAAGCAAGAGGAACAGATTCAATTTTCAGGAGCAAAGGTCCTGTTTTCAGGCAGATTACACCAGTAATAAATAATCGGGAGGAGGAATAAAGAACTAATGTGAAGTAGTTTGGCTTAAGTTCTCCTGAAGGCGTCAGCTGCTCTTTGACTGTTGTCCCGTAATCAATATCGTCATCCCCTCCTCGCCATCCTTCCACAAAAAAACACGTTTCCCACCTGCCTGTATGCTCCCTCATAGCCAAAGAGTGCAAATACACTCGTTCCCTGCCTGCTGTGGTGCTGCTTGTCCAAATTCTTGTTTCCAACCTGCCATTAAAAGCCCTCAAAACCATACCAGCTCATCCCTTACCTGCCTGCCTACGTAGGCATTTGTCTACCAGCTGCTCTCATACTTTGCCTGCCCACGTACATACTAGTCTGTGCTGGCTGCCAACACGCTTGTTCCTTGCCAGCATGCCGCAATGCACAATAACTTGCTGGCCCACTTACTAACTTGACAGCTTCCCGCTTGTCCAATAGCTTGCTGATCTGACTTTTGCCGATCTAGCTTTGAACTCTGCCAAATTAATAACAAAAGCCTGATCTGCATCCCAATGCCCCTTCTGGACTTAACCAGCAGCCTCCCAACTGCCTGGAACTCCTGTCTCTAAATGTGCTACTAAAAGACAAGAGGAGCACAGATAACTGAATTTTCTACAAAGAAAATATGCTCCTATAATCACTGACCTCGCGCAGAGCACAGAACACACCCTTAACGCTACCCAGCGCCGACAACAGGGAGTATCCCCATTTTCTCATAGGAAGGGATTCCCAGTGCAGCAAAAAGCTGAAAAAACAAACCAGTGTGTGCATTAAAGCTATTTTGATGCACTTCTCAATTAATTAAGATACAGAACGTCAGGGTGGGACAAATCAGGTAGTCATAGTTGGTTTGGTTACCAAATTTTGAGATTTACCAGCCAACTGATTAGCTGCCCATGGAGTGATTTTTTTTTTTTTTAACTTGCTTTATACCCCATGCCAGCAAGGATGTACCCAATATACCCCTTTGGAGTCCCAACATCTGGCTACACACCCACAACGTGGCTTACCAAGAGACTCTGTAGTGACCCATACAGTGGGATCCTACTCTTCCCCTGCTGGGAAGGACAAGAGGAGGGAGTAATGAATATGCTAATCCGGCAGTCTCTCCGATGAGAGAGAAAGCGGAGCAGAGCCTGGGTATTCAGAGGTGTGGCTAGAGGGGCTGTCACTAGTGCAAGTCTCCCAGCATTGAGGACATGTAATGATGTCCATGGCATGCAGCACACACTCCCACATGCTGCGGACCGACGTCTGCCCCAGTGCCAATCCCGTCTCCTGAGGCTAATGGCGGCGCACTGACTGCTGGCTACCACTAGGAGTCAGAATGGTGCCAAGAGCCTACACCCACCTGGAGAAGAGCTGTCTTACGGATGCTCCTCCCACCCCCACTAGCAGCCCTCTGGGTTCACTCCTGAACCCAGGTCGTCAACGCAGACAGTAGTTGTGTAGCCTCCACAAAGTGATTTTTTTTGGGCCCTTAATGCTGGTCACTCAGAACACTGTTCTGACTACCAGATTTTGAAAGCTAGTGGCTAAACTCTCCACCAACTCACAAACTGATCTGTCCCACCCTGCTCGACGTACAACACCTCTGTTATGGAACTGCATCGAAAAAATGCCAAAATACACACCCTGCAGTGTTTGGTTTGTTTTGGTGGAGAGGTGTTAATTTTTTTGTTTTGTTTTTTTACCCAGGATAACTCCACTCAGATACATCTTGTTTCCAGTGGGCTTCCACCCATTTCTGCAGCTGGGTGGACTAAAGCATTGAGAGGTTAAGTGACTTGCCCAAGATGTCACAGTGAGTATTTGTCTCTAGTGGACTTTGAACCTGCGATCTCCCGGTTTCCAAGTCGGTGCTCTAAACCACTACATTGCATTGTGATCACCAAACCAATTTGGCGACATTACTTTCGGTGTACATCATTCCAGACAAAGTCAGGTTCCCCTAAAGTTAGTGGATGACTGCCCCCAATGGCCATGGGGAGAGCTCCACCTCCAGGGTGAGTGTTCTATGACTCCCACTGCATTCCTGCCACCAGGATGCCATATGTGATGGAGCAGTCTGGCAGGCATGTGCAGGAAGGGAGGCTGCAAAAGCCGGTGCGTCTGTCACGTCGTCTCCAGGAGGCATCCCTTCATCTTCGTGCTGGGGCTATCCCAAGAGGGGAGAAAAAGCCCAAAGTGGAGGCTACTGTGAAGGCCAAGACGCTCAGCTACCCCGCTCCCTACCCAATCAAGGGCCTCCTCCTTCATCCAGCTCTAGATAGGGAAAAGGGCACCGACTGCAGCCAAAGGAGATCTTGCAGAATAATTTGGAAGAAGGGGACATATTTTTTTATTCCATGATGGGCCGGGTTGGGCACAGGATGTGTCAGGTTGTTGGGGGGGGGAGGGGATTTGTTTACCTTCCAGAAGGGTTGGGCTGGGCACTGGACCCATCAGGTCCCTGATGGGCTGGGCTGGTGATGGTCACCAGAAATTCTATTCTGTTCTCATTCATCTACTACCAGTATGGAACTCCTGTGCCTTATAAAACACTTTGGGATACATTTAGTATAAAAATCATTCTATTAAACAAAATGGCACCACAGCCCTAAGTTTTGTTTTATTGCACTGCAATAATTTGGCAGCATGAAAACCATCCTTTTTTTATTTTTACAAACTTTATTTTTGCTCCTTCGTGGCCCCTTAGACCTCTCTCCAGTGAGGTCTCTCGGTGTAGCCGTGTCCTGCCCGACCTGAGATCCTCCCCAGTCTGGCCTCTGCTCCTGGGAGTGCCTCCTTCCACTACCACCCGGCTCTGCACCCCTTGGGGTGGGACCACCCTAACTCCTCCCGTGTTCTACCAAGAATCTGGAAGGGCGGCCGGGGAGTGGAAGAGATACACAGTGACTAGCTGGGGATGGATCTGGCTGAGGGCGTGAGGGCCAACTACTGGACCTACCTTCACCTGTTCGGATGCCAGGGTCAATTGTCCTTGTTTTTCCCCTGGAGGCACGGTCAAGCAATGATGTCCAGTGCACGGCGGCCACACTCCCGCCTGCAGGACGTCTGCCGCCACCTCTAATCCCCTCAATGAGACTCCCACTTGATGCGATGCTCCCAGCCTCCACTGGGGGCCACAAGTTGAGCGGGAGTCGCACTACCACCCCTCCCCAGGAGGAGGAGAGCAGTCCTACCGGACACTCAATCCTCTCCTGCTGATGCCCGATGATCCGAATCCATTCCCCAACCTGGGTCACCGGCATGACATGAGATGTGGCGTGCAGTACCTCAACCCTCAGTGCCACTGGGCCGGCTCTAGACTAAACACCCTGAGGACTTCTTCAGTGCCTCACCTAGGTCATTTGCACGTTCAAGTGAGATTCCCCACTTGCTCAACAGGCTCTCATGCGCTATTCTCTTTGCAACCAAAAGAAAGTTAGCAAAGTGTTCCCAACTGCAGTAAGCAACAATAGCAATTGACAGCCATTAAAAAAAAAAAAATTTGTGTTTCAGCACCCCAGTACATTTCAGTGGGACACTTATAAAACACTTCCTGACTCTGATCACAGTAGTAACTGGCCTGCTATGCAGACCGACCCTACAAATGGTTAAAGTATACTGTCAGATTAAAAGCACAGTCTCTCATTGACTAGGATATTAAACTACTATACTCCTCGAGAACTACTGGCTTGAAAAATCCTGAACAACTGTTATATTTCCTGATTTTTGAATTTGGACTAAATTTTCCACTTAGGGCAATATAATTTGACCTGTGACAACGTGTAATCAAGTACAGACCGTCAGGGTGATAAATTTATCCAATATAATGAACGAAAAGATGAAAACTGGAAAGGGAGATAACCATTATAATGTACAACACATCCAGTCATGAATCTACAAAAACGTCACCTGTTCAGAAGAAGACACTGTTTCAGCCTATGGGCTATATTTACAGCACATATCCCAAACGCTAAAACTAAGTGACTCTCCGTTTCATTTAGCACCTAATAGTAACTTCATCGCACAAGTTTCTTTCCGGTTCTGTGGCCTGAAAATAGGGATAAACTGAGAAACACAGTGTGCATCGTGAAAGGATGTGCTGCGCAGCAGATCTGAAAAGAATCACAAATTGTAGCATCTGAAAAAAGAGCATACAGAAGCTCACAGATGCTCACGTACCACCAACTGATGTACAGCAAATTTCATAGCACATGAAAACTACAAAGCAGCAACATTTATGCTAGCCTGTAAAATGAAAAACAAACCAAAAACTCATCTGCATATTCCTCTCCTGGTCATAGTACATCCACCGCTGCAGTAACTACCAGGCCAGAACTTAACATGATCGCACAATCGCAAACGTCAAATCAGCCTCTCTGTGACACTTAAAACTAACACTACCTTTCAATCCAATGGCAACACCTTCCAAACGTTCTTGGATTCCTCACTGCTCCTTTCACAGCTGTGTTACTGTCAATATCTATTAACAAGCAGCAAGAGTCACGAACATCAAAAAAAACACAGACTTTGCGTGACAGTAACTGTCGGATTACAGCAGAACCATAAATTTAAAGGGGAACTAAAGTCAAAATTTCAACAACAAAAAATGTTGTGCAGACTTAGTGTGTTCTTCCCTTTGTTTGCTGTAATGATTTTTTTTTTTTTTTTTTTTAAATAATCTGCCTGCTAGTTTTAAGGCCCCGGGAATCTCCATGTTCGCATTTTTATGGTCTTTCTCTTTTCTACAATGCCTCCTGTCCCATGTGACACTGATGCATCCAGGATCATTGATTCAGAGACTAAGAGCTGCTGTAGCAGCAATCTCTTGTTAGGAGCCTGATAGTCTGGTTTCATTAAACTATTTCTAATCCAGACTTTCTGTTTTCTAGGTATGTGTCTCTGTGTAGGCAGCAGGAGTGAATGTTTTGTTTTTAAAGCTTTTCATTTCATTCAACTACACACAACCACAGAAAAGCACACAAATAACCGCAGGTCACCAATGCTATAATAAACGGGTGAAAACTCTAGCTGTTTCCTTATTGAAAAGCCCACTCAATTATCCCTTAGGTGTTTGTCATCTGTAAATTTAGACTTCATCAGAGCTCCCTGGATGAGTTACTTAAAATCACAACTCTACTTCTGTAAACTTGACCAAAAATTAAAAAAAAAAAAAAAAAAAAACAGCTCTGACTGAATGAAATTAATGGTCCTGAACGCATCACTGTCACATGGAACAGGAGGCAGTGTAGGAAAGAGAACAGCCATAAAAAATGTGAACACAAAGATCCCCAGAGGCCATGACACTAAAAGGCAAATTTTAAAACAATTCCTACAGCAAGCAAAAGGAAGGACACACTAGGACTACACCTACAAATCAAAACACTCTGTAAAACATATTTTTTTGTAAATTTTGACTTCAGTTGACCTTTACTGCTCCAATGAGCACTTTTAGTAGGGGGTTTCAGCACTTTCAGCTGTGGTTTGCACACCTCACGCTCACTTATTTCCAGCTCCGTTGAGCAGTGTTTTACAACTAACTGGCAAAATGTGCCTATTCGCAGACGACACCAAGCTCTGTGGGAGAGTGGACACAGCTGAAGGGATACGGGACCTTCAGGAAGACCTGGAAAAGCTGGGGAGGTGGTCGTCCAGGATCTGGCAGCTTGGCTTCAATGCCAAGAAATGCAAAGTTATGCTTACTGGAGCCAAGAATCCCAAGACAGAGTATTACCTGGGTGGAGTTCGAGTATCTGCATCAGAGGAGGAGAAGGACCTGGGAATGATGATCACTAGTGACCTGAAGCACTCCACGCAGTGCAAGAAAGCAGCAGCAAAGGCAAACAACATGCTGGGATGCATAGCTAGGGGGAATCAGTACTAGGAGAGAGGTTATACTGCCCTTGTACTGGTAAGGCCGCAACTAGAGTGTGGAGTTGAGTACTGGTGCCCACACAGCAAAAAGGACATTAACCTGCTGGAGAATGTACAGAGGAGGGCTACAAAGATGATAGCCATTCCGCAAGGCAAGGCATACGAGGAGAAGTTGAGGGCACTGAACATGTACTCACTGGAAGACAGGAGAGGGAGGGAGAAGGAAGGGAGAGAGAGAAAGAGAAGACATGATTGGGACATTCAAGTACTTGAAAGGGATAAATACGGTTGATAAGGAGAGTCTTTAAGCTGAGTGGCAACCATAACACGAGGTGGCAGACTCTTAAGCTGGAGGATGGGAGATTTAGGAGGGAAGTCAGGAAGCACTTCTTCACAGAGAGCGTGGTGGACACTTGGAATGCACTGCCGGAAGAGGTAAACTCATTGAAGACAGTGGGCAGCTTTAAGAGAGGCTGGGATAGGCATGGGGGAAGGTAAGAATCATGGGTAGGGAGAATGGGAGCAGTGGGGAGGAAGGGCAGGGACATTAGCTCAAGCTATGGATCCTGCAATACGAGCACACTTGATAGACCAAATGGCCTTCTTCTGCTGGCTTTTCATATGTTTGTATGACTATTTTGCATTCACAAATCCTGCCAGATATCTCCCCTACAACCTCCAATCACCTGTCATCACTATCGAAACAGTAAAGTTTAAAAATAAAACAAAGATAGACAGCTGACTTACAAGGCAATAATTCAATCTCGAGTTTTATGAAACATCATAATTCCAAATGACTTTTGGCCTTATGAATCCATAAACCCCCTCGACTTAAATATTACCTTTTTTTTTATAAAAAAGGACAAGAAATAGCCTACTCTACCACTGGTGCAACACATCACATGACCGAGTATTATTCCCCAACAACCGCATGCATGTTCCTTTCGCATGTGTTTCTCCTTTTTTAACTGTATTAAAGGGACACATTAGTGTACAGAGGCATACAGAGTTTGAAAGCCCATGAAAAGTTATTTTAATTGAGGTATTGGGCATACCTGTAGCTAGAAGCAGTCCAGAGATATAGATGACCGAGTCTGTGAAATATCAATACTACATTAGAGCCATTCTTGGAACCTTGTGATGTCGGTGACGATCAAGCAGAGCTTAGCAGCACTGAGTTGGCGCGGCTTGATGATCGCGGACATCAGGTTCCCAAGAATGGCTCTAATGTAGTATTTATATTGCACAGACTCCAGTCATCTATAGCTCTGACTCCACTCATTAATACATAGCCTCACCTCTATGCCTGAAGTTTCTTTTTAAGGCCCACAGTACTTGATTTGCTTGTTATAGTGTGCGTCAAAGGTTAGTTTATTTATAATTCCAAGATGCCTCTCCTCTTCAGATTTTCTTGATTTTGACCATTCAGAATATAATTTTATTATTTATTTTTCCCAAGGTGTTTGATGCAACATTTATCTGGGCTAAAACTCATACCCCTTTTCTCAACCCAGCCTTGGATATTATTTAGATCCCTTTGGATTGAGTCAGCATTTTCACTATTTGTTGCAGTGCCGGCCAATTTTGTGTCATATGCATATTTATCCAGTTTGATGAATCATCACCCACAGTATCCATGAATATCGTAAACAGCACCGGAACCAGCACCGACCCCTGCGGCACTCCACTAGTTACCGGTACCACCTCCGGCAGGTACCCATTTATGCTTACCCTCTGGGTTCTCTGCCCCAGCCACACATCCTCCCATCCTAGAATCTGTTCCTTCATGTTTCTGTTTTGTAAATATTTAATGATCTCATGAGGCACTTTATCAAAGGCCTTGGCGAAATCCAAGTAAATACAGTCCATCGGCTGCCCTCCATCCAATGCCGAGGATATTTTTTCATAAAAACATAACAGATTTGCAACACAGGGTCTCCCCGCATAGAACCCATGCTGATTCTTGTCCACCAGGCCAGTGGTTTCTAGATGGGTGTTTACATAATCTTTAATTACCAGCTCCATCAGTTTTCCTGGGACAGACGTTAGGCTTATAGTCTACAGTTTGTGTGGTCCGTCCTGTCTCTTTTCTTATGTATTGGCACTACACTGGCAGTTAGCCAGTCCAGTGGTACTGCATATTCAGTTAAGGATTTTATAAAAATTATTTTAAGTTGTCTAGCCACCATTGGGGAGAACAATTTGAGTATGACATTTGATATATCATCCAGCCCTGCAGAGTGTGTATACTTGAGTCCCTTTATTTTTATTTATTTTTTTATCCCACAATTTATCCCCACCTACTACCCACTAGACCCGCATCATCAGGAGTCACCCATTAAGCCTGGTCTCTGCCAGAACCTTAGCTGTCAGTCCCAGGTCCCTCCATTCTGCCTCAGATACCCCCCGGTCAGTGTCAGGGTGGGGGCAATCCCCTGAATCTTGCAAGTGTCAGGGTCCGCGGGGCTGCAGGCTTGGCTCCGGCACACAGAGACCCCAGCTCGGTGCTCTGTCTTCTCGGCTCCAATGGGGGTATTTCCAATTTTCTCCCTGCGGGACGTCGCGGGCCCTGTACGTCAAGGCTGGAATGCCGACAATATCCCTCCCTCCCTATAGTCCTGAGGCTGATTGGTTGCTGACCTAGCCCTCAACCAATCCAGCCCCTAGAACCCCGACTTGCTGTCCGCCCCAGCCTCACCAGAGGTCACCGCTTGCGGTAGAGAACCCTCCCACTCCCCAGAGAAAGTGACGTCCGAGCGCTCCAGCCCTATCTCCACCAGCCCCAGCGGCCCAGCTCGCTCCTGAACCCAGGTTACCAGTGTGGAGCAAGGTGTGGCGTCCAGCGCCGCAACCCTCAGCGCCACCGGGCCGGCCCAATTGAGTCTCTTTAGTTTTACCCAAAATTATTTTTTCTGTAATATTAATACAAGATTCCAAAGTTTCCTTCTTTATTTGCTCCTTGTTAGGTTTTTGTCAGAAGACGGATCCGAAGTATTTACTGAATATATTAGCCATTTCTCCCGATCATTCCTTCTTCATGCCTTCCTTCTTTCCCCACATACCTAAGAAAAAAAAAAAAAAAATGCTATCTCCCCTTTTGGCCTGCCTAGCTAGTTTCTCCTCAGTGCCACTGCCCTCCTTATCTTCTGCCCTATCCTCCACTTCTCCCTGTCCTCCTCCGTGTCACCTTATATTGTCTGAATGAACCCCTTTCTTTCCCTGATCACCTCCCTTTGTGAACCAGAGTGGGCTCCTACTTTTTTGTTCTTCCTCACCTTGATGCAAATTTCAGTGACTTTCAGTATCCCTCTTTGATAGTTTCCCATAACTCCTCCACATCCTGTATTATTCCCCTTTCCTGCCATTTCTTCCCTGAATATCCTCCTCATTCTGTTTGTCCTCCTGAAGTCCATAATCCTCATGCTGGTCCAATTTGACTCCCTCCCAGTCCTTACCCTGAACCCTACAGTCCTGTGATCACTCGTACCTAAACCGTCACCCACCACCACCTCTTCCACTCTTTCCCCATTTGTGAGGAACAGCAGGTCATCCCCGTGAGGCTCCTAACCAGCTGCTGTATGAATACACCCTGTAGCACCTCTAGGATCCCCTGGCCCCCAGCTGATACTGCAGCTGGGATCTCCGAGTCCACATCGGGGAGGTTTAGGTCCTCCACTAGCAGAAGCTCCCCCCCCCCAGAGCCATCCGTGCAACTGCCTGCATCAGCTATCTATCCCCTTCCTCCCCCTGCAAAGGAGGGCTGTATACCACCCCAGCCTCAATGATTCTCCAGTCCATTTATCCAGTGTGACCCACAGGGGCCGTCTCCCCTTCCTTCTTCTGCCCTTCCGTTGCTCCAATGTCGTCCTTGATGTATAATGCCACCCCCCCTTCTTTCCTGTCCTGTCCTGTCCCTCTAAAACAGTCTGTAGAAACATAGAATTTGACGGCAGATATGGACCGCTTGGCCCACCTAGTCTGCCCATGTTCCTACCTAACAGATAAGCAGCAGGTCCTAGTTAACCAGCAGCTTACTTCCTCCTACCCCCCACTAGGACTGCCTTATGTCCTTCCTATGCATTCTTGAATTCCCCCACTGTTCTTGACTCCACGACCTCCTCAGGGAGGCTGTTCCATGCATCCACAACCCTCTATGTGAAAAAATACTTCCTCACATTACCTCTGAGCCGTCCCCCCTCTATCTTCAAATTGTACCCCCTTGTTCTTGCACATTTCTTTTTCTGAAAGATACTACCCTCTTGGACTTTGTTGATTCCCTTAAGGTACTTGAAAGTTTCTATCATGTCCCCTCTCTCCCTTCTTTCCTCAAGGGTATACATATTAAGCTCCTTTAGTCTTTCTTCATATCTCTTCTGGTGCAGACCCTGCACCATTTTGGTTGCCCTCCTCTGGACAGCCTCCACTCTGTCTATGTCTTTGCGGACATGGGGTCTCCAGAATGGCACACAGTACTCCAGATGGGGTCTCACCAACTGTCTGTACAGAGGGATAACAACTTCCTGTTTTCTACTATTGATGCCTTTCCCTATGCATCCCAGTATCCCCCAACCTTCCTTACTGCCTTCTCACATTGCTTGCCCACCTTTAGGTCATCTGATATAATTACCCACAGGTCCCTTTCCATTTTTACTGTTGTCAGTATCTCACCCCCACTGTGTACTCTTCCCCAGGGTTTTTGTTTCCCAGGTACATTACCTTGCACTTCTTTGCACTGAATCTGAGCTGTCAACATTTGACCACTCCTCCAACCTTGCCAAGTCCCTTCTCATCCTTTCCACTCCATCTTGTGCATCAACCCTGTTGCAGATCTTTGTGTCATCTGCAAAGAGACATACTTTTCCTTCAGTTCCTCTGCAATGCCACTTATAAAGACATTAAAAGGACCAGTCCCAGTACTGAACCCTCGGTACCCGCTAGTAACCCTCCTTTCTTCACTGTGGACTCCATTTACTACTACTCTTGCATCCTGTTGTCTAGCCATTTTTTATCAGGCTACCACCTTGGGACCCACTCCAAGGCTGGCTTGTGTATTAATCTTTTATGTGGGACTGTATCAAATGCCTTGCTAAAATCTAGGTAGGCCATGTCACAGCCCCTCCTGGTCTATTACTTTGTTCACCCAGTCAAAGAAATCTATTAGATTTGTCTGACTGACCTTCCCATCATGAATCCATGCTGCCTTGGGTCCTGTGCCCCACTGGCCTCTAGGTACTCAACAATTCTTTCCTTCAAGTGATTCCATCATTTTTCCTACCACTGAGGTCAAACTAACTGGTCTGTAGTTTCCTGCCTCTGTCCTGCTCCCACTTTTGAGAAGAGGAATCACATCCGCCCTCCTCCAGTCCTCAGGTACCACCCCATCCTCCCATGATTTGTTAGAGAGAGTAGTCAACAGTGTCACTAGTTCTACCCTTAGTTCTTTTAGAATTCTTGGGTGAATCCCATCAGGCCCCATTGCTTTGTCCACCTTCAATTTTATTAGTTCCTTCAGAACCCTTTCTTCTGTAAATGGACTGGTATCAACCCTCGTCTTCAGAGTGTTTCTCTTGTTTGGTTTAGGTACCTCCCCCTTCTCTTCCTTTGTGAATACTGAGCAGAAATATTCATTCAGTATCCCTGCTTTTTCACTGTCACCCTCTACCCACATTCCCTCCCCTTTATTAAGCTTCAGTATCCCTCCTTTGGTCTTTCTTCACTCCCTAATGTACCAATAAAAGGTCTTATCCCCCTTCTTAACAGAGTTGGCTATCCTTTCCTCGGTTTGGGCCTTTGCTATTCTGACTGCCTTCCCAGCCTCCTTCTGCTTTAACTGATAAAGTTCTCTGTCCTGCTACTTCTGTGTTTCCTTATATTTCCTGAATGCTATCCTTTTCTCCTTAACCTTCCCTCCCACCTCTTTTGAGAACCACAGCGGTTTTTTCCTTTGTTGTGTTTTGTTGATTTGCTTTACACAAAGGCTTGTTGCCTCTGTGATGGCTGTTTTGATTACTCCCGTTGTTTCTCCTCCTCCTCCTTCTTGCCTGTTTACTAGTGCTTTTCAGAGCCTCTCATTTTCCCAAAATCAGCCCTCCAAAGTCAAAACTCTTGCTTTTGTATGGCTTGATTGTATGGCTGTGTTTATCAGTGAACCACACTTGTTTGGAGTCAGCTTGTTCCCCAGATGGCTACCCACGTCTAAATCAGAGATTCTTTCTCCGTCCCCATTTGAGTGTAACCTTGGATAACTGTCTCGCAAGTATGTTGTTCTGTCCACCAGGTCTCACTTACGGCTACTATGTCCAGACCCTCGTTCCCCCATGATGGCCTCCAAGTCCAACAGTTTGTTACCCAAACTCCTGGCATTAGCTGATAATCCCTTCCACCATGTACCCCCATCCCCTGCTGCCCTTCCCTTCCAACCTTCCCTTGTTCATGCTTTTTTGCAGCATTCTATCTCCATTCGGGGGAGGAGAGGATGGTAGCTTTCCATCTCTCCTGTCTCTTTGAGTGGTCTTTTTCTTAACCCCCCCAATTCAGTTTAAATGATAAGTTCTCTCTATAAGCTCTTCTAATTTACTCTTTAGTGCTGCTGATCCCTCCTTGTTCAGGTGGTGTGTCTGCCTGGGCAAATAGGCTCTCATCCTTCCACGTTGATCCCCAGTCCGCCACTAACCCAAACCCCTTTTGCTCGCACCTACCCACCAGCCATTGATTGAATTCTGCAATCCTCTAATTCCTTGATGTGCTTGTTCTTGGCATGGGAAGTACCTCCAAGAAAGCAACAGAATGGAACCCTGTACTACTACAAAACCTAGCAAGCTCCCTGAATCTTGCTTGCACCTCCATTAGACTATTCTCCTCCAGATCATTGGTGCGCAGGTGGATCACCAAGTGTGGCCTCCCATCTTGCCGTCTGCCCCATGAGGGTATACTGTGCCTTACATCTAGTGCAGTTGTCATTCCTGGCACGCACGCAACCCAAACTGCACTGCTTCTCTCCCTTGCTCCCCCATCTGATTCCCTTTATTATAGAGTCCAAGACCCTGCTACTTCTTTCCTTCTGCCTGTACTTTTGGTTTTCTTGCTTACACCCTGTTCCTGGCATCCTATTTACATATGAACATATGAAGAAGCCAGCAGAAGAAGGCAATCTGGTTTATCTAGTCTGCTAGTACTGCAGGGACAACACCTTGAGCTAATGTCCCTGCACCCCCACTCCTCCCAACCTCCCTACCCCCTATGCCTAGCCCAGCCTCTCTTAAAGCTGCCCACTGTCTTCAACGAGATCACCTCTTCTGGCAGCGCATTCCAAGTGCCCATCACCCTCTCTGTGAAGAAGTGCTTCTTGACCGCCCTCCTAAACCTCCCACCCTCCAGTTTTAGACTCTGTCCCCTCGTGTTATGGTTGCCACTCAGCTTAAAGAGACTCTCCTTATCCACCTTATTTATCCCTTTCGAGTACTTGAAAGTCTCAATTATGTTCCATCTATCTCTCCTGGTCCTCCAGAGAGTACATGTTCAGTGCCCTCGACCTCTCCTCATATGCCCTACTCTGCTGACCCGCTATCATCTTTGTAGCCCTCCTCTGTGCCTTCTCTAGCAGGTTAATGTCCTTTTTGAAGTGTGGGCACCAGTACTGAACTCCATACTCTAAATGTGGCCTAACCAGAGACCTGTATAACGACAGTATAACCTCCTTTTTCCTACTGCTGATCCCCCTAGCTATACATCCCAGCATCTTGTTTGCCTTTGCTGCTGCTTTCTTGCACTGCGTGGAGTGCTTCAGGTCACTAGTGATCATCACTCCCAGGTCCTTCTCCTCCTCGGATGTAGATACCTGGATTCTACCCAGGTAGTACTTTGTCCTGGGATGCTTGCCTCCAATATGCACAACTTTGCATTTCTTGGCACTGAAGCCAAGCTGCCAGATCCTGAACCACCTCCCCAGCTTTCCCAGATCATCCTATAGGTTTTGTATCCCTTCAGCTGTGTCCAGTCTCCCACAGAGTTTGGCGTCATCCTCCAATAGGCACATTTTTCCCTTAATGCTATACCCAATGTCATTGATGAAGACACTGAACAACACCGGCCCATTTACGTCCCTGTTCCTATTTTCCCCCTTGTCCCAGGCAAGACCAGGACACAGACCATGTAAACACACGCACCGCCAGGCAAGCCCAGAAAAAGAGACCATAGAAACAGCCATCACCAGACCACTGAAATAGATGTACCCCAGGCAAGGCCAGCACACATACCATGGAAACAGATGTGACGCCAGGCAAGGCCACGCCACGAAACAGACTACGAAAACAGAGCCCCGAAACGAGAATGTTACCTGGCACTGCCGCCCACCACCAGCAAAGTACAGAGGAAAACAGTACATGACATTCAGTAGGCAGCAGCAATTAAAACAACCCATGAAAACACAGAGCAGGCCACCCCCCCCGACAGACACATACACTCCGAGATAAACAGACCTGGAACCAGCAGAGACTGGTAGGGCGCCGACAGACTGGGGCCACAGCCGAGCGCACAGCAGCAGCAGCCCCGGTTCCCTTCGGCCCTACTCGAAAGACAGCCTCGTCCCTCCAGGTGACGTACAGCCCCCGACAGCGACTGCAGCTCTCTCACCCGAACCACTGGCGCCGTTGCTCTTAGTCACAGTCGGGACTCGGACCACTATACTACACCGCCTGACCCCATCTCCCTTCCTCTCTCTTCCACCACCGGCGTCGCCGCAACAGCAGCACCCGCGCAGCACCTGACCCCCGAGACAGAACCAATCGATCGGCGCCGCCACCGGCACAGACCAGAGTAATCCATCCACACAGCTATCCCAACACCACAGACACAGAACCTGACCGGAAGCTGCAGCACAAGTGAACAGCAGCCTACCCGTGCCCCCGCATCTATCTTTAGTTTGGGATAGGCACTGGAGCGGAATATACCTTCAATGTTCAACCGCACACAACTGATAATGCAGTGATACCAGTGCTCCCTGGCTCCGATCCACAGTTCGAAGGGACCAGAACAGTTTACATTTGAACTGGATAAGTTTCGGGCCACGACGTTACCAGCACGCAAACGCTAAGCAACTTAGTTAAAACCCGCACACAAATCGGAAGCAACCCCAGATAGAATACATTTTGCCATCCACAAGATGGCGGCGTGCTTTATGCGCCTCAAAAGGGGGCGTTGCTAGACTTCTTCTCGAGTTCTGTGTACTGCACGTTATGCGGCGGTGACGCTCCCTGCTGTGACCCCGCCCCATCAGGTGACAGCTGGAAGCTCAATGATAACCTAGGGGCCTCGAAGGCGCTGTGTCTCCCTTGACAACCGCGAGACCGGGTCTAGCCCCGCCCCCTTAACCATGGCGTTCCCTTCAAAGCCGATATGGCGTAGGGCGTCACCATTGGGCGTCAATGCTTCCTGGTCCGAAGCGATTGGGCGGGCGCCTACCTGGGCGGGACTTACGGACCAACCGGCTGGGCAAAACAGCACGGCTAAACCTCCTCCCCAGAAGATCAGCTGCTGCTCCAACTACTCCAGGATTCGGGGAAATACTGGCCGGCGTATAACAAAAGGGAGGATATCTGTCCACAGCCGTTTTTATTTTAGTCAAGGGCTGCAAAACACAAGGTAAGGGGACTGTGAACTAAGGGGGCAGGGCCAAGCGCCGGCTCCTAGCAGTGTCACTGAGAGCCAGGGTAGCAGCCTAAGCGGCTCTGCGGAGACTGGTTTCCGCGTCTGTTTACACTAGCCTTTGAATGGTTCTAGGTTTTAGTTCCTTCAGTGCTTGGGTAAGACAGTATGGCGGGCACCACTGCGGCACACACCTCTCAACCTTTCTTCACCGATAAGTGTAACAGATCTTTTCAAACCTAGCATTGCATGCTCAGAACACTGTGGCTATCAGTGCACCAATGCTCATATTGTTTGCTATCACTGAGCATGATTTATTATGAATTTCTTCAGTAAAGTCTCAATAATATCTGAATATCGCCTTCCTCATATGGGACACAAGATTTCTGAGAGGTAAAATGAGTGACATACAGTCCGTTGACAGGTAAGGTGCGGTATGTTGCTCATACCTCTCAACTGTCCCTGATTTTTCAGGGCTGTCCCTGATTTTTTTACTCAAAATTTTACTCTGTCCCTCCTAAAAATTGTGTTTCCATGACCAAATAGCTGGGGTTATAAGCACAAAATAATGTCAAACATTAAAGTTACAGACTTGTTCTTCTTTTGAAAATGCATTTTACAATAAGCCCTTTCTTTATTCTACCAGCTTCTTGAGTGGATATCTCTAATTTGGGAGAAGTGTCCCTGATTTTGGTCCTTTGTCCCTGTGTTGTGTGTTTGTTTTTGTTTTTTAAGCCTTGTCCCTGATTTATGAGGCAGGAGGTTGAGGGGTATGATGTTGCTTGTCAGTTTTGCATTCTCTGTGAAGTCTCGTTGTTGCGCGAGACTTGTCGACGAGACTTCGCGCACCAGTTCTCGGCCGCCGTGCTGTCTTACCCAACACGGCAGGCGTACGGACGTGGCTGCCGGCAGACTGATGCAGTATACCGAGTTGTGCGCACAGGAGGAATCCCTACTGGAGTGGCTGAGCGGCCACAGGCTGATAAAGCGGTCCAGCCCATGCTGCAAATGCTGGCCAGGGACGCTGCGACTGCAAGAGTCCGGGAGAACAGCTGATGGAAGAGAGTGGCTCTGCAGCAATTACAGATGCCACAGAAAAATCTCCCTGAGAACCGGGACCGGGTTCGCCAGGTCACAGCTGGCGCTACCGGACATACTGAAGTTACCGTACTATTGGACACACGGCAGACCGCAACAGTACGTGCAGCTGGCACACAACGGTTGACTGGTACAACTTGTGTCGAGACGTGTGTGTCCAGATAGTACAGCTGGACAACGGCACCGGGGAAGTCAGAAGAACCGTAGAACTAGAGGTCTATAAACTGGGCAAACAGAAATGCCAGCGAGGCAGACGAGTAGACGGTGTGTGGATCCTAGCGGGCATTGAGCGAGAAAGCAAGAACTGCTTCTTCAGAATCCTACCTAACAGGGACCCCGACACATTGCTGCCCATGGTACAGGAGCATGGGTGTAGCTACTGATACACCAAGTAAGCCATGGAGTACTAAGTTTAGTAGCAGGGGTAGCAAACAAGCTGGCCAGCATTGCACTGCCCTCCCTAGTCCATTGTTTTTAAAATCCTTTGTTTGGCTTTGCAGACTTCTTCTTTTCTCTTTCAGCTTTGTTTTTTTTTTTTGGGGGTGGGGCTGGCTGAGTGGACCACGGACTTTAAAGCTGAAGGTCTCAATTAGGTCCGCATGGTCCACCTGCTTAGCGATTGGCATCTGGTAGGTGGCGTGGCAAGTCTGGTGTGGCGAGTTTAAATGCCCCAGCAAAGTTAGAAGCCATACTATTAGTTCAGTTGGACTGGGAGTGAAAGAAGCAGTAGAAGAACTCGGGAGCAACAGACGGAAGAACAGACTCAAAGCCAGCTAAAAGAATGAAGATTTCATGTGAAGTTGCAAGCAGGCGAGTCTGCCTACCTGATTGGGGGTGGGAGGGGTGGGGATTTCTACTGATCGTGAACTTTTGGTGCAGTCAGTGGCATTTACCAGCGGGAGAGGAACACCACACTAGTACAGCAGACAGACAGCAGGTCTAGTGTGGGAATCATCTGATTGGAGCCAGGAACCTTGGACTCGAGTCGTTGAGGGGGGAGGCATGGACCGCAGTGGGGGGTAGCAGTATGGCAGCTTAGTGTACAAATCTGAAATGCCTGGCTACATCCCTGTACAGGAGCACGTCTTACCTGGCACCACCATACTAACAGACTCCTGGAAAGCATACGACAGACTGCCAGTCCTAGGATACGTGCATCAAAAGGTGAACCATCACAGAGGGCACACCGAGCTGGGACCTGGCGCCCACACAGCCTCCTGGCACATGCTGAAAAGGTCGCTCCCCAGGCGTGGAACCCAGGAACAATTGTGCGCCTTGCACTTCGCAGAGTACTGTAGCACGGAAAAATACCTCCAGTCTCCACCCGTCCGCTGACAAATTCCCCACATTTCTGACCTTAATCAGCAGAGTGTACCCTGCGGAGATGTCACCCCCCAGCAGACATAGTGTAGCATGACCACAACTACTGCCCAGAGAGTAGGACCGCAGTGTTCGGGTAAGACAGTGTGGCGGATGAGAGCTCGTAGAAGGCGAAAGTGGTAAGCAACATGCCGCCCTGGCGGAGAAACAAAAAACAATAGGTTGTGATATGTTTCTGTCCATTTGTGTGTTATGAGTCTTCCAGCTAACAAGTTATGTTCCTTTGTTTTATTGGGGTTAACAGTTGCCTGATGGTAGCTGTCAGCTGCAGTGAGTGCCTCTTTAGCTCAGCAGAGGCGTTTTTATTATTATCAACTAGACAGTGCTGCCGTCTGGGTCTGCATGGATGCAGTTTTGGGAGAAAAAGTAAGCTGTCCCCCACCACACACACACACAGAGGACAACTTTAAATGTGTTAAGCAAAGGATGCCATGCCCTTTAAGAGTTATTTCTAGCTGTCTGGGGGGGATCTTCCCCGTCCATAGGTGAAGTGTCAAGTGAAAAAGAGCTGACTCATACTTACTAGTACAAAATCTAGTAGTTGCACAACATAGGCAGAAGTTTCAAAGCTTTTGAATGCAGTATCTGTTTGTGAGGGCAGAAGGGTGGAATGGAAGTGGAGTCCATGAATAATTACTTTGTAATGTACGCCCCTCTTCCCCTCCCCCACCACCCCAAAAAAAGCATCCAGAATAACTCTGAAACTGTTTTCACCTGCATTTGGAATTTTACCTTCCACTAGTATTCTGCATTAACCTATAGTCTGGTATTCTCAGTATTGTTGCATGTATTTATTTTCATTTATTGAAGTGTTTCACCAGGAAAGGCACACTGAGCAACAAATTCCTGGTGCGACCAGGGGTGTGTGTGCAGAGGGAGGATAACTCGCAGGTTATCACGTTACATTGTACAAGTTACAGACAGAATAACATTTGGCACATTGAGGAGCATAGTACATAGAAAACATGACTGTGAGGCACACAGCACATATGGTAAAACATTGAGGAAGTATACAACATAGAATAATAAGTGCAGATTGGTGCAGGACGAGACAGGCATGAAACAGGAAGTGCAGAGTTGGATAGACATAAATAAGCCAGCTTCTGTAGCCCAAGCTAGGTGCCGCTGGTCAGACAGTCAGGGTTGGGGGGTTGAAATGGCATTTGTGGGAGTCAAGTACAGGAGCAGTTCACCGTGAGGTAGTTAGCCAGGGCGGTGGATGGGGGGGGGGGTGCTGGAGGAGAGGTGAATTTGAGAGGGAAGGTCATTCCAGAGTTTGGGGAAACGGTGTGAGAAGGCAGCCTGCAAGCATGGGGTCCCGTTTAGGATTAGTAGCTTATTTGGGAGTCAAGGGACCTGAGGGCATGAGCGGGGGTGAGGGTTGGCAATAGCAAGGTTGACGGGTAGGACAAGAGGGTGCCCAGCCAGAATTTTGGAACAAATTTGGTGCAATGCAGAAGGCGGCGACTGTCGATGGAAGGGAGTGCAACGGAACGGTAGAGATCGCAGTGGTGGGTGCGGGGAGGGGCATCAAGAGCGAAATGACAGAAAGCACTGAAGAGGGGGTCCAGTCGAGATAAGGTGGCCTTGGGCACTGCACTATAGACTCCTATCACAGTACTCAAACAAAGGCAGGATCATCTTTTGCACTAGATCACATCGCACAACCAGAGGGAGGCTATTGCGATGCCTAAAGAGGGCAGCAAGTTTGGAGCGCAGTTGTTTTTTTTTTTTTTTTTTTAAACTCAAGCATCAGGCAGGAAAGATGGCTGCATGCTGTTTAAAACCTTTCTCCCTGCTACGCTTTTGCCTGGTGCCATCTGTTCCTGTTTGTGCAGGCTACTGTCACTCCTAATATAAATGGTCTTAGGAAGGAATTAAAGGGGCTCTGTCGACCTTTTTTGCATTTTATTTCTAGGTTAAAAAAAAAAAAAATTATGATTGCTTATGTTCTCAAATTCATTGACGTTGCTTGTTGTTTTATCTTACATTTTTTAGCAGGACTGCAGTGCATCCTAAGGATGTAGTTATACCCAACCCTTGCTTTGTTTCAAATCCTTGATCTACTCTCACTACATACTTCCAGAACATTAGGAAACCCCCAAACAGTGCAGTCACTCATGATTTCAAAAGATTCATCTCCTCCCACTGTATCATGAGTGACTGTACTGTGTTGGGGGTGTTTTCCAAGTCTATGGGCAATGCAGTGGGGGATGTTCAAGGGAATGTAAATATGTTTTTGTGTGGTAACGCTAGTATGGTGGGTAGTCTGTATTTGATTTTTTTCAAATTAATTATGGGGAGATGGCATTACACGGAAATAAAGTTGTTTCAGATTGAGACATAATATGTTGTTCAGCATTGTGTCAGTGTGCTGTGCAAGGTAGTAGCCCTATTTGCCATAAATGTTTTAGCCATGTCCCCATTTGTAACATTCACTGGTTGTGATAATTTGGGGCAATTTTATTGTTATATCTATTATGATATCCTGCATCTACTCTGATGTACTTCTTTGTATGTTTCATGCAAAATTTTGAGTTTGGGTGCGATTCTGAAAGACTCTGGCATGGGGCAAGGTGCTTGCACCGGGGGGGGGGGGGATGGCACAAGGCGCACCCTGCGCCGAAGGGTACATCTGGAGCAATTCACAAAGGCTGCCTGTCCCAAACAGGGCTTGCACCATCCCTGCACTGGGCTGCGACAAGGCGGAAGGGGCCCTGCAGCAGAGGCAGCTGCCACATCCCGAAAACGGTATTCCCATACTGCACCCTGCGGACAGTTTTCTAAATACTCAGACCAGCCAGTGCTGGTTTAAGGGGACTTAGGGCAGCTGTCCCAGGGGAGCTGTTACTATCAGTGGTGTCATATGTCCTACTGCCCCAACCCCGATGTGCCCCCACATGTGCCACATTGCTACCAGACCACCCCCCATGTTGTGCCCCCATAGGGCATACAGGGCAGGATCGCCTGCCCAATCCCTGATGTGCCCGTAATATGTATAAACATGGAGCCCCCCCGCCCAGATCCTGGTGCCCCACGCCAGTACCAAACACATCCCTTCCGCTGGTGCCCCATGCCAAGTAGCATCCCTCCACATTCCCAGATGGTGCAGGGGACCAGCACAGCCCTCTGCAGCCAGTCCCCAACTGTACTGACCATGCAGCGGACTGTACATGGGGCTTGCGGTGAACCCTCCCGTGCGCCATGTGTTTGCCACTTGGGTGGGGTTGCCGCAAGCATGGAGACTTGGGCGCCGGAACCCCTCCTGTACTAAAATCTGGTGCAGGGTCCCTGACACATGTGGGTTCAGCGCATGCTGTGGTTCGCCGCAACTTGCACCGGACACAGCCCCATTTGAGAATCGGGCCCACTGACTGTAGGTAGCGGCATCATTTAACCAGATTGATGACAGTTAAGTCTCGCTTTTTGGCAGAATCAGAGGTTTGCAAAAGTTCCCCATGCCCACCAAGTTTTACACAAAATCTGGAGAAACTTTGTTGTGTCCCTAGGGGTTGCAATGGACAACATAACATAGGGTTTGCAAAGAAGCTATAGGAGTCTGAACCACACATGTGTATACTTGCCTATGACAGTGCTGGTGTAAGAACTGAATACCACAGTTTCTGTAAATATTCTGACTGTTGGTCTCCTATTACACAGTTTACAGAATGCCGAAGAAGATCCAAGGTGGCTCTGTGGTGGAGATGAAAGGGGATGAGATGACTCGAGTGATCTGGGAAGCCATCAAGGAAAAGCTGATTTTTCCTTATGTGGAGCTGGACCTGCACAGGTATATTGCTGGTGTCGTCAGAGCACCAGCTAAGACCAGTAAGAGACAGGACAGTGTTACCATATTTTAAAGAGCTACCACTGCTAAAATAGCAGACATACATGTAGCTAGTGGTTATTTTTTTTTTAATTTAACTGCATTTTTCTTTTGCTATTCAGAAGATTTTCTATGTAACAGTACAAGCTGTGATGTATAGAGCAGCACTCTGCCTGGAAGATGACATACAGTATGCAGATATATAACTATAGATAAGGTTGAGTAGGCACTTCAGTGTTAAACCTCAGATTTTGCACTGTAATAACGCTGCAACCATTCAATGGATTGGCAAAAAAGTTTGCATGCACAGTCTCCTGGGGCTGATCTTTTGACACGCCAAGCTGTGTGTCGATCGGATTGGTAGAGTTTGTGCTGTGCATAATGAAAGGAAAACTGTCCAAACAGTGAGGGCAATCACCAGGGCTGCAAAAAACTGCCCGATTTAAACAACCAATATAGTTTAAAATGAATGGAGCTAACCTTTTATGAGTTATTAATTGTTGTACTGTTGCTCCTGGATGCACCATTTTGAAAGTGCCGCCGCACCGGAAGACAGAGTGTGACCCAGGTATCCATCCGGTCCTGTGCCAGAATGCTCGTAAAAATGACGAGCGAGGAACATTTACACTGGATAAAAAGAAACACCGTGCCATGTAATGGTCTATTAACTGAATCTCTAGAAGCAATTCCCAGTTAAAACGGAGCAGTGTAAGGCATTTAAAATCGTTCTTAAATTTGGAGCTCCAAGCTCACTCATGCACAGTAGAACCTAGTGCTATTGCGCATGCCCGAACTTGGAGCACTGGGTGCTACTGCACATGACTGAGCTTGGAGCTCCAACTTTAAGAACGATGTTAAATGCCTTACACTGCTCCGTTTTAACTGGGAATTTTTCTTCACGCTGGAGCCAAAAGGTTTTGAATTTTGGTCTGCAATTTTCAGGGTGGAAAGTGTTTGCCCCACAGAGCATGAGTGTGTTGGTTTGGTGAAAAAAATATCGTTCCAAAGTTATTTAATTTAACATTTTCGGGTTCTGAGCATGCTCAGGTCACTCTTTTGGATAGAGGAATGGAATGAAAAAGGAATTTGGCCTGATGAACAAGGATCCTTTTTCTTGAGGGACCAGTCCTTGTTCGTCAGAAAAATTCCTTTTTCGTACGCCACTGTCTTTTTTTTTTTTTGCCTCTTAAAAACTGTCATAACTCTGCCCAAGGATGTCTCTTATAGGCATCAAAGTATGTTTTTCGGGAGTTGATTAGCTGTTGTGTGGTTTCCGACCTTAGTATGCCCCTACCATTTGTGTTTTTTTTTTTTTGTTTTTTTTTGTTTTTTTGTTTTTTTGTTTTTTTTTTTGTTTCTCTCTATTTAAATCCTTTTTTGCCATTCCTTGTTCGTCATGGC
The DNA here is from genome assembly GCA_016271365.2 of Neoceratodus forsteri. Classification (NCBI taxonomy): domain Eukaryota; kingdom Metazoa; phylum Chordata; order Ceratodontiformes; family Ceratodontidae; genus Neoceratodus; species Neoceratodus forsteri. The sequence continues at coordinate 38,124,454 of CM028132.1, read as the reverse complement.
GAAAAAGGATTTTCCATTTTGCAGACTAGATGTCTCTTTTCACAACCAGATGGCCCTGCTGGTACATCTGGTTGTCAAAAGGGGACATCTGGTCGGCAAAATGGAACATCTTTTTCGCCAGCCAACTTCCTTTTTCACCATGACAAATGGGGATGGCGAAAAAGGATTTTATCATGGCCATCTGATTCTGAAAAAATGGCTATCTGGTCCCCAACATAGGCATCTAGTTGGAAAAAGGATAGTTTTTTACCAGACGGAATCCTTTTCCACCACCACAGGAAAGAACTGGCGACAAGGGATTTTGCCTGGCGGAAAAATATTCTGCCTAGCGAAAAATGATCCAGTGTGTGTATGTATATGTATATACTAACATACTAAAATGCCAGCAGAATAGGCCTAACGGTCTCTCGAGTCTGCTAGATTTAGAGCACCCACACGGAGGGCCGATTTTGGTGCCTCCCTTGGGTTGTACAGTCCCAGATGTTCCACGTGTGTGTGTGTGTGTGTGTGTGTGTGTGTGTGTGTATGTGTGTATATATATATGTATGTATATATATATATATATATATATATATATATATATATATATATATATATATATATATATATATATATATATATATATATATATATATATATATATATATATATATATATAGTGTGTGTGTGATATACACGCTGTTTTTTTTTTTTGTCTAGTGGCACCCCAGCCTGTGTTTTTGTTTGTTTGTTTAATATAAATTTGTTTTTATATTCTTTATTATTTTTGTATCCCCACACTGGCTTTTTTGGGGGATGGTCACAAAGGTCCCACTTTTTTCCCTGGTATCTACTGGTACCCCCCTCCCAACACTCCAGTGCCCCAGTAAACATTGGTGGCAGTGGTATTCTCCCCCCTTCACGGTCCCTTTAATTTTTTCCCTGAAAAGAAAAGTCCCTTATTGTCATTTGCTCATTTTCAATCTGTAACAAAAAAATCCGCCATGATCACGCCCGTACCCCCCAACCACCCACTGTGCACCCACCTCGCCACACTCCCCATGACATCCCCACAGATCCTCGCTTACCTCCAGAGGTCCCAGGTACAAGATTTGCTCCGTCAGTCGAAGACACGTCTTGCTGCTGGAACTGGCGACTGCAATATGAGCTAGGGTAAATGTGCTTCAGTGTATTTTAATGGGCGTGGGGTCAACTTATAGCCATAACTCTGTCATTTTTCATGATTTTGGCCCCAAATTTTCAACATGGCCTTTTGGGGACCCGACCTAATGAACAATATGACTGTTTAGGTAATTCCTGATGGAAAGGTGATTTTGCGGTCAGTTGGAGAAATCACCTTTTCAATGGGATTTGTGTAATGAGTCATTGTTCGTGAGGTGGTGTCATAAGAAGGCTATGGTGAAAATTTGGTGTGGGGAAAAAAATGGCTTCCTTATGAGCATTCCTTGCAGTCTCACTATGCATGCCCATGACGTTGGAAACTTGCAATATTTTCATCCCAAATTTTCAATATCGTCTTGTTACCGCACCTCATGTATGTCACAGCTGTCATTTTTCAGATCCTGGCCAAAATGTGTGTTCACACCTGTGGCACAGAATGGTATTACAGTTGCGCATAATTATGTTTTGGCAGGGATTTGAAAATGTTGTGTGCTGGGTACATGTGGTTAGGTCATAAGAAGGTTATGTTGAAAATTGGGGATCAAAATTGTTACAAATGGCAGAGTTATGACTATTTGTCACAATTACGCTACACCTGCTCGTAACTTTGGAAATTTTTAAATATTTTCAGCCCAACTTTTCAGCATAGCCTTCTTATTACACCACCTCACGTATGTCACATTTCTCATTTTTCAGATCCTGTCCAAAATGTTTTTGCACCTGTGCAGTGGATTCGCTTTACGCTTTCTCGGAGTTACGTTTTGGCAGGGATTGAAAATGTTTCTGCACCGGGAACATGAGGTGGGGTAATTATGTAGCTATGGTGACAGTTTGTTGACTGTGGTATAAATGGAAGCATAGAGGCTGTAGGTCCTTGTAAAAAGTAAGGCATTAGTTTTTTTTGCGATTTATTTCATCAGTTAGGGTTAAAGCAACAAAAGTAGGGAAATGTGGCCACAACACCTCATTCTCCAACCTGCACAGATCCACAGGTGGTGGGGGGTCTGTCTTGGAGACATGAAGACTAACGCCACGTTTCCGTACTTTTGTCACAAACCCTAATTGATGCATCAAGTTTTTTGTTTTTTTTTGCAATGTGTGTGTATATATAGACAGGCGCACGCACATACTCTCTCACTGTACAGTTCTGGTATAATCTGTGTCACGATGCAGCAGTAGCTGCTTTTCAGATGATATGCAAAGTAAGCTACTATGGCTGTCCATCTCCAGAGGAAAGAAAATTAATTGCAAAAAACTTTTATGTAAAAATGAGTGCAGGCTAGATGGACCTGCTGGTTCTTTTCTGCAGACACTTTCTATGATTCAGCGAATTTGTCGGCAGAAAAGAGCTGCTTAGCCCACTCAGTCTGCCCCGCTGTTCACTACCTGTTCTGTCTCACAGACCGTAACTGGTCTCCGGTGATCCTCCTCCTTTTTATTTACCAGAATTGACCTATGCCTGTCCCATGCTTGTTTGAAAACCTTCACTGTTTTCAGCCCCACTGCCTCTGGTGGCAGGCTATTCCAAGTTATTGCACAAGTTACGGAATGGAATGTTAGGATATTTTTAACCCTAACTCCACATACCTACACACACCACCCTCGTGAACCCTACTAAAGTGGCTGGCAAAGCAGAATCTAGATTTTAGAAATTTTTTCACATCATACATAAACAACATCATACCAGAATACAATTATGTCCTATGATGAACACTGCACTTGTATGTTGTGAGGCTCAAAGCCACCGGATACCATGCTGGGTTACTGTGTGAATGTGTGCCAGTCACAACGCAGCCGCATCATCACACGCATTGCATCAAACCTGTAACCAACTTTCCGAGTGGCCGTGTGGTCACAAAGGAGCACCACTAAGCACAGAATTTATCATGGGGATGTAACTATTCCTCCTACTATGTTATCAATTTATGATGTTAAAACATATGGTGGGGGAAGGGTGCTGTGGAGCCAGAGCCTCATAGTCTCAGGTTGTTCACTTTTTGGCAGAACAGTGAAGGAAGACCCCCGGATTCTGTTATGTGCTGGAGACAGTATAGCTCAGTGTGTTAAGGCTCTACGCTGCAGATCTGGACACCTAGGTTTGAATCTCACAGCCACCTAGGTGCACACTGTGTGATCCTGAGCAAGTCACTTAATTTCCTTGTGCTCCCAGGTCGCATCTGGAAACAAGCTTCAGCTTTTCAGCTTAGTGAGCTACTCCTGGTTAAACAACGTTCCCTTCTAATCTGTAATGTCATCTCACATTCTATTGCTCTGTAGTTCTTCCAGGTCCTGCCTATAAATAGGCATCTGTTTGCCTAGTGCACTTACCTGGTTAACAAAGACCAAAGAAATAAATGAAAATATCAGCATAGAGCACATCACCCTCTAGAACAGCTGTCTTGTGCGTCTTTCTCTCTCTCTCCGCCCCCCCCCCCCACACACACACTTCAGATCCTACCTGGAAACACAGCGGTTCTGCCATGCCAGCGATCTTTGATTCAAGCCCCATTAGAGCCAGTTGCTCAGGCACTGTGCGACCTCAGTTGACTTCCCTGTGCTTCAGTCTCTTCCAGCTGTATAAGCTGGGTAGAACTTCTAAGCAGGACACCACAAAAATGAGAAAAATGGTACCCCAGTCAATCAGAGCACATGTTTGCCTTGCCAATAATTATTTAGACTTGTAAATACCACTCATGATGTCGTCGACCCAAGTTCAGGAACAAGCCAGCGTCATTGGGGCCAGTCGGGGAGAGGAGGATTGAGCATCCAAGAGGACATTCTTCGGGGAGGTAGGGGTGACTTGCTGTTGCCACCTGTCGGCATACAGGTGATGGAGCAGCTGCCATGACACAGGAATTTTGGGGAGGAGTGTGAATCTACATGCCCCTGCTGGACATAGGCCCCCACGCCACAGGGTTGGGACTATAGAATCCTCTGCCTGAAAGCTCTTGTGATGGCTAGTAAATACAGCTCAATGATGATATATCCACCAGGCTGGGCAGAGGAGATGAGAAAATGATTTATAGAAAAAAAAATAGTACTTATTACAAGTACAATTGGAATACAAGCTAAAGCAGAGCTCGAACATCCATACCCCAAGAAAATAGCCTTAGTAAACTCAAAATACAGAAAGTGGTCCAGATTGGGCTGCTTAGAGAACTACATTTTACAAATCCCTTTGGAAGCCAGCCCAGTGGCGAGGACGACTGATGTACTTGTGCCTCGCCTGCGACCATGCTGGGGACCTGGGTTTGGGAACAGACGTCCCAGAGACTGTGCACCTCTTCTGGTGTGCGGTGGTCAAGCCGCCTCTGCCTTTGACTGACTGCCACCGGGTGGAGGAGCAGTGGTAATGCAGGCTACGAGCAACTCCGTGTGAGGGGCTGTGGTTCCATACTGCTTGCATGATTTATTTTATTTAGTTTTTGTTGACCGGGTAAGTGCACTAGACAAATCCTGCCTATTTTCAGGCACGACCCGGGGGAGGGGGATACAGATGAATGCCAACTGATCTTGAACCAGATTAAGCTGTTGGTGGTAATTTTAGTGAAGGAGGGAAATTTGGCCAGGACACCGGGGAAATTCCCCAACTCTTTTTTGAGAAGTGCCATGGGATCTTTAACATCCACCTGAACTACCACCAATCCAAGCAGATGGGACCTCGGCTTTTAACATCTCATCCGAAAGATGGCACCTCAGACATGCAGCACCCTTCTCGTGCTGCACTACAGTGTCAGTACTGGGATATTGACCCAAGTGCCAGATGTGAGAACTGAACCCACAGCCCTCTGATCTCCCAGTCTCAGAGGCAAGTGTGCTACCTACTGAGCCACTGACACTGATGCCACGACCAGGGATGTGGGTGGAAATGGGGTTGAGGGGGGAAGCTTACTGAAGCCATACCTGCTCTTCTCCGACCTGCACTGCCACCCAGCCACCAGCTCTGTTGATATGTGTACCGGGGGGTGGGGCTGCTCTCCTCCTCTTGGCACTGCTGTAGGAAGCAACCCGTGGTGGACTTTCTAGTGACTGTGAGGAGGCAAGTGACAGTCAGAGGGAGCGGGGACATGCGCTATACTGCCTCCCGCGGGGAGCGGGAGGCAGTATAGCGCAGTGGTCTAAGGCTCTGAGCTGCAAATTTGGTGACATCCAGCAGACCAGACCTGGGTTTGAATCCCACAGCTTCCACTTGCATACTTTGTGACCTTGAGCAAGTCACTTAACCTCCTTGTGCTCCCAGGTGGCTCCTGTAAAAGAGCTTTCAGCTTAGTGTGCTATACCTGGTTAAACAACTAAATAAATGTCTGATACCCGCCCACATGCAACCCAAGAGAGAAAAACCTTTATAGAAAAAGAAAATCCCTTCAGAAGATGGTTAGCAGATAAGACCAATAGACATTTAGGACATTTAATGAGAAAAGAATGCTAGGCTGCCGCTGTCTGAAAGGCTGGCCGTCCGTTCGTATTGCGCAGCATGCTGCATTGTATTCCCAATGAATAAAGAAGCCAAAGTGCATTTCTGAGCAGCTGGGGGGGAGGGGTAAAACTAGGTAAAAGGTCAGGGGCGTGGTTTCATTCATGGAATTAAACAGTGGCTCATATAGCAAGGTTTCTGTCTCCAGTTAAAGGAGATCTAGCTTCAGGAACAGAGTGCTTTTCATTGATTATTTTTTATGGACTTGCTTTGTAACATTTCATTTTTTTTTCTTTTTTTTTTCAACCTAGGCTGATTTTCATATAACCAGCCTTTCTTCTTTTTTTTTTTTTCTTTCTTTCTTTCATTCTTCAGGTTTAATTGTCCTGCTGCTCCTTTTAAGGCAACTTTTTTTTTTTTTAATTTATTAATTTGATGACAAGGAAAGGCACACTGAGCCGAGCTCTATTCCAGGGCGACAAGGGTGGGGGTGTTGCAAAGGGAGTAGACAACAGCAGGGATTGAAATTTAAAATACTGAGCATGGGGGGAATGAATCGTTTGCAAAATGAAATTAAACAATGAGGTAAAGATAGTTTCTCCTGGAGAGCTATTTACGAGCACAGAAAGGAGGGGAATTTATAACCACCAAGACCGCAGAAAAGAGATGAGCACAATCGTATTAACGAACGATAAGATAACATGCAGGAGAATGCAGCTTGTAAAACATGAAGTGATACCAACACTCTTTTAGGCACCTCTGTTGACTTCAACACATTCTGTAGTCGGCAGGCTAAATATGTAGTAGCCTTTGACGTCAAAATGGAGCCTTCTTTATGGCCGATGTCTGAGGCTAAACGAGAATTCACTTGGGTGTGTGTTCTGGAGGCAGTATGCATTCTAGTGAAGTATCCAGTGGTGACGTGTACAAGAGTCATACCACATCCTTGTACTATACCTGTTTTCCCCCTTTTTAGTCCCCCTGCCCCCCATCTGCCACACCAACAATGGCGACTGCTATGACTGAACACTGTGTTTTTACAGCTGACCTCTGTGCCTGTCCATAGTTGGCTGGCAGATGTGCACAGATCCTAGTTGGCCCATGCCTTCCCTTCTTTAAATGTTGAGCACCTCGTTTCTGCACATGCCCCAGTTAGCATAAGTGGAATTTTGGGCTGGACCACTGAGCTAAGACAATGCCACATCTTTTGAAAATGGCAAAGCCTTTTTTTAATGTAGGTTTTTCTGCCCCCTCCCTGCTGTCACCCAGGGATATACCCTGTTTGTCAGGGATATGTCTTGTTCAAGCAATTCACTGTCATCTGGATGATGGTGGTGGGGAAGGGTTCTTCCTTGACTTTCACCCTTCTTCCTCTTTTCTCCCCAGGCTTTGACTGTGCCCATCAGCCTTGGCAGTGCAGTGAACCACTGAAGAAGCAAGCTCCCTGACCCACCAGCAGGGGTGGCTGCATGACGAAACATAGAATTTGTTAGTAGAAAAAGACCTCTTAGCCCTCCCAGATTGTCCCTGCTTAGCTGTCTCCACAGACCCTAACTGGTCTCCAGTGACCCTCCATCCTCCAGCCCTGCAAGCTGTGGTGCACTGTGTCCGTCAGTTGCCTGTGGACTGGTTGTGAACCTGTTCTACAGTGTAGTTCAGTTTTATCTTGCACTTGTATGTGGTATAAAGGTTGTCTATAAATCTGTACTTTAATCTTTTCCAAGCTTGTACCTACAAAGCATTGCACACTGTAATGTGACTGCACCTTATTTCTGTACCATGAAATGTACTGTACTGTGTTTCGCTTTTCCTTCTGTGACCCTTTCCTCCAGGTTGTATCTGGAAATGAGCCTTGGCTCAGTGTGCCTTTCCCAGTCACCAGTTTTCAAATAAATTAATAATGTGGGGACTAAAGTCCCCTCCCAAACTCTGGTTATCTAAACGACAGCATAGTGTATGGCACTGAGCCAACGGGGTGGCCAAACAGTAAAACTTTTCAATCTGTTTTCGTTCCTATTCACTAGATTCCCTCTTCCCCAACCGCACTTTACTTGCAAGTATTGTGGCACTGCTGTTGGTCCGAAAGGAGCATGGTGGTCTCTTCCAGAATCCCAAGTCCCACTCCAAACTGAGGCGCAGGTGCTTCAGGGTGACTTGCTTTAGACTTGCTACAAGAGTGGCATCTCCGTGACATGCCTGCCCCCCCCCGTCCATTGAGAGAGATCCAAGGCTGCTTCCAAAGCTGGGGTTTCACCAGGTGGTGCAGTGTGCTGCCGCTGAGATACTACGCTGATAAGTTAGTTGTGGTTGTCAAGATTTGAGGGTTCTGAGTTCAGCTGCTTAAGTTTGAACGCAGTACATGACAATTGTGATGTCATCAAACACTGTGAAGTATTCTGCCCCATCATTAAATATGTCATGCATGCTGCGGAAACTGCATGTAAACCACATAGATAGAGAGAAAAGTGCCATTTCCACTGGAGGTATTCATGAGGATTATTATTCTTTGTAACTCAGCTCTTCATTGCTTTCAATCACAAAGAGATGAACGGCACGGAGCTATAGATAAGACATGCAAGAGAAAACCAGTGAAATGAACAGAATCTTGTAAACTAAATGACTACGGTGTGAGACAGATGAAAACTAACATGGATAAAAGAGAAATGTGGTATATGCAGGTTTCTTTGATTAAAACCATGTGTATACGGCAGTTACAATAAAAAAAAAATTAAGTACTATATCCTCCTCATTTTAATCCTAGTTTGTTCGCATTTTTCTTTAATTCTCTGTATTTTATCCTTGCATAAACAAAAAATATGCACATAAGAGATGGCTGTATCAAATGGATTGCGCACGTGTGTATGTGTATTTTATATACGTCTTTGTTTTTTGAAATTGTCTTAAGCTATGACTTGGGAATAGAACAACGTGATGCTACGGAGGACAGAGTCACTGTTGAGGCTGCGGAAGCCATTAAGAAGTACAACGTGGGTATCAAGTGTGCTACCATCACCCCTGATGAGAACAGAGTGGAGGAGTTCAAGCTAAAGAAGATGTGGAAGTCCCCCAACGGCACAATTCGGAACATACTGGGTGGCACAGTGTTCAGGGAAGCAATCATCTGTAAGAACATTCCTCGACTGGTATCGGGGTGGGTGAAACCCATCATCATTGGCCGTCATGCTTATGGGGACCAAGTAAGTCATCTATTTTATTATGTTATGTCTAGTATGTTAGTTTCTTAATTTCCTGTGTCCATTTTGTTACCCATTAAAACATGACTTGCCTTGTTATGAAATGTAGGTATTTTTGAAAATTTGAGCAGCTGACTCGTGTGCCATAGTTCAAATGAGGATAATGGCATCATTTTACCGAGGAAGAAATTTTTTTTTTTTTTTTCCTGAAACTGGAACAAGGTGTTTGAATTAACAGTTGGTGGTGGTGTTTAGGGTTGTATGTATTAAGTTGGCAGTGGGCACTGTTACCACTGTACATGGTTTCACATGCATTCTTCACCCATGAGAACAGCGATTCAAAGATGAGCGTTTCAAATTTATTATTTATTTGTTTTACTTGGTTTTTAAGCCCTTGTCTCTCTCCGCTCCCTCCTCGGGGCTCCAGTGGTGATCCCAGCGGTGTGACTGGGGCTCATCCCAGCCTCAGATAACCCCCCAGATGGGGTAGGAGGGGGACACAGCAATCCCTCCAGCCAACGTCCATTTTGTCAGACAGCCCATTTTCCCCCCGCTGTAACATCAGAACTCCGCTCCTGGAGTGGATATGGGGTGATTGTCCGCTTTTTCTGTGAAGACGTGACCGTGCAATGATGTCAAGGCTTGTGCCAACATCGAACACGCTCCTCCCCAGTACAGTGGGCACTGCGCTGTCATGCCCTCAGCCTCCACTAGAGGTCAGTCCAGCACCTGGCCTCCCCACCCCCACCTCCTGCCCCGGGAGCCTAGCAGTCTTGCAGACGCTCAGTCTTCCTTCCCCGGCCAGCCCTCCAGCTCCCAGGCTTGTTCCCGACACATGTCTCTAGCATTGCAAGCGGTAGTGCAACCACTGCACTGGCTGGCTGGCAAGGATGAGCTTTTCTGACCTTGAAGGACGTTAGTGAAACCATTCTTAAAGCGGCAGGCATATCCGGTGCCGATGGTGCCAATATATTGTATTTTTGGTCATGGAAATTAAACAAAAAAAGTTCTTTTTTTTTTGTAACAAACAAAATGTCCCTTTACTTCAGCATATGATGTACCTTTTGTTTAATTCTTCTCCTGTTCTATTGGTGCCTGTTATGACACTCTTGATAAGTAGGTGTGATATCTTAAAAAAAAAAAAAAAAAAAAAAAAAAAACTACTTGCAACGTTGCTTGAGCCAGAGGTGCATAGATTGTGGCTCGAGCAACTTGTTGGCGTCCCATTCGCCCCGCTGTGACACGGGCGAAAATGGGGCTATTTTCCGCTTTGCTGTGGAGATGCAGTGGTGCAGTGATGTCGGAGCTTGCGTCAACGTCGACCACGCTCCTCCCCAGTACAGTGGCACTGCACTGCCATACCCCCAGCCTCTGCTAGAAGTCGGTCCTGCACTGGGCCTTCTCCCACCCTCACCAGGGGAGAATAGCAGTCCTGCGGACACTCGGCCTCCTCTCCCTGGCCAAACCTTCAGCTCCCAGGCTCGTTCCTGAACCCGGGTCTCTGGCATTGCAAGCAGTAGCACAACCGCTGTGCCGGTGAGCCAGCAAAGATGAACTTTTTCTGACTTTGAAGGATGTTAGTGAAACCATTCTTAAAGCAGTAGGCATGTCTGGTGCCGATTATATAGTATTTTTGATCATGGAAATTAAACAAACGTTGTTACATCATGCTGAAGTAAAGGGACATTTTGTAACTATTGTGTAACTCCTCTCCTGTTCTTTTGGTGCATGTGACCCTCTTGAGAAGTAGGTGTGACACCTTAAAGGAAAAAGCACCCCATCCCAGGTCCCAGTTTATATTCATTTATTATGTTGTCTTGCTTGCACAAGAAACATATTGCCATAATTGGAATAACATGTTTTTGTGGTTCGGTCCTGTAGTGACCAGTGGCGCCACTGCTTTTTCAGGCTGGGCTTTGTGGCACAGATTAGATTGCACACTGTCTATGACAGCAGTGCAAAAGTGTGCCACCACCATGAAAGGATGTAGCCACTGCAACGAGGGAGTGCCCCCTCATTGCAGGATGTGCCTTCCCTGGTGTAACATTTCACGAAACATGGCGGAGCCGTCTGCCTCTCACTGTCCCTGTAACAGCCGACGTCGGGGTTGCCCAATCCCCTGTCAGCATTTGCCCTCGCTAGTTGATTTGCGGCCAGATGGCCCAATTCCTGTTGGCATAATGTCTCCCCCCAAAAAAAATTTGTTGTGTGAGCCGGGGGGGTGCCCAATCCCCTTGGCTCATACTCTCCCTCCCAAAACAGAAAGCCAGGTGACGCTGGGAGCCCACCCAACATGCTCATGTCCCCCAGCACACTGTATGGCCGACAAGTGTTTAATCCCAGTCGACTCCTGTCGCCCCAAAGAAACACCCAGGTATGCTGGCACACTGGAAGCCCACCCTAGCATGCCCAAAGCGGCCCCACTTTTTTTTTTTTTTAAACTCTGTAAAAACAGAAAACTGTCTCCGTGCCTCCCCAACCCACACCCACCCACCTCCCACAATCCCTCACCCCCATACTTGCCTCTGGAGGCCAGTAGCGCGATCTTCGGTGGACCGGGAACACATCTGCACCCTTCAAAGCCGACTACAAACTGAAGAAATGCCGGTAAGCTGTATAATGGCGTAAATAGGGTTTTTTCAATTTTGGTGGCTATCTCTGCCATTTTTGGGAATTTGTTCACCAAATTTTCAACATGGGGTTCTTGGAACCCCACCTCATGAACTCGGTCACTGTCATTTTGTTGTTCGGTCCCGAAAGATGATCTTATCTGTGTCAATCTTCACCATTCATCACAGATGGGTACTGGCCGGAGGTCAGGACCCATGAGAACCTTTTTTTTTTTTTTTTTTTTAGGATAGGTAGCGGAGCCGGCGCGGCATAGCGCCGCCCTCGAGACCAACGTACTACATGGCGCTCGAGGATTAGCCGTTAAGCTGTGTCGACTCCGCCTGACTACCAGTTCTTCGTCTCCTGCCATCGAGGTCGCCTCGTGGGAAGCCTGAAGAAGTTTTCTCAGTTTTTAGGCCTTACGCCTGCGATATTTCCGTCGCCAGTCCGCGGTCTACTAGTTCTGGGTACTGCCTCCACTCGACGTCGCTGGTAAGATCTTTCCTTTTTATTAACATTTAAGCGACGTCGAGTCTTTTTTGGTGGTGTTTTCCGTAGGTCATGCCGCGGTCGGAGGGCAAGAAGTTCTCTAAGGTGGGGCGGCCCCCTATGCGTCGGTGCCCATGCAGCCGCAATTTCTCCATTACCAACCAGCATGACCGGTGTCTTGCATGTCTTGGCCCGCTTCAGGACATGGATTCGTGTGACGCCTGCTTCTTCATGGACCGCCGCGTCCTCAAACAGCGCGCGTGGAAAGTTGGACGAGCTCCGCCGACTTTCGGGGGACGGATTCCTTTTCGGGCCAAGCGCGCTCTCGGCCTTTCCTCCGGGTCCCCTCCGGTTCTATATGGACCGTGGAGGAGGGCCTCGACCTCCGTAGCCTAGCCTTGGTGAGGCAGGGAGGCCCGTCCTGCTTTCCCGGGAGCAGGTGGAGGCGCCGCCATGGCAATCACCCTTCAGGGGTGAAGGCCCCAGTGTCACTCCGCGGTCCAGAAGGCCGGGTCAGCGCTGTCCTCGACTTGCCGTCGGTTGGTGTCGTTGAGGGCCTTGCGCGCCATTCACGGTGCGAGGGGCTTTAGTGGCGCCGACTCGTCTCTCAGCGCTGGGCCCTGTCAGCACCGCTTGCGGCATCGGCTCTGCTCGCGGCACGCGACCCTGGATCGGCATTGCCTTTTGCTATGTCTGGCGCGAGGTTGAGCCGCAGCGCCCGCAGGTCTCAGTCGCTGGTGGCGTGGCCTTTGGCGCTGCCTCTGCTCTCTGCCCGGCGGCGGGCGGGGTGCTGCTGTCGGGCGCGGGTCCGTTCGGGGCCGTCGGCGTCGCCTAGTTCTCAGTGCCGCTCACGGCACCGTGCAACCTGTGGCGTCGTCGGCACTGAGCTTGCTCTTTGGACGCTCGGCGCCGCTTCGACTCTCGGTGTCGCTCACGATGCCGGGGGGCCTGGCGGCGTTTGCATTTCCGGGGCCGCTGTTGGGGTTGCCACTGGTGCCGTCTCTGTTCCCGGCGCCGGTGGGCTTGATGGCGCCGTAGCTGGCCCTATCTCCGGACCTTTGGTCTCGGCTGCCCTGCCAGCTCTGTCCACGGGGCCGGGGAGGGCGCGGGGGCAGCTTTGACCACTGCCACGATTTCTGGGCCCTCTGCGAAGGTTGCGATTCCTCGCCCTCCTACTGCCTGGCTCAGGGCCTCGGATTCCACCTCTTTGGAGTCGGAGTCCAGCTCAGAGTTGGACGGGCAGTCACACCCTTCGGGGTTGCTTCCACAGGAGAGTGAGCCAGTGGTCTCTTCAACGAGTCGGAGTCAGCCCCCTGCTGAGGAGCATCGGGTTCCCCTCCAGACCGGGGTCAGTGGCACTGACCAGCAGGCTGTGGTGCGTGCCACCATAGCCATGCAACCTGGTCTGGGGGGGTTCCTACCCTACAGCGGAGGTACCCCCTCCCGTGGTGTGTCTCGATCGCCCAACTTTGGGGCCCATCGGGAAGCCTACGGCTGGGGAAGGTGCTGCGCCTTAGATTTCCCCCTCGGGGGGGCATCCCAGAGCTGTCAGCTACCTAGGCTGACCCTTCCGAGGACCAGGACCTTCTCGGACTCTGAGGGGTGTGGGGTCGGCGCGTCGGCCTTTCTCTGGGGTCCACTCAGGCCCTGGACGGAGCTGAAGTGCAGACTTCCGCCCTTCCCCTTCGGGTTCCTTGAGAGGGTCCTATTCTTAGGAGGCAGGGGGCCGTCCTTCTGGATCTATACGGCTCCGGTCGCCTCACTGGGGGGATTCTTCTGGGCGCAACCTAGGCAGTACCAACGTGGTTGTACAGCTGTTGGCTGCGAAGTCTTCCGGGACACCTTCCCCGGGTGTCCATGGTCCGCTCCCTAGCCCTGGCAGAGGCCAGCCGATTCCTTCCCTCTGCTCTGCCCCTACCCCTCTGCTGCATTCTCCAGCGCTCCCGGGCATTCTTGGTCCTACCGGGCCTCTCACCTGGGAGCAGTTCAGAGTGGTGGCTTCTCGGTTCCCTGCTTACCTTAGGGCCTTGGACAGTCAGGTTTTTCAACCTCCCCTGAGCAGCCACCCTCGGAGCATATGGTGACCTCCAGCTCCTCATCCCCCTCTTCTGGGGGTGAGGAACCATCTGTCCCAATCTCTCCTGCTGCTGATCTCGCGGAGTATCAGCGTTTCCTCACAAGGATGTTGGAGGACCTTCACCTTATCCCCCTATCCGTGAGCAATCCAGGCATGCGGCGCCACGCCTTTCACAAGGCGATTTTGGGGAGACCACCCTTGTGGTGCCCCCTGGCCTCTCCCTTCGGGAGGCGTCCATGCGTTCTGGCAGAGGCCCTTCTCTGGAGTTCCTGCCCTAGGGACCTCAGCCAGAGGTGTGTGCGCACCCAGGTCTCCAGGCTCCATGCCTCATCCGCAGTGTGGATTGATGCACCTGGACACTCCCGAGGGCCAGCCCTCACGGTGACCGGCCCCCGGATCAGGACTCTTCGGATTTTGATTTCTGGGGGAGGAGGACTTTCTACTCTGCACGATTGCTTCTCTCCATCTCCGCTCATCAGGCCCACTATGCAGCCTACAACAGGTACTTGTAGTCAGCGCTGGGTCAGATCCTAGCTGCTTTGTCTGACTCAAAGCAGACCAGGCAAGCCATCGCTCTCTCTGCACGTGGCCTGGAGCTAGCAAGGCACCAAGCAAGGGTGTCTTATGACGCCAACGAGGTAGCTACCAAAGTGGTAGGGACAGCGATCTGCACCAGAAGATCGGCATGGCTTTGCTTTTCCCGGTTGTCACCCTTGGCCCTGCGTAGGGTGATTTGCTCCGCTCACCAGGGAACCTATCTGTTTTCTTGGGGGCGGGCCCGTTTGTCAGAGACGCTTCTTCCCCTCCGGGGACCCGTCTCGCTCTCTGCTCTCGGGCCTCTCCAGGCCCAGAAGGTTCCCCCCCCTTAGTGTATCACCCACTGAGGGCTAAGGGACACTGTCCCTTAGGATGCAGTTAGTCAACCCCCTTCGGGGGGCTTGGTACTCACCCATCTGTGATGAATGGTGAAGATTGACACAGATAAGATATAGAAATTACGTACTTACCGTAATTATGATCTTTCTGTGTATCTTCACCATTCATCACAATCCCGCCCACCGTCCCCCTGGGGCCTCAGTCTCTGGGTCCCCTTCCCTCTGTGCCTCTCCCTCTCTTTGGAGCAGGGTAAAGTAGGGACACACAGAGAGGGTGTAATTTCTTTCCCTTTAAAGGGTACAGATCGAGTGGCATTCCTTCTCTACTGTATATCTCACCCTATCAGAGTGGGAGTTGTTGGTTGCCCTCCTCCTGTCATCCAACTGTTTCAAAAAAAAAAAAGGAACCCCTTTTTCCACAAATCTCATTTCAGAAGTACTAATCCCTGTACCCTGTCCTTCTCCAGTATAGCTCGACTCTGCTTTTGTGGTATTGCCACATATTCTGTGCCTTGAATTCTGGCAAGTAAGCTTTGCTACTCCTTGCAGTTCCTATACAGTCTGGTGACGGACCAAAGGGTCCTGGATCCTTGTTACCTCTCACTCTCTCCTAAATTTTCTCCCTCCTTCTTCGCTTCCAGAGATTGGGACCCTACCCAATCCCTTAGTCTCATCTCTCTCTGCTGTCCTCTCAGGCGTTATTTCCTTTTGGGTTCAGTTCTTCCTCTTTTTCTGTCCCTTGGACTCTCTTGTCCCACCCTCCATCCCTTCCTCTTACCTCTCCGGCGACTCAGAACTGGTAGTCAGGCGAGTCGACTAAACAACAGCTAATCCTCGACGCGCTACGTAGTATGTCGGCATCAAGGGTGGCACTGATGATGCGTCGGCTCCGCCTATCCTTTAAAAAAAAAAAAAAAGGCTCCCGCAGGGTCCTGACCTCCGGCCAGTACCCATCTATGATGAATGGTGAAGATACACAGAAAGATCATAATTACGGTAAGTACGTACTTTCTGTATTTCGCTGTCACTGTACCGAACCACTTTTCGGGACCAATTAATGGAATGACAGTGTCACAGTTCGAGGTAGGCTCCCAAAAACCCTATGTTGCAAATTTGGTGAAAAAATTCCCAAAAATGACTGTGTTACGAGTGTATTGTGCAGTTCCTACGCACGCTCGTAACTTCGAGAATTTTTAATATTTTCACTCCAGATTTTCAACATTGCACCACACCTACCACAGCTGTCATTTTTCACATCTCGCCCAAAATGTTTTTTCGCACATGTGGTGCACAATGGCACAGTCTGTGTGCAAAATCAATGTTCGGTACAGATTAAGAAAATCACTGTGACAGTGTTCATGAGTGGAGGTCCCAAAATGCCTACATTGAAAATTTGGTGAGAAAATTTCACAGGATGACTGTGTTACGAGCATGCTTTGCGCAGTTTCCATGCACACTCATAACTTGGAGAATTTTAAATATTTTCACTCCAGATTTTCCACATTGCCATTTTTGCACACCTCCTTAAGAATAGTACAGTCATTTCTCACATCCTGCCCAAAATGTTTCGAGCTACTGGCACAGAATGGCGCAATCACTGTGGTACATCAACGTTCAGGACAGATTAACAAAATCACAATGCCACTGTTCATGAGCAGAAGTCCCAAATGCATTCATGAGGTGGGGTGAGAAAAAGCCCATGTTGAAAATTTGGAGTGCAAATGCCAACAAATGCCTGGGGCAATAGGCTTTCTAACCATAACGTCCCACCCTGTAGAGACTAACCGGCGTCAGTGGTGTGACCTTATGTTGTCAGTTCTAATGTTCACACCATCCCACCCTGCAACCACTGACAGGCATCGAACTGTGCCTTGCACTCTTCAGCCCCAAAGTTCACCCCATTCTCCTATACTGCACCCATCTCAATGTATTCCCATATGGAATGGGGTGAGCGTAAGGCCCGAGGACCCCAAGGCAGAACGCGATACTTGTCGGACTCTGCAGGGTAGGGTGAGGTGACATTGCATAAGCGTTATGGCCGACACCCAAAGGCACACCTCAGTGCCTGTCGGTCTCTTCAGGGTGGTGTTGGGTTGCCATCACTTCCGTACTTCACTGCCATTCCTTTTATGCATCTGTCTAACTCGTGCACTACCAATGCCAATGTCAGCAAGACAACATTCGGCATTGACAAATGCTAGTTAAATTACCTCGTCGCTGGTAAAGTTATATTTTACAGTTGGTGCAGCCAGCATGTTGCTATGCGAAGTGGAGCCCCCAGGGAGATCGTGAAGGCAAAAACCTCACGATGATGACGTGGTTTGCCTCATCCTCTGTATTGCCCTAATGTAGGAGATTTTAAAATCTCCATATTTTCTATACCCAATTTAGTTGTGTTTTTTTTTGTTTGTTTGTTTTTTTTTTTACACAAAAGGTACCTATGCACCTTTTTGTGTATAATTTAATTTAAAAAAAAAAAAGATACAGAAAATATGGAGATTTTAGTATCTCCTACGTTAGGGCAATACACAGGATGAGGTAACACACATCATCATCTTGCGGTTTTGCATCACTCTCCGGGGGCTCCATCTTTATGTCGACTTAAATACAATCTAAACAGCTTACCAATGATTGTAATAGTAAATTAATATATAGTGGGACTCTGGAGGGGGGGGGGATCTGGATACTCGAGCTACAATCTATGCACCGGTGCAAGTAGATCACCTCCTTTAAATGAGCCTGTCTGGGTGTGACAAATTTCAAAATAAAGTAAGTACCATGAAAAATATACATTTTATTGGTTGGTAATTATTTTTTTATATCTGTTGCTTGTATGTTGTAAGATACCTTGGAAACCTGCCAGATAAGTGAACTGTACTGTATACACCTTACATGTATCTTGCCCTCAAATCAACATTCCTGTCAAGCTCTGTGCTTGGCAGGGCTTTTTATATTAAAAAGGAGTACTTTATTTTTTATTTGTTTAAAATCTGGTGACTGGGATTGTAGGCAGGCTGAGCTTGAACTCCGGCATGGCGTGGGTGAAGGGAGAGAGAGAAAAGAAATGAGCTGTAGATTGTACAGCTGAAAAAATAGAGTGTAGCAAACAATACAGAGCAAAATATGTACAGTACGATGGTAGCACTTGTTTTATTTTCTGTATAACTGTCATTTATCTGTTTATGAAAGGAATTATCCATAGTCAGCTGTGTGGCAGTTTTGTAATAACCAAACAACCGTGGGTTGTCCAGCCATCCAGAACGTGAGATTATTGCACTGACATACATCTGGAGTGGATTTTTTACACTTGTAACATTCATAAAATGGGCAAACGTGTTATAATGGAATATAGTAACTGGCCATCAGTTCTTCAGTTGTGACGGCCAATTGTTATCTGCTGTAATAACTGGACGGTTATTATGGCAAACACGCACATTCATTGGCAGCTGCAGTCTCTGGAGACACTCGGTTGCAGTGTTCATTCAGATGGCGGCTTTTGCTCTCTGGGCTTATGTAGCATCATACATCTTGGGTTTGTATTAAATTCTCATAACACACCACTCCATGTATTTATTCTCTACATATTATATAGAATAATACATGGAGTTGTGTGCTTAACGAGAGTTTACACACACACACACAAACACGGTGTTGAATGCTACATAATCCCCAAGAGCGAAGCTCAAGGGGTTTGTTTCAGCATCCAACACCTCAGGTGTGTGTAAAATTCAGGTTTTACACACAACCCAATGTCTTATTTTATATAATTGCTGGGTCTCATTTTTTTCACCACAGTGACTTATATAAAATAAAAGATATTCCTGTGCGACCATGGACCGGTCGGGTTTCAGTTTAGTCCACGGTCCGAGCGACAGCAACAACTCGAGATTATTTCTTTTCTTTTATCCCAGTGTCTCTCCCAAAAAAAAAGAAAAGCAGGACAGTTGACAAGACATTACCTCAGTGCTATGTTGTGTGTGTGTGTGTGTGTGTGTGTGTGTGTGTGTGTGTGTGTGTGTGTGTGGTTTTAGAACCCACCGACAAATCAGATTAGCAGCGAAGTTTCCATCTGTTTGCAGCCAGCACTAAAGAAGGGAAGAGCCGCCGCTGGCGCCTGCGCAGAGCTAGGGAAACCAGGCACGTGTTCACTAATTATAACAAGGTTTTTGATTGCGAAAAAACAAGACCCAGTTATCATATTAATATAAAGTATGAAAATAATCGGTCCAGCTATTATAATAACGTGCAGTATAGGCCTGCATTACAGCTGACAGGAGGGCCAAGACAAAGGTGGGGGAAATGAGGTAGAGACAAAGGCAGTGGGAAGGTAGAAAAAAGGCCAGAAGTACATTATTACTAAAAATAATGACATCATAACTAGCAAATACTGCTACCTTACTAACCTTCAGCCTAACTGAGAAGCGCACTTGGTTAGATTTTGGATTAGACCACCTTTGCAGGCCTCAATATTGAGGGTGAACCCTGTGTTGGAGAACCAATATATGTGAACCAAGAGTCCCTGCCTGTGAGCAAGGAGTAGCAGTGGTTCTGTCTCTTTGCGGTATGTACAATGCTTATAAAAGGATACATGGTACAGTTTATTTCTATTTTTTTTTTTTCAAAAGATTTTCCAGGAAAGATGCACTGAGATGAAAGAGCTCGTTTCCAGATGTGCCCTGGAGGGAGGGAGAATGAGAGCACAGCAGTAGGTTACAGCAGTCTGTTTAGAATGCTTATTTATATCTACAGAGTGGCCTGTGCAGAGCACAGTGTAGCAGCTGTGTGGTTGTGGGTTTTGGAACTGGAATGAATCTCTTGTAACATAGGTAGTGGGAACTGGTGGTTGGAGCTCCAAACTCTGAACCAGGGGATCCCTATTTCAGTCCCACCAGAGTCACCGGGTGACTTTCAGCGAGTCACACTCTCACTTTACTTTATGCCTCCCAGCTGCTGAACCGGACAGAGGTAGGACCCCACTGTAAATGAAATGCTGCATCTCAGTTGGGCTATCCTTAGTAAATAAATCACAAAATAGAAAAATAGGCTTATTTGTGTAATTGCTTCAGCATAATATTACAGCTTGAGCAAGGGCCACTGACTTTTGTGTGTGTGTGTGTGTGTGTGTGTGTGTGTGTGTGTGTGTGTGTGTTTTTGTTTTGTTTTGTTTCTGTTTAACAGTTTTTATTTTGGCAACACCCTGGCTCACTGGCCAGAGAGTTCCCAACCGAAGTTCCCTCCAGGAAATAAGTTGGTTTGACTCCACTGTGTCAACATTCCAGCATATGGTTTACTAGAGATATGCCATTCATACTTCTCCACCTTTCATCCCCCCAGTATGGAAATTTGACCCTGGAAATGTGAAACAAAAAGACAACATATGGGATACAAGGGTTCCCCATAGCCTGCAGATATAGGGCGGTGGTTATGGTGATCGGACAATGCACATAGTTAATTTATTTATTTAGTTCAAAAGCTGTACCAGGAAAGACATACTGAGCTGAGTAACCGCTCGTTTCTAGGTGTGTCGGGGTAAAGTGAGAATATGTGTGTGTGTGTGTGTGTGTGTGTGTGTGTGTTACGGTGCATAATTGGAGTAAATTTTACAAAAACAAGCCTTAAAAAAAAAAAAAAAAAAAAAAAAAAATATCTTTGGCCCCAAGCATTTGGTGACTGATTTATCTGTTTTAATTCTAGATGCTTGTTGTCTTACTTAAATTCAGTTGCTGTGAGATCTGATATGCTTTTAAAATTGTTGGGCGCCTTAGTTTTGGAAAGGCGCCATAAAAATAGTTTTATTATGATTATTAAAATACATATATACAGAGATGTAAGATATATAACTTACAAAGAAAAGAATACAATATACAAAGCAAATCAGCAGAAATGAAAGTATTCATACCTAGGTGCAGTATGTTATCAACCAATGGGACCAAACCATCAAGGCAGTAGCACCCCAAGAAGCAGTGTTAAGGGGTAGGAAAATAAAACTCTACAAAGAGTGGGAAGGTAGTGGGGGAGGAGTTTACAAGGAGGTACCCAGGAGGCACAAGCAGTGGTAAGGGAGAGGAAAAGAGTAGGCAGGGCGTGGGGAAGGAGTTTACAGGGAGGTAGGTGGTTTTAACTAAAGTTTAGAGTACTGGTATCAAAACAAGGGTAGTATAGAAAGAAAGGATGGTGGTAAAAGGCAATTTTGGAGGGTTTTATACAAATAAATTAGGCTGATGGCTATAAATTTTGTGTGGTGTAAAAAAAAAAAAAATTATATATATATATATATATATATATATATATATATATATATATATATATATATATATATATATATATATATATATATATATATATATATATATATGGTGCTAAGCACAAATAATAAATGGGGCACACTGGCTGCCTCATCAGTTCTTCCAGCTAGAAGCTGAGATAACTGTGGAAATGTATGCTGTGTTCCCAGAGTGTGCCGTTCATTGAGCAACACAATTTTCACATTCATTGTTTGGATTTGACTTTAAAAGCATAGCGTCGAATGTGGACTGCACCCTCTCAGTTTGGGCTTTTGTAACGTAAAATGTGGAACTGTTCCTTGTAATGTGGGACAGTCGAGACGCATCGTGCCATCCTTTGGGCACAGGTGTCCCATCTGCTTTGTAGATGTTAAGAACATAGAATTTGTTGGCAAAAAAAGGCACCATGGACCACCCTGTCTGCCACACAGTAGCCTTTCTAATGTGAAATAATAATAAAAGCAGCAGAGTGGTACAAATGAAAGGGGATGGGAAGGAGGGAGGGCAAAACGGAAATGAAGGGGGTAGGAGGCAAAATGGCAACAAATTATGGAAGCCCATGAGTGCAAATGCAAGAAGTCTAGGACATAAAATTCTGGACCTAGAGGCAGACCTGGACATTGTGGTTATTACGGAGTCTTGGTGTACTGAAAACCACGACTGGGACATGGCCATACCAGGCTATACTCGGTTAAGGAAAGACGGGGTAGAAAGAAAGGGAGGAGGGGTGGTGCTATGTGTAAGGCACTGCACGTGGATGCCATTCACAAAAAGCTTTTCCCCAAACCCATTGCTCTGTACAGACACCACAGCCTCCTTCCACCGCAAGCCCAGAGAGAGATGGTCCAAAAGATGATTGTCCCTATCTTTGACTTTGGAGACATAGTCTACAACTCTGCCCTGAAATCCGCCGTTTCCAGACTGGACACACTTTTTCACTCCTTCTGCCACTTCGCTCTCGGCTGCCCTCCTCGTACCCACCACTGTGACCTTTACAGCTTTCTCTCTCCTTCTCATCCCTCAGTGCTAGATGCCTTGCCCATATCGCCTCTTTAATTGTGAAGTACTGGTTTCACTCTCTGCCACTCTACCTACACTTCCTCATCTGACTCCCCCACTCCCCTCTACGCCCTCCGTAACTCCGCCAACAGGGTCCTTCCCCTCTCCAGCATACCACTTCAGGGTGTGCTGCCTTCTCTTACCACTTCCCAAGTATCTGGAACTCCCTCCCTTTAGATTTCCATTCCGCTCAGTCTCCCCCATTCCCTATCCCTCCTTCTCGGTCATCACACAGCTCCCTCTTACATCTGCACCGAACACCTCTTCCCCCTCTTTGCTCTTCCCTCCGCCCTCAACAATACCCAACCTATTTGGCTTAATCCAATCCCTCATGCCTTTGCCCTGCCTACCCCTTGCAGAGTTTTCAGCATTCTGAAAGGGTGAAGGCTTTTGGCTGACCTGTCTCCCTCCCTCTTGTTCTTCCCTTCCACCCTCAAAAATGCTCAACCAATTTTGGCTTAATACAATCTCTCATGCCTGTTGCTCTGCCTACCGCTTGTGGGGTTTTTCACATCTCAAAGGTGTGAAGGCCTTTGGCTGACCCATCTCCCTTCTACCCCATCTCTAATAGTTCTCTACTCATACCCTAGTGACTGTACAGAGTAATTTCTGGTTGGTTCTAACACTTTCCTGGCCAGGTTCCCATCTTGGAAATGTATAGTAAGCACATTTGGGTGTTTCATGCCTTGGTTCCTCTGTAAAATAATGAACATGTATAGTTTAAGTTTTGTTTAACTGTATATCTAAATATCTGTACCTCACTTTGTACCTGTTTGTGATTTGGTTTTCTGTAAAATAATTGTATATGTTTCTCCTGTGCTTCCCCTAACCCCTCCCCCCCAATGCATCTGGAAACGGGCTATTGCAGCTTTGTATGTCCTTCCTGGTGAAACATTTTCAAATAACTAAAAGCGACAGATGCAGGGAATGGGGAGGGGGTTGTGGGTGACCCTGGAGATGGGAAATGGAGCCACTATTCACACTGGCTTGAGCTGCAGACCTCCAGTGCAGGAGGAGGATTTGGATAAGGTACTAGTGGAAGTTACTGGCAACATGACAGAAAAGGGGGAGGTGCTGCTGGTGGGGGACTGCAGTCTATTAGATGTAGATTGGAGCCTCCCAGCTGCAGTTTCAGCTAGAACCAGTGGGATCCTGGACTCCTTGCAGGGGGTATTCCTCTGGCAACTAGTCAGGGAGCCCACTCACGATGGGGCAGTACAAGACCTGGTGCTCACTAACCGGGACAGTATTGTAGACATCAATGTAGGAGGCCACCTGGGAACCAGTGATCACCATACTGTGTGGCACAACGTAAGGACAGCAGTGGAATCGAACTGCACAAGGGCGAGAGTCCTGGACTTCAGGAGAGCAGATTTTATAATCTCAAGGATGACTGTGGGGGGGGGGGGTGACCCGGGATGACTCGTGTGGGGTGGGAGGAACATTGGGTGAAGATAAAGAGGCCACAAACCTCTGCAAAGCAAGTGAGCACAAGCAAGAGAAGAGACCGATATGGTCGCTATGGTTTTCGAAAGAGGTGATTGAAAAGGTAAAGGCTAAAAAGGTAACGAGAAGGTATAAGGAGATGCAGAGGGGGGAGGAAAGGGAGATGTATCAGGAGGGGAAAACAAGGGAGGTTCCACTTTTGAAAATACCACAGCTGTGGGAAATACTGTGACTCCGCAAGTGGAGACCCACTTGTGCCGTTTTTATTATCCGCAGCTGTGGGATTTTTGAGGGATTTGAAACTCTAGCCCAGCATCTCCAGAAGCACATAGAGTGGAGGCTGTCCAGAGAAGGGCAACTAAAACTGTGCCGGGTCTGCATCAAAAGCCCTAAGAGGAGAGACTAAAGGACCTCAGTATGTACACTTCTGGAAGAGAGGAAGGAAGGGGGTATGTAAGCAACCTATAAATATCTGACAAGAGTAAAAAAGCTACAGGAGGAGAGTATTTTTCAGAAGAAAAGATGCACAAGGACAAGGGGACGTGCAGTGAAGCTGGTGGGGGGAATAAAATTCAGGACAGATGTGAGGAATTACTTTTTCACAGAAAGTGTTGAATGCCTGGGACACTGTTCCAGCAGAGGTGGTGGGGGCAAAAATCGGTGGTGGGGTTTAGGAATGCAAGGGATAGGCATAAGGGAATCTTGGAGGAAAGGGGGGGGGCGGAGAGAGATGATCAAGTAGGGTCTGAGGTGACAACTTTAGGCAGGGAAAAAATGGGCAGACTGGACGGGCCCAAGTGATCCTTATCTTCCATCAAATTTTATGTGGAATATATGACCCCCTATTGGCTTCATTCTCCTCCCTTTTTTAAGCTTGCTTGCATGCATGCACGTGCAAAGCAAACATACTGTCATTACTGCAGTGTAGGGGGCTGTGTAGGTGTGTACGCAAGAGGCAAGGGTCTATCGACCCCCTTGTCAGTGTCGTGACAGCCATCCCCCGAATGTACACCCCATGAGCGTGACGCCACTCTTAGCCCCTGAACAGCACCCGGACATGCCGAACCCCCAGCTGCCGCTAGAGGTCTGTCATGTACTGAGCTGAGATGTCCCCCAGAGGAGGCAAGTGGTCCTGTGGACGCTGAAGCCCCACCCCCAAGTGGACCCTCTAGCAGCCCGAGCTCGTTCCCGAACCCGGGTCGCAAGTGGCAGCGCTACTGCTGTGCCTGCTGGCCGGCGCCAACAATTTCTGTGTTTCTAAAACGCCAGCAATAGTTGATTTTAAATTACGTATTATTTATGTTCCCTTTAAAGAGCCCCTGATATCACTTGAATAACTCTGAAAAATGGGGCAGTTAGACACAATTACGTTTATCGTTCAAACATATTTGCAGTCCTTTTGTTATATATGGACTTTATCCTTCTGCCCCTTCCCATCAGCTCCTTTCTGCTGTTGAACCTCCGCTCCAACACTCCACCTCCAGGACTTAACCATCTGCTTCTTACCTTGTTGTGTGACTGGGTGCCATGGATGGTGGTAGTGTGATGCCTGCAGGGTCGCAGCATTATTCTGCTTATTAGGCTTCTGTATCTGTCCCACCCACATCTAAATACCCACCCCACTGTCTCTGCACAGACCACCTCTACTGACAGCTTTTTCAAACCCTTTACTACCCTCTGGGTGAAATAATATGTTCTGGTGTCTCTTGAATTTCCCCCCTCCAGCTTTGTGGAGTTGCCCCTGGTGTTTATATTCATTTGCAGTTTCACCAAATCCCCTCTATCCACTTTGTTCACTCCATGGAGATAAATTTGTTTCAGTCATGTCCTTGTCCCTTTCACAATGTTACTCGAATAGCAGCGGGGGTGGGGTGCTGACCTTTGTTCCACACGCCACGTTCCCCAGTGTGTACAGCAATTTCCTTGTGAGATTACACAACAGATTCATTCTTTCAGCCAGTTAATGCCAGGAAGTCAGCAGTGCTTCGAGGAACAGACTTTTATTCTGGAATACTGATGAGGGGTGGTCTAAGGCGCTCTTTGCCTTCAGAAATGTGGAGCAAGGTTGTGTGGTATAGTAAGTAAGGTACAGGTTCAGAAGCAGAGACCCTGGTTCAGATCTCACCACAGACACTTACATGCTCTGAGACACTGAGCAAGTCACTTAACCCCCAGTGCTTTAGTCCAATCAGCTGTACAGTTAGGTTAAAAACAGAACCGCACTAAATCGAGAGGTTGCAGGGCTTTCCTAGCAAAATAAATTGTAAAAAGAAAATAACTCAAATTCTGGGAATTATACTGGTGATTCCTGTATTTCCAACTTGCTTGAGACTTCCTCAAATTTTGTGATTTTACTTATAAATACCAGTACAAACTACAGATTGGTGATCTTGCATATATTTGAGCCCCTGCACTTCTTTCCAGGTAGATAACCTGGGTTTTATAGAAAAAGATGTCCACTGATTTTATTTTAGTTCAAGTACAGTATGTACTGTAGACACAATTTTAAAAGTAATAGTTCCCCTTTTTACTTGATCCAAGCCAGTTTTTTACAGAGAACTATTTTAAAAGGAGATCAGGCTTGTGTTAGAATCAACAGGGTGATGGAGGACATAGACTTCGACTGCTTTGTAAATGATTGCATTCAGTGGTTAGACTTTGCCCATTGTCCAGGGATTAGAACACTAATAACCTTGGACATTTCCTGTAGTTTTTTGTTGTTGTTGTTGTAAACTGTAATTTCAACTTTTCAGCTGTAACAGTGAATTTAATGTTACATGGACACCATTAAAATCTGGCAATATTAGATCTACACATTGGCATTTCATTTGGTTTCTCTTGATAAGACCTATATACACTTGTATTTCATTAGTAGTTCATTCAGTCCTTCATTTACCTCTGCTCTGAGCTGCGTCAGCAGATTACTGTGGTTACCAGAGCTGGGATTTAGCTTTGTCCTGAGATGATGCCTTCTCCAGGGTGTGGATTAGTTGCTCCCAGATAGCCTCAAACTTTTCCCCTTTCCTATTTGCCCCACATGGTGCCTTTTCCAATTCTATACAGTCTAACAGATTTGCCAGCCAGTGGATTGGGGATGGGGGGGGGTATGCCAGCTTTGCCCCAATGCTATGCTGCCATTTTGCTTGCATGCACCATGGCAAGTTGCCATAGGGGATCACCCTTGATCTCTTCTGGTTTCATTTCTGCCCCTAGTGTCATTTCCAGCAGTAAACTGGGTAGTGTGTGCCCTGTGACTGTTTTCCATAACGGCATGCACTTCCCTTGAATAAGCCTCTATCTTTGGGCAAGCTACCATCTATTCCCAAATGTGCCTACCTCATTGTTACACCTAGGGCACATGTTACTGATGTCAGGTTTCATCTTATGCAGTTTCGCAGAGGGGGAGGTATGTTCTATACATTTTATTGCACTGGATTTGTCGGATTAGATCCCCCCCTTTTCTGTAGTCCTTGTTCCTTGGAAACTGGCACCCTCTGAGCTTATAATATGCTGGTGGTAGTTGTACCTTGGATTGGAGTCCTAAAGAACATTCTCCACTTTGGGGGGGGGGGTGCATGTAGATTCCCCATCAGATCTTTTGTTAATCCTCTAACACAGAGATAGACAGAAGAATGTCTTGGTAGGCAGATTGTGCCTTCTCTTCAGGTCAGTAAAGGTGGTCATCACCACGGCGCCCCCCCCCCCCATAGATCTCCTACCCTGCATTGACCTAGCTTGTCCCAAGTTAGCAGCCCCTGGTGAAAAACACTGTGTAGCCTTTTGGCCCCTGGAAGGCTACTGTGAGGGCAGTGGCAGTGAGAGGTGAAATTCCTGTGCCTTGACCTGTATATTTATGTACCTGCCACCAGCACACCCTTTTACTTGTAAGAGGGTTTTTGATGTCAAAGTTCAGTGTTCCTCCAACCCCGGGGCACACGTGTGACTCTACCATGGGGGCATCTCCCAGTTCCTGCTCCTTGAGTTTTCTCTACAGGGGTCTTTCCTTCCCCACTTCTCTATTTGGAATGCCAACTAAGCAGCCCAGTAGTAATGCTAGACATCTGGCAGTGCCAGTCCACCCTCTTTGCTAGCCTTTGCAGAGAGGATATTCTTATTCTGATTGGCTTCCCTCTCACCAAGAAATCGTAGAACATGGCTAGTTTCACCAGGAGGGCCTGCAACACATATAGTTGTCTGTGGAACACACATTCTTAAGGTATTTACCCATCCTATAAGGGGCAGTGGGTGCATGACCCAGCACTCCAAGTCATCCTTTTAACCTTTGTCTTTACTGAAAAAAACG
Source organism: Neoceratodus forsteri (assembly GCA_016271365.2). Taxonomy (NCBI): domain Eukaryota; kingdom Metazoa; phylum Chordata; order Ceratodontiformes; family Ceratodontidae; genus Neoceratodus; species Neoceratodus forsteri. The sequence continues at coordinate 38,096,542 of CM028132.1, read as the reverse complement.
AAAGCATTTTTTTCAGATGAATTCCAGGTCTTCTGTTTTCTGTAACAAAGGCAGGAAATGCAGTTCGTAGAGATTTAGGGATGTGTATACCCCGATACTTTAATTTGTCTACCACCTGTAGGGTGAGTGATGAATCTGTGGTTGTGGCTTATTTTTTTTTTTTTTTTTCTGGTTTGTGCGAGGTCACTTCCCCCCCAACTGATCGTGTGCCCTGACAGATTTCCATACTGTTCGAGTGTCAACTATATGCTGCAAGGCCTCCCACAGATGGCTCACGTACAAAAGTAGATTGTCTGTGAATAATGAAGCCTTATACTTGACCCCTCTGTCTTAAGCCCTTCAGTGTTCTGGTTGCATCTTATGGCTTTTGCCAGTGGCTCCAGGGAGAGTATATATAAGAAAGGTGAAAGGGGCCACCCCTGTTGAGTGTCACAGTGCAGCTCAAAACTCTGGGTTAGTCCTCCATTCATCATCACCTGTACCAAATAAGGTTTGATTTAATTTGATGGGTTTCATGTGCAGCATTTTATTTTTAACTTAATCACCTGCAGGTTAATCTAGCAGGCACCTTGGTTACCCCTGATCTGCAGCCTGGTTTACTTGTTTACCCAAACCAAATTAAAGCTGTCTGCATTGCACGCTACTACGGGTGGACCGTGGACTGGACGTTTAGCCAGTGTTTTCTACTTCCAGACTGCTATGTGAGCATTGCTCTGGTCTTCTTAAGGAGTTGGGCCACCTAACCCTGACTATACTTGAGAGAGCTGTGGTACGGCCAGTACTCAAGGAGCAAGCTAATGACCCTGGTAGCCTGAACTGTAGCAGTCTTTGGCTTGACTCTGCAGATACGGTGTAGGAGAAGGTTGTGGTGAAGCAATTGCAGAGCTTTATATCATCTTGGATTAGGTTCAATAATGTTCCATTGGATCTGAAACGGGGGTGATCTATAGTGATGGGAATGGCACCAGTGAGTAGAGCTAATCTCCTAATAGCAGTGGGCAAAGGGTATTCGTTCCAGCTCATATTTGATCTTCCAATAGTATTTGTCAGCGGGGGTCAGATAAGGGTAGTAGAGTATTTTGCTTCCATTTTTGCACTTTTTGAATGCAAGAACGTTTTCCCACTCTGCACATTAGAGTATATTTGTACACACGCACCAAACTGGTAGCACCATCTGTCACTGGCAATCATGGGATCGCACAGTAATGCAGTGGAAGCGGTCGGAGGGGGGAAGAAAAGAGCATCCATAGCCATTGTGTGCGGTGCAGGAGACTGTTTTAGGTGGTACTCACTTGCTGGCCCAAAGGGCCACTAAGGGGCACCTGAAATGGTGCAGGGATTGCTTCAGAAACCCTATGAGGAGAGACTGAGGGATCTCAACATGTACACCCTGGAAGAGAAGGGGGAGAAGAGACATGATAGAGACTTGTACGTACCTCACAGGGATTAACAAGTTATAGGAGAGGAGTATTTTTCAGAAAAGAAGGTGCACCAGGACAAAAAGGCATGCAGTGAAGCTGGAAGGGGGGGGATTTAAGAGGGATGTGAAGAAGTACTTCCTCACTGAAAGCGTGGTGGATGCCTGGAACAGTTTTCCAGTGCATGTGATGGAAGTGAAAACAGTGGTGGGCTTCAGGCATGCATGGGACAGGCACAAAGGAATCTTGGTAGAAAAGTAATTATGGGGGGAGTAGCTAGAGATCAGGTAGGGTCTGCAGTGACAGTACAGGCAAGGAACACTGGGCAGACTCTGTGTGGGCCATGTGGTCTTTATTTGCCATCAAATTCTGTGTTTCTCCGAGTACAGATACCTCGTGCCCTGCTTGTCCACTTGGTAATTTTCTTTTCAAACAACATGAAGTCTTGCTATATTATGACACATGCAGTTTGTCCCAGCCTTAGAACTGCTCCGGAGGTGAAAGAGTTAAAGTCCATGCCAGGCATGGAACTTAGAGCTCAAGCTCGGTTGAAAATTTTGTCTGTTGTTCTTCAAACTTAAACTGTCAGATTCTTTACTCCGCCTCACTGAACAGTCGCTCCGGAGATTCCTCCTTCTGCATGGTTCATTTTGTCATTTAAAGTATAAAAGTTTTTGGTTTTTTAACCGAAATTAAACCGCAACCGGTCGGTTCAAGCTCTATCTGTGGTATTGTAAGTACTAGATAGGTTTTACATTTATTTTCTGTGTGGAACTTGTAAACATTTTTATCGGTTCGGTTTGAACCGATCAAGTTCTCTATTACATTACAGTCTTTTGAAGTGCGGTTCAGTTCTTATCGGTTCTAAAAACAGATTTAATTACAGTTTTTTCCACGACCCGTGACACGGTTGGGAACCGATAAGGGAGTCTTGCTTGGCAGATTGCCGTAAAAGGGCAAGTTTTTGGTTAGGCTGGCACTATGTCTGAGAAACCCAAAAGAAAAACCGGGCCCACTGGGTTTCAGCACTGTGTTGTATGTGGGGAAGCCTTTGCCAAGGCTGACCCCACACCACATGTGTTTATTGTCTGGGGTTGACCACCTCAATTCAGACTGCCAGATTTGCATGGGTTTTCCTGCAGCTACCCTGGATAAGAGAGTTGGTAGACGCAGGGAACGGGAGGCCATAAAGTCCACTGACCCGGATGGCCAGCTCGGTTCGGTTTCAACCGAACCGGAGGGAGTGCCCTCTGACCAGGGCGATACTTTCTCGGGCAAAAGGAGAGCTGACTCTGAGGAGTCTGTTCCAACAAATCTAGAAAATCAGCTGGTGTGGAGTCAAAACTTCCCTCTCCAACCGCTGAAGAAATAGCTAAAGCAATAAAAATTGTTCAGTCTCCCCAGTTCCGACCGAACCGGCATCATCAGGTAAGTTCAGGAGTATTATTAAGGGAATTTTATGAACCAGAGGAGGGGGAAGAGGAGTATGAGGAGAGTGAATGTGGTTTTGAAGTCTGGATGTGCCCATTGAACCGGACATCTCTCCAGACAGACCTTCAGGGTCTCCCCCTAGGCTTTCTGAGTCCCCTTCTCACTTCATGTTAAAAAAAAAAAAAAAAAAAAAGTGACTGAAACCCTCCAGCTCCCTATGGAGGAAGCTGTGGATGATCAAGAAGAGCCTGATTTTGTAGAAATGATGGATATCCCAGAGTCTAGGAGACTGTCTATTCCTCTGCATAGATCTTTTTGGAAACGGACAGTAAAAATTTTAAAAGCTCCTCACACTATACCTCCTGTTGATAATGCATACCTTTTGTCCATTCTTTTATCAGGCTCTGATATGGAGTTCCTTACACAACAATGCAGCCACGTGGGGGTGGTGCAGGCTGCAGCCTGTGACAAGGCAAATGTTCCCTTAGCCTCTCACCCCCGACAAGGACTCCAGAAAGATAGATGCCATGGCAAAGAAACAGTACATGGCAGCTTCCTTAGGACTCACAGGCTAATTATATGGCTTATGTTGCTAGATATCAAAATCCAGATGGGATACTGTTTTAGCTCTAGCAAAGCAGGTTCCTGGCCAGCTGGCAGAAGAGCTGGAGCAGGTGGCCCCTGATGGTATTGAGGCATCCAAGGTGCAATTCCATGCTGCAGTGGACTCTAATGATGTATCATCCAGAGTCATGGCTACATCTGTGGCTCTCCATAGAATGGTTTGGCACAGATGTACTAGCCTGTCACAGGATACCCAGACTAAGGCCATGGATTTCCCTGTTGTGGGCAACTCTCTGTTTGGGGAGCAAACAGAGAATTACATGAAGAAAATGGATGAATATAGGACCACCTATAGGAGTGCACAGGCCAAGGAAAGGCAAGTCACTTTCCAAATGCAGCCTCCCAAGGGCAGGAGTAGGCCTTTTCATAGGCCTTTTTACCAAGCCCAGGCTTCCTCTTCAGCTTTTGCACAGAAGGGGTTCTTTAGAGGGAGAGGCAGACGGGGTGCAGGCAGGCCTGCTTCCACCCCTCAGCCTAAAGCCCCTGCCAAACAGGCACCCTGATGGGGCGCCCAGGGCCGATTCTCCATTACCTGTAGGGGGCAGGCTGGCTTACTTTGTCCAGGACTGGGAGTCTCTAACATCAGACAAGTGGGTCCTGGAAGTAGTAAGCCAGGGACTGGTTCTCAGCTTCAAAAAATTTCCAAAGATGAGAATCGGATCCTCTCCACCTGCAAATCCTTCAGAGGCTCTTGCCCTGGAGGTAGAAGTATCTACCTTCCTGGCTCTCAGAGCTATGGAAAGGGTTCCACCCCTACACCAAGGCAAAGGGTTGTACTCCAGGTACTTCCTTACCCCAAAAAAGACAGAATGGCGGCCCATCCTGGATCTCAGGTATCTAAGCAAACACCTTTTAAAACCAAAATTCAAAATGGTGACTCTGGGAATTATTTTACCCTCTTTAAGGCCAGGGGACTGGCTAGTGTCCCTGGACCTCAAGGATGCCTATTTTCATGTTCTCATCAGAAGCTCCCATTGAAAGTCACAAAATGCCTGGCAGTAGCAGTTGCCACTTAAGAAGGCAAAAAATTGCCATCTTTCCTTACTTGAGCGACTGGCAGCTTATAGTAAGTGAGTCCACAGAAAAGTCAGGTTACACACTTCAAATGTTTCGGCAACTGCTAACTTTTCTAGGTTTCCTTCTCGATCTTCCAAAGTCAGTCCTAGAGCCTGTCCAGCTTCTCACCTTCATAGGTGCAGAACTGAACACAAAAGAAGCCAGAGCCTTCCTTCCTCTGGAAAGGGCAAGTACCCTGATTTTCTCTGGCTTCCTCCTTCACCCTGCGGGTCTCTCGACCAGCAAGGCACTTTCTGCAGCTCCTGGGACATATGGCTGCTTCGACAGCAGTAGTGCAGGGAGCCAAATTTCAGATGAGGGACATCCAGTTCCATTTGAGAGCCTTTTGGTCTCAAAGAAAGGACCCTCTAACCAAATTAATTCCAGTGACTCGAACCCTGATCCAGGCCCTTCAGTGGGGGCAGGAACAGGGCAATTTGAGGCAGGGGGTCCCCCTTACCCCCAGTCTCACTCCTTAATCCTTACTACAGATGCATCCCTATTGGGGTGGGGAGCTCACATGGGCGACCTCACCACCCAGGGATTGGAGTCCCCTCAGGAATCTCTGCTCCACATCAATCTGTTGGAACTCAGAGCAGTTTTTCTAGCACTTCAAGTTTTTTCCAAATCTGTTCAGAACAAGGTTATTCAAGTCAGAACAGACAATACCACCACAATGTGGTACATCAACAAGCAAGGGGGCACTCGGTCTACGGCCTTGTGCACTGAAGCAATGAAGTTGTGGTCTCTGGCTTACTCCCTGAACACCTCCCTTGTAGTAGTTCACCTCCCAGGCAAGGGCAATGTCCTGGCAGATGCTCTCAGCAGGATTTCCCAAGGCCATCACGAATGGGCTCTGGATCCCCTAGTTCTGGAGGTGGTATTGCCAGATGGGGCACACCCCAGATACATCTTTTTGCAGCCCCAGACAATCACCAACTTCCTCTTTTTTGTTGCAGGCCCCCAGTGTTGGGCTCAGTCCCCCTGGGTGCCTTCCTTCTCAGTTGGGATGGGAAGTTTCTCTATGCCTTTCCACCCTTCCCTCTCCTGTTCGAAGTGCTAGTTAAAATCAGGTCTCAATCCTGCAAGATGTTTCTGATTGCTCCAGACTGGGCCAGACAGCCCTGGTACCCACTCCTTATGTCCTTAGCAGTCCACCGTCCCCTGTGTCTCCCAGGAATCACAATCTGTTATCCTGTGCTCAGGAGAGGGTTTGGGTACCCGAACCTCAAATCTCTCAATCTCAAGGCCTGGCTCTTGAAGAGTTAGTTTGCTGACATACACCTTTCCCAAGGTGTATTGGATATTCTGAAGGCTTCTAGGAAGCCTTCCACCAGGGCTACTTATAATTCCAAATGGAAGAGATTTTTCCATATGGTGCTCTGGGAAGCATATTCCCCAGAATCTGCTGACTTACCCACAGTCCTGGATTATATGGTTCATTTTAAATACTTTAGGGCTGAGACCAGCTACCCTAAAAGTGCACTTGGCAGCCGTGTCTGCTTTCTTGTCAGCAGGTAAGCCCTCTTCTCTTTCAGCTCACCCTGTATTCTCCAAGTTTTTCAAAGGGTTGCTTCACACCAACCCCCCATTTAGGGATCCTTCCCCTGCCTGGGATCTTAATATTTGCATTGCCCAACTTATGCAACACCCTTTTGAGCCCTTGTCCTCAGCAGAGCTCAAGTACTTGACTTGGAAAACTGTGTTTTTGGTAGCCATCACTTCTGCCAGGCGCATAAGTGAGTTACAAGCATTATCAGTGGAGCCTGATTTTATCTCCTTTCACAGAGATAAGGTAGGCCTCAGGACTAACCGAAAGTTCTTGCCTAAGGTGGTCTCAGATTTCCACCTTAATCAACGTATATCTCTCCCTGTGTACTTCACTGGCCATTCCTCTTCTGGTAAGAGGAGGTTGCACAGTTTTAGATGTCAAAAGATCACTTAGCTACTACATAGATCGTACCAAAGGTCACAGGTTTAACTCCCTCCAACTGTTCCTCACTTATGGTGAGGTTGGCAAAGGGAAACCTGCCACTAAAAGATCCATTGCCAGGTGGAACGTCTCTTGTGTCCAATTGTGCTATGAAAAACTGGGTAAAGTTCCTCCCTCAGGTCTGAGGGCTCACTCCACGAGAGGTACAGCTGCGTCTCTGGCTGCTGCCAGGGACATCTCTATCCTAGAGATATGTCAAGCAGCTACCTGGAAAACGGTGCACATTTTTACTAAGCATTACTCCCTGGACATCCAGGCTAGGAGTGATGCTCGTTTTTGGCACAGCTGTGCTTCAGAGCCTATTTCCTAAGTAGGTTCTGTCCCTCCTCCATGGAGGTACTGCTGTGTAGTCTGCATATGTCATGATATAGCAAGACTTCAAGTTGTTTGAAGAAAAATTACTCACCTTAGTAATGTTGTTTCTTCTAGTGGAGTCTTGCTATGTGCTGACTCCCGCCTGCCCTCTCAGAACCTTACTCTTGGGGATGTGGGTGGGCAGAGCAGCGGTCAGCACTTTTAGATGCCCACCTTGTTTTCACCCCTCCTTTGGGGTGATCTTTGTTAATGTTGTCATTTTTGGGTCTCCTGACTTGAGTCTTCTTTGTGGCACCAAAAATGTGTTTATTAATTAAGTAGCCAGTTGGCTAGTGTAGGTTTACAGCTTCCACACAGAGTCTTAGTGAGTTTTGCTCGTAAAAATCTGACAGTTTAAGTTTGAAGAACAACAGATAGAATTTTCAACCGAGCTCGAGCTCTAAGTTCCATGCCTGGCATGGACTTTAACTCTTTCACCTCCGGAGCAGTTCTAAGGCTGGGACAAACTGCATATGTCATAATATAGCAAGACTCCATTAGAAGAAACAACATTACTAAGGTGAGTAATTTTTTCTTCTTGTCAATGCCAGCAGCTGAAGTGAGTGCTGCCCGCACTTTATAAATGGCCTTTTTGAGGGATTTATTATTTATTTTTTATTTTATTTATTGAATTTTGTTGACCCGGTAAGCCCACTGGGCCTAGAAGTCCCTTTTTCAGGGGCGACCAGGATACGGATGGTAAGCAACTGAAATTGAACCAGATTAAGCTGTTAGTGGTATTTTGAGTGAATGGGAGAAATTTGGCCAGGACACCAGGGAAATTCCCCTACTCTTATTTGATAAGTGTCATGGGATCTTTAACATCCACCTGAACTACCACCAATCCAGGCGGATGGGACCTCTGTTTAACATCTCAGCCGAAAGATGGCACCTCAGAAGTGCAGCACCCCCCTCATGCTGCACTACAGTGTCAGTATTGTGATATTAACCCAAGTGCCAGATGTGGGAACTGAACCCACAGCCCTCTGATCTCCCGGCTTCAGAGGCGAGTGTGCTACCTACTGAGCCACTGACACTGGCAATGGATGGGCAGAAGCGACCTCTTTGTGGGGGTTAAGCCCATCAGGTCCAAAAACTCCACCTCACCCTCATCTTCAGCAGCCTCCTGTGGTGAGATGTTGAGAATATTGACTATTTGTCTCACAAAGGAATAGCGTGTGGTAAAATCTCCGGGGCGACTTCTTCCCAGGCAGAGAAATCTGACATTAAGAGGGCAGAGGCGAGTGTGGTCACACAGCAGAGTTTTGAATTTCATTCTGAGATTCCATAATTAGTGTAATATTCTAGGCCCCGGGGCAGTTCATTCCAGGGGAATGATTGCAGTTGTTAAGCATAGCAAGGGATTCGTGGGGCTTGAACATTTGGTAACACCATCCTAATACATCCACATTATGAATCTAATGTGTACATTCTACAGGTAACCTTGGCACCTTTAATGTCGAGTCATTAATTACAAAATTAGCTCTAAAAGCAGATTTAATGATATTTGAGAACAAAAAATAAACTGAACATAAATCTAAAGTCGAATACATTTTTGCCAAAAAGTGTAAGAAGAAATTTTTTACTGACTAACAAATACTGCTGCTTTAAATATCTAAAAATCCCACTACATTCACTGACTCGCCCGGGGCAAGGCACTCCTCCCTGTTCTTCAGGTGCAAAACTTGGCAGGTTCAGAACCCTGCTGTAAATGAAACCCATTTAACTATCCCAGCTTACTAGACAGTACTTAGGATTTGAACCCTTTAAGTTAGACCGTGTACAGTGCTGAGTTGCTCCGGTAGCACTGGGACAGACGGCATTGATCACCATTCCCCTGCCCTTGGGTCACACTTCAGGATGCAGAAGTGCGATATGATGGCCTCCGCCATGCTAGCGTGTCCTGGACAGTCTCTGTTTAAAAATATGTGGAGGGAGGGAAGAGGCTTGAGTGAATTAAATCACACACACACACACACACACACACACACACACACACATTGGTACACACTGACTCCCTAGGCCTCAACTCGCTGCTTGATTGGATTCGGTCCTGGCTGGTTGAAGGAAGACCTTATCGCACCATGGACAGAGGAGATCTGATTGTAAGCCAAAAAAATAGTAGACGTGGCCGTCCGATGGCCTGGGTCATTAGGTAGGGTGTCGGCGACCTAGGTTTGGGAGTGGACTTGGGAGCTGATTTGGGGGGGGGGTCCCATCTCGGGAGGGAACTTGCCTCTTCCACAGGGGGCATTGCCTACATGTGAGGCTTATCGGAGCCCCCGCCCAGTGCTGTGCAGGTGGTGGGTGTGGCAGTACAATACATGTAAACCCTATGTACCTCGAGCTGTCTAAATGATGGGGACTGGTGCACTATTTTGGGGCCCTGCCTCCTGTGTGGATCCCTGCTGACCACAAGCCAGAGGAGCAGTGTACTACAGGGCAGGGGAGGGGGCAGAGGTCCTCATGGAAGGAGCAGGCTCCCAGCCCAAGGCAAACATTTGAATTAAAAAAAACAAAAACATCTGTGTATACCTCTGTAAAATGGGTTCCATCGAATTGCCCACCCCCTGATAATTGTATAATTTTTTTCCCCTTGTTTAGTACAGAGCTACAGATTTTGTTGTCCCTGGTCCTGGCAGAGTGGAACTCTCATTCACACCAAAGAATGGAGGGGAACCAGTCCGATATGTGGTCCACGACTTTGAAGGTGAGAGTTCCGGGGGGGGATAAAACATGTTTTGCTTGGCAGCGATATACCTTCAGTAGGTTGAGGGTTGTGAATAAAAAGGTTTTGTACAATATATAGTATATATTTTTTTTTTTCTGTAAATATAGCTTTTATTACACATGCAAGTGTCAATGGAGGCATATTCAGCCCCCACAGTACTGACGTAATTTTCAGTGTAACTGTTTTTTGGACCAGATGTGTTCATCTTACAGATACCGTTACATCACATACATGTTTTCGGTACCTCTGACCGGTTATAGATTCAGCAGCTGCAGCTGTTTGGTGGTAAAGTACCCCATGCCCCAACCCACTCTGCATGAATACCCAATAAAGAGATACAAATTTTATAACTAAAAGAATTAACGTTGGCTGGCTCGGTGGTGCAGAGGCGCTTAGTGCCTTACCTGCCACCACACCGGCGTTCCTGGTTCAGAGGAAAGCCAGGACCGCTATACGTTGGCTGGGGAGAGGAGGATTGAGCATCCCACAGGACACTCCTTCTCTCAAGACGGAAGGGGGGGTTGCTGTCAAATGACTCACATAGGTAATACATGGTGGCAGTGCTGGTAGAACAGATCAGTGACAGGGTGAGTGATGCCATTGGCTGGAGGCGGCTGCTGGCACGTCAAGGTCACGTATGCCTCTGCCTGCAACGGAGGGGTGGGACATGAAAACTGAGGAAAACAGTTCTCTGTGCACAATGAGGAACACTGCCCACACGTAAACCCCACACCCTCCAGCCCAGGCAAGCCTCCCAAGTGCCAGGCGTACTTCAGTTTACGGATGGGGCACTGTTGTGCCCCCACTGTCCTCTACCATGGGGATAGGATACCATGGGTGACAGCAGTAGAAGTGAGTGAAGTCCTGGGAGAAGGTGAGGTGTCAGAATTGGTGTAGGGTAGGTGGCTCGGAGTAAGGCCCAGGAAGAGCAAGGAGGGAACAATATAAGGGAGGAAAAAGACACACCAAGGGGTTCAGTATGCCTGGAAAACTACTGTGACTAAAATGACAGCATGCCATTTACCATGAAATGTTGTGGCTCCGAGCACTTACAACAGAGACAGCTGTGAAAAAAAAGACCTACAGTGGTACAGTACATTTGAACATAACTATTTAAATAAAAAGTATTTTATTGCCTGATAGCAGAGCTGCTGCATTGGTGACCTGGATTCAGGAAGCTAACAAACTGGTGTGGTGACGGAGGACTGGAAAGTGGCCAGTGTGGTTTCCATCTTCAGAACGGTTGCATGAGCAGAAAAACATGCCAGTCAGCCTGACATCAGTGCTGGGTAGGAGACCATTATCAAGGACAGATTAATTGAGCACTGGGTTGAGGCCAGGGTTCTTGCCCTTCTCAGTATGACTTTTTATAAGGGACACAGCATGGCTAACCAACCTGATTTCTATCTTTGTGTATCTGTACTTCAGCCAGGCCTCTGATTCTGTGAAATTTACCCTTCAGTCAATAATTTATTTTTATTTAGTTTTTATTTGCTGGGTGGGTGCCATAGCCACAAAGCGTCTCTAAACACACCAATTCAAACAGGTGTCACTACAACTTACCCTCACCTGTGTTGTCTCAAACAATGGAGCATGACGAGCTCTTCTAGGCAGAGTAAACTAGTGGCATATACCCAAACTTTCATAAGCTGGCTTGCTAACTGACTTGATGAGGAAGCAGAATGTGGTGTGGACAGGCACAACTGGGACTAGAGAAGCGTACTCTGTGTCTCTCCGGGATCGATGCTGGCGCCCCTGCTCATTAACATCTTCATTGGTGATCTGGAATGGGGGTCTCCAGTGGACTGCATTAATTCCTAGCCTGGAGTCTCAGACTCAAGGTAGCCAAATGCAGGGTGCTACACTTGGGGAAGAAAAACACAGGTAGGACCTGCACACTGTGTGGAGCTTCTCCTGCAGTTGAGGAGGAAAGGGACCAAGTACTAGTGCAGGCAGGAGTGACGGGGGTGGGGGTGGCTGTCATACCTTAGTGTGCAGTGGCTGTCATACACGTGTGTGTGTGTGTGTGTGTGTGTGTGTGTGTGTGTGCGCGCGCGCGACACACACTTGACTTCTTCCACCAGTCTCCTGGGCAGAGGAAGAAAACGAAAGAAGCCTGGGCCCTTGCAGATCCCCTATGGCACAGTACTTTCAATATGTACAGACACAACTACTATAGGCATTGAACTCAGAGTTCTCCAGGAGGTTTGTGGTGTGCCTTAAGGACCAGACGATCAGGGGTTAGTAAGGACCCAACCGTTGAGGTGTAAGTTGCGGGGAAGCCTAGTAGTGGTGATGGGTATGGGAGGTAACCATGGGATTGGTTGGTAATAGGTTTGTGAAGGAGGGGCATAAAAAGTAAATCAATTTAAAAACTTAGCGATAATGCCTGCCTCATGGCTCAGTGGAACTGTCTTGCTACCATGCAGGTAACCTGGAAGGGACTGCCACATCAGGGAGTGCGCCATTGGGAGCACTTCCCAGGTAAGCAAGGTTAGTGACGATCTGGCAGCACCAAGGACCTCTGTTGTGGTTTGCAATGGCCTGCCTCCTTCCACAGGGTACACTGTCTGGGCAAGGTCTACAATGACACTAAGCAGCACAGAGGGAGTACGAGGGTAGAAACTCTTGGGGGGAGGAGAGAAGGACCCCCTATGACAGGGACGGTCACCATCCTGCTACTGTCGGGCCCCACACAGTCGAGCAAGTAACAGGATTAGAAGGTCTTGCGAGTGGAGAGGGTCCAATCCTGTCCTTGGCTATAATGAAGTAGGGCTGTGCCAGATGGGGAACAAAACATTGCATGCCTTTGGTCAGCTGTTGCTGTAGTGCAGTCTGTTTATCTGGCTATGCACAAAGATTTGCACACTGCTATCCATGAGCCTTTGATCTGGGTTTAAGGGTAGGCTTCGAGTCTGTGCTTGTGATTGGAACACACACATACACGCTCGCACACAATTACACACACATATGCAAACAGAAACATAGAAACGCAGAGGTTTTCAGCAGATAAGGACCTCTTGGCCCACCTAGTCTAGTCATACACACTTACACTTGCACGTGCATACGCTAACCCTCTCACGCACATATCTGACATTGGTTCTTTGCCATCTCACACACTGCTTGCAAACAGTCTCTTTGGTGTACTACATCTGAATGTTTTAAATGGCTCGTAACTGTGGCCTATTTACTGTTATACAGATGAGGTTTAGGGAGGAGGAATCCATACTGGATTATATTAACTAAGCTGTACCACTGTACTGAAATTGTGAAGATGGGATTAGTTTAGAAAAATGAAATGAGCATTACACAATACCTTGAACTTAGTTTGGACAACAAGATGAATACTTTGAAACAGAAACATAGAAGTTGTTGGCAGAAGGGGACCGCATGATCCATCAAGTCTGCCTGTGATTTTCTTCCCCCCCACTCAACCACCTGCTTGAGTGTCCTGCAGTGTCAGTCCCGTGCCTGCTTGAATTCCCCCACCGACTTTGCTCCCACCAGCCCCTCCAGCAGGTTATTCCATGGTTTGACCACGTGCTCTGTGAAGAACCTTCCAGGATGCCACTCACTTTTAGTGCTGCCTTCTCTCATTGCTTGCTGACCTTTTAGGTCATCTGAGATGATCACCCCAGGTCTCATTCCTGCCTTGTAGCCACCAGCTGCTCCCCTCCCACTGAGTACAGTTTCCCTGGTTACGTTTTCCCATGTGCATGACTTTGCACTTTTCGGCATTGAACTTCAATTGCCAGACCCTTGACCACTCCTCCAGCTTACAGAGATCAGATTCCATGCTTTGTTGTCCCTCAGGTGTGTCCACCCTGTTGCAGATTTTGGTGTTGTCTGCAAACAGGCAGACTTTTCCCTTTAGTCTTTGCCTTTCTGCCTTTGCACAGCATTTCAGCTGGAGTGCAAAGTCTTATAGTCAAAACCTATCTACGAAAAAGAATCATTTAAGTAGCTATTTAGCAGTTTTGAACTAAGTGATTTATCATCTAAATGTAGATACGATTAGCAAAAAGCGATTGGGGCTGCAGTATTTAAAGACTACATTAAAAAAAAAAAAAAAAGTCCATTTTTTTAATATACTTGTAAATTGGGCACATGTTGTATTGATTTCTGTGTTTGTTTTGAAACAGTCCTGTGTTTTCCTTGTTTAGGACCCTATATTAATGCAGCCCTTTTTTTTCCAACCAATATTTTTTTTTTTTTTTATTGCTCGGCTGGTCTGGAAACCACTGACATTAATTGAACTGAAGACTACAGGCGTGTTTACACAACCCGATCTGCACCATTGCCAGCAGTGCAGATGGGTTGCACAAGTCCAAATCCACAGCTGCCAGAGTGTTGCAAGCCACTCCGTTACGGTACGCAGCGTTCCCTGTTTTGGTGAGAACATTTTGGTGTAAACCTGCTACTTCACCTGCACTGGTGCAGCCCCACGATGTGCAAAACTGTCCCCGTTTTACAGCTGACAGCCCTATAAAAAGCTGTACCTGCATGTTGCACTACCAGTCCCTCAGATAATGGCCCGGCAGTAACCAAACTTCTGCAGATAAGGCGGGAGATGCTGTACCTAGACTCTCCATCCTAGGGATTTCTGTATTGTGCATATGTTGACACGAATGTTTATTTACTTCAAATAGTTTACTATTTCAAGTATTATAGTGCCAGCCTGCCTCCCATCGCGGCCTCGGTGGAAATGCAGTAAGGAATGCGGGAAGCCCTTCTGCCATCCTGCACTGGTGCCCAGCTCTCTGTTTGTAGACGTGGTCGCTAGTGGTGTAGATGGAGCCATGGGCAAGCAGCGCAGATTAAAGCGCTATACAGTGAAATGGATCAATAACATCAATTGAGTCAATTACCTTGTGTTCCACTTCATTGTAGTCCTCAGCTCAACTGATGATGCGGAGTTCCAGAATTGCTAAGCATTTAAAAAAAAAAAAAATAATAATAATAATATTGGGCAGAAAATGGCCTGCATTAATATGGGGCCCTAAATAAGTTAAAATGAGGGTTGTTTCAAAACAAACACAGAAATCTATACACTGGGGTGTTTAAACAGACTTCACGTGTGCCCAGATTTGCAAGCATATTTGAAAAATATAAACAACATTATGTTCCCTTTAAAATATTTGCACATGCAATTTGGTTGCTTCATACCATTGCAAAGCATTTATTATCCGTAGAAACATGCATTCTCTGTCAATCTGGTGATGTCCATGTTGCTACACATTCAAAGTTTCATAATACTGGTACTGTCATCAGCGAGTCTAGGGTGTCTCATCTGCCCAAAACAGCAATTTAAAATTTCCTGGAGCAGACAGTGCATGTGAAAATGTATTCAGTATCTGCCTGCTGGCAAATATTAACTTGAACAACTGCGCCAAAAAAAAAATGTGTTGTAATAGCAAGGGTAATACTGCATACAGCTTTTTATCTTCCACTGCGACCTTCCTAGCCCTCTGATTGCGTCTCTCCAGCAACCTCCCTGCCTGTAACCCATTCAGCTGTTGAAGCAGACCCACATTTACACACAGCTCCTTACATTTAGCGTTTAGACTCGCCTCGGTTATCCAGTATAACTGAAAAAGACAGTTCATCCAGGCTACCCTGTGTTCCTACATGGTTTTACTCCACCCATTTAGAGCACCCCTTGCTCCGGGTCTTCCTTTCGTTTTTAATTACCCAATTGAAAATGTCCCATTGGATTTTGAACCCCATGACAGTCTCAGCTCTGATCACATTGCTGGGTAGACTATTCCTCTTGTCTGTCACCCGCTGCACATACCTCTCAGCCTCCTGCCACATAAATCGGGGACAAAGGACCAAAATTGGAGACCCAGCTTAAAAATTAATGATACCCACTAAGGACTCTACTCTAGTAGATAATGGGCTTAGTCACAATATCAAGTAAAAGGAAGGAGACCGGCACCTGTAAACGTGGCGTTCATAGATATGAATCGTTCCCAATGTACATATTGTATAAAGTTGCTTAAAAGTGCTGGTGCTAAAGTGTGCAGCTAAGATTCAAAACAACTGTCCTTGACACATTTCTCTCCGTAAAACAGCATTCGCAAAGGTCCTTTGAGAAAGCTCTTTTACAGAGAGAAATGCGCCAGGGATACAATATATACAGAAGTTTGCACTGCATTGCTGAACTACTTTTATCCTGTCGTTCAGAATAAAAGGAAAAGTTTGTGTTGGACCAAAACAGTTTGGACTTCAGTGCTTATACATTGGAAACCGTTCATATCTATCTATGAACGCCACGTTTCCAGGTGCCACTCTCCTTTCCTTTACTTGATTACTGTTTTGGCACTATGCTGTCTTGTTAGTCTAAAATATATATTTTCTGACGGAGAACAAGCCTGGTAATTCTAATGTCGGACAGGACAGAGGTAAATTTTGAGGCAAAACCAGGGGTGTCCCTCAAAATCAGAACAGTTGAGAGAGATGGTGCTGCGTGAAGAAATACTTTCCGTCTTCCTTCCTGAATTGCTCTCGTTGCACTTCAGAATTTTGCCCCCTAGTGGTTCTGTTCCTTGAAGGGGAACAACTATGAACTGTGCCCATCATAGTTTCAAGGCTCCTGAAAAACTCTGCTAAATAAGGCGTTGGGCTCCTCTGTAGATGGCAGCAGTGCAGAGAGATTGATGACTGTGTCTGCCTCATGTTGATACTACATTTTCACCATTTGTAGAACCTTGTGATGTCATGGACAGTCAAACTGTGGTGATCAGGCAGACGTTGATTGTCAGTGACATCACAAGCATCTAAAAATAGTGGTGATGTGGTATCAATATGAGCCAGACTCCATCAATATCTGCTGCCAGTTACAGAGGAGCCCAATACCTCATTTAAAAGATCTTTACGTGAATTTTCAACCTGTGAAGTGCACGGTTTATAAATGTTCCCATTTTGTTTAAATAACTCTAAAGTCCACCCTGTTATATCCCTGCACCCATTTGCATGTTTCTGTCATGTGCCCTTTTCCTCCAGGGAATACATGTTAAGACTGTCCAGTCTTTCCAGATTGTTCATACCCTGCTGCCTCTGAACCATTTGCATAGTCATCCACTGGATAATCTCTAACCTCTCAGATGCGGGTTCCAAAACTACAGACAGTACTCCAGGTGTGGTCTACTAGTAGCCTGCTGTGTAAGAGGAGGTCAAAGGGCTATGAAATACTGGCTGGATCTAGTATAGGAGTTTCTTGTTTAACTCTCCCAGTAGGCATGTGCTTACGTGGTTTACTTCCTACAGTTTATCTCATTCGTTTTTGTTTTTCACAGATGGCGGTGGGGTGGCTCTGGGGATGTACAACACAGACCAGTCCATCACAGATTTTGCCCACAGCTCTTTCCAGATGGCCCTTGCCAAAGGCTGGCCTCTCTACATGAGCACCAAGAACACCATCTTGAAACGATACGATGGGCGCTTCAAGGACATTTTCCAAGAGATCTATGAGAAGTAACGTATTTTTATTTATGCATGTGTTTTGTGGTTAAGGGACTGACTCGACATCTTGTTACAGTGGGGTCCTACTAGATGGGGGTAGCATGTTTAAAACTAGCTCAAAGCAGTTGGCCTGGTGGTGCAGCTGTAGTGCTTCCACCGACTATGTTGGCAACCCGAATTCAGGAGCAAATGTGAGTCATCAGGGGCCAACCAGGGAAGGGAGGGAGGACGGAGCAGCCTACGGACTGCTATACTCCTTTGGTAGGGAGGATGGAGCCACCTACGGACTGCTATACTCCCTTGGTAGGGAGGACGTAGCCACCTACGGACTGCTATACTCCCTTGGTAGGGAGAAGGGACATGCCTTCCACTGTTCATCTGACACTTTGCGGAGGCTGGGTGTTGTGGCCGTTGGGAAGCTGCATCAATAAGAGGCATGCTGGTACAACTTCGTCATTATTACGAATCCCTGCTGACTCCTGCACAGACTCCTGCTTAGATACCCCCCCCCCCCCGATTTAATCTTCAAATTCAACTGAATAATTCCCACGAACAAAGACACCTACTTTCAGCGTATTATCACTCACAGAAATCCCACCAACTAGCCATTACTGATAATATTAGACTCCAATGGCAAACGGAACTGGAACACCCTGTTCTCCCTGAGGAATTTCAGAAAGCATGCCAGTATGTTACCAAAGTAACTAGCTCCCACCAATGGCGTGAATACGCCTGGAAGAACCTTATCCGATACTTTAGGACCCCTATAATCACCAGTCACTATGCTCAATCTGGATCTACAGCTTGTTGGCGTCAGTGCGGGGAGGTCAGAGTGACTCATCTACACATAATGTGGTCAAGCCCTAGACTTCAACCCTTTATATTAGCTCTCCAGGCTAACCTACAAGAACTCTTTGGCCCACAATTCCAATTAACTGGGAAAGTATATCTTTTAATATTAATCCCTAGAGAACTAAGGAATCCATCTACTAGATACCTCCTTCTCCTCCTCCTTCTCACAGCAGCCAAGAAGGCCATTACAAAAGTATGGCTAACTACAAAAATTCCAGCCATACAAGATTGGTGGCAGATGACTAAGCAGATATACTATATGGAACGAATAACTCATAACCTAAATGACCAAGGAGACCAATTTAATTCCAGATGGTCTGACTGGCAGCTATATTACATGCTACAGGATGACTCCTTTGTTCCTTAGGCCGCATTGCTGAATGGAAGAATGCTTTCAGCGGTTGGGGCTATTCGGAGTCCTTCTAAAATTTCTTAATCGACTGTCCGCTTGCTAGCTCCTTCCTACCTTCCCCCACTACAATCCTCTCCTTCCCCTCCCCTCCCACCCTTATAGAGCTGGGTTGAGGCGCTGCTGGATCACGCAGTGGATGACCCCACTATTCCCCTCCCCACCCTTATAGAGCTGGGTTGAGGCAGCTGCTGGATCAGAGTGGATGACCCCCCGCCATTCCCCTCCCACCCTTATAGAGCTGGGTTGAGGCTGCTGGATCACGCAGTGGATGACCCCCCCCGCCATTCCCTCCCCACCCTTATAGAGGCTGGGTTGAGGCGCTGCTGGATCACGCAGTGGATGACCCCCGCCATTCCCCTCCCACCTTATAGAGCTGGGTTGAGGCGCGCTGCTGGATCACGCAGTGGATGACCCCCGCCATTCCTCCCCACCCTTATAGAGCTGTGACGCTGCTGGATCACGCAGTGGATGACCCGCCTCCGCCATTCCCCTCCCCACCCTTATAGAGCTGGGTTGAGGCGCTGCTGGATCACGCAGTGGATGACCCCCGCCATCCCCTCCCCACCCTTATAGAGCTGGGTTGAGGCGCTGCTGGATCACGAGTGGATGACCCCCGCCATTCCCCTCCCACCCTTATAGAGGCTGGGTTGAGGCGCTGCTGGATCACGCAGTGGATGACCCCCGCCATCCCCTCCCCACCCTTATAGAGCTGGGTTGAGGCGCTGCTGGATCACGCAGTGGATGACCCCCCGCCATTCCCCTCCTCCACTCAGAGGGCTACTCCATCGAGACATGATCTTTGCCTATGAGTAAATATATAAAATTGGTAATTAACTGACAAGAATTTAATGTTCAGTTTATAATCTTGCCGTTTCCTCTGCCTAATACTCAGTAGCAATGACAGGACTTATGATGGGGAGTGTTGATTGCTCAGTACATTAATTTTTATTCCTTATATAACTTATGAAAGCTACTTAAATGGGGACCTCAGCTGTAAGCTACAATTTTACTGTATTAATGCTCTTTAGACTTGATTCTGTGTCAGATTGTAAAAAGACGAATGTTGTAAGCAGACTGATATGTTGCCTGTGTGTGCTAAAAGCATAATAAAGATGAAATTATTAAAAAAAAAAAAAAAAAAAGCATGCTGGCAGGCGTGGCTGCATCACTGCATGCCAGACTTCCTGGGGTGAAAAACAAGAGGTAAAAAAACCTTGGTTGTGGCGGCATGAGGTACAGTCCCCTGCAGACTCGGCACTGTTGACGAGGCACCACCAAAGCTGGATACTGCCGGTCTCAAAGGGTATGTCATTGGGGAACTACAAGGGTATGTTCTTGTGATGATGGGTGATTGGGTTTGGGGGGGGGACTATCCCAAGGGATAGTCTGAGGCTGAGGAAATGGGCGGATAAACGCTAGATTAAAAAAAAGAAAAATCAGGTGCGCCCACCCAGTGGTTTGGAGAGAGCGGGGTTTGCACGTGAGCCCTGGAATCCCCCACAGAGACCAGTTTAGGGGAGGGGGCGAGTGTGTTGCGCGGGTTGGGTGCTCGCATCCTGTGTTGGCTGACCAAGGAGCAGCAGTGACATCAGTGGTGAAGGCTGCCACTTGCCCACGCTCCCTGCTGGAGAATGAGTGCTGTCATGGCAACCCTGATCATAGGTGGAGGCAAAACAAACAGCTGAAGTCGGGGAGGAAGGGGGAGTTATATGAGCATTCAACCAAGATGTGCAGTTAGTAATTATGTTACTACATTTATTTAGAAACTGCAGGAAAAAAACACAAAAGAAAAGAAGGTTCCAACTCCTGCTGTCTTTATCTTGGCCTGAGTCCAAATCTCTTTGATCATTTTTTTTTTTTGCTATCTTTTCTGATATCCTTCACAATAAATATATTTATGCAGTAGGTGTGGAGCTAAAATCCATTACATAAATCCATTTATTTCCACATATGTGGGATAAACACAATCTGTCAATCAACCCCAACCGGCGTTACTTCCCAGCGTGTCACCCCCCCCAATGCTTTTAGTTTCCGTCTGTCACACACACACACACACACACACACACACACACACACACACACGCAAAGAAACTAAAATGCTGCCATGCTCTAATGTTTGCTATTCTTCTCAGGGCCAAATGAAACACGTGCGTTTGTGTGTGGCCCCCCCCCACCACCACCACCACCACCAGAACATACCCATTACATTCTCGACACACTTAAACTGCAGGCTCACTTGGAAGCTCAGTCCTGTTCACCCAATTTCTGACACTGCCCTCTGCATTCATCCTGTGTCACAGCCTCCCACACTCTGCAACTGTAGCTCCTTCCCAGTCGGTGCAACAGAAAGCATGCATAAAATGCAGGAACAACCGGATAACAGTTAAAAGTTTAACACTGGTTAGGAAAAAACGTAGGCAGGCACACACAAATTACAGGTAAGGTACCCTCTCACTCTCATCAGCTCTGAGCTGACGCCGACAGCTTACTGGAAAGCACAGCCTCTCAGCTGTCCCTCACTGGCGATCAATGTTCACTGTCTCCACTTGCTTAAAAATAAAATGCAGGATCAACCAGATAACTTAACTTAACTTAACATTTTAATATTAATTAAAAAAAAAAAAAAAGGGGGGGGGGGGGGGGGGCACATAAACTACTGCCAGTCTGTCACTCTCGCTAAATGAGAAACGGACCTGCATGTTTTTTGAAACTTTCGGACCTCCATCCCCACCTAGTGAGCAAGGAGTATAGCTTCTCCTTTGTCACGATTGTGAACCCAAGGGTAATGCCCCCTTCATAACAGAAGCCTTGTCAAGTGTCTGCCCTGAATCTTCTGTCACTGCTTGCTTACAGAACCTAAGTACTTCCTGTTACTCAATATCAAATATGTGATCAGTCTGGGGAGTGAAGGGCAGTGGGGGATTGCTGGGACTTTTTTTTATGCAGAGCAGGAATGTTATGACATACTGCCTTGATGGTATTCAGGAGTGCAATGCTCTCTTTGTTGCAGTAACTGATATGCCATTATAAGAAAGAAAATAGAAATATTGTATCCAGACTTGAGATGCTGCCTACGAGGAATGCAAATAATATGATGATGCAGCAACTTTCGTAGTTTTGTCATGGTTGTTGTACCTTCAGAGTCCTACCATGATACCCAGAATGCCGAGCAGAACTATAAAAGAGGGTATAATGTGAAGGCTTCCTGGTGACCCAAGGTAAGGGCATCATGCTTTCATGCAGGTGAACTGGGTTCAAGTGCGGACCTGGGCACTTGCAGCCAGGAAGCCAGGCTGTGAGTAGCACTGACACTTGATGGAATGTCCCAGCTGGGTGGGCTGATGCTGTTGCCCATTGCAGCAACAGCCTCTTGTGGTGGACCGGAAAACCTGCTCCCTTATGAGGGGGAGGGCCCATGCACCAAGACGCTGCTGCAGACATAGCCCAGAGAGGTTACAGGGAGGAAGGAGGAGCTAGAGTTATCTAGCATTGGTCTTCAGGGCACAGTAGCATATTGCAGCTTGGAGCAAGTGGCTGCCTGTGAGATGGCGGCAAGCAGAAATGTTTTTGGTGCAGTTTTTACAAGATAATTTGAGATAATAAAAGATAATGATTTTTGTTTTGTTTTACAATAGAAACATTAATAAGAGCTGTGGTTATGTGCAGTTTTCCTTTAAAGAGCAGCTTCATACTGCAGCCCCCTCCAAACATATAACAAAGCTTACTTGGCATCAAGTTGTCTGCAATACAAATTTTTAGTTAGTTTTCACTAACCGCTGCTCCACTCTGGCTTGGAAACAGATGTGAGCAATAACCAGAGTGGAGCATGGATGCAGAGTTTGAACGTGCATTGCAAATTCTAGAAATTTACATGGGTTCTATCTCCAGGGTGTCACTCACAGCCAAGATGACTGCTGCTAAAGTGTCAACCTAGTGAGGGATCCCTTAAGAAAAAACAATATTGCTGTGTTGAGTAATTTGTTTTTGGTTTTTTTTGTTCAGACAACTCGACTGGCAAGTATTCTAAAGTGGGTTATTACTGTCGAGCAGACGAGTGGATGCCTGAAAGAGTGGAGTTTGTGTGCAGTGGACTGCTTTGTCTGACTGACTGAATCAGAGTTAAAATCTTGTTCTCAGCAGGGAAAGGATAATACACAAAAAAGCATATGAAATGTGTTCTTTTGTTTTTCCAGGGAATACAGGTCCCAATTTGAATCTAAAGGGATCTGGTATGAGCACAGGTTAATCGACGACATGGTCGCCCAGGCAATGAAATCAGAAGGGGGCTTTATCTGGGCCTGCAAGAACTATGATGGTGATGTCCAGTCGGACTCTATTGCACAAGGTGGGCTTAATACTAATAAAAACTCCTGTCTGGAATGGAGATGCTGTGTAAAGGGGAACATTTATCACTTACCGTAATTTATTTTTCTGGTAATTCCAAAGTTGTCACTAGGCTATTCATTTACTGCTGGGTTACACATGCTCACCTACTAGGGGCCAACAAACTGCAAAGATCTGACGACATCATATAACTCTTGAATCCATTCCAAGTTTGTTAGCGTAGTATGTTCAGTCGTAAGTCTTTCAGAGCCATATGGTCAGCAACATAACAATTCTGAGGTTAACTTATACGTTCCTTAGATATAGAAAAGTCACAGCCTTACACTGCATTAAACAATCCATGTCTTTTGTGATGTAATTATTCATATTATGAAACAAATAGAAAGATTCTTGAGTCCTGATTGATCGATAGTTACTTTCAGCTGAGCCGTTATCCGAGCACAGCGGCCCAGCTGAAAGTACCTCCAGCCAAACAGGCTCAGCACTCAACTCCAGAGCCATCCGCCTCAGTCGTAGACTGAAATGCCTATGCCAAATACTGGCTGCATTTGCACCTTATTCTCTATGAACATGGTTGTCCTGTAACATAGATACCTGGATGTTGTTGGCAGGTAAGGGCCTTTGGCACACCTAGTCTGCCCATTACTTCAGTTTACTGTGCTTGTTCCAGCTTCCTTGGAACTAGGTTATCCCTCTCTTCCCCCCCCCCCCGTGCCTGTCCCATGCATTCATAAATCCTGTAAATCTTTCTGCCCTCTACCTCCTCCGGCATGCTGTTCCATTTGTCCACCACCCTCTCTGTGAAAAAGTGCTTCCTCATGTTTCCTCTGAACCTCCTCCCACTAGTTTCATCCCACGTCCCCTAGTCCTGGAACATTGTTTCTCTAAAAAAATTGTGTTTTCCTGCACCTTGTTTCTCCGTCAGGTATTTATATGTCTCAATCATAACCCCCGCTCCCTTCTTTCCTCCAGGGAGTACATATATCAGCCTGCCCTTGTAAAATTGTTGCTGAGAATAGTGAGCACCAACAGGCCACTGATGATGGCCACAAGCAGCAGCTGTTTCTGAAAGCCTCGACTAGGCTACAGCTGTGACAATGGTTCATTTCCAAAACCCCAACTGGACTCTGAATAACAGCCACTAACAGCAGCTGGTTTCCGCAGCCCAAACTTCGCCTGTTTTCAAAGCCCTCACCAAGTGATCCCAAGCTGTGCGTCGCTGATGATGCTGTCCAAACAGGTGGCT
This sequence comes from Neoceratodus forsteri, assembly GCA_016271365.2. NCBI lineage: Eukaryota > Metazoa > Chordata > Ceratodontiformes > Ceratodontidae > Neoceratodus > Neoceratodus forsteri. The sequence goes on along the minus strand of CM028132.1, from coordinate 38,072,617 downwards.
CTTAAAGTGCTCCGACAGATCTTATGAATACTACTGTCTACAGTGGCTCTAACTGCCGCCAAGCACAACTCTTCTTAAGAGGCCCCAAGGGGTCATACAAACACGGCTGACTGAGGCTGCCCAAACTGCCATCGAAACACTGCTCTTCTTAAAAGGTCCTGATGGAAGAGTGGCGCGGAGGGTGGAGTCATTCATGCCTCCCTGCTGCCATGCTGATGACCTGGGTTCAGGAATGGACTTGGATCGCTTGGGGGGTTTGGCAGGGAGAGGGAAGATTAAGGGTCCATAGGACGGCTCTCTTCCCTTGGGAAGGGGGAGTCCACGACTTGTTGCTTGGCTGCCACCTGGCAAAAGCCAGGTGAGCTTCCGTAGCTAGGGGGAAGGGCCAGCATACAAAGTGCTGGAATGCGTCCTCAGACGTGGAGTGCGCATGCATGCTCCTTGCACATCCAGCTGAGCCCCGGGGAGAAAATAAGGAGGTAAATGGAGGACAGGCTATATGAAGCCGTACCTACCTGGTCTCTCTGGTTCGCCAGAGGAGTTGCAGGACAGCCACGATTGGTGGGGACAGGGCTGAGAATGCCACCCAATCTGTCCCAGAGAGGGAGGCGGGGAGGTCCTGATGGTCTTACAAACATCACAGACTGTGGTGGCTTAAATTTTCGTCAAATGCAGCTCTTCTTGGAAGACCCTGTCAGTAGCATTATACACACCTCAGACTGTGGTGGCTCAAAATGCCACCAAACTGCTGCTTCTAAAATGGGCCTTGCAAACACACCACCGACTATGGCTCTTCAAAGCTGCCGCCACAGACAACACTGCCCATATGTTGCCATCCACTGCCCTTAGTTGAAGTTTTGCCACCACCTGCTGGCCAAACACTTCTCAGTCCTAACACTTGTCAGGTCTACAGTGATGATTCTAAGTCAAATGTGTGGGCCATCTTTTTTTAGTGAGGAAAAATCTAAATTAAAAAATTTATGAAAAACTCACATATTGGTGGAACTAGAAACTGTTACCCCCTTAACACTAGAAAATGCACTGAATCTTTTATTGTGAAGAAGGTATGGTCAAATTTATTTTGTTAAATTTCATTGCTCTGCTGCTTTAAATCGAAGGGAATTATTTTTTTTTTTTTTTTTATTTATTCCCTGTTACTAATGGATCCAGTTCGTAATCATAATAATGCACTCCAGGGTGTGTGAAGTGGTAGGATAGCAGCCCTTATAAAATGGCAGGGTAAAATTGTGTAATCCGATTGGCTCTTATTTATGTGTAGAATACAGTTTACACATGGGTAAAAAAAAAAAAAAAAGGACTGCTCAGCAGTGAAGTTTCCAACACAGATCAATGGGCATTTGGAACACGGGCATTTCAGTTAGCCCTCTACTGCCAGAGCTGATCTTCCTCCACAAACATGGCTGCTATCGTTACACTGTTTAAAAAAAAAAAAAAAAACTTCAACAGGGCCCTAAAAATAAAACTAAATAAAATGAATTAAATGCTGTTTCTCTGATTATCACACTCTCCTTACATACATAGACAAATTAGAAACAATAAGTATTGTTTATAGTTTTCACTACAACTGTTCCTTTGACAGTCAAAAATCCCACTTCTTTCTAAGGCCCTGTACACATCAGGCTAGTTAAAACGTTTTAAGATGCTTAAAAGCGTTTTAACCTAAGCATAACTACGGCCGATCACATTTAACACAGTTTCAAGTGTGTTAGGAAACCGTGCTTAAACCCTGCTACGAGCTAGTCTCAAGTCAGTTTTTTAAAAACGGTTTTATGAGAGAAAGCGTGTTACCCTGTAGTGTGGACTGGCGTCTGCATATTGCTCCTCCAGGAAGCGTGTTAAAGGTCGTGGAGAACCAGTTTCAAAAAAAAAAAAACGTTAGTGGAGGCAGATGCAGACGGGAGTCGGCTGTGGTATAACCAAGTTAAAACTCGGTTGAGACTAATCTGGACGGGCTGCTGTGGTGAGTTTAAAAACGTTTTTAAAACGTTTTTTAAACCGGTGCAAATCTTCAGCTCTAATGTGTACAGGGCCTAACTGTTTACCAGGGAACTCTCTTCTTCTTGCCCTGATAGGTAACTGAGTTCCTGACTGTAACAAAGGCCTTTGTTGTCTCTGTGTATAGTGTGTTGGGAGAGAAACATTCTGCCAGTGGAACTGAGCAGAACTTTGAATCCATATATTCCGTGGTAAACATTCCATATCTTGAATGTGGGGAACAGAGGAGGGGAAAAAAAAAACAGAAAGAAAGTAGGCAATAATTCAATGACATCGCTTGTAGTGGGTGGAAGGATTATTTTATCACAAATGCACAAAATCTATTTTTCTACATATAAACATGCGTTTCCCAGTAGTCAAAAGTTTAAAAAAAAAAAAAGTCAATTTTATAAGCACAATAAGGCACCTTGGGTGTGTGTAAGCCATATTTTACAGCACGGCTAGCAGCTGAAGTCACTCGGCCGTTGGCCTCGTGCCTTACTACGCCCCTGGCCGTGCTGTAAAATTTGGTTTACACGCACCCCTTTGTGACTTTTTGCTTGCTTCTCGAGTGGTGCCTCGTGCTTCAACCACCTGAGATGTGCCATTATCCCAGCACAAAGCACCACGTGTCCTGCTCTGTTGCTTAAATGTTGCTGTTGCATTCTCTAGTATAGTCTGTGTAACGGCAGCCTCAACACTGAACTTTTTTCAGGTAAAGTCTGAGTAGAAGAATAATGCAAAATGAAAACGTGCCCTGTTAAATTAAATCTCCATTGTAGAAGATTGTCCATAAAGTAAAACACTTTAGGGTGGGTGGGTCCCAGTGACAAACTTAGAAATAACCAACTACAGTGAGTATGATCAGATTGTTCTTTCTGTGTTGTTTTGTGTTGTCACTGGGCTAGTCATTTACTGCTGGAATGTAATAAGCAGTACCCACCGAAAGTATTCTGGAGAGTAGAATATTCCTCCAGTTTTAGCTGCCTGTCGCTTTACCACCACTTGGAGCTCCTTACACCCAAAGACTGCATCAGTGGAGCACTGAGTGTCCAGCCTGAAGTGTTTTGTGAATGTATGAAAGAAAGATCAGGTTCCTGCCTTGTGCAAGTAAAATTCTGAGGTGTCTGCCCTTTCTGCTGAAGAGGGTGATAGAGCCCTGTTGAATGCCATTTAATCAAAGCCTATGATATTAACTTCATCATCACATAAGCCTTTGCTATACGTGTTCTGACCCATCTAGCCAAGGTTGCCTTGGAAGCCTTTTGGGCCTTTTTTGCTATTCATGCGAACATACTGTATGAAGAAGCCAGCAGAATAAGGCCATTTGGTGTGTCTAGTCTGCTCATATTGCAGTGTCCTCAGCTTTAAGCTGTTGAACCTGCCCCCCCCTCCCTAATCTGATGTTCCCCTCTGTCCACCCCTCCCTTGACCCTTATATTCCCCTTAACTCTATCTCTGCCTCTCTTGATGCTGCCCACCATCTTCATCGAAACCATCTCTTTCAGAAGTACATTCCAGTCTGCCACTACCCTCTCCGTGAAGAGGTGCCTCCTAGCCTCCCTCCTACCCCCCCCCCACAACTATGAGACTGTGTCCCCTCATGTTTTGGTTTCCATTGAGCTTAAAGAAAACCCTCCTTATCCACCCTATTTATTCCTCTCAAATACTTGAAGGTCTCAATCAAGTCCTTCCTCTCCTCCAGGGTGTACATGTTCAGGGCTTCCAACCTGTCCTCGTACGTTCTTCTGTGCTGACCTGTGATCATCTTCGTTGTCATAAGCAGGTTAATGTTCTTTTTAAGGTATGGGTGCCTGTACTGTACACTGTACGCCAGATATGGCCCCACTAATGACTTGTACAAGGGCAGTATTAACTCCTCTCGCTGCTGCTGATCCCTCTGGCAATGCAGCCCAACACTGTATTTGCCTTTGCTGCTGCTTTCCTACATTGCGTGGAGTGCTTAAGGCCAATAGTGATCATCACTCCCAGATCCTTCTCCTCCTCTGATCCACCCAGGCTGTACTCAGTCCTGGGGTTCTTCGCTTCAGTGTGCATAACTTCGCATTTCTTTGTATTGAAGCCAAGCTGCCAAGTAACAGACCATCTCTCTGGTACTTCCAGATCTTCCTGTAGGTCTTCTATCCCTTCCACTGTGTCTATCCTCCCACAGAGCTTGGTGTCCTCTGCAAATAGGCAAATTATGCCCTTGATGCCATCACCAATATCATTGATGAAAACATTGAAATAGCTCCGGTCCAAGCACTGATCCCTTTGGGACCCCACTGGTGACCTCCCTGGTGCTAGATAGCCCACCCCCACCACCACTTTCTGGGTCCTGCCCCTCAGGCAATTTCAAACAACATGAGGTCTTGCTGTATTCTGATATGCAGTTAGCCCCAGCACTTGAATTGCCCCAGAGAGAGGAAAGAGTTAACTCGATGCATGAGCATAGAACGTTGAGCTCAGTTCAAGCCTCTGTCTGCAGCACTTCAAAGTGTAACCGTCAGATTCTTTACTCCACCTAAGTGAACAGTCACTCCAGAGATTGCTCCTTCACTTGCTCGGTTCGGTACAAATCCGTCAGTTTAAATACCGTTTTTTATTTTTTCGGCTTTAGATCCCTGTCTGCGGTACAGGCGGTGTTGTAGGTAGTGGACTTTAGTTTTATTGTAATTTTTTTGTAGAAATTGTAAAAACTTGTCGATCAGTCCGGTTTGGAACCGATTGTGTTAGGTTTATTTTATTTTCCTGTTTTTCTGGTGTGAGGTACTGGTTCCTATTGGTTTCAAAAAAACGGAATTTTAAACAATTTTTTTCACGACCTGTAACACGGTTGGTAACTGGGGGGGGATCCTTACCTGGCTTTAAGCTGTAAAGGGTAAGTTGGTAGCCTGGCCATGTCTGAGAAACCCAAGAAAAAACACGGGCCCACTGGGTTTCAACACTGTAGTGAGTGGTGGGGATGCCTTTGCTAAGGCAGACCCTCACACCACCTGTGTTTTTTATCTGGGGTGTGACCTCGACTCCCCAATTCCAGTAGGAGACAGGCTGACTTACTACTTCCAGGCCTGGAAGTCTTGTTACCTCGGACAAGTGGGTCCTGGAGGTAGTAATCCAGGGACTGGCCCTCAGTTTCAAAAAATTTCCAAAAATGAGGATCAGGTCTTTTTCACCAGCAGACATCTCCGAAACCATTACTCTAGAAGCAGAGGTTTCCTCTCTGCTGGCTCTCAGAGCCGTAGAGAGAGTACCTACTTTACACAGGGGCAAGGGTCTGTATTCCAGATACTTCCTTACCCCAAAAAACACGGGGGAGTGGCGGCCCATCCTAGACCTAAGATACTTAAACAAGCACCTTTTAAAGCCAAGATTCAAATTGATGACTCTGGGGGTAATTCTTCCCTCTCTGAGGCCAGGGGATTGGTTAGCTTCCCTAAACCTCAAGGGTGCCTACTTTCACATCCCAGTCAGGTGCTCCCACAGAAAGTACCTCAGGTTTGAATTGCCTTGAGGCCATTATCAGTTCAGAGCAATGCCCTTTGGCCTAATATCAGCTCCAAGGGTGTTCACAAAATGCCTAGCAGTAGTAGTAGTGGCCTTTCTCAGGAGACAGAATATCTCCATTTTTCCATACCTGGACGACTGGCTCATTTTGGGACAGTCTCCAGACCAAGTCAAGTCAGACCTACAAGTGACACAATAGTTGCTCACTTCTCTAGGGTTCCTTCTCAACCTACCAAAGTCAGTTCTTGAACCAGTACAACTCCTTACCTTCATGGGGTAGAGTTGGATACTGTCCAAACAAAGGCTTTTCTTCCCTTGGTAAGGGTGAAGGCCCTTACAAACCTTGATTCTTCTTTCCAACTTCGGGTGTCTCGACCAGCAAGGCATTTTCTTCAGCTCCTGGGCCACATGGCAGCTTCCACTGCAGTGGTGCAGGGAGCCAGATTTCAAATGAGGGACATTCGGTTCCATCTGAGGTCCTTTTGGTCCCAGAAAAAAATATCTTCTAACCAAATTGATTCCAGTGATTCAGACTCTGGTCCAAGCTCTCCAGTGGTGGTTGGATCAGGACAATCTCAGACAAGGAGTCCCATTCATCAGTCAGACTCATTCAGTGGTGTTAACCACAGATGCTTCTCTCCTGGGCTGGGGTGCTCGCTTAGGAGCCCTCACAGCACAAGGGGGGTGTGGTCCCCTCAGAAGTCTCTTCTTTATATCAGTCTTCTGGCACTCTGGGCAGTCTTTCTGGCTCTCCAAGCCTTATTGAACTCAGTAAAGAACAAGGTGGTTCAGGTCAGGACAGACAACACCACCATGTGGGACATCAACAAACAGGGAGGCACTCTATCTACGGTCTTGTGCACGGAAGCCATGAAAATATGGTCTCTGGTTTATACCCTGCAGGCATCTCTGGTAGCAGTCCATCTTCCAGGGAAGGACAGTGTGCTAGCAGATGCCCTGAGCAGGATCTCTCAGGGCCATCACAAATGGTCCCTGGACCCCTTCATATTGAAAGTAATTTTCTCCACGTGGGGCACTCCAGAGATAGATCTCTTTGCAGCCCCAGCCAATCATCAACTTCCTCTCTTCTGTTGCAGACCCCCAGTCATGGGCACAGTTCCCCGGATGCTGTGGTTCTGGATTGGGGAGGGGGGAATTCCTGTATGCCTTTCCTCCTTTTCCCCTGTTATTCAAGGTCCTGGTCAAGATCAGGTCACAGTCATGCAAGGCGATCCTGATTGCACCAGACTGGGCCAGACAGCCTTGGTATCCTCTATAGATGTTCCTAGCAGTCCATCTCCCTTTATCTCTTCCCAAGAAGCACAGTCTATTAACCGCCTCTCGGGGAAGGATCTGGTACCCCAACCTTTGGTGTCTCAACCCCAGGGCTTGGCTCTTGAAGAGTTACAGTATGCAAGTCTGCATCTGTCTTTGGGGGGGGGGTCTGGATATTCTTAAAGCCTCTCGAAAACCTGCAACCAGGAAAACTTATAATTCCAAATGGAAGAGATTCAGCATTTGGTGTTCCAGTAAGGATGTCCTACCAGACACTGCTGATCTGGCTACAGTTCTGGATTATATGGTTCAACTTAATGGCCTAGGCCTTAGGCCAGCCACTCTGAAAGTGCACTTAGCAGCTGTCTCTGCATTCCTGTCAGTGGGGAAGGTTTCCTCCCTGGCATCGCATCGTGTCTTCTGTAAGTTTTTTAAAGGTTTGGTCCATACCAACCCTCCCTTTAGGGCCCCTGCCCCTGCTTGGGATCTTAATGTTTGCATTGCTCAGCTTATGCAACCTCCTTTTGAGCCATTGGCTTCAGCAGAACTCAAGTACTCTACTTGGAAAGTTGTGTTCCTGGTAGCTGTCACTTCTGCCAGGCGTATTAGTGAATTGCAAGTCCTGTCAGTGGGGCCGGATTTTCTAATTTCACAGAGATAAGGTGGTCCTTAGAACCAATAGGAGGTTCTTACCTAAAGTGGTTTCAGATTTTCATCCGAACCAATCCATGTCTCTTCCTGTGATCTTCACTGATCGTTCTTCTTCAGGAGAAAGAAGTTTACACAGTTTGGATGTTAAGAGGCCACTTGGCTACTACATTGAACATACTAAGGCACTGAGGTTTGACTGTCCTCAATTGTTTCTCACTTATGGTGAAGTGTGAAAGGGTAAACCCACTACTAAGAGAATTATTGCCAGGTGGATTGTCTCTTGTATACAGTTCTGCTATGAAAAGCTAGGCAAAACACCCCCCTCAGGCCTGAGGGCTCATTCGACTAGGGGTGCAGCTGCTTCTCTGGCTGCTGCCAGGGATATACCTTTACTAGAGATATGTAAAGCAGCCACCTGGAAAACTGTCCATACTTTTACCAAGCATTGCTCTCTGGATATCTAGGCTAGGAGTGATGCTAGGGTTGGAACAGCAGTACTGCAGAGCCTATTACCAAAATAGGTTCGGTACCCCCACCATGGCGGTACTGCTTGGTAGTCCGCATATGTCAGAATACAGCAAGACTTCACGTTTGAAGAAAAAATTACTCACCTTAGTAATTGTGTTTCCTGTAATGGAGTCTTGCTGTATTTTGACCTCCCTGCCTCCCCTCTCGGAACCTGTTTTTGGGAAGTGGGCTGGCAGGTACAGTGTTGCACCTCAGGGGTGTACTTGGCACTCCTTTTTTAGAAGGGGGAGTGGGTTATTGTTTTTGGTGGCTATATGTTGGTTCACTACCTGGTTGTTATTGGGGTTCTCGACTTGAGTCTTTTGGGGGACCCAAAAATTTATTGCCTGTTGGCTATCTTCTTTACAATTTCCACTTCAGTAGGGTAGTTAGTATTGCTCGTAAGAATCGATGGTTACACTTTGAAGTGCTGCAGACAGAGGTTTGAACTGAGCTCGAGCTCCACATTCTATGTTCATGCATAGAGTTAATCTACCTACCACACTACCATCGGACAACCATACTGCCCTATCGTATGATTCTCCTCCAACGCCACCATTCTATTTCAAAGCTATATCAAGAGCAGAAGTGCTGAAATTACTGAGATCCATATCTGCCAATACCAGCTCTGGTTCTGACTCACTGGAACCTCGTCTTCTTAAGCTGGCTGCTCCACTCATTGCCTCTCTCTGATTGCCAGAATCTACACTTTATCACTTATCCATTGCACTGTGCCAGACTTATGGAAATCTGCAAGAGCAACCCCTGTCTTTAAAAAAGGTGACCCAAAGGACATGGCCAATTACAGACCTATAGCAATTCTCTCTGTCCTTACCAAGATCCTAGAGAAAATAGTTGCATCGCAGACCATTGACTACTTAGATGCTACAGTCTCCTCTCAGACACCCAGCATGGTTTCAGAAAAGGTCATAGCACCACCACGGCTCTTCTTCAACTAACTACTGATATTCTGCCCAACATGGATTCTGGAAAAACTCACAGGTGCCATCTTCATTGACCTCACTAAGGCTTTCAACCTTGTAGACCATCCCCTGCTTCTCTCCATAAATTCCATTTCTCTACCCCTGTTGTGGACTGGTTCTGTAGCTACCTGTCAAACAGGTCGCAAGCTGTCAAATTTAACTCCTTCCTGTCCAGCACGTCTACTATCAACCTTGGGGTCCCCCAGGACTCTATCCTTGGGCCCCTTCTGTTCTCAGTTTTTATCAACAATGCAGCTGAGGTCCTGGAATCCTGCTCAGCTATTCTCTATGCTGATGACCTGATCATCTATACTAGTTCTTCTAGTATTGCCTGCATAAACACATCACTTACTTCAGACTTTAATAAGGTCTTAGACTGGCTACTAGACCGTAAGCTTGTACTAAATGAAAAGAAAACGAAAGCCATGCTCATAGGTTCCGCACCGAAGTTGAAGGCCTGTTCTAGTTTGCTGGAGGTTCTTCACCCAGGAGGATTTCCACTTGAAAATGTTACTTCCTTCAAGTACCTTGGGATCCTGCTGGACCAGTCTGTGGATTTTAATCTTCACATTCAGTCCTCGTGCAAAGCTGTAAACTTGGAACTGGGAGTAGCTTATAAAACGAGCTACATGTTTACACCCTCGGTCAAATTAGCAATTGCCCAAGGTATTCTGCTCCCAACCCTTACTTATGGTGCCTCTATTCTTACCTCTGCCCATAAAACCTCCCTACTAAAATGGGACGTAACTTATATTTTTATTTATTTATTATCACACATCAAGGGTGTGTGGGGGGGGGGGGGGAAACACCATATTAACCACCCTTCATATGATTTTTATTTTATATAATAACAGGCTATGATTACTATCAGGCTATGGTGCTAAAAAAAAACTCTCGCATCAGTACAGAACACAAACCTCTCCCACATAACTTCAAATGCAGCATTTATTACTTCATAACAAATTTTTCTAAGCGAGAAATGAACAGAATGGTGTAACATGTAAATTCAGTACCTTTTTTAATCTTCATTTCGAGGTTTCATCTATCTAGCAGAAGTATCGGGATATTTTCAATACAAGGGAAAGGTCAAAGTTCATTAGACTGCTAAACATTAATAAACCGATAAGATCAGCAGGAGAAAACTTACTGCTTTTAACTAATTTCCCTGTCACTAGAACAAGAGGTAACCAAACTGTTCTCCATTGTACTATTGCTTTAGATGGGGAGTCTCTGTTTTATTTGTGCTGTTTTCAGAGTGAACGAACTGCCTGTGTGTTTTTGGCCGTTACGGAAGTGTCTCGCGCTGTATGTAAGCTGGTTTTTCAGTGATTCTCGGTGCAAGGATGTAGAAGTCGTAACAACTCTCAGATTGATACGACTTTTTTCGTATCAACCTGCGAGTTAATACGACTTTTTAACGAGCGTGAAAACAAGTTGATATTGGCCATAGCCAGTTATTATATGCCGATTTGCCTCTTTGTCGCCTTGACTCAAACATCACTGCCTTCTTTATAAGGATCTGAATTGGCTTTCACCCTCTGCCAGTAGACAATACTACCTTGGATCACTAATGGACTCGATCATCCGGGAAAAAAAAACATCCCAGCTGGCGGCATTGCTGGTCCCTCAACCATCCTCCCACAGCCTGCGATCAGCTGACAGATCCTTGCTCTATGTTCCGAGATGTCGGATGACTAAAGGCACAGGGGCCTTCCAGCTCTCTGCTCCCAGGCTATGGAATGCTCTTCCACTCAACCTCCGGCTGTCTCAGTCTCACTTTGGATTTAAAAATGAATATCATTGCTATCTGTCCTTAGCAGATGTTCGTACATGCTTTGACCCAACCTGAAGCTCCTGAGACTTACCAGTAATGTCATCTCTGCTCTAATCCAGCTCCAAGACTGTCTCCTCTTCCCCCCCCCCAATATTTTTCCTTCTCTTTGTAAATAACTTCTTGACTACTAGCTCTCTTCCTTCTCGAACCTTGTTGCTGACCATCCACTGTTGTTTTGCCAATTACCACCCCTGACCTTCCTTCTGTCAGTCTTTCTTGTTATGTTTGAACATTCCTCACATTTCTCTCTATATAACCTTACTATCTTATTAACCCTTTCACTCCACAGGTCGGGTCCGTGGTTTTTGCACTTATTATATATCTTTCTGTCATCTTGCCATTATTTTTTGTTGTTTCTACCCATTGTATTTTTGTAGCACTGCTGTACTGTTGTTCTATTTGTATTATTGTACCCATGTTGCTGTTGTTCAACTGTTCTCTTTTTGTTGTACTTTCCCGCGGGTCGTGCCTGAAAATAGTCATTTTATGGCTAGTGCACCTACCTGGTTAACAAAAACTAAATAAATAAACTCTTTCCTCTCTGGGCAGTTCAAGTGCTGGGGCTAACTGCATATGTCAGAATACAGCAAGACTCCATTAGAAGAAATACAGTTACTAAGGTGGGTAATTTTTCCTTTCTACCCATCTGGTCAACTTCTCTTCAGCCCCGAGATCCACCAACTTCCTGATCAAACTCTTATGGGGTACACAGTCAAAGGCCTTGCTGAAGTCCAGGTAAAGGATGTCCACCGCTTGGCCCATCTGTTGTTTTTAGTGACCCAGTTAAAGAAGTAAATCAGATTGATTTGATCCAAACTCCCTCCCATAAGCCCATGCTGCCTCACATCCTGGAAACCATGCTTACCTAGGTACTCCGCCAACCGTTCCTTAAGTGTGGTTTCCATGAGGTTCACATGATGGAGGTCAGACTGACTGGTCTGTGATTCCGTGGGTCGTCTTTTTTAACTGCTGATTATGATGGGGCACTACATGTGCCATTTTTGCAGTCTTGCTATACAGTACCTGACTCCAGTGAACTATTGAACAAGCCAGCCAGTGGATCTGTAAGCTCCTCTGCAATTCCCTTAGCACCCTAGGGTGTATGTCTTCTGGGCCTGGGGATTTGTCCACCCTCAATACTAGCTGCCCTGCCCTCACCCTAGCCACCTCAGTCACTACATCTCTGCTCCCACCCCCTGCTCTTCTTCCCTCTAGTGGCCCTAGCCCATCTTTCTCCCTGGTGAAAATGGAACAGAAGTACTCATTCAGTGCCTCTGCTTTGCACCCATTGCCTCCTCCACCCACCTATCCCCTTTCCTGAGCCTAATAGTCTCATCTTTCTTGTCCCTTTTTCTGCTAATATAGTGAAAAAAGGCCTTGTCTCCCGTTTTTAATTCCCTCAGCTAGCTGCAGTTCCTTCTGAGCTTTAGCCTGTCGGACTACCTTACCTGCCACGCAAGCCATCTTCAAGTAATCCTCCCTTGCTTCCTCACGAATTTCTTGCAGGCTAACCTCTTGTTCCTTACTGCCTGGGTGACATCCATACTAAACCAGCTGGGTGCTTTGGCCCTTGAGTTTTTCCCCCTTGAGCTTAATGCACTCTTCTGCGGCAACTGTTATTCCCTCCTTGATGATGGACCACCTTTGGTCCACCCGCATATCCACTTGGATGCTCGCCAGGTGACTCCTTAGCTGCTCACTCATCTTTCTGAAGTCCGCCTTCCTAAAATCTAGCATTTTAGTCTTAATGGAGGCCTTTTTCCTGCCCATGTCCAACCAAAACCACCCTGTGTAGCGGTCACTTCCACCCAGGGGCTCCTTGACCGTTATATCCTGGATGCGCTCCCCATTCGTTAGTACCAGATCAAGGATTGACCCCTCCCTGGTGGGTTCTGTGATGCCCTGAGTTTGGAAACCACTTTGCAGAACATCTAGGATCCCCTGACTCCTGGCACAGGTCATGGTTGGTACCCTGCAGTCCACCTTGGGCAGGTTGAAGTCTCCCACTATTATAACCACTCTCTTCCCTGCAGCAGTCAATATCTGCGAGTTCAATTCCATCTGTTCCCTCCTCCTTGTTGGGTGGTCTGTAAATGACTCCTAACCTGACCTTCCTCCCCCATTAGACAGTTACTGAAACCACATTGCTTCCACCCTCCCCTCTTTTGACTCCTGCACACATTATACCCTCCCTGATGTAAAGCTCCACTCCTCCCTCTTTTTCTACTGCCCTGTCCCTCCTGTATTATTTATACCCAGGAATCGAGGGGTCCCAGTCATGGTTTGGTGTGTCCCATGTCTCAGTGACTGCTGCGATGTCCACTCCCCTTCTCTGCCAACAATGCCTGCAGGTTACCTATCTTGTTGCCAAGACTACATGCATTCAGGGATACCACTTTTCACCTAGAGTCTAAGCCAGGGATCGATCTTAACATTGTTTTACTAGCCCAAACACTAGTACAAATTGGCCAGGGCTAGTGCAGCTAACTCTGTACTAGCCCGCCTTGACTAGTGCAGATTTTCAAGGCTGTTAGTGAAGTTAAAAATGTCTCTACTTTAGCATTCTCTAGTCTTCATGCTAATCTCTCTGTGTTCCAGATGGCCAGGTGTGATTAATGGCTCATTAAGAGCTGCAATTTTCTGGCAGTTCAAGAGAGGGATCCCACAAAAAACTCAATGTGAGTCATTATCACTCCACTGTTAAGACTTTCAGCTAGTGTTCAGGGTGTGATCAAGGGTAGAGTGTTGTTAAGTCACTAGGTTCCATTTTTTTCTGAATGTGCCTGTCTGACAATTTGTCCAATATTATTAAGACCAGTGCCCCTCATTTCTCTACATTTTGAGTGTTTGTATCCAACATTTCAGTGACAAAATGCAAAGAGGTATACAGGATCGGCCCTGCAGGTGGTGGGTTTTATCCCAGCCTCACCATAACTTCCCTCTCCCAAATCTCTTAACTCTGCTCTTTCCCTGGACACCACTGCAGACCAGACTCTGAAGTGACCATCCATAGATCCATAGCTGCCATTGCTGGCAAGTGTAGGGGGTCCCCAACTCTTCTAAATGGACCATGCCAGCCATCACCATCTATACAGTTCCACCCTTATCCCACTCAGCATGTCTTTTCAGCCTAAAAACAAAGCTTTGGATCATGTATGGTACAAAAATAAACCTTGATAACATATATATAATTTGAAACCTTGAAATAGGCATTCCTGGGGTGCATAGATCATCCTATACAGAAATAGAAATAGTATAGTGTTATGACTGTGTACTGTTCCCCCTGAGTTGATGAAAGGACAATGTTTCAGAAAAATATGTTATTGTTGGGGCAGAGCTTATTAAAATCAGTGCTTTTACAAATAAAAATGTCATAGTTTTCTATTTCCCAAGCCCCTTAGGTTTGTCTAGCTCCCACCTCAAAGAAATCTTAGATGTGCTCCTGGCTCACTTGAGACTGTACAAAAACTTTGAAAAGTGCAGGTCTCCAGCTGACTATAGGGTGGGGACCGAGAGTGTCTTTCTCTGCCTGACTCTGTTTATTGCCCTGTGGGTGGTGGTGGTGACAGTGTGGTGAGATGCATGATTATGTCAGTTATTGTGTGCACAGAGCTAGGACTGCTTGATTGAACATTTGCTGTTGTGGTATCCTCTCTCTGTTTGGTGTGGGGGGGCAGAAAGAGGAAGACGGGAGGCTATGGTACAAAACAATGGGGGGGGCTCACTGTGATGGCACTGCAGTCCTTTTTTTCTGCTGGGCAGCTGGAAGCAATGTGGGAGCAGGATAAATATGCAATAATCAGAGTATTTCTTGGCTTTGCTTGCATTGTTTCCTGCATAAGTGATCAAAATTTACCATAATAATTAAGGGCGAGTGCAATCGTCTGCAGGCTAGTGCAATTTTGAATCAACTTGCCCTGCTGGCTAGTGCAAAAAAAATTTAAGGTTGACCCCTGGTCTGAGCCTCCCTCCTTCCCATCTGCCTTTCTCATTTCTCCCTGTTGCTTGTGCCCCCCTCCGCTACTAACCCCTTTCGCTTCCCCTCCACCCTCTAGTCCCCCTCTATTGGTATGGGGGGGAGAGGTCTGCCGACATCCAATTCCTGGAGTCTCGGGGCCTGCAGGCCCACCTGCTGGCTGTCTTCTCCCCCCGGTAGTATAAATTTAAGTTTATGACTTGTGTACTCCCCCAGTTTGTCCCCGAGGACCCTCGAGCCCTCTTCCCCCAACACACACACACAGAGGTGCAGTCTGTTTGATGCAAATAGTTTTGTTTGGCAAGTCTCTTCTCCCCGCCTCAATACAATTATACTCCTCTTCCTTGCAACATTCCATCAGTCCATCATTGAATTCCTATATTTTTTACTTCCTGACCATGCTGGATCTGCATACTGGCAACACATTTGAGAATACAGCAATCTGGCTGCCTCCCTGCAGGTCCTCCCTATCACCCTAAATCTCCTTCCTCCAACTCCTCCCTCGTACATGTTATACCCTCCCTGATGGAAACCTCCACCCCTCCCCCTTTTCCTACCGACCTGTCTCTCCTGTATAATTTATACCCAGGGATCAAGAGGGTCCAGTCATGGTTTGGTGTGGCCCATGGCTCAGTGACTGCTGCAGTGTCCACTCCCTTCTCTGCCAACACCACCTGTAAGTCACCCATCTTGTTTCCAAGACTAAATGCATTCAAGGTCACCACTTTTCACCTAGAGTCTGAGCCTCCTTCCATTCCCTCCCATCTGCCTTTCTCATTTCTCCCTGTTGCTTGTGTCCCCCACCCCCTGCTACTAACCCCTTTGCTCCCTCTTCACCCTGTGGTTTCCCTCTACGGTGTGGGGTACTGCTGACATCCTCTTCCTGGAGTCTCTGGGCCTGCAGGCCCACCTGCCACCTCCCCAGTAGTTTAAATTAAGTTTATGACTTTTATAGGCACCCCTCCCCCCCGTGCATTCTGTCTAGTGCAAATAGAGTTTTATTTGGCCTGATCTCCCGTCTCCTCCCAGCCCCTAATGCAATTTATAACCCTCTTTCTTGCACCATTCCCTCAGCCAGTCATTGAATTCCTCTGTCCTTTACATCCTGACCACGCTGGCTCTGCATACTGGCAACAACTCTGAGGAATACAAGCAATCTGGCTACCTCCCTGCAGGTCCTCCCTATCACCCTAAATCTGTCTTGTACTACCCCACCACCTCTGCCCCAGCTAGGTCATTGGTACTTAGGTGTATAACTGTGATTGGTTTCCTTCCAACCTCCCTCATCAGCTCCCCAGTTCTTTGGCACATCCTTTCCATTGTCATCCCTGGCATGCAAACCACCTTCCTACCTGTATTTGGGCCCCTTTCCTTCCCCAGTGAATACCCTTAATTATGGAGTCCCGAGCATTCCCAGCCTTTTACCCTCTTCATTTGTGCCTCCACCCCTTCCTTCTTTGACTGCTGTATGAGCTCCCCCCCCAACTGCCCCCCTCCATCCTGGTTAACATCCCGCCCTTACATTCCCCAAGTAGTGCTTGTCTGACACCTCCACAACCTCTACTTTTTCCTCGGTCTGTTTTTTTTTTTTTCCCCACCCTCCATGTCGTTCCCTTTCTAGTCACCTGCACACACAATCTCCTTCTGCTCTCCTCCTGCCGCTCTACCCCCGACCCTGCTCTCCATGTCTTTCCTACCCACATGGACTACCCTGTACTGGCCTACCCCCTCCATCCTACTTCCACAGATCCCATTGTCTTAACCCAACCTCTCGCCATACCTCTTATTTCCCCCCCCCTCCTTATTTACAGACAATGGGTGAAATTTGTTTTTTAAAGGCACTCCTTTGAATGCTCCTACTTCTATTGCAATCCTTGCAGACCCACCCCTTCTCCCTATCACTAGCCATTCCCTCTTCCTGGGCTCCCTGTCCCTCTGAGGTGGGGGTACCCCTGCATGCTGGGTGACCCTCTTTACCTCCTTCCCCTGCCTGTTGACCTCACTCCCCTGGTCATCCCCCATCTGTCTTTCTCTCCCCTGCCTTGCTGCTCTTACTTTCCTCTCCATCCTCCCTAGTTTCCATCTGAGCTGCCTTCTACCCTTAGATGCTTCAGCCTCCTGCACTCTGGACAGCTCTCCATTATCCACATCATCCACAGGAAGACCGCTGCCCCATAGCATTATGGCATACTACCCTTATCCCACTATTCTGTGCCTGTTTCTGCTTCTCTTCTCCCACATCCTTCCGGCCCCTGCCTCTCTTAACCTACCAGAGATGTCCCTCCATATATAGACCAGTTGGGGATGCCTACAACAGCCCCCAAATCCCCTTGATTCTCCTACCCCCACACATTCTTTGATCAATGTGAATGTAAGCCGACCGTAGATGGGGACCAGCTGCACTCCCTAGCGTGTAATATCCTTATGGGCTTGTCCAAAATAGCATACTTTCTGCTCCCTGTAGGATTCCCCTAATCTGTATACACTGACCTTGGACAGGGATCCGATGCAAGCCCCTTCCAACACCCTACAGTGTATTTCTTTCCCTCTTTTTACACTTACCTACCCTCTCTGGCCTGTGGTCCACCCTGCTGATGACCCCAGTCACCACACTACTACTTCATGGCACTCACGCTTTGGGGGCGCTCGCACGAACAGTTAATAAATAAAAAAAATAATTAAAAAAAAAAGGCTATCAGATTTCTGAATGGACTGTCTGTGTAAGGTGTCTTAACCACTCTGCAAACGTATAGCTTATGCAACTACTTTGCCAAAAGGAAGAGAGGCTTTCTTATTGGTTAACATGAAACTCGTTCAGGAAGTAACTATATGTAACACTGCCTTATTCTGATGAAAAACCAGATGTGGCTCCTTGCAGGAGAGTACCTGCAGTTCTCATTCATCTAGCATCGCAAGTTGCGACTGGAAAGCATGCCTTTATGGAAAGAATATTCTAAAATTTGTGACAGCGTCTCAACTGGAGGCTTGCAAAATGCATTACCAGAAAACTGCACTGAATCTGAAGTCATTTTTCTCAGTAGAAGCCGATTTTCAAATACTAATTTAAATTCTGTTGTTCGATTTATATACTGGCTGTTTCGTTATCCCAGTGAATGTCTCAGATTTACACACAGCTGGCAAGGACCATTTTAGAACTGTATGATCTAGATTATGTCCTTGCTTTGCTCTTCTACTGTTGGCAAAATGCATCTGTGTTTTACTATAAAACTCTGTGACTGGAAAGAGACTACATCATATGGTTCTAAAATGGTACTTACCACCAGAGTGTAAATCAGAACTATCCAGTGTGGTTTGTGACAGGGTTGAATAAGGCCTTGTCCCATTTGTTATGCAGAAAGAGTTAAATGCAAGGATCTGTGCTATCCTCTCCTTTTCTGTCTCTTGTCTGTCTGGTTGCACAATTAAATGTTCTTGTGAGACCTAGGAACTGATCACTCTGACGGTCTCGTGATTCTCCACCTCTCGCTCTCTGCCTTCACTTGCTGTATCTGTCTTTTCTTCCCCCTTGCATATCTGTGGTTATAAAATATATGTGAATCGTTGTGTGAAACTGATACTTTGATCCCTTTGTTTGAAATGTGTATATATAGTTATACTGTTGAAATGATTGCAAAAAGCTATTTGGAATTTAGGGGGTTAAATTGAGATGCAGTTTGAGCTCCTCTCAGGCTTGTTTGCAAACTCTTTTGTAGAGCTGTCAGCAGGAGGCCAGCTTGGGACCCTGTTCGGTTTGCAAGTTTGCTCTGCAAAGAAACTGGCAAGAACACTTTGTGAGAAACATGATGTTTCTTAACGAGTTCCCAGGCAAATACTAATAAAAAAGAGCAGCAATATTTAGAGCACCAATACTTTTGAGAGAGACTGAAACATGGAATTAGAGATACCCTCAGATGAAGGACTTTGTTTTCTCTGTTTGTACTGCCTTTGTAAATGGCTATACTGAACAATTTCTATTTTTTATTTATTTATTTATTTATTTAGTTTTTGTTTACTGGGTAAGTGCACTAGACAAGAAACTTTGCCTATTTTCAGGCACGCCCGGGGAGAGTTACATACAGAGATACAATTTTATATACAGAATTACATACAGAGGCAATAGCAAGTCAGGAAACAAATACTGTTATTGATGATAATAAAACGCTACTTTGAAATTTTATAACTGCTCCTGGTTTTTCTATGCTTCCTGACCTGTGCCTCGACGACATGGTTACTAAAAGGCTTGTATAGGTGAAACAATAGCAGAATTTGAACCAGTTTTTAAAAACCACTTCTGTTGGGAAAACAACATGCAGGTTCAGTGTATTTCTCCTTAAGGACTGCTTTAAGATCGCAAGCAAGAGCTGGAAATCTCTAGACCAGCCTGGTTCTGCTGAAAACTCTCTAAAAAATCAACTAATGTCGAAATGCGAAACTAGAGAGTGCCCTTCACAAGGAACGAGCACTGCCCTCGAAGCTGAGGCCTGTACTGGCAAGGTACTGAGGGCCAGACCTTTGTCTGCCCACTCTTAATGGAAATCCATAATCTGCAGCAAGATGGGTTTCTAGGCCGAAAATGTGCCTCAGTAGCCCAACGAGGAAAAAGTCGACTGCCCTGTCCCAAGTCATCGGTGTAGAATTCTCCCTTGATGACAAGCCTCTGCCTGTTAGGAGGCAAGCTGCCAACTGGATCTCCGCCATAACTAAATGAAAAGTTAGACCTTGTCACAGAAGATCATGTTGCTGGGCGAGCCAAAGTGTTCTTAAATAACCAGACTGACTAAAGTCCAAAAACCACAGATTTCTTGGCCACTCCTGAGCCACTAGGATGACCCAACCATGACGGCGACAGATCTTTGAGACTGCATAAAGTGAGCTGGCCCGATTCATCAGACTCACTACTGCATGCAATGCTGGCAATCTAGGCTTGGGAACTGACTTTGATTGCTCAGGATCTAGCTGGGGTGGGAAGACTGTGCTCTCCTCCCTTGGGGGGGGCCCCCTCTGCGTCCTGTTGCTTGACTGACACCTGTTGAAGGCCAGGTAGTTGCACAATGGGAGCACACAGAAGGAAAGGGGAAGCTGCCAGACTGCAGGTAAGCATGCATACTTGTGTGTATGTCACTACACCAGGCACCCTTCAGCAGAAAACCAGGAGCTGGAGGAAAAAGCCCCAGTCCACTGCTGTGCTGGCAGAATTCTACTTATTTATGTAGTTTTTGTTTACCAGTTAAGTACGCTAGACCAAGTGGTCTGTTTTCAGGTATGACCCATGAAAATACATAACATAGACATTGCACGGTCAATAACATGGTTCAGATCAATACAGACTTATATAGGTACAGAACTATATGTGGGACAGGAATAACAGGCTTTATTCAGTACAGGTTAAAGGTCAGTGGCAGAAGAATGGTATATAATTACATGCAAATAGACACAAGGAATTTTGACAAGCTCTACACTTTTATTTTAGCCTTTGGTAACTAGGCAAGGTCTACTAGTCACAAGTGTCCGTTTTCAGGGGTGATCTAGGAGCACTGGGGAGGTTGTGACTTGCTCAGAGTCGCACAGTATGCCAGTGGAGGTTGTGGGAATCGAACCCAGGTCTGCTGGATGTGCCAAGCTCATTCACAGCTCACTGCTCTAACCTCTAAGCTATACTGCCAGCCCCTTGCCTCAGTTGCATAAAATGTCTGCAAAGGTTACAGTAATTCTTTATAAAACTATGTAAATTGGTAAAAGAAAATACTGCAATTGCATAAAAAAATGCAGCAGCGATAACTGGAAAAAGGTTAGTTAAAAAAATAAAAATTCAAGAAATGTCAAGGGGCCCAGAGGGGTACCCAAAACTCTCAGGAATGATTTAAAGGACACAACCTGAGCAAGTTTACGTTGCAGACAAACCTGAGCGGTGACACAGAAGAGGGAGATAAAACTGTTCTGAAGAAAGAACAGATTGTTACAAAAAAAAAAAAAAAAACTACCTAGACACTAGACTAAATACAAAATGCAGTCAGCAGGACCGTAAACACTATCTTACACCCTTCGAAATATTCTGAGTAGAATGGCAAAACACTGCCTACGAAAGGAATTTGGGGTTAAAGCAGAACCCAATTAAGCAAATAAAACACACATTTTAAATACTAACAAAGTTCTAGTAATCTAGATATCCATGGAAATGGTGTATATTTCTGTTCAATGTTGCATCCCTGGGGTGTCTCAAACGTCAAAATGTGGTGTAGGATGCTGTAAATTTTCACAAAACTCCACAAAGCAAAAACTTATTTAAAACGTTGTTGTTTATTTTTTCAATACTACTATGACTTTTCACACATAATCTTGTGCTTTTTCAAAGGGCTTCTGTATTTTCTGAAATAAATTTATAAACGTATGCGTATTACTATCCGGTAATCAAGTCATTTTTAACAATTTCATGTAAATTAAATATTTCCATATTGCATTTCTTCTGCATTAGATACTCCGCATTTCTGTGTGTTTATAATTCTTTCTTTACCTTATTTTTCTCTATGCTTAAAAATAAAGATTCACACTTGTTTGCCTGTTAAATAAAAAACATTTGTAACTGTGATGACATGGTGTTCATAGACTTAATTTATCTGTTCAAGCTTGTTCCAAACATTGAAATGAATTGTGAGAATTAATCTTTTTACCTTTGTTTTACAAGTAGCCTGCTCCTGTGCATTACAAAATGTTGAAGCATTTACAATGTTTGTCTCTAACAGAAAAACCTTCTTAGTATTGTTTGTATTCATTTGCAGCATATCATTTTCCTTATGTCATATAATGGCTGTTTATAGTGATGTTACCTACAATAACAAAAGCCAGACCGAAGTTTATTATGCTTCTAAGAGCTTTACTAACCCCATAACCAGAAGACACTTCCAACTTCACCATGCAGTGGTTCTTTTTTGTTTATTCACTTTGTGTGTATTTTGGTCTTCTATGACTGTAAAACACAATACTGCTTTAAGAATTGTTATATTGCTAATGCCTCCTTACTATTTAGTCACTTAATTTGCTTTACAAAGAGCTCTGCATGTCAACTTACCTTTTGTTTCCAGCATTTTTGTGTAATGGCGTCTGCTACAGGTTTTTGTTCCCGCGGCATGGTATGGAGTGAAGGCCCTTCACTTTGTCTTGAGCCTGCTTATCCATGTAACCATGTGAGATGTAGTTTCACGAGCCTTGCTAGGTTCGTGTTTTGTTGCCAAGCAACAGTCTGGCCCCACTCTCAAAACAAGCTAGATTATCTGCTGAGAGTTACTGCAATAGGAAAAAACAACACAGGTTTTGAAAAAAAGTTTTCATGCAGGAGAGCTCCTAACGATGTTGCCTGCCCCTCGGCCAACACGTTCAGACTTATCATTGTTGGCCAAGACACTCTGAGTGGGGTGCAGCCTGGGTTTCTGTGAGGATTTCACGGCTTTGGAGTGTGTTGGCCTCAAGTAGGTGAGCATGTATTACCCAGCAGTAAATGAATAGCACAGTCGCAATGTGGAATTACGCAGTGGGTGCCTGAAAGTGCTATGGACACCCCTGGGGGAAGATGTTGAAAAACGTTCCATTCAGACACTTCAAATTATATTTCATGTATTTTCTGTTCAGTTTCCCTTTGTTTTCTGATACAAAGGAAATTTTGCAAGAAAATAAGATCCTTGGCCCTGAGATTTCAGTTGCTGCTTTGTTTTATTTTACAAAATCTAGGGAGGCCCAGCCAACATACTGTGAACCTCTACCGGTTTTGCAACTTCCTGATGATGCACTAGGTGCAAAACTGGTTGAGGTTCTCAGTGCCCAAGCTGTTTGCTGTTGGTTGGAGCACTAATAAAGCTGTTGTACACGGATGGTGGTGCGGAGCACTAATAAAGCCATTGTACATGGATGGTGGTGCGGAGCACTAATAAAGCCTTTATACACGTATGGTGGTGCGGAGCACTAATAAAGCCTTTATACAGGGATGGTAGTGCGGAGCACTAATAAAGCCTTTATACACAGATGGTGGTGCGGAGCACTAATAAAGCCTTTGTACACAGATGGTGGTGCGGAGCACTAATAAAGCCTTTATACACTGATGGTGGTGCGGTCGTTTGCGGTTTCATTTGGATCTATTGGATATTTCACACCTTGGCAGTGGAGCGGGATTTGCTTTTCTCGATCCAGCCAAGATACCCATGTTGTTTTCAGTTGGGGGGCCTGCTTCTACCACATTCTGCAGTAGGGACAGCATGCTTGCATGGAGGTTAAGTGACTTGCTTAAGGTCACACACTAAGTGACTGGTGGGACTTGAACCTATATATGCCTGTTTCATAGACCAGTTCTCTACCTCTTCGTCTCCTACAACAGCAGGCCATACTGCATTAACCATGTGGGGTGACCATGTGCTGGATCCTGCTTACAGGATGTAGAGTGCTGGAGGTGCTTTTGAATCTGGTGAGGTGGACAGAGACTGGGGGAAGACCAGAAGAATTGGCCAGCCTGGTTCGTCAGATGAATGCCACTAACTCCATCTCTCCTGTCAAGTGGTCTTTGACCCTCTAGGGCCTCTTACCCAGCCACCATTATGCTAAACAGTCTGCTTTCTCATGGTGGAAGCAGGACCCCATGCCTAGGGTAAATCGGAAGCTTCTGGTGGTAGAGCACCTTGGGGTATTTGATGTAAGTTTCTGGAGGACAGTGGGGTATCTCATTTGGAGTCAGGGTATAAACAGACTGAAAGGAGTGAGGTGCGTGGGGGCAGCAAATGGAAGCTAACAATAATGATGGCTGTAATATTGGGATCGCAGAAGAGCTGAGGTTTATGTTATCAGTCTCTCTTGACACACGGTGCTGACAATACCCAGTTTGAATACAAACACTCTTCCAAGCTTAGCAGCTGAAGTGTTAACCTACTTTCTTACTATGTAACCATCAATGCCATTCTTTCTCAGGAATCTGTCTAGTCCTGCTTTGAAAGCTGGAACTGTGCTAGTGTCCACAACCTCACCAGGTAGGCTATTCCCCATGTTAACAGCTTTGTTGTGTGACAGCCAGTGTTGCTTTCTGATGACGTCAGATGTTGCTGCTTTAGGGTCACATGATTTTGCTGCCTAATGCAGCTGCTGTAAGTTTTAGTTTTTATTTACCAGGTAGGTGCAATAGACAAAACATTTGCCTATTTTTAGGCACGACCTGGGAGAGAACATTGGAAGACTGTAATAACAACAGACAAAGTACAGTGAGGGGGAAATACAGATGTCCAGGATAACAAACTAATATACAGACTGGAAATACCGTACATACTCACGTATATGTTTTTTTGAGACCTTTTTTTTACAGTTTCAAATCATGGTACCGACTTGTATGCTAGACACTGACAATGTAGCAAATATTTCCAGCTCCTGACTTGACAATGCAGAAGCTGCACATTACCGTGACTGCCTGAGTCACCTGCTAATGATATAATGAGAGGCTTAACACTTACTTGATGCCTGAGCCTCATACAGCCGCAGCTTTTAGTCTAGCAGCTGTTAACGTGCCTGGCTCACATTAATGGATGTGCTGTGATAAATGATTTGCACCTAATTAATCCATTGTCAGCGGAAGTCCGTCTCTCGGCAACCACATCAATCCTCAGTAACTTAATTGCTCCTCTCTGGTTTTATCAGGCAACAAGGCTCCCCTTTGTAAATTCAGTGCTTCCCCTATTTTACACAACTCGCCATGTCTTCACAGAAAAGGAAACACACCGCATACAGCACAGACTTTAAAGTAACGGAGTATGTAGAGTCCCATCCTAATGCAGCCGCCGAGACAGAGTATGGGATAAATGAAAAAGGAATTTGGGACTGATGGTCTAAAACATCAGAGGTGCAGGCAGTCAGTAAGGGGGTAAATGGAATTAAACCCATCCCCCTGTGTCATCCATTAAGCAAAAGCTGAGCACCTGGGTCCTCTATCTTCACCGTTGGGGCTACATAATGAACCGCACTGCTATACGGCTGCATGATATATTAAAATATAATAAATACATAGTCTGAGATTCAAGTACCGGTAAATTTATTTATTTAGAATTGATGAGATTTGATGGACTACTACTCGATGCTGTGTTGTAGGTAAGCTCTGAAGTCCAGTTCCGACTTCTAAGCGGTTCTGTTACAAAATACCATTTTCAGAGTGTTAAAGCGCCCCCTCCCCAGACTTGTATGCGGACTGACTTGTATGCGAGTATATACGGTACTGCATTCTGTAAACACGATGCAGATACAAGGCAAGGTACATACAGGCTGAACTGATAAACAGTACCAAATACAAAATAAGTTGCATACCTATAGAGGTAATAAGCAGACTAACCACAAATGCAGCAGCTCAAGAAGCCCACTACAGGTCATACACAGACTAGGACTAGGTGCATGTTGAGGCCTTGAGCAGGTAGTAGCGGTATCTGTTCTTGAAGGCTTGGCCAGATGAACTTTGTTGAATCGTAGCCAGGATGCAGTTCCATAATTTAGGAGCAAAGTAAGAAAAGGGCAACTCCCCTTTGTTCTGATTTTTGGGAATGGTCAAAGAACCAGGAACAGCTGACCTTAGGGGATAGGGTAATATGTCAGGCATGAGAAGCGAGACCAGGCTCCGTTCCCCCCAGGATTTTTTAAATGTTAGCCACTGTGGCTAAAGTGACCCCAGGCTGTTTAGCCACTATGTAAAATCATGAGCCACACCACGATATACACTGCCAAATTAGTTATTCTAAACCATGTACTATGCTACTGCTAAAAATGGCATGAACAGAAGGTTTTAGCCTCTGTGGCTCTGGTAACTTTAAAAATCATTAGAAATTTTAGTCACACGCTAAAAACATTCGCCGGTGGCGATGTGGCGAGTGGCTAGCGGGAACAGAGCCAGGGATGATGGGCTAATATATTTTAGAAGATGCCTTCTGTCGTAAGGTTGCATGGGGCAGATGATGGGTAGCCATTAAAATTTAGAGTACAGGGTACAATGATGAGTGTATCAGTTGGAGGCAAAGCTAGAGATATTATTATTGTAAGCTACATCCCATTTCTAAAGGAGTTTTGGAGGCCAAGAAGTAGATTGACATCCCATATCAGTTTAGGGGGCAGAATGTCCTGGGCTGTGGCTACTTTGGCTTTGGGGGTGAGGTTATTACTAATCTTAAAGGACAGCCCCAACTTAGTGTTCATTGCTGTACTGGCAGCAGCCACATGTGTTAAAGTCCAAAGATGAGTCAAGCATGACACCCAAATAGTTTAAAAGAGGAAACTGAACAAGCAGAAGTCATTCTCATAGGTTACTAACAGTGGGAATTTGCAACTCTTTATCCTGGGAGATGAGCCAAATAGAATTATCTGGGACCTGGTAGTCTGGTAGTGTTTATGAGGAGCCATCTTTATACGGACTGGAGGTCAGACAGTGTGACAGTTCATATCAGAGATGCTACAGGAGCACTTGAAGACCAGGTTGCCTGTGAAGAGGATGGGTGTACTGTGCGAGAGAGACTAGCATGGATTGAATTTACATGTAGGGAGAAAAGGAGGGGACCAAGTATAGATCCTTGAGGGATCCCAATAGAGGTAGCATCTGGTTCAGATGGAGAATGGCCAAACTTAACACAATGGTACCTCTTGGCTCAGGTAGCTTTTAAACCATGGCAAGGTAGTGGATGAAACACCCAGGATACCACGTTTTTAACAAGCGGGGGAGTGGTCTGCCAAATTGAAGGCCTCTGTTAGGTCAGTGAAAATGGCACATGTTAACTCATCCCTATCCATAGCGGTGGCAGCGTTTGTGGCGGGTGATAGGGCAGTGGTAGTTCTATGGACTTTCCTGAAGCAGTGCTGTGCGGGAGACAGGAGGTTATAGGTGTTTAGGTGAGCTGTGAGGCTACCAGTTTCTCAAGAATTGTGTTGAGTACAGGAAATATCGCTGTGGGTCTATAATTACCAATGTTAAGTTCACATATGTTGCTTAGTAATCTGCACTGATCATGCACAGAAAGTTATTGCTCATCAAGGAATGCACTGAGCATCTTTTGAAAGCTATTGCCACTCAAGGAATGCACAAAGTATGGACAGAAGACTGTTGCTGTAAAAGAGGGCAATAGTTCTCTCTAAAATGTTACGTGACCTACTGCTGTCTGTCTTATCAGTCAACCGAACCTCCGTATGTGAGCTGCAGATAGTACAGTACAGTGAGTGTCACTTTGAAAATGGACGAAGACTAAACATGACATCCAGTTTTCACGGGCCCTCCACCGCTGCTTGGATTCAGACACTGGATATTTGTGTCTGGAGGAAGGGGATGGTCTGCTTTGACACCACTGCCTCATGGGGGGGGAATCTGCTCCTTCAGTATAAGGGGGTATTGAACCCAGATGGCACCTGCCTTCTAGAATTGTTTAACTTTGTCCTAAAAAAAAAAAAATGATGAAGACAATACTTGCTCTGGACACCTCATTCTCAAAACTGCACCCCAATCACTGGTACAGAAAGATTGAGGAAAATGGAGCCTCTGAACATTGGGACACCAACATTCCAAGCTGCTAGGCACAGCTTTTTAAAACGATACTAGGGACCCTGGTCATGGGTGCATATACATCCACGTGTAATTGACATTTGGAGCAACACAGAAAACAATTCAAATGGGAAAGATGTTTACATTAGTTTGAATCTCACTGGTGATAACAGTATCTCTCAGTTAACTATCTGGAGGCATCAGGTTTTTATGGTTGGGAGCAAAGAATTGTAAAGTACACCAAAAGACTGCACTCGGGGATAGATGTACATGGTGTCCATCAAATATAGACCTGGCATTTATTTTACTTTTCTGTTTTCATTTCCTTGTATTTATTACTATACACTGTGGGATTGAATGTATTTTATAATATGGTGTGTTTTTGTCTTTTTTTTTTTTTTTTATGTAATAGTCTGGCTATGCTAGTAGCTACATAGAGTATGTGTGTATCTGTATTAAATGACTGCCTCTTTAAGAGAATTAGTTTAAAAGCTGTACCTGTTGCTGCATGTGGCCACTCCCCTTAAAGAAGACTTAGTTTGAGTTCAACCAACAGTGATGCTAAGCAATGCAACGTCTCTTGCCATGAGAAAATAAATGTGGCTTTTTTCATGACTCTCACTCCAGAGTTTCTTATTTTGAACTTTATCAGATACCAGGTGCTTGAATCTTGGATACTTTGCAAATTTGTCCCCAAGTGCACTCTTTTCATTGTACGTGGCTTTCTCATGTTTTGACTGCACCTACCATCGTCTGCCTTCGAGTGCTCGTTTTTATGGTTTGAGCTAAGAATTGTGAACCAGGTGGTGAAACAGTAATTTCAGGTTCGAAAGGTAGGTTCATCAAGTCTGGCCTTCCCTGCTTCAGAAGAGGAGATTAATAAAAAAATGTTTCGCATATGTACAGATTTATAGGATGCCAGCTCAAAGTCCGTCACACTGATTCTTCTTACTTTACCTCTTGAGACGTCTGTTGACCTCCATGCTTCACTCCTTCCAACTAAACAATTGGCTAGAAGTAGAACCCCACAGTTAAGGTGATGCATCTTATTTGGGCCAGTCCTGAGGTAGATGCCAAAACTAAAACTTTGAATAACAACATTTTGCTGGTAAATCTACCTGATTTTAAGTTTCTCTTTCAAAGGAGATTTGAAAAAAAAAATTGAAATATAATTTTTTAAATTTATTAATTATGTATTGGGATTTGGGCTGTGGATAGAGTGCAAGAGTAATCCCCCAACAGTCTAACCCCAGGAATTCCTCACTTAAGTGTTTACACTTTATGCGGTTATCTCGGCTGAGAGTGACGCCCCAGAGATTGAACCTATGTAAATTTTTAGAATTTGGAATATAGGTTCAAACTCTGCATCCACGCTCCACTCTGGCCGTTGCTCAGATCTGTTTTTCTGCCTGAAGACAGCAGTCGCTCTTTAGTGAAATCTGGCAACGGCTAGTTCTCCAGTTGGGTTTTTATTTTATAGTTTTTAATTTTGTAGGTTATCTCAAAAAGTGTATTTTAGTCAGTCTTTTTGATAACTCAGTGTTTAGCTAGGGTTTTCTGTAAATTATGATTTCTCCAGTTCCCGTTTGATTCCCAGGAATTGGAGAATATCACGCTTAGCTACCATTTCTGTTTTTTGTCTATTTGGCTAGTAAACCACATTCTTTTTTGCTGTTATTAGTGGTTTACTATTTTTAACTATCCAATTTTACAGAGAGGGAGAGTTTTTACTTTCCATTTCTGTTTGTGACCTATCACCTTAATTGGATCCCATTACAGGAGCCACAATTTGACCTTTGGTACAGTTTCTTCAGTATAACAGCCATTTTTTTACTATCTGGTTGTAGTACTGCATCGCTTTTGGAAATCATTTTTATTATTTAAAGGTTCTCGCCATGCTTTGCACCATGCAGTTTAACGAATGGTTGAAAAAAATGGTGTGGAACACAGGGGTTTGGCTTCATTAGGGACTGGGGTTCCACATGGAGGGACACCAACCTATATTGGCAGAATGGTCTGCATCTGTCCAGGAAGGGAACAAATCTTTTGGGCAATCGGTTTAAATGCTTCATTGGAAAGCTTTTAAACTAGTCAAGGGGGTGAGGCACTGATAAGCAGCAGGAAAATCCCAGCCTCCCCCTACAAAACAGGGTACTAAATGAGAAAAAGACCACCGTAGAATGGTCAGTGGGGGGTGCTGCTACAGAAGGTAAAGCTATGAAAAAATGGAGAGCAGTGAGTACCAATGCTCGTAGTCTGGGTAACAAGCTTCCTGAATTAGTGGCCTTGATGAAGGAGGAACATCTGGATATCGTGGCAGTCACAGAAACATGGTACACACAGAACCAAGACTGGGATGTAAATATACCAGGATACACTATCTACAGGAGGGACGGGGGGGTAAAAGGAGGAAGAGGAGGAGTAGCTCTCTACATAAGGGAAGGAAACAAAGCAACAGAACAAAAGGGTAAACAGGGAGGAGGAGAAGAAGCACTGTGAGTCAATTTGGAGACAGGCAATGGTACCACAATCCGCACAGGGGTTGTATACAGACCCCCCTCTCGGGGAGGAAATGGACAAGGAAATGATAGAAAGTATACTTAGAATGGCAGAAAAAGGGGAGATATTGCTGATGGGTGATCTGAATATGCCGGATGTTAACTGGAATGCAGTTGCAGCAGCCACTTCTAAGAGAGGGGTTATTCTAGATGCCCTACAGAGGGCATGCCGTAGACAACTAGTATTGGAACCCACTGGAGAGGGAGCAATCTTAGACCTGGTTCTCTCAAATGAAGATGGAGAGAGGATCACAGATGTAGAAGTGGGTAGCCATCTGGAAACCAGCGACCATCGAACAGTATGGTTCACAATCAACACAGCAATAGAGTCAAGCCATACAAAGGCAAAAGTACTGGACTTCAGGAGGGCTGCCTTTGCCAAAATGGGTGAGTGCCTAAGGAATGCACTAGCGAATGGGCAGGAAGGAGGGGTGGAAGAACAATGGGGAATAATAAAAACTGCCATCACAGAGGTAACAAGCCTTTGTGTGAAGCAAATAAACAAAACGATGTAAGAAACCACTATGGTTCTCAGAGGAGGTGGCAGTGAAGGGTCAAGAGAAAAAGAAAGCATTCAGGAAGTACAAGGAATCACAGAAGGAGCAGGACAGAGAATTGCATCAGTTAAAGCAAAAGGAAGCTGGAAAGGCAGTCAGAACAGCAAAGGCCTGAACCGAGGAAAAGATCGCCAACTCAGTTAAGGGGGATAAAACCTTTTTTAGGTACATCAGGGAGCGATGGAAGACCAAGGGAGGGATAGTGAGGCTTAATAAAGGGAGGGAGGGGTGGGCAGAGGTGACTGTGAAAAGGCAGAGATACTAAAATATTTTTGCTCGGTATTTACAAATGAAGAGGGGGAGGTACCTAAAACAAACAAGAGAAACACTCTGAAGACGAGGGTTGATACCAGTCCATTTACAGAAGAAAGGGTTCTGAAGGAACTAATAAAATTGAAGATGGACAAAGCAATGGGGCCTGATGGGATTCATCCCAGAATTCTAAAAGAACTAAGGGTAGAACTAGTGACACCACTGTCTACCCTCTTTAACAGATCATGGGAGGATGGGGTGGTACCTGAGGACTGGAGGAGGGCAGATGTGATTTTCCTCTTCACAAAAGTGGGAGCAGGGCAGAAGCAGTAAACTACAGACCTGTTAGTTTAACCTCAGTGATGGGGAAAAATGATGGAATCACTTCTGAAGGAAAGAATTGTTGAGTACCTAGAGGCCAGAGGGGCACAAGACCCAAGGCAGCATGGATTCACAGTGGGAAGGTCATGCCAGACGAATCTAATAGATTTCTTTGACTGAGTGACCAAAGTAGTAGATCAGGGAGGGGCTGTGGACATGGCCTACCTAGACTTTAGCAAGGCATTTGACACAGTCCCACACAAAAGATTAATATACAAGTTAGCCAGCCTGGGAGTAGGTCCCAAGATGACAGCCTGAGTAAAGAATTGGCTGGAGAATAGCACACAGAGGGTAATAGTAAATGGAGTCCACTCTGAAGAAAGGGGGGTTACTAGTGGGGTACTGCAGGGTTCAGTATTAAGACAGGTCCTCTTCAGTGTCTTTATAAGTGACATTGCAGAGGGACTGGAAGGAAAAGTATGTCTCTTTGCAGATGACACAAAGATCTGCAACAGAGTTGATGCACAAAGTGGGGTGGAAAGGATGAGAAGGGACTTGGCAAGGTTAGAGGAATGGTCAAATGTATGGCAGCTTAGATTCAGTGCTAAGAAGTGCAAGGTAATGCATCTGGGAAACAAAACCCAGGGGAAGAGTACACAATGGGGGTGAGATACTAACAACAACAAAAATGGAAAGGGACCTGGGATAGTCATATCAGATGACTTAAAGGTGGGCAAGCAATGTGAGAGGGCAGTAAGGAGGGCCGGGGGGGGGGATACTGGGATGCATAGGGAGAGGCATCACCAGTGATAAACAGGAAGTTGTTATCCTTCTGTACAGACAGCTGGTGAGACCCCATCTAGAGTACTGCATGCAGTTCTGGAGACCCAATCTCCACAAGGACATAGGATGGAAGCTGTCCAGAGGAGGGCAACTAAAATGGTGCAGGGTCTGTACCGGAAGACATATGAAGAGAGACTAAAGGAGCTTAATATGTATAGCCTCGAGGAAAGGAGGGAGAGGGGGGACATGATAGAAACTTTCAAGTACCTCAAGAGAATCAACAAAGTCCAAGAGGGTAGCATCTTTCAAAAAAAGAGGTGTGCAAGAACAAGGGGGTGCAATTTGAAGATGGGGGGCTCAGAAGTAATGTAAGGAAATATTTTTTCACAGAGAGGGTTGTGGATATATGGAACGGCCTTCCTGAGGAGGCTGTGGAGTCAAAAACAGTGGTTGAATTCAAGCATGCATAGGACAGTCATAAGGCAGTTCTAGGGGGTGGGGGTAGAAAGAAGTAGGCTGCTGGTTAACTAGGATGTGCAGCTTATCCATTAGGTAGGGAAATGGGCAGACTGGGTGGGCCAAGTGGTCCTTATCTGCCGTCAAATTCTGTGTTTCAATTTGATGTGTCAGACCTTGTGGACCATCAAAAAAATGTATAATTTGTTTTGAGCTCCTGGCAAGGGTAGACTGTCTCGAGCATTGTTTAAAGTATTTAGGTCCATAACACGACTTAAGAAATTGTTAATAATTTTTGCCCAAAAAACTTTTAAAAGGACATAAATGTTAAAAAGAACCATGCATTCTCAGTCTGCCTCTGTGTTACCTGCAAATAATAAAAAAGGGTCCGAGGATGGTCCCAGTAATGGTGGAAAGCACCCATCAGAAGGCTTCATTTCCTCATGTACAGCAGCAAATAATATAAAAGGTGACAAGAAAAAAGGCAAAGATAAAGCTACACAGCCATCAGAAAGGCTTGGTAAATAAAGATGGTTCAGATATCTGGGTGTCCGAAAGGGGAAACCCTGAATCCAGTAATGGCAAAAATAAACAAGAACAAGCCAGAGCTGATAGGGCTGTGAAGAACTACCAAATGACCAAAGTTATTTTCTTGTTGGTGCCATATAGTGCTGTTTAGTCACAATCATCAAAAACTGGCGTGCTGCTAAGTCAGTCCTCTTGAATTTATTTAGTCAGAATACATGCTTGTTTGTGTGCGTGCGCCCATAGGAATGAGATGGCAAACACAGGCTGCAGACTGCACTATCTGTAATCTGACACTGTAGTGCGACTTTAGAGGCTCAGTAAATTCCAGACAACATATAATGATTTAACCCCTAAGTTGCTGATAGAAATTGAATAAATCTGTTAGACTGAGCTGGACAGATGATAGAAACAGTAGTTTTAAAAGGTTTTTTTTTTTGTTTGTTAATATGCTGAGAAGTTCTGAGGTACAATACAGTAGCATAACCCCTCCCTTCAGATGCCTTTAACTTAGAGCAGCAAATAGGAAAAATCAGAGGGGGAGCTCATTATTTTGCAGCTGTGGAGAAATACTTCCAAATGTTCAAAAAGGGAGTTCCATGATCAGCTGTTTTAGAGCTACAGTCTGATCCCAGTAGTGCTGTAGACTCCACCCACAGCCCTAAAAAGAGCTTTGGAGCAGGCACTGGAACTGCGAGAAAGTAACGCAGACCATACAAAGCAATGTTTCTTTTTTTTTCATGACACTGTTTCCAGTGCCTGCTCTGAGGCTCTTTTATTTGTATTTTGCCATTGCTGGACTCCGTGTTCCCCCTTTTGGACACCCTGGTATCTTTACCATGCTTATCTGATGACTGAGTAGCTCTATCTTTTTTCTGTCCAATTTGACAGGGACTGCTGCTGTATATGAGGAGACTGACCCTCTGACATGTGCTTTCCACCATCATTAGGACTGCCCTCAGAGCCTTTATTGTGTTTTGGTAACCATAGAGGCACACTGATAAGCCATAAACACTTCTCTTTTTTCCTTTTTATTTATATATATATATATATATATTTTAATGCCTTTTTGGGTTTTAGGGCAAGACTTTTACAGATCTCACAATTGGTTAAATTATGATCTAGACCCAGGACCCTTAAGCAAAGCTTGTGGCAGTCTGCCATTGCCAGAAGCTGAAAACAATTACATAGTTGGTTCTGTTTTCTTTTTCTTAGGCTTATCAATCAAGCCAAAGCCTGAAGACCTGGTAAAAACACGTTGTGGGTTCCAAAAAAATATTGACAATTTAAGTGTCCAGAACCTGAGGTAGTACAGTGGTTCTGAGGAGAATTTTAGTGGAAGATAAAAAAGTGGTTTCTTTTACCAGGCACCACAATAAAATAGTTAAAATTGCTAGTTAGAAGGAAAAAAGGGTGGTTTGTTCATAGCCTTATTTAAATTGCTCTGGTTCCTGAAAAACAGGAACCAGCTGGACTGGTGGCATTAGAGGTTGAGGTGCTGGTCACTACACCTTGCACCACGCTGGTGACCTAAGCTTGGGCTGCCGGGGATTGGCACAGGAGAGAGAGGACTGAGCATCCAGAGGACTACTCTCCTCTCTCTTGGAGGGAGGGTTTGCTGTCCCGCTCATCGATCACCCTCTGGTGTCAGCCAGGGGGAGATATGAGCCAGGAGGCACGTCGCCAACGTAGTCGGTGGGGGGGGGCATGGCGGAAAAAGAGCAGGCAGGCTCCATGATGGCAGCACCAGCGCACTGTTCGTCCCCCAGTGTCTGGAACCCATGGGGGATTTGGATGTCAAGCAGGGGAACGGTGCGGCCGGAGACTGAGCCCCTCCAAGGGAAGGACCAGAGCCATCTGCCAGGCTCAGGAGAATAAACTAAGATAAGGGGAAAAAAAAAAACAGGAACCACAACTGTCTGTGGAAAAACTGCTACTAAAATGCCAAAGCGGTTATGTGATAAATTATACAGTTTTTGATTTTAAAAATGAGTGGTTCCCCCAATGGTGAGAATTGCACTGATGTGCAGCCTTCTCCGGTTCCTGTGAACCAGTCTGAAACCTGAAGGAAACTACAATGAAGTTAGAATATAGATTGGGCTGTTTTATTGTTTTCTATCCAGTGTAGAGTTTTCGAATAAACTAAATATAATAAAATCAAATTGATCTGACTGGATGGGATGATTGCTGTCTTCAAAAGAGAAACGAATCTGATGTTAGGAAGCTAGGGGGTGCATGACCACACCGCAGAGTTTGAACTTGTATTCTAAGTTCTGTCATTAACATAAAGTTCCATCTCTGAGGCATCACACTCTGGCTGGAGGGTGATGCTTGTGTAACATATCAGTGATGGATTCCTGGAGTTCGGAAATGAACGTTCCTTAGTTGAAAACATTTGTAATTCAGATAAGGTGTACAGTTGTTAGAAAATGATCAGTGGTCATCTGACATGTTTTGACCAGGGAGATTATAAGAGTTTCATCACCCTTTTACAGTGTGAGTGACAACATAATGCCAGCGGCTCTCCAGATGCAGCTGAACAGAGGACATGGGCCCCTCTCCCCCAACTGAATGCAGTCTTTCCTCAGCTAGGGAGCCCCACGGGGGGAGGGGGTTAAGCTGTGGGAGCCTGTGGTAACCCTGGGAGAAGATAAAGCAGGATGGTGGAGGGGATCACTGCCTCAGCAGAAGGAAAAGCTGTAAGAACAGTGCCCATCTGCATAGGGATTCCTGAATCTCTTCATTTGTCTAATAAAGGTTGAGTGACATTTGTACAGGGGCGGTCACAGAGTCTGAACAATGCTTCATTAAGATTCCTGTGGAGACAGCTGGGTTGCAAAATGAGCCACTAGTTGCCAGAGAGTGGGAGTGTGTTTTTTTTATTTTATTTTTTGCCAACCAGTAACATCAGACAAGCATTTTAAACATGAATAACATCTGCATGATCATTCCTATACCACACCGAAAGGTACAGGAACTGCACCATCCTGCATTCTGCAACACAACCGAGAGCGCAGCGTAGCCTTTCAGTGGAGTTTTAAAAGCAGCAGTTAAAGGCTGATGAAAGAGCTATGAAGAATACAGTAGTACCAAGTTCATTGGTGTCCATGGAAAACAATCACCTGAGGAAACTGATCAGTGGGAGACTCACCAAGAGCTCCTACAAGGAGTCCGACTGGTGGACCCCTGCATCCCAAAGCCAGCAGCTGTTATCACTCCATGAAAGGGAGTTCATATAGGCTTTCATGACTAGAGGGGGCTGCTGTTGCAGCTGCTCCAAAATAAGCTACCCTTAATGTCCCTGATCTTGGTGGTGCTACCTAGTCTGCCTTTAACATATACATACAACAGAACCCACCAAAATATAACCAAACTGTCACATGAGGCATGTCCTCCTATAAAAAGTTGTATTGTTACACATTATAAAATGGCAGTGAAAAATTCTGAAACCTCATTGGCTGAGAAACATCACCTGACCGCGCATTAACTAGCTAGTGATGCACAGTCAGGTGCTGGATCTCATCACCAAGATTTAAAAAAAAAAGCCTCACTACCTACAAAATCGGGGATTATTTCATGTATGTAACTTGGCTATTTAAACAAATTATTTAGTATAAAACAAATCACATTAAGAAATGTTTCACTTTACAAGTAATACAAATGATCTGCAAGCCATTTTATAAGCAAAATAAGCCACTCCAGCGGGTGCATTAAAATATTTAAATGCACTTCCCTGTGGTGTAAGGGCTTTTGGCCTTCAGCCTCTTGCCTCACTCACCTGGGTCATGCATTAAAATTATTTCTCACCCCAGGAATTCTTTAGCATCTATTGACAGATGCAGTATGCCAGCTGGGTTCAGCTGCCCAGGAGAGGAGGAGTTGGTGCAAATGAGGAAGGCATTGGCCAATCAGGATACAGTTAGAGTGCTGCCTACAGTCAGCCTGAGGGACCTCAGAACTTTTTCTCCGCTGAACTGTCAACACTTCAGAGATCTTCCTGTGCCATTTTCTTCCTTTTTGAGTGCTGCTTTTAAGGTATTTTGTATATTTTCTTCATTTTATCTATTTTTACCACATCTGTGCTGGGTTCCGCGCAGTTGCTGGATTTTTTCTTGTTTTTCCTGCTTCGGCGGTTTTTCTGAATTAAAATTTGCCCGCATGCGTGATAAATTGCGTCGTTTTTATTTAATTTGTTAGTTTTTAGTATTTATTGGTGGTTTTCAACGCTTTTGCACTAAAATCATTGATTTGTTTTTTCGCACGCATTTTTTCCGTTGCGCACTAGCTCAAATTCTTGGAACCCTTTTTTCTGTATTTAAATTCAAAATTATTTATATTTGAAGGGTAATCCCCTCTCTATTGGGGTGAGACTCACTTGTTTACTGTGCAGTGGGCTTTGTTGACAAGAGGTGTGGAGGTGGTTCTGTTTTTTCCTCTTTGAGATTTTTTTTTTCCACAAAGTGGATTATGATTTGTTTAAGCTTTGGCCTAAGTATTATTTTCTGGCCTTTCAGTGTACCTCCCCCTCCTCTAAAAGCGCTGTGGAGGGTACCTCAAGTTAACACATAAGAAATGAGGGGACTTGTATTATTACAAGACTGGTTATGTAGTAGTTGTTTCTCTGTCCAAGCCTTTAATTTGAAAATAGGCAGGGTGCCCGCTTCCCTGCACAAAGATAGAGATTAATCTCCTCTGACCCTCCCTCCTGTGGGACTTGAGGAGTCATCAGGGGTTGATAAAATTATGCCCTCTGCAACTGAATTTCTGAGAGCTTGGCAATTATTCCAGACTTTATATTTCTGGGCGTGTTCTCGGGTCTGAGTATTCCTCTCCATGTTATTCCTTATGCCCAAGGATATTATTGTTGTTATTAGTAATTTGGGAGAGGATTTTCCTTCATGAACTCCTCTCGGGGCTCACTATTTCCATTCGGTCACCCTGAGGTTGATTCAGGTTTTGGTATAATGAGGCAATTATATCCAACCGGTGGACTCCCTGGACTTTCCCCTCCAGGACGACACCGATAAAGAGGTGGAGGACGATGACTTCGTAGATCAAGTAGTTGCTCTCTTCCAAAGAAGTTGACAACTCTCTGAAGACACCGACAGGTAGGTTCTGGAAACCCAACCATCTCTTTTGGGGTTGACAGAAGCATTCAGATGAAATACCAGCTTGGTAAGTGTTCTGCTATTTTTATCTGTACACTTTCAGACTAAAGAGAGTTACTGCAAACAGCGGCCTGCTTCTCAGCCTTGGGCCACTGTCTGCTTTCCCTCCAGAGACAGACTCTAGATAATCATATATGCTATCATATATTAAGAGTTTTTTGATGTATTCTATCCTTGCCATAGTACAACAGCTCTGGAGCACTATTCACAAGGAGGTTTGCTGAAATACCCAAGTGGCATAGAGTAGCACTATGCTCTCATAGTCTTAAGTCATATTGTTACAGTTTCTAGAGTCTTGGCGTAGGTCATTTCCCTCAGGCTTGCCTGTCTGAAAAGTTCCAGCCTTTTAGGTTATGCTTTGGTGCAAATTTTGGCTTGTCTTTATGGCAAACTGAAGCTTACAGGCACATATGGACGAGTTTAACTCTCCTAGTACTCAGTTAAAGATGAGCGCTCCTTCCCCAGAAGTCTCAGGATATGGGTTTTTTTGTGTAGGAATTATTCTCCCTTTAACCTTTTTTCCCCTGCGACAACACATTAGGAATTTTCCAAATGTAAAGTTTTCCAGGGGTTTAGGCAGGAATGCTCTTTTCATTCCTGTTAATTCCATTTTTCTTCAGTTTCTTTTCTTCTTGGTTCAAGTTTTTACCCCTTCTTTGGTTGGTGTAAAAAAAAATAAATGAATATATATATATACACACACACACACACACACAAGTAAATAAATAACTACGGTTTTCCTCCATGTGCTGCATTCTCTGTTTTTTTCAGTAGCATGTCAGCAGTGGGATCTAGAGCACTAAAAGGACAAAGTCATAAAAGGGTTCCCTTCTCCTTGTGAGTTGGACCTTTTTCCGGGCTATTACCTGTATTTTAAAGGAAAATAGGGAACAGCAAATCACTATCACCTTTCACAACCTGAGGTCAGGATGCTTCCTTGACTCAGGTCTTTTCATTTGCAAACGCAGGGTATCTCCTTCGATACATTCTATGTTCTCAGTTCCTCAGCCCAGGTCAGGCGGCTACCATTTTTCTTCCATGCCTTTTAGACTGCCTTCAGAGTGTTCAGATATGGAGTAAAAATCAGGCTGTTCTCCAGGTATCTGGGTAGGTTGGCGTTTTTCACCTGAAGACAGGGAATCTCTGGTTTCCTTTCTCAGAGGCTTGGCCAACCTTAGCCGATTCTCCTTGACTTTGGTTTTTCAAGCCCTAAGTCTGACACATTATTTCCTACAGTGTTGGGGTCTTTTGTACCTACTAGAAAAAAGTTCCCTAACCATCTAAATCTCGGCAACTCTTAGGGGGCAATACTCTTCTCTTGCCAGGGGAAGTTCATTCCCTGTATATGGTGCATAATTTTGTCACTAAAGCTAGACCTGTAGGTCAGATTCCAAATAAGAGAATTTTTCGTGAAGCCTGAACTGTTACAAGCTGGACTGGTGTAAGGAAACAGTGAACTTCACACCTCTCCCCTTCAAATCTTTGGTACAGAGGCTTCCTTCTGGCGGGCGCTTCCCTTCGGGGGTTCCATCTTTGGGTCTTGGTTTCTGAGAGAGTTCTTCTTTCATCAGTCCCTGGAATCTCAGAGCATCTCTATCAGGCCTGCATTTTTTCAGTCCAGAGGTCATTTAGTACAGAGAGGACTGGATTATATTCCAGCCCTGTATCTCACCAACAAGCATTTGGGACACAAGGCTTTTAATCTCTCCACAATAGATACAAGTTTTTATCTCTAGCTGGCTTCTTTGGAGGTGTCTTAGTCACTCATCTATCTATCGGGCAAGGACAAAACTTTGGCATGGTCAGGGCCACCGCAAGTGAGCCCTCGGCACACAAGTCCTAGCCACATCGTTCAGAGAGTAAGGTCAGGTCCAGATCTGAATGTTCGCCTCCAGCCCGAACCACCAGTTTTTTCCTTTTTCCTGTTGCAGGCCCCGGCTCGGGGTTCCTTCCAGCAGATTTTTTTATCTTAAGACTGGTCAGAGAAGTTTTCTCTCTCCCATATATTCCTTATTTCCTAAGTACCTCTCTAGTTAAGGAATCAGCCACTACGATCCCGGTGGCTCTGGACAGCCTTGGTACTTTCTGATAAAAAATGTTTCAGTTAAACAGCCTCTGGCTGCTTAGGAGTAGCGTTTTCTCAGCTCCCAGTCTTTTCTCCTGAAGGCCTGGTTCTTGAGAGGCTAGATCTCCTAGAGTCCCTGTGTCAAAGCAAGGCCTGGAACGTGTATGGAAAAAAGGAAGCTTTAGTACCACGAAAACCTCAGTTTCCTAGTGGAAGCGTTTTTTGCCCTTGGTACAAGGACAAGAGCCTAGTGTTCTTTCGATCCTCTTTCCTCTCGTGACTGAATTATTTAGTTCATATCCAGGCATTACTGTCTTGTTCCCGGAACTAGTTTGGTCTTTTTGACTTGTTTCCTGTAAAAATATAAGGGGTTTTATTTTCTTTCTGACAGTAGGCCTCTTTTTTGGGAGTACACCTAGCGGTTACTTAGATTCTTTCTGTGTCAGGCAAGAGAAATCTGTCATTTCTCAGACCATTTCAAGAGAATTCCACAAGGGGCCATTTCACTTCCAGACCCTTCTAGGGACCGGAGTTTTTTCCCATGGAACACAAACCTCTGTATATTCAAGTTCATGGGAGTCCCTTTGAACCTGTGGCAGTTCTGTCCTGAAGTGAGTAACATCGAAGACAACCTTTCTGCTTGTCTTTTTCCTCTGTCAGATGGGTTTCAGAGTTTCAGGGTTTTCTTTTAGGCCTTATCCTCACAGTGCCTTTAAGAACCATTTAGTCCTCTGGATGGATAGGAAATCCTTTTCCCAAGTGTCTTCCATTTCCACCTTCATCAACCCCTTTTCTCTGCCTGTACTGCTGTCAGGCAAGTCCTGACTAGGCTATCCCAAACTCTCAGATGGGGCATGAATTAGTCCTGCCATCCGGTGTGTGCGAGCGGTCCTAGCAGTTCAGGTACTCTCATTATCATCCCTTCCTTTCCTGCATTTTCACAGAAAAGGAGAAACCAGTGACCAAGAGTATTTTCCCACGGGACTGTTTTCCTGTATTTTGGGTCTGGTACAGCAAGGCTGACATTCAGCCCTTCTCGTGCTTAG
The DNA here is from genome assembly GCA_016271365.2 of Neoceratodus forsteri. Lineage (NCBI taxonomy): Eukaryota > Metazoa > Chordata > Ceratodontiformes > Ceratodontidae > Neoceratodus > Neoceratodus forsteri. The sequence continues at coordinate 38,031,629 of CM028132.1, read as the reverse complement.
GACCTGCTTCTTGGAGAACAGCTGCCTCCTGGGCAGCGTTCAAGGCTATATCCTTACTAGAAGTGTGCAGACCAGTTATTGGAAAGTTGCTTCTCACATTCAATATGATCTTTTCTTAGATGTGTAGTCTGATAGGATGCCAAATTTGGCAGGACGGTTCTTCAGAGCCTCTTCTTGAAATAGGTTTCTGTGCCCTCCTCCCAACTACACTGCTTTGAAGTCTGCATCTGTCAGTAGATGCTAAAGAATTCCTGGGGTGAGAAGAAACAATTACTCACCGAAGTAATATTACTTCTTTCAGGGTATTCTTTAGCATTATTGACACTCCCACCCTTCCTCCCCTGGACACCTTGTCTAAACGGCTCTGTTAGGGGATTTAGCCAAATTTGACGACTGTCATTCTTTCCTATGATTTAAAATAAATAAATAAATAAATAATTTTTTCTTTACAGTGGGTTAGAATATATGGCGGGTTATTGCTAACAGTTTTTTGGCCCGCAGCGGGCACAGTTTTTGCCTTTTTCAGCTCCAAAATGCGTTCTGAGGTCCCTCAGGCTGACTGCAGGCAGCACTCTGCTCTAACTGTATCCTGATTGGCCAAGGCCTTCCTCATTTGCATTGACTCCTCCTCTCCGGGGCAGCTGAACCCAGCTGGCATACTGCATCTGTCAATAATGCTAAAGAATACTCTGGAAGAAGTAATATTACTTAGGTGAGTAATTGTTTCTTAATGCACACACTGTCATGGCTTACTGCTAAACTTATTTAGTGCAGTTTCATGCATGCATTTGGGGGGGGAGGTATATGTTACACAGCAGCGGTCCTTCCTCACTTTTGTTCCTGTACACGAGTCAGACTTCTAATTCCTGACCATTTGTTCCGAAAACAAAATTAAGATGAGATGCAGGCTGAGAGACCCATGAGAAGAAATTTGAAAGTTGGGGAAGGGGCATCATTAGCCTGTTAACCACAGTCTTTGGCTGCTGCACCGTTTACTGTATTTATTTGTTTGTATTAAGAAAGTAACCCTTGCCCAAGTAGCATAGTGTGTATTCTGTGCTAACTCTCCTGTTTTGCCTCAATCTTTAGGGTACGGCTCCTTGGGAATGATGACCAGCGTATTAATCTGTCCGGATGGTAAGACAGTGGAAGCAGAGGCTGCTCATGGCACAGTAACTCGCCACTACCGCCTGTATCAGCAGGGCAAGGAAACCTCCACCAATTCTATCGGTAAATAAAATACAGCGCTTCCTGTTCTTTTTTTCCTTGAAGAACTTGACTATGTACTACAGGTAATCCTGCAGTTGGGGCCACAGCTATAGATTAGTGGTGTCCGTTAAGGATCAATAGAACCTTAGCAGTCATTCATGGTGCAAATTGATATAGGAGGCTGGATTTTCAAAGCCCTTACATCACCACAAGCCCTGGGTGTGCCAAAGATATGGCGCACTGGGCTTGCGGTGATTAAATAGGATTTTCTATCCCGTGCAGCAATTGTCTCAAGTTATACCAACTTTTTGTGGTCTAGCTTGTGGCAATCCCGGGGGGCTGTTTTTATGAAGCTTGCACCCAAGATTTGGCACAAGCTGCTGTAAAGCAAGGAAACTGTCACAGATGTGCTCAGGATTATGAACATAGGAAATTTGCCAGCAGAAGAAGGCCATTTGGTCTATAGAATCTGCTCGATTTTGCAGCTAGCAGCCCTATTCTGCAGCTGCCCTCCCTCCTCACCCCTCCCTTTATCCTCCCTCTTGCCCCGTCCCAGCCCCGTTTGAAGCAGCCCGCTGTTTTACAGGCTACCACCTCTGCTGGTAACGCGTTCCACCCTGCCACAACCCTCTCTGTAAGGCATCTCCTCATTTCCCTCCTGAACCTTCCCCCCCCCTCCAATCTCATGGCCTCAAGTGTCCGGCCCCGCTCTTACCCTGAATAGCCCCTCTATACCAGTCTTGTTTATCCCTCTCATGTATTTGAATGTCTCGATCATATCCCCTCTGTCCCTTCTTTCCTCCAGCGAGTACATGTTCAACTCCTTTAGCCTACTCTCATACGGTAAGTCTCCCAGTCCCTGGATCATCTTAGTTGCTCTGCGCTGCACCCCTTCCAGTAACTTAATGTCCCTTTTCAGGTACTGGCACCAGTACTGCACGCAGTATTCGAGATGAGGTCTAACTACTGATCTATACAGCGGCAGAATCACCTCCTCCCTCCTTGACATTATTCCCCTTGGGATGCAACCCAGCATTTTGTTGGCCCTTGCTGCTGCCTTCCTACACTGTGTCGAGTTATTCATTGATCCTGTGATGACAACCCCCAGATCCTTCTCCTCCTCCTCCTCAGTGTCTGCCAGCTGCACCCCCCCCCCCCCGCTAGTTTCTCCTTGGATTTTTTTGCCTCAAAATGCAGTACCTTACGCTTTTTGGTATTGAACCCCAGCTATCCAACCAGGTGTCTAGCTTTTTCAGATCTTCCTGCAAACCCTGCCACACCTCTGTCATCCACCACTACCCCTAGCTTGGTGTCGTCGGCAAACAGGCTGATCCTACTCTTGATGCCCATGGAAATGTCTGCAATAAATATCCCAAATAGCACCGAGCCCTGTGGAACCCCACTTGTTACTGCTCTTGGGGATGAGAGTTCCCCTTCAACCACCACACTCTGCTGCCTTCCCTACAGCCAGTTTGTCACCCATCCCACCATTTTTGCTCCCACCCTTGTGCCTTCAAGTTTTATTCCAAGTCTCCCATGCGGAACTGAATCGAATGCCTTACTGAAGTCCAGGTACAGGACATCCACTGCATGGCCCTTGTCCATCTGCCTAGTTACCCAGTCATAGTAATCTACCAGGTTGGTTTGGCAGGATCTGTCTGTGACAAAGCCATGCAGTCTACTGTCCTGCCGCCCATTGGACTCCAGCAGGAACACCAGCCATCAGGATTGTTTCCATTAGCTTCCCCACGATGGACATGAGGCTCACCAGTCTATAGTTCCCTGGTTCATCTTTGGGGTAGCTCTTAGACAGGGGAGCCACGTGAACCAACCTCCAATTCTTGGGTATGCATCCTGAATTCAGTGAGGCATTGACTAGGCCTGCAAAGGGCCCTGCCAGGATCTCTACTAGCTCCTTCAGTACCCATGCCATCTGGCCCCGGTGCATTGTCCACCCTCAGTGCTCTCAAGCCCTCCAGCACACTTCCTTCCGTGATCACCCTGTCTGTTACTCCCTCCCCAGCCTTTACTGCCCCCTCCACCCCCTTGGGTAGCACTCCCCCTCTCTCTTTCATTAATACTGAGCAGAAGTAGTCCTTGAGTGCCTCTGCCTTTTCTCCCCCCCCTCTACCCATCACCCATCCTTAATCCTTACTATCCGTTTATTTACAGCTCCTTTTCTCCCTGACGTACCTGAAGAAGCTCTTCTCCCTCTCCTTAATGCCTTGCGCCAGCCTGAACTCTTTGGTGGCTTTTGCTGTTCTTACTACCCTTGTCACCTGCCTTGCCTCCTGCAGGTACTCCTCCCAATCTCCCCCGATTTCCTGTATCTCCTAAAGCCACCCTTTTTCTCCTCACCTTTTCCACAACCCCCCTACTCATCCAGCTTGGCTTTTTTGCTCTGACCTTTTTACTCCGAGTCCTGCTACAGGAGTTGGTAGCCTCTAGTATCCCCTTCTTAATGAGCTCACATCTCCAGTCCGTGTCTATACTAGGCTTGATCCTGGCCAGGTACCCATTCAGTACCTCCCCCATCTTTGCAAAATCAGCCCACCTGAAATCCAGTACACTTGCATTGGATGCCACCCCCTCTTTGCCCATAATCAGCCTGAACCATACTGAGTGATGGTCACTCCCCGCTAGTGGTTTGTTCACCTTGATATACCTCACAACCTCCCCATTTATGAGCACTAGGTCGAATGTCCCCCCCCCCCCCGGTTGGTTCGCTGACCACCTGTGTCAGGAGGCTTTCCTGAAAGGCATCCAGCAGTACCTGCTCCCTTTTATTGTTGGTGGCTGGGGTTCCCTAATCCACCCCAGCAGGTTGAAGTCCCCCACAACCACCACACTCACCTTCCTGCATGCCCTTCTAATCTGCCTCACAAGTTCCCTGTCCAATTCCTCTGTCTAGGAGGGTGGCCTGTACACCACTCCCATCCAGAGAGTCCTATTCCTGGAATCCCGGATTAGCAGCCATAATGACTCTTTCCCCTCCTCCCCCTCTCCCTTGTCCCTAACGCACTTTAGCCCCTCCCTCATGTATATTCTCACACACACACACACACCCTCCTGTTTTCCCTATCCCTGTGGAATATTCTGTACCCTGGGACTGTAAAACTGGGATTGTAAAATCTGGTGCAGTTGTGGCAAAGGAGTTTGGTGTGCCGGCAGTTCCCAAGTGCTGATGCAAGGCCTGCGCCAGCCTTTGAAATCCGGCCCAGGGTGTCACTGAACAGAGTCATTGGTCAAGCTGTATTTTCTGGTGATATAAAAATTTCCATTCAAGCAGGAGAGAAAAAGGAAAAAAAAAAGACCAATATACATGGTAAGGGTGGTATACAAGGATGTACTATACCCGTCAAGGGTGCTAATTAGGGCTATAAGGAGGCAGAAATAGAAATTGCGTACTTACCATAATTATGATCTTTCTGTGTATCTTCACCATTCATCACAGACGGGCTACTGGCCGGAGGTCAGGACCACGCGGGACCTTTTTATTTTATTTTTAAAAGGATAGCGGAGCCGACGCATATCGGCGCCGCCTCACGTCGAATGCACTACGTGGTGCCTTGGTGATTAGTCATATGCTGTGGCCGACCCGCCTGACTACCAGTTCTGAGTCGCCAGAGAGGTAAGAGGAAGGGATGGAGGGTGGGACAAGAGAGTCCAAGGGACAGAAAAAGGAAGGAAGAACCGAACCAAAAGGAGAAATAACGACTGAGAGGACAGCAGAGGAGAGATGAGACTAAGGGGATTGGGTAGGGGCCCCAATCTCTGGAAGCGGAAGAAGGGAGGGAAGGGAGGGAGAAAATTTAGGAGAGAGTGAGAGGTAACAAGGATCCAGGACCCTTGTCCGTCACCAGACTGTATAGGAACTGCAAGGAGTAGCAAAGCTTTCTTGCCATAATTCAAGGCACAGAATATGTGGCAATACCACAAAAGCAGAGTCGGCTATACTGGAGAAGGACAGGGTACAGGGATTAGTACTCTCTCTGTAAGGAGATTTGGTGAAAAAAAGGGGGTTCCTTTTTTTTTTGGAAACAGTTGGATGACAGGAGGAGGGCAACCAACAACTCCCACCCTGATAGGGTGGAGATATGCAGTAGAGAAGGAATGCCACTCGAGCTGTACCCTTTAAAGGGGAAGAAATTACACCCCCCTGTGTGTCCCTACTTTACCCTGCTCCAAAGAGAGGGAGAGGCACAGAGGAAGGGGGACCCAGGGACTGAGACCCCAGGGAGACAGTGGGTGGGATTGTGATGAATGGTGAAGATACACAGAAAGATCATAATTATGGTAAGTACGTAATTTCTATATCTTATCTGTGTCAGTCTTCACCATTCATTCCACAGATGAGTGAGCAAGCCCCCGAAGGGGTTAATAATGCACCCTGAGGGACAGTGTCCCTTAGCTCTCAGTGGGTGACACACTAAGGGGGGGAACCTTCTGGGCCTGGGGAGGCCCGAGAGTGGGGAGAGCGAGACGGGGTCCCCCCGGAGGGGGAAGGAAGTTGCCCCGACAAACGCCGTCTTGCCCTATGAGAAAACAGATAGGTTCCCTGGTGAGCGGAGCAAATCACCCTACGCCGGGCCAAGGGTGACAACCGGGAAAGGCGAAGCCACGCCGATCTTCTGGTGCAGATCGCTGTCCCTACCACTCTGGTAGCTACCTCATTGGCATCATAAGACGCCCTTGCTTGGTGCCTTGCCAGCTCCAGGCCACGTGCAGAGAGAGCAATGGCTTGCCTGGTCTGCTCCAAGTCAGGCAAAGCAGCTAGGAACTGACCCAGCGCTGACCACAAGAACCTGTTGTAGGCTGCATAGTGGGCCTGATGAGCGGAGATGGAGAGAAGCAACCGTGCCGAGTAGAAAGTCCTCCTCCCCCAGAAATCAAAATCCGAAGAGTCCTGATCTGGGGGCCGGTCATGGTGGAGGGCGCGAAGCCCGTCGGGAGTGTCCAGGTGCGTCAATCCGCACTGCGGATGAGGCATGGAGCCTGGAGACTCCGGGGGTGTGCAGTACCGCTGGCTGAGGTCCCTAGGGGCAGAAACTCCGGAGAAGGGCCTCTGCCAGAAACGCATGGACGCCTCCTGAAAGGGAGCAGGCCAGGGGGGCACCACAAGGGTGGCCACCCCGAAATCTCCTAGAAAGGCGTGCGCCGCATGCTCTGGATTGCTCATGATAGGGGGAAAGGTGAAGGTCCTCCAACATCCTCACAGGGAACGCTGATACCTCATGAGATCAGCGGCAGGAGAGATGTGGACAGATGGTTCCTCACCCCCAGAAGAGGGAGACGAGGAGCTGGAGGTCACCATATGCTCCGAGGGTGGCTGCTCGGGGAGGTTGAAAAACCTGACTGTCCAAGGCCCTAATGTAAGCAGGGAACCGAGAAGCCACCGCTCTGAACTGCTCCCAGGTGAGAGGCCCGGTAGGACCAAGAATGCCCGGGAGCGCTGGAGAATGCGGCAGAGGGGTTGGGGCAGAGCCGAGGGAAGGAATCGGCTGGCCTCTGCCAGGGCTAGGGAGCGGACCATGGACACCCGGGGAAGGTGTCCCGGAAGGCTCCGCAGCCGACAGCTGTACAACCACATTGGTCTGCCTAGGCTGCGCCCAGAAGAATCCCCCCAGTGAGTCGACCGGGGCCGTATAGGTCCAGAAGGACGGTCCCCTGCCTCCAAAGAATAGGACCTTCTCAAGGAACTGGAAGGGGAAGGGCGGAAGTCCGCACTTCGGCTTCGTCCAGGGCCCGGGTGGACCCCAGAGAAAGGCCGACGTGCCGACCCCACACTCCTCGACCCCTCAGAGTCCGAGAAGGTCCTGGTCCTCGGAAGGGTCAGCCTAGGTAGCTGGCAGCTCTGGGATGTCCCCGAGGGGGGAAATCCAGGGCGCAGCACCTTCCCCAGCCGTAGGCTTCCCGATGGGCCCCAAAGTTGGGCGATTGAGACACACCACGGGAGGGAGTACCTCCGCTGAAGGGTCAAGGAACCCCCCCAGACCAGGTTGCATGACTATGGTGGCACATACCACAGCCTGCTGGTCAGTGCCACTGACCCCGATCTGGAGGGGAACCCGACGCTCCTCAGCAGGGGGCTGACTCCGACTCGTCGAAGAGACCACTGGCTCACTGTCCTGTGCAGGCAACCCCGAAGGGTGTGACTGCCCATCCGACTCTGAGCTGGACTCCGACCCCGAAGAGGTGGAATCCAAGGCCCTAAGCCAGACAGTAGGAGGGCGAGGAAACGCAACCTTCGCGGAGGGCCCAGAATCGTGGCAGTGGTCAAAGCCGCCCCCACGCCCTCCACGGCCCTGCAGGAGGAGCTGGCAGAAGGCAGCAGGGCAGCCGAGACCAAAGGTCCGGAGATAGGGCCAGCCGCGGCGCCATCAAGCCCACCGGCGCCGGGAGCGGCGCCAGGAACAGAGACAGCGCCAGCGGCAACCCCAACAGTGGCCCCGGAGACGCAAACACCGCCAGGCCCCCCGGCACCGCGAGCGGCACCGAGAGTTGAAGCGGCGCCAAGCGCCCCGAGAGCAGGCTCGGCGCTGATGACGCCCGCTAGGCCGCACGGCGCCGCGAGCAGCAATCGGTGAACCAGGCTGCCGACGGCCTCGGAAACGACCCGCGCCGATAGCGGCACCGCCCAGCCCCCTGGCACCGAGAGCAGCGGCGGCGCCAAAGGCGACGCCGACCAGCGACCGAGGGACCACGTGCGCCATGCTCAACCTCGCGCCGAGGCGTAGACATAGCAAAAGGTGACGCCGATCCTAGGCGCGGCGCCATGAAAGCAGAGCCGACGCCGCAAGCGGCGCCTGACAGGGCCCACGGCGCCGAGAGACGAGTCGTCTGTCTGCCATAGCCTCGGCACCGCGAACGGCGCCTCAGGGCCTCTACGACACCGACCGACAGCGCCGAGGACAGCGCCCGACCCGGCCTTCCGCACCGCTGAGCGCACACGGGGCCTTCCCTCAAGGGGTGATTGCCATGGCAGGCGTCCCGCCCGCCTCCCGGGGAAGCGGACGGGCTCTGCGCCGCGGGAGGAGCCTCACCAAGGCTAGGCTACGGAGGCGAGGCTTCTCCTCCACGGTCCGTGATAGAACCGGGAGGAGACCCAGAGAAAGGCCGGAGAGCGCGGGCTTGGCCCGATGAGTGCGAATCCGCCCCTGAAAGTCGGCGGAGTCTCGCTCTAAACTTTCCACGCACTGTTCGAGGACGGGCGGTCCATGGAGAAACAGGCGCCGCATTTAATCCATGTCGGAAGTGGCCAAGACACGCTGGAGACACCGGTCATGTTGGTCGGTCACGGAGAAATTGCGCTGCACGGGCACCGACCGATAGGGGCCGCCCGCCTAGAGAATTTCTTGCCCGACCAGGCATGACCTATGGAAAACAACACCAAAAAAGACTCACGTCGTTAAATGTTAATAAAAGGAAAGATCTACCGGCGACGCCGAAAGGGAGGCAGTACCAGAACTAGTAGACCGCGGACTGGCGTATGAAAATATCGCAGGCTTAAGGCCAAACTGTGAACACTTCTTCAGGCTTCCCACGAGGCGACCTCGACAGCGGGAGACGAAGAACTGGTAGTCGGGCGGAGTCGACACAGCTTAACGGCTAATCCTCGAGCGCCACGTAGTACGTCGGCCTCGAGGGCGGCGCCGATGCTGCGTCGGCTCCGCCTATCCTTTAAAAAAAAAAAAAAGGCTCCCGCGGGGTCCTGACCTCCGGCCAGTACCCCATCTGTGATGAATGGTGAAGATTGACACAGATAAGATTAGCATATATTGGAGGCAGTAAAGCGCTGTGGGTTAGGGCAGTGAGCTGGAGATCTGAGTTTGAATCCCACAGCCCCCACTTGCATACTGTGTGACCCTGAACAAGTCACTTAACTTCTCTGTGCTCCTAGGTGTCACCTGAAAACAAGCCTTGGCATAGTGTGTTTTTCCTGGTTAAAATATTTCCCCTTTCCCATAAAGCCACGAGTCCATAGAGTGGGCAGACTAGGTGGGCCAAGAGGTCCTTATCTGCCGTCAAAGTTTATGTTTCTATGTGAGTGGTTTTGTTGCCCTAATTAGCCCCCCGAGATGGGTATACTGTACTTCCGAGTGTTTACCCTTACCCATTGTTTGTTGAATATAATACTTTAGAATGGTTATTTTTATAGAGATCACATTTACGATCATGTTAAGGCACTTGAAGGCCTCTTGCAGCAAAGAGGAAATGGTGTATATTGAGCTCAGGTAGGACTCTGGGGGATTTCTGGGCTTGGGAGGGTTTTTTGTGTGTCCTTTTTTTTTTTTCCAGGTTCTTTAGTAGCTTATTAATTGGTTTGACTAGCTCGGTAATGATGCATTTATTGTGTTATTAGTATTGTCCCATGGAGTTTAATGGTAGTGTAAGTATATATGTATACTTTTACTTGTTTGATTAGTTGTAGGTATATGCTTTTCATTTTTCTCCATTAAAAAGTTTACTGAATTTGATTACAAAGAAATACAAACCTAGAACATAATTTATTAACAAATAGGAAAAGCAAAGCAAGAAAAACAATCCACAACTATGCAGCAATTTCTATCAACAGTAAGAAAATTATTACAGAAGGATTGTCGGAACTCTGTTATTGTAAAAAACAAAAAATTCAAAAACAAGTATTTTTAACAGCCAAGTAGGAGTGAGAGCATTGAAAGGAAGTTAGAAGTAGTTCACACTTACTTTTAATTCTTTGTTTAATGAAGGTATATAGCTGTAATTGATTTAGTTACAGCTGTACAGGGAAATAAACAATGGCTTTTTGTATGGGGAAAATTCCCCAACCATGAATTATATTAAGTTAAAGATAAAGTTACAAGAACTCCATAATGGAGATTTGTGGTGGTTTATTTAGGTAGTTTCTCTTTATTCTTCTCTGTACTGACCAGGCTGCCTTCGTGGCAGCCTCCCCATCTACATCACCAGGCTTCTCTCAGACTTAGTCATCAACTTCAGTCTCCCATAGTGGGGACAGCGGGGTTCCTCAAATCCGGCAGCAGACTACATTCAGTTGGAGGTGATGCCAAGGTCACCATTGGGGGACTTCGGGAGATCAGAATACATCTTGTCTGGGTGGGGTGTTTCCTACTTTCAGTTGCAGTCCCATAGAACGCTGGCGGCGAAGGTAGGAGGGGTTGCAGGAAGTAGGCTGTTGGTTAACTATAATCTGCAGCTTATCCAATAGGTAGGGAAATGGGCAGACTGGGTGGGCCAAGTGGTCCTTATCTGCCGTCAAAGTCTATGTTTCTATGTTACATGCAAGTATGCCAGTCCTTTTCCTGTGCAAAAATCTAGGACAGTGGTGTAGACTCTGGGTCCCCTGGGTGGGGGAAGAGGTCCTCTGGATCCTAGCCAGCTGAGCCTGGAGACCAGTGACCTCTGCTCGCAACCAAAACAGGTGCATGCAGATGGGGCAGCACCTCAGTTTCCAGCAAGTCTCCCTGACTACTGCAGCTCTGCAACCACTGACCCCGTAAACTACATCATACAGCTCCAATATGGTCTTTTCCACCACAGTGTAAATCACTCACTGAATTTAGTAAAAGGCCAGTGAAGATGGAGGAATAAAAAATGCAAACTAGTATTTGAAACTACTTCTGCAGCACAAAAATAAATTATGGGGTCAGAACGATTCTTCTGTGTCATTCCTTGTTACTGAACTAGTCATTTACTGCTGGGTTGTACAAGCTCACCTACTAGGGGCCAACACACTCCAAAGCTGTGACATCATCGTATAACCCTTGGCCAGATTTTCAAAGCCTCCAAATATGCCGCAAGCCTGTGGTGCACCATCATACGGTGCATGGTGCATTCTCCCAGCCAGCGATTGGGATTTTCATTCCCATGTGCCAAATGCCACAAGTCAGAGCAGCTCCCCCGCTCCCCCTCCCCCCGGGTCTAGCTTGTGGCATTCAGGGAACCATTTTTATGGGGCCTGCACAAAATATTTGGCGCAAGCCGCTGTAAAGTGCGGAGACTGTCGCAACTGCATCCGAGAATAGAAAATTGGATGCAGCTGTGGCAAAGGTGTTTGGCACAACTGCACCGATAAATGGGTTTGACAGAGGGATTGACACAAGCCCTGCATCAGCCTTGCAGAATCCTGCCCCCTGGCTCCACCCCATTTCAACTGAGTTAGCTTAGACTCTTAAGTCTTAATGAGTTGGCTGAAGGGGCAGACAGCATAGCCAGCAGCTCACCTGCTAGAAGACTTTCTTCTAAACCATGGTTTCCCCACCACTGAAGTAAATCCCAGCAGAGAAACCTCTGTGAACCCAGGGTTCGGAGGATCCAGACACAAAAAGAAGAAATTCGATCAGACTTCTCGTAATTTCATTTCTAGGAGTGTGGATATGTTGTTCATCCACACTGTTTGGCATTTCCCCTTCCACTTTAAATCTTGCCGGAAGTCTTCAAGCTGGCTCCTCCCACCCACCCGGGTGGTATATACCTCGGCTTCGCCCCATGACACCAGATCTTCCTTTCCACTGGAAGATACAGGTTCCCTCGTGCTCTCAGCATTTCGTAGGCCCTGACTTTCAAATCATCGGTTATACCGAAAATCAAACTCGTTCGAGTTAGCGATCGCACTTTTGTCACATTGACTGTGGAGGAAAAATCTTCCCCAGGATTTCGCCTGTGTCCCTGCGGCCAGAAGATGTCGCGCACCGATCCCCACCTCACATGCATTTACTGCCTAGGTATCGGGCATGACACCTCGTTGTGCAGTTTTTGCTTGGCCTTCCATCTCAACGTCCAAGACGACCACAAGGCACGCCTGAAGCTGGGGAGACTGGAGAAAAGAAATCCGCCAGTGAAATCGAAGGAGGCTAGGTGGGCGGTTTCTGCGGCCGCAGGCTCCGCCAAACAGCTGGAACAGATGAAGGCATTCAAGGAGGAAGCAGCTTGTACTTCAGCCAATCGAAGCTTCTTTGTCCCGCTAAACCTAGGCTCCACCTTTACGGGCTCCTTCAGGGAAATATGCCAGTCTCTCCCCACTCAGGGTGAGGTGCCCTTAGGCTCGCACTCCTCCCTCTCTTGCAAGACGGAGAAGGACCCCGTGTCTTCGTCCCGACAGAGACGCTTTTGGGACCGGGAGAGGTCCAAGTCCCAAGCACACGCAGTCTCGACCTCTGTCGAGATCACAACCTCGGCCTCTGACTTTTCGGACCGTCCGTCTGGCCAAGGGACCGAGGAAGGGGCCGACGAGGTCAAAATTATCCTCAACCCCTTGTCGCCGGCTGTGCCCGATGACTCATTGGAAAGGACTCGGGTCCTGGTCTTTCCAGATGAGGAGACTCAGCCTGCTGGTGTCCCCATCAAGGAACCAGTCCCAGACCCCCGGGTCTCACCAATTCCGGTGTCTCTCGATTGACCGAGTCGGCCTCCCCAATCTCGGTCTCTGTCCAGGACCCCCTCGGATGCTCGACCAAGGAAGAGGCATAAGCGCTCAAAGAAGAGGCGGCACCACAGTTCCTCATTCTCCTCAGACAAGGAGAGGCTCTGGCTGAAACTCCGGCGCTATGAAGACCTTATGTGGCAGCAGCTGATCTTGACCAGGCAAAAGCCGGCTCTGCCGCCTACCCCGGCCATCACTTGGCTGTCGCCTCCTAGGCCGAAGCCGACCCCTCCGGAACTGAAGCCCTCGGTTCCTCCCACTGTGGGGCCAGTCCATCTCCCGGTTAGGCCTATTCCTGTTTCTCCACCGATTCGGGTGGAACCACCGCCTAAACAGCCTGAGGGAGGGGCGCCCTCAGAAGAGGACCAACAGGACACCGGGGTTCCCCGACGTCTGTCGATAAGTCACCCCGGACCGCCCTCAGCAAATCGAGGGTGACTTAGGCAGCAGACCACTGTATCATGACTCTTCGGACTCGGACGTCATCAGCTTGCACTCACATCCCAGGGATGATGAGTCGTCGGTAGGCTCAGGATTGGAGGAAGGCCCTTCTTCTTTCCATGGCATTCTCCACCTCATCCCAATTCCACTGGAATGCCTCTGGATCCTGTCCAGAAAAAGGCGGAGTGCCCTCTCACCCACATTCTTGAGAGGGGATACCCCGACGGAGGCCTTTCCAGTGGCCGAGGCCATTGTTGGCCCTGCTTTTGAACTTTGGCAGCGTCTTGCCTTCTGCCCAGCACCATCTGCCCGCATGGCCCGCAAGTACGTAGTGCCCATGGGGTCCCTTGCGGGGTTCACAGAGCAACCTTCGGCCAAGAGCCTGGTGACTGGCTCAGTATTCAGGCAGACACTGACCGGCCCCCGGTCAAGGAGTACAAGAATATGGACCACACTACCCATAAGGTCTACGTGGCCTCTTCTTTGGGCCTTAGTCAGGCCAGCTTGGCTGTTATTATGGCACACTTCTCTCATGCCCTTCTTGGGTCATCAGATGAGGTCCTCCCTCATCTCCCACTGGACATGCAGACCATGGTCAAGCAGGTTCATAACCAGGGTCATGCTGTTGCAAAACAGCAGCTCCAGACGGCCTTGGATATCGGAGATTCCTGTGCCCGCTCGATGGCAGCCATAGTGGCCTCTTGCCACAGGGCTTGGCTGAGGCTTTCCTCCTTCCTGGCGGATACTCAGCATAAGCTTGCTGATGTGCCATTCCTGGGAACCGACTTGTTCGGTCCAGGAGTGGCCGGTCACCTTCAGCATATAGAGCAGTCCAGTGCCACCTTGGATGCTACTTCTGCCAAGGGTTCTTTGGGCAAGAACCAGCAGAAGAGAAAGAAAAAAACAATTCGGCACTCTTCCCTTGTGGTCTGGCAGCCCTCCTATCAAGGAGGACAGCAGCATCAATAGCAGCAGCAGGCTCAAGCTTGGCGCCCTCGGCCCAAGCAAGGTCCTCAGCAGCCCCGTAAAGGAGGCCGAGGCTCAGGTCGTGGAGCCTCCTCCTCCTCCTCATCTAAGCCTGCCCAGTGACGGGTTGGGGGTGGCCACCCCTACACCCGTCACGCCAGCTCTGGGTCCTCCCATGGGGGGTCGGCTCCACCACTTTCTTTCCACCTGGTTCTGGTCTGCTATCACTTCGGACAGGTGGGTTCTCGAAGTGGTCAGTCAGAGACTGCCTCTGGAATTCGAGCAGTACCCTCCCAGCTAAGCCCCTCAGGAGGAACGGATCTCCGCATGCACCCAGTCGGCTCTTCAAGACGGTGTGGCTCAGCTCCTCCACAGACCCAGGCTTTGTTTCCAGGTACTTCCTGGTGCCCAAGCGGATGGGGTGTTGGCGCCCCATCCTAGATCTCCACGACCTGAATCAATATCTCGGGTCCTGCACCTTTCGGATGGTCACTCTGAACCAGATCATACCATCCCTGGAGAGGAACATGTGGTTCTGTTCACTGGATCTACAGGATGCATTCTTTCACGTCTCAATCCGTCTGTCCCATCAGCGGTTCCCCCACTTCAGGGTCGAGGGGACACTGTACGAGTTCCGAGCCATGTTGTTTGGCCTGTCGTCGGCCCCACGGTTCTTCACCAAATGCATTGCAGTGGTGGTGGCCCACCTTCGCCGTTGAGGAGTCAGAATCTACCCTTATCTCGACGACTGGCTCTTGGCAGGTTCCATCCAACAGGAGGTGGAGAGGTCCAAGGATCTGGCCCTCCAAACCTGCTCCCAACTCTGCCTCCTGATCAACGAGGCCAAGTTGGAACTCATGCCTTCTCAGGTGATGGGCTTCATTGGGGCAAAGCTCGACTCTTGTCAAGCCAGAGCTCAGCTTCCAGCAGACAGGGCGGAGGTTCTCTCCTCCTTTGCATGATCATTTCTGGTTGGGCATTTGCGCCCTGTCTGGGACTTTCTGCGCCTTCTGGGTTACATGGTGGCATGCACCTCAGTGGTCTGTTGGGCCTGGTGGCACATGCGCCCCCTTCAGTGGGAGCTGGCCACCCAGTGGACTCAGCGATATGGTCACTTCGACCAGCTGATCACTATAACCCAGAAGATGTGGGATGCTCTACAATGGTGGACCGCCCCAGACTGGTGCAGGAAGGGATCCAGTTTGTCTGCCCTGAGCCTACGGTCGTCCTTATGACCGATGCCTCTCTCATGGGCTGGGGAGCCCACATGGGGGACAACAGGGCCCATGGGTTCTGGACCCCTGAGGAGTCCCAATGCCACATCAACCTGTTGGAGCTCAGAGCAGTCAGACTGCCACTGTCAGCTTTCGCTCCTCAACTCCGGGGTCAAGTGGTTCAAGTCCAGACGGACAATACCATGACTATGTACTACCTCAACAAACAGGGCGGCACGCACTCCTGTCTGCTGTGCAAGGAGGCGCTCCACATCTGGACCCTTATAAGCCGGGTGGAGGCGGATCTTCTAGCCATCCATGTGGCAGGAGCCTCAAACCAGCTGGCGGATGCCCTCAGCCGTATAGGCCAGACATCCCACGATTGGTCTCTCCATCCAGAGGTAGCTTACAGCCTGTTCTCCCGTTGGGGCAAACTGATGGTGGACCTGTTTGCCTCCAGGGAAAACAACAAGCTGAGGCTGTATCATGCCCACCCCCCTCAGCAGGGCTCGCTGCAGGGGGATGCCTTCTTGAGGCCGTGGACCCCAGGCCTCCTCTACACCTTCCCTCCATTTCCCTTGAGCCACAAGGTGTTACTCAAGGTGAGGAGGGACAAGGTGAAGGTGATACTGGTAGCCCCAGACTGGATGTGCCAGTTCTGGTACCCAGATCTCCTCAGCCTCAGCTGCAGGTCCCTGGAGCAGCTTTGTACATGCCCGGACCTGATATCTCTGAACCAGGGGAAGGTATTCCATCCGGACCTTCAATACCTGCACCTCACAGCCTGGTACCTGAGCAGCTAGAGTTCCAGGCTTTGGGTCTTTCTGAAGATGTCTTCACTATTCTGGAGGCAACTCGAAATGAATCGACCAGGAAATGTTATGCCTTCAATTGGAAAAGGTTTTCCATTTGGTGTCAGGGTAAGAGTCTGGACCCCTTATCCTGTCCTGTGGCTAACATTCTCGACTACCTTTGGTCACTCTTCAAAGGGGGTCTGCGGTCATCGACCCTTAGGGTGCACCTGGCAGCCATTTCTGCTTAACAGGCGCAGGCCGGTCAGCCAACATTGGCGCAGGAGACAGTGGTCGGGCACTTCTTCGAAGGCTTGGATCACATATCCCCTCCAGTGCGTGAACCTCCACCTCTGTGGGATTTGTTGCTGGTTTTGGCAAAGCTCATGGGCAAGCCATTCGAACCCATGCACAAATGTGAGCTCTCACACTTGCCGTGGAAGACGGCCTTCCTGGTGGCTATCATGTCAGCCGGAAGGAGAGGGGAGCTCCAGGCACTTTCGGTGGACTTCCCTTACCTGGTCTTTCACAGGGACAAAGTTGTCCTGCGCCCCCACCCGAAATTCCTTCCGAAGGTGGTATCAGAGTTTCACCTTAACCAAGTATTGAATCTGCCGGTATACTACCCCAATTACACCTCGGATGCCAAGTATAGGCTGCATACCTGGGACCTGAGACGGGCTCTCTCCTACTACAAGGAGAGGACGGTGGAAGTTCGTGGAGAGGTTCGCCAGCTGTTTGTCACCTACGTTGAAGCCGCTTCTGGCAGACATGCAGCCAAATGGACCATAGCAAGATGGATTACATCATGCATAGGTCTGTACTATGAGTTGGCGGGCAAGGAGCGTCCCAGAGGGATAAGAACTCATTCTACCCCCCATACTGCTGAATCAGTGGCTACTTCCAGGGACATCCCTATCCAGGAAATCTGTCAGGCTTCTACCTGGAAGTCAGCAAACACCTTTATCACCCACTACCACATCGACCTTGAGTCACGCCAGGATGCTGGTTTTGGGGCCTCGGTTATCCAATCTCTGTTTCCTAAGTAGGGGGTGTGCGTCTTGCCTCCCTCCTCCCAGAGAACTGCTTGGAGTCTGCCAAACAGTGTGGATGAACAACATATCCACGCTCCTAAGAAGCAGGTTAGTCACCTGTAACAGTAGTTCTAGGAGTGGTATATGTTGTTCATCCACACCACCTGACCTCCCAGGCCGGGCACACAAACCATGCTTCCAGCGGCTAAGATCTGGTGTCATGGGGTGGAGCCGAGGTATATACCACCCG
Source organism: Neoceratodus forsteri (assembly GCA_016271365.2). Lineage (NCBI taxonomy): Eukaryota > Metazoa > Chordata > Ceratodontiformes > Ceratodontidae > Neoceratodus > Neoceratodus forsteri. The sequence continues at coordinate 38,014,302 of CM028132.1, read as the reverse complement.
GGTGGGTGGGAGGAGCCAGCTTGAAGACTTCCAGCAAGATTTAAAGTGGAAAGGGACATGCCAAACAGTGTGGATGAACAACATACACCACTCCTAGAACTACTATTACAGGTGAGTAACCTATTCTTTCTGTTAGTTCCGTTACAGCTGGGACCTACCCTAGAGTTGATTATTCTATAGAGAATAATCAGTAACCTCCATTTGATTGGGTTTCATAACTTTCTTACTAGGCAAATTGACAGGATTTGTTTAGGCACATATTGTTCAGTGTATTGCTGTTTTACTCAGAGTTTCGCTGTAGTGAGTTCACTGTTAAAGCTGCTGGTGGTGCAGAGATTATTTTGGAGAAGTCTAAGATATTATGAAAAATTGAATTACTGATACATGACCACGGGAGATTTATATATATATATATATATATATATATATATAGGATACATGATGGGCAGGAGTGGGATATGGAAAATATTCTCACTCCTGCAGAGTAGCTGTGTATTAATACACAGCTGACGAGGCAGGAGTGAGAATATTTTCCATATCCCATGATCTGCCCATCATGTGTGCGATTTATACCACAGGGGTGAGAGCTGCAGGAGCATTTTTTCTGAGTCTGTGTGTTTCCTGCTTATTGTGTGTGTGTGTGTGTTCTGAATTGACTGGGAGTCAGAAACACAGGTGAGTGTGTTTTGCAAAGCTATTTGAGTGAGTCAGAGGCTCAGTGAGAAAGACAAACTGCTGCAGGTAGCACTGAGAAACAGAACCTGCTTTGTAAAAGACTATCATTTAGAATTCAGGTTGTTTTGAAGCTGAGATCAGCACAGTAATGGGCTAGCAATGTTAGAAACACAGTGGGACATAGGTGAGAGTCTTTTGCAAAGCTAATTGAGTAAGTTGCAGCTTCAGTGAGAAAGAGAAACTTTTTCTGAAGCAGTTTCCTTTAGAATGCAAGCTGAAGTGCATTTATTCTCACTCTGGTGACATCAGCAGAGTATGGATAAATGTCGATATCCTCACTCTGCTGATGTCATCAGGATTTATCCTCACTGCAGTGGAAATAACACAGGATATTCTACTGAGAAAGCTCTCACCCCATGGTATAAATATATGTGTACGTGTGTGTGTGTGTGTGTGTGTGTGTGTATATATATATATATAAATATATATATATATATTATAATGTAATATATGTGTACATTTGTGTATCCTCCTGTCCCCTTCTGACCGCCCCCCCGCTCCATCACCCCGGTATCACCAGGACTTACCCCTGCCTGGTCGCTGGGCGCAGAGCCTGAGGGAGGTCGGTTGTCAGCCTGCAGCCAGAGGTGGTGTTTTCTCCCTTATGTCCGCAGTATTCCCACAGCACCCTCCCTATGTCTGGCCCCTCTGACCCACACTACCCTCCACCTGGGGGGTAGTCGTTACGTGGGAGTGCCAGTCTTCCTTCCCTGGGGGAGGAGAGATGTCCTTCGGACGCTCGATTCTCTCCCTCCCTTGCTGACCCTCGATGGCCCATTCTCAGTCCAGTGCCTCAATCATCTGCGCCTCTGGGCCTGCTGACTGTCACAAATGCACTTCGCAGGTCAGGCCCTCTGCTCCCACACTGCCAACCACAGAGTGCAACAGTGTGAAGAAGTGACAGACAGGGTAACCCTCCTGTCTGTTTTGGGTCCAAATCACCTTCTAGCCTCAAGTTCTGGAGGGATTAAAACTGTGAACCTTATGCTAGCATACCCAATTAACAGGCTCAGACAATACTCTCTTCAGGGGGATGCAATATAATCTTTCGCCCAAGGGCATCCAGCCAGGTATCCAAAATGAACCTTTACAACTCTATAAGAGACTTAGGTATTTCTTACCTTTTAAGCAAGCTCAGTAACACAGTCAAGCTTTTAACAGCTGTCAGACTTAAACAGAGGTTCAGCATCACATGCAAAGGAAAACTGAGAAGGGACACAGGCAGTATTTCAAAGAAAAGGGTTATTAAAAATGGTAAAAACAGGTAAAATGGAACACAGAATTAGATCACAAATCTTAGTCATATAAAACAATGGGAAGTTACAGAATATAAACTCCTACCACAAATACTTAAAGTCTTTCTTATTCTAGATGTCACCCTTTAAGTGCTTTCAAAAGTTCAGAGAAATCTTTATCTCTTTGAGTCCAGGAATAATATGTCACATATTCCTAGATGCAAGATAATTTCAGGAGGCATCTCCCCACCCCTTTCCTGATGTCAGCTAGACCCTCCCTTAGAGTTAATTCTTCATAATTTTCTACAAGGAGGTATTTTAAATAATGTGAACATCAACAAAAAGCCATTTCCCAAATATGACAGTCTTTGATCAGTCATTTCTCTTTGATGTCCCTCTGCTGATTTCCTGTTGCTAGAGAGATCTCGGGGGTTTATGGCTTCTCACCAACATGCAACCAGATAAGTCTCTTCCTGCATGTCATAAATGCATCCATGGGAGTCAACTTACAAAAGGCAGTAGCAGGTAATAAAGGATAATAACCTGTCTCTCTCTAGAAGGATGTCTTAATTAATGGTTTCCTCTGGTCTTCTTAGAACATCCTGTGGTTTTCCTCACACTGACATCTTTTGTGGTCAAAGGTCAAGTCTTTCCCTCACTGCCTGCTTGTGTGAGACAATCACATACTATATATTACAAATATCATACATATAACCATAAGCAGATGGCAGAGCGTCACAATCATCCCCACCTAGACTGAATTTGAGGGCTCTATCCCCTGCATGGGATGAGCTCCCTAAGTCGGTTCATTCCTCATATTGACGCAACAAGCCATCGGCATTTTCATTGGCCACCCCTGCCCTGTGTGAGACCATCATGTCATACCCTTGCAAGGCAAGACTCCATCTTAGTCTACCATTTGTTTTGTTTTACCCATTTGTGCCAGCCAAACCAGGGGGTTGTGGTCACTTTGTACCTCAAACTGCTGCCCATATAAGTATGGCTGTAACTTCTTTAGGACCCACACCATGGCAAGACACACTTTTTCAACAGTAGAGTAAGCCTGCTCCCTGGGAAGTAACTTTTTACTCAGGTACACTATGGGGTGATCTTTCCTTTGGTTGGATGTCTGACTCAGCACTGCCCCAATACCCACATCTGAGGCGTTAGTCTGGACTACAAAGGGTCTGCTGTAGTCTGGACTTGTCAATAAAGGAGCACTGTACAGTGCCTTCTTCAGTCTGGTAAAGGCTTTTTCACAGGCTTTCGAGGTAAGTTTCTTAGGCACCCTTTTCTTTAACAGGTCAGATAGGGGAGTGGCCAAGGCACCGTAACTGGGTACACATTTCCTATAGTACCCTGCTGTCCCCAGAAAACTCCTGGACCTGTTTCTGCATTTCTGGTCTGGGCCATGCCTTGATTGCCTCTATTTTCGCTTAGTTAGGACGGAGCTCTCCCCAGCCTACAACATGCCTAAGGTATGCCACTTCAGCCATGGCCACCTGGCACTTCTCAGCTTTGACAGTGAGCCCGGCCCTCTGTGTCCTGCCCAGCATTTCCCTAAGGTGGGACAGTGTTCCTCCCAGCTGACACTAAAGATGGCAGTGTCATCCAGGTACGCCACAGCATACTCCTCCGCACCATTTAACACCTGGTTCACCAACCTTTGGAAAGTGGCCGGGCCGTTCTTCATTCCAAAAGGCATTACTTTAAATAACCCTATCAGAGTGATGAAGGCTGACCTCTCCCTAGCTCTGTCCATTAACTCTACCTGCCAATGCCCCTTTGTCAGGTCAACAGTTGTAAGGTATGTCGCCCCTTCCAACTTGTCTAGGAGTTCGTCCATCCATGGCATCGGGTGGCCGTCTGACTTCGTGATTGCATTCAATCCATGATAGTCCACACAAAAACGAGTAGAGCCATCTGGCTTGGTCACAAGGACTATGGATGAGGCCCAGGAGCTGTGGGATTTCTGGACTACCCCTAAATCCAGCATTTCCTCCACCTCCCTCCTAATGTCTTTTTGGACAGCCTGACACCCAGTATGCTGTCTGCCGTATAGGCGCCTGTGTCCACGTCTCCACATCATACATTGCTAAAGGGGTTAGTCCAGGGTTGGCACTAAACAGTGGGGCAAAGTCTGCTAAAATCTCCCTTACTTCCTAGATCTGGTCTGGGGTCAACTGGGGTGGCAGTTTAATTGCCTCCACAGAGGACTGCCACTTGCTTTCTTCCAGCAAGTCCAGAAGGGGGTCTCCTTCATCCGTCCCCTCCCCAGGATTACACACTGCAAACACCATGTCAGCCCTATTGGCATATGGCTTTATCATGTTGACATGGTACATTCTCTGTGTATGTCTTCTGTCAGGTGTAACTGTAATACAGTTCACATCATTTACCTTTCTGACTACTTTGTACAGTCCTGCCAACTCAGCCTGCAGCTTGTCTTTCCAGACTGGGATGAGGACCACAACTTCCTGACCCACCATGTACGAGTGAGCTCTGGCTCTGCAGTTGTACCACACTTTTTGTTTTTGTTGGGCAGCTGCCAGGTTTCTCGGGCTGTCCCCATAAGCTCCTTCAGCCCTTCTCTAAACCTAAAGACATAATCCACTGAGAGTTCTCTGGGTGGCATGCTTGCCTTCCCAGTCCTCCCGGATCAATGCTAGGGGCCCACATACCCAGCGTCCATATAAGAACTCGAAGGGGGAAAACCCTGTCGACTCTTGGGGCACCTCCCTGTATGCAAACAGGTGGGGAAGGTATGTCTCCCAGTCCCTCCCATGCTGTTCAGCAAACGCTTGGAGCATTAACTTAAGGGTACCATTAAATCTTTCCACATGCCCATTGCCTTGCAGGTGATAAGGTGTTGTGCATCTCTGCACCACCCCACACATCTCCCACAAACATTTCATCAGATCTGACATGAAGGAACCCCCTCGATTGGTGATAACCTCCTGCGGAAACCCAACACGGGAGAAAATCCCTAGTAAGGCATTTGCCACTTTCTGTCCTCAGTGAGGATAGGGCGACTGCCTCTGGGTACCAGGTGACATAATCCACCACAGTCAGGATGAATCTCTTCCCGGAGGAGCTGGGCGTATTTAAAGGCCTCACAATATTCATTCCCACCCTCTGGAATGGCTCCTCCACTATGGGCAGTGGAATTAGGGCAGCTTGTGTTTTCCTACCCGCCTTCCCTATTTCTTGGCACTGGTGACAAGACCTGCAGTACTCCTTCACCTGCTGGGTGAAGTTGGGCCAATGGCTGCGTAGTGCACATGATTCCCAGATGACCAGACATGGGAATACATGTGCAGTCTTGAGCAACTGCTCACGGTACCCCTGGCAAACGACATGCTGCCTGCCTATCACCCCTCCCTCTGTCTAAGCATCCTGAGTATACATCAGTCCATTGTCCCAATAAACCTTATGTTTCCCGTCACCTCCCTGCGCTCCGTCAGAGTCTGCCCAAGCCCTCATTTTCTCTAGACTAGGGTCACTTTTCTGAGCAGCTGTAAACTCCTTGCACATTCCCAATTTATGGAAAGGGTCCCCTTCAGTGTCTAAACTAGGGTCCCTAGCTCTAGCGTCAGGACACTCAGTATCACTGCCATCCCTAGCCCTCTGACAATGGGTCACCCCTCCTTCCTCAGAGTAACCCTCCATAGCTGTTTGGTTATTTGCTACCTGGGGAATTTCTACCCCCCTTTCATTATTCTCCAAATCAGGAGACACAGGCTGGGGAACCAGCCTCTTCGTGGTTTCCACAGTGGCTTCTACGGGGTCCGGGGAACTACAATTTTCCCTTGCCGCTTGACTACGGGTTACTGCGCACACCATCCCTGGTTTGAGATTGTTGCCGAGAATTACATCAGCTGCTAAAGTTTCAGCTACAGCAACCTGTTGTACAGTTCCCCCATCTCACCCCAGTCTAGGAGATCACTAGTGAATGGCAATGTTTTCTCCTCCCCAGTGAACCCCTGTACAGTCATAGATTGATTGGATATAAGCTGACCAGGCTCTAGCAGATCCCCTTTTACCAAAGTCAGGGATGCTCCCATGTCTCTCAACCCTTGTGTCTGTACACCATTCACAGTGACTGGGTGCACGTGTTCCCTCATGTTTACTGGCATACTTTCAGGGACACACAAACAACCCACTTCTTTCCTAGCACCACTTTGTATACTGCTTGTCCTTTTGGGACACTGTCTGGCAATATGCCCAGTTTCTTTGCAAACCCAACATTCATTTCTTTTTTCAGGTAAATCTTTTCTTTGAAACCTGGTTTCGGTGGAGGCAGTGAGGGTTTTAGCTGCCCTGAAGGTGCGCTTTTCCCTTTCTGCGCTGCCACGCCAGCCCCATTTGCTCTCAGAGCAGGTTGGCTCCTGGCATAGCGGTCTGAGAGTTCAACAGCCTCTTGCACTGTTTTTGGATCTCGGTCCTCCAGCCATGTTTTTAGCTCTGTTGGGCATGCCCAAAAAGACTGCTCTAACAGTACAGCATTTTCAGTTTTTATCTACAGAGTTTGCTTCAATTCCTTCCCACCAGCGTTTTAAAAAGTGACGTTTCATGGCTAGCTCCTACTCTGTATGCCTCTGCTGTTAGCTCATATTTCTTTAAAAGTGCAGTTTTCAGTTTACTGTAATCCTTACTGTCCTCATTGTCCATTTGACCCAATGCATCCCGAGCTTTCCCGGTAAATAGCGGGATTAGCTGGAAGCTCCAGGACCCTCTAGGAATATTTGCATGAATGCATACTTTTTGAAAGGAATTTAAAAAGGCATCATATCTTCCCCCTTTTTAAATTCGGCTATCAATTTAGAATTTAATTTATAACCTAGTCATGTAGTTCCAGTTAAACCCAAGCCACTTACTTGCTCTGGTGCAGGTGGTTGGAGTCATAGCTTCTCCAGTTTATGTTGCCGCTGGTGCTCACGCTCTTCACGATCAGCCTCTCGCTGTTCTCGCTCTGCTTCTCGCTGAAGCTGCTCCCTCTTCTCCTCTGCGACTTGCTGCTCTCGCTCCCTCTTCTCCTGTGCAGCTCGCTTCTCTTCTCTCTGGAACTCCAGCTCCCTTCTCTGCAACTCCATCTGCAACCAGATTGCTTCTGGCTCCAGAATGCTGGTGACCTTCCCCTGCTGCTGCCCTTGGCTTGCACTGGCCCTGCTGTCCTCCTCACTTGGATCTGGACATTGCACTGGACGCTGGCCCCCTCCACGCCCAAGATTCAGCCCTTTTCAGTCACAGACTATGATTCGAGGCTCTGGGCGTCTGCTGCCATCCGAGCCTCCATGAGGTTCTGCTTGTTGGCTCTCCCCTCATGCAGGACTCCTCTTTCCTTGCACAACTGCCTCCAGTAGTCTGCAGTGTGCTCGCTGTAGTTGGAAGCCATCTTCTTCCCTAACTACGGCTACTCTAACTTTCACTGGGAATAAAACGGTAGGAACTTTGTAAACAAAATTATATAGTTCTATTTACTTTTTAAAAAATAAATCACTGCCTTATTTTGCACGCGAGCTGTGCAGTATTAAGCTGACACACTGAACTGTTAAAGCTTGTGTTACCAATACTTTTTAAATGGCACTGCTGCCAACCAAATATGTCACAAACGCACTCCGCAGGTCAGGCCCTCTGCTCCCACAGTGCCAACCTCAGAGTGCAATAGTGTGAACAGGTGACAGACAGGGTAACCCTCCTGTCTGTTTTTGGTCCGAATCAGCTTCTAGCCTCGAGTTCTGGAGGGATTCAAACTGTGTACCTTATGCTAGCATACCCAATTAACAGGCTCAGATAGTACTCTCGTCGGGGGATGCGATATAATCTTTTGCCCAAAGGCATCCAGCCAGGTATCCAAAATGAACCCTTACAACTTTATAAGAGACCTAGGTATTTCTTACCTTTTAAGCAAACTCAGCAACACAATCAAACTTTTAACAGCTGTCAGACTTAAACACAGGTTCAGCATCACATGCAAAGGAAAACTGAGAAGACACACACATGCAGTGTTTCAAATAAAAGGTTGTTTACTAAAAATGGTAAAAACAGGTAAAATCATATAAAAAAATAGGAAGTTACAGAATATAAACTCCTACCACAAATACTTTGTCTTTCTTATTCTAGATGTTACCCTTTAAGTGCTTTCAAAAGTTCAGAGAAATCTTCCTCTCTTTGAGTCCAGGAATAATATGTCACAAATATCATACATATAACCATGAGCAGATGGCAGATGCAAGATCATTTCAGGAGGCATATCCCCACCCCTTTTGTGATGTCAGCTAGACTCTCCCTTAGAGTTAATTCTTCATAATTTTCTACAAGGAGGTATTTTAAATAATGTGAACATCAGCAAAAAGCCATTTCCCAAATATAAGTCTTTAATCAGCCATTTCTCTTTGATGTCCCTCTGCTGATTTCCTGTTGCTAGAGAGATCTCGGGGGTTTATGACTTCTCACCAACATGCAACCAGATAAGTCTCTTCCTTCATGTCATAAATGCATCCATGAGAGTCAACTTACAAAAGGCAGTAGCAGGTAGGGTTTCCTCTGGTCTTTTTATAACATCCTGTGGTTTTCCTCACACTGACATCTTTTGTGGTCAAAGGTCAGGTCTTTCCCTCACTGCCTGCTTGTGTGAGACAATCACGTACTATATATTTATGTTACAAATATCATACATATAACCATAAGCAGATGGCAGAGCGTCACACTGACCACGGAGAGTTTGATGCTCTCTACACATTCTTGTAAGGCAGGGCTGGGATGTTATCTACACATTCCTGTAAGGCAGGGCTGTGATTTTTGTATATCTTTTAAGAAATGAGTACCCGTTAACCCTTCTATAGCTATGTTGCTGTATAGCTCAAAAAGATTTTTGACTGAAGGTTTTTAAGCCAACTGAATCGGAATAGTGTGGAGCTTTGGGGGTAGTTCTGTGATGTCATAGCAATGAAGTGTGTTGGCTTGGTAGGTGAGCATGTGTAACCCAGCAGCAAATGACTAGCCCAGTCACAATGCTGGAACCAACAAAAAAAGAAGTTATGGTAAGTCTCACAGAATTTTTTCTTTAAATGTCTCTATATCATTAGATCCCTGATTATAGTAAACCGTATCAAAAACATGGCTTGGATTACAGAAAATACTAGCCCAGGATGACTGCTGTATGATGTTCACCCTTGATGGCAAATCTGGAAGTCATAGTTGTTGGTTCCATGGATTCAGTCAGAAAATGGAGGTCAGCTGCTGCAGCAGTCCTGATTCTGAGGGGCTGGGTTTGACCACTTCATTATGTCCGTATCTGTGACAGAGTAGAATAGGATCCTGTCCCAGTTGTTATGGAGAGTTTGAATGCAGGGATCTGTTCTGTTCTTTTCTTTCCTGTCTCTTGTCTGTCTGGTTGCGCAACCAAATTTCCTGTGAGACCTAGGATTTGATCACCCCAACAGTCTCACAGTCCTTTGCCTCTCACTGTCTCTCAGTCTTCCCTTGCTGTTCTGTCTTTTCCTCCCTTGCATATCTGCTAGTATAAAAATATGTGCAAATCATTCTGTGGAAATATAACTGATATTGGGATCCCTTTGCTTACAAATGATATAGTGTTACTGTTGAAATGTATATAATTATAATTTTAAGATGACTGCAAAAAGCTATTGGAAACTCAAGGGGTTAACCTGAAATGCAATTTTTAAACCTTTTTCGGAAGCTGTGGAAAAGGGCCCTCAGTTCTGGGACATTGTGATCTTACTTCGGGGGGGGGAGCTCTTGCAGCAGGCTACATGGGTGTAGCCAGGCATACTCCAAGTACTCCATGGTGTGCAATTTTATTTAAGAGGGGTAGCAAATAGGCTCTGAACTGCTTCATTTTTTCATGAAAACTAACAAAGAAAATGCTGATCCTTTCTGTAATTTTATTTATAGGAGTCGAAACTAGAAGGACTGGTCACTAATACTGTCTTTGCATCCCAAGGACAATACAACTTTACAGGCTCTGGGCTGGTATGTGGGTGTCTTAGGGAACAATGCATGGCATTTATATTTACCCATGCATGGCACCAACCACTCTCATGAGATACAAAAGTTGTATTTATTATGCCAAATGAGGCAACAAACACGGTCCTGATGTACATTTGTATATTGTCTGGCTACACCCGGGGGGGGGCGGGTAGCAGTAAGTCCACTTGGTGTGCAGATCTGAAATCCCTGGCTACACCCCTGGCAGGCTATCACAATAAGGACTATGCCGCAAGCACTAGGATCCACCAGAAAACTTCTCAGTCAGCAATACCCAGCAGGGAATGCCCTCAACGTTGACTCCACCCCGTCAGACGTGGTATAAAAGGGGGCAGACCTAGCTCCACCTCAGTTCTTTTCCCGCCATGTCCCGCGCACGTGAAGAGTTCTTGGCTTTCCAGCCCTGCTAAAACCCTCAGTTTTTCACAGTTTTTCTTCTGCTTTCCTACCATTTTCGATGGTTTTTCACAGTACCAATGTATGTCGTCCCCATCCTCGGTCTCCTCATCGGGATCCCACAGAAATAAGTGCAGTTGCGGCCATCAGATTCCAGCAAAAGATGGCCACACAAAGTGTGTCCTACCTGGGGCCTAACCACGACACTGTGGCCTGTTCCTCATGCCAGAGCTTCACAAGTCGGACCAGGATCCGCCACCTCAAGGCCTTGAAGGCATGCCTCTTGGTGAAGAAGATGGACCTCCATATCTCTGGGGAAAAGAAACATAAAGATAAGTCCAAGCGGTCATGCAACAAAGACCGTAGTCTGTCCCAGCAACGGTCCAGGTCCCGGTCTCGCTCCCGCTCGTGGCCCTCGCCCAAGAAAGCCCGCATTTCCCCAGGCTCAGGTGAGCATTCCAAGACTAAAAAGCAGGCTAAGGCTGGGCCTTCGGGGGAGAAGCCAGCAAAGCCTAAGGTGACCCTGCTAAGGGTCACCACCAAGTCCTCGGAGGCACAAGCTTCGGCCCCGCCTTCCAAGGCCTCAGCATTGCCTAGTAACAGCACGCCCCTGGAGTCTAAGAACATTCCGGCGCCCCCAGTGGCTAAGCCATCGTCGGTCCTGGTACTGACACCGGTAGAAGGAGCGGCAGTTTTACGTGGCAGTGCGAGCACAGCGTCTTCATCCCCTAAGTGCTGCTCCCCCGGGGCTTTGCAGGCGGCTCTCCTTCCAGGCCCGATGCAGTCACCCCCTTTCCGGGGAAAGTGGCCTCTATCTTCATGAAGGACGAGCTCCAGGAACTGTTTTCCTTCTGTTGGCGCCAAGTCCAGAAGTGGAACCCCCCCCCGGAAGCCAGCCGTGGTACCGGACTCATCGGGTGAACCATAGCCGGGAGGTGTCTTTTCGACACAGAAGACCCCTGAGAGGCTGCCACCTCCAACACCTTCTAAGGCTCGTTCCCCATCTCGGTCCGCAGACCTATGCCGGCGCTCACCAAGGTCTGGTAGCCGATGCCGGGTCAGGTCTCGCACCAGGAGATGTTCCCGTTCTGTTAGACGGGACTGCTCCCGACGTCGGTCCTCTGACTGACATCGGTCACGGGACCGACGGCGGAGCAGAGACCGACATCGGTCAGAGGACCAATGTCGGGAGCGGTCCCGTCTAACAGAACGGGAACCAGGAAACTTCATTAAGTATATTGTTTAATAAACATATTGGTTTGCTATTTCAGTTAACTCAAGCTATACCTAAGCAGGACTCTTCCTTCCCCTAATAAGCTTTCAGTCTCTGACCCACAGGCTGTGGATGCAGACCAGTACAAGAACTGGATTTCAGGCACCATGTCATGTACCTTTCACCTTTCTGTCTCTATTATGTTAGGAATGCCACATGGTGGCCGCCATCTTGGCTTCAGATTGAGCCACCCACCCTTGATAATGCACGGTGGGGGACAGCCAAAAAAAGTAGCAAAGCAGCATGGCTGACGCATGCTAAAGTGGCAACAATAACCCACACCAAAAATCAATAGTACAACTAAGCATTTCCTTGAAGTCCTATTAACTAACCTAAGGTTTTAGCTCTGAAGTAAAAAAAATACTTTTCTTGCATAATACCATATAGTCGGTACCTTTCATAGGAGCAGATTGAAGAAATAACTGTTAAAGCCACCGACGCTCGAGTGGGGCTAGTCACAAGGACAGGCCCGGCAACTTGACACCCAGTAGCTGGTACACCTCTTCATCTCTTCCATCTCGAGAATCGGGGGTTCCCCAGGGGAGAAGGACCAGCCCCGCTCGCCTCCTGATGATCCAACTTTCATGGATGTCATGAGGTACATCCAGGCCTCCAATGAGTGGGATATGAAGGACCTGGACCCGGAACGCCGTCGACTGGCAAAGTACCTGAGGCAGAAGGAGCCCAAACCTCTTGTGGTGCCTCCTTTGGTGAACACCTTCCAGGACCTCACCCGGCTCACCTGGAAGCGTCCAGCTTCGGTCTTGGCGGTTCTGAAAAAGTCAGGTAGGCTGTACAGGGCCCCGAGGGATGAACCTTTTTTGGCTGAGCACCTTCAGGTGGACTCCTCCATGATTACAGCTGCTCATGATAAATCGAAGCAGCCTAAGCACTGCCTCCTGATCCTGAGTCTTGCTATTTGGACCAGGTAGGCAAGAAGGTATATTCTGCCTCCACCTGTTCCATTAGGTCCCTAAATTTCCTGACGCATATGGTCCAGTACCAGAATGCGCTCTGGGAGCAGGGACAGGAGCTAGTGATCACCTTGCCAGACTCCGAGAAGAAGATGGAGATTCTGGATCTTCTGAAATCGGGCTCTGACGTAGGTACACATGTGTTGCGTGCCTCGTACGACACTGCAGATACGCCGGCCAGCGCAGCAGCGTCAGGGGTCTGTCTCCGGCACCGTGCTTGGTTGAGGGTCTCAGGCTTTCACCAAGATCTGCAGTCCGGGATCTGGGACCTTCCGTTCCAGAGTACCATTTTGTTTGGGCAGGAGACGGAGTCACTCATCTCTCATCTCCAGGAGCCAGGGAAATCCATCTGGTCTGTCCATCAGATGTACAGAGGAGACTTAGGAAATGGCCTTTTCGTAAGCCCTCAGGTGCCCAAGCCCATGGCAACTAACAGGGCCAGAGAGGTGGCTTTCGAAGGAGAGCCGGCAACCAGCAGCCTGGAGGCGCTCCTTCCCATGGCCCCAAGTCCTCCCAGGCCTCTCTGCCCACTCCCGGCTCCGCCCAGTGACTCCCTCCAGACCCACCCTCCTCCACCAGGGGTTCCAGGGGAGGCGGTAGGGGGTCGCTTCTCCCTTCATCTAAAGGGATGGAGCTCCATAACTGCGGACCAGTGGGTCCTCGATATCATAAGGAAAGGACATAACTCTAGAGTTCACGGAGATTCCTCCAGACACCTCACCAAGGTCTTCCAGATATCCTCGTTCTCACATTCCACTCACAGAAGGAGAGATACAGGCCCTCTTGCCAAAAAAAGGGCAATAGAAGCAGTCCCCCTGCAGCAACGGGGAAAGGGTATTATTCCCACTTCTTCCTGGTCCCAAAAAAGACACAAGACCTTCGTCCCATTCTGGACCTCAGCTCTTTAAACTGTTATATACAGTACAGAAGGTTCCAGATGTTGACTCTTCCAGGACTGCTTCCTTTGCTGCACTGGGGGACTGGCTCTGTTCCCTTGACATGCAAGATGCGTACATGCACATCAGGGTCTTTCCTCCTCACAGGAAGTACCTGAGGTTCCACTTCCAGGGGGAGCATTATCAGTTTCGGGTTCTTCCGTTTGGCTGCTCCTCGAGTCTTCACAAAATGCTTGGCAGTGGTGGCTGTGGCTCTAAGGCGCCAGGGACATTATGTCTTCCCTTACCTGGATGATTGGCTGCTTGCGGCCCTGTCAAGGTCACGTCTTCTTCAAGCTCTCTGAGACGCCTATACTCTTTTCCGAGACCTGGGGATCGCCCTAAATCTTCCAAAGTCTTCCCCAGAGCCCAGCCAAAGACTCGTCTTTATAGGTGCGGTCTTGGATTCGGTCCAAGGCATGGCTTTTGTACCTCCAAAGAGGGGCGATCGCCTGCGGGAGATTGCTGGATCGGTCCTAGTAACCCCTCAGGTCCAGGCAAGGACCTTCCTCAGACTTCTGTGGCACATGGCGCGGCCATTCCAGTCACTCGTCTGGCTCACCTGCACATGAGAATCCCACAATGGATGCTCAGGTTGCAGTGGGATCAATGCTCAGACGACCTAGACTGCATGGTCAGAGTCAGAGCCGGTAAAGAGGACACCTCTTTGGTGGTTGGACCCACTAAATTTGGAAAAAGGGGTCCCTTTCCATCTGGAGCACCCAATTCAGACTCTGACAATGGATGCCTTGGATTTGGGTTGGGGGGCGCACCTGGGGGCCGCCAGATACAAGGCATTTGGACCCTCACGGAACGCAAACTCCACATCAACGTCCTGGAGATGCGAGCGGTCTTCAGTGCGCTTCATGCCTTTCAGGAGGACCTCGTGCCAGGCTCTCTTCTTGTTCAGACGGACAACATGGCGGTCATCTTCTATATCAACAAGCAAGGGGACGCTCACTGTTATCCCCTGTGCAGGGAGGCGATGAGAGTCTGGTACTGGGCTCTGGAGCGGCACATCACACTGTCCGCGGTGCACGTTTCAGGCATCCTAAACGACTTGGCAGAGAGCCTAAGCAGGTCTCAGTCCAAGGCGCACGAGTGGGAGCTACTGCAATCAGTAGTGGATCAGCTGTTCAACACCTGGGGTTGTCCAGAGCTTGACCTCTTTGCGTCTCCACACAATGCCAAACTGCCAGTTTTTTGCTCGTGAGAGCCCGCGCCTGGTGTTTTCTGGCCAGATACATTGTCCCTTTGTTGGGCAGGGAGGTTTCTTTACGCCTTCCCTCCCTTTCCTCATCCAGAGAGTTCTTTTGAAGTTACAGGCCGAGGGGACTCGGATGATTCTAATCGCCGCACTGTGGCCTCGGCAGATTTGGTTCTCACTACTTCAGCGGTTGTCCACGGAACCTCCAATCCCACTGCCAGTATGCTTGCAGTTGCTGTCCCAGGATCAGGGCTTGCTGGTCCATCCCGATCTTTGCACCTTCACGCTTGGCTTCTTTGGACATAGCAAAGTCCAGGTATGGGTGTCTCCAGAGGTGGCAGATGTACTCATTTCAGCGAGGAAGCCCTCTACGCGCTCCACTAAAGCTATGAAGTGGAAGCGGTTCTGCTTATGGGTGTCATGTCACCGTCTGGATCCCATTCCCTGTCCGGGGAACCCAGCATTGCAGTATCTCCTCTCCTTATACCAACAAGGCTTGAGCTACTCCTCCATAAGGGTGCTCATGTGGGCCATCTCTGCTTATCACGCCCTCTTGGGAGATAAAACCTTAGCCCAGTTGGATGTGGCCCGCACCTTTCTACGTGGGATTCTTCACGAGACCTCCCATTTGGGATCCTATCCCACCCTGGGACCTCCTGTTTGTGTTGGAGAAGCTTACTCTCCCCCATTTGAACCTGCCACTGAATTTGAGCTGCATTATCTTTCCTGGAAGGTTTGCTTTTTAGTTGCCATTACGTCAGCTCGAAGAGTTTCCGAGCTTCAGGCTCTGATGTGTAAAGAGCCGTATTTAATTTTTCCTAGGGAAAGGGTTTCCCTCAGAACGAATCCTAAGTTTCTTCCTAAAGTGGTCTCGGAGTTGACCCTCAACCAGTCGGTTGACCTTCCAGTTTATTTCCCTTCTCCCTCTAACAGAGGGGAAGCTCTCCTTCATACTTTGGATGTCCACAGGACGCTGAGGTATTACCTTAAGTGAACAGCTAATCACCGTAACTCAGAGCAACTGTTTGTGGCATTTACGCCACAACACTTGGGTAAACCGGTGTCCAAGCAGACCATTTCCAAGTGGATTGTCCACTGCATTACCTTCTGCTATGAGAAGCACAATAAGCCCCTTCCAGGCCCGGTTAGGGGTCACTCCACCAGAGGAGTGTCTGCTTCTTTCACCGCTCTGCGGAATGTCTCCATTAGGGACATATGTGTGGCTGCTACCTGGAATTCAGTACATACCTTCATAAAGCACTATTGCTTGGACATTGTATCCAGACGCCGTGCCGGCTTCAGCCTGGCAGTCCTTCAGGGACTCTTGTCTTGATTTGCTGTGTCTAGCTTCTTCTCTTCCACCTCCCGGGATCGGATACCTCTTTGGCGAGGGACTGCTTGGGATTCAGTCCTTATGTTGATAGCCTGCTGCAAGAGCTCCCACTCGAAGTAAGATAGTACAGTTACATAAGAACTTACTGTAACAGTAGATCTTCGAGAAGAGCTCTTGCAGCAGGCGTTGCTTTCCCGCCCTCCATCCCCCAAAATGAGGTGTGCAGATCATCTTCAGGCTTCGCCTCCTTCTGTTGTCAGGGCTCGTTCGCGGGTCCTTGGCGGGGGAACTGAGGTGGAGCTGGGTCCGCCCTCTTTTATACCAGGGCTGACGGGGTGGAGCTGATGTCGGGGATGGCCCCTGCTGGGTATTCCTGGCTCAGAAGTTTTCCAGTGGGTCCTTTTGCCTGAGGCATAGTCCTTATTGTGATAGCCTGCTGTAAGAGCTCCTCTCGAAGATCTACTGTTACGGTAAGTTCTTACGTAACTGTACTTTCCTGCCTGCACCTGCATGAAATATACAAGAACATTTTAGAAAAAAAACAGGATGCTTGTTAAGAAGCGGGGTTTCAAGGACTTATAAAAACAAAGCTGAAATTTCTTGCAAGACACACAGATTGAAGGAAAACTCAGATGGATCTTCTCTATTTATTCTGCCTTTGTAAATAGTTATAGGGAACGAGTTTATTTTTTTTTTGTAACTGCTAGTACAAATAAATACTTTTTGCAAATTCTACAACTGCTCCTGGTTTTCCTATGCTTCCTGACCTGTGCCTCGATGACAGATGGTGTCAGCTCAAGTGGGATTTACGCCGTGCATACTCTAAGCCAGGAGTTTTGTGTGTCGGTACTGGACTTAGTACCAGGGAAGCATAGAGAAACGTATGGAATCTGCAGCAGCAAGTCCAGGAGTGATTACCAGGAGAATGGCAGCCAAACTAGCTGAGACAGAAGTCCAAGCTGGGATTGTACAGCCAGGACAAGTTACGGAAAAAGAACAGGCAGTGGCAGAACCTGAAAGCCTGATAGACTTTTTCAGATGGTGGGCTATACAACAAAAAGAGATGGAGAAGAGATGCAGTGACAGGAGCAGCAGATGAGAGAAGAGATGCAGCGACAGGAGCAGTGATGGCCGGATGCCTTGCAAGCTATCAAAGGCAGAGGATCTGGCACAGATCCAGACGAGCAACAAAACACAAGCAACTTAAAAGCCATTAAACTTACAAAGCTGTATCCCTCGGATGATAGTGAGACATACCTGACAACTTTTGATAGAGTTGCCACAGCTTGCCAATAGCCAAAGCAGCAATGGACAATCAGACTGGTACCCTGCCTGACAGGGAAAGCCCAACTTGTCTACAGCAGTATGGACACTGCACAGTCAGAAAACTATGACCTGGTGAAAAGCAAAATCCTGAAAAGGTATGACATCTCAGGAGAGACCTATAGGCAGAGATTTCGATCTCTGAAGTACAACTCAGTTGACAATCCTCTAGAAGTCTTCACCCGAGTCAGAGAACTCCTGATAAAATGGCTCCAACCAGAGAGCAAAACAGTCCCACAGATCATCGACACATTTGCAATGGAGCAATTCATCAACATCCTGCCTACAGATGTGCAGCTTTGGGTAAAGGAACACCAACTACAAAGTGTGGAAAAGGCTGTTTCTTTGGCCAAGGACTACCAAATGGCCAGACAGATGCCACAGCAGCAAGGTAACAGCCAAGCACCGGTAAGACACTCTTTTTCCCATTTAAACTCCCAAGTCTGATAAGAACTCTGGTGGGGGTAACAAATATGTGCCCAAAGACGTTATTTGCTATAACTGTAATAAGCTAGGTCATATTGCAAGAAATTGCCGTAAGAAGAGTGATACTGGAGCAGATTTGTCCTTGGCAAATTGGAGCAAGTACTTAACAGATGTGAAGGTAGGGGATAAGACCATAAAGGGACTCATTGATTCGGGAAGCAGACAGACCTTAGTGCATGTTGAAGTGCTAGGAAAACACTGTGCAAAAGGACCAGATACTGGTGTCATCTGCATCCACGGGGACACTCGATACTATCCCACCACCCAAGTGACTATGACCATTAAGGGTGTGTCGCACCCAATGAAAGTGGGAGTGGTACCTAAGTTACCTGTACCTGTGATTATTGGACATGACTGTCCAGGATTTACTGAGTTAATCTCAGAGGAACTGAACCCTGCAGTTTCAGCAGCAGTGGTAACAAGAGCTCAGGCAAAGGAAATCTCAAACGGTGGGGACACTTTTCCATTCAGTGACTTTGACCCTGACTTTTTGAGCACTGCTCCAAGATCCAGAAATCCAGGAAAGAAAGACGATGCCTGAAGAAACGGGCAGCAAATGACTGATGGACATAAGGGGTTAACATGAAAATGCTGAAACTAAACTGATCACTGATTGTGATTTTTTTTTTTCAGAACAAGCTAACAATGTCTCTCTCCAGGGTTATTTTAAGCAGCTGCGGGTGAAACCAAAACAGGGTGGACCAATGTTTAAAAAATGTAATGGGTTGTACTGTCAATGTTAAAGGCTTAAATAATGTAGTGAAAAGAACAAAAAACTTACAAGAGTTGCATAGGGTTTGTTGTGATAGGTGTTTACAAGAAACAAAGTTGTCCTGAGAAGAACATGGAAAGCTAAGACGGATGTGGGTGGGGGAGGTTTATGCTGATTCACACCCCACTTCTGCTAAGGCAGGAACGGTGATTCTTATTATGAGGGGCTTCACATTTAAGGTTACCGGATGCCAGACTGAAGGAAATGGCTGCTGGGTGATAATATCAGGGGAACTGCAAGGCACCCCCATGCACATTGTCTCTCTGTGTATGCACCTACCCCCTCTTCAGGTCCATTCTTTATCAAGTTGTTTAACTGCCTTGATGCCCTCCCTCCTGCGATGATATGTATATTAGGGGATTGGAACATAGTGGGAAATTGTAATTTAGATAGGTCTCCTCCTCACAGAGGAGGCCCCACGGGCACATCCAGATTACTGAAAACTCTGATAGAGGAGAGGGGGATGGTAGACATTTGGAGATGGCAGAATCCAGCTCCCCAGGATTTAACTTTTTATGCTCCAGCATCTGGGTCCTATTCTAGAATAGATTGCATCTAGCAAGCACGCATACAATGGAGCCCCAGGTCAGGCGGGGAAGGGGGCTGGAGGTTTGATCTGGGTACTCTGGATGATAACCTTGTACAAAAAATAAAAGATGCCATATTACATTACATAGAGGATAACAGGGAGACGGACTCAGCTCTGAAATTTATTTGGGATGGCCTTAAAGCAGTCCTTAGAGAGATTTATATTAGTAATTCAGCGTACCAGAATAAGAGATATAAGGCTAAAGTTGCAAAAACTTGGGCAGAAATTAACAAACTGGAGGCAGAACATAAAATCTCAAGGAATCCACAGGTGCTAACTAGATTAAAGGCAGCCAGGGAGGAACATGACCAATTATTGACTCGTAGGCCCTTAATCATTTACGCTTTACCAACCAGAAGTATTAATTGGGGGTGCCGGCCGATTGCTGGCCCTTAGACTTAAAAAGCAAGAGGCAGAGAGGTATATTACCAAAGTGAAATCTCTAGGCACTCCTGTCTCATGGGTAACTGCCCCTAGTGAAATAGCAGGAGAATTTGCTCATTATTACACATCATTGTATAAGAGGGAGAGAGGAGATAATCATGAAGACCAGATCCGGGAATTCCTAGAAGGAGTGGAGCTTCCAGCCATGACCAAGGAGCAAGGGCGTACTTTAGCATCCCCCTTTGCTGAGGTGCTAGCAGTAATTAAAGCTTTACCTTCGGGCAGATCTCCTGGCCCAGATGGCTTCTCAGCTGAATTTTTTAAGCAGTTTGCCCAGGAGCTTGTGCCATTTCTGACAAAAGTCTGTAATACTGCACGTGACCAGGGGGCTGCGCCAGACTCGTGGGGGGAAGCCTTGATATCCCTGATACCTAAACAAAGCAAGGATACCACTGATTGTGGGAGCTACAGGCCACTATCCCTCCTCAATCAAGATGCCAAGATATTCACCAAACTAATAAGTAATAGATTACAGATAATTATCCCTCCCTGGTGCACCAAGACCAGACTGGGTTCATACCCAGTAGACATATCCAAGATAATATTTGTTTACTCCTTAATGCTATCTCTGCAGTGGACTCCTTCCCCAAAGGCCTAACAAATGCGGTTATGGCACTGGATGCGGAAAAAGCCTTTGATAAGCTTGATTGGCTTAATCTAAAACATACATTACAAAAATTAGGCTTGGTGAGAAACTTATGCAGTGGATAGCCAATCTATACAGACATGCCAAAGTGAGGGTTTATGGTGAGACCTCAGCTTCTTTTGTGATAGAGAGGGGAACTAGGCAGGGCTGCCCACTCTCTCCTCTCCTCTTTGTCATCAGTATGGAGCCCTTGGCAGCCTGGGTTAGGCAGTCTGTGGATTATAAAGGAATTAGAGTAGGAGGGGAGGAATTACGGATTTCACTGTATGTGGATGACACACTGCTTTATATCTCAGATCTGGATACCTCCATCCCCCTCCTCAACAATATGTTAACAAAGTTTGGAGCAGTATCAGAGTTTAAGAGTAACGCGATGAAGACTGAAGTGTTTCCAATCAGGGCTGATGGACAGTCTTCCTCTTCCTCAGATAGGGCAATTCAAATGGGTGAAGGATAATTTCCGGTATCTAGGGGTATACATCCCCAGGGACATTAAGATTGTATAAAATAAACCATCTTAAACTCTTACAAGTAATACAAGAGGATTTACATAGGTGGAACCTCCTCCCTTTATCCCTCGCAGGTCGAAGTGAAAGTATTCGTATGAACATGTTACCTAGGTTTTTATTTATTTTTGCTGCTCTTCCTATGAAACTTCCTAGCCTGTTCTGGAGGGGGTTGAAGTCCTCTCTTTCTCATTTTCTTTGGAGAAATCACCCACCCCGTATTAAATGGCATACTTTGCTCAGACCAAAAGCTCTAGGGGGGGGTTGGGTCTCCCAGATTTCAAAATATACTATTGTGCGGCACAATTGAGCTCCCTGGCAAAGCTCTGGACAGAAGGGGATCCTCCCTTGTGGACTAAACTATAAAGACCACTGACCCCGGTGGTAAAGGTGAGAAACTTGCTCTTCATGGATAAGGCTGGGCTCTCTAAGCTTACATTTAATAACCTGTGGACACACTCCATAAAACTGATTTGGCTAGATATATGCAAAAAAACTCCAAATACCAAAGATGTTAAGTCCTCTACACCACTTAGGGCATGCCTGGACTTTGCCCCACTCCAAATGGATGCAGGGTTCGCTAAATGGTATGCTAGGGGGTTAAATAAAGTTAACCACTTCTTTGATGGGGAATCTTTTAAGTTTTTCCAACAATTACGCACCAAATTTAACTTACCAACCCAAGATTTTTTCAGGTTTTTGCAGGTCAGGCACTTTCTAACAGGAGGGGGCTCCAACATAAAGAGGATGGGACAGTTGCAGCCGGTGCTGAGACAGCTGGAGAATCTTTTCCAGCAGAAGATTAGCAGAGGTTTGATATCCAGATTAGTGTTAACCCTGGGCGCACAGGATGCACCCCGCATCCCGGGACTGGCCTTAAAGTGGGAACAAGAAGGCAACATCAGGCTTCAGGAAGGAGACTGGATCAAGGTATGGGATGGGATCTATCACACATCTGCCTCCCCCACTCTACGAGAGTTTTAGTGGAAGGTGGTAATGAGTTTTTTTCTTACTCCCATCATCGCAAAACATTTCGGAACCTCAGGCACCAACCTTTACTGGTGGAAATGTGGAGTGGAAGGCACATACCCATATTTTTTGGGGCTTGTGCGAAACTTAGGCCTTACTGGGATCAAATACAATCCACTTTCAACCAAATATTTTAAACCAGGTTCCCGATGTCCCCTGAAGTTTTGTTATTTGGATTGCTCCCCAAGGCCTTACTGACTAAATCACAAACTCTGCTGTTGCATATGTTGGTGGCAGCAGCACTGAAAGCAATCACTAAAAGGTGGCTTGATGTTAATATTCCCACAGTAGAGTTGTGGTATACACTCAGTCTGCGGACTATGCAGATGGAGCAGCTAACTGCTAAGCTAAGATCACAAACTGACAGATTCAAGGCCAGATGGTTGCCCTTCTTGCATTTTCAGGTCCATAGGGAGAACAAGGAAATCTTGCAGGTATTGACCGACATAAGTTAGGGAATTGAACAACACCCTGTTGCACCCCTCACACTGCCCCATGGGGTGCCCCACTCCTCCCAAGACCAGGCCCACTCTATTTTTATCCTTATCTTTCCTATTATTACTCTCCTTCCTCTTTCTCCTTATGCAGCAGCTATGGAGTACTTTATTAACCTTGCCAGAACCGCCACCTGACATAGTTTGATCTAATAAAAACGGGTCTTTCCTTTTTCCCTTTTTCTTTGAACTGACATGGGTTTCACTATCAGTAGTACGTGTTGTGATCGATGGCAGTATAACTTTAAGGTTTTAAATATGAGACAAGAAGTGATCAAGAATGGAGGGGCCGTGGTCACTCTAACAATTGAGGTCGAGGCTCTTAGAGCCAATCTTTTTGAAGGTCTGCCATTTATAACCTACGTATGCACATTTAGATACTGAAATTCAAGGTCAGGTTTAAATTTCTACAGAAACATTGTGTAGAGAAAGGAATACAGAAAATCTTGATGGCATGGTTCATTTGCATGGAAGCTGTAACATTCACTCTCATATTTTTTCTGTAAGTATGGAAAAAGCATCAATAAAATACCATTTCCAAAAATATGTAATGGGTTACTGTACAGAGTTTGGGTTAAACCTCAGACACAGGAACAGACAGAACAATTGGTTATACCACAGAAGTACAGAACAGAGTTGTTACAGATAGCACATGATAGTCCTATGGCTGGTCACTCAGGGAGGGATCGCACCCTTGCCAGATTGCTGTATAGATTTTACTGGCCTGGAATTCATAAAAATGTTGCTACCTATTGTAATTCCTGTGCTGAGTGTCAGAAAGTAGCCCCAGTCACTAGAAAAGACAATAAAAAGGGTGATGGATTTATCCTGGTAGTATGTGATTATGCTACTCGATACCCAGAAGCAGTTCCAATGCGTGTACTGTCACAGCTTCAAAAGTGGCAGCAGAGCTTGCAAAAATTTTCAACAGAGTGGGCATACCTAAAGAAATTATTACTGATCACGGTAGTAATTTTGGTGCTGCATTACTTAAGGAGCTATATAGACTGCTAGGTATCACTGCCATAAGAACCTCTCCTTATCACCCTCGGACAGATGGTCTTCAAACAACATGAAGTCTTGCTGTATTCTGACTATTGCAGTTAGGTCCTGCCTTTCAACTGCCCCAGAGAACAAAGAGTTAACTTTCCATGGCCAGCATGGAACGTTCAGCGCAAACTTGGTTGAAACCTCTGTCTGCTGTTGTTTAAACTCCAACCGTCAGATTCTTTACTCCGCCTCACTGAACAGTCGCTCCGGAGATTTCTCCTTTGCTTGGTTCAAAAAAGTCGGTTAAAGTGTCGTTTTTTCTCGGTTTCTACCTAATTTCTGCTACTGAACCTGTCGGTTTAAGTCTCTGTCTGTGGTACCGTGAGTACTAGATAGGTTTTGCATTTAGTTTCTGTGTGGAACTTGTAAACATTGGATCGGTTCAGTTTGAGCCGATCAGATTGGTTTTAAAAAACTTTTGAATTTATTAGAGTGTGGTAACCAGTCCGTATCGGTTCTAAAAAAAAACGGATTTAATTACGTTTTTTTCCAAGACCCGTAACACGGTCAGGAACTGATAGGGTGTCTTGCCTCACGGATTGTCAAAAGGGCACGTTTTGGATAGGATTGGCCATGTCTGAGAAACCCAAGAAAAAACCGGCCCACTGGGTTTCAACACTGTAGTGTGTGTGGGGAAGCCTTTGCTTAGGCTGATCCCCACACCACCTGTGTTTATTGTCTGGGGTTTGACCACCTCGATTCAGACTGCCAAATTTGTAAATGTTTTCCCAAAGCTACCCTGGATAAGAGAGTAGGTAGACTGAGGGAAAGGGAGGCCGAGAAGTCCGTTGACCCGGATGGCCAGCCCAGTTCGGTTCCGACCGAACCAGAAGGAATGCCCCTCTGACCATGGCAAAATTTCTTCAGGCAAAAGGAGAGCTGATTCTGAGGAGTCGGTTCCGGTTAAAAGAAAGAGAAGGGAAAAATCATCCGGTTCGGATCCACAGATTCTTTCTCCGACCGCTGATGAAATAGCCGAAGCGATAAGGATAGTTCAATCGCTAACTTCAGTTCCGGCCGAACCAGCACCATCTGTCAGGGGCTCGGTTTGGTCGGTTCCTCCGGTTCCGGATTATACTTTAGAAGAATTTTATGAACCGGAGGAGGGAGAGTATGAGGATAATGATGATGATGGTGATTATGAAAGTCTGGATGTGCCTATTAACCTGGACATCTCCCCAGACAGACCTTCAGGTGTTTCTCCTCCTAGGCTTTCTGAGTCCCCTTCCCACTTTATGTTTTACAAGAAAGTGGCTGAAACCCTCCAGCTTCCAATGGAAGAAGCAGTAGAGGATCAGGAGGAGCCTGATTTTGTTGAGATGATGGACATCCCAGAGTCCAGGAGATTGTCTATTCCCCCTCCATAAATCTTTTGGGAAACAGACATTTAAAATTCTAAAGACTCCTAATTCCATACCTCCTGTGGACAGAAGAATGGACAAGAGGTATACCCTTTCAGGCTCGGACACGGATTTCCTTTCCCAGCAATGCAGCCATGTTGGGGTAGTGCAGGCTGCTGCCTGTGATAAGGCAAATATTCCTTGGCTTCAAACCCCCCAAGATAAGGACTCCAGAAGTCTAGGTGGGACACTGTGCTGGCTCTGGCTTAACAGGCCCCTGACCAGCTTGCCAAGGAGCTGGAGCAGGTGGCTGTGGATGGGATTGAGGCATCCAGGGTGCAGTTTCATGCTGCTGTGGACTCCAGTAATGTTTCATGTAGAGTCATGGCTACATCTGTGGCCCTTCGGAGGATGGCTTGGCTCAGATGTACTAGCCTATCACAGGATACACAGGATAAGGCCATGGATTTCCCTGTCATTGGTAATTCTCTGGGGAGCAGAGAACTACATGAAGAAGATGGACGAGTACAGGACCACCTACAGGAGTGCTCAGGCCAAAGAAAGGCAAGCCACTCCTCAGAGACAGCATTCCAGGGGCAGGCCCTTTCAAAGGCCTTTTTACCAAGCCCAGGCCGCCTCTTCTGCTTATGCTCAGAGGGGGTTCTTCAGAGGGAGAGGCAGACGGGGAATGAGCAGGCCTGCTTCCACCCCTCAGCCTAAAGCCCCTGACAAGCAGACACCCTGATGGGTATGCCCGGGCCGATTCTCCAATACCTGTAGGGGGCAGGCTGGCTTACTTTGTCCAGGACTGGAAGTCTTTGACATCAGATAAGTGGGTCCTGGAAGTAGTAAGCCAGGGACTGGTTCTCAGCTTCAAAAAATTTCCCAAGATGAGAACCAGATCCTTTCCACCTGCAAATCCATCAGAGACCCTTGCCCTAGAGGCAGATGTTTCTTCCTTCCTGGCTTTCAGAGCCATAGAAAGGGTTCCTACCCTACACAGGGGCAAGGGATTGTACTCCAGGTACTTCCTAACCCCGCAAAAAGACAGGAGAATGGCAGCCCATCCTGGATCTAAGATATCTGAACAAGCACCTTTTAAAACCAAAATTCAGAATGTTGACTCTGGGAATAATTCTGCCCTCTCTAAGGCCAGGGGACTGGCTAGCCTCCCTGGACCTCAAAGATGCCTATTTTCACATTCCCATCAGCTGCTCCCACAGAAAGTACCTCAGGTTCGAGTTGCCCTCAGGCCACTATCAATTCAGAGCAATGCCCTTTGGCCTAACATCAGCCCCAAGGGTGTTCACAAAGTGCCTGGCAGTAGTGGTTGCTTTCCTAAGGAGAAAAAAAAGGTCTCCATCTTTCCATACTTGGACGACTGGCTCATAATGGGTCACTCTCCAGACCAAGTCAAGTCACATCTGCAAATAACTCAGCAAGTGCTCACTTCCTTAGGATTCCTCCTCAACCTTCCAAAGTCAGTTCTCAAGCCAGTACAGCTCCTCACCTTTATAGGAGCAGAGCTGGATACAATAAGAGCAAAAGCCTTCCTTCCCCTGGACAGGGCAAGGACCTTTATAGAACTGGCCTCTTCATTCATCCTTCAAGTGTCTCAACCAGCAAGGCATTTCTTGCCGCTCCTGGGCCATATGGCAGCCTCTACAGCAGTAGTCCAGGGGGCAAGATTCCAGATGAGGGACATTCAGTTCCACTTAAGAGCCTTCTGGTCCCAAAGAAAGGATTCCCTTACCAAACTAGTCCCAGTGACTCGAACCCTGATCCAGGCTTTGCAATGGTGGCAGGATCAGGACAATTTGAGACAGGGAGTTCCTTTTGTCACTCAGTCTCATTCACTGATACTCACCACAGATGCCTCCCTGCTGGGTTGGGGAGCCCACCTGGGGGATCTTGCCACCCAAGGGCTGTGGTCACCTCAAGAATCTCTGCTTCACATCAATCTCTTGGAACTCAGAGCAGTGTTTCTGGCACTGCAAGCCTTTTCCAAATCTGTACAGAACAAGGTGGTCCAGATCAGAACAGACAATACCACCACCATGTGGTACATCAGCAAGAAAGGAGGCACTCTGTCTATGGCCATGTGCACAGAAGCAATGAAGTTGTGGTCTCTGGCCTATTCCCTGCAAACCTCTCTGATAGCAGTTCACCTCCCAGGGAAGGACAATGTCCTAGCAGATGCTCTCAGCAGGATATCCCAAGGCCATCATGAATGGACCCTAGATCCCCTAGTTTTGGAAGTGATTTTCTCAAGATGGGGCACTCCACAGATAGATCTTTTTGCAGCCCCAGACAGTCACCAACTTCCTCTCTTTTGTTGCAGACCCCCAGTCTTGGGCTCAGTCCCCCTGGATGCTCTGATTCTGAAATGGGAAGGGAAGTTCCTGTATGCTTTCCCCCCTTTCCCTCTCCTGTTCAAAGTGCTAGTCAAGATCAGGTCTCAACCATGCAAAGTGATTGTGATTGCTCCAGACTGGGCCAGACAGCCCTGGTACCCATTGTTGCTGTCCTTAACAGTCCACCTTCCCCTGTCTCTTCCCAGGAATTACAACCTGCTGACGTCCTCTCAGGGGAGGATTTGGTATCTGAACCTCAAATCTCTCAATCTCAAGGCATGGCTCTTGAAGAGTTAGTTTGCTGATCTACACCTTTCTCAAGGGGTTCTGGATATCCTTAAGGCTTCTCGAAAGCCTTCCACCAGGAAGACTTACAGCTCCAAATGGGAAAGGTTCACTATCTAGGGCTCTAATAAGCATATTTCTCCAGAATCTGCTGGGTTGCCTACAGTCCTGGACTATACGGTTCATCTTAATGGCTTGGAACTTAGGCCAGCTACACTTAAAGTGCATCTGGCAGCTGTTTCTGCTTTCTTGTCAGTAGGCAAGCCCACTCCTCTGTCAGCCCATCCTGTGTTTTTTAAGTTCTTCAAGGGATTGCTGCACACCAGTCCCCCCTTTAGGGACCCTGCTCCTGCTTGGGACCTTAATGTTTGCATTGCTCAGCTTATGCAACCACCCTTTCAGCCTTTGTCCTCTGCAGAGCTTAAGTGCTTGACTTGGAAAACTGTGTTTTTGGTAGCCATTACCTCTGCTAGGCGTATCAGTGGATTGCAAGCTCTGTCAGTGGAGCCTGATTTCATCTCTTTCCATAGAGATAAGGTGGTCCTAAGAACTAACAGGAAGTGTTTGCCTAAGGTGGTTTCAGATTTCCACCTTAATCAGTCTATGTCTCTCCCTGTTTTCTTCACTGACCATTCCTCCTCCTCTGGGGAGAGGAGGTTGCACAGCTTGGATGTTAAAAGGGCCCTCAGCTACTACACAGAGTGCACCAAGGGTCACAGGTTTGCATCCCTCCAGTTGTTCCTCACATATGGAGAGGTCGGTGAGCAAACCTGCCACTAAAAGATCTATTGCCAGGTGGATTGTCTCTTGTATACAATTCTGCTATGAAAAACTGGGTAGAACACCACCCTCAGGCCTGAGGGCTCACTCTACTAGAGGTGTAGCTGCTTCCCTGGCTGCTGCCAGGGATATTCCTATCTTAGAAATTTGTCAAGCAGCCACTTGGAAAACAGTCCATACATTCACCAAGCATTACTCTCTGGATATCCAGGCTAGGAGTGATGCTCGGTTTGGCACAGCAGTACTTCGGAGCCTATTCCCAAAGTAGGTTCTTTCCCTCCTCCATGGAGGTATTGCTTGGTAGTCTACAATAGTCAGGATACAGCAAGACTTCATGTTGTTTGAAGAAAAAATTACTCACCTTAGTAATGTTGTTTCTTCTAATGGAGTCTTGCTGTATTCTGACCTCCCCCCCCACCTCCCCTCTCAGAACCTGGTTTTTGGGATGTGGGTGGGCAGGAGCAGTGTTGGCACCCTAGAGGTGCCCCTTTTTCACCCTCCTTTATTTTGTGTGTGTGTTCTGTTTTGTTTTTTGGCTTTCCTGACTTGAGTCTTTGCTTTGAAACCAAAAACCCCTTTTTTAATAAATTTAGTTGCCAGTTGACTAGTGTGAGTCTTACAGTTTCCACACAGAACCTCTAGTGAGTATTGCTTGTAAAGATCTGACAGTTGGAGTTTAAACAATAGCAGACAGAGGCTTCAACCAAGCTCGCGCTGAACGTTCCATGCTGGCCATGGAAAGTTAACTCTTTGTTCTCCGGGGCAGTTAAAAGGCAGGACCTAACTGCAATAGTCAGAATACAGCAAGACTCCATTAGAAGAAACAACATTACTAAGGTGAGTAATTTTTTCTTGTTGAGCGTTTTAATCAAACCCTAAAACACATGTTAAAAAGGTTTGTGAAAGGGAAAGACTGGGACCAATACTTGCCTTACCTACTTTTTGCTTACAGAGAGGTGCCACAGGCATCAGCAGGGTTTTAGCCATTTAAAGTGATGTATGGTAGGTAGCCAAGAGTGCCACTGGATGTGATAAAAGAAATGTGGGAAGATAACCCCACTCAGAAACAATCTATAACGTCTTATATGTGTGCCCTAAGAAAGAAGCTAGCAAAATATGTTGAAATTGCCCATAGTAATCAGGAAGAGGCCCAGAACCAGCAAAAGGTATATTATGACCATGGGGTAAAATAAAGTTTTTGAGCCAGGTGAAAAGGTTTTATTTATTTTATTTGCTTTTACCAGGTAAGCACACTAGACGAAAAAATTACTCACCTTAGTAATGTTGTTTCTTCTAATGGAGTCTTGCTATATTATGACAATTGCAGTTTGTCCCACCATTAGAACTGCTCCGGAGGTGAAATAGTTAACTCCATTCCATGAATGGAACTTTGAGCACGAGCTCTAAAATAGAAGCTCTGTCTGTGGAGATTCAAACCTGAACTGTCAGATCTTTTCGAGCAAAAACTCACTAAGGTCTGTGTGGAAGCTGTAACCTACACTAGCCAACTGGCAACCTAAATAATAACACCCATTGCTGGTCCCAACACCCAATACTCAAGTCAGGGGACCAGAATTACTAATACAATTTTAACAAAATGAGAATAAAACAGGATAATAAAACACCACACCCCAAACCCCAAAAAGGGGTGAAACGCTTAAAAAAAGGGCATAAAATAGTGCCCACACTAGGTTGCCCACACCCTACCCAAGTAGAGGTTCTGAGAGGGGCAGGCTGGGGAGGTCATAATATAGCAAGACTCCATTAGAAGAAACAACATTACTAAGGTGAGTAATTTTTTCTTCAAACAACATGAAGTCTTGCTATATTATGACAATTGCAGACTACACAGCAGTACCTCCATGGAGGAGGGGCAGAACCTACTTAGGGAATAGGCTCTGAAGAACAGCTGTGCCAAACCGAGCATCTCTCCTAGCCTGGACATCCAGGGAGTAATGCTTGGTGAAAGTGTGTACCGTTTTCCAAGTAGCAGCCTGGCATATCTTCAATATAGGGATGTCTCTGGCAGCAGCTAGAGACGCGGCTGTACCTCTGGTAGAAAGAGCCCTCAAGCCAGAGGGGGGATCTCTGCCCAGTTTCTGATAACAAAATTGGATACAAGAGACAATCCACCTGGCAGTTGATCTCTAGTGGCAGTTTTCCCTTTCCCAACCTCACCAAAAGTGAGGAAAAGTTGGAGGGATTCGAACCTGCGACCCTTGGTACGTTCTATATAGTAACTAAGAGCCCTCTTAACATCCAGGCTGTGCAATCTCCTCTCAGAAGAGGAGTGTTCAGAGAAAATTACTGGAAGGGAGATAGATTGGTTAAGATGGAAATCTGAAACCACCTTAGGCAAAAACTTCCTGTTAGTCCTGAGGACTACCTTATCCCTGTGGAAAGAAATAAAGTCAGTTTCTACTGACAAGGCTTGCAACTCACCTATGCGTCTAGCAGAAGTGATAGCCACTAGGAAAACAGTTTTCCCAAGTTAGATACTTCAGCTCTGCAGAAAACAGAGGTTCAAAAGGAGGTTGCATTAACTGGTCAATGCAAACATTAAGGTCCCAGGCAGGGGCGATCCGAAAAAAGTGGATTAGTATGGAGTAATCCCTTAAAAAACTTGGAAAACACAGGGTGAGCGGAAAGAGAGGATGACTTTCCTGCTGAAACAAAAGCAGAAACAGCTGCCAAATGAACTCTCAGGGTAGCTGGTCTGAGGCCCAAGGAATTAAGATGGACCATGTAATCTAACACAATGGGCAAATCAGCAGATTCTGGGGAAATATGCTTCCCAGCACACCAAATGGAAAACCTTTTCCATTTAGAATTATAAGTAGCCCTAGTGGAAGGCTTCCTAGAAGCCTTTAGGATTTAAAGGACACCCTGAGAGAGGTGTAAGTCAGCAAACTCTAACTCCTCAAGAGCCAGGCCTTGAGGTTGAGGGATTTGAGGTTCGGATACCAAACTCTCCCCTGGGCACAGGTTAATAGGTTGTGATTCCTGGGGAGGGAAAGGGGAAGATGGACTGTCAGGAACAGAAGGAGTGGGTACCAGGGCTGCCTGGCCCAATCCGGGGCAATCAGAATCACCCTGCAAGGCTAAGATCTGATTTGACTAACACTTTGAATAGGAGAGGGAAGGGGGAAAAGCATAAAGAAACTTCCCTTCCCAATCCAGGAGAAGGGTGTCCAGGGGGATTGAACCCAACACTGGAGGCCTGCAGCAGAACAGTGGAAGTTGGTGATTGTCTGGGGCTGCAAAAAAGATCTATCTGAGGGGTGCCCCATCTGGCAAAAACTATCCCCAATACTGGAGGATCCAGGGACCATTCGTGATGGCCCTGGGAACTCCTGCTGAGAGCATCTGCTAGGACATTGTCCTTTCCTGGAAGGTGAACTGCTATGAGGGAAGTGTTCAGGGAATAGGCCAGAGACCATAACTTCATTGCCTCGGTGCACAAGGCCGAAGACTGAGTGCCCCCCTGCTTGTTGATGTACCACATTGTTGTGGTGTTGTCTGTTCTGACTTGTACCACTTTGTTCTGAACAGATGCAGAAAACGCTTGAAGAGCTAAAAAAGACAGCTCTAAGCTCCAGCAAATTGATGTGGAGCAGAGATTCCTGGGGGGACCACACTCCCTGAGTGGAGAGGTCGCCCATGTGGGCTCCCCACCCCAGGAGGGAGGCATCTGTAGTGAGAGTCAAAGTGTGAGCAGGGGGAATGAAGGGGACCCCCAATCTCAAATTGCTCTGATCCTGCCACCACTGGAGGGCCTGGATCAAGGTTCGAGTCACTGGGACCAACTTGGAAAGGGGGTCTCTTCTCTGAGACCAATAGGCTCTCAAGTGAAACTGAATGTCTCATCTGAAATCTTGCTCCCTGCACAACAGGTGTGGATGCAGCCATGTGCCCCAGGAGCTGCAGAAAGTGTCTTGCTGGTCGAGAGACCTGCAGAGTGAAGGAGGAGGAGGCCAGAGCCACTAAATTCCTTACCCTATCTAAGGTAAGAAATGTCCAATTCTGCCCCTATAAAGGTGAGTACCTGGACTGGTTCCAGAACCGACTTTGGTAGATTTAGCAGAAAACCCAGGGAGGTGAGAAGCTGCTGGGTGACTTGCAGGTGAGATTTTACCTGTTCTGGGGACTGGCCTACAATGAGCCAGTCGTCTAGATAGGGAAAAACAGCAATCCTTTGCCTCCTTAAGTGAGCCACTGCTACTGCCAGACATTTTGTGAATACCCTTGGGGCAGAGGTAAGGCCGAAGGGCATTGCTCTGAACTGGTAGTGACCTGAGGGCAGTTCGAATCTGAGGTACTTTCGATGGGAGCTTCTGATAGGGCGGAAAATAGGCATCCTTGAGGTCCAGGGAAGCTAACCAGTCCCTGGCCTTAGAGAGGTAAAATCATTGCCAGAGTTACCATTTTGAACTTTGGTTTCAAAAGATGCTTGTTCAGATATCTGAGGTCTAAGATGGGCCCATTCTCTGTCTTTTGGGGTAAGGAAGTATCTGGAATACAGACTCCTGCCTTGGTGCAGGAGGAACCCTTTCTACTGCTCTGACAGCCAACAGGGTTGAGACCTCTGCTTCTAGAGCAAGGGTCTCTGAAGAACTTGCAGGTAGAAAAACCTGGTTCTCATCTTGGGAAACTTTTGAAGCTGAGAACCAGACCCTTAACTACTTCCAGAACCCACTTGTCTGAGGTTAAAGAGCAGCCAGTTCTGACTGAAGTAAGCCAACCTGCCCCCCTACTGGTAAGGAGAATCGGCCCTGGGCACCCCATCAGGGTGCCTGAGCAGGTGCTTTAGGCTGAGGGTGGGAGCAGGCCTGCCCACACCCCTGCCTGCCTCTGCCTCTGAAGCCCTCTGAGCATAAGCAGAGGAGGCCTGAGTCTGATAAAAGGCCTGTGAAAAGGCCTACCCTACCCCTGGGAGTATGCCTCTGGGGAGTGGCTTGCCGCTCCTTAGCTTGGGCACTTTTGTAAGTAGTCCTATATTCATCCATCTTTTTCATGTAATTCTCTGTCTGCTCCCCAAACAGAGAATTTCCCACCACAGGAAAATCCATAGCCTTAGTCTGGGTATCCTGTGACAGGCTAGTAAACCTGAGCCAGGCCAACCTACGAAAAGCTACAGATGTGGCCATGACTCTAGACGAAACATCATTAACATCCACAGCAGCATGAAACTGCACCTTAGAAACCTCAATGCCATCGGCAGCCACCTGTTCTAGTTCGCTAGCCAGCTGGCCATGGGCTTGTTTGGCTAATTCCATAACAGTATCCCATCTAGATTTCTGATACCTTGCTACATAAGCCATATAATTTGCTTGCCTGAGTCCCAAGGAGGCTGCCATATACTGTTTTTTTGCCATGGCATCAATCTTCCTGGAATCCTTGTCAGGAGGATGTGAAGCCAGGGGAATATTAGCTTTATCACAGGCTGCAGCCTGAACTACCCCAACATGACTGCATTGCTGTGAAAGGAATTCTGTATCAGGACCTGACAATGTGTACCTTCTGTCCATCTTTTTATCTACAGGAGGCACAGAATTAGGAGTTTTTAAAATTTTTATTGTTTCCTAAAAGACTTATGCAAAGGAATAGACAATCTCCTAGACTCTGGTATATCCATAATTTCTACAAAATCAGGTTCCTCTTGCTCATCCACAGCTTCCTCCCATGGGAGCTGGAGGGATTCAGCAACCCTTTTTATAAAACAGAAAAAGAGACTCAGAAAGCATAGGGGGAGATTGTAAGGGTCAGTCTGGGGAGATGTCCGGTTCAGTGGGCACACCCAGACTCTCTCAGTCACATTCACACTGATCAGCATCATGCCCCCCATGCTCTTGGTTCATAAAAATCTCCAATATCATATTCCTGAACCGGTGGAACCGGCCGAACCAACCTTTTACCAGACAGTGGCGGTTCGGACGGAACCGGAGAAAGTGACTGTACAATTTGTATAGCTTTTGCTAGTTCTGCAACAGTTGGAGAAGGAATTTTGGACTCCATACCTGCTGATTTTCTTTTTTTTTTTTAGTTTACTTTTGCCCGAGGAAGTCTCGCCCTGGTCAGAGGGCACTCCCTCCGGTTTGGTTGGCACCGAACCGGGCTGGCCATCCGGGTCAGCGGACTTTTTGGCCTCTCGTTCCCTGAGCCTGCCCACTCTCTTATCCAGGGTGGCTGCAGGGAATTTTTTTACAAATCTGGCAGTCTGAAATGAGGTGGTCAACCCCAGACAATAAACACATGTAGTGTGTGGGTCAGCTTTGGCAAGGCTTCCCCACAGACACTACAGTGTTTCGAAACCCAATGGGCCAGTTTTTCTTTTGGGTTTCTCAGACATGATGCCAGCCTAACCAAGAAACTTTACCCTTTAACGGCAGTGCCAGGCAAAACAAATGCTCCAGTTCCCAACCGTGTCTGGAATCATGGAAAAACCGTAATGAAATTTTAGAACCGATAAGAACTGGAACCGTGACTCTAAAAGCTTTAAATGCTTACTCTTTGGTTTTAATTAACCTGATCGGTTCGAACCGAACCGATAAACATTTACAAGTTCCACACAGAATAAACCTGTCTATTACTTACAATACCACAGACAGAGCTTGAACCGATCACTTTAGTATAAAATAATTATACTCATGGTTTAATTTAACTGAGAAAATACTGTTTAAACAGAGAAATGAACAAAGCAGTAGGAGATATCTCCGGAGCGACTGTTCAGTGAGGCGGAGTAAAGAATCTGACAGTTCAGGTTTGAATCTCCACAGACAGAGCTTCTATTTTAGAGCTCGTGCTCAAAGTTCCATTCATGGAATGGAGTTAACTATTTCACCTCCGGAGCAGTTCTAATGGTGGGACAAACTGCAATTGTCATAATATAGCAAGACTTCATGTTGTTTGAAAGCCAAGTGCCTATTTTCAGGTGCGACCCGGGAGATTACAAGGTACATGCAAAAACATCAGGCATATACATTACAAGCAGTAGGTTGGTAACAGCATGGTAGAGGCAAGGACAACAGTAATCACTATAGACAGAAAAAAAGAAAAGTACACATACTCTATACATGAACAAGTAGGGCCTGGAAAGGACCCAATACAATTTAATACATCTGAAGTAGCTGCTGCTGTTATCCACAACAAAAAATAGAAGTGGAAAGGGACTTATAGGGTGCTTAGATGTACTGGCACCTTTAACTACGAGATTGAGACCCCTGACAGGAAAAATCCTATGAAGACATACCATGCTAACCTCCTCAAGAAATGGGTTGAAAAAATGCCAAAAGCTGCTTTGCTAGTTTTACCAGAAACTGATAAAGAAGATATTGATGTAGCTTATGATAGACTGGAATAAACTGTAACTGTTGATGCTGTAAAGGTGAATGTTTCCTTGACCTCAGAACAAACTGCAGACATTTGTAATGTGCTAAAGACATTTAACAGTACTTCTACCACAGTACCAGGCCCAGCAAAAGAGGTCGAGCACATGATAGTGCCAAGGAATGCTCGCCCTATTAGGCAAAAGACATACAGGTTACCAGAGCAGTTAAGAGCTGACATGGTTAAAGAAATACAAAAAATGAAATAATTGGGTATCATAGAAGAGTCAAAGAATGCTTGGTCATCTCCAATGGTAACTGTAAACAAAAAAGAAGGGGGTGTTAGAATCTGCCTTGATTTTAGGAAACTTAATCAAGTGACAGAATTTGACAGTTATCCTATGCCCAGAATAGATGATTTGGTGAACAGACTGGGGAGTGCAAAGTATATCAGTGCCCTCAATCTCACCAAGGGTTACTGGCAAATCCCTTTAGCTCAAGAATCCAGAGACAAAACTGCATTTGCCACTCCTGTTAGATTCTGTCAGTCCACCACCATGCCATTTGGTTTACACGGTGCGCCAGCTACATTCCAGCAGTTCATGGATGTGATTTTATCCCCTCACACTGGTTATTGTGCTGCGTACCTGGATGATGATGTGGTATTCAGTCCAGACTGGAAAAGCCATCTGGAACACCTACAAGCAGTTCATCCAAGCTATCAAAAATGCAGGTCTGACTATAAATCCTACCTGATGTGCACTGGGCATGCAGGAAACCAGATATTTGGGCTGTGTTTTGGGAAATGGAGAAGTCAAGCCAGAGGTTTCTAAGACAGAAGTTGTAGCTAACAGCCCAGTCCCTAAAACAAAGAAACATGTCAGGTCATTTTTAGGGCTGGCTGGTTATTATCAGAGATTTGTTCCCAACTTTGCTGAGTTAACTACTCCTCTCACTGAACTAACGAAAAACAGTACCCAAATCATGTGAAATGGACCCCAGAATGTGATAAAGCTTCTCAAGCCATTAAGGCTGCATTATGTTCAGCCCCTGTTTTAAGAAGCTCAGACTTTGAGAAACCATTTTTGTTACAAACAGTTGCATCAGAGGTAGGCCTAGGTGCAGTCCCGAGTAAAAATATAGATGGGACAGAACATCCTGTTCTGTACATAAGTAGGAAGTTGCATGACATAGAAAAAAGGTACTCCACCATTGAAAAGGAATGTTTAGCAGCAAAGTGGGTCATGGAGTCCCAAAAAAGGTACTCCACCATTGAAAAGGAATGTTTAGCAGCAAAGTGGGTCATGGAGTCCCATAAGTTTTATTTGCTAGGGACTAACTTTGTACTTATAACAGATCACAGTTCTCTCTGTTGGCTTAACCAAATAAAAGATAAAAATTCCAGAATCACAAGGTGGTACCTGGCACTGCAGCCATTTGAATTCAAGGTGATACACAAATCTGGTAAAGAGAATAGCAATGTGGATTTTCTGTCAAGATATGGACCAGGAATCGAGGGTTCTGAAGGTTGAAAAACAAATGTACGAGTTTAACCTTTTCTGTTTGCTGTACTGTTGTAGAAAAAAAGGATACTGCACATGTGCTTACTTTCTGAAAGTTAGAAGCTAATGATAGGAGAGAATTAACGGAAAGTTTTGGAAACCTGTTTGATCAAACAGGTTCCGTCTTGGGGGGCTGTATGTGACAGGGTAGAATAAAACCCTGTCCCAGTTGTTATGGAGAGTTTGAATGCAGGGATCTGTTCTGTTCTTTCCTTTCCTGTCTATTGTCTGTCTGGTTGCACAACCAAATTTTCCTGAGAGACCTAGGATTTGATCACCCTGACAGTCTTGCAGTTCTTTGCCTCTCACTGTGTCTTCCCTTGCTGTTCTGTCTTTTCCTCCCTTGCATATCTGCCGTTATAAAAATATATGCAAATCATTATGTGGAAATGTAACTGATAATTGGGATCCCTTTGTTTAGAAATGATATAGTTTTACTGTTGAAATGTATATAATTATAGTTTAAGATGATTGCAGAAAGCTATTGGAAACTCAAGAGGTTAACCTGAAATGCAGTTTTTAAGCCTTTTGCAGAAGCTGTGGAAAAGGGCCCTCAGTTCTGGGACACTGTGTTCCTGCCTGAAATATACAAGCACATTTAAAAAAAAAAAAAACAGGATGCTTTTTAAGAAGGGGGGTTGCAAGGACTTTTAAAAACAAAGCTGAAATTTACTGCAAGACACACAGATTGAAGGAAAACTCCGATGGATCTTCTCTATTTATTCTGCCTTTGTAAATAGTTATATGGAGCAAGTTTATTTTTTATGTTACTGCTAGTACAAATACTTTTTGTGAATTTTACAACTGCTCCTGGTTTTCCTATGCTTCCTGACCTGTGCCTCAACGACAGTATCCATGGAACCAAAGGCTTTGCAAATTACTCTACTTTTCTTCTTCAATCTGAGGAACATATTCCAGTGATACCATCCTCATTTTTGTTGGCGTTTTTTTTTTTTTTAGCATCCATCTTTGCTTGGACCCGTGGCTTAGCTCACAGAGCAAAGCTAGATAAAAATAATGAGCTGAGCAACTTTGCCACGGCGCTTGAGGAGGTCTGCATTGAGACAGTTGAGTCGGGTTACATGACGAAGGACCTCGCAGCTTGCATCAAAGGCTTGCCAAAGTAAGTAAAACACTGCACCACCACAAAGAGTAATTTCTTAGGTTTACTGCATGTTTGATGCTATGTCAATCCTTCTTTTAGTGGTCTTGATTTGTTCAAATTGGCCATTTAAAGTGTCTCAATTAGTTCTTGAAAAGACGGCTCCATTGAAATTAAAGGAGCACACACTCCTGAGCTCTCCCAACTAATACATCACAAAATGTGCTAGTGCAAGTGCAGCTTTCCAAATGGGGAAGTAGAAGGGATGGGGCACTCGACTACACAGAGTCAAAATACAATCCCTTCCCTTCCTAAAACCAGTTACTAAAAAATGGTTATTAATGCAGCTTGCAGTGGGGGTAAGGATCATACAGGGGTCAGTTTAAGAAAGGGCACAAAATGTGTTCTTTAAACTATCCAGTGACTTCCATTCTCTTCCATTAACACAGTGCAGCTATCCTGTCATATGACTATCTTAGCACTTCCTTCAGAGGCATCCCCTCACAGCTATAGACCTGCTTTCTGTCTGTTGTCTACCTACCTGCCCTACTAACACTTTTCACCTTTCCTAAACTATCCTGTCAAAATATTTTGAAACTATGAAGTATAAATTCATCATCTTTTGTTCAGAATGCCATTGCACCAGATGAAATGACCATTTTGTACAAGACATATGTTGGTACAATAAACGGGATCAAACGGGTACAAGTATAGTAGCTTTATGATGACTCCAACAATAAATTATTAAAACAGGTCTATACATGGAATGTATTGCCCATGCTGTGCACTATTCTTAAACTGGTTCTTTCTCCTCCTGTTTTCAGTGTACAACGTTCCGACTACCTGGAGACTTTAGAGTTCATGGACAAACTTGCAGAAAACTTGAAACTGAAGTTGACTTCTCAGCCTAAACTTTGAGGCTTTGAACCGCACTTGGGAAGAATGTCAGTCTACTGTGGACGTGATTTACCACCATTCTTGAATCGAATGTTCTAATATTTACAGAGTACAGAAAATGTCTCTATGGGGGGAAATAATGCACTGTGCTGGCTGCATAGTCATGTATATTGCCCCCTTCTCTTTTAATGCACTTACATCAACCTGATTTGTGAAGATAACTGAACATTTATTGATCTTTTAATACATATGATAGTATCTTTTTTATTATTACTGGCCTGCTGACTGTTTAACACCAGTACTAAACCAACACCAGTTTGTGTTACCAGACATTGACTAGTGCTTTAAAAAAAAAATGTGTTGGCACACTGTCTAGGGTATGCTTTCCTGTCACCCAATCAGCTTAGTTGGGAGACTCAGATTTTTCCTTTTTCATCATATGCATTGCTTCTCAGATCAGCAGCTAATTCCCAGAGTGGCCTGGCCTTATCTGACTGGAAGGTGTTGACCAGCATAAGCCTCCACTGGTGACATCGGTGCCTCTCAAGTCGGCTCCCTGGGTGTGCTGTGGATCACACACACACTTACTGAAAGTTCAGGAAAACCATTCTCCATCCATACATTGTGCTGTACTGTCCTATCATCGGCGTGTGTATTGTCCACAAGTTCTTTGTCACAAGCTCCTGAAACGTTTAAGAGATTGCCATACGATGTTTGCCTCACCCAGTAATTTGTGTACAGTAAGTGTTGCTGCTCTTGATCAACTTGTATTGATGCTGCGCTGTGACCACAAACCCTGTAAGATGCAGTTCTGTGTTAATCATGCTGCTGATCCTTGGAATAACTTTTTTTTCTCTCTTTGAACACTGTGTATAGATGCATTTTCAGTAATATTCTGTCATGCAAGGCTGGCAATGGTTTTTAACTCTGACAGATATCCTTGGACTAACCAAGGACCGGTTTATTTTCTCCTGGCCTTCATTCATGTTAATGTAAGTGGATCGTTCCTCTCCCCTCTTCTTTTTCTGAATGCACATTGAGAGGCCAGTCATTGCTTGTACATGCAGCAGGATGTTGAAACAGTAAAAAATGAAACACTAGGAAGAGATTATTATATAAAATGGAATTACTCTTTTCTAGGTTTCATAGTCTTTGTTTTCTGTTTCACCTGCCAAGTGTGGATGTTTTGCCAGAAGGCTTTTTCCTTGTGTGCTTCACTCAAACAATGCTGTGGTAAATGTGGCTGGAGTTCTTATTTATAAAATGGGGAAATCACCGTTTCCTAATTGCTCAGCAACCAGTACCAATGGGTTAAACAAAAATGTGCTACAAATCAGGACACAGCATGCCAACAAATGTTTTTTTGTAATAAAAATACAAGTCCTGACTCCCTGCAAAGATGACCACCACCTGTAATCTTTAAACTAAGCCCGTCAAAATTGAGGGGAAAAATGAATTACTTGTTCTCTTTATAATCCCCTTCTTACACATATACATCCATTTTAGAGATATATATATATATATATAGAGAGAGAGAGAGCGATATACACACACACATAAATATAGATGCATATATTTCTCATAGCTTTACTTTGTTGAACTTCTTTCCTGACAATCAAATCCCCAAATCTTCCTGGACTAAAAGTCTCCACCACTCATTCACACTAATGAGACTACGCCAGAGGTGCTGGGACCCAAAAATCTTAAGGAGGGCCGGCGCCAAGATAGGACCGCGCATACGTGGCGTCACAAGACTGTCATGCACCCATATGGGCCATCTCAGTGTTGACCCTCCGACTGCCTTGGGGTTCTTTTTTCCCAGTCGCTTAAGTGCATTTCAGTGATGACGCCACCTGCTCGAGTCAAATTTCTCGTCTATGTGACAGCCGCATATAGTCATTTAGTATTATTAACTTTAGTATTATTTTATAGTTAAAAAAATATTTCTGAAGAAAACCTCTCTCAGCCTGTCATTGACGGTGTTGACCATGGACAGTATCAGTGACAGTAGGGAGACTTCGCTAGAAAGTTCTTCTGGCAGTGGGACTGTGTCCGGTCTGCCACACTTTGTGGAGGGGGGGTCCGACCATGGGCAGTCAGGTGCTTGGGAGGACATCCCTCCCGTAAGCACAAAAGGAAGTGGGCCCATTCCCGATCTCTGTCAGGGGACCCGGCGCTACTCGACCTTGAGCTCTTCTTCCCATAGGAGGAAGAAGAGACGGTACCGCTTGAGGTCACCCTATGGTAAGTCTGCTAAGAGGTCCTTGGTTGTAGAGGGTGGATCCACCCCGACTCCACCGGGGTCCCCAGTGAACTCTGCTTTTAGCGGCTGGGATTCTCGACAACGGAGCCTCTCTGTCCTCTAATCGGGCTTCTGGTGGGCAGTTTCACTTGTGGGCCACTCTTATGGAGCAGTGGGTACAGCATCTGTCTCGTCTACCCTTGCCAGTGGACCCGGTTCGTGGGGCTTGAGGCCACTGGGCCAGGGTCGGGGCGGTTGGAACAGGATGCACGTCCAGTACTGACAGGGTTCTAGGGATGTGGATATGTTGTTCAATCCACACTGGCTGGCAGGTTTCTTGCCGCTTTAATTCTTGCTGGAAGGTCTTCAAGCTGGCTCCTCCCACCCACCCGGGTGGTAATACCCTCAGCTCCGCCCCATAACGCCAGATCTTCCTTACCGTTTGGAAGCTTTTTTAGGCCTGGATCCTAACCCTTCGGAATTTCTGAAAATTATTTTAAAGTTCACACGACTTACGTCTTCATCCTCCCTCATGTCTGTGATGGATAAATCCACTCCCAGTTTCCGTCGGTGCCCTTATGGGCAGAAAATGTCCCGGACCGCCCCGCACTCCACGTGTATCTACTGGCTGGGTCTTGCACACGATCCGCAGGCCTGCGTCTCTGCAAATCTTTCACCGGCTTCGGTTCTGGAAGACCGCGCTGCCTGATTCCAGCTGGGGCGCCCCAAGAAACTGTACCCACCAGTGAAGTCGAAGGAGGCCCGCTGGGCGGTGTCCACGGCTGCGGGCTCTGTGAAGCAGCTGGAGCAGTTGATTGCTCTCGAGGAGGAGGCGGCCCAGGCCACATCATCTTCCTCCTCAGCATTTATCCTGCTCTCCTTGGGCTCCTCCTACACTGCTTCTTTCAAGGAGCTTTGTCATTCCCTCTCCACCAAGGGAGAAGGACCCTCAGGACACATGAATAGGTCGAAGAAAAAAGAACTGAAAGGTAAGTCCCACCATCGACGTTCGTGGGAGCGGGAGAGATCCCATTCCCCGGACCGTCTGCTCTCGACTTCAGTCGAGATTGTGGCCAAGGCCGCTGGCTTCACAGTGTCCCTGTCAGGTCAGCCGGCCGAGACACCCATCGATGCGGTTAAGATTTTTCTTGACCTGTTGGACGGGTTGTCGACTGGAGAAGCAGACAGCCCATCTTCACGTGTTCCCGGTGGTTACCGAGGACTTGCCCGTGCATCCTGTGCCAAAGTCCCGGTCAAGGACCCTGAACCGAGGGATGGCGGGGTTCCCCGCCCTGTTCGACCCATCTGCCTCCCTAAAGGTCTCAGTCCTCCTCTGCTTTTTAGTGACATTGCAGAGAGACTGGAAGGAAAAGTGATGTCTCTCTGCAGATGACACAAAGATATGCAACAGAGTTGATGCACAAGGTGGGGTGGAAAGGATGAGAAGGGACTTGGCAAGGTTAGAGGAATGGTCAAATGTATGGCAGCTTAGATTTAATGCTAAGAAGTGCAAGGTAATGCACCTGGGAAACAAAAACCCAGGGGAAGAGTACACAATGGGGGTGAGATACTAACAACAACAAAAATGGAAAGGGACCTGGGGGTAGTCATATCAGATGACTTACAGGTGGGCAAGCAATGTGAGAGGGCAGTAAGGAGGGCTGGGGGGATACTGGGATGCATAGGGAGAGGCATCACCAGTAGAAAACAGGAAGTTGTTATCCCTCTGTACAGACAGCTGATGAGACCCCATCTGGAGTACTGTGTGCAGTTCTGGAGACCCAATCTCTGCAAGCACATAGACAAGATGGAAACTGTTCAGAGGAGGGCAACTAAAATGGTGCAGGGTCTGCACCAGAAGACATATGAAGAGAGACTAAAGGAGCTTAATATGTATAGCCTAGAGGAAAGAAGGGACATGATAGAAACTTTCAAGTACCTCAAAGGAATCAACAAAATCCAAGAGGGTAGCATCTTTCAAAAAAAGAGGTGTGCAAGAACAAGGGGACACAATTTGAAGATGGGGGGCAGTTCAGAGGTAATGTAAGGAAGTATTTTTTCACAGAGAGGGTTGTGGATGCATGGAATGGCCTTCCAGAGGAGGTTGTGGAGTCAAAAACAGTGGTTGAATTCAAGCATGCATGGGACAGCCATAAGGCAATTCTAGGGGGTGGGGGTAGAAAGAAGTAGGCTGCTGGTTAACTAGAATCTGCAGCTTATCCAATAGGAAGGGAAATCGGCAGACTGGATGGGCCAAGTAGTCCTCATCTGCCGTCAAAGTCTATGTTTCTATGCTTGGAGGCCCTCCATTTAGGGAGCCAAGATAGGGACTACGGTCTGCCGAACAGACGAGGCAGAAAACATTCATGTCCTAAAAGAGATACAGCGTTGACATCCCTCAAAGGGACATATATATGGCAAAGGCCCTCCTCCAGGGAACCAGGAGAGGGTGAATGATCCCAGCTACGCCTGGCAGACAGACTGTCCTGGAGAAAGAGCCTGGTGATACCCAGAATTAGCAAAGGGAGAATGGATGGTGGGTTGGCATGACCTGATGAGAGATTCCCTCAAAGATCTGTTGTTATGGCGAGTTCTTATGCAACTGTTCTGTCTTCTTTAGGGACATCTCTCATCAGGTCACACGTACGGAACTAGTTCCAAGTGGTACAAACAGCAGGACAATCTGGGTGGCAGAAGGCCACAGGCCTAAGCAATAAGGCCTTGAAGCACCACTAGGTCAAATCCTGCCCTTCTCCTTGAGACGATATTCCGGTTGTAGCACATTATGAAAGTGTGGCCAAGACTCCCAAGTGGCAGCAGCACACATATCTGCAGCTGATGCATTCTTGAGGTGGCTATGCCCGTGGTTGAATAACTATACACAACTGCCGGAAGTTCCGTATTTTCTATAACAGAAAAGTAAGACAGTTGGACAAACACTGTCCAGAAACTGACACGCCCTCTTTCCCGGGGGTGAAAGATGCAAACAACTGAGAGGCCTTCCTGCAGTCCTTCATATGATGAGTATAGTGCCAGAGTATTCCATGCACATCTAAAGTATGGAGCAGTGCTTCCCCTGGATTGGCATGCTCAGGAAAATAAACTGGCAGGTGGAGGGTTAGATTTAAGGTAAACCCAGACACCACCTTTGGTAGAAACGTCTTTATGGGAAATCAAATAAGGAGGCTCACGCATGAGTCTGAGATCCCTCGAGCAGGCGTAATAACAATTAAACAACAACACTTGCCATGATAGAAAGTATAGCTCGCAAGTCACACCTGCGTCAAAAGGAGCCAAAGTAAGCTTCTCCAAACAAAAGTCAAGGTCCAAGCCATGACTGGAGTGTGGATTAGAGGCTTCAAGTGCAGAATGCCTCGCAAAAACGGATGGGCCACACGCAGCTGGGCCACAGTACGGCCATCCATGGGCACATGGAAGGCTCACAGAGGACAAGTGCACCTTAATGGATGAGTACTGCAACCCTGCATCTGCTGAGGACAAGCACTCCAGAATCTGAGTCACTGGGCAACTGAAGGGATCCAGGTGATGTGAAGCGGCTCACAGAGCAAAATGCTTCCCCATCATGGGATAGGGAGCCCTGACAGGGGATTTCCTGGCAGCCACCAGGACAGCCACTTTTGATAACACCACAAATCT
The DNA here is from genome assembly GCA_016271365.2 of Neoceratodus forsteri. Classification (NCBI taxonomy): domain Eukaryota; kingdom Metazoa; phylum Chordata; order Ceratodontiformes; family Ceratodontidae; genus Neoceratodus; species Neoceratodus forsteri. Next base: position 37,969,321 of record CM028132.1, on the reverse strand, counting down.
CACAATGGCTATGTCCTCGGGAGCTATGCATGAAAGAGTGATCTGAGATCGAGAAGAACCAGAGTGACCTGTGACAGCTGGCCCTTGCACAGGGGCAGGGGTACTGGAAGTTCCACTGCTAACTGTGACAGTAGAGGGAACCATATCTAACAAGGACAGAAAGATGCCACAACAATTAAAGTAGCCCCTCCATCTTGAGCTTGACTAGCACCCTCTGGAGTAGAGGGAAAGGTGTAGAGGAACCTTCTTTCCAAGAGAGGGAGAACGCGTCTCACCAGAAAACTGTCAGCCCTGGACTGAGTAAGCAGAAAAAAATGAAAATGACGTACCTACCCTAATTCTTGATCTTTCTGTGCATCTTCACCATTCATCACTAGTGGGTATGGCGCGCAGGCGAGGACCCGTGGGCTATTCCCCATCTTGAGGCTAAGTCAACGAGGGATTGCTCTGCCCTCGGGGCCGACATTCCACGTGGTGCTCGAGGGTTGGCAGTTAGCTGCCATCGACTCCGCCCCAGCCCCAGTTCTGACACGCCGGAGAGTGTAAGGAAGGGAAGGTGGGTTGAGGCAAGAGAGCCTAAGGGATAGATAAAAGAAAAGGAATAATACACTAAAAGGAGAAATAAATGACAGAGGAGACAGAAGAAGAGATTAAAATAGGAAATTGGGGAGAAGGGGCCCCAATCTCTGGAAGAAGGAGAGGGAAGGGGAGATAAGGGGAGGGAGATGGGGGGACAGAGTAATACACCCCCAGAAGCGGAAATTGTACGCTGATATCTTTAGAAGATTATAGTCCAGCCCTGGACTATAGAGTTCAGCTGCAGGAGGCAAGCCAGAACTTATAAGTAGCCTAGGTCTAGAAGACCAATCAACAAGGGAGTGCAGGCTGAGGGTGTGTCTCAAACTCTCCCCCCTCCCTCCCCAAAAAACGGGATTTTAAACAGCCAATAAGGTATAGGGGAGAAAATGTGAGCTGAAATTCTGAGTCCATAAGTAAAATATATACTGAAAAGAAAAGGGGGGGAGGGGAGGGGCTAACACTCTGCTCCCTAGAATAGGAGAAGAAAGGGCCCCCACATCTCCATAAACCCCAAAGATTCACTCCTGTGTGTCTCCACAGTCCCCTCCCACCTAATCGCAAGGAAGAGGAGAGCGAAGAAAGAGAAGACACACGGGGAGGAGGGAGTCCAGAGACTGAGGCCCACAGGGGGAAGGAGGGTGGGATTTAGTGATGAATGGTGAAGATACACAGAAAGATCAAGAATTATGGTAGGTACGTAATTTTTATATCTTATCTGTGTCAATCTTCACCATTCATTACTAGTAGGTGAGTACCAAGCCCCCTCCCAAAGGGGACCCTGGACTACTCCAAGGGACTAGGTCCCTTAGCCTCCAATGGGTGAGACACTGAAGGGGAGAACCCTTACAGGCCTGGGACTGGTCTGGGCGAGACGGGGATCCCCCAGTGGGGGAAGGAGGGTGCCCTGAAAGCCTCAGTCTTACCCTTTGGGAGAAAAGATAGGTTCTCCGGTATGCGGAATAAATCACCCTACGCCGGGCCAGGGGTGATGACCGGGATAAACGAAACCATGCCGTCCGCTGAAGGCAGATCACTGTCCCTACCACTCTGGATACCACCTCACTGGCATCATAAGATGTCCTTGCTTGGTGCCATGCTAGCTCCAGGCCCTGCGCAGAGAGGGCAATGGCTTGCCTGGTTTCCTTCTAATCAGGCTTTGAGGCTAGGAGCTATCCTAGCCTGGACCACAAGAACCTGCTGTAGGCTGCAAAGTGGGCCTGATGTGCAGCGATTGAAAGAGAGATCCATGCCGAGTACAACACTTGACTTCCCCCCAGAAATCAAAAACCTCAGAGTCCGGGGGGGGCGGTCATGCTAAGGGGTGCGAGGCCCACAGGGGGTGTCCAAGGAGGTCAAACCTGAAGAGGGATGAGGCAGAGAACCTGGAGACCCAGGGGGAGCGCAATACTGCTGCGTTAAGTCCCTTGGGGCTGGTACGGTGGAACAGGGACGTAGCCAGAGCCCATGTGACGCCTCCTGAAAAGGAATAGGCCAGGCAGGAGCCACCAGGTGGGCCACACTATACTCGCCTAAAAAGGCGCGCGTCACATGCTCAGGATTGCTAACCGGGACTGGGGTAAGGTGGAGCTTATCTAACATCCTCGCAAGGAAGCACTGATAGAAGGACAGATCAGATGCTGCGGAGATGTGGACGGAAGGTTCCTCTACTTTCATAGAGGGAGAAAAGGATTAAGACAAGCTCCCAGGTTCAGGGTCCGGCTGCGCGGGAGCGTGGTGAAACACCTGCTGGTCCAGGGCATGGAGGTAGGTGGGGAAATGCGCAGCAGAACCTCTGAACTGTTCCCAGCTGAGAGGTCCCCGAGGACAGGGAATACCTGTGACAACCGGGGATGGAGACAGAGGCTCGGGGGACAGGCTCCTGGCAACAGGAGAACGATCTCTGTCAGGGCAGGGGGGGCCAACAGGAAACCCTTCGTAGGGAGGGGGATCCGAAGGCTGACGCAGCTAACAGCCATTGAACCAGGTCAGAATTGTCAGAGCTGTGCCCAAAGTAACCTCTCTAGTGAGGTAACCGGGACCATGCGAGTCCAGAAGCATGGCCCCTGACCCCAGAAGTAAAAGTCTCTCTCGGGGTCTTGTCCAGGGAAAGGCGAGGGTCTGTGCTGCGACTCCTCCCAGAACCTGGCTGGGCTCTGGGGAGGGCGCTCTGCGCCACACCTCTACTTCTCAACCCTTCGGATTCAGAGAGGGACCTCGTCCTCATAGCCACCAGTCTAGGTAGCCGGTAACTCCGGGTGGCCTCCGAGGAGTCCACCCAAAGAACCGTACCCTCCCCCTCCTGGTGCACCACGGGCTGCCCCAAACTTCAGCTGTCCAAACACACCAAGGGGGGGGTGCCCCAACTGGAGGAACAGAAGCGCCAGTGACCCCAAGTTGCACAGCAGTAGTCATGGGGACCACCACTGGCTGGTCAGACCCCCTGACCCAAAGGTCCACCGGCAACAACCGACCCCCAGAGGGAGGCTGAGGTGCCGGAAACAGAGGGGTCCGATGATTCCAAAGAACCTGGGAGCCAGTCTGGACCAGACCCAGAGTCCGCCTCCAAAGAGGCAGGCTCTGAAGTCCGATGCCAGACAACTGCCCGAGCCTGTCCAGTTCCTGGGCCACGAATCAGAGCACCCTGAGGTTCGGCGCCGCCAAAGGGAAGCACAGTCCCATGTCTGGTGCCGACACCCACCCCGGCACCGTGAGTGACACCAGAGTCGGGCACGACACCGAGCATGGCTCCGCACTCCCCCTTGGCACCGCCGACCATCAAACCCAACACAGCACCAAGCCTGACATACCACCCCAGTGCATGAGCTTCCCGGAAATCAGCGGCCCCAAACGAAAGCACCACATAACACCCCTGGCGCCGAGGCAGGGGTGGCACCGAGGCCAGGACGGTACAGCCTGCCCTGGCACCATTATTACGGCACCGGGACTAGTACCAGGCCCAGAAACATGCAAACCACCACCTCCGGCACTGCCGAGAACTCCAACACCACGAACATCATCAGAGGCAACGGCGGTGCCGAGAGAAGGCCCAACGCCAGCCATGGCACTGCACTCAAAGTCCACGGTGCTGCAAACGGCGCCGGGACCAAGAGCGGCGCCGAGGACCATGCCCATCCAGCCCCAAAGGGCCTGGAACACAACACCAAGGGAGCCTTCACCACCGAAGAGGCGACTGCCGATGCGGTGCCTCCTGACTGACCCCAAGGGCTATTGCCTTCTGCACGGCAGGAAAGACCCTCTGCAGCAAGGCTAAAAGAGGTGGGGTTTCCTCCTCCATGTACGAGGACCGAGGGACCCAAAGGAAGGGCTAAGAATCCTCACCTTGGCCCGGCGACTGCGCATTCATCCTCAGAAAGTCAGCGGCGTACATCCAACCTTCAATGCGCGGTTCTCAACTACACTGTTGTCCATCGAGAAGCAAATGTCGCAGTTATCCATATCGTGGTCAGGGCCGAGGCAGGAAAGGCAACGGTCATGCTGGTCCGTCATGGAATAAAGGCAGCCACAGGGGCGCCAACGCATAGGGGCCACCCCGCTTTCAACGTCTTCTGGCCCCCCCCGGACGAGACATGACCAAAGGGAAAATAAAACAGAAACAGTACTCGACGTTGATTAAATAAAAGGAAAGGTCTTACCGGTATGAAGCGACGTTGAGCAGGCGAGCAGAACCAAGGCAACCATCAACTTAGAAACTAACGATTCAGACAAGGCCGACGGACTAGGCTGCAAACTACCAGTCTCTCACGAGGTACCACACTCGACAGCAGGAGAGAAAGAACTGGGGCTGGGGCGGAGTCGACGGCAGTTAACAGCCAACCCTTGAGCTCCACGTGGAACGCGCCGGTCTCGGTGGCGCCGGCCCTGCGTCAACTCCGCCCATGATGAGAGAAAAAAGTCTCCTGTGGGGTCCTAGCTCTGGTGCGATATACCCACTAGTGAAGAATGGTGAAGATTGACACAGATAAGATCAGGTTACTTACCTGTAACAGTAGCACTAGAAGTGGCATATGATGTTCATCCACATGTCTTTGCAGTGTCCTTTTCCCTTTAAGATGGGCTGGAAGAAAAAATTACTCACCTTAGTAATGTTGTTTCTTCTAATGGAGTTTTGCTATATTATGACAATTGCACTATGACCGCAGGTTAGAACTGCTCCGGAGGTGAAATAGTTAACTTTCCATGCAGGCATGGAACTTAGAGCGCGAGCTCGGTTGAACACTCTGTCTGTTGTGCTTCAAACGCAAACTGTCGGATCTTTACGAGCTAAAACTCACTAAGGTTCTGTGTGGAAGCTGTAAACCTACACTAGCCAACTGGCTACTAACATAAACACTCATTTTTTGGCCTAAAACAAAGACTCAAGTCAGGAGACCCAAAAATGCAAAAACACAACATCAATTCACCCAAAAAGGTAGGTGAAAAACAACAAGGTGGGCATCAAAAAAGTGCCAACCCTGTACTGCCCACCACATCCCAAAACAGAGGTTCTGAGAGGGCAGGCAGGGAGGAGGTCATAATATGGCAAGACTCCATTAGAAGAAACAACATTACTAAGGTGAGTAATTTTTCTTCAAACAACATAAGATCTTGCTATATTATGACAATTACAAACACACAGCAGTACCCCCATGGAGGAGGACAGAACCTACTTAGGAAATAGGCTCTGAAGCACGGCTATGCTAAACCGAGCATCACTCCTAGCCTGGATGTCCAGGGAGTAATGCTTGGTAAAAGTGTGAACTGTTCTCCAGGTAGCTGCTTGACATATTTCTAGAATAGGTATGTCTCTGGCAGCAGCCAGAGAAGCAGCTATACCTCTGGTAGAGTGAGCCCTCAGGCCTGAGGGGGGAACTTTACCCAACTTCTCGTAGCAGAATTGGATACAAGAGACAATCCACCTGGCAATGGATCTTTAGTGGCTGGCTTCCCTTACCAACTGCATAGGTGAGAACAGTTGGAGGGAGTCAAACCATGACCCTGGTACGCCTATGTAGTAACCAAGGGCCTCTTCACATCTAGGCTGTGCAGCCTCCTCTCCCCAGAGGAGGAGTGGTCAGTGAAGTACACTGGAAGAGAAGTAGATTGATTAAGGTGGAAATCTGAAACCACCTTAGGCAGGAACTTTCTGTTAGTCCGAAGGACCACCTTATCTCTGTGAAAAGAGATAAACTCCTGCTCCACTGACAACGCTTGTAATTCACTTATGCGTCTGGCAGAGGTGATGGCTACCAGAAACACAGTCTTCCAAGTCAAGTACTTGAGCTCAGCTGAAGACAAGGGGCTCGGGCATAAGCTGAGCAATGCAAACATTAAGATCCCAGGCAGGGGCAGGATCCCTGAATGGAGGGTTGGTGTGAAACAACCCCTTAAAAAACTTGGAAAATACAGGATGAGCTGAAAGAGAAGAGGATTTACCTGCTGAAATAAAAGCAGACACAGCTGCCAAGTGCACCTTCAGGGTAGCTGGTCTCAGCCGCAAAGAATTCAGGTGGACCATATAATCCAAGACCGTGGGTAGATCAGCAGAGACTGGGGAAATATGCTTTTCCGAGCACCATATGGAAAACCTTTTCCATTTGGAATTGTAAGTAGCCCTGGTGGAAGGCTTCCTTGAGGCCTTCAATATATCCATTACACCTTGGGAAAGGTGTAAATCAGCAAACTCTAACTCTTCAAGAACCAAGCCTTGAGATTGAGGGATTTGAGATTCGGGTACCAGACCCTTCCCTGGGCACAGGTTAACAGATTGTGATTCCTGGGAAGGCACAGGGGAGATGGACTGCTAAGGACAGCAGGAGTGGATACCAGGGCTGTCTGGCCCAATCCGAGCTATCAGAATGACTTTGCAGGATTGGGATCTGATTTTGACTAGCACTTTGAACAGGAGAGGAAAGGGAGGAAGGCATAGAAACTTCTCCTCCCAACTGAGGGCTAAGGCATCCAGGAGGTGAGGCCAACACTGGGGCCTGCAGCAAAAAGAGGAAGTTGGTGATTGTCTGGGGCTGCAAAAAGATCTATCTGCGGGGTGCCCCATCTGGCAAATACTACTCCCAAGACCAGGGGATCCAGTGACCATTCGTGGTGGCCCTGGGAAATCCTGCTGAGAGCATCTGCCAGGACATTGTCCTTGCCTGGGAGGTGAACTGCCGTAAGGGAGGTGTTCAGGGAGTAAGCCAGAGACCACAACTTCATCGCTCCGGTGCACAAGGCCGTAGACCGAGTGCCCCCTTGCTTGTTGATGTACCACATTGTAGTGGTGGTGTCTGTTCTGACCTGAATACTCTTGTTCTGAACAGATTTGGAAAAAGCTTGAAGTGCTAGAAAAACTGCTCTGAGCTCCAACAGGTTGATGTGGAGCAGAGATTCCTGGGGAGACCACAGACCCTGGGTGGTGAGCTCACCCATGTGAGCTCCCCAGCCCAAGAGGGACGCATCTGTAGTAAGGATTAGAGGATGAGACTAAGTGACAAAAGGAACCCCTTGTCTCAGGTTGCTCTGATCCTACCACCACTGTAGGGCTTGGATCAGGGTTCGAGTTACTGGGATCAACTTGGTAATAGGATCCTTTCTTTGAGACCAAAAAGCTCTCAAATGGAACTGGATGTCCCTCATCTGAAATCTTGCTCCCTGCACAACTGCTGTGGAAGCAGCCATGTGTCCTAGGAGCTGCAGAAAATGCCTTGCTGGCCAGGAGACCTGCAGGGTAAATAAGGAGGCCAGGGAGACTAGGGTCTTTGCCCTGTCCAGGGGAAGGAAGGCCCTGGCTTCCTGTGTGTTCAGTTCTGCGCCTATGAAGGTAAGAAGCTGGACAGGCTCTAGAAATAAAAATTACGTACCTACCGTAATTCTTGATCTTCTTGGACGAGTCTCCACCACTCATTCACACTAGTGCGATCTGCGCCGGAGGCACTAGGACCCATCGGGAGCAAACTTTTTGCTGGAGGGTCGGCGCGAGAGATGGCGCCGCGAGCAGTGGCTCGCGCGGTAATGACTATCTCGGCGACGACCCTCCAACCACCTCAGTACCTTTTTTTTACCAAGGAGGTGCAGCGCAACTAACGTAAACAGTAAACCTAACCTTAAAAACGGACATAAGATAGTCCGGACGACCCGTGTAAGAAGGGTCAGCAAAGAAGTCTTCACGGCCTAAAGATCTGAGGGAGTGAAGACCAACACAGCGGTGAGCTCGGGGGATGGAGGGTGGGCGTGTGAATGAGTGGTGGAGACTCGTCCAAGAAGATCAAGAATTACGGTAGGTACGTAATTTTCATATCTTCCTGGACATAAGTCTCCACCACTCATTCACACTAGTGGGAGAGTACCAAGCTGATAATCCCCCAAAAGGGCGGCAGGGGAGCCAGAGCTCACACGTCTAGGACAGAAGTCCATTAAGGATAGTTCTGCCGAAGGCGGAATGACGCCTGGCATGAACATCCAGTGCATAATGCTTAATGAACGTATGCACTGAGCTCCAGGTGGCGGCATTGCAGATATCTGCAATTGGAACATTGCATTTCGCTAGGATGCCATGACCGCCCTAGTAGAGTGGCGTACACTCTACCTTCCAATTTAACCTGTGCCATGGAATAGCAATGTCAAGACATGCCACTAACCATGATGAGATGCATCTGATAGCGACAGGCTGACCCAGCCGGTCTCGCTGAAGGAAACAAACAATTGCTGAGTCTTCCGAAAATTCTTGGTTCTATCTAGTAGAACATGAAGGCTCTCTTAACATCCAAGGAATGAAGAGGTTCTCCTTCATTTTGGAAGTTGGCGATAAGAGGAAGCACCAGAGGTTGGTTTAGATGGAATTCTGACACAACCTTGGGAAGAAATTTAGGATGAGTACGAAGAACTACTTTGTCCTTATGGAACACAGTATACGGAGGGTCCGTAACCAGGGCATGTATCTCAGAGACCCTGCGGGCTGAGGTAATGGCCACTAGGAAGGCTGTCTTCCAGGTAAGAAATTTTAGCTCACAGGTAGCTAGGGGTTCGAAAGGCTTCCGAGTGAGCATGTCTAGCACAAGGTTAATGTCCCAGGCTGCGACCGGACGTCTAACAGGGGGTCTGGTATGCAGAGTTCCCTTAAGAAATCTCTTCACCATAGGTAACTGAGCCAGAGACAAGGAAGAAACTGGCTCATGGAACGCCAAAATGGCACTAAGGTGAACTTTAACCGTGGAGTACTGGAGACCTGAGTTTGATAGGTCCAAGGTACTCCAGAACCTTGTCTGGAGGACAGGAAAAGGGATTCCAAAAGGACTTTGCACACCAGAGAGAAAAGCTTTTCCACTTAGAAGCGTAAGTTTTTTGGGTAGCTGGCTTCCAAGCAGCCAGAAAGACGTCTGAGACTCTACGAGAGACGTTAAACCGGTTCACTTCTACCTCTTCAGGAGCCAAGCATGAAGGTGAAGTGACCTCAGGTTGGGGTGGACCAACGAACCCTGAGTCAAAAGATTGATTTGCAAGGGAAGTGGTCTCGAGAGGCTACCGACATACTGTTGAGTAGAGGAAACCATAGTTGCCGAGGCCAGGAGGGAGCAATGAGAATCATCTTGGTCCCCTGAGACTCGAACTTGAGAAGAACTCTCTGAATTAAAGGAAGCGGTGGAAAGGCGTCAAGAAAGCGTTTTGTCCACCGCAGCCTGAACGCATCCTGACAGAAAATGCCAGGCCCTGGATTTCTGGAGCAGAAGAGAGGCAGTTTTGCGTTGAGTGGGGATGCAAAAAGGTCCAGGTCTGGAGTCCCCCACTCTTCGAACAGTGACCGAGCTACGGCTGGGTCGAGAGACCACTCGTGAGGGTCTGCCTCCGTCCTGCTGAGGTGATCTGCTAAGTCGTTTTGTACACCCAGCAGATATACCGCTTGAATTAGAGACTTGTGCTCCAAGCACCACTCCCACTCTCACTGCTTCCCTGCAAAGGGATAAGAGTGAGCACCGCTTGCTTGTTGATGTAATACATCACAGCTTTGTTGTCCGTTTGAAGGAGAATGTTCTTGTGAAAAGAACATCCTTCAACGCCGGATCGCATAGAGGACCGCTCTCATCTCCAGGACATTTATGTGGAGCTGAGTTTCGAGCTGAGTCCATACACCTTGAGTGTGGAGAGAGAGACAGTGAGCTCCCCATCCCATTAGCGATGCGTCTGTGGTGATGGAGATCTGATGATCCAGAGGAGCAAAGGGGAATCCTTCCAGGAGATTGCTCTTGAGACCACCAGGTGAGAGACCTCGTAGGGCTCCTGCCACCTTGATGGGATAAGACTGGGGTGAGAGGTCGGTGACCACTGAGCGGAGAGCATCCATTGGGTGGTCCTCATGTGTAACCGAGCTAGGGTACAGTGAACACTGAGGACGCCATGAGACCTAACATACGTTGCATCGAGAGTTGTGACCGATCGGTTCTCCCCGATGTAACGGGCCATCTGAAGGATGTCGAGTCTTCTGTCCTCTGGAAGGAAAGTCATGGAAGAGGTGTCCAGAAGAGTCCCTATGAAAAGGAGCCTCTGGGAGGGCTGCAGTTGTGACTTCTTCAGATTTAGCAGAACTCCCATGGACGTAAGAAGGCGAGAGGCCGTTTGAACGGCTTCCAGAGTCCCTTGGCTGGAAGGACTCGCTAGGAGCCAATCGTCTAGGTAGGGAAACACTCTGAGTCCGAGCTTCCTGAGATGCGCTGCGAGAACTGCACAACACTTTGTAAAAACTCGCGGCGCCGAGGATAGCCCAAAAGGCAGGACTCTGAACTGATAATGCTGACCCAGAGCTACAAACCTCAGGAATTTGCGATGGGTCGGGTGGATGGGGATATGCTGGTAAGCGTCCTGCATATCCAGGGAGGCCAGCCAGTCGTGCTGATGCAGCAAAGGTAACAGGGTACCTAGGGAAATCATTTTGAATTTCTCCCTGGGGAGGAATTTGTTTAACTTTCTGAGGTCTAGAATGGGGCGCATCCCCCCAGATTTCTTTGGAACCAGAAAGTAATGGGAGTAGAACCCTGTGTTTCGCTAATGCGGGGGCACCAGTTCTATTGCCCTGTTGTTTAGAAGGCCCTGGATCTCGGCGGTGAGGAGGTCTGACTGAGAGGTCGACAACCTGGGTTGTCGTTTGGGAGGGCAATTCGGGGGGCTTTCCAAAAGATTGAGAGAATAACCCTCACGAATTATCCGAAGGACCCATTTGTCTGAGGTTATGGACTTCCACTGATTGTAGAAGTATATCAGACGACCTCCCACCGGAGGAGAAAGTTCCATCTCGGGCAGTGTGGATGGAACTGGGGCCGGCAATTCATAAGGTAGCGCTGGGGGCTTTAGGCCCCTGTGCTTTCTGCTGCGCCTTCTTTTGAGGTTGGGCAGGTTGGCTTTTATGGAAGCTTCCTCTGCCTCTGCCTCGAAAGGACTGGCGACTATGAAACTGACGTTTACCTACATGCCCCCGAGAGGGGGTAGGTGGGGGTCTAGCCAACTTAATGGCCGACCTAGTCTTCTGAGTGGCCTCTAGGGCTTGCTCTACCTGAGGCCCAAAAAGATAGGAGCCATCAAAGGGCAACACCATTACCTGCTGCTGAGCATCATTCGTAAAGCCAGAAGTACGCAGCCAGGAATGGCGTCGAGTACAAATACCTGCGGCTGCTGAACGAGAAGCAGTGTCGAAAGCGTCCATGGCGGCTTTGACCTGTTGGTTACTGGACTCAATACCTCTGATAACGGTTAGAAGGAGCTCTGACTTGGAGTCGGAATCTGGAAGAGCTTCAACCATTCGTTTCATAGAGTGCCACAGGATATACTCATACTGAGAAAAATAGCCTTGCTAGCTGGCAATACGCATACTTAAAGTGGAGGCAGCAAAGACTCTCTTACCTAATGTATCAATTTTACGAGACTCTTTGTTAATAGGTCGAGCTGTAGTAGCTTGAGGAAGAATGACCTTGTCATTCTCTGCCAGGACTACAATAGGATCCGCAAAGGCTTGGGATGCCAAAATGGGACGATCCTTGGGAGGTGAATATTTCTTATCAATGGATTTAGCCACTGAAGGAATAAGAGCAGGATTATTCCATACCATTTGAGACAGCGTCTCGAAGGAGGGTTGAATCAGAGAGTCAAACGCAGGGATCTCCAAGGCATGAAGATACTGGAGTCTTAATATTTTCCCAGGATCGATGTCCGTAGTCTGGAGAGAAAGAGTGGATCTCAGGTTCCTCAACAGAGACTTAAAGGATAGGTCCTCGACCACAGGCTCTGTAGCGGTGAAGGATCCTGTTTCCTCCACTTCATCACCCAACCGAAGGTCTGGGTCAGGCTCAACATCATCTCCTGACAGTCCAGGAAGGACTGCTTGGACAGGAAAGGAGTGAAAAATAGGAGAAGAAGAAAGAGCAGATAGAAAGGGAGAGTCCCCGAGGGCCCCCGGCGCCGAGGTGAAAGGAGTCGAAAACTGCGCCGCGGAGGCGCACGGCGCCGAAGAAGCACGCATCACCGCAGCGGCACCGCTGCGGCGCCGCGGGCGCGAAGACACACGGCAGCTGAGACCCGCCGGCGCCGCAGGCTCCGCGGCGCCGAAAACGGCACCAACAAGCGCAGCGACCCCGCAGAAGGCGCCGAGGACACCCCTGGAACCTGGAAAGCAAGAGAAGGGAAAAAACCAGGAGATAAGGGCATCGGTGTGGCCCCCTGCGCCGCAGCCATGTGAGGGGGGGAAACACCTAAGCAAGGAGTCGCTGGCACCGGAGGAGGCGCCGCGCGACTAGGAAGGTCCAACCGCCCTGCCTGATCGCCCGACGAGCCCGAAGGCTCCGGGGCAACCGAGCCAGGCAGAAGAACCAACCTCCGAGCCCATCGCTCCATAAGAGCGGCCCACTGATGAAACTGCTCATCTGGAGCCCTACCTATAGGCGGGTGGGCCCGATGTCGGGACGGCGGAAACCGGAAGTTGGCGACTCCGAGGAGGAGACCGCAATTCAGGTATGATAACCGACCTCGACGCAAGAGGTATCAGAGGGCGACTCGGTGATGCCTTCTCTTTGACCTGTGGGCCAAAGAAGAGCTCGAGGCGGAACGGTGCCGAGAATGCGACCGTTTATTTTTATGCCGGCGGGGGGACCGCCCATCCCCCCGGGCATCGGACTGACCGTTGTCGGAACCCCGCTGAGGGAAAGGGGGCTGACCGGACCCAGCCCGACTGACAACAGCTTTCATACGAAGTCTCCCTACCGTCACCTGACCTGCTCATGGTTGACTCCGTCCAGTAGGCCGAGACTTCTTTACTATAAGTTAAATTTTAAAATATAACAGAAATAGAATAAAATTAAGCGATACTACTATCGAGATAAAATTACAAAAAAATAAACTGAAAACTATCGCTAGTTTGAAGTTTGACTCCCGACAAAGATGACGTTGTCACTAAGCGCTTTTCGGCGGGAAAAAAAAAGGAACTGAGGCGGTTGGAGGGTGCGTCTAGAGATAGTCATTACCGCGCGAGCCACCGCTCGTGGCGCCATCTCTCGCGCCAACCCTCCAGCAAAAAGTTTGCTCCCGATGGGTCCTAGTGCCTCCGGCGCAGATCCCACTAGTGTGAATGAGTGGTGGAGACTTATGTCCAGGAAGATCTGACTTTGAGATATTCAGAAGGAAACCTAGAGAGGTAAGCAGTTGCTGCGTTATCTGAAGGTGTAAACTGACCTGGTCTGGGGACTGGCCTACTATGAGCCAATCGTCCAGGTAAGGAAAGATGGCAATCTTTTACCTTCTTAGGTAGGCAACTGCTACTGCCAGGCATTTGGTGAATACCCTTGGGGCAGAAGTGAGGCCGAAGGGCATTGCTCTGAACTGGTAGTGGCCTGAGGGCAACTCGAACCTGAGGTACTTTCGATGGGAGCTTCTGATGGGAATATGGAAGTAGGCATCCTTGAGGTCCAGGGAAGCTAGCCAGTCCCCTGGCCTTAGGGTAGGATAATTCCCAGAGTCACCATTTTGAACTTTGGCTTTAAAAGGTGCTTGTTTAAATATCTGAGATCCAGGATGGGCCGCCATTCTCCTGTCTTTTTTGGGGTAAGGAAGTACCTGGAGTACAAACCTTTGCCCTGGTGTAGTGGGGGAACCTTTCCACAGCTCTGAGAGCCAGGAGGGTAGAGACCTCTGCCTTTGGGGGCGAGTGCCTCTGATGGAGTTGCAGGTGGAAAAGATCTGGTTCTCAGCTTTGGAAATTTTTTGAAGCTGAGAACCAGTCCCTGGCTTACTACTTCCAGGACCCACTTGTCTGATGTTAAAGACTTCCAGTCCTGGATGAAGTAAGCCAGCCTGCCCCCTACAGGTAGAGGAGAATCGGCCATGGCAATCCCATCAGGGTGCCTGCTTGGCAGGGGCTTTGGGCTGAGGGGTGGAAGCAGACCTGCTTGTACCCCGTCTGCCTCTCCCTCTAAAGAACCCCCTCTGAGCATACGCGGAGGAGGAAGCTTGGGCTTGGTAAAAAGGCCTATGAAAAGGCCTGCCCCTGCCTCTAGGAAGCTGCTTTTGAGGAGTGGCCTGCCTTTCCTTGGCCTGTGCACTCCTATAGGTGGTCCTATATTCATCCATTTTCTTCATGTAATTCTCTGTTTGCTCCCCAAACAGAGAATTTCCTACAACAGGAAAATCCATGGCCTTAGACTGGGTATCCTGAGACAGGGTAGCACATCTGAGCCACGCCATCCTGCGAAGTGCCACAGATGTAGCCATGACTCTTGATGAAACATCATTAAGAGTCCACTGCAGCATGAAATTGCACCTTGGATGCCTCAATACCATCCACAGCCACCTGTTCCAACTCCCTGGCAAGCTGGTCAGGGACTTGTTTTGCTAGGGCCAGCACAGTATCCCATCTGGATTTCTGGTACCTAGCAGCATAAGCCATATAATTTGCTTGTCTGAGTCCCAAAGATGCTGCCATGTACTGTTTCTTTGCCATAGCATCAATCTTCCTGGAGTCCTTCTCAGGGGTGTGAAGCTAGGGAATATTAGCCTTGTCACAGGCTGCAGCCTGCACTACCCCCACATGGCTGCATTGTTGAGTGAGGAAATCAGTGTCGGAGCCTGATAAGGTATACCTCTTGTCCATCCTTTTATCCACAGGAGGTATAGTGTGAGGAGTTTTTAAAACTTTTACTGTCTGTTTCCGAAAAGATTTATGCAAAGGAATAGACAGTCTCCTAGACTCTGGAATATCCATCATTTCTACATAGTCTGGCTCCTCTTGGTCATCAACAGCTTCCTCAACAGGGAGCTGGAGAGTTTCAGCAACTTTTTTATAAAACATGAAATGAGAAGGGGACTCAGAAAGCCTTGGAGGAGAAACCCCTAGGGTCTATCTGGAGAGATGTCGGATCAATGGGCACATCCAGATCTTCAAAACCATATTCCCTCTCCTCATATTCCTCTTCCCCTTCCCCCGGTTCATAAAAATCCTCAAAATCATAATCTTGAACCGGTGGAACCGGCCAAACCGAACGCTTACCTGAAGGTGTCGGTTCGGTCAGAACCGGAGAGAGAGACTGGACAATTTGAATTGCTTTAGCTAATTTCCTCAGCAGTTGGGGAGAGAACTTTCGGCTCTACTGTAGCTGACTTTCTAGTCCTTTTTGCTGGAACCGGCTCCTCAGAACCGGCTCTTCGTTTGCCCGAGGAAGTATCGCCCTGGTCAGAGGGCACTCCCTCCGGTTCGGTTGGTACCGAACCGGGCTGGCCATCCAGGTCAGCGGACTTTTTGGCCTCCCTCTCCCTGAGCCTACCAACTCTCTTATCTATGGTGGCAGCAGGGAAATTGTGACAAATCTAGCAGTCTGAATTGAGGTGGTCAAACCCCAGACAATAGACACATGGTGTGGGGGTCAGCCTTAGCAAAAGCTTCCCCACAAACACTACAGTGTTGAAACCCAGTGGGTCCGGTTTTTCTTTTGGGTTTCTCAGACATAATGCCAGCCTAACCAACTTGCCCATTTATGGCAATCCACCAACGAACACCCTTATCAGTTCCCAACTCGTGTCACTGGTGGTGGAAAAAAGCGTAATGAAATCTGGTTTTTAGAACTGATAAGAAACGGGAACCCTTTAAAAAGGACTAGTAGATTTAAATACAACCTGATCGGTTCAAACCGAACCGATAAAGAATTACAAGTTCCACACAGAAAAACTAAATGTAAAACCTATCTATTACTTACATTACCACAGACAGAGCTTGAACCGACGGTTGCTGTTTAATCGACTAAAAACGAAAAATAATACTTTTAAACCGACAAAATGAACCGAGCAGAAGGAGAAATCTCGAGCGACTGTTCAGTGAGGCGGAGTAAAGAATCTGACAGTTTGCATTTGAAGCACAACAGACAGAGTGTTCAACCGAGCTCACGCTCTAAGTTCCATGCCTGCATGGAAAGTTAACTATTTCATCTCCGGAGCAGTTCTAACCTGCGGTCATACTGCAATTGTCATAATATAGCAAGACTTCATGTTGTTTGAAAGTCTTCAAGCTGGTTCCTCCCACCTAGGTAGTAAAACTCCTAGCACTGCCCCGTGACACCAGGTCTTGCCTGCTGGAAGAAGTGTGTGCCACTGCCAAGGGAGGTTGGGTGGGTCCTTATGGGTGAACATCATATACCACTACTGTTACAGGTGAGTAATCTGTTTTTCTAGGGATGTGGATATATTTGTTCCACATGTCTTGGCAGACTCCTAGCAGTTCTCCTGCGAGGTGGGGGCAAGGCGCACACCCCTTACGTCAGGAATAGAGATTGAAGAACTGAGGCCCCAAAAGCAGCCTCCTGGTATGACTCAAGGTTAATGTGGTAGTGGGAAATGAAGGTGTGTGCCGACTTCCAGGTAGCAGCCCAACAGATTTCCTGGATGGGGACGTCCCTGGAAGCAGGCAGCGGTATGATGGATGGAATAAGCCCTACGGGAGGCTCCCTAGCCACCAACCTATAGCAGAGGTCAATGCAAGATACAATCTACCTGCCAATCATCTGGTTAGCTGCTGGTCTGCCAGGTGCGGCTTCAGTATAGGTGACAAATAGCTGGCGTACCTCTCCCCAAACTCCAGCCATGTGTGCCTTATAATAGACAAGCGCTCGCCTGCAGGTCCAATATATGGAGCCTGTGTTTGGCCTCAGAGGTGTGATTGGTGAAGTACACCGGGAGATTAATCACCTGGTTAAGGTGAAAATCGAACACAACCTTCAGGAGGAACTTCGGGTTGGGCCAAAGGACAACCTCGTCCCTGTGGAAGACCAGACCCCGTTGAAGGCCATCAGGGCCAGGGCAAGATGCTGGATGCTGCCACAGCTCCAGGTCAGGACCGAGAATAGCATCCTGCACCAGAAAGGCCTCTATGGGAGTGTCACCCTGTTCTAGGTTCTCAGCGAGCGGGTATTGTTCCTGCTTTTGAACAGGTTCCAGCTGGAGACCTGTAGAGTCAGAACTCAGAGCAGGCCCATAAAGGAAGTGGGCCTTGATCCGTTAACAAGTCCCCCGCCAACTCCACGTCCAGCCGACGGGAGTGGAGGGAGGACCCCTCCAATTCAGAAGAATTGTTAAAAAAGAGGTCGACTGCCTGGGTCCCCACTCACCTGTTGAGGGCAGTCTGGGGTGACGGTGACCGACAGCCGATGGGGTGACCCCTTGCCCGGCCGGGCATCCTTGGAGCACCAGTCAGTGGCTGTTTAAGTGGCAGCTCCACCAGGATCGGCGGAGAGGCCGTGCTGGGACCGAATGAACCAGCTGCTTTCGAGGCAGGGTCTGCTGCAGCTCCGACAGTGGCACTCAAGAAAGGGCCAGAGAAGCTGGGATTGGCTTGATCCAGGTCAGCCAGATCTGTTGCCACATAAGATCTTTGTAGCACCGATGCAGCTTGCGCTGGTGCCTCTTCTCATCTGAGGAAGATAAGGAATAGCGGCAGCGCCGTTTGCCCAAGCACCGATAGCGCGAACAATGCAGGCTGCCTGACTCTGGGCTTCTGAAGCAAGACCTTGACCTACACCACCAGGGAGACTGGCAGCGGGTCTCAAAGGGGGCTAGTGAAGACCGTGCCCTCTCCAGATCCTTACGCTCTGGAGTGGTGGGCAGCGGAACAGCGGACTGTCCCGTCCCCCAGCCCCCCCATCCACTTTGGCACCAGAAGTATCTGGAGACAAACCCTGGGTGTTCCGGAGGATCCGCGACAAGAACCATGAACTCCTTGAGGAGGAGCTGGGCTAGATCGTCTGCGAGAGCTGATAACATGTCTGTGAACACAAAGTCCTACTGTTGGTCACAGGCTCGGCAAGGAGGGTACTGATCAAATTGTAGAGGCAGACCCTGACCCATCACTTTTATAACCCACCTGCCGTGGCGACAGCAGACCAGGAGTGGTGGAGCCTGCCCCCCCCCCACAGGAGGATCCAGGGGAGGTGTGAGGCATGAGGGAGGTACCCCTCATCCCGTCACTGGGCAGGCTTTGAGGAGGGAGGCCTGGCTGAGGCACCACGAGAGACCCTCTCTTCAGGCTTACGAATGACTGAAGCCACTGACTTGGGCCGAGGTTTCTAGATCTGAGCCTGCTGGCCTGGTTTGTCAGCAGGTGTGGAGGTGGACTGAAAGGGCTGTCTCTTTCTGCTGCTGCTTGGAGCCCTTAGGGTCCTTCTGGGCAGATATCATGGTGTCCAAGGTGGTACTGGACTGCACGATTTGGGTGAGTTGGCCCTTGCCCCCGGGTCTGGACAAGTCAGTGCCCAGCAAAGGGACATCTGCCAGCTTGTGCCGAGTGTCTGCCATGAAGGTTGAGATCCTCAGCCACGCCTTGCGGTGCATGGCCACTGAGGCTGCCGCGGAGTGGGCACATGAGTCTCCAATGTCCATGGCTGCCTGGAGCTGTTTGACTACAGACCGGCCCTGGTCCCAGACCTGTTTGACCGTGGTCTGAAGGCAGATGAGGAAACACCTCATCGAGGGTGCCCAGCACGGCATGGAAGAAATGGGCCATGAGGAGGGCCGAGCTTGCCTAGCGGAGACCAAGCAAGGAGGCAGTATAGACTGTCAGGCAGCTTGTCAACATTCCTGGTGTTGTCGGAGCGCCTAAACACAGAGTCTGTCACCAATCCCTTGGTCGATGGATGCTATGTGAATCCTGAGAGGGAACCAGTGGGTACCACATATCTGCGGGCCATCCAGGCAGAAGGCACAGGGCATGAGGCGGGACACTGAAAAAGCTCCAGGGCAGGGCCAAGAATGGCTTCTACCTCCAGAGTGCCTCCTTGGTCAGCGGGTAACAAGCCCAATTCTGGACGTGTTCCATTTTCATATCCCTCGACTCAGAGATTAGGTGGAGAAGGCCCATGAAGGAAGATGGGCATTTGTCAGTTGAGAGGTCCCCCAAAGACTCCACGTCGACCAGACGGGAGTACAGGGAGGATCCCTCAGACTCAGAGTCATCGTTAAAGAGGAGTTCACCACCAGAGTCCCCACTGATCCTCTGTGGACAGTCAGGGGTGACTGTGACAGACAGCTGATGGGGAAGCCCCTGAGCCAGCCAAGATTCCTTAGTAGGAGTGCCAGACGGCGGCTGTTTAGGCAGTAGTTCCACCACTATCGGTGGAGATGCTGGACCTGGCCGAGCTGGGACCATTTTGGTTGGCTCCACAGATTGACATGACATTGGTTTTTCGTCCAAAAGCCAGGTGATGGCCAGCGTAGAAGCCAGAGTCTGCTTGACATGGGTAAGCACCAACTGTTGCCATATCAAGTCCTCACAGCGTCTCTGCAATTTGCACCAAAGTCTCTCCTCACCTGAGGAGAAATAGGATGAAGAGTAGTGGCGGTGCCGCTTCCTTTGGTGCCGAGAGTGGAAGCGCCAGTGTTAGTGGGACCGGCTCAACCCACAGGAGGAAGACTGAGACCTGGGGGACCTGCAGCAGGGCTCTGAGGGAGTGGACAAGTGGCAAGGCTCCTCCGGGTCTTGGTCATTGACCAGAGGCAATGGGTCAGCCCGGTCTGGGTATCGTGAGTAAATCAAAGGGTAGCTCCCTGCAACTACCTCCTAATCAAAGTGTGTCATCTAATTTCATTCTTTTGATTATTACGAACTGAGCCTTCCGGTTCCAGAATACAAATACTGGGTTAAAGTGCATGTTGTGTTTTCTTTTCCTAAGGGCCCCAACAGCTGCAACACCAGCCTACCCTGGGCAACACTTCAGGCTAGCTTGTAATTCCAACTGGGTACATAGAGTGTATGTAACTGTGATAGAGGGACTCTTACAGGCATGCATGCTTAAACCGGATTTAATCAGTAATAGAATCAAGCACCAGAATACACCCCTTCCTTGTTCATGCCCCCAAATAAAATCAGATCTGAATCTTTTCACACTTAAACTGTTTGTGGTATACCTCTGTGCAGACAGCATTGAAATACTGTTGGTTGCTGTGGTAAATCTTGTTTTAAAGAGGGTCTCCAGGGCCGAGCCAGCTGATCTAGCCCTGGTGGCAAGTGCAATAAGTGTGGGGTTAAATCTGATGTCAGTTGTTAACTGCAATTGGGTATTCAGTGAACCATTTAGGCCACTAAAGGGAAAAGGGGGTAACAGTGTCTCGGAGGGCTGTACCCACGGCAGCTATGCTACCGTTGACCCTGTCCTCCGAGTGAAAGCACCCGTTCTAGAACTCAGGCCCCTCACCCTGCTCTCAGTCACGCAGGCAGGGGTAGTATCCCTTGGGGTAGCGCCACCTAGGGGTTACACACATTATAAGTCTAATTAATTATTCATGATGGCAGCGCCGTCCGTGATTGGTTGCTATGCCTGTCTGAAATCTAAGATGTGACCAGCACGGCACCCGTTCTGCACTTGCCGCTGTCACAGCTCCCACTGCCACCACAGAAAAAGTAAGTAAATCTCTTAAAAAAGAAGCCAGGCGTACAGAATAGTTCTCATCTCCAACACGTTTATGTGGAAATTGCGTTCCAATGAGGTCCAAGCCCCTCTTGTCTGATGGTCTCTGAAATGGGCCCTCCACCCCAGTCCCAAGGCATCCGTCATTAGGATCGGCTGAGGACTGGGGCTTTGGAAGGGAGCCCCGGATTGTAGCTGAGAAGGGGTGAGCCACCATTCTAGAGTCTGACACACTGCTTTGGGGACCCAGTCTGGCTGTTCGAGGTCATCCAAGCACTGGTCCCATTGAACCCAGAGGTTCCACTGGAGAACTCTCATGTACAGACGAGCTAAGGGAACAGTCACAATGGCAGCTGCCATGTGGCCTAGCAGCTGCAGTACCACTCTGGCTGGAATCTGATTTATGGAGATGACCCTCCGAGCCAGCGCCCTTAGTCAATCTGCCCTGTCTGAGGGAAGAAAGCCTCTCCCCTGGACAGTGTCCAAGATTGCCCCTATGTACTGTAACCTCTGGGTGGGCCAGGGGGTTGACTTAGGAAGGTTCAAGGTAACCCCCAGGTCCTGGAACAGGTGGAAAGTGTCTTCCAGTGAGCGACCCAGTTGCTCTTTTGTGGGAGCTGTTATTAGCCAGTCATCGAGGTAGGGGTAGATAAATGTCCCTGCCTCCTGAGAGCTGCTGCCACTACTGCCAGGCACTTGGTGAACACCCTGGGTGCCGAAGACAGGCTGAATGGCAGCGCTCTGAACTGGTAGCGCTCTCCTTGGAAGGTACAGCAGAGATATTTTCTGTGGGACAGCAGGATCTTTATATGCATGTAGGCATCCTGCATGTCCAGGGAGCAAAGCCAGTCTCTTGGTGAAGCACGGGCAGCAATCCCAGCAGTGTCACCACCCTGAACCTTTTGTATTCAATGAAAGTGTTCCATTGACTGAGGTCCAAGATGGGACCAAGGTCCCCTGTCTTTTTTGGGATGAAGAAGTGTGAGTAATACCCCTTTACTCTAAGATGGTGGCACTGCTTGGATCGCTTTCTTGCTCAAGAAGGCTTGGATTTCTGCTCTAAGGCCCAGGTGGGATAGGGAGCAATGGGTGGGAATAGGTGCGTTGTCTGGTGGAATCTGGTTGAACTCCAGTGGCCCTGTCGGACGACCCAGAGACTATGGCCTTGCAAACAGCAGGTTCCGATCTGCCGCCCAAAAAGAGCACCTGTCCTGCTGAGACCCTAGCGCATGCTTGTGGGGTCGGATAGCCAGGGACACTGGGGCTTGAGAAAGCCTGAGCCCGGAAGACTCACCGCCGTGCACCTAAGAGGCGGTGGGCTACCTCAACGGTAACTCTGGGAGAGCCAGGGAGACCGGGGGGGGGGGGCAGAGTCTGACCTCACGCCAAAGGCAGAGGACCTGGAAGTCTTGTGTGGGGACCTAGGATGGGATTCTGACCTGGACCTGTCCTTGTCCCGATTATGGTGCTTCCCGCTCAATTTCTTCTCTCTAGGGAAGGAGTCCTTAGCTGAGGAGGAAGATGATCTGTGCCCAGACTGGGTCTTCTGCATGGTGGCCACTTGCTGTTCAAGGAGGTATGCTTTCAAGGTGTTCAGGTGGCGGATTTGTGGCCTCTTATTGAAGCCTTGGCAGTTCAGGCAGTTGTCCAGCCTGTGGCCGGGGCCTAGGCAAAGCAGGCAGGCCGAATGGCCATCTTTTGCTGGGATCTGCTTGCCACACATGCACTTCGATTTCCGCCACTCTGATGAGGAAGATGACTGGGAAGACATACACAACAAACTAGTAATTTAATGAAAAATCAGTAACTGCGCAAAGTGCGAAAATGATGGTCGACTGAAAGAAAAAATTACTCACCTTAGTAATTATGTTTCTTCTAATGGAGTCTTGCTGTATTCTGACATTGCAGTGCTTCCCAACCTTTGAACTGCTCTGGAGAACAAATAGGTAACTTTCTATGCAGGGCATAGAATGCTGAGCTCAAGCTCGGTTGAAGTCTCTGGAGTGATTCAAACCTAAACCGTCAGATTCTTACGAGCCCAACTAAACTAAAAATTCTATGTGGAAATTGTAAAAATTCTTACTAGCCAACTGGCTGAAAAAAGTTTTGGATTCCCAAGGAAGACTCAAGTCAGGAAATCCAAAAACAAAACAAAACAAAAAAAAAAATCTACTATAAATAATAAATCAGCACCCAAACAAAAAGGAGGAGGGTGCAAGCAAAAAACACCCCTGAGGTACAACACTGCACCTGCCCACCCACTACCCAAAAACAAGTTCTGAGAGGGGAGGCAGGTCAGAATACAGCAAGACTCCAATAGAAGAAACATAATCACTAAGGTGAGTAATTTTTTTCTTCAAACAACTTGAAGTCTTGCTGTATTCTGACAGTTGCAGACTACCAAGCAGTACCTCCATGGAGGAGAGACAGAACCTACTTTGGGAATAGGCTCTGAAGTACTGCTGTGCCAAACCGAGCATCACTTCTAGGCTGGATATCCAGAGAGTAATGCTTGGTAAAGGTATGGACTGTTTTCCAGGTGGCTGCTTGACAAATTTCTAAGAGAGGAATATCCCTGGCAGCAGCAAGGGAAGCAGCTGTACCTCTTGTAGAATGAGCCCTCAGGCCTGAGGGTGGAGTTTTTCCCAGTTTTTCATAGCAGAATTGTATACAAGACACAATCCACCTGGCAATAGATCTCTTAGTGGCAGGTTTGCCTTTTCCTACTTCTCCATAAGTGAGGAACAACTGGAGGGAGTCAAACCTGTGACCCTTGGTACGCTCTATGTAGTAACTAAGGGTTCTTTTAACATCTAAACTGTGTAGCCTCCTCTCTCCTGAGGAAGAATGATCAGTGAAGAAAACAGGAAGAGACTTAGACTGGTTTAAATGGAAGTCTGAAACCACTTTGGGCAAGAACCTTCTATTGGTTCTAAGGACCACTTTATCCCTGTGAAAGGAGATAAAATCAGGTTCCACTGACAGGGCTTGCAATTCACTGATACGCCTGGCAGATGTAATGGCTACCAAGAACACAGTTTTCCCAAGTCAAATACTTAAGCTCTGCTGAGGACAAAGGCTCAAAAGGGGGTTGCATAAGTTGAGCAATGCAAACATTCAAATCCCAGGCAGGGGCAGGGTCTCTAAAAGGAGGATTGGTGTGAAGCAATCCTTTAAAAAATTTACAGAACACAGGGTGAGAAGATAGTGAAGAAGACTTCCCCACAGAGAGAAACGCAGAAACAGCTGACAAGTGTACCTTAAGAGTAGCTGGTCTGAGGCCTAGCCCATTAAGATGGACCATATAATCCACAACAGTAGGCAATCCAGCAGTATCTGGAGAAATATGCTTCTTAGAACACCAAATGCTGAATCTCTTCCATTTGGAGTTATAAGTCTTTCTGGTGGAGGGCTTTTGAGAAGCTTTGAGAATATCCAGAACCCCTCGGGAAAGATGCAGATCTGCAAACTCTAACTCTTCAACAGCCACGCTTTGAGATTGAGAGACTGGAGATTGGGGTACCAAATCCTCCCCTGAGAGGATGTTAACAGGTTGTAATTCCTGGGAAGAGACAGGGGAAGATGGACTGCTAGGGACAGCAACAGGGGGTACCAGGGCTGTCTGGCCCAATCAGAATCACTTTGCAAGGTTGAGACCTTATTTTGACTAAAACTTTGAACAGGAGTGGGAAGGAAGGGAAGGCATACAGAAACTTCCCTTCCCAATTCAGAATCAGGGCATCCGGGGGACTGAGTCCAAGACTAGAGATCTGCAACAAAAGAGAAGGAGTTGGTGATTGTCTGGAGCTGCAAAGAGATCTATCTCTGGTGTGCCCCACCTTGAAAAAAATCACTTTCAGCACTTGAGGGTCCAGGGACCATTCGTGATGGCCCTGAGATATCCTGCTCAGTGCATCTGCTAGCACACTGTCCTTCCCTGGAAGGTGAACTGCTACCAGAGAGATTTGCAGGGAATAAGCCAGGGACCACAACTTCATGGCTTCCATGCACAAGGCCGTGGACAGAGTGCCTCCCAGCTTGTTGATGTACCACATGGTGGTGGTGGTGTCCATTCTGACCTGAACCACCTTGTTCTGTACTGATTGAGAGAAAGCTTTCAGGGCCAGAAAAAACTGCCCTGAGCTCTAGGAGGATGATATGGAGAAAGGATTCTTAGGGGGACCACAGCCCCTGGGCAGTGAGAGCCCCCAGATGGGCTCCCCAGCCCAGAAGAGAAGCATCTGTGGTAAGGACCACTGAACAAGGCTGAGTGGCAAAAGGAACACCTTGTCTTAAATTGTCCTGATTCTGCCACCACTGGAGGGCTTGGATCAAGGTCAGAGTCACTGGGATCAGTTTGGTAAGGGAATCTTTCCTTTGAGACCAAAAAGCTCTCAGATGGAACTGAATATCCCTCATCTGGAATCTTGCCCCTTGGACTCCTGCTGTTGAAGCTGCCATGTGGCCCAAGAGCTGGAGGAAATGCCTTGCTGGTCGAGATAACCGAAGGCTGAAGGAAGAGGCTAGTTTCATAAGAGCCCTTGCCCTTTCTAGAGGGAGAAAGGCTCTTGCTCTGACTGTGTCCAGTTCAGCCCCTATAAAAGTAAGAAGCTGGACTGGTTCGAGAACTGACTTGGGAAGGTTGAGAAGAAATCCTAGAGAAGTGAGCACTTGCTGGGTCACTTGCAGGTGAGACTTGACTTGGTCTGGAGACTGGCCCACTATTAGCCAATCATCCAGATATGGAAAAATGGAAATCTTTTGCCTGCTTAGAAAGGCAACTACTACTGCCAGGCACTTTGCGAAAACCCTTGGGGCTGAGGTTAGGCCAACGTGCATTTCTCTGAACTGATAGTGGCCTGAGGGCAACTCGAACCTGAGGTACTTTCTGTGGGAGCAACTGATGGGAATGTGAAAGTAGGCATCTTTGAGGTCCAGGGAGGCTAACCAGTCTCCTGACCTTAAAGAGGGAAGGATTATTCCCACAGTTACCATCTTGAACTTTGGTTTTAAAAGATGTTTAGATATCTTAGGTCTAGGATGGGTCGCCATTCCCCTGTCTTTTTTGGGGTCAGGAAGTACCTGGAGTACAGGCCTTTGCCCCAGTGTAGGGTAGGTACTCTCTCTATGGCTCTTAAGGCCAGAAGAGAAGAAACCTCTGCCTCTAGGGCAAGGGTTTCCGAGAGATTTGCAGGTGGAAAAGATCTGGCTCTCATCTTTGGAAATTTCTTGAAGCTGAGAACCAGTCCCTGGCTTACCACTTCCAGGACCCACTTGTCTGATGCAACAGACATCCAGTCCTGGACAAAGTAAGCCAGCCTGCCCCCTACTGGAATAGGAGAGTCGACCCGGGCAGGCCCATCAGGGTGTCTGCTTGGTAGGGGCCTTAGGCTGCGGAGTGGATGCAGCCCTGCTCATCCCCCTTCTGCCTCTCCCTCTGAAGAACCCCCTCTGTGAAAATGAAGAAGAGGCCTGTGCTTGGTAAAAAGGCCTTTGAAAAGGCCTGTCCCTGCCCCTAGACTGCTGCCTTTGAGGAGTTGCCTGCCTCTCCTTGGTCTGAGCACTCCTGTATGTGGTACTGTACTCATCTATTTTCTTCATGTAATTCTCTGTCTGCTCCCAAAACAGAGAATTACCCACTACAGGAAAATGACTTTAGCCTGGGTATCCTGCGAGTGGCTAGTATATCTGAGCCAAGCCATTCTCCGAAGAGCCACAGATGTAGCCATGACTCTTGATGACTCATCATTAGAGTCTACAGCAGCATGAAACTGAACTTTAGATGCCTCAATCCCACCTGCAGCCACCGCCTCTAGCTCCTTGGCTAGCTGGGGAGAGGCCTGTTTAGCCAGTACAGTGTCCCACCTAGACTTCTGGTACCTGGCTGTATAGGCCATATAATTTGCCTGTCTGAGTCCCAGGGAAGATGCCATGTATGGCTTTTTTGTCATGGCATCAACCTTCCTAGAGTCTTTGTCTGGGGGGTGTGAAGCCACGGGAATGCTTGCCTTATCACAGGCAGCAGCCTGCACAACCCCAACATGGCTGCTGCATTGGTGGTATAAAAACTGTTTCTGAGCCTGAGAGTGTATACCTCTTGTTCATTCTTCTGTCCACAGGAGGTATCGAATTGGGAGACTTCAGAATTTTTTGTGTCCGTTTCCCGAAAGATTTGTGGAGGGTAATAGACAGCCTCCTGGACTCTGGGATGTCCATCATTTCTACATAATCAGGCTCCTCCTGATCCTCCATTGCCCCTTCCATAGGAAGTTGAAGGGTATCAGCCACCTTTCTGTAGAACATAAAGTGGGAAGGGGACTCAGAAAGCCTAGGAGGGGATACACCTGAAGGTCTGTCTGGGGAGATGTCCAGTTCCACAGGCACATCTAGACTTTCACCATCATCATCATCAAATTCCCCTTCCTCCTCAAACTCCAGTTCATAAAATTCTTCCAAAGTATAACTGTGAACTGGGGGGACCAACCGAAGCCGAGCCCCTGCCATAAGGTGCTGGACTGGTCGGAACCAGGCAAAGCGATTCCACAATCCGAATCGCTCTGGCTATTTCTTCGGCGGTCGGAACATGGACTTCTGGATCCGAACCGACTTTTCTTTCCGCTTTCTTGTTGTCGGAACCAACCCCTCGGGATCGGCTCTCCTTTTGCCCGAAGAAGTATCACCCTGGTCAGAGGGCTCTCCTTCTGGTTCGGTCGAAACTGAACCGGGCTGGCCATCCAGGTCAGTGGACTTCTCGGCCTCCTTTTCCCTCAGTCTACCTAATCTCTTTTCCAGGGTAGATTTGGGAAATTCTTGCAAATTTGGCAGTCTGAATCAAGGTGATCAAACCCCAGACAATAAACACAGGTGGTGTGGGGATCGGCCTTAGCAAAGACCTCCCCACACTCACTGCAGTGTTGAAACCCAGTGGGCCCGGTTTTTTTCGGCAACCGCCAGGCAAGACTCCCTTATCGGTTCCTAACCATGTCACGGGTCTTGGAAAAAAAACATTTCAAAATAGTTTTTTTTTAGAACCGATAAGAACCGGTAACCACACACTAAAATTTACACAAGAATTAAACAAATACCGATCCACACTTTTTAAAAGTTCCACACAGAAACACAGTACAAAACTATCTAGTACTCACGATACCACAGACAGAGACTGAACTGAGTTATGCGGGAAACTTTTTTCGGTTGGAAACCGACGAAAAAACGACACTTAAACCGACTTTCGAACCGAGCTGCAGGAGAAATCTCCTGAGCGACTGTTTAGTGAGGCGGAGTAAAGAATCTGACTGTTAGCGTTCAAAGGGAAACAGACAGAGACATCAACCGAGCTTGAGCTCAGCATTCTATGCTCTGCATAGAAATGTTAACTCTTTGTTCTCTGGGGCAGTTTAAAGGCTGGGGCTAACTGCACGTGTCACAATACAGCAAGACTTCAAGTTGTTCGAAGAAGAAATTATATCGGCAAACCTGTGGAGACTTGGCTCTTTATAATTTAAAGCAGCAGCTGCTCGCCTCAGTCTCTTCTGTGTTAAATTGTCATCCTGATCCTTGCTGGTCCAGGACTTACAAGAACTTGCATTTGTCAGATCCTTAAAAGTTTTCTCTACAAAAAAAAGTAAATCACTGCATTTAAGGAGTCCCTGACATCAAAGGAGACCAGCACAGAACTGCTGTTTCATATATTGTTTTGTGTAAGCCCCCTAAAGTGGGCATACCTGTGGAGCTCCATGCAACCCAAGCTCCTCTATTGCACTGTTTCCTGGTGGCTGTGGTGGGAGTCGAACCATGGTGCTATCTGCAGTTTTGGCTGCCAGTTGAAGTGTCTCAGCCCTTCGGGGCCAGGCCGAGCGCTGGGAGGTGGTCTGCACCTCCGGGTGTGGGGTGTGTGGTCCTGGGTCTGGTTTTTCATGTGGCCAGGCTCAGGACTGCTCAGTGTAAATAAATATTTTATTTTAAAATGGCGGTTCCGCACACTATGCGCATGCGCGGCTGCAGACAGAAATTTAAAGGAGCAGCAGCTCCTTTTCGGTCAGTAGTTTTTTGGTGCTAACTGGCACCATGGGGCACCAGTTAAACTGTTGTATTCGGGACTACAGGTCCTGTGGAGAACCAAAGTGAGCAGCAGGTTTGGTGCCAGTAGAATCGGTCCCTGATTGCACCATAGAGTGAGGCACCAACTGAGCGAAGGAAATAAAAGGGGAGTGCAGAGACGGAACAAGAGATTCGTGGGGAGTAAGAGAAGGAGCAGGTCAGAGCATGGCATGCGGCCGCGTGCGTTTTTTGTAACAAGTGCAGTACTGCAGTGAGGACAAGGGAAAGTGGCAGATGCCATTTCTGTGGAGCCCCGGTGCTTGTGGGAGCATCGACTGGAGAGAATCCCAGAGGAAATCCAGAGAGGAATAATGCTGCTGCCATTTTCAGAGACATGAGGTGAGGGGAGTCCCAGGAGGAAGGCCGA
This sequence comes from Neoceratodus forsteri, assembly GCA_016271365.2. Taxonomy (NCBI): domain Eukaryota; kingdom Metazoa; phylum Chordata; order Ceratodontiformes; family Ceratodontidae; genus Neoceratodus; species Neoceratodus forsteri. The sequence goes on along the minus strand of CM028132.1, from coordinate 37,940,365 downwards.
ATCCTGGGAGAAAGACAGCTTGGAGCTGGATGGAGGCTTGAGGCTGGGCTCGTTATTGGCCGATGGGATCCAGGTGTGCCGTCATCTGGTGGTGGCAGGACCAGACTGTGTTGGGACCCAGGTGGCAGTTGGTCCCTAGGTCACCTGGACGTGGATGCCTCTGCATGCTGAGGAGCTCCAGGAGGTGTGAGTCCATAGGAGGCAGGAGGAGACCTGTGGATTGGTTGTTAGGGAAGAAGGCAGAGTGGCAGGCTGTGTTCTAATTTCTCTTGGCAATTCAGATGAGCCCCACAAAAGAGTCCGTTCTGGACTGGGATCACTGCATGAGGGATTTGCCCAAACCTTCGGGGTCACCAGGGAAAACACCCCTGGGATGCTCAGAGCAATGGCATAGCATCAGTGATCGGGTGCCGTCGAAGTCTATGTTTCTATGCTGGACTGCGTTTGAAGGGTCCCGCTCCTTCCCGTGTCATTTGTGGCTTTAACTGCTCCAGTAAATGAAGGGAACCCCATTAGCTCTAAGATGCAATATCAGATTTAAAGCTTGTGCAGGAGGAGTAAAAGGTGAGGGGGACTGAAAGTGCGCAGTGCGCTCCTTGAAAGTCCGAGCTCCTGGCAAGAAAGTGTGAAGCTGGGAGTTAGAAGTCTAATGCTGCCTCTGTGTGTGTGGGTGTGTGGCCTTTTTCAACCTCAAGTTACTTTGTTTAGACTGGCCACCTAAATTTCTTATGCAAATGTGACCCCTGGGTCCATAGTACTGCTCTGCTGTTCAATAGGACCCCTCGGGCCAAACTACTGTTCAGCTACTAATGTGACCCCATGGTCCCGAGCTGCTTTGTGCTTTACTGCTCCATGGAGTGACTGTTTATTCTACTAACTGTTCAATAAATGGAATCCATTGTTTTGCAACTTTGCCTCGTGTGTGTGAAGAAACTATTTTCGCTGCTGCTAAAAGAAGTTACCTCCAAAGCCTTGCATCCAGTGTGTTCCAGGGTGGTATACAGACAGCGAGAACCAGAGAACCACCAAGGAGGGAGTGTAGACACCTGCCTGGTGAAGACAGTGTACAAAGGTCTCCAGGTGAAGTGGGCAAGGCCAGGCAGGTGAAAAGTCAGTGGTCTTCATCCATCCATCCCTCATTTGTACCATCTCAGCACCCTGAGGGTCCGGGGCACCCTGATGGAGTCCATCCATCCCTCATTTGTACCATCTCAGTACCCTGAGGGTCTGAGGCACCCCGATGGAGTCCATCCATCCCTCATTTGTACCATCTCAGTACCCTGAGGGTCCAGGGCACTCCGATGGAGTCCATCCATCCCTCATTTGTACCATCTCAGCACCCTGAGGGTCCGGGGCACCCCGATGGAGTCCATCCATCCCTCATTTGTATCATCTCAGTACCCTGAGGGTCCGGGGCACTCCGATGGAGTCCATCCATTCCTCATTTGTACCATCTCAGTACCCTGAGGGTCCGGGGCACCCCGATGGAGTCCATCCATCACCTTCATCGCTCGTGGAGAATTGGGTAGTGTTTTCCTGTCTTATTTCTGGACTGTGTTTTCGTGGCTGTACAGTGTTCCTTCTCCATGAACTTTATCATCTCAAACACCCCTAGCCAGGGAAGTGGGGGGTGCTTACATTTTGTATTTAGCATTCCACTTTTCATAATGACTTTAGTAGAAACATTTTTGTTGTGCTGTAAAAATTTGAAAACAGATTTGCAGTTTCCAGTTGAAGCAAACACTGCGAGTCTTACGGTGAAGATTTTCTGACCTCATAATCTAAGGATTCCACTGGATTCTTTTTTCTACTAGTTGTAACAATTTTATACTTTTGTTTTAATTAACTCTAGCTGCTATGGGGAGAGAAATGTACTGGGGAAATTAGATTAAAATTGTTGCCAGAAGCAAAAACAACTGCCGCTGAGAAGTAATTACAATCTCTTTGTCCTACAACGATGGAACCCCTGGTCAGTTAATGAAACCGCTTCCAAGAGGCCAAGGTCTTTCAGGTCAGGAAACTGTCCTGGCTATGCAGACACCCCCTGCTGGGGCAGATATGGCTCAGAACAACAAGATGGGCCTGTGATTTCACAAAACCCAAGATTTGGGTTTATGCCAGCTTCCCAGAGAGGTGGCACCATAGTAGACATAAAACTTGTCAAATCCATGATATCAGAGTGACATACTTGAAGACTGCAGCATGGGGGCTAGCAGCTGAAGGCTTCTGAGATGGAGGCCAGACCTGAGCAAGTCCATTAGGATCGGACTCCGAGCAGTTATCTGCCCCAATTCCCCAAGATCCTGTGTGGTAAGAAATCGTTATACTTTACTAAGAGTTAAGAAGTTATTGTAAGGCCTTCCTACGTGTTTTTTCTGTAGTTGGCAAACCATTTCTTTCTTAAGTAACCCTGTAATGTACCCTAAGCTGTTTTACCCACTGTTGGAGCATGTGGCTCTTGTATGTAACCTCGACTCTGTATTTGTGTCATGGATACCTTGCAACTCTCCCGGGTCGCGTCTGAAAATAGGCACTTGGCTGTCTAGTGTGCTTACCTGGTTACCAAAAGCAAATAAATAAATAATCCCCAAGTCCGTGTATCCTGTAGATTGTGTAAACACTGTGAAATAGTAAAGATGGGTGGATCACCTCTAACCATCATTCTAGGAGTGGCATAAAGTTCACTTCCATACTCTGGCAGTTCCACTGGAACAGGTGTTGCAGAGGTCTTTAAGCACAGATCCTCCACCACATGGGTGATATATTCCCTGACTCTGCCCCATGATGCCAGATCTTTGCACACTGGAAGCAGGGATTCTGTGTGTCACTTACTAGGAGAGGCTGGGTGGGTTATGCAGATGTGAACTATATACCACTCCTAGAACAATGATTACAGGTCCGTAAAAAAAGGTTGCTTACCTGTAATCGTAGTTCTAAGAGTGGTATATAGTTAATTTACACACTGCCAGTTCCACCAGAAGAAGTGCTGATTCGCCAGAATGTCTGTAAGCCAAGCTCCTTCCACCGTCAGGGTGGTATATTCTCAGGCTCCACCCCTGGGATGTCAGGTGTTGCACGCTGGAAGCAGGATGTGTATGCCATTTGCCAGGGGAGGTTGGGTGGATGGTGTGGATGTGAACTTTATATACCTTCTAGAACTACAGTTATAGATGAGTAACCCATTTTTCTAGGGGCATGGATATAATTCCCTTATAATGTATGGTAAGTGCCTATTAACCACCATAATCAGCAGTTACACAGGTTTGTTATGCACTGTTTAGAATTTTAAAAGTTGTTAACCACACTTCGGAACTTCCAAACAGTGGCATAACAAAAAAGAATGCACCAGAGTTCCATAATTCTCACACATAGAATGCAAACAGTGTTTTTTTGACCATACACTATAAAAGATGATTGTTGGGGATTGGATGACAACTCATGTTGAAATCATCTCCCGAGGTTGGGCATAAAGTAAACCCTCTTGAGCCATGCTTTGAGGTTTACCATGTTGCCCTAGCAACCACTCGAGGTGATTACAGTGTGGTTATCACCCTGTCCCCAGCCATTATCCTCTATGTCCAGCAGTTCTCGGGGGGGGGGAGCAAGGTGCACACCTCTACTTGGCAGAGATTAGAGAACCAAGGCCTCAAAAGCAGCATCCTGATGAAACTGCAGGTCGATGCTGTAATGGGAAATGAAGGTGTGCCAACTTCCAGGTGGCAGCCCTGCAGATCTCCTAGATAGGGATGTGCCTAGAAGCAGCCACTGAGGCAGTGGTATGTCTGGTGGAATGAGCCCTAAGAGAGGCTTCCCTACCAGCCAACCTACAGCAGAGATTGATGCACGATATAATCAATCTGCCAATCGCCTGCTTCACTGCCAGGCGTGGCTTCGGCGTATGTGACAAAAAGCTGGCGAGCTGGCCAGCCCAGTGGCATGGTGAGTTGAGGCATCCATGCCTCCTTGTCGTCACATCAGAGACTTGGGTTTGGGAACGGACTCTGGACATTCAGGTGCTTGGCTGGGAGAGGGAAGATACAGCATCCATAGGACGGACGTCTCTCTTCTCTCGGTGGGGGGGGGGGGATTCAGTGCTTCGCTGTTTGACTGCCAAAGTGCATGCAAGGCCCCAAATTGCGGGAACAGCTGGCATTCAGAGTGTTGGAGTGCCTCCTTGGCAGTCAAGTGCACTTGTGTGCTCACTGCACAGCTGTGCTCAGGGGAGAAAAAAATCTGGTGGAAAAATGGAGGTTAGACTTCATGATGCCAGACCTGCTAGCACCGGCGGCCTGCCTGGTCTAGAGAGGTGGACGGAGATTCGGGATGGCCAGGGTCTGTGGGGTAGGCTGATACAGCCACCCAAGCTAGTCATGGAGGGATTAAAAACATCTATTGGGGGGGGGGCTGGCAAGCCTCACCCTGAACTCCAACCATGCACTCTACATAGTACGAGTGCCTGCTACAGGTCCACAGTATGAACCCTGCGGTCCACCTCCAAAGATGGGTCCGTAAAATATTTCAAAAGGTTCATCAGCTGGTTAAGCTGAATTTGGGTGGGGGCAAAGGACTACCTTGTCCCTGTGGAAGACCAGATATGGAGACTCCAACGAAAGCACTTGGAGTTCACTAATCCTTCTGGCTGACATGATAGTCACCAAGTAGGCAGTCTTCCACAACAGGTGTGACATCTCACAACTGTACTTAGGCTCAAAAGACTTGCCCATGAGCATAGCCAGTACCAGCAATAAGTCCCAAGGTAGAGCTGGTTCACACACCGGAGGGGACGGGTGGTCCAGGCCATTAAAAAGGTGCCCCACTACCTTCTCAGTCGACATACCAGCTGACTGCCAGGTGCACCTTCAGAGTCATCGCACGCAGCCCAAGCTGGGAGAGGGACCAGAGGTACTCAAGGATACTAGCCACAGGACAGGCAAGGGGCTCAAGCTCTCTGCCCTGACACCAAATGGAAAACCTTTTCCATTTCCGGCGAGTTGACTTTTCAGGAGGCCTCTACAACGTGGAGCACATTCTCAGAAAGACTCAAAGTCTGGACTTCTAGCCACTCGGGAACCAGGCTGTGAGGTGCAGGGACAGAAGGTATGGGTGTAGGACCTTCCCCTGTTGTCTGGTCTGTAGATCCAGGTAAAGAGGCAACTGCCACAGAGACCTGCTGCTGAGGCCAAGTAGATCTGAGTACCAGAACTGCTGTGGCCAGTTCAGAGTCAGCAGGATAATCCATGCCTCGTCCTTCCGGGCCTTGAACACCACCACCTTGTGGCTCAGGGGGAAGGAGAAAAGGTGTACATGAGGCCTGGAGTCCAGGGCCTCGCGAAGGTGTCCCCACCCAGTGTCCCGGACTGTGGGGGGCAGGCATGAAACAGCCTCAGTTCTGAATTCTCCCAGGAGGCAAAACAGGTCCACCAGAGGTGTGCCCCACAGGCAGAACAGGTGGTTCACCACCTCCTGATACAGGGACCACTCGTGCAATGTCTTGCCCACCAGGCTGAGGACATCTGCCAGCTGATTGTCTGCTCCCATGGATCACCAGGAGATCTGCACCCAGGCTATGCACTAGAGTCTAAATGCAGAGGGCCTCCTGACACAAGGGAAGAGAGTGCATGTCGCCCTGCCTGTTCAGGTAGGGCACGGTCATGGTGTTGACTGTCTGGACCTGCATTTGCTGAACCCTGACTAGAGGAGTGAATTCTGCCAGAGCTAATGGCACTGCATAGAGATCCAGCAAGTTGATGTGGTGGCAGGACTCCTTGAGTGACCATAACCCATGGCCCTTGTGGCCTCCAGGCATGCTCCCAACCCTACCACAGTTGTGTCCATCGTGAAAGAGATGGTCGGTTCTGGGCAGAAAATTGGGATTCCTTCTTCCAGACGTTCTGGGATCAGCCACCACTGGATGACATCCCACATCGGCTGGGTCATTGTGACTGGCTGGTCCAAGAGGCCTAGGCACTGGGACTTCTGATGGCCCAACTCCCATTACAGGAGTCACATCTGCCAGCGGGCCCACCAGACCACGTTGGTGCAGGACACCATGTATCCCAGCAGCCACAGGAAGTCCTGGGCAGGGCACAAGCACTCAACCTGAAGAGATTGGGCAACGGAGGTAAGGTCCAGTGCCTGGTTTGCAAGTAAGCAGGCCTTGGCCCATAGGGAGTCTAGCTCTACCTCAATGAAGTGGATCACCTGCGAGGGGATCAGTTTGAACTTGCTGGGTTGCGCAAGAGGCCCAGATCCCCAGACTGCTCCATGGCCTCCTTGGATGGTCCAGCTATCAACCAGTCATCCAGGGTAAGGGTAAACCCTGATGTCCTTGCACTGCAGGAAGACTGCCATCACTGCCATGCACTTGGAGAGGACCCTGGGCACGGACATGAAGCTGAAGGTCATGACCTGGCTCTTACAGAACACCGTCTGCGCAGAACCAGAGATGCTGCTAGTGAGATGGACGAACTGGGATGTGGAAGAACATACTCTGGAGCTAAAGACAGCAGAACCACATGCCCTGCTCCAGGGATGGTATAATCTGGTCTGGAGTGACCTTTTAGAACTTGTGCTTCTGCATGAACTGGTTAAGACCATGCAGATCCAGTATGGGGTGCCAGCTCCCCATCCATTTTGCGACCAAGAACTTCCTGGACACATACCCCTGACCTGCTAGGGCGTCACGTGTCCTGCAACACCAAGAACTCCCCTGGAGCATGGGATTGGTAAGGCAGGATAGGCTCATAATTGAGATACAACCTTCTGTCTACCACTCTGAGCATCACTTGTCTGTAGTACTGACAGACCACTATGGCCAGAAGTGGAAAAGCAGACCCCCACAGGGAGTTTGGCCAGGGATTGGACAGGCAAGAGATACACCTCCCCCAGACTTGCCCCTTCCAAAGCTGCCCAGTGACATCAGCCACTGGGGCCAGAGAGGCACCACTTTTCCTACCCCCGCTTCTTTTTGGGCCCGGGTCAGAGAACTTAAGCACTGGGGGTGCCCGGCTTCATATTGTGCTGCTGGGGTTCCTGCTACCAAGACTACTGTGGCTGAAAGGTCCAAAACTGAAAGGCCTTCTTTTTTCAGTTTCTGGTCCTTATGGGACAAAGCCACAGAGTCCAGGGTAGCACTGGACTTCTCAATCAGAGTGAGATGACCATCCATCTACTCCGGGTCAAAGAGGTCAGTGCCCAAGATAGGGACATTGGTGAGCTTGTGCAGAGTGTCTGCCGTAAAGGTATGTACACCAACAGCATTCACTGGGCTTCTGGCCCCTTAAACAGCCTATGCTGTTTGTAGTGAGTGGCTTTGCCATTCGGAACACCCACAGTACATATGATGTCATCACACGTTGCCATGTGACCAACATCTTGCACCTGACACAGATTCTGAACCGTTAGTACTTTGGATATAAATATAACTGTAGGAGAAATACAAAAGCAGCTGCACCAGGACAAGAGTTTAGCGCTCATACAAAACCAGACCAAGTAAGGGCAAAAGTGCCAGTGCGGTGGCACAGAGAATGGAGGCGCTGGACGCCATGCCGGCGACCCTGGTTCAGGAGCGGATACGGGTTGTCGGGGAGAACAGGACTGAGCATCCGGAGGACTGCTCTCCCTTCCTGGGGGGGGGGGAGGACGTTCATCCCGCTGTCTGGCGACTCCCAGTGGAGACTGGGGGTGCAGCAGCAGCCAGAATCCTTGTAAGAGGATTGGCCACAGAGGCGTTCCTGTGGGCATGTGCAGGCATTGCACTGCAGGACCAATGGGGGGGCTCGAACAAGGAAAAACTCTGGCTCCCAATAGGCGATGGCAGGTCCAGTGGTTGGCCCCCCACACCCAATGCCAGGCCTTCCAGCTCTGCTTCTGGCACTTCCTCCAACTTCCTGGTTGCTCAATTAGATTGCAGAGAGTACTCCAGGAGAAGCTGGCGGTCCTGCCCCGGGGTGGCTCAGAGCCGGGGTCAGGTGGCTGGGAAACACGGAGGGAGACGGGACCATGCCAGAGAATGGAGACTGGAGGCTTCAGGCAGGCGGGAACAGGTCACACCGTGAGACCTTGATGAAGAGAGTTTGGGTACGCCAGAGATCTAAGGCATAAAGAGAGTTGAAAAAAAAAAAAAGAAAGGGCAAAAAATTGCAGCACCCAAAGCAAGGACTAATGTAAAACAAGCTGTTTTTATTAAAATGCTCAGTGCACCAACAACTGGCTCATAACACTTGTATGGTGAAAAATGGTTAGCACAGCCGGTACATTGTACGTTTCACATGTACCACTGACGTGCTTCATCAGAGATGACGTGTTGAGTAAAATGATTCGCTTATATACAAAAGTGCACCCAACCACATATAAAAGTGTACAATAAAAAAATCACCTGTGAAGACATAAATACCTCACAAACATATATAAAACATGATGAAACCAGGTACATGCTTATAACCAGGGCCCTGATTTTTCTGCGGCACATCAGAGCAAAGTTCTGCAGCAGGGTTCTCATTTGCCTCAGAACTTCTGCTCACTCAACACCAATTTCTGCGGCAATTCTGTGGCACATTTTTACCCTTAATTTTTTCCCTTTTTTTGTTTTTTTTGCCATATCTGACACAATGCACGCTCGTAACACAGTCACTTTATGGGTGTTTGTCACCAAATTTTCAACATAGCCAGTTTAAGACCTCTGCTCATGAACAGTATCACTGTGATTTTATTAATCTGTCCGAACATTGATTTAGCACCAATCTACGCCATTCTGCGACAAGGGTGGAAACACATTTTGGTGAGATGTGAAAATGACAGCTGTACTACTCATAAGACAGTGTGGTGAAATGGCAATGTTGAAACTCTGGAGTGAAAATATTGAAATTCGGCGAACTTACGAGCCTGCGTAGGAACGCATAACGCGCGCTTCGTTAAACAGTCATTTTTGGGAATTTTTTCACCAAATTTTCAACATAGCCATTTCAAGACCTCTGCTCATGAACAGTGTCACTGTGATTTTCTTAATTTGTCCCGTACATTGATTTCGCACACCGACTGCGCCATTCTGCGCTACAAGGGTGGAAACACATTTTGGGTGAGATGTGAAAAATGACAGCTGTACTACTCATAAGACAGTGTGGTGAAATGGCAATGTTGAAACTCTGGAGTGAAAATATTGAAATTTCGCGAACTTACGAGCCTGCGTAGGAACTGCGCAACGCACGCTCGTTAAACAGTCATTTTTTGGAATTTTGGCACCAAATTTTCAACATGGGGGTTTTGGGCCCCCTTCTCATGAATGATGTCACTGTCATGGTGGTATTCAGTCCCGAAGGGTGATTTCGCAGTCACTGCGCGGTCACTGCGCGTAACTCCGCCCAACACATGACAGTGACATCATCTATGAGAAGGGTCCCAAAACCCCATGTTGAAAATTTGCAAAAATTCCCAAAAATGCCCGAGATATGCACAAAGTTGAACCCTCCTATCTAGCCCATTATACAGCTTACTGGCATTTCCTCAGTTCGCGATCGCCTTTGAAGAGTGCAGGCGTGTTCCCGGTCCACGAAGATCATCGCCGAGTCCGGAGGAAGTATGGGATGGGGGGGGTGGGGAGGCTGGGTGCCAGTGGGTGGGTGCGGGATGTGGGAGGGGGCTCGAGACGGGCCGTGGACAGTTTTTGTTTTACAGGGGAAAAAAAAAAAGACTTGGCGGGACCGCTTGCCACTAGGGGTGGGCTCCCCAGTGTGGCACAACGACTTTGGGTCAGCCGGCCGGAGTTTGGGCACCGTCGGCAAAAAAAAATATTGTACGTTTGCCATGCTGGAGTGGGCTCCCCAGCGTGGCACAGGACAACAGGGGGCATTCAGCGATGGGGATTGGGCACCCCCTCGGCAAAATCATTGATTGCCCACGCTGGGGTGGGCTCCCAGGCGTGGCAGCTATAGCTGATAGGAGGGATAGGTAGAGCCGGACGAGGATTGGGCACCCGTCGGCAAAAGCAGACGTTTGTTCGGCGGGCGGCCGGAATTCCACGTGTGATGGCAAATTCCGCGGATATTTCCGCGGTTTGCCGCATCCTCGGAATCGCGGAAAACTCGGGGCCCTGCTTATAACAGTTTTCATATAAAGAACAGTTATGTACTTACAGTAACAGCAGATCTTAGAGATAATCTCATCAGGCCACACATATGAAACTACAGCCATCAGGTGCTAGGACCACATGGAAACGGCTTTTGCAAGCTGCCCACTAGGGGCCGTCCATGACGACTTATGATGTCGACGTCCACTATATAAACATGGGCAGCCCCTCTCCCTCAGTTCCTCGCCCAAGATCATACTCGGAGGTCCTCCCCCTAGGGAACCAGGACAGAGTTGAAGTTCCCAGCTACCAGGCCAAGCTGGCAACAGCAGGTAGTCAGTCCTGGGCAGAGACAGGAGTGAAGAAGCCCAGAGTCCAAGGGGGACAGTGTGTGGAACGGCATGGTCTGATGAAAGAGATCCTCTCGAAGATCTATGGTTACGATAAATACAGAACTGTTCCATCTACGAGGATCTCTCTCATCAGGCCACAACTAAGTCCCAAGCAGTACTGAAAGAGAGACAGTCTAGGTGGCTGGAGGCTACAGGCCCAAGAAAGCAGGCCTTGAAGCACAGCCAGACTGAAGCCTGCCCTTCCTCTAGAGGCAATGTCCAGACTGTAGTGTTTCGAGAAAGTGTGGACAGTACAGAGTTTTAACAGCACAAATTTCTGCAGATATATTCCTGAAACAGGCAAAGGAAGTGGCCATGCCTCTGGTTGAATGGCCATGAACAACCCCAGGAAGTTCCTTACCGTACTTCCTATAACAAAAAGTGATACAGCTAGTCAACCATCTGGACAGACACGGTTTAGAAAATTGTACACCCCTTTTTTCCGGGGCGAAGAAAACAAAGCTGCGAGGACTTCCTGCAGTCCCTCATATGATGAACATAATAGAGTATTCTATGTACATCTGAAGTATGAAGCAATGCTTCCGCTGGATTGGCATGCTCTGGGAAATAAACAGGCATGTGGATGGCTTGATTCAGGGTAAACTCAGGGCACCACCTTTGGTAAAAATGTAGGGTGGGTATACAAAGATACCCAGTCTCTGTGGAAAACCAAATAAGGAGACTTGCACATCAGAGCCTAAAGCTCAGAAATCCTTCAAGCAGAAGTACTATAATAGCAACTAAAAATCACACTTTCCATGGCAGAAAGCATAGCTTGCATGTCACAGGTAAGTTTCTTTAACACTACATTTAAGTCTCAATGTGGGACTGGATTGCAGATTGGAGGCTTCTGATGAAGAATGGCTCTCAAATAAAAAAATACAGGACACCCCCAGTTGTGCCACCATACAGCCATCAACGGGCAAATGGAAGACTGAAATAGTAGCCAAGTGTACCTTAATGGAGGAATATCGTAGACCCGAATCTGAGAGTGACAGCAAGTACTCCAGAATCTGATTCACTGGACAACTGAAAGGATCTAAATGATGGGAAGCCGCCCACAGAGCAAAGCACTTCCACTTCATAGAATAAAGTGGCCTGGTTAGAAGACTTTCTAGCAGCCACCAGTACATCTGCCACCTTTTGGGACACCCCAAATCTAGCCATGGCTACGTCTTCAGGAGCCAGGCATGGAGGTGTAGGGACTTGAGGTCTGGTTGGACCAGGGTGCCCTGCTCCCGAGAGAGCAAGCCTCTGCACAGGGGCAGGGCAATGGAGGTTCCACAGCCAACTGCTGCAGTAAGGGAACTAGATCTGATGAGGCCAGAAGGAAGCAACGAGGATCATAATCGCTGCTTCCATTTGAAGCTTGATCAGCACCCTCTGAATCAGTGGGAAGGGAGGGAAGGCATAGAGGAACATCTCTTTCCAAGAGAGGAACAACGCGTCTTGCCAAAGATCTCCAGGCCCTGGAGCGAGCAAACAGAGAAGCGGCAGTTTTGCACTGAGTGGGGACGCAAACTCTGGATGAACCCACCTGTCAACAGGTCTTTAAAGACCAAGGTCAGCAGTTCCCACTCGTGTACTCTGGACTGCAACCTGCTTAATGGCTGCTAAGACTTTTTTGGCACACGGAAAATGGACTGTCAACAGTTCTAGACCGTGTTCCAAAGCCCACTACCAGACCCTTATTGTTTCTCTGCACAAGGGATTGGAATGGGTCCCCCCTTGTTTGTTGATGTAGTGTACTACACCGATGTTGTCTGTCTGCACTAGCACAAGCCCTGGGGACAGGTAGGCCTGAAAGGCTTGCAAACTGTATAGGACAGCCCTCATCTCCCCATTTATGTGGAACTCTCCAATGTGGTCCAAATATCCTGGGTCAGGGCCCAGGTGTGCTCCCCAGCCCATCCCTGAAGTGTCAGTGGTGAGGATCTAATGAGGGGAGCTAATCAGGAAAGAAACCCCTTTGAATAAATTGCTGGGTTCCATCCACCACTGGAGCATTTTCTTCACAGGTGAAGGTACTAGGATCCTGCAGTTCTAGATCGTCTGTGTGTTGATCCCATTAGAGTCTTAAAAGTACAGTGTGGGATCCACATGTACAGCCTCGCCACAGGAACCATGACAATGACTGCAGCCATCAAGCCCAGCAGCTGCAGGAATGTCCTGGCTGTGACATGCCAGTTGCTGTACAGCAGCTGGGCCTGAACTATCAGGTGCTCCACCCTGTCTTGGGGCCAGAAAGCTGCACCCTGGGCAGTGTCCAGTATGGTCCCTATGTACTGAAGACACTGACAGGGGGGTCAAGACTGACTTGAGCAGGTTGACCGTGATCCCCAATGCGTGGAACAGCTGTCTGGCATGCACTAGGGTACAGAAAAGGAAAGGGAAACTGTTTAACCAGTAAAGGCACACTAAGCCAGAGCTTGTTTTGAGGTGCGACCTGGGAGCACAAGGAAGTTAAGTGACTTGCTCAGGGTCACACAATATGCAAGTGAGGGCTGATAGGATTCAAACCCAGATCTCCAGCTCAGTGCCCTTAACCACTATGCTATACTGCCTCCTAGTAGTTGCTCCTCGAACTAGGCTTTCAGCAACCAGTCATCCAGGTAAGGAAAGGCAGATCCTTCTCTCCTGAGTGCTGCTGCCACCACCGCTAAGCATTTGGTAAAGACTTATGGCACAGAAGACAAGTCAAAGGGCAATGCCCTGAATTGGTAGTGCTCCCCCGGAACGGAAACCCTCTGTTCCTCCGGTCTTTAGGAACCAGTTCTGTGGCCCTTTTCTGCAGAAGCGTGCAAATTTCCTCCAGTAGCACTGAAATGTGGTCTGGAGGGTAGCTTGAAGGAACTGGAGGTAGATCTGGTGCCCTGAGGCAAGAGATACCCTTAATGAACAGCTGTTCCATCTTTGATATCTCCTCCATTAGGCCACACCTTTTGAATGATTCCCAAAACATTTAGAGGGAAGTTGGTACAGTCTGGCATATTCAAAACAGCAGGCCTTGCAGCACAGCAAGTCCAAATCCAGCACATCTATGACAGACCATGTACAGACTGTACTGTTTAGTGAAGGGGTGGACACTGCTCCATGTGGCTGCAGCATTAATGTCAACAGCAGAAGCATTTCTGAAAGAAGCAACAGACGTGGCCATTCCCCTTGTGGAGTGACCAAGAACCGCACCAGGAAGTTCCTTATTGTACTTCCTATAACAATGTAATAGTGCAATGTGCCAGCCATTTGGACAGGTACCGTTAAGGCACAGATGCATCCTCTTTCCCAGGGGTGAATGAAACAAAAAGCGGAGAGGACTTTCTGCAATCTTTGTAGTGTCTTATATAGTATAAGCACAAAAGAAGACGCACACCGACCATGGTCGGGGATCAGCTGTACACAGGCAAAGTAATGGCAAAAGAACACAAAAACCACAATGCTCCACAGACACCAGAAATTTACAAATTATAAATATTTATTGTAAGGTGCCATAAACATTCCCCGGTGCTTTGAGGGAAAAATTCCCTCTTCATCGGAGGGAGGGAGGGGGGCAACAGTGTGTTGACAATTTAAAGTGCTTAATCACAATCACATGGTATACATAACTTCGTGTACACATACAAGTAATTAAAATTCCAGTATATAGTATCTCAGCATTCTATGTACATCCAAAGTATGGAGCAGTGCCTCATCCCGACTGGCGTGCTCCAGCTGCTACACAGGAAGGTGCATTGTTTGATTCAATGTAAAACTCAGATACTACCTTCACTGAAACGTAGGATTTGTTCACAAAGAAACTCTGCCTTTGGGGAAACTCGAATGAGGAGACTTAACCTGAAGCTCTGAAATCCTTCGAGCACAATATGAGTAAAAGTAATGTTTTCCATGATGGGAAACATAAGCCACAACTCACGGCCAGCTCAGAAGGAGCCATTGTCAGTTTCTTGAGCAAAAAATTCAAGTCCCAAGGCTGGACTGAATTGCAGATAGGATGTTTCATATAAAGACTACCTCTCAGGAAAGTATGGGACACCTCCAGCTGTGCAACCATATAACCATCAATAGGGGCATGGAAAGCTGATATAGCAGCCAAATGCACCTTAAGTGTAGAATACTGCAGACCAGAGTCTGACAGGGACAGCAAGTATTCGGACACCGCCCACAAAGTGAACCACTTCCCCTTCATGGAATAAATGCGTCTTGTAGAAGGCTTTCTGGCTGCAACCAGCACATCAGTAACCTGAGGGGATACCCCAAAATGTCCTATAGCTAGGTTCTCAGGAGCCATGCATGCAGATGGACCAGGAATCCCTGGTCCTATGACAACAGACCTAGACACAAAGGTAGGGGTACATGAGGCTCCATTGCCATGTGTTGTAAAAGTGGAAACCATATCTAATCGAAGCCATAATGGAACCACGAGGGCGAAAGTGACACTCTCCACTCACAGCTTGAGCAGAACCCTCTGTATTAGAAGAACTGGAAGAAATATGTATAAGAATTTTCCCTTTCCAAGAGACAGACAATGCATCTCACCAAAAACTCTAGGCCTGGGATCAAGTGAGCAGAAACGCGGCAGTTTTGTGCTGTGTGGAGATACAAAAAGTTCAACTCTGGATAACCCCATCTTGTGAAGAGGTCATCTACCACCAAGGTCAGCAGTTCCCACTCACGCATTTTGAGCTGTGACTTAGCTATGGTCCATCCCCCCCCCCCAGCGAGTCTGGTAAGGGACAAGACTGAACTCCCCAGCTGGAGCTTAAGGCATCCGTGTTGAGGATCTGTACAGGAGCTGGTACAAGGAATGGAACACTAACAGGTTTACGTGATCTACCCACCACAGAAACAATCTGCGAAGTGGGGACGTGACGAGAACCAGCTGATCCAGCTCATCCGTCAGCTGATCCCACTGGATCCATAGTGTCCATTATGGGGAATTCTCAAATGTAAGCGGGCCAGTGGCACCATCACAATGGCCGCAGCAATGAGACCCAGGAGACGCAACATTGTGCCGAGACACAGCAGCTCCCGTATTGTCCTGAGGCAGGAAAGCACATCCCTTCTCTGTGTCCAAGACTGTTCCTATGTATTACAATCTCTGGCAAGGAGTCAGCACTGACTTTGGCACATTCACTGTGATTCCCCAAGTCATCGAAAAAATGACATGTCTGAGACAACTTGTACACCACAGAAGGCAGAGTTCCGAATAAAAGTGGGTGCTGGAAAATAGCAGATAAAAAAATCACAGTAAAGAGCCAGCATTTCAGACAACAAATAAATTCAGGAAAAAGTATTTTACTGGGATGTAAAAAATGAGACACCTCCTGAGGAAGGGATAGCATACCCTGAAGTGCAGAGGCAGGGTCAAGTGTTTGGGCTTGCATTTGCACTAAATAAGTTTTTTTTTTGCACTAGTCACATGTGTGAATATATATCTTACAGTTGGTGTTTGTAAGTTTGTTTCTACCTCCAATAAAATACTTTTTCCTGAATTTTTTGTGGTCTGGAGTGCTGGTGTTATAGAACTTGCCTGGAGCTGGCTTCCGACAGCCAGCTGTCCAGCTAGGGGAACACATACAAGCCTTCCCCCTCTGAAGAACTGCCGCCACCACTACCAAGCATTTTGGTAAAGTTCAGTGGTGCACAGGACAAGCCAAAAGGCAATACTCTGAACTGGCAGTGTTCCCGCTCCAGCACAAAGTGAAGGATTTCCTGGGAGCTTTCCTGATCTTTATATGAAGGTAAGCATCCTTCATATCTGGAGAAGGAAGCCAGTCCCCTAATTGCAGCAGAGGAACAGGTGTTTTTTGGAGTAATGACTGCACTTCCTCCTTAAGAAGGGACAGATGTCCCGGAGGACAGCAAGGAGGTGGATGATGATCTGAAGGGGTGCTTGTTAGCTCCTGAGCATGCCCCATTGCATTCATCTCCAGCATCCACTCATCTATTGTAATCTCCCTCCATTTTTCCACATGTAGGGAGAGTCTTCCCCCACACAACTGTCCCTGAAGACATTTGTGGATGGAATCAGGTACAAGTCAGGTCAGCTCTGGGTGCTTTTTTATGGGCTCTTGGAGGAAGGTGAACCAGCAAGGGGACCAGCTCCCTTACTTTGGCCTTGTGGGCAGAAACCACGGCCACCTCTGGCAGCAGGCTGACAAAGAGGATCCCCTCTCCTGCCCTCTAGCAGTAGTGGGATACACAGATTTTACATACCTCAGAGTCATCTTGGATGTCCGAAGGCCTCTAAAAGTTATTCAAAACCATAACCAAAAAGTTTTGCCCTTCTGGGCATTTAAAATGACCTGCTGCACATCTGTGTCAAATCCAGTCACTCCTGAGACCAGAGTTATCTTCTTACACAAATACCAGATGCTGCAGCTCTGACAGAGGTATCAGAGACATTATATGCTGAGCGGACCAAATGTTTGCTCACCTCAGCACCAGACACTAAAGTCTTAAACTAGCTCATTCCTGACAGTCTTCAGGCAAAACTTGACCTGCAGTCTTGGCAGCTTTCCACAAGCTATTGTAATTTTTAGTTATATAGGCCTGATAATTTGCAATCCTAAGTCCCAGTGACGCAGAGGCATAAGTGTGCTTGCCCATCGCGTCCAGTCTCCTAGACTCTTTATGTGGAGGCAGGGTACTCCTATGTTTAGGTGCCCTAGATCTATCACAGGCAGCCATGATGACTACAAAGTCAGTTTCTGGCTGGTAAGTATAATAAGGCTTAGCAGATGGAGTAGGATACTGCTGATCAGCGTTCCTAGGAACTACAGGCAGTATGTTAAGTCTGCACCATGTGGCAAACGTAGCACCCTGTAATGCAGAAATATATTACATCTATATATATGTGTATGTATGTGTATATATATATATATATATATATATATATATATATATACACACATATACATACATACACACACACACACACACACACACACACACATATATACATATACACACACACACATACATACATATTATACACATACGCACACATGGAATTATTATGGATGGAGAGATTGTGACCTCCAGGAATTCCACCAGGATCTTTGTGGAATGATCTTCAAAACCCACAGCAGACTGAATTTGCTGCATCATGGCCTGAAATGTGGGATCCTCAGGAGGAGATCTCTGGGTATACACCACCGAGTCCTCTCTGCTGGATGAATGGGTAGAGCTAGAGTGGATCACCACGTAGTGTTCTCCCTCATATACCTCCTCTAAAACCATGAGGTCAGGATTATAGTCAGTCTTGTTGCCAACATCTGTCGATGGCAGGTGCCCCATACTGCCCTGGCGACACTGGTGGAGGCAGAGAGGCAGGAATCTGACGTGCTGGTAGCTGGCGATGACTTGGTTCGAGTGCCTGCATGCCCAGTCAAAAGTAAAGCTGCCTGTATAGGTAAACCAGGCAGTATGCACTAAATAATTTCTGAAAACAATGCCAGCACTGCTCGAGAGTTGACAACATGGACATGGGCTGTGACTACTTGTGTCGACGACGGGCCTTGGCTCAATGACAATGGTTTTGTACTGCCCATATTAGGTACGGCAGCACCCAAGCCATTCCCCAACCTTGGTGTCTCATGATATTCGGGGGGAGCAGCGTGCTCTTAAACGCTGCCGGAGCTGGCAATGACACTGTGGATTCACCTCCTCTTACCAAGTGACTGGGACCTCGCCCGTGAAGATGACCTTTCTTTATTTCTATGCTCCTGCTTGTGTCCAGATGATGAGGATAGCCTCGACGCTGATCTTTCTCTGTCCTGGTCCATCAATTTTGGTGACCTTTTCTTGGCTGACAGAGGCAAATGCTGTTGGACCCCGGTCCTTTTCCATGGCAGTTAATGTTTTTGGGAGAAGGTAATCTTCTAAAGCTTTCTAGCGGCATCACCTTCCAGGGGCTATAAGGCCCTCCCACCTGCAGTGCTGGGCTTCATCATGCCCCTGGGCGGTCCGGTATTCCCCAATACCGCCCACCCTGCTGGATATTATTGCTTAGGTAAATGATAAACAGTAATGGCTAGTTGACTAGGTTTCCTTAAGCAGGGCTGAGAAGGATGATGGATGGCAGAACAACTGAGGAGAGATGGGGCCGCCCACATTTATATAGACCCTGATGCATGACATTGTTGTGGTCGGCCCCTGGCTAGCAAAAGTTTCTGCGTGGTCCTAGTGCTGACATGGGTGTGGTTCCAAAGATGTGGCCTAATGGAAGAGTTACCCTCAAAGAAAAGTACTTAAACACTATACATATTTAAAACAATGAACTGTAAACCAGCCAGAAATGTACAGAAGACTTTGGGGCAACTGCTCTCTTCAGGCAGAGAAATACATCTGACATTAGTATGCAGGAGTGAATGTGACCATACAGCAGAGTTTTAAATTTCATTCCAAATACCATGCATAAAATTCTTAAAGCACCAGGGCTGTTCATTACAAGGGAATGACTGCTGCTGTTAAACATAAATGAGGGATTCCAGGGGTTGACCAACTAAATAACAAACAGTAGTAGACCTTTTCCATGTAAGCCCCATTTTTTTCTTTTTAGGCCCTTCACATTCAACAATAAGTTCAATTTAAACAAAAACTTTTTTTTTTTTATTTGAATCCTGCAACCCAAACTGGGAACCAATGAAAACAGCAGTTCTCCCAGTTCCGTGAACTGCAATGGAATGATATAAAAAAAAGGTAACATTATGTAACACTAATGCAGAGTACTGAACAAACAACAACTTTACAAAATAAAAAACAGTAGTCAAATCTAAGAAAACTTAGACACAGGGAATGAACAGACCTCTGGAGCAACTGATCCTCAGTGGATAAATAAATCTGCTATTGCAGTGTGGTCACATTCCCAGATTTTAATTTTTTTAGCACTGTATTGATGCTCCGCAGTCCATGGCAGCCCCTATCCACAGCATTGGGGGGGAGCAGTCTGGCCAGCTCCCTTCCACACCACAAGGGAACCATCCAGGGTAAGAAGCTGCAGTTGTGACAGAGAAGGGGAGGGCAGGCATGCTGTGTAAATCAGATGGGGAAGATTCCTTGAGCTAGGCAATGTAACAGGTTTTGCTAGGGACAAATCCTTGTTACACAGGGACAACACCAGGGAAGTCTAAAGCATAAACATGAGAACTCTATAAACTGGCTCTATTCTAGTCTATGGAGAACACCCCCACACTTTCCCTGTTCTTACCTAAAACGTGCCACCGCTGGGGTGTTTCTCCGAACAGAGACATGATCCCTTCCCTCCCAAAATACCAGTAGCAATAAATTATAAAAGTGCAGGAAAGGTGCTCTTATGTGTTGTATCCATCTGTGTATTATTGACTTACATGCCCACTTCCACTACCAACTGGCTCTGTTCCCACAATTTTGCAGTACTGTCTAGACAGTGCAACACCACTCATGAGATTTTCCACGTAACAGCCAGTCACCTGAATCTCTCTAGCCTTCTTATTATTTCAGTCATTTCAGCTGAACCATGTATATAAAGTAGGACTCCAATGTAACAAGCAATACTTGATCGAAATCAAACTATCCTTAAATTAAGATATTTGAAGTAAGCTGAATACTGGTCCCCGGTGTTTCTGTGTTTTCGCACTTCTCTTTATGTGGCATCTGTGTTTTTTTTCGAGGCCTTTTCTTTTGTGGTGTTTTCTTTCGTAGCATCTGTAGGTCGTTTTGAGGCGTTTTCTTTTGTGGTGTCTGTAGGATTTTCAGAGGAGTTTTCTTTTGTGGGAACTGTAGGTTTTTATTTTCTTCACTGCTGCAGCTGGGATGCAGAGATTGCTCCAACAATGTACATGAAGGACTACATACGCTTTCTATTTGTGGTGTTTCAGGGCTACCGTGGTCCACAGCAGAAAGGGATTCTATATCCGGGAAATTGAGGATCATCAATTCCCGAGGATAGAAGTGCATGTCCACTGACCGAACCATGGCTGGAAAGTCAAACAAACTTGGATCAACACTGGAGTTCAGTGTTTCATGTCCAGTTAGGTACATAGGTGTCCAGACATCACTCTGTCCTACGTGGTTAGCTTGCTTAGCTTTGGATTCTGTGAAGCTTTCCTGTGCTAAGAGAGATGCCGGTCGTTCAGTACTACAGCCCCCAGGAGTTTTTACAGGAGAGGTAAAAGTTTTGCGTTTAGACTTTTCCTTGGTGATGTCTTTTTTAGTACACCCAAACTCCTTGACAGCATTTCTACTAGGTGCTTCAAATGTGCCAACTTCAGTTCTAGTATCAGGAAGAGCTGGTTTGGGAACTGGACCATAGCTTTCAGCTTTTTTGATTTGGTCGGTTTTACCCTTTATTGCATCCTCTGAATGTTTATATATCACCATTTCCGTCTGTGAGCAAACTGGTTGAACCTCAGTGCAAAATGCATACGTTTTCCTGGTAGATTTAGCTTGGTCTCTCATCACATTGCCACACACAACATCCTTGTTTTTATTAACCTTCTTTCTAGTCCGATCAGCAAGATTTACAGCTTCTGTATTTTTTTGGTCTTTGCTGCTGTGTTTCGGTTGCGGAGTCGGATCTGGCCTCTGTAATAAATCTGTGACTCTTAAAGATTCACTGCTGTCAGAATCTTGAATGTTGTTCTGTTTCTTTTTCTTTCTGTACTTTTCTCCAGCACTACCATCACCACCGTAACTTTTAGAATGTTTTTTCTTGCCGGTACTCTGATACTCCACTTTACGGAGAGTTCCATTATCATGGTTCTTCTCTTGTTCGATGGCTGGGCTGTAGCTCTTTGCCTCTGTCCTGCAGGCACTTTGCTCTTTATTGACCGTTGAGACGGTAGTTATTTCACCCACTTCATTGGCAGTGAACTCCATTTCAGCAAACACGGTTTCTTCGGTATTTAACTGATCACCTGGATGGCGTTTCACTGGAGAGTCCCCCTCAGGTAACACGGTTTCTTTGGTCTTTACTTTATCACTTGGATGGTATTTCACTGGAGAGTCCCCCTCAGGTAACACAGTTTCTTTGGTCTTTAATTGATCACCTGGATGGCGTTTCACTGGAGAGTCCCCGTCAAGTAACACGGTTTCTTTGGTCTTTACTTTATCACCTGGATGGCGTTTCACTGGAGCATCCCCCTCAAGTAACACGGTTTCTTTGGTCTTTACTTTATCACTTGGATGGCATTTCACTGGAGAGTCCCCCTCAGGTAACGCGGTTTCTTCAGTCTTTAATTTATCACTTGGATGGAGTTTCACTGGAGAGTCCCCCTCAAGAAAAGTTGATTCAAAATGACATTGTGAAACTGGGCGTAATGGACCAGTAACAGCAGCACGCTCTTCAGTCCACCTACTAGACTGACTGCAATGTTTCTCCACAGCTGTGCTCTCAGAAAGAGATGTTTGCACTAGGCATTTTTCCTTGTCTATGGTGACTGGAAAAGAGAGACAGCTTGCACCACTAAGAGTGGATCTCTTCCTCCTCAGGGTCACACTCACTGGCAGAGTCGCCCAACTGTTGCATAAAGGTATCCCTGAAGATTCATCTGTTCGCTGTGCAGATGAACCAGTATCCAAGCTATGCTGCATACTACTTTGTGAAGCTCCTTCCAAGCGTGGTAGATAATCTGGAAAACAATATACATAAATAACTAAAATTTGTTTAAATTAATGAATACTCTTACAACTAATACACAGTCGCATACAACTGTGATGGGCAAAATGAATGTTACATGCTTCCAGTAACTGCTGATCTTCCAGATGATCGTCACAACCGATTACCACACAAGGGTCTGGGCTGGCGGTACTAGGACCCCCTGCAGAAAAGGCAGAGCAGTTTTTTTTCCCCTGTGGTTTTCTTCTGGCTGTGCCAAGAAATTTTCATACTCTTGGCTGGCGTGGTTTTTCACCCTATGCTATGTGGTCAGGGATGCCTGGGGAGACGGATTCATCTTGGCTCCTTAGGACTGACTACATTCACCATGGGTCCCTGCCCCATTCCCCATTAGGAAGGGGCTGCATAGTCTAACATGAAAAAAGTTCTCCTTGTGTCATGCGGTTTGCTTGTTAAGAGTGACTTTCTTTTCTCCTCCTATATATCCTTTTCCCTATCCCTTGGTCTACCACCTTGTCTGCCCCAACTGGTCAATCCAGCCCAATCAATGGCTTCTCTGGGACTTACCTTCCCTTCATTGTGATCTGCCACAGCACTATGGTGGGCAACCAGTCACCGGTGGACTGCCTAAGAGGGATAGGGCTTTCGTCCTGCGGTCGGGGAATCTTTCCACCTTATTCTTCACCCCAGGGCCATCTCTTACGCAATGGGCATGATGTGCAAGCTCCTCCTCTGCAAAGACGCCCCCCCCCCCCGGCGCCTTGCATGTGGGGTCTCTCCTCCTGTGTGGTCTTGCTGTGCTGCCTCCCAGACATCTCCAGGTGGCAGACAACCAACAGGATGCCTCAACACCCTCCCTGTGGGAGGAAACCTGTCCTATGGACACTCAATCCTTCTTCCTGTGACCGGCCCCCATGTGACCCCTTCCTGTTACTGAAACCAGGTCACTGGCATAGCAGAGTATACATTATTTAGCTTCCAACTGAGATTGGGGAACCACATGAACATGAGTATGGACATGCTGCAAACCAGTAGTGTACCCCACCATAAGATAGAAGACAAGCTTCTAATAACTTTCTGCAACAGGCTAGGAAAGTGACACCATGCAACGTGCTTTCCTGAAAAACAAATCCAACTCGTTAAGCCAGCAATATGCTGCAGATTGCCATTCGCCCTTCTGCAAGCAGGGTTAAAATGGACAGTCTTTAATAGAAGCATTTCTCAGCCCATCTTGTCTGCACAGTTGTGGGGTTACTGCTTACAATGCTAGGGACCTGGCCTGTGTGGAGGGCAGAGGATTGGGCAGCCCAGAGAATCTTGTTTCCTCAGGGTGGACGACAAACGGTGCACAGATGCTGTAAGCCAGCCAGGGATGGCATCGGTAGAGGAGATCTGCATGGTGCTTTGTGGAATGCACACCTATTATGTGCTGCACCATTCATTCACAGTTCAGAGTCTTGGGGTGGGGGAAAACGAACCCTCCTGGTTCGACCGAATGACATCGACACACACTGACCCTGTGGAACCTCACTGCCACTGAAGATGGAGCGTACCAGATTAGGGGCCCTACCGTAGGAGGGTCCCCTTAAGGATCTCTGGGCTCCAGGTTTGACAAGGCTGGTCAGAAGTCTGACTAATAAAGTCATAGCTAAGAGACCAAAAATAGATGCGTTTCACTGCTTCAGAAAAAGGCATGCCTAGTCCCACAGTCTAGTGATCCACAGTCACCCCAACCACCCAAGCAGTAAACAGTACATCATGTTGTGGGAAGGGTTTTGGAAACAATGAAAACGGACCTTCTGTTCATAGTTCTTACAACCTATGATTGCGTGAAACACCACTCTCACTCCTAGGAGTGCCGTCGAGGGGAACAAATATCTCACTGTTAACAGAGCTACTGGGTGGGAGCACAAATATATACTTGAAATTTCTCACAACACTTATTGTAATTCACATGTCTGTTGCATGCTTGCGGTCAAACCTGCAGATCCAGTGGCTAAAGGTTGTTGATGTTCAGGTGCCTTTGGTGCTGATGCAGCTGGTGCTTCTAGAGAGTTCTCCAAGAACAGGTTAACAGCGCCATCTCCTGTATGGGTCTGACAGGCTTGTACATCTTCTCTATGTACGCTGGAGACTGGAAATCTCATAGGCCTCCCTATATTTCTGCAATCAAAGAAAGACTTAGGAAGCTTATTTTAATTGGATGGAAATGATTAAAGGCAATGGGAAACTACTAACAAAGGGTTACTTACTGGTACCTGCATCAACCAATGGCATTCCTCCACAGCCACACACTAGCTTTGACACGAGACCATGTGCCAGAAACCCAGGAACATTCCAGAATTTGAATCGCCATGCAACTACTCCCCTCAAGCCAAACTGCTACAAATTGCCAGATCACAGTCCAACCATAGAACAGCAACGTAATACAGTAGTCCTGAAACCTAGAAAGTCTCAATGCAGCAACATAGGGTGTTGGGAAGGAGTTGTGAGGCTGAACACCATAGAACAAATAGGGGCTATACAAATCTAAGGGAACCAGTAACACTGCCCTTCTGTCCCAACAAAATAATATCTAAAAGATTTTGCTCTTGCTGAATTCCGATGTCCTGGACTTGGATCTGAATTCTGATGTCCTGGACTGGGCTCTAAACTAGGAGTCTTGTACCAGTTCCTCAGGTCTCCCCACCAGGGCAGGAACTAACAGAACTAACAGGCTAAGAAGCGAATCCAAAAGGAGGACAGAAATTGTCCAGACATAGGACAAGAGACCGATCAAAAATTGTTATGGGGGGACACCACAGAGACAAGTCCATAAGGCTACCTCCCTAAAGTTAGTCACTATACCTAGAGTCTAGAACCAACAGACAGTCGAAATCCTTTGGGATCTCTGAATCCAGATATCCCATTGTAAAAGTGATGGATGCATAGGCAGGGGCATCACAAGCAGGAAAAGGGAGGTCATAATTCCACTATACAAAACACTAGTGAGGCCCCACCTGGAGTACAGTGTACAGTTCTGGAGACCTTACCTACGTAAGGACATAGACAGGGTAGAGAAGGTTCAGAGGAGGGCAACAAAGATGGTGCATGTATTGCATCACAAGTCCTATGAGGACAGGTTGAAGGAACTGAACATGTACTCCCTGGAGGAGAGAAGGGAGATAAGGAATATGATAGAGACATACAAGTATCTTACAGGGAGGAACAGGGTGCAGGAATACACTATTTTTAAGCGAAAAAGATGTTCCAGGACTAGACGGCATGGGATGAAGTTGGAGGGAGGACGATTCAGAGGAAACGTGAGGAAGAATTTCTTCACAGAACAGGTGGTGGACAAGTGGAACACCCTGCCAGAGGAAGTGGTGGAGGCTGAAACAATCACAGGATTTAAGAATGCATGGTATAGACATAATGGAATTCTGGAGGTCAGGGGTAAGGGGCAACAGACTTCTAGGAAAACATAAACTGAACTTACAAGCTCAAGTGGGCAGTCTGGGTGGGCCATAGGCCCTCATCTGCCGACACTGTCTATGTATCTAAGTCCCCTCTGGGGGAGGAAGGGGGGGGCCATATTAATATATTATTGGAATAAGATCCAAGGAGAAATATTCTCTGGAAATTATACAACAATGACAAACCAGGACCTGTAATATCCTGGCTGCAGAAGGTTTTGTTGACTGTTGCGAAGAGGCTCTGATCAGGAAACTGACCAGATCAGGTAAAATAAAATGGCCCTCCAGTCCAAGGAAGGCAAAAGGAAAAAAAAAATTACCATTGTATTGTTATTTCTTCTTGGGGATCCAACAGTTAGCCTTACAAATGGCATCAGTCTGCAATAGTGTGCTGACCCGGGATAGAAGTTTCTACTAATTAGAGAATGTAGAATATAAGTTCTCACTATGCACTGTGGTCATGTTCCTCCCACTGTTCTAACATCCAATTTTTTTCCTGCAGCCCAGGGAACAGTGACCACTAAAATCAGAAGTGTATACCAAAATATTTCTAAAATTTTTGAAAAACCAAACTGAAGCACACGAACATGCTGCATTAAAACGATCACATTTAAAGAAAAAAAAAAATAGTGGCCAGACTGCTGGCGCAACAGTAACACTACTTCTTGACATGGCCAGCTGACCGAGTTTGGGAGCAAGTTTGAGTCAGAGGACCGGCCAGGGGAAAAGGCTCGAGTGTCCAGTGGACTGTTAGTCTCCTTGGGAGTGCTGACTCTGTGCATGACTGACCTCTGCCAGCAGCTGGAGGTGCAGCATGCTCATAATTTCACGTGGGGGGAGGTGTGATCGTTGGCTCGTGCCTTGACATGCTAGCGCAGTCACACCTGGGGGGGAGGGGGAAGTACAGGGGGGAAAAAAGCTCAAGCCCCAGTGTGAGACCGAAGCATGGGCAGGAGATCAGCCCACACCTGCCACGATTCTCGAATGGACCCTCCCGAGGAGACATATGAAGTTATAAGGGGGGGGCCCTACTTACCTGTGAGGTAAACCAAGGCTCTGTGTGGGGTCCCTGGAGATGCGGTGGCAGGTGGGACAGTCTGGTACAACACCAAAGTTGAGGGGGCATAAAGAGACATTGCAAAAACAACAACAAAAAATAATAATAATTTGTTGAGAAACTGCAATAAGTAATGCTCAAACACCCATAAAAGTCCCATAAAAGTAAGAACAGATTCTTGTGTGAACCTATTTCAGGTTCTAGAAGGGGAGGCAGGGTCCAGGTTTGTAAGGCTCACTAATGGATCCCTGAGAAAAATAACTTACTCACCTGTAACTGTAGTTCTAGGAATGGCATATAGTTCACATCCACACAGAGTTCTACTGGAACTGCCGATTCGTTGGAATGGCCTCAAGCTAAGCTCTTCCCACCACCCTGCTCGTCTATCCTTCAGCTCCACCCTGTGGCATCAGATCTTGCACACTGGAGGAGAGATCTATGCTACTTGCCAGGGGAGGCCAGGTGAGTGGTGTGGATGTTAACAATGTACCACTCAAAGAAAGAACAGTTACGCAAGAACTTACCGTAACAGTAGAACTTCAAGGGGATCTCAGTCATCAGGCCACACCGTAGGAACCTTTGCCAATGAATCCACAGAAGATTTTCAGTACAACTGGGGCCGCCCACGCTGTTGACATCAGCCAACGTCACCAAACCTAAGTTCTTTCCCCCTGTAGACTAAGGGAGCTAGGCTCTCGCCCTGGGGACCAAGGGGGGGGGGGGGAGTGAGACACCCAGACCTAAATAAAAGGCTGGATACACCAGATAGCCAGTTTCTAGACAGAAGCCCCAAGAAGGGGGATGGTGGGAGGTAAAATATACTTGATGACCGAGATCCCCTCAGAGATCTACTGTTACAATAAGTAACTGTTCTGTCTTCTTCGGGGGTATCTTAGTCATCAGGTAACACCATAGGAACAAGTACCAAGCAGTTTCAAGTGTAAACAGACAGTCTGGGATGTGGGCTCTCCATAAACTTAAAACAGGAGTTCTTGTAAGACAGCCCTGCCAAATCCTGCACGGGCTCTTGAGGCAATGTCCAGACTGTAGGGCTTTGTGAAAGTATGGACTGTACTCCAAGTGGCAATTGAACAAATATCAGCAGCTGAGACCCCCTTTGAAACAAGTCACCGAGGTAGCCATTATTCCGGTGGAATGAGTTTCAACAGCACCAGGCAATTCTTTGCCATACTTGTTGTAGCAGAACACAATGCAATTTGCCAACTATTTGGATAAACATTGCTTAGAAAATGAAAACGCCCTCTCTACCCGGGGCAAAGGAAACAAACAACTGCTTTGACTTTCTGGACTCCTTAGTCCTAAGCAGGTAGTACTTCAAAGTTCTGCGCACATCTAACGTATGGAGCAGTGTTTCCCTGGATTGGCATGCTTGTGGAAAATAAACAGGAAGATGGATAGACTGATTTAGTGTCAACTCAGACACCACCTTAGGCAGAATCTTTAGATTTATGCACAAAGATACCCAGTCTTCATGAAAAATCAAATAAGGCTCCTCCTACCAGAGGGCCTGAAGCTCTGAAATTCTTTGAGCAGAAGTAATTGCAACTAAAAATAGCACTTTCCAAGAAAGAAAGCACAAATCGCAAGTTGCAATAGACTGAAAAGGAGACAAGATCAACTTCTCCCAAATAAAATTCCAAGTCCCAAGCTGGGACACAGGAACGGATTGGAGGTTTCAGATACAGGATGCCCCTAAGAAAGGTACAAGAGACTTCCAGCTGAGCAATCGTGCGGTCACCCACGGGCTCAAGGAAAGCTGAAATAGCCGAAAGGTGGACTTTGAGGGAGGAATACTGGAGGCCTGAATCGGACAGCAAGATCAGGTAGTCCAGAAGAAAAAATTACTCACCTTAGTAATGTTGTTTCTTCTAATGGAGTCTTGCTATATTATGACATATGCAGTGAGTCCCAACCTTCGAACTGCTCCGGAGGTGAAAAAGTTAACTTTCCATGCCAGGCATGGAACTTTGAGCGCGAGCTCGGTTGAAAACTCTGTCTGTTGTTCTACAAACTCAAACTGTCAGATCTTTACGAGCAAAACTCAGTAAGGTTCTGTGTGGAAGCCGTAAACCTACACTAGCCAACTGGCTACTAAATATAGGAACACATTTTTCTTGGTCCCAAAACAAAGACTCAAGTCAGGGGATCCAAAAAATTAAAAACATAACATCCAAACACCCCAAAACGGAGGGGTGAAAAATAAGGTGGGCATCTACTAAGTGCCAACACTGCACTGCTCACCCACATCCCAAAAGTAGAGGTTCTGAGAGGGGCAGGCGGGGAGGTCATAATATAGCAAGACTCCATTAGAAGAAACAACATTACTAAGGTGAGTAATTTTTTCTTCAAACAACATGAAGTCTTGCTATATTATGACATATGCAGACTACACAGCAGTACCTCCATGGAGGAGGGACAGAACCTACTTTGGAAATAGGCTCTGAAGCACAGCTGTGCCAAACCGAGCATCACTCCTAGCCTGGATGTCTAGGGAGTAATGCTTGGTAAAAGTGTGAACTGTTTTCCAGGTAGCTGCTTGACATATCTCTAGGATAGGGATGTCCCTGGCAGCAGCCAGAGACGCAGCTGTACCTCTGGTAGAGTGAGCCCTCAGGCCTGAGGGGGAACCTTACCCAGTTTTTCATAGCAAAATTGGATACAAGAGACAACCCACCTGGCAATGCATCTTTTAGTGGCAGGTTTCCCTTTACCAACCTCACCATAAATGAGGAACAGTTGGAGGGAGTCAAACCTGTGACCCTTGGTACGTTCTATGTAGTAACTAAGGGCTCTTTTGACATCTAAACTGTGCAATCTCCTCTAGCAGAGGAGAATGGTCAGTGAAGTACACAGGGAGACACAGATTGATTAAGGTGGAAGTCTGAAACCACCTTAGGCAAGAACTTTCTGTTAGTCCTGAGGACCACCTTATCTCTATGAAGGAGATAAAATCAGGTTCCACTGACAATGCTTGTAATTCACTTATGTGCCTGGCAGAAGTGATGGCTACAAAAACACAGTTTTCCAAGTCAAGTACTTAAGCTCTGCTGAGACAAAGGGCTCAAAATGGGGTTGCATAAGCTGAGCACTGCAAATATTAAGATCCCAGGCAGGGGCAGGGTCCCTGAATGGAGGGTGGTATGGAAGCAACCCTTGAAAAACTGGAGAATACAGGATGAGCGAAAGAGAAGAGGGTTTACCTGCTGATAAGAAAGCAGAACACGGCTGCCAGGTGCACATCTTAGGGTAGCTGGTCTCAGCCCCAAAGTATTCAAATGCACCATATAATCCAGGACTGTGGGTAAGTCAGCAGATTCTGGGGAAATATGCTTGCCAGAGCACCATATGGAAAATCTCTTCCATTTGGAATTATAAGTAGCCCTGGTGGATGGCTTCCTAGAAGCCTTCAATATATCCAATACACCTTGGGAGAGGTGTAGGTCAGCAAACTCTAACTCTTCAAGAGCCAGGCCTAGAGATTGAGAGATTTGAGATTCGGGTACCAAACCCTCCCCTGAGCACAGGTTAACAGGTTGTGATTCCTGGGAAGACACAGGGGAAGGTGGACTGCTAAGGACATAAGGGGTGGGTACCAGGGCTGTCTGGCCCAATCTGGAGCAATCAGGATCATCTTGCAGGATTGAGATCTGATTTTGACTAGCACCTTGAACAGAAGAGGGAAGGGGGGAAAAGCATAGAGAAACTTCCCTTCCCAACTGAGAAGGAAGGCATCCAGAGGGACTGAGCCCAACACTGGGGGCCTACAGAAAAAAAGGGGAAGTTGGTGATTGTCTGGGGCTGCAAAAAGATCTATCTGCGGGGTGCCCCATCTGGCAAATACTACCTCCAATACTAAGGGATCCAGTGACCATTCGTGATGGCCCTGGGAAATCCTGCTGAGAGCATCTGCCAGGACATTGTCCTTGCCTGGGAGGTGAACTGCCGTAAGGGAGGTGTTCAGGGAATAAGCAAGAGACCACAACTTCATTGCTTCGGTGCACAAGGCCGTAGACCGAGTGCCTCCTTGCTTGTTGATGTACCACATTGTAGTGGTGTTGTCTGTTCTGATCTGTACAACTTTGTTCTGAACAGAGGTGGAAAAATCTTGAAGTGCTAGAAAAACTGCTCTGAGTTCCAACAGATTGATGTGGAGCAGAGATTCCCGAGGGGACCACAATCCCTGGGTGAGTGAGATCGCCCATGTGAGCTCCCACCCCAAGAGGATGCATCTGTAGTAAGGATTAAGGAGTGAGACTGAGGGGTGAAGGGGACCCCCTGTCTCAGATTGCTCTGGTCCTGCCACCACTGAAGGGCTTGGATCAGGGTTCGAGTCACTAGGATCAATTTGGTCAGAGGGTCTCTCCTTTGAGACCAAAAGGCTCTCAAATGGAACTGGATGTCCCTCATCTGAAATCTTGCTCCCTGCACAACTGCTGTAGAAGCAGCCATGTGCCCCAGGAGCTGCAGAAAATGCCTTGTTGGTCGAGAGACCTGCAGGGTGAAAGAGGAGGCCAGAGAGACCAAGGTCCTTGCTCTTTCCAGAGGAAGGCATGCTCTGGCCTCTTTTGTGTTCAGTTCTGCACCTATGAAGGTGAGAAGCTGGACAGGCTCTAGAACTGACTTTGGAAGATTGAGAAGGAAACCTAGAGATGTGAGCAGTTGCTGAGTTACCTGACGGTGTAGTTTGACTTGTTCTGGAGACTGGCCTACTATGAGCCAGTCATCCAGGTAAGGAAAAATGGCAATCTTTTGCCTTCTTAAGTGGGCAACTGCTACTGCCAGGCATTTTGTGAATACCCTCGGGGCAGAGGTGAGGCCGAAGGGCATTGCTCTGAACTGGTAATGGCCTGAGGGCAGTTCGAATCTGAGGTACTTTCGATGGGAGCTTCTGATAAGAACATAGAAGTAGGCATCCTTGAGGTCCAGGGACGCTAGCCAGTCCCCTGGCTTTAAAGAGGGTAAAATAATTCCCAGAGCTGAGATCCAGGATGGGCCGCCATTCTCCTGTCGTTTTTGGGGCAAGGAAGTACCTGGAGTACAACCCTTTGCCCTGGTGTAGGGGTGGAACCCTTTCCACAGCTCTGAGAGCCAGGAGAGTAGAAACTTCTGTTGCTAGGGCAAGTGCCTCTGATGGATTTGCAGGTGGAAAGGACCTGGCTCTCCTCTTTGGAAATTTTTTGAAGCTGAGAACCAGTCCCTGGCTTACTACTTCCAGGACCCACTTGTCTGATGTTAGAGACTTCCAGTCCTGGATAAAGTAAGCCAGCCTGCCCCCTACAGGTAGAGGGAGAATCGGCCCTGGCTACCCCATCAGGGTGCCTGCTTGGCAGGGGCTTTGGGCTGAGGGGTGGAAGCAGGCCTGCTTGCACCCAGTCTGCCTCTCCCTCTAGAGAACCCCTCTGGGCATAAGCAGAAGAGGAGGCCTGGGCTTGGTAAAAAGGCCTATGAAAAGGCCTGCCCCTGCCCCTGGGATGCTGCCTTTGAGGAGTGGCCTGCCTTTCCTTGGCCTGTGCACTCCTATAGGTGGTCCTATATTCATCCATTTTCTTCATGTAATTCTCTGTCTGCTCCCCAGAGAATTGCCCACAACAGGAAAATCCATGGCCTTAGACTGGGTATCCTGTGACAGGGTAGTACATCTGAGCCAAGCCATTCTGCGAAGTGCCACAGATATAGCCATGACCCTTGATGACACATCATTACAGTCTACTGCAGCATGAAATTGCACCTTGGATGCCTCAATACTATCCGCAGCCACCTGTTCCAGCTCCCTGGCAAGCTGGTCAGGGACCTGTTTTGCTAGAGCCAGCACAGTATCCCATCTGGATTTCTGGTACCTAGCAGCATAAGCCATATAATTTGCCTGTCTGAGTCCCAAAGATGCTGCCATATACTGTTTCTTTGCCATGGCATCAATCCTCCTGGAGTCCTTTTCAGGGGGGTGCAAAGCTAGAGGAATATTTGCCTTGTCACAGGCTGCAGCCTGCACTACCCCCACATGGCTGCATTGCTGTGTGAGGAACTCCGTATCAGAGTCTGATAATGTATACCTCTTGTCCATCCTTTTATCAACAGGAGGTATAGTGTGAGGAGTTTTTTAGAAGTTTTACTGTCTGTTTCCGAAAAAGATTTATGCAAAGGAATAGACAGTCTCCTAGACTCTGGAATATCCATCATTTCTACATAATCAGGCTCCTCTTGGTCATCAACAGCTTCCTCAACAGGGAGCTGGAGAGTTTCAGCAACTTTTTTATAGAACATAAAATGAGAAGGGGACTTGGAGAGCCTGGGAGGAGAAACCCCCGACGGTCTGTCTGGAGAGATGTCCGGTTCAACGGGCACATCCAGACTTTCAAAACCACATTCACTCTCCTCATACTCCTCTTCCCCTTCCTCCGGTTCATAAAAATCCTCAAAATCATAATCTTGAACCGGTGGAACTGGCCGAACCGAGAGCTTCCCTGATGGTGTCGGTTCGGTCGGAACCGGGGAAAGTGACTGGACAATTTGAATTGCTTTAGCTATTTCCTCAGCAGTTGGAGAGAGAACTTTTGGCTCCACACCAGCTGACTTTCTAGTCCTTTTAGTTGGAACCGGCTCCTCAGAGCTGGCTCTTCGTTGCCGAGAAGTATAGCCCTGGTCAGAGCACTCCCTCCGGTTCAGTTGGAACCGAACCG
This sequence comes from Neoceratodus forsteri, assembly GCA_016271365.2. Classification (NCBI taxonomy): domain Eukaryota; kingdom Metazoa; phylum Chordata; order Ceratodontiformes; family Ceratodontidae; genus Neoceratodus; species Neoceratodus forsteri. Next base: position 37,907,104 of record CM028132.1, on the reverse strand, counting down.
GCAGCCATCGGGTCAGCGGACTTTTGCCTCCTTTCCTGAGCCTACCAACTCTTTTTCTATGGTGGCAGCAGGAAAATTCTTACAAATCTGGCAGTCTGCATTGAGGTGGTCAAACCCCAGACAATACACACAGGTGCGTGTGGGTCAGCCTTAGCAAAAGCTTCCCCACAAACACTACAGTGCTGAAACCCAGTGGGCCGGTTTTTCTTTTGGGTTTCTCAGACATAGTGCCAGCCTAACCAAACTTGCCCGTTTATGGCAATCCGCCAAGCAAGACTCTCTTATCGGTTCCCAACCGTGTCACGGGTCGTGGAAAAAAACGTTTTTTTTAGAACCGATAAGAACCGGGAACCGCACTCTAAATAAGGACTAGTAAATTTTGAAAATAACCTGATCGGTTCAAACCGAACCGAAAAGCGTTTACAAGTTCCACACAGAATAAATATAAATGTAAGCTTATCTATTACTTACAATACCACAGACAGAGCTTGAACTGACCGGTTGCGGTTTAATTTCGGTCAAAAAGACGATAAAATAATACTTTTACCGACAAAACGAACCGAGCAGAAGGAGAAATCTCCGGAGCGACTGTTCAGTGAGGCGGAGTAAAGAATCTGACAGTCTGAGTTTGAAGAACAACAGACAGAGTTTTCAACGGAGCTCGTGCTCAAAGTTCCATGCCTGGCATGGAAAGTTAACTCTTTCACCTCCGGAGCAGTTCAAAGGTTGAGACTCACTGCATATGTCATAATATAGCAAGACTTCATGTTGTTTGAACATGATTCACCAGACAGGTGAAAGGATCTAGGTCATGATTGGCAGCCCGAATTGCAAACCGCTTCCACTTCATGGCATACATGGCTCGAGTGCAGTTTTTCCCAGGTGGCCACTAGGACGTCCGCTACCCTGTTAGAGACCCAAACCTGGAAATGGCTACGTTCTCAGAAGCCAGCCATATAGATGAAGGGACCAGAGATAGGGATGGACCAGGGTCCCCTGATCCTGGGTCAGCAGATTCCTGCAAAGAGGAAGAGGGACCAGTGGCTCTTCCACCAGCTGCTGAAGTAGAGGAAACCACATCTGGAGAGGCCAGAATGGAGCCACCAGAATCATGCTGGCCAATTCCATCTGAAACTTGAGGAGCACCCTCTGTATCAGAGAAAACAGAGGGAATACGTAAATAAATCTCCCGCTCCAAGAGAGGGACAATGCATCTTGCCAGAAAACTCCAGGCCCTGGATCGAGTGAGCAAAAGTTGAGCAATTTTACGCTGAGTGGGGATGCAAAAAGGTCCAACTCTGGATGACCCCATCTGTTGAACAAGTCTTTTGCGACAGATAAGAGAAGCTCCCATTCATGCATACTGGACCGTGTTTAGGATGCCTGGCACATGGACTGCCGAGTGTGTTAGACTGATCTAGTGCCCAGTACCACACTCTCATGGCCTCCTGGCAAAGGGGTTACGAGTTAGTTCCATCCTGCTTGCTGGTGTAGTATACTACACTCAAATTGTCAGACTGCACCACTAGCTGACCCAGAGCAAGATGCTCCTGAAAAGCCTGCATGGTGTAGAGCAGCACTCATCTCCAGGACACTGATATGCAGGGAGGCTTCCCACTGGGACCAGGAGCCCTGGATTTGGAAGGGGCCCAGGCGTGCTCCCCAGCCCAGATCCGATGCATCTGTGGTTTGGATGTGATAAGATATCTGGAAGGGACTGCCTTGAAGCAGATTCAAGGGGTCCATCCACCACTGCAGTACCTTTCGTGTTGGGGAAGAGATGAGGACTGGATGGTCCAACTTGTCCATGTACTGGTCCTACTGTTCAAAGGGTCCCCTGGAGGGTATGCATATGAAGCCTGGCCAGCAGAACGGTGGGTATGGCTGTTGCCATTAGGCCCAACAATCTGAGGTACACCTTGGCAGGATTGTACCGACTGAGAGACTTCCTGAGCTTGGGCTATGAGGCACTCTGCCCTGTTTTGGGGCAGGAAGGCCTTCCCTTGTGTTGAGTCTAGAACCGCCCCATGTATTGCAGCCTTTGGGATGGTACTAGAACCCACTTGGGCAGGTTGACAGTAATGCTCAGGGAGTGGAAAAGCTGGACAGTCTGCTCCAGAGTCAGCAAAAGCTGTTCCCTGTATGTGGCCTTTAGGAGCCAGTCATCCAGGTAAGGGAAGACATACAGTCCCTCTTTTCGGACAGCTGCTGCGACCGCTGCCAAGCACTTGGTAAAGACTCACAGCACAGAGGATAAGCCAAAGGGCAGCACTTTGAACTCATGATGCTTGCCCTGAATGGCAAAACGAAGGAACTTCCTGTGTGGAGAAAAGACAGATGTGCAGGTAGGCATCCTGCATATCCAGTGAACAGAGCCAGTCCCAGACCTTGAGGAGGGGCATTTGGTCTGGCAAAGTTACCATCCGGAACTTTTTGTATCTGACAAACAGTTTGAGGTCCTTTAGATCTAAGATGGGCCTCAGATCTCCGGTCTTTTTGGGGACCAGGAAAAACCTGGAATAAAACCTCTGGTTTCTCTGGTGCCTGGGCACTGGATCGATGGCCTGCTTGCACAGAAGAGACTGTACTTCCTCCTGGACAACAGGCAAGTGAGTCGGGGGGGGGGTAAATTGGAGAGTGGAGACAGGGTGTCTGGAGGCTGCTCTATGAGCCCCAAGGTGTGACCCCTTTCTATGATCTGCAGAATCCACACATCCTAAGTTATGGTTCTCCACTGATTTAGAAGGAGGGAGAACTGACCTCCATTCACCACCTCCCAGAGTCTGGACCAAAGGAGGGGGGTCTGGCAAGGAGTCAAGCGGAGGTAGAGCAGGTTGCAGAGGCTGGTCCCTCACTTTTTGGGGGGCTTGGTCACTGTTCCAGCAACAGCAGGGGCAGGTAAGGGAGCCTGGGCTCTACGCTTTCCCTGGGTATAGGGAGCTGTTCCAGGCCTACTGTTCTGTTTACAAAAAGCAGGCCGTCCTCTGTCCCTTGGCTGAGTGTGGTAGAGGGAATGAACTGGATGGCCATGCCAGAGGCCTGCAGATCATTTATGAGGTCCTTGACATCAGGGTTGAACAGCTTAGGTCTACTGACAAGGGCATCAAGCACTGTATGCTGCACATCTGCTGCAAATCCAGAAACTCTGAGCCAGGAGTGCCTACGAAGACATATGCCAGTGCCAGCTGTTCTGGCAACAGTATCAGCCTTGTCACAGTGCTCTGAGATGTTTGTCAACATCCTCAGCTGCATGGAAACACTGAAACAATTCCTGCTTTTCTGAGCCATCAGGGAGGGCCAGAGTTACAGCTTTACCCTTCTTCCAGTTGGTATTTTGGTATCTGACCATGTGAGACAGATTTTTTTTTTTGTACCGGTAATTTTCCTCCCATCTGGGAGGCTCTGGCCCGCTGCTCCCACTTGTCACCCCCCCCCCAATCCCCAGGCTTTCCCCCTCTGGACGGAGCCGGGCACCCCCTCTCTAGGAAACATGGTATCAAGGCCCTGTGTTGCCTCCCAGGGCAGAGTCATGGGAGTGGAACCCCCTCCAGCGGACTTTGGTCTGCAGAAGGGAGCAGCGGCAGAGGAGGCGGGGACAGTCATTAGTGGCCAACGATGAAACACAGAAACATAGAATTTGATGGCAGATAAGGACCGCTTGGGCCCACCTAGTCTGCCCATTTTCCTACCTAACAGATAAGCTGCAGATCCTAATTAACCAACAGCTTACTTCCTCCTACCCCCCCACTAGGACTGCCTTATGTCTGTCCCATGCATTCTTGAATTCCCCCACTGTTCTTGACTCCACGACCTCCTCAGGGAGGCTGTTCCATGCATCCACAACCCTCTCTGTGAAAAAATACTTCCTCACATTACCTCTGAGCCATCCCCCCTTTATCTTCAAATTGTGCCCCCTTGGCAATTTTTCTTCCTTGGGGGTAGGGACGTGCAAGGACACCAGCGTCCACCCCTCCCCCACTTTTACATGTGGAGCTGGCCGCGGTAGTACCCCAACCTCCCAAAGGTCCGCATTGGCTGAGACACTCTTCCCCCTCCCCTGTAGAAGGAGATCAGTCCATGGGAAACTCAATGCTTCTCCCCAGCCGGCTCTCCGACTCCGTCCCTGAACCGGGATATATGTGCAGAGCGGACACATGTGTAATAACCGCAAGCCTAAGGCTGAGGAGGCATAACCCCCGGATCCTACAAGAGTCCTTATCTGGGGGAAGGAAACTAAAGTGTTTCGGTACCTTAGATCGGTCATGAGCTGCTTTAATAACTAAGAGTCAGTTTCTGGCCGGGTAGAATAACATGGGAGACCCTGAGGGATGGGATAAAGCTAATCCGCCCTGCGTGCCAGAGATGGCACAATGTCTGGTCTGTGCCAGGCTGCCGTGGCTGTATTCTTCACTGTTGGCAGCACTGAAGGAATGATCTTTGGAGGAGATTCTGGAATCTCCAGGAAATCCACCAGGTCTTTTCTGGTGGCATCCTCTTCCTCAGTGTGGAAGCCCATGGTAGAGGACAGCTGTTTTAATCACATTAAAAAATGTGGGGTCCTCGGGTGAGGGACCTGGCAGTATGCTTCAGAGTCTTCACTGGCAGAAGAGGCTGTGGACTTGAAGTAGGATTTCCTCCTCTTCTTCTATATCATTAGGAAGAATGAGGGCAGGGCGACGCTCCTCAATATTGACCTCTTCAATTTCTGGGTCTGGCATCTGATTTGGCAGTCGCGGCCCACTGGGAGTCTCCCAGGGTCGATGAACAGGCACAGACGAAGCTGCCATCGTCACAGCATCAGCAAAGGAGTCCTATTCAAGGTGCCCAGTTGCTGAACAAGCCCTTTAGTGAACTTGATCAGAACTTCAGGTCAAGGGTTGACGTCGATGGAGGGGGTTTGATGGCCCCGGTGTCAATGATCTGCCTGCTGTGTCGAACAACAGACAAGCCTGTATCCCTGGCAGAAGGCTCAGACGACCCGAAGTCAATGGCTGGGCACACTGTGAATCGGGCAGAGGTGCTGTCGGTATGGGTCTGGTGGGCATGAAGACCTAGACAGTGGTTCTCTTCAATGGAGCGGCTGCAGCTGACAAAGACCCTCCAGATTGAGAGGCCTATGGGCAGAGACAGACACTGAGGGGAGCGGTCGTGGTCTTTTTGGTGACCCCCCCCCCACCGACTCATCTCAGGCCTTAGAGGCCTGAGAGCTTGAAGATCCAGTCTGCGACTAGGAGGCCTGGACCCCTGTCCATAGCTGGCTACCTGTTGATCCATCAGGAATTTTTTTTTTTTTTTTTGCTCCCTCGTCCTCCTCACAGCCCCCATCTCTTCGGGAGTCACCTATGGCCTTTTCAGCCCTCGCTCACCTACCTGGTGACTAGTGCAGTCCATCCCCCATGGAGCCGTGGTTATACCCCCCAGGCGGGGTATGGGTTGGGGGCCCATGCACCCAGAGACGTCTACCTTTCGTCGGGATGCTGTCTCTGGGCAGGTAGGGGCATTGAGGGTTGGGGCCTGGTGCTCCATCTACTTGGAGGCCGCGAGGTGTTTTCCCGGTGTTCTCGCAATGTGCCATGTCCCCTGACATCAAGGCGCTTGAGCACCGACATCTGGCACATCGCCCCCCTATTAGGCAACAGACTTGTTATACCTCGGGTCTCCACCCGGGGTCAGACAAGAGCCGAGCTCTGGTTTCCCCTTCCCCCCGGAGAGGACGAGCAGTCCCTGGGACACTCAAGCCCTCTCTCCCCGGCCGGCCCTCCAGCTTCCCGGGCTCGTTCCCGAACCCGGGTCACTGGCATCGCAGGCGGAAATCCAACCGCTGCGCCGGCGAGCCGGCTCATCAGGAATTTTTTAAGAGCCTTTTTATATCGCCCAAGGGTTGTCTGGTTAATCTTTTGGCAGAGCACACAGTCAGAAATGTTGTGGTCCTGCCCAAGACAAGACACAAAGAATGTTAGTCTGTAGAGGCAATCTTCTTTTTTGCAGCGGCAGAACAGAGAGGAGGAAAGATCAACTCTCGACAGAAAAGAAGAAATCTCTTGAAAAATATTTTAACACAGTAAGAGAAAAGACGCGAATACTGCGACAGAGCTTCCACAGAGACCCATGCAAGCGAGTCAACAGTGGGAAAATAAACGATGGAGCAGGACCACTCATGTCTATATAGGGTTGGTGACATCAGCGGACATTGACAGCGTGGGCAGCCCCAGTTGTACTGCTGAAAATGTTCCATGTGGATTCCCCTTCACTGACGGTAAAAGTTCCTATGGTATTACCTGATGACCAAAACACCCAAAGAAGATCTATGGTTACAGGTAAGTAAACTAAAGGATGTGGATACGGTTCACTATCCACACAGACAGACTTCAAGCAGTTCTCCAGGAGAAGGAAGAGGCAAGAAGCACACCCCTATTTGGTGAACAAAGATTGGTCCCAAGGTCCCAAATGCAACATCCCAACAAGACTCTAGATCAGTGCTGTAAGAGGAGATGGAGGTGTGTGCAGACTTCCAGGTGGCAGCCCTGCATATCTCCTGGATAGGGATGTCCCTGGAAACAGCCACCGAGGAAGCAGTATTTCTGGTGGAATGAGACCAAAGCTCTACATGAGGCTCCCTACCAGCCAACCTATAGCAGAAGTCAATGCAGGACCTAGCACTTGTCTGCTTGGCTGCTGGTCTGCCAGGCACAGCTTCAGGGAAAGTGACAAGGAGATGGACAGCCTCACCCCGAACTTCAGCCGTGCTCTCCCTTTAACAGTACAGTGCTCTCTGCAGATCAAGGGTATGCAGCCTGCGATCGGCCTCCAAAGACGGGCTGTGGAAGTATACCAGGAGGCTTATCACCTGATTAAAGTGAAATTCAGGTACCATCTTTGGGAGTAACTTCAGGTGGCAGCCATTCACACCACAAAAGCTCTTTGAGACTTCCACCACTTGTGTCCTGTATACTCTTAGCACTGCATCCTGGGCCTTTCTAAGCAAAAATCAAGCCATAATCAGCATGCCACAAACAAATGTGAATACATCTTGAACCGTAAGTGCTACACACAAAGTACAAGCAGCAAAGTTGTTCAGCACAAAATTACCGTTCCAATGGTGCTATGCAATCAACTGTAATCAATTTGGTTTTTATTTAATACTAGCTGAAATACCAAACAAGTGTTTTTTTCCGGATTTTTTCAAGGTGCTTAGGTGAGGCTTGAGAGACAAATGTCAGCCATGCACACCATACCTTAAACAAATACAAATAATTCCTAAAGTATTTGTGATAGACACAAAGTATCAGTGGCAAAGTTGTTCAGCACAAAATTATCTTTCGAACGGAACTATGCAATCAGTTCTAAGCAATTCAGTTTGTTTAATATTTAGGTAAAAACTACTGAGTTCCTCAGATGTTTCCAGGCCTGAGTGAAAGCCAGCTGAGTATGTCTACAGGCATTATTGGCCTGAGTGGCTATGCTTTCAGATGCCACCTACAGGTGTATCTAGGCCTGAATGAGTTAATGACGACTCTACCTGGTCTTCCACTGGGACAAAAAGACTTCACCTATAGCACCTGGAGACCACAGATCCTTCTGACGGATGTAACCGCCACTATGAAGGCAGTCTTCGATGACAGGTGCAACATCTCACACTTGTGCATAGGCTCAAATGGTTTGCCCATGAGCACAGTCAGCATCAACAGCATGTCCCAAGTTGGTGGTGGGTTACGCACTAAAGGGGACAGGTGGTCCAGACTCTTGAAAAAAGCACCCTAACACCTTCTCCTGGGCCACTGTTGGCATACGATCTTGCACATGGTATGCAGAGATGGCTGCCAGGTGCACCCTGAGGGTCATCGCTTGCAGTCCCAGCTGGGACAAAGACCAAAGGTACTCCAGAATACTAACCACAGGGCAGGCAAGGGGATCAACCCCCTTGCCCTGACATCAAATGGAAGATCTTTTCCATTTTTATGTATTTATTTTTTCTTACTTTGATTCTCCCAGTCGGACAGCCCTCCATCCACCGGCCCCCCCCCAGCCCCATAACCCAGGCGTCCACTGGGACCAACCTTTCTCGCTTGTTCTTCAGAGGTACCCAACTGGCCAGGTGCAGAGCTTGCTGGGGATCAGTGTTATTCTGCCGGCCGCCCACCATTTTCTCCCCATTACACCCCCCCCCCGAAAGTGTGGCACAGCAGCGTGCAATGGAGCTAATGGCCGAGTTGCACCCGCTTCTGCACACAGCACGCTGGATGTCTGCTCGTGTCCGCCCCTCTGTCTGCAGGTCCACTGTGCCAGCACCCAGCTATGGCTAGGTGCCAGGCAAGCACTGGACTCAGTCCCCTCCCCAGGAGAGAAGAGCTGTCCTCGGGACGCTCGATCCTCCAACTTCCTGGCCGACCCACGGCGATCCACTTGCACTGCAAACATGGGTAGCCAGTGTGGCAGGAGGGAAGGCAGTGATGCCTCTGCCCTCCATGACATTGGACTGGCTTTTTTATTTTTTTTTATTTTATTATTGATTCGGAGATGCACCTTTGAACAATGCTCATTTACAAAGGTTCCACGTCAGCTGTATGGTGCAATAGCAATGTTGGTACACAGTTACATTAAACAACAATGTTGCAGGTAAACAGTGAAAGGATACTAAGCTGCATCTATAGCAAAGGTACCAATAAACTGAGAGGATACAAGTAAGACAATCTGAACTAAAGTTTGAGTTACTAACAATTGTGAACAGATGCAGTCAGCAGCTTAGAGAAGCACTGTCAAGTTAGCAAGTACATAGGGGATAATCCTAAGGGTAGAGTGTGGGTTTGGGAGAGGGAGGGGTAGGATGGGGCTGGTGCAATTCTAGGGGTATCAATGTGAATTCAGGTGCAGATGCAGGCTAATTTAGTGGAGAGGTATTATGTGAGGGCAGATTTAAAGTGCCCGGGGGAGGTTAGGTCCTGTACAGCTGTTGGGAGGTAGTTTAGCCTTGCTGGTGATCTTACCAGTAAGGGGCATTTGGCCTGACTGGTCCTGCAGAAGGCTATTGTTAGGAGGTTCCTGGAAGCGCTGCAGGTGGAGTGTTTGTTCTGTTTGGGGCCGAGCGATGAATTCAGAGCAGTGGAGGCGAGGCCAAGGGTTGCCTTTTTTCCCCCAAGAAGGTATGATTGGTATTTGAAGGCATAGTACCAGCGAGTTTCTCTTTCTGGGAGGCCTCCACAATGTGGAGCACAGCTTACTAAAGACCCAAAGCCTGGAATTCTGGCCGCTCAGGAACCAGGTCGTGAGGTACAAGGACTGAAGATCCGGGTGCAGGCCTGTACCTTGTTGTCTGGTCAGCAGGCCTGGGAGACTAAGCAACTGCCACAAATGCCTGCTGCCGAGATTGAGGAGATCCGGGTACCAGAACTGCCACAGCCAGTTAGAGCTACTGGGATCATCTGTGTCTTGTCTTTCAAGAATTTGACCACCACCTTGTGGATCAAGGGGAAGGGAGGAAAGGCGAATACAAGGCCTGGGAATCCTCCAACACTCTCCAGGACTGTGGGTGGTGCGCACAAAGCAGCCTCAGTTTTGAGTTCTCCCAGGAGGCAAACAGATCCACCAGAGGGATTCTCCACGGAGAAAACAGGAGGCTTACCACTTTCTGATGCAAGGACCACTCGTTTGACCCCTCTCCCACCTGGCTGAGAGTGTCTTGCGGCTGAAGGTTTGCTCCAGCGACATGGATCACCAGGAGATCTGCATCCAGCCTGCGCACTAGAGTCCAGGTGCGGAGGGCCTCCTGACAAGACGGGAATATGTACCGCCCTGCCTGTTCGGGTAGAACATGGTCATGCTGTTGTCCTTCTGGACCTGCACTATCCGACCACTAACTAGAGGAGCAAGTTTTGTCAGAGTTGGCCACACTACACAGAGCTCAAGCAGGCTGATGTGGTGATGGGACTCCCTGGGTGACCAGAACCCAGGGACCCTGTGGTCTCCCGGGTGCGTTCCCCACCCCAGAAATGCAGTTGTGAATATAAAGGTCGGTTCTGGGTGGACAAACAAGACTCCTTCCTCCAAATGTTCTGGGATCAGCCACCACTGGATAGCATCCCACATCTGCTGGACTGTGACTGGCTGGTTCAAGTGGCCTTGTTGGGACCACTGATGGCCCAACTGCTACTGCAGGTGGAGAATTCACCAGCAGGCCCACCAGACCACGCTGATAAAAGATGCCATGTACCTCAGCAGCCAGAGGAAGTCCCATGTAGGTTGTGAGAACCTAACTTGAAATGATCGGGCAAAGGAGGTAAGATCCAGCGCCCAGTCCATGGGGAGGTAGGCCTTGGCCTGTAGGGAATCTAGGTCTGCCCGATGAACTGAATCACCTGTGAGGGGGATCAGTTCCGACTTGGCCGGGTTGACCAACAGGTCCAAGTCTCTGATGTTCCAGCACCACTGCCATGCACTTGAAGACTCTTGGCACAGATGAGGTCAAAAGGCAGGACTCTCAACTATCAGAGAACCCCCCTCTGCGTGGAAAGAAAAGTTATGTACTTACCTTAACAGTAGATCCTCGAGAGAATCTCTTTCATCGAGCCACACTTTTGGAACTATATCCACATCACTGCTAGGATCACATGGAAACTTCTGCAAGCCAGGGGATGTCCACAATGATATCATGCGCCAGTATCTACATTACTATGAGTGGCCTCATCTCTCTTCAGTTCCCCACCAATGATTATGCTCAGAGGACCTCTCAGTGGGGAATCAGGAGACCATGCCAGCACCTAGCATACCAGGCAACGATGGGAACTCAAAAAGGCAGGTATAGAAAGCAGCAAAGCAGGAAATCCCGGTGCCATACCTCAGAAGGAGGAGGGTGGGACGGCATGACCCAATGGAGATTATATTGAAGAACTACTGTTATGTCAAGTATGTAACTGTTCCATCTTCTTCAAGGATCTTTCTCATCAGGCCACATGTTTAGAACAAGTCCCAAGCAGAACCAAAAAAAAAAAAAATTCTAGGTGGATGGACATAAATGTTCATGAGAGCAGGCCCTGTTATACAGCCAGGCAAAATCTTCACCCAGGGGACTGCTTGCTGTGCCACATGGAGCACGTGGACAACCTGCCACCCCACCGAGGTCCCAACCAACCACTCCCCCACATAGATCTTTTCCTGACTGCACCCCCAAGAGCCCAAACACTGCAGTGGCCACCGACCCAGGGAAAAGGGGAAGGCTGCAATCACTACATCCACAATGACAGGCTGCCACCTCTGGATCATGCCAGAGGTCCCATCTGCCAGAGCAGGCCAGACCACAGAAACACTCACCAGCTCTCAGGCTGCACTCGCCCTCGGGCGAGATTATTTAAGAACAGGGCGCTGTCCCCCCACATCAGTGCTTACCCTACCAAGGTGCCAGTGATCACTTGGTAGGCCTCCATATTTCTTGCTGTAGGGCTCCGGCTCCCAAACCATACTGACATGGCCCAGACTTGTGCTCCACAGCTCCCCTTTACTCACACATGGTCCGAACCACCGCACTTCTAACGTGGGTCTTCAAGGGAGGAGGGTCGGGGTGGCCTGTGACCCACCCGGATCCGCTGCGGCCCTCAGGTTGAACTTACAGGACTAACCCCCCCAAATAACTCCTTTTCTCTCGGGACCTCTCCGGTCTCTCCTTTGGTGGCAAAACCCTCTTTATGTCCCTAGAGATGGGGCCCCACCTGCGGCAGCAAGCAAGCCCACATCCCCGACCTACCGGCATCATCGGCATCACTGCTCTCATTGCCCAGCTACACAACTAATAAGCTCCTAGAGGGGGCTTACGCTCCCACACATACACACACAATGTTCACCTCCTGGTGAACGCCCACCAGGTGGCACCACTGACCTAGAGGAGATGTGCGCACTCCCCCCCCCCACACACACACAAGGGTCAGAGCACCATACTGGTTGCATCGCCAAAATGGTGGTAATTCATATACTTTTAACAGGAACTTAATCTACTCTACCAGGAGGTGAACGTTTTGTGTGGGGAAAAATATGGAGACTCAAGCATTAGAGCCTGCAGCTCTGAAATCCTTCGAGCAGAAGTAATGACAACTAAAATTACATTTTCTGTGACAGAAAACGCAAGCCACTACTAGAGGCCAGCTCAAACGGGGCCAACAGCAAGTTTTTCAAGCATGAATTTCAAGTCTAAGGAGGGATTGGATTATGAACAGGAGGCTTCAAGTGCAGATTACCTCTCAAAAAATTATGGGACCCCTCCAGTTATGCAAACATACGTCTGTCAATATGGGCATGGAAAGATGATATATAGCAGTGAGGAATACTGTAGGCCAGACTCAGACAGGGACAGAAAGTATTCCAGTACTGTGTTTATAGGACACCTGAATGGATCCAGTTCTTGGAAGCAGCCCACAAAGCGAATCGCTTCCACTTCATGGAATAAGTATGTCTGGTAGAAGGCATTCTGGCCACAATCAGATCAGCAGCAACATTAGGGGATACCCCAAAACGTATCATGACTATGTTTTCATAAGCCATGCATGCAGATGCAGGGACTTCAGGCCCGGATGGACCAGGGACCATTTGGCCTATGACAATAGACCAACACAATGGTAGAAGTCTGGAGGCTCTACTGCCAATTGCTGTAGGAGTGGAAACCATATTTGGTGAGGCCATAATGGAGCAATGAGGCTCAGCTTGAGTAGTACCCTCTGTATTAGAGAAACTGGGGGAAATGGGCACATGAATTTCCCTTTCCAAAAGAGGAACAATGCATCTTGCCAGAAAACTCCAGACCTTGGGGTGAGCCACCAGAAATGCAGCAGTTTTACGCTGTGTGGGGATGCAAATAGGTCCAACCCTGGACAACCCCATCTCGCGAAAAGGTCATCTACCACAGAGGACACTGGTTACCATTTGTGCATCTGGGATGGCGACCTACTTAGTCTGTTTGCTAATACATTTTGGGTACCTGGGAGATGCACGGCTGAAAGGTGGAGGCTGTGGGACAGAACCCAGTACTATACTCTCACTGCCTCCCTGCTTAGGGGACAGGACTTTGTGCCCCCTTGTTTATTGATATAATGCACCACATTGGTGTTGTCTATCTGAATTACCAGAGGACCCAGTGGTAAATGCTGCTGGAATGCCTGAAGAATGTATAGAACAGCATTATTTGCAGAACACTGATATGTAAGTTGGCCTCTCCCTGGGACCACAACCCTCGTGTCTGGTAGCGACCCAGATGCACACCCCATATGGAACCTGAGGCACCTGTTGTGAGATCAATACAGGAGTGAGGATGAGGATAAGAATGCCCTTTAAAAAGATTACCGCAATCCATCCACCATAGTAGAACCCTGCAGAACGGAGATGTGACAAGGACCTTTTGGTCCAGCTTATCCAGTTCACCCCACTGGACCCGAGCTTCCAGGGAGGTACACTCATGTACAAGTATGCCAGTGGCACCATCACAACGGCTACAGTCATAAGGCCCAGAAGGCATGACATGGCCCATGCAGGAAGGGAGCGACTTCTTTTTTATATTAACTGTGCTTGAACTATCACACTTTCTGCCCTGTCCTGTAGTAGAAAAGTATAACCCTTCTCTGTATCCAAGACTGGTCAGTCCTATGTACTGCAGTCTTTGGCAGGAGTCCGCACCAACATGGGGACATTCACTGTGACCCCCAAGTCAAACAACTACCTTGTCCTCAACAGGGTACACAGTAAAGACCCTCTAGAATTGGCCTTCTGAAGCCAGTCATCCAGAGAGGGGAACGCATACAGACCCTTCCCTGTAAAGAGCTGCTACTGCCAAGCATTTGTTAAAGACCTGTGGCACAGATGACAAGCCAAAGGGCAATACTATAAATTGATAGTGCTTCCCTTCCAGCATGAAACGTTAATACTGCCTGTGGGCTTTTGTGATCTTAATTGAAGGTACACATCCTTCATGTTTAGGAAGCTCGGCCAGTTCCCTTTTTGCAGAAAGGGGAATCAGAGTTTGCAGTGATACGATACAAAAGAGTCTTGTATTCTGTGCAGACGTTGAGGTCCCAGAGGTCTAGTACAAGTCAGGATGCTGATCCTCTGTGCATTTTGAGACCATATATCTGTAATGGAACCATTTGTTTCTCTGGGTTAGAGGAGGCGGTTCTATAGCCTGTTTTTGAAACACTGACTGCACTTCTTCCTTCAAAAAGGACAAATGTCCAGGAGGATAACTGAAAGGAGGTGGAGGATGATCTGGAGGGGTTGGTGAAAGTTCCAGAGTATGCCCCCTTGCAATTTTCCCCAGGACTCGTTCGTCTGTTGTAGTCTCCTGCCACTAGTTTAGGTGCAGGGAGATCCTACCCCCCAAAGCCACCTCTGGAGGTAAACGTGGAAGTGGGGTTGTAGTCTGAGAAGATTCGGGTGGAACCAGTGGGGGCAGAGCCACCAGTACACACTGCTTTGGGTGCCTCTAGAATGGGCACCTGGGTGAAGAGGTCCTGGCAAAGAGCTACCACCCTTATGTCTGCCTGTCCAACGGTGGAGATGACCACCTGTTGCAACAAGCGGATGAAAATAGCCCCTCCTACAACTCCTAGAAGGAATGTGGTGAAAAGGACTCAACAGATCTGTGGGTCACTTTGGATGTCTGAAGATAGAGTGCCTCTTCAACATCATAAAAGTTTTGTCCCCTAAACGGAGCATTCAAAACTGCCTTCTGCACATCATTCGCAAAACCAGCAACTCTAAGCCAAGAACAGCATCTCATGCATATGCCTGAAGCAGCAGCTCTGGCAGAAGCATCAGAGACCTCATAGATCGACCTTAGCAAAGGTAGGCCAACCTCTGCTCCAGAAGTTACAGTTTTAAGTAGCTCATTCTTGGCAGAGCCCTCAGGTAGAGCCTGCGCTGTAGTCTTAGAAGCTTTCCACAGGCTATTCTGGTATGTGATCATATGGACCTGGTAGTTTGCAATCCGAAGGCCTAGCGATGCAGAGGCATATGTACACTTGCCCATCACATCCAGCCTCCTAGATTGCCCATCTGGAGGCAGAGTACTCGGGTGCTTAGGAGCCCTTGACCTATCATAAGCAGCCATGATGACTACAGAGTCAGTTTCTGGATGGTAAGCATAATGAGGCTTGGCAGATGGAGCAGGATACTGCTTGTCAGCCTTTCTGAGCACTGCAAGCAATGAATGTGGTCTGTACCATGCAGCAAAGGTAGCATCCTCTAATGCAGGATAAATAGGAGGGATTTTAATGGAAGGTGAGCAAGGATCCTCCAAAAATTCCATTAAGTTCTTTTCAGTGGAATCATCATCTTCCACTAAAAAGCCCATGGCAGTCTGCACTGGCTGCATTGAGGCTTGAAAAGTAGGCTCCTCAGGAGAAGATCTCAGGGTATACACCACCAAGTCCTCATTGCAGGATGAGAGGGCAGAAGTAGAATAACTGGCAATATACTGTTTTCTGTCATAATCCCCTCTAAATCCTCTTCTAATACCATGAGGTCAGGATTATTTGCCACCTCGCCCTTCCGGTCACCGATTAGAGCTGCGGAAGTCGCTGGAGATAATGGCAGTAGCTGAGGGGGAGGAGTTTGCTGTGTGCTGGAAGTAGTGGTCTACTGGAGCCGAGTGCCCGATGGCCCTGTCAATGGAACAACGGCCTGCATAGGTAAACCAGGCAGAATGCATTTCATCATCTCTGAAAATGATGCCAGCACAGCCCGAGAGTCACCAACGCCCTGGCCAGGGGTCGTGACTACTTGCATTGTCGACAGGCCTTGACCTGATGACAAAGTACTGTCCATAGCAGGTATGACAGTGCCCAAATCAGACCATGACCTTGATGTCTCACTGATGATTTTGGGGGCCCCATCAACGATGCTAGAGCAGGCAATGATGCTGAATGATTACCTGGTCTATATGGTGACTGGGACTTCACCAGGGAAGCAGACTTGTCTCTATGCTTATGCCTGTGTCCTGATGATGAAGAAGGCCATGATGACAACCATTCTCTGTTCCACTCCTTCAACGTCGAGTTTGGCAGCTGCATCTTGACCATCATGGATGGCGACAGCGATTTTGGACCTTGCTCCTTCTCCATGGGTGCTAATGCCTTTTGGAGAAGGAACGTTTGCAGAGCTTTCTTACGGCATTGCCTTGTTGCTTGGTTGAAACCTTGGCATTTCTCAAGTCCTCATGTTGCAACACTGGCCCAAACAGCACATACAAACGGTGCGAGTCTGCTTTGTAAATTCTGTCTCCACACTTACAATATTGAAATAACACAGACTGAGATTTTGGCGGCATGCAGATATGATGAAGACTGTAGTAAAATTTAGAATGAGTGAACACCACCAACGTTTGCTCAGCAGGTCTGACAAGAGTGACTGACAGCAGGAAAAAACAGGTTAGGTTACTCACCTGAAACAGTAGTTCTAGGAGTGGTATATGTTGTTCATCCACACTTCTTGGCATGTCCCTTTCCCCTTTAATTCTTGCCAGAAGGTCTTCAAGCTGCCTCCTCCCATTCACCCAGGTGGTATATTTATTTTATTTATTTGGATTTTGGTAACCGGGCAAGCCCACTGAGACCAGAAGTCCCTTTTTCAGGGGCAACCCGGAATTAGTTACATAAAGAGACATTTAAAGGCATTATTTACAGTAATTATACAAGTTACATAAATATACAATGCAACAGCATACAGGGATAAAACAATCAGGCTCACAATTAGACTCAGTCATGATTTACAGCTATTATATTAGTTTCACAGATAAACGTTAGCAACAGCATCCGGTAGTAGAAATCGGGTATAACCCTCGGCTCCGCCCCATGATGCCAGATCTTAGCCCACTGGAAGCCAGGTTTGTGTGCCACAGCCAGGGAGGTCAGGTGGGTCAGTGTGGATGAACAACATATACCACTCCTAGAAAGTGCGGTTACGTAAGAACTTACCATAACAGTAGACCTTCGAGGAATGTCTCTTGCAGCAGGTTATTACTCCTGGGAGGTTCCAGCAGAGGGCGCTGTCACACAGCAGCTTCTTCAGCAGTCTTTTACCAGGGACCGCTCACACATGACATCACTTCCTTGCTTCCTATAGAAGTGTGGGCGGTTCCTGGTATCCTCTGTTCCCCGCCAGTTTCAGCTTGCAAAAGTGAGGACCAAGGGAAATTGAGGTACCAGTGAGTCCCAACCCTAAGTCCTTAGACCAGGATTTTTCCCTGTTAGAGAAGGCAGGGGGACGGAGGAGGGATTGTACCTACTGCAGTATACATTCCTCGAAGATCTACTGTTACAGTAAGTTCTTACGTAACTGCACTATCTTCTAAGGAATGGTCTCTTGCAGTAGGTTATTACTCTTGGGAGAGTTCCCAGCAGTTATGTCCATGTGGGAGGACAGTTATGACAGGATGCCCTGTAGGACGGCATGGCTGAAGGCTGTTCTGTGTCTTGAGGCAACATCCAGATTGTAATGCCTGGTAAACGTATGGATGGTAGACTAGGTGGCAGCATTGCAAATATTAGTAATGGAGGCACCCTTGAAACAAGTTACTGTGGCCACTACAGCCCTGGTAGAATGGGCTTTGACATGATCCGGGAAGGGCTTATTGTATGTTTTGTAACAAAAAGTAATGCAATGGACTAGCCAGCAGGAGAGGGTGCATTTTGCATCTGGAAGACCCTCACGACCTGGGGCAAAAGTGACAAACAGTTGTGAGGTTTTGCAAATGGCCTTAGTCAGATCAGCATAGTATCGAAGGATGCGATGGGCATCCATTGTATACAGAAGACGTTCTCCTGGATTCGAGTACTCAGGGTAAAAAAGACGGTAACTCCAAGGACTGATTCAAGGTTTGTTCTGAAACCTATTTAGACAGAAAGGAAGGGTTAGTGCGAAGCACGGCCCGATCCTTATGAAAAATAAGATAGGGTTCTCTGCACACGAGGGCATGAAGCTCGGAAATTCTTCAAGCAGAAATGATAGCCACCAGGAATAGTGTTTTCCAGGAGAGGAAACACAGGTCACAAGTGTTCGCTGGTTCAAAGGGGACCACTGTTAGTTTTTCAATCATGAAATTAAGATCCCATGGAGGAATGGGACGCGTATAGGAGGCTTCAGATTTATTTTATTGAATTTTGTTGACCTGGTAGGCCCACTGACACTAGAAGTCCCTTTTTCATGGGCAACAGGGGGGAGGGGGCTACAGATGGTAACCAACTGAAATTGAACAAGATGAAGCTGTTGGTGGTATTTTTAGTGAATCTGTAATATGCCTTTCAAGAACATCTTAGCCAGATGGTGTTGATACAAAAGCTGACCATCTAATGGTTCGTGGAAGGCAGAGATGGTGGCCAGGTGGATTTTAGTAGATGAACAGCTAAGGCCCTCAGAGAACAAGGAGGCCGAGTAGTCTAAGACCTTCGTAAGACAGCAAGAGTAAGGGTCCAGCGAATGGGAAGTGGACCAAATGGAAAAGCATTTCCATTTAAAGTTGTAAGTATCCCTGGTAGCCTGCTTCCGGGCAGCAAGCAGAACATCCGCTACCTGAGAAGAGACTTTTAGTCTATTTAAGAAGATGTTTTCAGGAGCCAAGCATGAAGATGGAGCGTCTTCAGATTGGGATACAGGAGGGAGCCTTGGCACTGCATCAAAAGGTCCAGCCTAAATGACAACGAAACGGATTCCGTTATTGAGAGTTGTTGCAGAAGTGGGAACCATGTCTGCCGAGGCCACTTGGGAGCTATGAGAAGCATCATGGCGGGCTCCATCTGTAGCTTCATTAAAGTTCGGAGCAGGAGAGGGAGTGGGGGGAAAGCATACAGTAGAGTCCTGTCCACAATTGGAACAGGGCATCTGCAGTGCGTCCCCTTCTGTTCGGGATAATGGAGACGTATTTGGTGAGCTTGTGGTTTTCTGGGGATGCAAACAGATCTATCTGTGGGGTGCCCAAGAGATGAAAGAGATCCTGCAGGACCGAGCCGAGTAGCGTCCATTTGTGAGCCGAGGACTGGCGACTCAGAAGGTCCGCTGACTGTGACAGCCCGGAAGATGAGCGGCCGTGAGTATCAGTTGCTGTTTGGTCACTTCGCACCACACCTTGATTGCTTCCATGCACAGGGGGCGAGAGTATGTCCCCCCCTTGTCTGCTGAGGTAACAGACCACCGTCATGTTGTCCGATTGAATCAGTAGATGACCTGGGGTCAAATGCGGACTGAAGGCGTGCAGTGCCAGGAGGACTGCGCGTAGTTCTAGAAGGTTGATATGATGACGGGAGTGTCATGAAGGCCACGTGCCTAGAGTCCGATCTGGACTGAGATGACCACCCCAACCTTCTAGAGGTGTGTCTATTGTCAGCACTTGGTGAGGAGGGGATGCGCGAAAGGGCATGCCCTGATCGAGACTGGAGCGGAGCATCCACCACGTAAGAGCATACTTGAGGGCTGGAATCACCTTGATAGGGTCTTCGAACTGCCCTGTTTTTTGGCAACATTATTCTTGTAGAACCCATTGGATAGGACGCATCCGAAGGCGTGCGATCTCCACGGTTTGTACGGTCGCGGCCATGTGCCCAAGGAGGCGCAGTATAAGGCGGGCAGTGACTATCTTTCGTGACTGAATTTGTACAGCCAGGCCAATTAGGGTATCCTGATGAGCAGGAGGTAGATAGGCCTTGGCGACAGCCGTGTCCAGTATAGACCCAGTATACTGGAGCGATTGGGTCAGATGAGGGTTGGACCTGGGCCACTGCATTGTAATCCTGAGATCGTGGAACAATTGAAGGGTCTCCAAGAGGGAGGATAGCAGATGTTCCCTGGTGTCTGCTTTTATTAGCCAATTGTCCAAATAGGGGAAGACGAAGTGGTCCTTTTTTCTCTCAAGGCCCCTGCAACCACGGCTAGGCATTTGCTGAAAACCTATGGGGCTGATGAAAGGCCGAAGGGCAGAGCCTGAAATTGGTAATTGTACCCCTGCAGGTGGAAGTGTAGATATTGCTGATGGGCTGGATGAATGGGTATATGCAGGTACGCATCCTTCATATCCAGTGTACACATCCAATCTCCTTGGCACAGGAGAGGCAAGGTGGACGTTAAGGTAACCATTTGAAAATGTTTGTACTGGATGTACTGATTTAGGTTTCTCAGATCTAGTATTGGTCTGAGGTCTCCAGTTTTCTTGGGTACCAGAAAGAAATGGGAATAAAAACCCTTTTGTTGTGACAATGGCACGGTAACAATAGCCTGCTTGGTTAGTAGGGCAGTAAGTTCCTCCTGAAGTATAGGAAGGTGTGCCTGAGGATACTGAACCTTCCGAGGAGGAAGTGGTGGTGATGGTACTGAAATTAGTTCCAGCGTATGTCCAGTTTGAATAATCTGGAGTATCCATGCATCTGTCATTATTTGCTGCCCAGCCTCCAAATGAAGGGCAAAACGACCCCCACTGCCTCAGAGACTTGGACGAGGAGGACAGGGGAATGCCCTAGGAAGTCATTGAGAACTGGAGTTGCTGGCTCCTCCAGAGGGACGGGCATGGAAGACATGTGCGGCATTTGAATTGCCTCTTGTGTTATGACCACATCCCCGAAAAGCACCTCGGTGAGAGGACTTATAACCGTTACCTCTTTTATTATAGTGTGAATATTGGTTCCGTCGCGTATGGTACATGCCGTGAACTGTTCGGAGGGTACATCCAGAAGCCTGGAGGTCATCCAAAATGGATTTGGGTACCAGGACCAAATAGTTTATCGCCTCAGAAAGGGGCACTAACTACTTTATGCTGGACATCTGGTGCCAGGCCAGATACCCAAAGCTAGGCATGGTGGCGGAGGGTGACGCCTGAGGCGGAGAGCAGAGTAGAAGTATCAACCACCTCGTAGCTCGAGCGAAGAAGGTAGCGAGAGATGGATGTCATTGTTGACATGATTTGTAGCAATTGCTCCTTTTCTTGGGAAGGAGGTCATTTGTTAAGGAGGTCTATGGCCGAAGTACCCAGGATACGCTGGTATTTCACCATGTGGCCCATATACTTTAGGATCCTTATATTCATGGTGCCAGAGGCAAAGACCTTCTTGCTCAGGTAATTAAATTGCCTGGATTCTTTATCTGGAGGTAAAGAACTCGTATGTTTAGGCTTTTTTGTGCGGTCGTGAGCGGCCGCAATGATCAGTAAGTCGGCTGTAGGCATTGTGGACAAATATTGATGGTCCAAGGGGACTTGGTATAGTCGGTCAACCTTTCGAGGGATGGCTGTTATGGCCGAAGGCTGCTGCCACGCATCAGAGATGGCGTTCTGATAAGTAGGTATTAATGGAGGAATGACTAAGACAGGCTGTTCGGATAACTCGAGATATTCAGCCATGTCTCAACGCTGTTTATCTTGTTCAGTAGTGGAGAACCCCATAACTTTATGAATCTGTATCATCATATCATTGAAAGAGGGGTCATCCGGAGGAAAGGCAGCCTGAGGGGCCGGCAGATCCTTGTCGAAGGAGGAGACCATGGAGTACAGGGAGTACGGGTCTGAAAATTCTATATTTGGAATACCTCATCATAAATGTCCTCCAGGAGGTGCCCCACTAAGTCGGGTTCATCCGTCAAGTAATCCTCTAAACAAGGGGTTGGGGAAGACCAAGCTGGAGCCTCCTGGTCGGTATGGGGCCGCTTGGGCAGAGGAGAGGCAGAATGCTGGGAAAGCTGATCCGGTTCAGAGTAGGAGACTGGCTACATCCCATGGATTGCAGTACTGTGTACACAATGCGTTCAATGTTAGGTACCTGCGATGACGGGATATCCACGTGTCAAGGCTGGCTGTTTGTAATAATAGGTGTCAGAGAGGATATGGGGCAGTGGGGGGTCAGAACAAGCCCTGGAAATATATAGCTCTGGGTCCCTCTGGAAGAAGTCAGCCGCACCCCTATAGGAAGGCACCTAAGAAGGCGGAGGGGTGTTAAGCATGGCAAACAACATTGGTTTGCCCTTATGAACTCCTATCATCGATGACAAGGCAGGAGAAGAATGCATAGTGCATGGAACAAAAGAACGTTGACAAGAAAGGGGCTCCCGTCGACAGAGCAGCCATTTGCTTGGCTGCAGGTCCCATAGAGATAGTCGACGAAGTGTAGGAAGCCTTAGTCGATGGAGGGACAGCACAACGCACTGTCCTGAGTCCCTGGGCAAGCTCCATTGACAGGGAAGCGCTCCCATCAATGAGGAAGGCACAAAACATCGCTCCGTCGATGGGAGAGTGGCTCCCATCAACAAGGAAGGCATAAAACAATGCTCCGTCGACGGGAGAAGAGCTTCCGTCGAAGAGGAACGCTCCATCAATGGTGCACATGTTGCAGAATTCACCGATGACATGCGTCGTGGAAGGGAGTGAGAGGGGGGCTTCTCTTTCTCCCTTTTATGTTTAGATCAAGACCCAGAGATGGGGGAGCCCTTGGAACGAGCCCCCCTGGGTCTGCACAAACAGGGAGATCTGTGCTCCATCAGTAAACTTTTGATTTCTTGCAACAGTTGTTGACAAGTTGCCTGGTTAAATTCTTTACAGAAAGTACAAGAGGTGGTGTGGCGTGGGTGGGTCCCAGACACCTAACACAGTATAAATGATTGTCAAGCTTGAAAATCTTCCTGCCACAAGAGCAAGAACAAAATAAGGCTTGCTTTTTTGTAGATCCTTTCTTAGACATTCGTTTCATCGATGACTGCTTCACAGAAGATTGAGCCAGCTGCTGTGCGGAAAATGAAGAGGATACCAGGGACCGCCCACACTTATATAGGAAGCAAGGAAGTGATGTCATGTGTGGGCAGTCCCTGGTAAAAGACTGCTGAAGAAGCTGCCATGTGACAGCGCCCTCTGCTGGAACCTCCCAAGAGTAATAACCTACTGCAAGAGACCATTCCGTAGAAGATCTACCATTACAGGTGAGTAACCTGTTTTTCTAGGGACGTGGATATGTTGTTCATCCACACTTCTTGGCAGACTCCTAGCAGTTCTCCAGGAGAAGGGAGGCAAGGTGCACACCCCTTACTTAGGGAACAGAGACTGGAGAACTGAGACCCCCAAACCAGCATCCCGGCGTGACTCAAGGTTGATGTGGTAGTGGGTGATGAAGGTGTTTGCTGTCTTCCAGGTAGCAGCCTGGCATATTTCCTGGATAGGGATGTCATTGGAAGCAGCCACCGACGCAGCGGTATGGCGGGTGGAATGAGCCCTTAGCCCTCCAGGAGGCTCCGACCCGCCAACCTATAGCAGATATCAATGCATGATGTAATCCATCTGCCAATCGTCTGCTTTACTGCTGGCCTGCCAGAAGCGGCTTCAGCGTAGGTGACAAACAGCTGGCAAACCTCTCCCTGAATTTCCACCATTCTCTCCTTGTAATAAGAGAAAGCTGGTCTCGGGTCCAAAGTATGGAGCCTGTATGCAGCACCTGAGGTGTAGTTTGGGTAGAACACAGGCAGAGTCAATACTTGATTAAGGTGAAACTCACACTACCTTCGGGAGGAATTTCAGGTGGGGGCGCAGGACAACTTTGTCCCTGTGGAAGACCAGATAAGGAGACTCCACCAAAAGTGCCTGGAGCTCTCCAGTCCTTCTGGCTGACGTGATGGCCACCAGGAAGGCCATCTTCCACAACAAGTGACAACTCACACTTGTGCATTGGTTCGAATGGCTTGCCCATGAGTTTAGCCAACACCAGCAGTAAATCCCATGGAGGTGGAGGTTCACGCACAGGAGGGGATATGTGATCTAGGCCCTTGAAAAAGCATCAGACCAACTTGTCCTGTGCCACTGTCTGCTGACCGGCCCACGCCCGGTAAGCAGAGATGGCTGTCAGGTGCACCTTAAGGGTCGAAGACCAAAGACCCACTTTGGACAGAGACCAAAGGTGGACTAAAATGGTAACCACATGACAGGACAGAGGGTCCAGGCCCCTGCCCTGACACCAAATGGAAAATCTTTTCCATTTGAAGGCATAGTACTTTCTGGTCAACTCCTTCCTGGATGCTTCCACTACTGTGAGTACATCCTCAGAGAGACCAAAACCCTGGAACTCTAGCCACTCAGGTACCAGGCTGTCGGGTGCAGGGATTGAAGGTCCAGATGGAATACCTTCCCCTAACTGACAGATATCAGGTCCGAGTGTTCTGGAAGATGCCTCGGGAGCCTGTTGCTGAGGCTGAGATCATCTGGATACCAGAACTGGTGGGGCCAATCTGGGGCTACCAGGATCACTTGCGCCTTGTCCCTCCTCACTTCGAGGAGCACCTTGTGGATCAAGGGAAATGGAAGGAAGGTGTAGAAGGGGCCTGGGGTCCACGGCCTTGAGAAGGCATCTCCCTGCAGCGATCCCCGCTGAGGGGGGCGGGCATGAAACAGCCTCAGCTTGGTGTTTTCCCTGGAGGCAAACAGGTACACCATTGGTTTGCCCCAGTGGGAGAACAGGCTGTGAGCTACCTCTGGATGGAGAGACCACTCATGGGATGTCTTACCTACACGGCTGAGAGCATCCACCAGTTGATTCGAGGCTCCTGCCACATGGATGGCCAGAAGATCCACCTCCAGTCGGCTCACGAGTGTCCAGATGCAGAGCGCTTCCCTGCACAGCAGCTGGGAGAGTGTGCTGCCCTGCTTGTTGAGGTAGTACATGGTCGTGGTATTGTCCATCTGGACTTGAACCACTTGACCCTGGAGATGCTGAGCGACTGCCGATGACGCCAGTCTGACTACTCTGAGCTCCAACCGGTTGATATGGTATTGGGATTCCTCGGGGGTCCAGAACCTGTGGGCCCTGTTGTTCCCCATGTGGTCTCCTCAGCCTGTGAGACAGGCATCAGTCGTGAGGATGACCGTCGGCTCAGGGCAGACAAACAGGATCCCTTCCTGCAGATGGTTTAGGACAGTCCACCACTGCAGAGCGTCCCGCATATTCTGGGTCACAGAGATCAGCTGGTTGAAATGACCTAGGCACGTAGTCCACTGGGCAGCCAGCTCCCACTGAAGGGGGGCACATATGCCACCAGGCCCAATGGACCACAGTGGTGCAGGCTGCCATGTAACTCAGAAGGCGCAGAAAGTCCCAGGCAGGGCGCAAGTGCCCAACCAGAAATGACTGGGCAAAGGAGGAGAGAACCTCTGCCCTGTTCGCCGGGAGTCATGCTCTGGCTTGGCAAGAGTCAAGCTCTGCCCCGATAAAGCACATCGCCCGAGATGGCACGAGCTCTGACTTGGCCTCATTGATCAGGAGGCCAAGTTGAGAGCAGGTCTGGAGGGCCAGGTCCCTGGACCTCACCACCTCTTGCTGGGTGGAACCTGCTAACAGCCAGTCATTGAGGTATGGTTACACACTGACCCCTCGATGCCTGAGATGGGCTGCCACCACTGCAATGCATTTTGTGAAGACCCGTGGGGCCGATGACAGGCCAAATGGCATGGCTCGGAACTCATATGGGGTTCCCTCTGTTCTGAAGCAGAGGAACCGCTGGTGGGATGGATGGATTGGGACATGAAAGAACGCGTCCTGTAGATCCAGTGAGCAGAACCACATGTTTTGCTCCAGGGATGGTATGATCTGGGACAGTTACCATCCTGGAGAAGCGTGGCCTGTGATACGTATTCAGATCGTGCAGATCTAGAATGGGGCACCAGACCCCCATCCGCTTCAGGACCAGGAAGCACCTGGAAATGAACTCTGGGTTGATTGGAGGATCTGCCACTTGAACCACTGCCTCCTTGAGGAGGAGTTGGACTATGTCGTCTCTCAGAGCCAACTGAGTGTGGGCTGATGATCTCTCCTCCTGTGGGACACAGACTCGGCTGGGAGGGTACTGCTCGAACTCTAGAGGCAGACCCTGGGCGACCACTTCTAAGATCCACCTGTCTGTGGTAACAGCGGACCAGGTGGAAAGGAAGTTACAGAGCCGATCCCCCAGGGGAGGGCCCAGAGCTGGCGTGCCGGCGATAGGGGTAGCAGCCCCTATCCCATCACTGGGTACGCTTGGAGGAAGAAGGTCCCGATTGGAAACTGTCTGAACCCCGACCTCCTTGTCTGCGGGCTGGTGGAGGCCCGGACTTGGGCCGAGGGTGCCAAGTCTGTGCCTGCTGTTGCTGCCCACCCTGAAAGGAGGGCTGCTTGGCCGCAGGAGCAGGGTGCCGAAAAGACTTCTGCTGCTTTTTAGAGACAGGGGCGTCTTTTTGGGCAGAAGTAGCGGAGTCCAAGGTGGAATTGGACTGCTCGATTCGCTGAAGGTGACCATCCACACCTGGGCCGAAAAGATCAGTACCCAGGAAAGGAACATCAGCGAGTTTATGCTGGTTATCCACTGAAAAGGAGGAAAGCCTCAGCCAAGCCCTGTGGAGCATGGCAACTGCGGATGCCACCAAACGGGCACAAGAGTCCTCGAGATACAAAGCTGTCTGAAGTTTGGCCTCAGTCCCAGACCTGCTCGACTGTAGTCTGAAGGTACGTGGGGAGGTACGGGAGAACTTCATCCAAGGAGCCCAGGAGGGCGTGGGAGAAGTGCGCCATGATAATGGCCAAGCTTGCCTGATGGAGGCCTAGAAAGGAGGCTACATAGACCTTCCTGGCACTGTGGTCCACTTATTTGGACTCCCAGATGAAGACTCTCTCAGTTCCTTGTCCTTTTTATGGGACTGGGAGATATGCGAGCCCGACGGTCCGTCGCCCTTAGTGGGGAGAGACTGGCACAACTCCCGAAAGGAACCAGAGGATGTTGAGCCCAGGTTGAGAGAAACGAAAATTGGCTGAGAGGAGAGTTCCGCGTCCCGTGCCGCTTCTTCCTCGAAGGTCTGCATTTGTTCTAACTGCTTGGCGGACCCCGCAGCTGCGAGACCCCACCAGGCTTCTTTGGTTCAGAGGATTACATTTCTCAGGCCTGCCCAATTTAGGCGTGTGAGGCGATCGTCGAGGGGCAGTTCAGATGAAGCGAGAGATATCTAGCAGCCTGGGTGTCATGTGCTAACACCTAAGCAGTACATGCACGCGGTATGAGGATCAGTGCGCAACATTTTCTGGCCGGACGGGCACCGGTGAAAACCAGGGAAAGATTTATCTTCCATGATCGAATAGCACAAATTGCAATCGCTAGCTCAAACGAGCCGAATCTTCAGAGGATCCGAAGAATTTGAAGCCAGGGCCTACAAAACGCGGTAACGGAGAGGAAGCAACCTGTATTTTCCAGCGGAAAGGAAGATCTGGTGTCATGGGGCAGAGAAGAGAATTATACCAACCGGGTGGGTGAGAGGAACCAGCTTGAAGACCTTCCGGCAAGAATTAAAGGGGAAAGGGACATGCCAAGAAGTGTGGATGAACAACATATTCACATCCCTAGAAAGAACAGAGGAGTGATGGGGCAGTCCATATTTATGTAGATGCTGACACATGACATGACAGCTAGCAAACGTTTCCATGTGGTCCTAGTGCCTGGCAGCTGTAGTTCCAAAGGTATGGCCTAATGAGAGAGATCCTTGAAAATGTATTCAGCTTCACCACGGAAGTGAGGTGTCTTAAGCTGGCAATGGCTACTGAGACCAATTTTTTTTAGAGAGCGCTAGTTGAGTTACCAGTATGTAAATACAGGCAGAGGGTCAATGATACCAAAGTTAGGGTACATGCCAACCTTCACCATTATTACCTCACTGTTCGAGTATGGCCGAGAGCTTCGTTACCACCACGAGTAGATCTGCTGTCCTTCAGCATGGACTGCTTCATGCCAGATGGTAGTTTTACAGGCTGAAACTACAGGGAGAAGAAAAAATGGCATTCAAATTCTGTACTAAGCCCTTAGTTATCAGAAAAATTGGTTGGTCATATCTGTGCAGCTGGATGGCAGTGTTGTAACTGCTCAGGTTTAGACTGCAACATCCAAACCCATTCTGAATGCTATGTCAGTCAACACCAGGTCAAAACTGGGTTAGACTATGAACCAATTTAAATACTTGCACCTGGGGCACAGGAAGTGGATAACAGTTTGCAGACGTTTGCAGTGTTTCTTTATTTCAGATATGATATTCACACCCACAAGCAATTTGTGTTGTTCATTAGAAATAATCAGTATGTAAGCATCTACCCTCCCTGACTTAAATCACTTTGCTCATAACTAAATATAAGCAAACAAAAATGTTATTTTTACTTTAGTTTTTTCTCATCGCAAAAAAAAAGATGGCAAATAATATGCCCAGGAAATCCATTATATTTGTGCAGAAAAATAAGGATATTTATGAGAGTAGCAAGCCCTCAAACCAAGCCAGTAGGATTTGGAGAAAGAATGGCTGCTCAGTTGCCAAGAGAGAAAACTAAGCAAAAATAAAGCTAAAAACACAAGTATCACACATGCATATACACAAAGACACACACACACAAACACCATAGATTAGTTTTGAAAATTTGATTAGCAATGTTTGCTATTCAACATTGATTAGCCACGCACACACTCAGCTCTGTTTTTTTTTCTCTATCATTTTCTAATTCGCTTTCCTCTTATGTAGTAATGTACTGCATGTGATGAGTTGTGCATGTATTTAGCAGCATAAAACAGGTTACTACTTCTGTATATATAGATATTAATCTGTATTTAACATCATATTTTATAGCCCATTCTTTGGTATGTAGAGTTTTTCTTATTTAATGTGCTTTTCACCAATGTTAAAAAGTTTTTATCACTTTTTGCACATAATTAGTATAATTGGAGTATGTCACGTTAGGTACTGAAATAAATTAGTGGACCCTCCTGATGTGGGTTAGCCCCAGCCACTGACAAAGACTCGCTTGGGGTTGATGTGCTGGGGCTGAGGGTTCAAGTCGATGTGCCTCCATTTTGCCACAGTAAATTCACTTTAAACTTTAAATTTTGCTTACTTGACTTTTTCAGCGGTCCAAGAGGGCACTGCTTTCTATTTAGAGTAAACAGATGGTCCTGGTATTGTCTGTCAGTTTGCATGACCTGACCCCATATGAATGGAGCAAATTCCACCAGAGCAAGGCACATTGCAGAGAGCTCCAGAAGGCTGATGTGGTAACTGGGACTCCTTGGGGGTCAAGAACCCATAGACTCTGTGGTCCCCCAGATGCACTCCCCATCCCACCAGAAACTGGTCGGCTATCAGGGTGACAGTCAATTCTGGGTGGGCAAATGGGACTCCTTCCTCTGGGAGTTCTGGGATGAGACATCAGCTGGGTCACCGTAACTGGCTAGTCCAGGTGACCTAGGTGTGCAGACCACTTGTGGCCCAGTTCCCACTGCAGGTGGCACAGACACAAATGGGCCCATCTGACCATGCTGGTGCAGGATGCCATGTACCCCAGAAGCCACAGGAACCTGAAATGATTGGGTAAAGGAGGTAAACTCCAATGCCTGGTCTGCAGGCAGTTGGGGAGTCTAGTTCTGCTCAGATGAAGTGAAATCACCTGCGAGGGGTTGAGTTCTGACTTGGTCAGGTTGACCAGAAGGCACAAGTCTTGGTAGGTCTGAAGGGCCAGGTCCCAGGACTGCTCCACCACCTCCTCGGACAGCTTGGCCATCAGCGAGTCATCCAGATAAGGGTAGACCATGACTGCTCAGTGCCTCAGGAATGCTGCCACCACTGCAGTGTACTTGGTGGAGACCCTGGTGCCAAGAAGAAGCCAAAAGGCATAACCTGAAACTTTTAGAGAACCCCTCTGCAGAACCAGAGGTACCACTAGTGGGACAGATGGACTGGAATGTGGAAGGTATCCTGGAGGAACAGAACCATATGCCCTGCTCCAGGGGATGGAATGATTTGGTTCAGAGTGACCATCCAGAAAACAGAGTTACGTAAGAATGCAACGTAACAGTAGATCTTTGAGAGGAGCTCTTGCAGCAGGCTAAACAAGGACTGAAGTCGGCAGGCGTCAGGACACCACAGAAAACGTTCTAGCTAGCAGTCTACAGCAGGGGACTGCTCCCTGACGTCGGCCCACCTCCGATGTCACCCAACAGTATAAAATGCTCAGTTCCCCGGCCCTACCCCAGCTCTGCCGGAGACCCTGGCACAGCTAAAAATCTGAGAATAGAGGAGGTTCCTCAAACTGAAGGTAGCTGTGAATGGAGAAGCAGCTACCAGGGGGAAGGAGGGCGGGAAAGCAACGCCTGCTCCAAGAGTTCCTCTCAAAGATCATCTGCTACGGCAAGTTCTTACATAACTGTACTATCTTACTTTGAGTGGGAGCTCTTGCAGTAGGCTACACCATAAGGACTGAATCCCAAGCAGTACCAGGACAAACCCTTGACAGACGAGTAGAGGAAAACAGGTAACTGGAATCCTTAAGAGAGTAGGCCCTGGAGGACAGCAAGGCTGAAGCCTGTCCTATGCCTGGAAGCAATGTCCAGACTATAGTGCTTAATGAAAGTGTGGACTGAACTCAGGTGGCAGCTGCACATACATCTGCTGTGGACACATTGCACAAGATGGCAAAGGAGGAGGAGGAGGAGGAGACACCCCTAGTGGAAAGGCCTTTAACCAACTCTAGTAAAGGCTTGTGGTACTTCTTATAACAGTAAACAATGCAATTAACCAACCACTTGGAGTCTGCTTAGAGACAGGTGCCCCTTGAGTCTTTGGGGCGAACGACACAAACAACTGATCACATTTCCTGACATCCCAGGTGCGGGTCAGATAAAGAACTCAGTGGACATCCAGAGTATAAAGCACAGCCCCCTTGATTAGAATGTTCTGAATAACAGACTGGAAGATGGATGTCCCGGTTTTGGCAAAAACTTAGGACTGGTCCGCAAGGACACCCTGTCCTTGTGGAAAATGAAATAAGGCTCTTTACACATCAGAGCCTGAAGCTCAGAAATCCTCCGAGCAGAAGTAATAGCAACTAAAAACAACGCTTTCCATGACAGAAAGTGTAGCTTGCAGCTGGTTCGATGGGAGGCAAAGTAAGTTTCTCCAAAATAAACAGAAAGTCCCATGGAGGGACAGGGTCCCCGAATGAGAGGTTTCAAGTGTAAAATACCCTGCAGGAAGGTGCGAGCCAAATCCAGTTGGGCAAAAGCCTTGCCCTGTACCAGTGCATGATAAGCAGAAACAGTGGACAAATGCACCTTGACCGAGGAGTAGCTCAGCCTGGAGTCTGACAGAGACAGGAGGTACTCAAGAAGCAGAGGTTCCACTGCCAGCTGCTGAAGCAGAGGTAACCAAATCTGTCAAGGCCAGTAGGGAGCGATCAAGATCATGTCCGCTCCCTCTGGACTGCAGCTTGAGAACTCTCTGAAGTAGCAGAAAGAGAGGGAAAGTGTATAGGAATCTCCTTGTCCAGCAAAGGTACAATGTGTCCTGCCAGAAAACAACAGGTCCTGGATCTAGCGAGCAGAAAATGAAAATTACGTACCTACCGTAATTCCTGATCTTCTCTTGTATCTTCACCATTCATTACTTACTGGGTGTTAGCCGGAGGCGCGCACCCGCCCACGGAAACTTTTTTTTTTTTTTTTTAAGTTTGCCTAACGGCACCGCCCTCGAGAGTGACGTCATGCGTCATGCGCGAGGGGCGGCCGTTAGTACGACCGACTCCTCCTCCAACTCAGTTCTGTGAGCCGGAGAGGCAAAAGTGAGAGTAGAGAATATAGATAGCGAGGCAAGATAGCCAAGGGATAGCAAAGCAAGGAAGAATGAACTGAAAAAGGAATAAGCCGATGGAGGAAGGACAGAGGAGATAAAGTATCCTAGCCTAGGGACTGCAGGGCCTCCTTACCTGGGCGACTCTAGGAGGAGAGATAAAGTAAGGAGATGAGAAAATAGAAGAAGAAGAAGAAAGAGAAGAGAGATGGGATGTTGAAGGGACCAGAACCCAACGAGCATAGTTAGCTTAGAGCTGAGGCTCGACTAAGGAAGCAAGAATCCCGGAGATGAGAGCTGAAGAGAGGTTCACCAAACCCGCTAGACAGACTCTGGAGGGCATAGTCCTTATCCTCAACATGCCATTGTTAGTGATACCCCCCGGGTTCCTGGCGCGACAGGCCTAGGAATTGAGACACCGAGGAGGAAAGGAACCCCAGACAGCAGGAGGTGCTGCTCTGGGACTTAGAAAAAAATGTAAAGCCTTTCAGGCGTTTTAAGCATAGAAATGGGACTCAGACAGACTGGCCAAGGCATAGGCTGGCGGGATTGAATATGGTCAGCACAGCTCTTCTGTAAAATTGTCAGGAGGACACTTAAAAGGAGAAACCAAATTGCAAACTAGCGAGAAGGAATTACCTTCTCATTTCCCCTCTTGTTTGTTTTCCTTTTTTTTTTTTTTTTACAGAAGAAATTTGAGGTTGGTTGCATGACCCCAAAACCAAGGTGCCTATAGCAGTCGAAAAGAGTTCCCTCAGCATTTTCCTTTTTTTTTTAAAAAGAAAAAAGGAACAGACGTGCCCGTTCCTCTGCTCTGCAGGGCAAGAATGGGGGAGGTTTGATTCCAGGGCAATATCTGGAACACGGGATTGCAGGATCAACTGAATAGCCTGAACCAGGCCAAAACCCCAGAGATATCTTGTCAGGATAACGGCAAGAGATAGTTGTGCAGTCTGATCGCCAATGCAATCCACGAGATGGCCCACGAATCTTAGAGTAATTAATTTTTCTGGAAAATTAGAACCCCCAAAAAAAGGATTTTTTTTTTTTTTATATTTTTTTTTTTTTGAAAATTAAGCAATTTTCCTAGTTTTTAAGAAAAATTTTTTTTTTGCAGAGAGGAAGGAGACGGAGGTGGAGAAGCCACAGGAAGAGGCCACTGAGGGATGGTGGGCGGGAGTAAGTAATGAATGGTGAAGATACAAGAAGATCAGGAATTACAGTAGGTGTAATTTCATATCTTCCTTGTCAATCTTCACCATTCATTACTCCTGGTGAAATACTAAGCTCCTCTTCCCCTGGAGGGAAGAGGTAATACCCTGAGGGAACAAGACCCCCAGCCTTCTGCTGGTGAGAAAACAGAAGGAGAAGACCCTGGCTTATTCAGAAAGCGAAGTGGGAGAAAGAGCTAGGAGGTGCCTCCCGAAGAGCGAGGAGATGGAGGAGCCCTGTAAAGTCTCCTAGCTCTGGAAGAAAAGACGGGTCCCCGGAGGAGCGAATCCACCCTACGCCGGGCCAGGGGTGACAACCTGGAAAGACGAAGCCATGCCGTCCGCCTGATGCAGATCGCTGTCCCCAAGCCTGGAAGCCACCTCATTGGCGTCATAAGATGCCTGCTGGTGTCTTGCCAGCTCCAGGCCTACATGGGAGAGGCAGCAGCTTGTCTGGTTTGCTCCGTGTCAGGCATAGATGCCAGCAGCTGGGACATCATCGACCACAAATGCCGGTTATAGGCAGCGTGGTGAGCCTGATGTGATGCAACCATGCACTGCTAGCGAGAAGGAGAACACTTCGCCCCAATGGTCGAACTGGAGAGTCGAATCCGGTGGGCGGTCGTCGCCAGGCAGCGCGCAGAAGGAGTATCCAGGTATACCAAACCTGAGGACGGGTTGGGAAGGAACCTAGAGACTCAGAGGGGCACAATACCTCGCTAGCAGTCCGGCCGGGGCTGGGGAAGAAGCGCAGGGAACTGCCAGGACCCGGACAGAGCGCCTCCAAGGAGGATGAGCCACGAAGGTACCACCAGATGCTGGGCATTGAATTCACCAAGGATTCCACGCGTCTCCCATTCGGATTGTCTCTCCGAACATAGGAAATCCAGATCCTCACCATCCTCGAGAGGAAGCGCTGATATTCTGTGAAATCAGCATGGAGGACAGATGAGCAGGGGTTCCTCTCCCTCAGAGGAGGAGGCGAGGATGATGGGAGCTGGAATGCTCAGAGGATTCCTGCGCAGTGGGAAGAGTCGAAAGACCGCTCATGCATGTATCTAACATGAGGGAAGGCGCTGCAGAACCTCCTGAACTGCTCCCAGGATAACAGGACCGTAGGACCGACATGGCCGGGAGGCGGGGTGGTGAAGAGCAGAGAGAGATGGGAGAGGGAGCACCTCTGAGGAGGCAACTGCTCTCTGCGAGGCTCTGGAATCCAGGAAAGGGCCCTAGTAGGAGGGATCCGGATATCAAACCAGGCATGA
Source organism: Neoceratodus forsteri (assembly GCA_016271365.2). Classification (NCBI taxonomy): domain Eukaryota; kingdom Metazoa; phylum Chordata; order Ceratodontiformes; family Ceratodontidae; genus Neoceratodus; species Neoceratodus forsteri. The sequence continues at coordinate 37,873,031 of CM028132.1, read as the reverse complement.
GCGGAACTCTGGGGGCGAAGCCTGGAAGAGCCCTGGGGAGAAACTCCTGCGGCGACGCGGGACTGCATGGATCAGAAGGGCAGTCTGCACAACGCCCGGAGGACACCCTAGAACCCTGGGGAGGGGCGGGGCTCTGCACTCGGCTCCTGGCCACCCCTGAGGAGGCCAAGAAGCCGGGCAGCAGGCCGCTTGCCCTCAACCCCTCGGTTCGAGAGGGCCCTCCTCCTCGACTGCAACGTCCCCTGTCCCTAGAGGAGGCAACAGCACCCAGGGTAGCCATCACCGAGCCTCCAGAGAGCCTCCCCCTCCGTCAACCCCGTCTGCCCCGGGACTCTCGGCCACCCCAGCCGAGGAACCCTCAGGAGGCAGCGGTAAGAGGGACAGAGGAGAGGCCCACTGCGCCGCCTGGTACCCCTAGCCACCGAGGACCCAGATCCCGAAGAATGGGGTGCCAGGATGGGTCCCATCTGAGTCATCGTCCTCCGAGGAGGACGAGACCAACAGGACCTCGATGCTGGCCACCCCAGGGTCCCGAGGCCTGAACAGCCCAGTACCAAGAGGCGGCGCGCTCGCCCCCACGCCCGGCAGCAGGAAGGCTAACCCCACACCCCAGCGGCTCAGCAGGCCCGCACCGCCGGGTAAGGAAAACCCAGCGCCCGCCCGGCAACGATGTCAGGCCCAGGCGGCACTGTCGGCAGCGCCGCCATGTCACAGCTCCATGAGCGGCGCTGAGGCCGCGGCACCAGCCAGCGCCACTCCAATCACCGGCGCCGCCAAGCGAGCGCCGGGGATGTGGCGCCCGGCAGCAGCGCCCGCCCGTCACCGGCGCAGTGAGCGGCGCCCGGGATCAGCGGTGCGGGGCGGCGCGCCGATCCCGGCACCTTGAAACGTGCCGGGATCAGCAGCGCCGCAAGGTGGCGTCGAATCCCACCAAGCCGGGCCCAAAGCCAAGGGCCTCGACACGGGGAGCCTGCACCTCGAAGAGTGACTGCAGGCGGTGTCAGCGCTCTGCGGCCGAGGAGAGACCTGACGCTCCCCAACACGGAAGGGGCCTCCTCCTCGGCAAGATAGAATGAAGAATATAGAATATAGGCCGGGGAGGGACCGAGAAGAGCCTAAAGATCTTGCCAGATTCCCGTGGCCACGTCCCTCAGTCGGCGGGGCCTTGCCGCAGGCAGCGCGGACTTGAGGGCGGCCGGTCTCATCGAGAAACAGGCGTCGCCTGAATCCATATCATGGTTGGGTCCCAGGCATGACGAAGCGTCATGCTGCGGTCGGAGGCGGAGAATGCCCGGCCACAGGAGCACCGCGCGCCAGGGCGCGGCCGTCTTGAACGCCAGCTCCAGAACCGGACATAACACGAAACCAACAAGACTAAAACACAGTAGGAAATACACCGGCGCGAAGAAAGAAAGAACAGTCTTACCGTATCGGCGTCGGTGTCAGGAAAAGCGAGTCGGAAACTGCTACAACTACCAGCGCTCACGCGTGGACAGGTGCTGCCTCGGAGGCGGGAGAAACAGAACTGAGTTGGAGGAGGGTCGATTGCTTTACTAGCAGCGCCCTCGCGCGTAACGTCACTCTCGAGGGCGGTGCCGTTAGGCAAACTTTAAAAAAAAAAAAAAGCTCCCGTGGTGGGTGCGCGCCTCCGGCTAACACCCAGGAAGTAATGAATGGTGAAGATTGACAAGGGAAGATCTGGGCAGTTTGGCACTGAGTGGGGACATGAAGAGGTCCAATTTGGGACGACAATCTTTTGAAAAGATCTTCCACCACTGACTGCAGAAGATCCCATTCATGAGCCTTGGACAGAGATTGACTGAGGCCTTCGGCCAAGGTGTTTTGGACACCTGGAACATGCACAGCAGGGAGTTCCAGTTGGTGCTCAATGGCCCAGTACCATATTCTCATGACTTCCTTGCAGAGGGGATAAGAGTAAGTACCCCCTGCTTGTTTACGTAAAAGACCATCAACATGTTGTCCATCTGGATGAGAAGGTGGCCTAAGACTAGATCCATTTTAAATAGGCACACAGAATCGCCCTCATCTCCAACACACTGATGTGGAGTGTTTTCTCCACAGTGGACCATATTCCCCAAGTCTGATGACCTGCAAGGTAGGCTCCCCAGCCCTAGCCGGAAGCATCCATTATCAGAAATTGAAGAGGAGGCACTCTTTGGAAGAATATCTGCCTGGAAAGGTTGGGAGGAATCTAGCCACCACTGGAGAGTCTGTCATACTGGCTCTGAGACTCTTACAGACTGCTCCAAGTCATCCATGCGCTGATCCCACTGGACTTATAGGGTCTCTATTGGGTCATTCACGTGCAGCAGTGCCAACGGAATAGTTGCGATGGCTGCTGCCATGTGTCCTAAGAACCTAAGGACAATTTTGGCTGGAACCAGGCAAGACAAGGATAGTATCATAGTGTGTGTTTGAAGGCATTCTAGTGTGTCTGGAGGCAGAAAGGCTTTGCCTTGGATGGTGTTCAGGACTGTCTCGATGAACTGGAGCTGTTGGCTTGGCCAAGGGGAGGATTTTGAGAGATTTAGGGTGGTTCCTAGGTCGCAAAACAAAGTAAAGGTGTCTCCCATGGTGCTTAACAGCTGTTCCCTGGTGAGGGTGGTGGGTAGCCAGTCGTCCAGGTAGGGAAAAACAGTGACCTCTCCTGTGTAAGACCACTACCACGAGGCACTTTGTAAAGACCTAGGGAGCAGGACAGGCTGAATGGCAGAGCTCTGAACTGGTAATGGTTTCCAGTGGGGCTGGAAGACCAGAATGTGAAGATATGCATCCTGCATGTCCAGAGAGCAAAGCCAGTCCCCTTAATGGAGGAAGGGCATCAGGCCTGGAAGGATAACCATCCAGAATAGTTTGTATTCCACGTATTTGTTCAGACTGCCGAGATCCAGGATGGGGCGTAGATCCCCCATTTTGGGGTACCAAGAAAAAGTGAGAATAGAAGCACATCCCTCTTTGGGCCGCTGGAACTGGTTCTACAGCCTGCTTACAGAGGAACGCCTGGATTTCCTCTTGGATGAGGGTGGCATGTGATATGGGGAGTAATGGGAGTGGAGAGAAGGGTTGTCCAGAGGCAGCTCTAGAAATTCTAGAGTATGTCCCTTTTCGATCATTGCAGGACCCAACAATCTGACATTATCCTGCTCCACCCCTCTAGACATAGGAAAAAATGACCCAACCCCATCGCCTCCCCCAGTGATTCTGCTGGGGTCGGTGGGGTGGGGGTTCGGGCAAGGAGTCAGACAGAGGCGCTTGGGAGTAGGTACAGCGTCCTGGGAGGACTTGGTGGCTCTAAGGGCTGCTCCTCCTGGGTCTGAGAGGTGGCCTTTCATTTAAAACCGCCTCACTGCTGCTGTCCTCGGGGCTGTATGGAGGAGCAACAAAAGGACAGACACCTGAATTGCTTCCGAGTAGACCGGTACATGTTGTGAAATGACCAGATAGTTTTGCCTGAATTTTGAAGGCGAGTGAAGATTTTCTCCGATTCCTCAACAAACAGGACTGGGCCTTTGAATGGGGAATCCATAATGCTTGCCTGGACATCCAGAGAGAAACCCGAGATCCGGAGCCAGGGGTGTCGGCATATAAAGACGCCAGTAGCCGCTGCCCTGGAGGCAGTGTCAGCAGAGTCGTAGGAGTAATGTGGGACGTGAGTGCAATGTCCAACACAGACTTCAAAAGGTTGAGCAACCCTGCCTTCTGGGGAACATCCAGCAGGGCCTGAGCAAGCTCCATGCCCTGCTCCCAGACGGCATTCCAATATTGGACCATATGAGTTAAGACATGCATGGAGAGAATAGTGCAAGTGGCAGAGGCATAAACCTTTTTGCCAAGCTGGTCCAGTTGCTTCGATTCCCTGTTGGAAGGTTGGATGCTGAGGTGCCTAGGCCATTTAGACCCATCATGGGCAGCTGTGATTACCATAGAATCCACCAAGGGTTGTTCCACTAAAAAGGATTAATCCCTGGGAGCCCTATAAAGACAGTGTAACTTCTTGTGCACCACTGAGGAAGTAGTAGGGTGCTTCCAAGCTATTCTGGTGACATCGTAGAAGGTGTTGACCAAAGGTGGGACCACAATGTGCTTAGGATCCTTCTGATGGAGATACTTGGCCAGACAGAGTCCTTCTGGATCCAGATCCTCAGTGTCCCACCCCATGCTGGCTTGGATATCCCACATGACATCCATGAAAGATGGATCGTCAGGTGGAGACCTGGGGGAGTCCCTGGCATCCGGAGCAAAGGAGCACCCTCTAAAAGGGAGGATCTGGAGGAAGAGGAAGAGCTATGCTGGGGTCCTCTGAAGAATAAGACCTAGAAGAGGAACGCCAGGACCAGAGTCCTCTAGAGCAGCATCTGCACCTGTCCGAAGACCTGAAGGAGGAACGGTGCCTCCTGCCTTTATGGCCAGAATGACCCTTATCCGAACCATCAGGCTCTGGGGTCAGTTCCTTAGGTTGAGGGGGTAGGTTTCCTGGGCTTAGGCGAAGGCAGAATAGGGGGAACTTCTGAAGTCATAGGCTACTGAGAAGAGAGCAAGGAAGGGTTCTGTGGGAGAAGATCACCCTTGAGTAGTGTTCCACCAGGACGATAAAAGCTCGGACGTCAGACAGTGAAATCCTTGGCACCAGGGAAGCAGCCAGTGTCAGCGGGATGGATGGATGGATCGGGCATTGAGATGGTGGTAGACCTTGTGGAGTAGGGGTAACCGGCGTCGGCTCTCCAGGAGTACAGTCATCCGGTGCCAGAGTAGAAGGAATCAGATGATCGAACAATGGGCCCTTTTGGTTGGGGCATCGTCAAAATGGATGCAGGGGAGACCAGAATCGAGGGAATGGGCGTGCGTTGGCCCTGGTGAAGGGAAGCGTCCGGCGTCGGCTAAGGAGAGGCCTGCCGAGGGGAGCAAACTCCCGGAGGACGTGAGCGCATGCCCCGGCACCGCTCGGAGGAGTCAGCTCTGGAGTCTGAGGCTGATCTGGTGGACACTGTGGCTGGTCAGACGACGAGTAAAGACCTGCCGCCCGAGGAAGAACCAGCCAAGTCACCTGGCTGAGGACCCAAAGGCTGGGAAGAGGGCCTGAGCTTCAGCAGCTGAAGGGCAGAGGATGAAGTTCCAGACCCAGAAGAGCCTCCACCCAACATCAGGATAAGGGCAGGAGGCCTAACTACTGGGAGCGTGGATGAAATAAGGGCTACCTGGAGAGCAGAGTCAGACCTTCCATGTGAGGAGGACCCAAAAGGTTGCTGCCTTGTGCGAGGACCGGGAACATGAGTCTGACCTGGGTTTGTCCAGGTGTTCATCCCAGTGTATGCTTCCCAGGTGACTTCTTATGATGAACAGAAGAAGTAGAGTCCCCCGAGATAGAGGAAGATGAAGAAGTTGGGTCTCCTTCTGCATGGCAGCTAGCTGTTTTTCTATCAAGAAGCTTTTGTACTGCTGTTGAACTTCAAGCAATGCTGGCAGGCCTGTGTATCATGATCTGGGCCTAATGGAGAAGAAGACATGCAGAGAAAGAACTACAATTTTTGTAAAAAGTAGTAAATAAAATGCTGGTAAACACATGAACAATGGCGGTCAACTAGAGCAGAAGACTTCCATGGAGCCGATGTGCGCGAGTTGACGGCAGGAAAAGAACTGGGTTAGGGCCAGTGGACCATTCAGGCATTCTATCTGATGCCCTCAGTGATCACTGTATCACCTATTGCATTCACAAAATCAGCACTCCCCACTTCCCTCCCAAATTCATATGGTCCTGCCCCCCCCTTCAGCCTTTTAATGTAGCTGCCCTTCAGCATGATCTCATAAACGTTGACTGGCAACCTGTCTTCTCCGCTCTAGATGCTGACCTTGCCCTATCCCACTTCCTTAACATCTTTTCCAGCATCTGGGACCTCCATGCAACCCTCAATAAAGTCAGGGTGAAACATCACCACCACCCCTGGATTACTGCTGAATATATTGCCCTGTGTTGTGCCAGGAACAAAGCCTGGAGACTATACAAAGCATCCCCCAAATGACCTCTTCTACAAACTTCTCACAATAACAGGTGCACCAAGACCATCCGCCTGTCCAAGGCATCCTATTTCAAATCCCAGCTCGAGCAGAGCCAAAACTCCCATGCCTCATTCTGGAAGGTGATCCACTTCCTTTTAGATCCTCCCTCCCAGCAAGCTTGCCCAGTCCTTAAAAACAAACAACAACAACAAACAAACAAACAAAAAAACGACTGCTCCCCCATCTCTGACCCTGCCTCGGTAGCCAAGGCTTTCAACAAGTTTTTCATCTCCTGTGCCCTGCCTAACTTCCCCTCCCTCCCCCACCTGGCTCTGCTCTCTCCCCTCCTGATTCTCACTACCCCCCCATTGGCTTCCTCTTTCTTCCCCTCTCGCCACAGAAGTCTACACTCTCCTCATTTCCCTCAACCCTTCCAAATCAAGCCCCGATGGTCTCCACCCCAAACTGTTCCACATCTCCGCACCAGCTACAGCCGCTCGTTTGACATATATTCTGAATCACTCCCTCTCCACAGCTGCTGTGCCTCGTGCCTGGAAGATGACAAAGGTCTTACCTCTCCACAAGGGCGGCGATCCCTCATCCCCTGGACATTATCAGCCCATCTCACTCCTTCCCTCTGTAGCTGAAGTCCAGGAATCCCTCATTCTTGCTAAACTCTGACTTTCTATCCTCAAATAACTTTCTCCAGTGCAATTGGGCTTTCGGAAACAACATTCTACAATCACCTCTCTCTTGTGCGTCACAGACTCCATCTTCACTGCTATGGACCAAAGCCAAATCACTGCAGCCATCTTCATCGACTTAGCAAAAGCATTCGACTCCATCTCCCGCCCACTCCTTCTACAAAAACTAAATTTTTTCAGCTTTGCCGAACTTGCAATGGACTGGTTCCACTCATACCTCCTTAAACAGACAACAATCTGTCCAAATAGGCGATGCACTCTACCCCTCTTTAGTTCCAACAATACAGCTCCTCTGTGCTAGAAGGGTGCATGAAATAAAAGAATATAAGAGTCAGCAAACAACCGCACTCCTCAGCTGCTTTCAAAAGCTTTAATTAGGATTTGAAACATGCCACCAAAAACCAACATGGTGAAGAAATGAAAATTGCGTACCTAACGTAATTCTTGATCTTCTCTTGTATCTTCACCATTTATTACTGCTTGGGTTGTGCTGAGGCGCCCACCAGCTATGGGAGATTTTTTTTTCCGAGTCGGCACCAATGGCATGGCCCCAAGAGTGACGCGCTGTGTCAAGTGCGAGGGGCAGCTGTTAGGTGCTACAGACTTCTCCTCCATCTCAGTTCTGGTAGCCGGAGAGGCGAAAACAAAGGGTAAGAAAAAAGTAGGGAGGCAAGAGAGCCAAGGGACAGAAAAAGAAAATGATATAAACTGAAAAAGAAATAAGCCGACAGAGGAGAAGAAGATGCCTACCCTAAGGGATCGAAGGGCCTCACTCCTGGGGCGGCTCCAAAGGAGGAACAGAGAAAGGGGGGGGAGAGAGGAGAGAGAGAGAGAGAGGAGAGAGAAGAGAGAGAGGAGGGAGAGAGAGAGAGAGAGAGAGAGAGAGAGAAGGAGGAAGAGCTCTGCCGATTGGGAGATTGGTTTAAGGCTGATAAGCTCGGAACCAAAAACAAGGGAGCAAGGAGTGCATTTTATAAAATGAGGAACAGTTTAACTGAACCACTTGTCCAGTTTAGACACAAGGCAGATTCTCTATAGCTCCCGCCATCCCCAGCCCTTTAAATCTTAGCTGAGAGCTCACAGACTGCCAAGACAGAAATCTGTTCTGAAAAGGAGCACCCAACTAGGGAGGGAGAGGAAGCCCACTAGCACTTTGTTAAGTGCTAACACAGATGAGAGTGGGGGAGTGTAAGGGTTTAAGGCCCTACAAAGGACACCCCTTAATTAGAAAAAGAGTGGAAACTCAGTCGGACTCCCTGAAGGCAAGGAAAGATCACCAGCTCAGGGTACAATAGTGTCAGGACAGCCTAATTTGGCTGAAACTGATACAAGGTGATCGAGACTTGCTAGAGGGGACCTAGCAAAGGAGACTGAGCCATTTAAGGGATAGTCTCCTTAACTGTAAATTGAATAGTGTGGCTAAGAAGAGCCAAAAGGTCACCCCCAGGGGAAATCAGAAAGAGTTTCCTCAGGATAAAAATAAAGCTACTCGTTCCTCGATTCCTTCAGGAAATAAGATCCATCCAAAGGAAGGGAAAAACTAAGATTTGTATTCTTTTTTTTTTTTTTAAATAAAGAAGAGGGGGAGGAACAGGCAAGGAGGGGGAGATGCCAGAGAAGGAGGCCCTTGAGGGGAAGGAGGGCGGGTATTAGTAATGAATGGTGATGATACAAGAGAAGATCAAGAATTACAATAGGTATGTAATTTTCATATCTTCCCTGGTCAATCTTCACCATTCATTACTGCTTGGGTGATGCGCCGCTGGGGACAAGAGAAAACAAGACACCCAGCCTCCTGCTGGTGGGAAACAGAAGGAGAGACCTGGGCTAATCAGACAAGAAGCCTAAGGCTGAGGAGAGCTAGGAGGTGTCCCCGGAGACAAGAGATGGAGTAAGCCCTGCAGAAGCCTCCTAGCTCTGGTGGAGAAAAGACGGGTCCCCCAGAAAGCAGAGCGAGTCACCCTACGCCGGGCCAGTGGTGACAATCTTGATAGACGAAGCCATGCTGTTCAATTTACAGATCGCTGTCCCTGCAAGCCTGAAAGCCACCTCACTGGCGTCATAAGATGCCCTTGCTTGGTGTCTTGCCAGCTCCAGGCCTATAGCAGAGAGGGCAATGGCCTGTCTAGATTGCTCCGTATCAGGCATTGATGCTAGAAGCTGGGATAGCATCGAACATAAGTGCCTGTTGTAGGCAGCATGGTGTGCCTGATGAGACGCAATGCACAGCATCGCACGAGAAGAAGAGAAGAGAACACTCTTCTCCACCACCGGTCAAACTGTAGAGAATCCAAATCCACTGGACGGTCGTGCGCCAGGCAGTGGCGCCCGGAGGGAGTTCCTAGGAATGTCAATCCCACAGGTGGGTTGGGGAGAGAACCTAGAGACTCAGATGGGGCACAGTACCTTCTCCTGCAGTCTGCCGGGGCTGGAATAGGGACGGCTGGCGACTGCCAGGAACGGATAGACGCCTCCTGGAAGGGAATAGGCCAGGATAGTACCACCAAATGCTGGGCACCGAATTCACCGAGGAATTCACGTGTCTCCCGATCAGTATTGTCTCGCCTAACGAAGGAGATACAAATATCCCTCAACATCCTCGAAAGGAATCGCTGATATTCAGTGAAATCAGCGTCGGAAGAGAGATGAGCAGGGGGTTCCTCTCCCTCTGAGGAGGGAGACGAGGATGATGGGGAGCTCGAATGTCCAGAGGACTCCTCCGGCGGTGGAGATAGGCGAAACACCCGCTCATGTATACATCTAACGTATGAGGGGGAAGGCCGCCACAGTGGCTCTGAATGTCTCCCAGGACAATGGGCTCATAGGACTGACATGGCCTGGGGAGTTGGCAGCAGAGGAATGGGAGAGGGACACCTACGAAGAGGCAGCTGTCCTCTGCTGAGGCTCTGAAATCCAGAAAATGGAGCCCGAGCTGGCAGGGTCCTGGACAGCAAACCAGGTCGCAGCACGGAACCCAGAGGATGCGAAGCCTGGAAGAGCATAGTAGGGGATCCTCCCCTGTGAGGGACCTGAGGCTGCATGGGTCCAGAAGGGCAGCCCACAGCAACGCCACCAGAGGAGTCCCTGGGGCCCAAGAGGGAAAGACAGGGTCCAGCACTACGGCTCCTACCTGCACCCCGTGGAGTGGCAGGTGAAGACCGACACACCTCACCTCGATCTCTCAACTCCTCGGACTCCGAGAACGCCCTCCTCCTCGACCTCAGTGACAACTCACCCCGAGCAGGCGCAGCAGCACCAGGAGTGGAAGCTACTGCAACCCCCTCAGGAGGATTAGCCCCTTTCCCAGTCTCCATGCCATCTCCCTCCGGAAACCCCAGGCCACCCCCAGCCTGGGAGGCCTCAGGAGAGGACAGCAGAGGAGACTGAGGAATAGGCGCTCTGGGCCGCCTAGCACCTCGTCTCACTGGAGACCCCGACTCCTAAGAATTGGGGCGCCAGGACGGTTCCACGTCCAAGTCATCCTCCTCCGAGGAAGAAGAGACCAGCTGGACCTCAATACTGGCCACCCCAGAGTCCTCCAGAGAAACGGCATTGCGAGCGATGTCGGTGCCACCTACGGTGCCGGATGGCTACTGTGCACCCGAGACACCCGTACCCGGCCCCAACTCCCCAAAGGCGCCGGTCAGACCCGCGGCACCGCCCTCAGCATCAGGATCTGACACGGCGCTGCTAGAGGAGTCGACCGTGCCCACCACGTTGCAGGCGGCGCCGAGCGCCAACACAGCGCCGCCCCAATAACCAACGCCGCAAATGGCACCAGGATCCGGAGCGGTGCCAGAAGGCGGCATCAAGGGTCCACCAATGCCGGGCCCAGAAGTCCTGGGCCACGACACTGGAGAGCCTGCACCTCCGAAGAGGTGACTGCCGAGGCGGTGTCTCCACCGCGGCCCCGGGAGGGACCACGGTGTTCCCCCACACCAAAAAAGAGGCCTATTCCTCGGCAAGACCAGAAGATGAGGAGGCCCCTTCCTCTCCAGACCGTATAGGCCTGGGAGGGGACTCGGAGGAAGGGTCTAGAGATCTTACCTGGGAAGCCCGAGAGCGACGCCATCCCCCAAAAGTCAGCAGGGTCTTACCAATCTTAAACGCGCGGACTTCAAGGATGCGACAGTCCATTGAGAAACAGGTGTTGCATGAATCCATATCATGGTTGGATCCCAGGCAGCAAAGGCAAACATCATGCCGGACCGTTACGGAAAAATGCCGGCCACAGGAGCACCGACGCATAGGGGCACGGCCTGCTTTTGACTTACGTGATGCTGAAAACAACTGAAACACACAAAAAAAGGCTCCCGGCACCGTAGAAACAAGGAACGGTCTTACCGGACTGAAAACGGTTCAACGGCATCGGGAGGAACTGGAGAAGGAGTGGCAGGAAGGTCTATGACGCAGGTTCAATAGAAATTCTCACAAACGTGGAGCAGGTGCAGCCTCGACGGCGGGAGAAACAGAACTGAGATGGAGGAGTCTGCAGCACCTAACGGCCGCCTCGCTGCATGACGCAGCATCGCCGCCTCGGGCGGCGCCATTGGTGCCGACTCCCAAAAAAAAAAAAAAAAAAATCTCCGTAGCGGGTGCACGCCCGCCCACAACCCAAGCAGAAATGAATGGTGAAGACTGACAGGAGATCGCTTTGACTGAAACCCTCAATCAGTTTCGCATACACAGTACGTCATCAGGGGGTCCTGAAGACATGCTGTGTACAAAACCAGTCGGGGTTTCAGTGAGGCGTACTTCACCATGTTGGTTTTTGTCGGCATGTTTTAAATCCTAACTAAAGCTTTTGAAAGCAGCTGATGAGTGTGGTTATTTGCTGACTCTTTTACTCTATCCCTCTCCCTATGCTCTCCTGGGTCCCGCACGGCTCCATCCATGGTCCCATCTTCTTTCCTTTTTTCATAAACGATCTTCCTTCAGTCTGTCACTCCTCAAACATGCACATGTATGCAGACGACACTGTCATCTATACCTCTGGCCCTTCCTACAACAGCATTCTCCCCCTTCTCCAGGACGATTTCAACCGAGTTCAATCCTGATTCCAACTAAAACTTAATGCCAAAAAGACAGTAAATACAGGTTACTCACCTGTAACAGGAGTTCTAGGAATGGTATATGTTGTTCATCCACACTGTCTGGCAGGTATCCTTGCCGCTTTAAATCTTGCCGGAAGGTCTTCAAGCTTGCTCCTCCCACCCACCCGGGTGGTATAACTCTCGGCTCTGCCCCATGACGCCAGATCTGGCCCGCTGGAAGCTCAGGTTGTGCGTCGAAGCCGGGGAGGTCGGGTGGGTCGTGTGGATGAACAACATATACCATTCCTAGAACTCCTGTTACAGGTGAGTAAGCTGTATTTCTAGGGACATGGATATGTTGTTCATCCACACTGTCTGGCAGACTCCTAGCAGTTCTCCGGGAGGAGGGAGGCAAGGCGCACACCCCCTACTTAGGGAATAGAGACTGGAGACCGAGGCCTCAAAACCAGCATCCCGGCGTGACTCAAGGTCGATGTGGTAATGGGTGATGAAGGTGTGTGCTGACTTCCAGGTAGCAGCCCTGCAGATTTCCTGGATAGGGACGTCCCTGGAAGCAGCCACCGATGCAGCAGTATGGCGGGTAGAATGAGCTCTTATCCCTCTGGGAGGCTCCATGCCCGCCAACTTATAGCAGAGATCCATGCAGGAGGTGACCCACCTGCTTATCGTCCGCTTGGCTGCAGGTCTGCCAGGTGCGGCTTCAGCGTAGGTGACAAACAGCTGGCGAACCCTCCCGAATTTCAGCCGTGCGCTCCTTATAGTAAGCGAGCGCCCTTCTAGGGTCCAGAGTATGGAGCCTATATTCGGCCTCCGAGGTGTGATTGGGGTAGAACACCGGGCAGAGTCAACACCTGGTTAAGGTGAAACTCCGACACCACCTTCGGAAGGAATGTCGGGTGGGGGCGCAGGACAACCTTGTCCCTGTGGAAGACCAGGTAAGGAGACTCGATGGAGAGCGCCTGGAGCTCTCCCATCCTTCTGGCTGACGTAATAGCCACCAAGAAGGCGGACTTCCACGACAGGTGAGAGAGATCACACCTGTGCATTGGTTCGAATGGCTTGCCCATGAGCTTTGCCAATACCAGCAGTAAATCCCACGGAGGTAGAGGTCCTCGCACCGGAGGGGAAATGTGATCAAGGCCTTTGAAAAAGCGCCCGACCACTTTTTCCTGCGCCACCGACTGCTTCCTGGCCCGCGCCCGGTAAGCACAGATGGCTGCCAGGTGCACCTTAAGGGTCGTCGACCTAAGCCCTTGCTGAGAAAGGGACCATAGGTAGTCCAATATGCTCGCCTCGCCAAGGAACAGGAGGAAGGGTCAAGGCCCTTGCCCTGACACCAAATGGAAAATCTCTTCCATTTGAAGGCGTAGCATTTTCTGGTTGACTCCTTACGGGACGCCTCAACTACACTGAGGACCTCGTCGGAAAGACCCAAGGCCTGGAACTCTAGCCGCTCAGGAACCAGGCCGTCAGGTGCAGGGACTGAAGGTCCGGATGGAACACCTTCCCCTGACTGACTAAGAGCAGGCCCGGGCGAGCTGGAAGCTGCCTCGGGAGCCTGGAGCTGAGGCTGAGGAGATCTGGGTACCAGTACTGGCGAGGCCAGACTGGGGCTACCAGAATCACCTGCGCCTTGTCCCTCCTTGTTTTGAGAAGCACCTTGTGAATCAAGGGGAACAGGGGAAAGGCGTAGAAGAGGCCCGGGGTCCATGGCCTCGAAAAGGCATTCCCCTGCAGCGAGCCCTGCTAAGGGGGGCGGGCATGGAACAGCCTCAGCTTCGCGTTCTCCCTGGAGGCAAACCGGTCCACCTGAGGTGTACACAATGGGAGAACAGATCTTGTACTACCTCCGGCAGGAGAGACCACTCATGGGACACAGCCTCTATCCGGCTTAGGGCATCGGCCAGGGTATTGGAGGCTCCTGCCACATGAATGGCTAGGAGATCCGCCTCCAGGCTGCGCACGAGTGACCAAATGCGGAGAGCTTCCTTGCATAGAAGCATGCAGCGCGTCCCGCCCTGGCGGTTTAGGTAGTACATGGTCGTGGTATTGTCCATCTGGACCCGAACCACTTGACCCCGAAGAAACGGAGCGAAGGCGGTGAGAGCTAGGCGGACCGCTCGGAGCTCCAGCAGGTTGATATGGCATCGGGACTCCTGCGGGGACCAGAGGCCGTGCACTCAGTGTTCCCCTACATGGGCACCCCAACCCATAAGAGAGGCATCGGTCGATAGAGAGACCGTCGGCTCGGGGCGGACAAACGGGATGCCCTCCTGCAGATGAGCTGGAACGATCCACCACTAGAGAGCGTTCCACATCCCCTGGGTCACCGTCACTAGCTAGTCCAATGGATCGCAGCGTTGAGACCACTGGCTGCCCAGACCCCACTGAAGGGGGCGCATGTTCCAGCGGGCCCAATGGACCACGCTGGTGCAGGCCGCCATGAGACCCAGGAGGCGCAGGAAGTCCCGGGCAGGGCGCGATTGCCCAATCAGAAATGATTGGGCAAGGAGAAAGAACCTCGGCCCTGTCCGCGGGGCGTGCTCTGGCTCAAGAGAGTCGAGCTCTGCCCGATGAAGAGAATCACCTGCTTCGGTTCGAGTTCCGACTTGGCCTCGTTGATGAGGAGGCCGACCTGAGAGCAAACCTGGAGGGCCAGATCCTGGACCGCTCCACCTCCCGTCTGGAGGGGGCTGCTATCAGCCAATCGTCCAGGTAAGGGTACACCCGGACCCCTCGGCGCCGCAGGAATGCTGTCACCACTGCCATGCATTTGGTGAAGACCCTGGGAGCAGGAGACAAGCCGAAGGGCATGGCTCGGAACTCGAAAAGGGATCCTTCCGCTCGAAAGCGAAGGAATCTCTGATGTGACGGACGGATAGGGACGTGAAAGAACACGTCCTGCAGGTCCAGAGAGCAGAACCACACGCCGCGTTCCAAGGATGGTATTATCTGAGCCAGAGTGACCATCCTGAAGGTCCGAGACCTTAGGAACTTGTTTAGATCGTGCAGGTCAAGAATGGGGTGCCAGCCCCCCGTCCGTTTCGGAACCAGGAAGTACCTGGACACAAACCCCGGGTCTGAGAGAGGATCCACCACCTCTCTGATCACCTCCTTCTCGAGAAGGATAGCGATGTCGGCTCGGCGAGCCGACAGTGAGGCTGAGGACCCCGAGGCCCCCGAGGTGCGACGGCTCTGAAGGGCGGGGCCTGCTCAAACTCCAGAGGCAGGCCCTTTCCCACCACTTCCAACACCCACCGGTCTGTGGTAATAACGGACCAGGCAGAAAGAAAATGGCGGAGCGGCCCCCCCACGGGGGGAACCTGGGGTGAGGTGACGAGGTTGGGGAGACCCCTCAACCCGTCACTGGGCAGGCTTGGAGGGGGGACCGGCCGAGGGACCTCCTGGGCCTTTACCCCCTTGCTTCCTGGAGGAGGAAGCTGCGGGCTTGGGTTTGGGATGCCAAGCGCGAGCCTGCTGGCCCTGACGTTGCTGGGCCGGACATGCCGCGGGCGCAGACGGACGAAAGGGCTTAGGCTGTGGTCTGCGGCCCTTGTCCCTCTGAGCGGATGAGATTGAATCCAAGGTGGCACTGGACTTCTCGATCCTCTGGAGGTGACCTTCCACCCCAGGGCCGAAGAGGTCGGTCCCCAGGAAGAGGACATCCGCCAACTTGTGCTGGGTATCTGATGTGAAAGTGGATATCCTCAGCCATGCCCGACGGCGCATAGCCACTGCGGCCGCGACTGACCTGGCGCACGAGTCTCCGATGTCCAGAGCAGTCTGAAGTTACTGCTTGGCCACTGCCCTGCCCTGGTCCCGCACCTGCCTAACCGTGGTCTGCAGGTCAGCCGGGAGATGAGGGACTACCTCGTCCAGGGAGCCCAACAGAGAAATGTGCCATAAGCACGGCCGAGCTGGCCTGACGAAGGCCAAGGGAGGACGCAGCGTAGACTTTTCGCCCGGCATAGTCCAATTTCTTGGACTCCTTGTCGGGAGGTTTCTCCACATCACACGTCGGAAAACACTATCGGTAACTAACCCCTCGGCTGAGGGATGTTCCGAGAAACTGGACAGGGAACCGGTAGGGACTGCATACTTCCTGGCCATCCTGGCCGAAGGCGCAGGGCAGGAAGCAGGGCGCTGCCAGAGCTCCAAGGCCGGGCCCGCACTAGCCTCGGCCACAGGAAAAGCCTCCGTAGGAGAATTCCCTCGGTCCAATATCTCCGTGAGGGGATACTTGGCCCGCTTGAATGAAGGCTCGAGCTGCATCCCGGTGGACTCCGAGATGAGCCTAAGCAAACCCAGGAAGGACGAAGGACTATCGTCCAGTGACTGACCTCCAGAGGACTCCAAGTCCACTTGCCTGGACAAAAGGGAGGAATCGTCGTCGGACTCAGAAGAGTCCGCAAAGAGCTGCCTCGGGCCTGAGCCACCCTCCACCTGCCGAGGGCGATCGGGAGTGAGGGTGACAGACAGCCTATGGGGCAGACCCTGGGCCGACCGAGAGTTCTTGGTCGGAGCCCCAGACAACGGCTGTGGAGGCGGAGGTTCCACCTGAATCGGTGGAGCAGCTGGTTTTGGCTGAGCAACAGGCCTGGAAACCGGCGCCTTGGCTAAAGCGAGGGGTTGCTTTGGCCGCTCCGGTGACAGCCACTTAATGGCCGGGGAAGGCGACGACGTCGGCTTGTTCCCGGCCAGAAGAAGCTGTTGCCACATGAGGTCCTCGTATCGTCGATGCAACTGGCGTCGAAGCCTCCCCTTGTCCACGGTGCCGAGACCGAGACCACCTATGGCGGCGGGATCGGCTGGACCGCGAGGAAGTCCGAGACCGAGAACCTCGGCTTTTCCGAGGAGGGTGCGGGGAAGGGGCGGGGGAACCCGCTCTCCCCTCGGCTCGGAGGGGTCACCTGAGGGCTCAGACCAGAGGCACTGGCAAGCCCACGGGATCCTCAACACCACCGGGGAACCGGGGAGAGAGGATTTTGCGGCCGCGATCGACAACCCGTCCAACGGGTGAGAAAGATCTCGATCCGTCGGCAGGAGTCTCGGTCAACTGACCCGACGGAGACACCGTGAAGCCAGTGGTCAAGCCGGGCTGGGATCAATCGTCGAGGTCGACCACTCGGGAGGGGGGACCTCTCCCGCCTCCCAAGAGCGCCGACGGAGGACTACCCTTGTCCTTCTTTTGGACTGAGAGGAAGGTCAGCAGATGTTGGTCCTCTCCCTTAGTGGAGAGGGACAGACAAAGCTCCTTAAGGAAGCAGAATATGAGGATCCCAGGGAGGAGGCGGGATAAATGCGCGGCCAAGGAAGATGCGGCCCGCGCCGCCTCCTCTTGAGGCGATCATCTGCTCTAGCTGTTCCGCTTGAGCCGCCGCCCATGAGCATGTGGCCTCCTTTGACTACCGGAGGGTAACGCTTTTCAGGTCGCCCAAGTTGCAGACGGGCAGCACGGTCTTCCAGGACGTAGGCCGAGAAAGTAGAGCACAGGTCGCAAGCCTGCGGGTCATGCTCAAGGCCCAAGCAGTAGACGCACATGGAGTGCGGATCCGTCCGAGACATCTTCTGCCCGCATGGGCATCTCCGGAAACCAGGAGTCGATTTGTCCATCACAGCCGCGAGGGAAATAGTTGACCGAAGTCTAGAAAACCTTAAACTTTAATTTCGGAAAACCGAAGAGTTAAGAACCAGTCTTATACGCAGAGCGTTAAGGAGGGAACCTGAGCTTCCAAGCGGTAAGGAAGATCTGGCATCATGGGGCGGAGCCGAGAGTTTTACCACCCGGGTGGGTGGAAGGAGCCAACTTGAAGACCTTCCAGCAAGATTTAAAGCGGCAAGGATACCTGCCAGACAGTGTGGATGAACAACATATCCATGTCCCTAGAACCCTGTTTTTTTTGGTTCCAGACAAAAGAAAAAATTACTCACCTTAGTAATGTTGTTTCTTCTAATGGAGTCTTGCTATATTATGACATATGCAATATAACCCCAGGTTAGAACTGCTCCGGAGGTGAAAGAGTTAACTTTGCATGCAGGGCATGGAACCTTGAGCGCAAGCTCGGTTGAACACTCTGTCTGTTGAAGCTCAAACTTAAACTGTCAGATCTTTACGAGCAAAAACTCACTAAGGTTCTGTGTGGAAGCCGTAAACCTACACTAGCCCACTGGCTACTAACTACAAAAACACATTTTTTGTTCTTGACCCAAAATAAAGACTCAAGAAAGAAAAAATAAAACATAACACCTAAGCACCCTAAGAAAGGGTGAAAATAAAGTGGGCATCTATGAAGTGCCAACATTGCACTGCCCACCCACATCCCAAAAGTAGAGGTTCTGAGAGGGGCAGGCTGGGGGGGAGGTCATAATATAGCAAGACTCCATTAGAAGAAACAACATTACTAAGGTGAGTAATTTTTTCTTCAAACAACATGAAGTCTTGCTATATTATGACATATGCAGATTATACAGCAGTACCTCCATGGAGGAGGGACAGAACCTACTTAGGAAATAGGTTCTGAAGCACAGCTGTGCCAAATCGAGCATCACTCCTAGCCTGGATATCCAGGGAGTAATGCTTAGTAAAAGTGTGAACTGTTTTCCAGGTAGCTGCTTGACATATCTCTAGGATAGGGATGTCCCTGGCAGCAGCCAGGGACGCAGCTGTACCTCTGGTAGAGTGAGCCCTCAGGCCTGAGGGAGGAATCTTACCCAGTTTTTCATAGCAAAATTGGATACAAGAGACAATCCACCTGGCAATGGATCTTTTAGTGGTAGGTTTCCTTTACCAACCTCACCAAAAGTGAGGAACAATTGGAGGGATTCAAACCTGTGACCCTTGGTACGTTCTATATAGTAACTAAGGGCTCTTTTGACATCTAAACTGTGTAATCTCCTCTCGTCAGAGGAGGAATGGTCAGTGAAGTACACAGGAAGAGACATGGATTGATTAAGGTGGAAGTCTGAAACCACCTTAGGCAAAAACTTTCTGTTAGTCCTGAGGACCACCTTATCTCTAAGGAAGGAGATAAAATCAGGCTCCACTGACAATGTTTGTAGCTCACTTATGCGCCTGGCAGAGGTGATGGCTACCAGAAACACAGTTTTCCAAGTCAAGTACTTAAGCTCTGCTGAAGACAATGGCTCAAAGGGGTTGCATAAGCTGGGCAATGCAAATATTAAGATCCAAGCAGGGCAGGATCCCTGAGCGGAGGGTTGGTGTGAAGCAACCCTTTAAAAACAGGGAGAACACAGGGTGAGCTGAAAGAAGAGGGCTTACCTGCTGATAAAAGAGACACAGCTGCCAAGTGCACTTTTAGGGTAGCTGGTCTCAGCCCAAAAATTCAAATGCACCAAATAATCCAGAATCGTGGGCATGTCAGCAGATTCTGGGGAAATATGCTTACCAGCACACCATATGGAAAATCTTTTCCATTTTGAATTATAAGTAGCCCTGGTGGAAGGCTTCCTAGAGGCCTTCAAGATTTCCAATACGCCTTGGGAAAGGTGTAGGTCAGCAAACTCTAACTCTTCAAGAGCCATGCCTTGAGATTGAGAGATTTGAGGTTCGGATACCAAACTCTCCCCTGGGCACAGGTTAACAGGTTGTGATTCCTGGGAAGACACAGGGGAAGGTGGACTGCTAAGGACATGAGGAGTGGGTACCAGGGCTCCCTGGCCCAATCTGGAGCAATCAGGATCATCTTGCAGGTTGAGACCTGATTTTTACTAGCACCTTGAAAAGAAGAGGGAAGGGGGCATGAAACTTCCCTTCCAACTGAGTGGGAAGGCATCCAGAGGACTGAGCCCAACACTGGGGGCCTGCAAAAAAAGGGAAGTTGGTGATTGTCTGGGGCTGCAAAGAGATCTATCTGAGGGTGCCCATCTGGCAAATCTACCTCCAGTACTAGGGGATCCAGTGCCCATTCGTGATGGCCCTGGGAAATCCTGCTGAGCATCCGCTAGGACATTGTCCTTGCCTGGGAGGTGAACTGCGAAGGAAGGCGTTCTAGAGAATAAGCCAGAGACCACAACTTCATTGCTTCGTGCAAAGGCCGAGACCGAGTGCCCCTTGCTTGTTGATGTACCACATTGTAGTGGTATTGTCTGTTCTGACCTGAACAACCTTGTTCTGAACAGATGTGGACAAAACCTGGAGTGCTAGAAAAACTGCTCTGAGTTCCAACAAATTGATGTGGAGCAGAGATTCCTGAGGGGACCACAACCCCTAGGTAGAAAGGTCACCCATGTGAGCTCCCCACCCCAAGAGGGATGCATCTGTAGTAAGGGTCAAGGAATGAGACTGGGGAATGACGGGAACCCCCTGTCTCAAATTGCTCTGGTCCTGCCACCACTGGAGGGCCTGGATCAGGGTTCTAGTCACTGGGATCAATTTGGTTAGAGGAGCTGTCCTTTGAGACCAAAAGGCTCTCAAATGGAACTGAATGTCCCTCATCTGAAACCTTGCTCCCTGCACTACTGCTGTAGAAGCAGCCATGTGCCCCAGGAGCTGTGAAAATGCCTTGCTGGTCCAGAGACCTGCAGGGTGAAAAGAAGAGCCAGAGGCCAAAGTCCTTGCTCTTTCCAGAGGAGGAATGCTCTAGCTTCTTTTGTGTTCAGTTCTGCGCCTATGAAGGTGAGAAGCTGGACAGGCTCCAGAACTGACTTTGGAAGATTGAGAAGGAAACCTAAAGATGTAAGAAGTTGCTGAGTTACTTGTAGGTGTAGTTTGACCTGGTCTGCAGACTGGCCTACAATGAGCCAGTCGTCCAGATAAGGAAAGATGGCAATCTTTTGCCTTCTTAAGTGGGCAACTACTACTGCCAGGCATTCTGTGAACACCCTCGGGGCCGAGGTGAGGCCGAAGGGCATTGCTCTGAACTGGTAATGGCCTGAGGGCAGTTAGAATCTAAGGTACTTTCGATTAGGGTTACCACCTTTTAAGAAGCCCAAGGTGGGACATTTCTTACTGAAACAGGACTATTCGCAGGACAATATATCATCTCGACCAATACAACAGACATGTTTTCTCTAAATAATCAGAATTAAGACTAAGTGTTACAGTTTTTTAGTTGTCTCTTGTGTTTTTTATTATTTTAAGGTATTTTAGTTAAGATATTATAGTTTTTTGCAACATTTAGAGGAAAATCAGAAAATATTTTTTCTACTGCAATGTCAGGACATTTAGTATTTTTCATGTTTTTCTGCAGGACACAACTGCCCAAATCAGGACTGTCCTACGAAAATAGGGACAGGTGGTAACCCTACTTTCGATGGGAGCTTCTGATGAGAACATGGAAGTAGGCATCCTTGAGGTCCAGGGAGGCTAACCAGTCCCCTGGCCTTAGAGAGGGTAAAATAATTCCCAGAGTCACCATTTTGAACTTTGGTTTTAAAAGGTGCTTGTTTAGATACCTGAAATCCAGGATGGGCCGCCATTCTCCTGTCTTTTTTGGGGTAAGGAAGTACCTGGAGTACAACCCTTTGCCCTGGTGTAGGGGTGGAACCCTTTCCACAGCTCTGAGAGCCAGGAGGGAAGAAACTTCTGTTTCTATGGCAAGTGCCTCTGATGGATTTGCAGGTGGAAAGGACCTGGTTCTCATCTTCGGAAATGTTTTGAAACTGAGAACCAGTCCTGACTACTACTTCCAGGACCCACTTGTCTGATGTTACAGACTTCCAGTCCTGGACAAAGTAAGCCAACCTGGCCCTACCGGTAGTGGAGAATGGCCCTGGCCACCCCATCAGAGAGCCTGTTTTGCAGGGCTTTTGGGTTGAGGGTAGAAGCAGGCTTACTAGACCCCTTCTGCCTCTTCCTCTAAAGAACTCCCTCTGGGCATAAGCAGAAGAGGAGGCCTGGGCTTGGTAAAAAGGCCTATGAAAAGGCCTGCCCCTGCCCCTGACATGCTGCCTTTGAGGAGTGGCTTGCCTTTCTTTGGCCTGTGCACTCCTATAGGTGGTCCTATACTCTTCCATTTTCTTCATATAATTCTCTGTCTGCTCCCCAAACAGAGAATTGCCCACAACAGGAAAATCGATGGCCTTAGACTGGGTATCCTGTGACAGGGCAGTACATCTGAGCCAGGCCATTCTGCGAAGAGACACAGATGTAGCCATGACTCTTGATGAAACATCATTAGAGTCTACTGCAGCATGAAATTGCACCTTGGATGCCTCAATACCATCCTCAGCCACCTGCTCCAGCTCCCTGGCAAGCTGGTCAGGGGCCTGTTTTACTAGTGCCAGCACAGTATCCCATCTGGATTTCTGGTACCTAGCTGCATAAGCCATATAATTCGCCTGTCTGAGTCCTAAAGATGCTGCCATGTATGTTTCTTTGCCATGGCATCCATCCTCCTGGAATCCTTTTCAGGAGGTGAGAGGCTAGAGGAATATTAGCCTTGTCACAGGCTGCAGCCTGCACTACCCCCACATGGCTGCATTGCTGAGAGAGGAACTCCGTATCAGAGCCTGATAATGTATATCTTTTGTCCATGATTTTATCAACAGGAAGGATAGAGTGAGGAGTTTTTAGAATTTTTACTGTCTGTTTCCTAAAGGATTTGTGCAAGGGAATAGACACTCTCCTAGACTCTGGAATATCCATCATTTCTATGTAATCAGGCTCTTCTTGGTCATCAACAGCTTCCTCAACAGGGAGTTGGAGAGTTTCAGCAACTTTCTTATAGAACATAAAATGAGAAGGGGACTCAGATCGCTTGGGGGGGCCCTGAAGGTCTGTCTGGAGAGATGTCCGGTTCAATGGGCACATCCAGACTTTCAAAATCACATTCACTCTCCTCATACCCCTTCCTCCGGTTCATAAAAAATCCTCAAAATCATAATCTTGAACCGGTGGAACCGTCCGAACCGAGCGCTTCCCTGATGGTGTCGGTTCGGACGGAACCGGGGAAAGAGCCACACTAGCTGACTTTCTAGCCCTTTTAGTTGGAACCGGCTCCTCAGAGCTGGCTCTTCGTTTGCCCGAGAAAGTATCGCCCTGGTCAGAGGGCACTCCCTCAGGTTCGGTTGGAACCGAACCGGGCTGGCCATCCGGTCAGCGGACTTTTTGGCCTCCCTTTCCCTGAGCCTACCAACTCTCTTTTCCACGGTGGCAGCAGGAAAATTCTTACAAATCTGGCAGTCTGCATTGAGGTGGTCAAACCCCAGACAATATACACAGGTGGTGTGTGGGTCAGCCTTAGCAGAGGCTTACAGAGGCCACAGTGCTGAAACCCAGTGGGTCCGGTTTTTCTTTTGGGTTTCTCAGACATAGTGCCAGCCTAACCAAAACTTGCCCGTTAGTGGCAATCCGCCAAGCAAGACTCTCTTATCGGTTCCCAACCATGTCACGGGTCGTGGAAAAAAACGTAATAAAATCCATTTTTTTTTTTTTTTAGAACCGGTAAGAACCGGGAACCGCACTCTAAAGGACTAGAAAGTTAAATTAAAACCAATCTGATCGGTTCAAACCGAACCGAAAAAGACGTTTACAAGTTCCACACAGAAGAAATAAAATAAGCCTATCTATTACTTACAATACCACAGACAGAGCTTGAACCGACCGATTGCAGTTAATTTCGGTAAAATAAACCGAGAATTACACTTTTTAACTGACAAATGAACCGAGCAGCAAGAGAAATCTCCGGAGCGACTGTTCAGTGAGGCGGAGTAAAGAATCTGACAGTTTAAGTT
The DNA here is from genome assembly GCA_016271365.2 of Neoceratodus forsteri. Lineage (NCBI taxonomy): Eukaryota > Metazoa > Chordata > Ceratodontiformes > Ceratodontidae > Neoceratodus > Neoceratodus forsteri. The sequence continues at coordinate 37,849,564 of CM028132.1, read as the reverse complement.
TGAGCTTCAACAGACAGAGTGCTCAACCGAGCTCGCGCTTAAGGTTCCATGCCCTGCATGGAAAGTTAACACTTTCACCTCCGGAGCAGTTCTAACCTGGGGTTATACTGCATATGTCATAATATAGCAAGACTTCATGTTGTTTGAAGCTGCCCCTCCCCGCCGGTCTTCACTACTCTTAATGCCCCCGCCCCAGACAGTCCCTGCCTTCTAGGTGTCTGGATGGATAGTCACCTTGATTTCTCAATCCACATTGACACCGTCTGTTCCAAATTCCGACCCAGACTCGCAGTCCTATACTGCCACAAAGCCATCCTCCCTCTCCCCACTCAATGTGACCTGGTATCTGTACTAGACTATGCAGACAGTCTATGGCATTGCCTCAGCCTCTTCCCCCTCCAGACTGGACACTCCTAAACTCCTTCTGCCAGTTCGCCACCACTTCCCCTCCTCTTACCCACTCTCCCTTGCTCCATTATTACACAGGAGAACTGTCCACTGCACCTCCCTTATTGTTAAATACAGGTTCGGCTCCCTTCCCACTTACCCCTCATCCCGCCTCACACCAGCCAAACCCACTACTGACTCCCTTCGCCACAGAGACTCATGTGCCTTCTCTATCCCTCACCCCTACTCCGCTGCAGGTCTGTCTGTTTTTCGTACGGTCTCCCACTGCTCTGGAATTATCTGCCTTCTGACCTTCATCTAGCCTCCCCATAGTCATCCCTCAAAAGTCTTCTCAAAATCCTCCCTTTCCCAGAGTGCTCCAAATGCTTTTAATACCCCTCCTTCTCACTGCTACCTCTCAGGACCTCTTCCCTCTCCCTCCCTCCCTCCCCAAGCAGCATACAACTAAACCTCCCCAAATTGTCACAGTCCTTGATTCCTTTATACTTCCCTCCCACTCTGGGTTTACATGTCTGCTGGCCTGAACCGTTACCCACTTAGTGCAAACCCATATACTATATACCCCAGGATACTAAACACGATACCTCCATGTGTTCAAAAATATCTGTAGTTGCAATTATGTTTTACTCACCTAACATATCGAGTCCTATTTTTGTACATCTTGTGCTTATGCATATGCCTTTTTGTACCTGTGAAACTCCTCGTCAAATATTTTATTTTCTATTGTATCTATCTTCCTGGACATAAGTCTCCACCACTCATTCACACTAGTGGGACCAGCGCCGGAGGCACTAAGACCCATCGGGAGCAAACTTTTTGCTGGAGGGTCGTGCGAGACAGCGCCCATGAGACCACAGCGCCCATGAGCAGCGGCCTCGGCCGGTAATGACCATCTCGGTGACGACCTCAACCGCCTCAGTTCCTTTTTCCGCCCGTCGAGTGCGCTTCAGTGGCGGCGTCGCTCGCCTGTCGAGTCAAACTTCAAACTAGCGCATAGTTTTCAGTTTGTTTTTGTAACATTATCACGATAGTAGTATCGCTTAGTTTTATTCTATTTTCGTAAATTTTTTCTAATATTTAAATTTAACTTACTTGAAGAAGTCGGCCTACTGGGCCAGTCGACCATGAGCAGGTCAGGTGGGGTAGGGAGACTTCATTATGAAAACTATTCAGTCAGCCGGGCTGGGTCGGTCAGCCTCCTTCTCCTCAGCGGGGTTCCGACCACGGTCAGTCCGATGCCGGGGATGGGCGGTCCCCGCCGGCATAAAATAAGCAGTCGCATTCTCGGCGCCGTTAAACCTCGAGCTCTTCTTGACCCACAGGTCAAAGAAGGCATCACTCGAGGTTGCCCTCTGGTATGTCTCTTGTCGGCACGTCGGTTATCGTTGCTAGTTGCCGGTCTCCTTCTTCGGAGTCGCCAGCTTCCGATAATCGTCGTCCTCGACATCGGAGCCCTTCCCCGCCTATAGGTAGGGCTCCAGATGAGCAGTTTCATCAGTGGGCCGCTCTTATGGAGCGATGGGCTCGGAGGTTGGTTCTTCTGCCTGGCTCGGTTACCTCGGAGCCCTCGGGCTCCTCCGGCGATCAGGTAGGGCGGTTGGACCTTCCTAGTCGCGCGGCGCCTTCTTCGGTGCTAGCGACTCCGTGCTTAGGTGTTTCCCCCCCTCACATGGCTGCGGCGCAGGGGGCCTCACCGATGCCCTTATCTCCTGGTTTTTTCCTTCTCTTGTTTCCAGGTTCCCGGGGCTTTTCCGGCGCCTTCTGCAGGTCTGTAGCGTGTCGGGCGCCCGTTTTGAAACGCGGAGCTTGCGGTGCCGTTGGCGGCGCCCGCGTAGTCTCGGCGCGTTGGTCGCGCCCGCGTTATCTGTGGCGCCGCGGTAGTACCGTTGGATCAGCGGTGCCGTCGGCGGCGTCGTCTGCGAGCCGTTAGCGGCGTCGTCATGGCGTCGTCCGTGGCGCCGTTGCGCGCGCGTCATGGCGTTCGTCGCCAGCGCGCGGGCCGGTTGCGGCGGCCAGCGATGCCTCTTGGCGCGTCTCTCACCGGTGCCGTCTTCAGCCCGTTTTGCCGTCTCGGCGCCCGGCAGCCTAGGGACTCTCCTTGTTTTCTGCCATTTCCTCCTCTCCTAATTTTCCTCCTTTCCTGTCCAAACAGTCCTTTCTGGACCATCAGGAGATGATGTTGAGCCTGACCCAGACCTTCGGTTGGGTGATGAAGTGGAGAAACAGGATCTTTCTTTGCTACAGGAGCCTGTGGTCGAGGACCTGTCCTTTAAGTCTCTGTTGAAGAACCTGGGATCCCTCTTTCTCTCCAGACTACAGACATCGATCCTGGGAAGATATTAAGACTCAGTATCTTCATGCTTGGAGATCCCTACGGATTTGACTCCTCGATTCAGCCTTCCCGAGGCAGCTGTCTCAAATGGTATGGAATAACCCTGCTCTTATTCCCTCAGTGGCTAAATCCATTGATAAGAAGTATTCAGCTCCCAAGGATCGTCCCATTTTGGCATCCCAAGCCTTTGCGGATCCTATTGTAGTCCTGGCAGAGAATGACAAGGTCGTTCTTCCTCAAACTACTACAGCTCGACCTATTAACAAAGAGTCTCGTAAGATTGATACATTAGGTAAGAGAGTCTTTGCTGCCTCCACTCTAAGTATCGTGTTGCCAGTTATCAAGGCTATTTTTCTCAGTATGAGTATATCCTGTGGCACTCTATGAAAGAATGGTTGAAGCTCTTCCAGATTGATTCAAGTCAGAGCTTCTTCTGACCGTTATTAGAGGTATTGAGTCCAATAACCAACAGGTCAAAGCCGCCATGGATGCTTTTCGACACTGCTTCTCGCTCAGCAGCCGCGATTTGTACTCGGCGCCATTCCTGGCTGCGTACTTCTGGCTTCACGAATGATGCTCAGCAGCAGGTGATGGCGCTGCCTTTGATGGCTCCTTTCTTTTTGGCCCTCAGGTGGAGCAAGCCTTAGAGGCCACTCAGAAGACTAGATCGGCCATTAAGTTGGCCAGACTCCGCCTGCCCCTCTCGGGGCATGTGAACAGAGCGTCAGTTTCATAGTCGTCAGTCCTTTGAGGCAGAGGCGGAAGCTTCCATAAAGCCAACCTGCCCAACCTCAAAGAAGACGCAAGAAAGCGAGGGACCTAAAGCTCCCAGCGCTACCTTATAGTCGTTGGCCCAAGTTCCATCCACTCTGCCGAGGTGGAACTTTCTCCTCCGGTGGGAGGTCGTCTGATGTACTTCTACAACCAGTGAAGTCCATAACCTCAGACAAATGGGTTCTTGGATAATTGCGAGGTTACTCTCTCAATTTCTTGGAACCCCCAATTGTCCTCCCATACGACAACCCAGGTTGTCGGCCTCTCAATCAGATCTCCTCACCAGGAGATCCAGGGCCTTCTGAACAACAGGGCAATAGAACTGGTGCCCCGCATCTCACGAAACACAGGTTCTACTCCATTACTTTCTGGTTCCAAAGAAATCTGGGGATCCCCATTCTAGACCTCAGAAAGTTAAACAAATTCCTCCCAGGAGAAATTCAAGATGATTTCCCTAGGTACCCTGTTACCCTTGCTGCATCAGCACGACTGGCTGGCCTCTCTGGATATGCAGGATGCTTACCAGCATATCCCGTCCACCGACCCACATAAATTCCTCAGGTTTGTAGCTTTGGGTCCAGCATTATCAGTTCAGAGTCCTGCCCTTTGGGCTATCCTCGCGCCCTGAGTTTTACAAAGTGTTGTGCAGTTCTCGTGGCGCATCTCAGGAAAAGTCGGACTCCAGTGTTTCCCTACCTGGACGATTGGCTTCTAGCAAGCCCTTCGGCCAAGGGACTTTGGAAGCCGTGCAAGCGACTTCTACGTCTTCTCACGTCCATGGGAGTTCTGCTGAATTTGAAAAAATCTCAACTGCAACCCTCCCAGAGCTCCTTTTCATGGGGCGCTTCTAGACACCTCTTCAGCGAGGCTTTCCTTCCAGAGGACAGAAGACTCGACATCCTTCGTATGGCCCGTTACATCAGGGAGAACCAATGAGTTACAGCTCTCTCGATGCAACGCATGTTGGGTCTCATGGCGTCCTCGGTCTTCACTGTCCCTCTGGCCCGACTGCATGAGAACCACCCAGTGGATGCTCTCCACTCAGTGGTCCCCGACCTCTCACCCCAGTCTTATCCCATCAAGGTGCGGAGCCTTGAAGGTCTCTCACCTGGTGGTCTCAAGAAAGCAATCTCCTGGAAGGATTCCCTTTGCTCCCCGGATCATCAGATCTCCATCACCACAGATGCATCGCTAATGGGATGGGGAGCTCACTGTCTCTCCTCCACACTCAAGGTGTATGGACTCAGTTGAAACTCATCTCCACATAAATGTCCTGGAGATGAGGCGGTCCTCTATGCAATCCGAGCTCTGAAGGATGTCCTTTGTCACAAGAACATTCTCCTTCAAGCGGACAACAAAGCAGTGATGTATTACATCAACAAGCAAGGCGGTGCTCATTCTTATCCCTTTGCAGGAAGCAATGAGGGTGTGGGAGTGGTGCTTGGAGCACAAGTCTCTGATTCAAGCGGTTTATCTGCCAGGTATACAAACGACCTAGCAGATCACCTCAGCAGAGCGAGGCAGACCCTCACAGTGGTCTCTCGATCCAGCCGTAGCTCGGTCCCTGTTCAAAGAGTGGGGACTCCAGCTGGACCTTTTGCATCCCACTCAGCATAAAACTGCCTCTCTTCTGCTCCAGAAATCCAGGGCCTGGCATTTTCTGTCAGGATGCGTTCAGGCTGCGGTGGACAAAGCGCTTTCTTACGCCTTTCCACCACTTCCTCTAATCCAGAGAGTACTCCTCAAGTTCGAGTCTCAGGGGACCAAGATGATTCTCATTGCTCCTTCCTGGCCTCGGCAACTATGGTTTCCTCTACTCAACAGTATGTTGGCAGCCTCTCCGAGACCACTTCCTTTGCAAATCAGTCTTCTGACTCAGGGTTCGTTGGTCCATCCCAACCTGAAATCACTTCACCTTCATGCTTGGCTCCTGAAGAGATAGAAGTGAATCGGTTCAACGCTCTCGTAGAGTCTCAGACATCCTTCTGGCTGCTCGGAGGCCAGCCACCCGAACGTCGCTTCAAATGGAAGCGTTTTTCTCTCTGGTGTCAAAATCCTCTTGGAATCCTTTTCCTGTCCTCCTGGCAAGGTTCTGGGTATCTTTTGGACCTATCAAACTTAGGTCTTCAATACTCCACAGTTAAAGTTCACCTTAGTGCCATCTCGTTCCATGAGCGGTCTCTTCCTTAACTCTGGCTCAGTTACCTATGGTGAGGAGATTTCTTAGGGATTCTCCATACCAGACCCCTGTTAAGCGTCCAGTTGCAGCCTGGGACATTAACCTGGTGCTGGACATGCTCACTCGGAAGCCTTTCGAACCCTTAGCTACCTGTGAGCTAAAATTTCTTACCTGGAAGACTGCCTTCCTGGTGGCCATTACCTCAGCCACATGGGTCTCTGAGATACATGCACTGGTTACGGACCCTCCGTATACTGTATTCCATAAGGACAAGGTAGTTCTCCGTACTCATCCTAAATTTCTTCCCAAGGTTGTGTCAGAATTCCATCTGAACCAACCTCTGGTACTCCGCTTACTCGCTAATTTCCAAAATGAAGGGAACGAGCTCTTCATTCCTTGGATGTTAAGAGAGCCTTGCAGTTCTATTTAGATAGAACCAAGGATGTTCGCAAGACTCAGCAACTGTTCGTTTCTTTCAGCGACACCGGCTGGGTCAACCTTGTCGCTATTAGATGTATCTCTTCATGGTTAGTGGCATGCCTTGATCATTGCTATTCCATGGCTCAAGTTAAATTAGAAGGTAGAGTGTCGCTCACTCTACTAGGCGGTCATGAGCATCCCTAGCGGAAATTGCAATGTTCCAATTGCAGATATATGCAACGCCGCTACTCTGGAGCTCAGTGCATACTTCGTTAAGCACTATGCACTGGATGTTCATGCCAGGCGGCATTCGCATTGGCAGAACTATCCTTAATGAGCTTCTATCTTGAGCGGCGTGAGCTCTGGCTTTCCTGCCGCCCTTTTGGGGATTATCAGCTGGTACTCTCCACTAGTGTGAATGAGTGGTGGAGACTTATGTCCAGGAAGATAGGAAAATTACGTACCTACCGTAATTCTTGATCTTCTTGGACGAGTCTCCACCACTCATTCACACGCCCACCCTCCATCCCCCGAGCTCACCGCTGTATTGGTCTTCACTCCCTCAAATCTTAGGCCGTGAGGACTTCTTTGCTGACCCTTCTTACACGGGTCATACGGACTATCTTATGTCCGTTTTTTAATGTTGGGTTTACCCTTTTCGTTAGTTGCGCTGCACCTCCTTGGTAAAAAAGGTACTGAGGCGGTTGGAGGTCGTCGCGAGATGACACTACCGCTGAAAGCTGCTGAAGGCTGCCGTGTCTCATGGGCGCTGCTTCTCGCTACCGAATTCTCCAGCAAAAGTTTGCTCCCGATGGGTCTTAGTGCCTCCGGCGCTGGTCCCACTAGTGTGAATGAGTGGTGGAGACTCGTCCAAGAAGATCAAAAATTACGGTAGGTACGTAATTTTCCTATGTTTGCTGTGTATACCTTTACCCAGGTTGCAAGTGGAAAGGAGCCTCGGCTCAGCGTGCCTTTCCCGGTCACCAATTTTAATTAAATAAATAAATACCACTGGCAGACATATGGGGTGGGCCGACGTCAGGGGGTGGTCCCCCGCTGTAGATTGCCAGCTTGAAGTTTTCCTTGGGGTCCTTGCACCTGCCAGCTTCAGTCCTTATGGTGTGGCCTGCTGCAAGAGCTCCCACTTGAAGTAAGATCTTGCGCTTCCTCAAAAATTGATTTAGAGCAACTGGCCTGTTGACACTGAAGGTTGATGTACTGGACGCCATAGTTCGTGCCACGCCGGCAACTCGGGTTCGTGAACGAGCCTGGACCGCTGGGGGTCGGCAGGGAAAAGAGAGGACTGCACATCTTGAGGACTGCTCTCCTCTCTCAGGGGAAGGGGACTAGTCGTCCCACCTGCTGACTGCCCTCTAGCAGTGGCTGGAGGGCAGTATGGGTCGGGAGGCTCAGAAGCCAACATGCTTATGTCAGAGAGGAGGGAGGTAAGGAAGAAAATGGACGGAGCTCCACGGACCTGTGATGGTCCGACCACTCTGGTGAAGTCTGACCCCATCACCAGATAGGACGTACCAGGTGGCAGAGGACCACCGGCACCACCACCCGGCCATGAGCTGGGGGTCGGGCTGACGACTCTGCCCCTTTGGGGGTCATTGTCCGTGTAGCCCGCAGCAAGGAGGTAAAACTAGTATAACTAAAAAGAAAAAAAAAGATTTAGAGCATGAAGATCCAGTTTGGGGCACCAGCACCCCCCAAAAAATTCAATTCGGAACCAGGAAGTACCTGGACACGCAACCCTGACCTGCTGTAAAGTCTAGGACATGGGCTACGTCTCCTTTCTCTATGAGCTGAGCAATGTTATCCCTGAGGGTGAACCGTGCCCTGCGACACTACAAACTCCCTTGGTGCATGGGATTGGTATGGCAAGAGAGCCTTGCAGTCGAAAGGCAACCCTCTGCCCACTACTTCTAGCTCATTTGTCAGAGGTGATGACAGACCAGTTCTTCTAGAAATGGTGAACCTGCCATCCCCCCCACCCCACAGGGGGGCTTAGGCAGGGACTGAACAGGTGGGAGGCAGACACCCCCTGACCAGTCATTGGGCTGCCTTGGAGGGGCAATGGCAGCCATAGGGGCACCATCGTGATCCCCACTTTTCTTGCAGCCCAGACCAGCAAACTTGGTTTTGGGTCACCAAGCCTGAGACTGCTCCTGCTGGGGTTGCTGCTTTGGCTACAACAACTGAAAGGGCAGTAAATTGAAGGGGCTTTCCTTTTGGCTTCTGCCTTTTCTATTTGTTCTATTAGGAGATCACAGAATCGAGGGCAGCACTGGATTTCTCACTACTGGTGAGATGCCTTTCCACCCCAGGGCCAAACAGGTCAGTGCCCAAGAAATGGACATCAGCCAGTTTGTGCTGGGTGTCCGCCATGCAGGTGGAGATCAGCAGCCAGGCTCTGCCACACATTGCAACAGCCAATGCCATGGAAGAGGCACAAGAGTTGCTGATGTCCATTGTCTGGAGCTGGTGTTTACACAGCGCTTGCCCTGATTTCTGACCACCTTAACAGTCATCTGCAAATCCAGAGAGAGACGAGGAAGCACGTAGTCCAGAACTTCCATCAGGCAATGACTGAAGTTGGCTATCATCAAGGCACAATTTGTCTGAGGGAGGATGCAATGTACACTTCTGCATGGTTCAGCTATTTAGACTCTTGTCGGGGGCCTTTTCTATGTCCCCATCATTGCCGGTTTTCCAGAAAATGTAGTCTGCCACTAAGCCCTTGGCCGAGGCGTGGTCCGAGAAACCAGACAAGGAGCCAGTAGGGGCTGCATACTTGCGGACCATACAAGCCAAGGCACTGCACAGAAGGCTGCATGCTCTCACAGCTCCAGAAGCAGTCCCAGGCTGACCTCTGCCACCAGAAAGGTGACCCCTGGGGATTCATCCCTGTCCAGGATTTCAGTGAGGGGGTATTTAGCCCACTTCTGAACTGGTTCTAGAGGGCTTTCCATGGACGAAGATCAATCTGAGCATAGCCCCAAAAGGCACCAGCCCATGGTCGGTGGTCAGGTCTTTGGCCAAATCAAAGTCAGGGGTCCTTGAGGACTGCGTGGAGAGTCCTTGAGGACTGCATGGAGGACCCGGAGTCATAAGGATCCCTTCTGGCCATTTCTCGCCATGCGCCACTCGGGACTTGTCTGAGGGGGAAATCCTCACAGACAACCAGCCTGGCAAGCCAGTAGCGAGAAAGGGGTCTTTGGTTGGGTTTTCCTGCAATGGCTGCTATGGGAGCGGTTCCACACAGACGAGGGGAAAGACTGGTTTTGGCAGCAAGTGTCTCACCAGGAGCAGACAAAGAATCGTCGGTGTCAAGAGTAGGACCCTACCCTGAATAATCAAGGCCCATTGCTGCCACGCAGCACTGATGCAACCTGTGGTGCCTCTCCTCATCGGTCAACGAGGAGGAACAGGAGCACCTGCAGTGTCGCCTCATGGAAGATCGGGACAGAGAGTTCGATAAATCCCTTGACAGCTATCTCGACCGAGACCTTGACCAACTGGAACGTCAAACGTGAGGAAAGGCAGGCAGAAGAGCCATAATATTAATATTATATATATATATATATATATATATATATATATATATATATATATATATATAAAAATCACACAGACTGGCTCCTTTGGCTGGACCCCGGAGGAGGAGGCACCTCTTCAGAACAGACAGCCAGGTCTGCCAGCTGCTTCTGACTCTCCTGAGAGTCGAAAGGACTGAAGTCTTAGAGATGGTTACCCTCGACCCCCTTCAACAATGGCTCAACCGCGTCGAGAAAAATCTTGACAGCCTTGTCACCCAGTGTCATGGCCAACAAGCCCGACAGCATTACCAGGGAGCTAGTGGCCTGGCCCTCAACCAAACAGGGTTGGCCGAAGCATAGCACTTGACAGCCGTTGAGCAGTCGAGGGAATCATGGCAGCGGAAAGAGCATGCGCATTCCCAGTCACACAACCGATCACGGGATTTCTTTGCCTTTTTCTTGCTGCTGTGTCAGAAGGGGTGCTCTCAGAGGGTCTGGAGGGATTTACACATGTTGTGAAACAGCCCAGTGACTGATGCCCCAATGCTGGCCACAGCCTGGAGCAGCATGGAGGCCGTGGAAGCTCCCGCCACAGCTTGGACCACTGCCTCTTTCAATGCCTCAAGCTGGGTTACCGAGCCCACTGCCTTGTGAGCATCTTTATAGCAAACCACAGGGTCCCGTTCGGCTGGCCAGCCGAGAAGTAGATGAGTGTGGCAGTCCTCAAGGGACAATGGCAAAGGCTGTAGGTGGCAATGTCATCCTCTGCCCTAAATCAGTACATGCATGACATTTGTGGATTAGTTTTCGATATCTTCTGGTTGCACTGAATGCAATGCTTGAATCCTAAACCAGACCTGGCTTCCTCTCAATCCATCGAGGCGACTAGTGGCAAAGCAGAATCCGGGAAGTACATACTGAAAGCTTGAAAAAAACAAGTTTGCAATGGTGTACTAAAATAGGTCTACACCACGCATGGAGCAGCAAAGGAGGAGACCTGACTCTTCCAGCAGAAAGGAAGATCTTACATTATGGGGGGGCAGCCAAGAAATATACCACCCCAGTGGGCAGGAGAAGCTTAGCTTGAAGACATTACAGCAGATTGGAAGGGAAAGGAAGACTGCCAGCGTGGATATTGCACCATACAAAATGTATTTTCAAGCAAAGATAGAGTCTTTTTGTTTTGTGACAATCACATCACATGGAAGTCTGCCAAGTAACACTTTGAAGCATCACTAACATTACATTTTGTAATATATACATATAGTATTTGTTAGTGTTTATTGCAAGTAATATACCATCCCATTCCCTCAGTTATCCACTCCACCCACTCCTTCTCAGACTGCACCTGGAAACAAGCCTACACCCAGTGCGCCTTTCAGGTCAAACATTAAACAAAACAAAAATTAAAGGACGATAACCCAGTTTTTACATGATGGCCTTAAAAATTCAATTTTTTTTCCTTCAAATGTTTTCAAAGGAGTTCTGCCGATTCCAACTCGAATCAGCATTTAAAAAACTTATACCTCAGCCAGCTCCGTGGCGCCGAGCAACAGGTGTTCGCTCAGCACGCTGGCGACCCAGGTTTACACCCCGCGCCCAGACATCTGGAGAGGAGTCCAGCAGGGAGGGAGTTTTAAGTGTGGGGGGGGGGAATGGTCTCAGATCACTTGTTAGGCGGCTCCTGGGGGTGGCTTGTGGCTGGTGTTCATGGTGGAGTGAACCTCGACACATCACCGAACGCCTCCCCAGGATGCCGCCACAGTTGGACCAATACATGGGGTTGGGGGGGAGGAGAAAAGTGAGAACACAGACACTTGGTGGGCTGAATGATGGCGGCCTGTCCCCACTCGCCATGAAGCCCAGAAGTCTCCACGTCAACCCTTTGCCGTGTATTCAGTATAGAAGGAAATCTAAGGGCAAGTCTCCTCTCCCAGTTCCCCTGCCCCACGAGGGACCCCCCAAATGAAGGGATAAGCTGGGTCAACCGGGCCATGGAAGTAATATGGGTGGAGGGATGGCAACGGGGACTGGTGGCAGGGCCCTAATCTGCCCAAAGGAGTGGTCAACAGAGGACTTAGGGGAGCATTAAAAAAAAAAAAAACTACTTACCTCATCAGCTACACTGTTGAGGTCTAAATCTGTCAATTTGTCATTTACCACCAGATGAATTTCTTGGAGAGCCTCCTCCTGTTTCCAAGGGGGAAAAAAAGCAGGACAAAAATGTATTGCTTACTGATGCTGAACTGACCACAATTAACACAATGTATTTCTGTAACATGAAGCAATGTTGGCTGCTCTGTGTAAATATGCGCAGTATTTAGAAATTTATAAGATTCCGTTTTTCAGATTCAACATTTTGAACACACAAGAGCCTTGAAATTGAGTTTTTGAGTAACCATGTTATAGATCCTTGCAAATCAAAGGTGTCCTTCCCACTCAAATACAATAAATTTAATTATTATATTTATTGTTATTATTGTTGTTACTCCATCTCATATATTTTCTATTCTCTTTTTGACACCCCTTCCCTCAACCTGGCTATTGAGGATGCCACAGCTTTACCCTTCCACTGACCAGACACTGTAGCCAATACCACTCAAACTGGCATGGGGTGTATGAATGCAGAGTGTCTTGTAACCCCACCCCCCCAAGCCAAGTACCTGACCTCAGCCACTTTCCAGTCCCCCGGCTCATCTCGGTGCAAGATTAGTGCACTCGCACACGCACACTCACAATTTAGAGATAGAGATATAGATATATATCCATTCCTGGTGGAGCACAAAGCTGTGTTGCCCTACCACTCGCCCCTGTAATAAGTACAATCCATTTACAAGATGACCTTGTCCTTTAGGTTTCATCTGCTCAGCTTACCACAAATACCTTTTCCACAGAACAGACTACGTCACGAGTAAAGGAATACTCTGCGTGCCCACAAGCTGCTGGAGCAGAGAAACTAAGAGACAGATCCTGTTTTCAGAAAAATGTTAGCAACAGCAGAAAGATTTACATAATTAGATCTGACCTTAGAATAAGGCATCTTTATGAGTGATTGGAAAGGACCATATAGTCCCGCCACCTCACAAGTGAAATTACATAACCTTCATTTTAAGCTGGTATGCAGCTCTTCCATCCTAAACTCCCATAAGCAGCTTATAGGCAAAATCTTTCCCCACTTTGGAGGTAGGCTGGGGTGCAACTGTCCTGAGAAGCATTGGTTCAGGACCAATTACTTAGCTATTTAACTTGTCCCCCACTTCAGGTGTACTGCCCAAAGTGTGGAAGGTGGCCAAAGTGGTAGTAGTATTAATAAACTATGATCCCAAATGTATTGAAAACTGATGTCCCACAGAAATACTGCCAGTGCTCAACCAATTGCTCGAGAAGCTAGCTGCCTCTCAAGTTACGATGCACCTTCAAAAATATGACCCGTTATCCACTGCTCAGCATGGCTTCAGGCAGGCTTATAATATATCTATTGCCCTTATCCAATTTATAAATGATAACAAAGTTGCGATGGATAGTGTATGTACACGGGGGCTGTCTTCACTGACCTGACGAAAGCGTTCGATCTTGCCGATCATACCCGAATCCAAACTAAATTACCTGCCCTTGGATTTGCACCTGCTGCTGTTACCGGGTTCTCTAGTTATCTTAGGGATAGGCAGCAGTTTGTTTAATTTAACAAATATAAATTTGACCTCCCCACTTTTAATATAGGGGTGCCTCAAGGCTCCATATTGTGCCCACTGCTCTTTACATTGTTCATTAATGACCTGCCAAGGTCTGCATCCTCCTGCTACTCCCTCCTTTATGTAGACGACATGGTGCTATATAATAATTCCAAGAACACTGCAGACATTAATTTGCAGCTCAGTGCCAGCTCTGGGAGTGTCCAGTCCTGGCTAACCCAACATAGGCTTCTCCTGAACTCTGGCATAACTCACTCAGTGCACTTTGGGTCGGCTCCTCAACTTTGGGCTTGTCCAACTGACTTAGCCATCTTCTGTTCTGATGGCTCTCCCTTTGTCTCTGTTAACTCCTTCAAATACCTGGGCCAAACGCTGGATCCTTCCCTTGAATATACCCCCTGCACATATCCAATGCCTGCAAGACTGTTAATTCAAAACTAGGGCTTGGTTAAAGGGTCAGGCATGCCCCAACACATGCTGCTAGATGAGCTGTTGCTCAGGATATTTTGTTGGCGGGCCTTACCCATGGTCTTTGTCACAGGCAAACAAATGTAGCCAAACTAACTGGAACTCCACTTACAACAGCATTTGCTGCTTTGCCCTATCTGTGTGCCCAGCCTGACTTACCACTGTGATCCATACCTGACCCCTGATGGTTATCCCAATGGCTATATATCTTAGGCTGCACTATAGATGACAGTAGATCAGCTAAGCTGGATGCCCTTCCTGGCTTGTTTCCTATACCCAACTAGACTTACCCCTTGAGATCTAGTGATCTGTCACTTGTGACTGTGTCCAAATGTGCTACTAATATGGGTGAACAACCCATCTCCTGCTTCGCCCCCAAGCTGTAGAACTCCCTTCCACCCAACCAGAGTAGCTCTCCATCTCATTCTATTTTCTGAAGTGAGCTTCACAAGTTCCTACTGTCCTCTGACAAATACTCATGTACCTGATGCGCTGCATTTGATGCTGTTATGCACCTATAGTGTATGATGGAACGTGATTGTGTATGGAGATCTGTACACTGTAAAAAATCATTCTGCTGCAGTAATGATGTTCATACTAAAGCAGAACGACTTTTTGTTCTGCGTTCGTATAAACGTCACAATCAGTGCTGTTGATAGGGCTAGTGCCGCTTGAAGCATCGCATGCACGAGCAGGCAGGCAGATGGCTAAGAAGTGCAGGTCATGGACGGCAGAGGCTAATGCTTGAGAGAAAAAAGAGTAAGCAATTTTGTTTTTTTGGGACCATACACTATATAGAATAGCGTATGGTAGCCCAGACACACAACATTGCTCTTTTCACATCTCATGGTGACCATGACATTAAAAGGGACCTCTCCAGCTTCACATGTAAGGTCCTTGATGTCATAGTAACCACTTGGTGTAAAAATAGCATTGTTGTGTATGGGCTACCATTCACTATCCTATTATCCTATGATATGGTGTATGGACATCACTCGTTCTTTTCAGTGACTTGGAAAAAGTTGTTCTGCTATAGTAGTAACATAGCTACTAGCGCAGAACAACTTTTCATTCTGTGTTAGTAGCTACTTCATAATGCAACCGCTCCCATCAGCGCTGTTCATAGGACTGGGGGCGGTTGAAGCATCGCATGTGCGAGCTGGCTGGCTAGCAGGCAGATGGCTGAGAAAATACAGTTATGTAAGAATTTACCATAACAGTAGATCTTCGAGAGGAGGTCTTGCAGCAGGCGCTGCTTTCCCGCCCTCCTTCCCCCTGGAGAGTTTTTCAGCATGTCTAGGACAGGCTTCGCTTGGTTTGCTTGCTGGGGTCCTCTGTAGGTCCTCGGTGGGTAAACGGATGTGGAGCCGGGGCCCGACCCCTTATATAGCGTGACCGACATCTAGGCGGAGCCCGCTGGGTACTGCTAGCTAAGTTTTTTCCAGTGGGTCCTAAGGCCTGCGGCATTAGTCCCAATGGTTATAGCCTGCTGCAAGAGCTCCTCTCAAAGATCTACTGTTACGGTAAGTTCTTACGTAACTGTACTATCTTACTTCGAGGGGGAGCTCTTGCAGCAGACTATAACCATTAGGACAGAATCCCAAGCAGTCTCGCACCAAGGAGGTGACTAGCCCCAAGAGGAGGATGACAGAAACTGATGAGATAGCATAGCCTAAAGGCTGGGAGTCAGCACGTTAGGATAACAAGCCCTGAAGGACCGCCAGTCCGAAACCAGCTCGGCACCTGGAAGCAATATCCAGGCTGTAATGCCTAACGAAGGTGTGTACTGAACTCCAAGTAGCAGCTGCACAAATGTCACGAATAGAGACGTTCAAGGATGTGAAGGATGTAGAGACTCCTCTGGTGGAATGACCTCTAACCGCTCCTGGTAGAGGTTTGTTGCATTTGTTATAACAGAAAACTATGCAGTGGACAAGCCACCGGGAAACAGTCTGTTTAGACACCGGTTTGCCCAGCTGTTGAGGCGCAAAGGCCACAAGCAATTGCTCCGATTTACAGTGTGCTGCTGTCCACTTGAGGTAGTACCTCAGTGCCCTGTAGACATCCAATGTGTGTAGGAGAGCTTCTCCCCTGTTGGCAGGGGCAGAATAATAGACTGAAAGGTCAACCGACTGGTTGAGGGTTAATTCTGAAACCACTTTGGGTAGGAACTTAGGATTTGTTCTGAGGGAAACCCTTTCCCTATGAAAAATTAAATAAGGCTCCTTACACATCAGGGCCTGAAGCTCAGAAACCCTTTGAGCTGAAGTAACAGCAACTAAAAAGGAAACCTTCTAGGAAGCATAATGCAACTCACACTCTGCTGTGGGTTTGGGGGAGCTTCTCCAACACAAAAAGGAGATCCCAGGGAGGGATAGGATCCCCAATAGGAGGTCTCAAATGTAAAATGCCCTGTAAAAAGGTGCGGGCCACATCCAACTGAGCTAGGGTTCTGTCTCCGAAAAGGATGTGATAAGCCGAGATGGCCCACACATGCACCTTTATGGAAGAGTAGCTCAAGCCTTGCTGATATAAGGAGAGGAGGTACTGTAATGCTGAGTTCACTGGACAGGTAAGGGGGTCCAGATGGTGAGACGAAGCCCATAAACAGAAACTCTTCCACTTCATAGCATAAGTGGAGCGAGTAGAGGGATTCCTCGCTGAAACGAGGACATCCGCGACCTCTTGGGAGACCCCATACCTTGATTTGACTATGCCTGCAGGAGCCATGCATGAAGGTGCAGGAACCCGAGATCTGGATAAAGCAGCCTATCCTGATCCTGGGACAGCAACTGCGAACATCTTGGCAGCGGTATTGTAGGTTCTGATGACAACCGCTGAAGTAGTGGGAACCAAATCTGCAACAGCCATAGCGGGGCAACTAGGATCATCCGAGCCCCCTCGGCTTTTACCTTCAACAGGACTCTTTGAATGAGAGGGAGGGAGGGAAGACGTAAAGAAACCTCCCTGCCCAACAAAGGGACAATGCGTCTGGCCAGAAAGCACCAGGCGTGTGCTCTTGCGAGCAGAAAATTGGCAGTCTGGCGTTGCGTGGAGATGCAAAGAGGTCCAACTCTGGACGACCCCAAGTGTTGAAAAGCTGGTCCGCTACTGATTGGAGTAGCTCCCACTCATGCGCCTTGGACTGAGACCTGCTTAAGCTGTCTGCCAATGCGTTTTGGGCACTTGGAACATGAACGGTGGACAGAGAGATTTGATGTTGCAGTGCCCAATACCAGACTCTCATCGCCTCCCTGCACAGGGGGTAGGAGTGAGTTCCCCCTTGCTTGTTGATGTAAAAAGACAACCGCCGTGTTGTCCGTCTGAACGAGAAGAGAGCATGGCGCCAGGTCCTCCTGAAATGCCCTTAGAGCACTGAGGACAGACCGCATTTCCAGAACATTGATGTGGAGGTTGCGCTACTCTGGGGACCAAACACCCTGAGTTAGGCGGTCCCCTAGGTGTGGCCCCCAGCCCAAATCGGAGGCATCTATTGTCAGAGTCCAACTTGGTGGCTCCTGTTGAAACGGGGCCCCTTTTTCTAAATTTAGGGGATCCAACCACCAACACAGGGTCCTCCTGACTGGCTCTGAGATCCTGACCAGATGGTCCAGACCATCGGAGCTTTGGTCACACTGCACCCTTAGCATCCACTGTGGGACCCTCATATGAAGGCTGGCCAAGGGAGTTACAGGGATGGCCGCCACCATGTGCCCCAGAAGTCTGAGGAAGGTCCTGGCTTGGATCTGAGGGGTTACAAGGACCGTTCTGGCCACTTCTCGCAGGTGATCTCCCCACTCTTGGGGGAGAAAGGCCATGCCTTGAACCGAATCCAGGACTGCATCTATAATGACAAGTCTTTGGCTGGGCTCGGGTGATGACTTTGGCAGGTTCAGGGTGATCCCCACCTCTCGGAATAGAGTATAAGTGTCTGAGAGCTTGAATGAGGTGCATCCTTGACGAGGCTGCTAATAGCCAATCGTCAAGATAAGGAAAGACGTAATGCCCTTTGTGCCTTAGAGCCGCAGCTACCACTGCCAGGCATTTGGTGAAGACTTGAGGAGTGGAGGAGAGGCCAAACGGCAGAACCCAGAACTGGTAATGCTTCCCCTGGAAGTGGAACCTCAAGTACCTCCTGTGAGGGGGAAAGACCAGATATGCACATATGCATCTTGCATATCTAGGGAACAGAGCCAGTCTCCCTGGTGCAGCAGAGGAATGAGACCTGGGTCACCATCCTGAACCTTCTGTATGCGATATAATCATTTAGAGAGCTGAGGTCCAGGATGGGCCAAAGATCCTGTGTTTTCTTTGGAACCAGGAAGAAATGGGAGTAATACCCTTTTCCCCAGGAGGGTCTGGATCTCTCCTTCTATAAGAGGAATGTGAGAAGGAGAATATCTTAAGGACCTTGGTGGATTTTCTGGAGGGATCTGCATGAACTCCAGTGTGTGTCCCCTCCTTACTATGTCTAGGACCCATTGGTCCGCAGTGATTTTGCTCCATCCCTCCAGGTGGAGGGAGAAGCGACCCCCTATTGCCTCCCCTGGTGCCTCCGGAGGAGAAGGGGGTCAACAGGGAGTCATTGGGCAGAGCCGGGAGTGGGGAGAGAGGCTTGGGAGGACTTTGGGCCTCGAAAAGGAGCACCTCCAGGCTGCTGGTTACTGGTCTTCCTTTCAAAGCCAGCTCTCTGACCCTGTTGGTTTCCACAGGCAGACTGGCCTGAGGACTTATTAAAAGGACGTTTTGGAAAACGCTTCTGGTCCCCCTTATACATTTGTCGGACGGACCAGATGGATTTGCCCGACTCTTGGAGATGACAGATAAGACCCTCGGTATCCGACCCAAAAAGAACGGAACCGTGGAATGGGAGGTCCCCGTTTCCAGATTGCAGATCCTGTTGGAATCCTGAGAGTCTGAGCCAGGCATTGTGCCTTAGGCAGACACCTGACGCTGCCGCCTTAGCTGCCGTATCTTCAGTGTCGTACGAGGCACACAGAACATGGGTGTCAATGTCCGAGCCCAATTTTAAGATGTCCAGGAGCTCCGTCTTCTGCGTGGAGTCTGGCAAGGCATTGGCCAACTCTTGCCCTTTTTCCCAAAGCGCATTCTGGTACTGGACCATATGTGTGAGGAAATTCAGGGAGCGTATGGAACAGGTGGATGCAGAGTATACTTTCTTGCCCACCTGGTCCAAATAGCGGGACTCCTGATCGAGAAGCTGAGAGCGGAGATGTTTGGGCTGCTGAGATTTGTCATGAGCAGCCGTTATAACAGCATAGTCAGCTTGAGTGTTTTCCGCCAGAAAGGGCTCATCCCTCAGCGCTCTATACAGCCTGTCCGACTTTTTAGGAACTGCCGGGACTGTGACCAGATGCTTCCAAGTTATCCTGGTAAGGTCTTGGAAAGTGTCGACCAGAGGAGGCACCACTAAGGGTTTAGACTCCTTCTGCCTCAGGTAGTGTGCTAGCCTCCGGTGTTCTGGATCCAGGTCCTCTGTCTCCCATTCATTAGAGGCCTGTTGTATGTGCCTCATGACGTCCATAAAAGCTGGATCGTCAGGAGGCGAGTGGGGTAGATCCTTATCCCCAGGAATACCCCCAACTCCTGAGAAAGATCGGCCCCTGGACCATGAAGAGTCCAAGCTGTGTCTGTAAAGACTACCCTCTTTTGAACGTCAGTTACTTCCAGACTGACGTCGGTCCTGGGACCGACATGGAGCGGTGACCGACGCCTGTCTGGGGACCAGCGCCGGCTAGTAGAGCGAGCCCGCCTAGGGGCAGATCTGTGGCAGCTGCAGTAGTTGCTCTTGGGCCTGGACCGACGATGGCTATCAGACAGAGAACGGTGCCATCAACGGGCCCTGGACAATGACTGGGAACGCACCACTGAAGGGGAGCGGGATCTAGAAGGTTTATGCCGCTCCTCAGGGGGTTTTGATTGGCGACTTGACAGACATACCCTCGGTGTTCTGGTTGTCTGGTCAGTCGGGAACTGGTGTCAGGTCCAGCTTCGGCGTAGCCTCATCTTTTTTAACCTGGCTCCACCAGAAAGAAGAGTTCCTGCAACTCCTCCTTGTTAAATACGGATGCCACGATCCCCTGCAGGGGGATAGGAGAAGCTAGAAGGTCCGGCAGGGCTTTCAGGGAAGAACCCCGGGAGGAGCCCTCCGGAGTAAAGGATTTTGGGGCCAGCGATGGCACCTTGACCGGTGCAGGCTCACTGGTAGTCCTATCAGCCTTAGGCATTTTAGCCGGCGCTGGTGTCTCGACTTGGCCGGTTTGGATGGGTGGGACCCCGTAGATGCCTTAGCTTGGGAGTCCCAGTCCTTGCTAGACGGCTTACTCAACCCAGGTAAGGCCGTAACCGAGGCATTCTTCAGCGGGGCTGAGGCATGCGCCGAAGTGGAGGTCTTGGTCGACTCTGCCGGGGTGGAGGAAACATGCAACAGCGTGTCCTTGCCTTGGACAGCTTGACGGATGAAGCTCCTACCGGGACCGACGTCTGTGTCTTAGAGGAAGCCTCTGGCCTCCACTTCTCCTCGTGTCTGGAGTGCTTTGAGCGGTCAGATCCGCCCGAGCCAGAGGAGGAGGCCTTTATGTGGGGAGAGCGTGACCTGGACCGATGGCAAGACCGGCTACGGTCCTTGTCCTGGGACTTCCAAGATTTGTCCCGGTGCTTGCCTTTTTCCCCTGGAGAAGTTTGCAGGACATCCATTTTCTGCTCTAACAGGTGAGCTTTCAAGGCCTTCAGGCGTCTGATGCGGGTCCTGCTGTGAAGCCCTTGCAGATCTTGCAGGAGTGTAAGTCGTGGTCTGGCCCCAAGCAGAAGACGCATGCTTTGTGGCCGTCCTGGGATGGGATTTGGCGGCCACAGGCACACTTTGTCTTCTTGGGACCGGAGGAGGAGACCGAAGATGGTGAAGACATGCGACGGTACGATAAACAGAGAAGGGGAAGAAAATGAACTGGAGAACGAGAATGCGGAGAAAAAGGTCGAAATACAAACATTTGCTGGAACTGCTGAATAGCACGCTAAGGCTTTCCCAACGAGAGCGGGTCTGTGACGGGAAAAGAACTGAGGTGGGGCCGGAGTCTGTCCCCTTATATAGTGTGACCAATGTCGGGGCGGAGCCGATGTCAGGGGGCGGTCCCCGCTGGGTACTGCTAGCTAAGTTTTTTCCGGTGGGTCCTAAGGCCTATGGCATTAGTCCTAATGGTTATAATAACCTGCTGCAAGAGCTCCCCCATGAACTAAGATGTGCCTGATGCAAACAGCTGAGACCAATGGCTTGAACAGGAAAAAGTAAGCGATAGTGTTTTTTGGGGTGCATACACTATACAGAATAGTGTATGATAGCCCAAATACCCAACATCGCTCTTCTCACACCTCGTGGTTACCATGACATCAAAGGGACCTCTTGGGCTTCGTCCTCGAGGTTCCTGACGTCACAGTGACCACTCGGTGTAAGAATAGTAT
Organism: Neoceratodus forsteri; assembly: GCA_016271365.2. NCBI lineage: Eukaryota > Metazoa > Chordata > Ceratodontiformes > Ceratodontidae > Neoceratodus > Neoceratodus forsteri. Next base: position 37,828,270 of record CM028132.1, on the reverse strand, counting down.
TGCTGTGTATGGGCTGCTATACACTACCCTATATTTTTAGCTATGCTCATGTACCTGATGCAGTGTATCTGCTGCTGTTATGCATGTTTGTCGCAGTGTTCATGTACCTGATGCCCTGCATCTGCTGTTATGTACCTTTTGTTGCTGTGCTCATGTACCCGATGCCGTGTATCTGCAGCTGTTATGTACCTTTTGTCGCTGTGCTCATGTACCTGATGCCGTGTATCTGCTGCTGCTATGTACCTTCTGTCGCTGTGCTCATGTACCTGATGCCGTGTATCTGCTGCTGTTATGTACCTTTTGTTGCTGTGCTCATGTACCTGATACCGTGTATCTGCTGCTGTCATGTATCTTTTGTCGCTGTGCTCATGTACCTGATGCTGTGTATCTGCTGCTGTTATGCATGTTTGTCGTTGTGCTCATGTACCTGATGCCCTGTATCTGCTGTTATGTACCTTTTGTTGCTGTGCTCATGTACCCGATGCCCTGTATCTGCTGCTGTTATGTACCTTTTGTTGCTGTGCTCATGTACCTGATGCCGTGTATCTGCTGCTGTTATGCATGTTTGTCGCCGTGTTCATGTACCTGATGCCCTGTATCTGCTGCTGTTATGCATGTTTGTCGCGGTGTTCATGTACCTGATGCCCTGTATCTGCTGCTGTCATGTATCTTTTGTCGCTGTGCTCATGTACCTGATACCCTGTATCTGCTGCTGTCATGTATCTTTTGTCGCTGTGCTCATGTAGTTGATGCAGTGTATCTGCTGCTGTTATGCATGTTTGTCGCAGTGCTCATGTACCTGATGTACTGTATTTGCTGCTGTTATGTACAGTTTGTTGCTTTTAATGTTGCACATGCTGCATTTGCTTTTTTTTTACACTGAAATGTCTGACTTGTGCTGGTGATGTATGTACTACTGTACTTTGCTCCCTGAATCACTGTAACATTGTTGTCTTGTGTTGTACATCTCCCAGTTCGTGCCTGCAGATAGTCACTGTATTGTTTAGTGCACCTACCTGGCAGACAAAAACTAAGGAAATAAATACTCTCCCTTTTCATTAGTATCATCTAATATACAAGAAGATTCGCCCATTTTGCTGGGGGCTCAGAGTCATATTGCACAAAGAACCATGCAGAAAGACTTTGAATTTTCAGAACTGATTTCCATGTGGACCATGGAATCCTTTTCAGAATGAAAATTTTTTATGTTCAAAGTGCAACACAATCAGATGGACAGTCAGGCATCAAAGGGGTAGTGAGTAGGAAACTGTTAGTCTGAATAAAGGAAAATTGCACAAATTACCCAGTCTTCCCCGCCCACTCTGCAAGGCCAAAACGAAGAGTCTTAAGCATAAATGATAAGGTCTGTAGTTTCCATTTTGAAAGACTGCCTAAATCTTGTGGCTGTCCCACACTGTATGTTAATGTGCCCCGCTGAGCAATAGCTGAGACAGCTGGGAACATTAGCTTAGAGCCAGTCAAGAATGCACGCAGCTGCCTAAGAGATGGCGGCAGGCAGTCTTTTGTTCAGAAGCTACAGCACTTTCCTTAGCTGATCGGTACCAGAACTGCAAGTGTGTTAATGCACTGTATAAGACAACATTTACAGTACGCCTACAAACATATCAACATTCTCACGCAGCTTAGCCCGGCTGCGTCAGAGAGCTGGCTACAGGGGACTCTCAGAATAATAGCTGGTGGGGGTCACAGGATCAACAAGATAAAACTAAAGATATTACACAAGTGAGTATAGATAAAATGTTACTCCCATTGCAGTTTTGCTAATTGGGACCAATAAGTCCTGATGCTTTCCTTCTCGAGACCAGAGAGCTCCCCTTTAAAATGCTAATCATTGCCTTACAATGTTGCAGTGGACGACTGGAACATTTGTGCAGTTTCCCCAAGAAGTATAGACAGTTGGTTTATATGTAGATTAGGCATTTTACAGGACAGTAAAATTCTATTAAAAAAACAAACAAAACAAAAGAAAAAACTGAAGAACGTGGTTGCTAGGGCACCTTGGGGTTCTGGTGATACAGCACCACTCATTCTGCGATTCCACTTTTCAGTGACCTAACAACCCTGTTATTCAGTCAGGTTAATGATTCTACATGTTGTCATGGAATTCATTCTAATTCACTTCTTGAGATGTTAAGCACTTATTCCACACTGGTCTCTTCACATGAAACTTTCCCTACCTAGAGACCTTAACACTAATTGGCAGTGTCCCTCTAAAAATATTAATTCCGTGAGCCGGCCCAGCGGCATGGAGGGCTGAGGCATCGCTGCCTTACCTCCTGCCATGCCGGCGACCCGTGTTCGCAGTGTGAGTGGTCACTGGGGGTCGGATGAGGATTGAGCGTCTGGAGGAAAGCTATCTCCCGGGGAGGGGTGGGACTGGAGACCGGTGCATGCCTGGCCCTTAGCTGTGGCTGGAGGCTGGCACACCAGATCCACAGATACAGGGGGGGCGTTGGTGGAGCAGACGCCCAGCGTGCCGCATACAGAAGCGTGCATGGCTCTGCCATTGGCATCACTGCACGCTTTCGCCACGCACTCGGGAGAAAACAGAGGATGAAAATCATGCCAACCAGCGAGATGACGACAATCAGCAAATGCCGCACCCGGCCTGCTGGCACCTCAAGCAGCCATGAGGCAAGTTCCCCTGGATGCTGGGGTGGGCTGGGGAACAGGGGGCCGGTCGGTGGATGGAGTTAAAGTATAAAAAAAATATTCCTTCCCCACACTCAAGCTTGCTGTGCCAACCCATTTTAAATCCAAGGGGGAAGAAGTGAAGAACACGCTTCATGGCCCCACTGGCATCGCTATCTCCCAGGCTGGTCACCTGTATGTCCCAAATCCACTTCCGAACTAGTGTGGCAGCATGCAGTGCAACAACAAGCAGCCTGAAAAAAATTAAAAATAACAAAAGTATTTTTAAGTAATAAGCAGTACCAGTTGATTTAGTCTTTGGCGTAGCACGGAACGGTCAAAATACAGCGTCTGTACTTCCTTCTGCAGTAGCATTTTCTCAGTTGTAAGACTTCGGTTTTTCTCCTTTTCTGCACTAAAGGCCAGCGCCAAGGCCTTATTATTGTGTTTCAGAGAGATTTTTATTATTGATGAGTTGTCTGTCATGGAGAAAAAAAATAAAAGTAATCAGCTTTATTTCCATAAATCTTCATATTCAAATCAGAGGAACATGGAATTCATGTACTGCACACCCCACAAACCCAACACAGTTTCAGCACAGCTGTATGTTAAAGGTGACTGGTAAAAGAACCGCTTGAAAAAATCTGGGTGCCTTTTCTTGCTTATCTTGTTACTCCAGAATGAAATATTTACTATTTTAGATTTGAGCTAACAATTAATGCCCATTTTCTTCCTTAACTGGTGATGTTAGAAATATAGTGAACTCATCAACTTAATTACTTATGCATGTTATTTGTTATAAGAGACCTAACAACTTACTTTATTTTGTTAATAGTCTATTCTTGATGTTGTAGTTTCTTTGTTGTGTTTTAATAGCTGTATTCTGCTCTATGAAAACTAAAAATCTTTAAAGCAAAAGAGGTGACTGCCCCATGTCCAATTACATATTATACAATGGGACTTCAAAATCCTGCATTCCTAGTGGCTGGCTGCCACCATTTCCCCGCAGTAAATCCTACGATATACCAATGGGAAACGGTGCCAGTCGCCAGAGAACCACATCAGGAATTCCCTCGAAATCACTCAGACAACAGCAAAGTCAGGGCTGGCTACGACGGTAATGAACAGCGAGAATAAAAAATCCATACTAACTCCCCATTTCCATGAGTAATACCCGCTGATGTAAAAACAGTATCCTGTCACTTCATTTTTTTTTTTTTTTTTTAAAGCCAACAATCTGTACCTGGGAATCCCTTGCTCTACACTTTCACTGTCTTCACCCTCCGTTCCGAGAAACAGTACAGGGAAAGAAAACTACCGATAGTCACATGGCTCCACAGAGTACTGGCCATTGCCGCTCGAAACGTCTGCCCCTCTACAATGTTCCAGGCGAGGCACACGAGAAAATAAAAACAGCGCATCATTTTACTTACTGAACCAGATTACCTACGGGTAACAAATTTAACTCTGAGTTACTGCTGTACTCTGTGAAGGTTAACGGGTGAACGACGGTTGCTGAGTGTGAAAAGAGGCACAGCGGAGGATTTGCTTACTGGTGTCACAGGCTGAGGAGCAGTATTGCTGGCAGCTTCAGACGTCGAACCAAACAGAAACAGGACACTGAAGGTGGGCAATCGTCATTTACAACATGGGAGTACTATACTGTGGTGGGAGCAAGCAGGACCGCTAGGAAGGTTGCAGGTAGTGACTATTGAAGCTGGAGGGAGCCAAGATCGTTTTTGGGGACATCCTGCATAATACTGCTGCATTGTGTGTGACTGCTTTGTTCCCATAGATAGTCGGGTTCAGGAAGTAAAGTGATGAGTTTTGTTGTTAAAAATCAATTAAACTAAAATTCCTGTAACCATATATCTCAGTTGATTGGGGGGGGGCCTCATTATTCCCCCCTAGTAACAAGGAACTATTTTGAACTATGTTTTGTAGTGTACAGATTTTTTTAAAAATAATCATTAAAACTGCCAAAAAAAAAACCTGGCTTTCTCTCTTGTATTTTTTGTTACGATAAATACTGGGGGAAGGGGGGGGGACTGTATAATCGCAATAAACCACTCAAAGGTGTGGGTTCTGTTGGGATTTACCCACGGCTGACCTGGTTTGACCACTTGGCTGCCAAACCATGCCAGCCGTGGGTAAATCCCACCCTGTCGTTTATTGCTTAAGCAGTTTATGAAGAATAGAATTTCTTCATACTTACCCTAATTTACTTTTCTGTTTGTTCCAATGATGTTAATGCATACTTAATACATATGGGGTAATGCGTACCAAATACACGTGGGAGTAATGAGTACCCCGATTAGGGGTAAGTGGTACAGTCAAAGTCTTGGACTGTTCCAGCACCACAGCCCTAAGGACATGAACATTCCAACTGCGTCAGTTACCCAATCCACATTTGCAATGCAACACCAAAATGGAAAACCTTCACTGTTCACTAACAAGAGGGAGCCCTTTTCAAACGCACAGTTTCTGAATGAATAAATATGGGATCCAACCTTAAACAGCACCTTTCTGGTTCTTTTTCAGTCGCCCCAAAACCCACATATGGTCCATCACCCGACCCCCTGGTCCACTGCAGAATACTTAATTTTATGGTACCACTTTTTGGCAGAAAAGGATCATATTTTGGCTCTCTGTAGTCTAGCAACTGATCTCTTCCACTTCCTGGTCCCGAGTGCCCCTCCCCCCATGCTAGCACATTTATGTGATAATGTGTAGAGCATGAGGGTATGCTCCACAGACTACTATGGGGGCTAGTTTTAAAGTTTTTTTGGGGGGGTTAATACTTCAAGGTACTGATTTGGACAAATCAAGGCCACTCTTCAACAAACAAGACTCTTGTTAGTTGAGTGGGGACCTTGATTTATCCAAATCAGAACCATGAATTATAAAAAAAACAACTTTAGAACCAGTCCCTATGCAGTCTATGGCCTGTGCTCCCATGCCCTACTTACATATCACATATGTGGGGTTGGGGGGGGGCAGCACTCAGGAAGTGGAAGGGATCAGCACTTCAGTTCCATGCAGCCAAAAAAGCGTCATCATAAAATTATAGAATAGGGCCCAGTGCCACTAGCGTTGAAGGATTAAGAATGGGTTCCTGGAGGAGGGGGAGGTGGCAAGTCTCCACTACTCTTTTTTTTTTTTTTTAGTTGTTTAACCAGGAGTAGCACACTAAGCTGAAAGCTTTTTTTACAGGAGCGACCTGGGAGCACAGGGAAGTTAAGTGACTTGCTCAGGGTCATACAGTATGCAAGTGGAAGCTGTGGGATTCAAACCCAGGTCTGGTCTGCTGGATGTCACCAGATTTGCAGCTCAGAGCCTTAAACCACTGCGCTATACTGCCTCCCTACTCTTTCCTTGGCCCTGCCGACAACTGACATGGTGGCCATCTGTGGCAGCAGGCTGGTAAAGGGACCCTCTGCCTCTACCAGGTATAAGCTACAGGGATGTCACTGTCTGACCTCAATGTCAGTCTGGAGATCTGTAGGCCTCTCAAAGCCTCTTTCTATGTGGTAGGCAATCAGTTTTCTGCCTTTAAAGGAAGCATTCAAGTCTGTTTGTTGCACATCAGTTGCCAAGCCTACCACTCTGAGACAAGAGTACTTCCTCATGCAACCCCCAGTGGCAGCTGCCTGGCAGAAGCATCCAACACATCATATGCTGACTATAGAAGATGTTCTGCTTACTTCAGCACCTGCATTCAGATTTTTCAGTAATTCATTTTTGGCTGTGCCGTCTGGAAGTGCCAGAGCTGAAGCTTTGGCAGCCTTGCAAAGGCTATTTTGATACTGTGACAGGGAGCTCCTGCCACTCTTGAGGCCCGACCTTTTCATAAATCTGTTGCAACAGTTCTTCCATTTCTTAGCCTAATTTATCCTTTACAATTTCTAGTGCATAAGGTTGGCCACCAATGGGCAACCCTTTCCCTTTCTTGACTATGCTGTAGTATCCTCTTTAATTTTCCTTTCCCCTCTTAGGTCCTCATACAGGGAGGTTATTAAGGTAACCTCCAAGCGTATGTAAAACAGGTTGTGTTCATCGTTGTTGGATTTAGTATGTAATAGCACTAGGTTATAAAATACCTTTATGTATATACCTTATGTTCGTGAAACCTGTAAATGTTGAAAACACCATGGCACTAGGTGCTTTTGACAATGATAAAAAGTACGAGGAGACTATTACATAAATTAAGTTAGCTGTGCTGGTTAAAATGCATGTAAACTGCTGTAAACTGAACAAGTCTGAAATTCCATGGTGATTTGCATATATCCCATGATGCTTTACATTATGGAACTATGTATGATGCTGTATTTCTTTGAAACTTGATTTGTTGCCAATGCCCTTTGGGATAACCCTTCTTTCAGTGATTCTGCACTGAGGTTCTTTGTTTTTAGCTTGTTTTGTTTCTTTTTGAGCCCCCACTACCCAAGCAAACGGGGCCCACATAGGGATGAAGGGTTTTCATTGAAAACTGGTTAGATCAGAGATCAGAATCAGTAGGTGCTGGTTAAGTGCAGAGAAAGGACATTCATAGTCTTTTGTTGCAAACTGATGTGCTGAAGAGGAGAAGTCACTTCAGACTGTGTTTTCCCCATGAGCCCCCCAACCCCGCTACTAAATTAATTGACTAAGTTGGAGTTGCTTCAGGAGGGATGTATTACCCCAGAAAGAAAAAGCTCAGGGTCTCATGGCCGACTACAGTGGCCTGGCACTGCCGCTTGTAGTGTCGGTTGCGAAAGCAACAGTATACCCCGATATACCCTGGAGCCGTCATGGGCAGCCATTATAACCACATAATCCAATTCTGACTAGTTGGCATAATAATGCTTGACAGCAGGGGCAGGGTACTGCTTGTCGGCCTGTCTGGGAACAGCTGGGATGGTATTTGGCTTATACGATGCAGCAAAAGTGGCATCCTCTAGAGGCTGGATAAATGAGAGGTACAATGATGGGAGGAGTGCAGGGTACTTCCAGGAACTCCGTCAAATTCTTTTTAGAAGACCTCTTCTACTGCAAACAGCATAAACATCTGCATCTGCTGCACCACTGTCTAAAAAAATACAGGTTACTCACCTGTAACAGGAGTTTTAGGAATGGTATATGTTGTTCATCCACACTTCTTGGCAAGTTCCTTGCCGCTTTAAATCTTGCCGGAAGGTCTTCAAGCTGGCTCCTCCCACCCACCCGGGTGATAAAACTCTCGGCTCCGCCCCATGACGCCAGATCTAGCCCACTGGAAGCCAGGTTGTGCGTCGAAGCCGGGGAGGTCGGGTGGGTTGTGTGGATGAACAACATATACCATTCCTAGAACTCCTGTTACAGGTGAGTAACCTGTATTTCTAGGGACATGGATATGTTGTTCAATCTACACTTCTTAGCAGACTCCTAGCAGTTCTCCAGGAGGAGGGAGGCAAGGCGCACACCCCCTATTTAGGAAACAAGGACTGGAGAACAGAAATCCCAAAACCAGCATCCCGGCGTGACTCAAGGTCAATGTGGTAGTGGGTAATGAAGGTGTGTGCTGACTTCCAGGTAGCAGCCCTGCAGATTTCCTGGATAGGGACATCCCTGGAAGCAGCCACCGAGGCAGCGGTATGACAGGTAGAATGAGCTCTTATCCCTTTGGGAGGCTCCATGCCCGCCAACCTATAGCAGAGATCTATGCAGGAGGTGACCCACCTATAAATCCACTTGGCTGCAGGTCTGCCAGGTCTTGGCTTCAGCGTGGGTGACAAAGCTGGCGAACCTCTCCCCGAACTTCAGCTGTCCGCTCCTTATAAAAAGAGAGCGCTCTTCTAGGGTCCAAAGTAGGGAGCCTATATTCGGCCTCCGAGGTGTGATTGGGGTAGAACATCGGCAGAGTCAACACCTGGTTAAGGTGAAACTCCGACACCACCTTCGTAAGGAATTTCGGGCAGGGGCGCAGGACAACCTTGACCCTGTGGAAGACCAGATAGGGAGACTCGATGGAAAGCGCCTGGAGCTCTCCCATCCTTCTGGCTGACATGATAGCCATCAAGAAGGTGGTCTTCCACGACAGGTGAGAGATGTCACACCTGTGCACAGGTTCGAATGGCTTGCCCATGAGCTTAGCCAGTACCAGCAGTAGATTCCACGGAGGTGGAGGTTCTCGCACCGGAGGGGATATGTGATCAAGGCCTTGGAAAAAGCGCCCGACCACCTTCTCCTGCGCCACGGACTGCTTCCTGGCCCGCGCCCGGTAAGCAGAGATGGCTGCCAGGTGTACCTTAAGGGTCATCGACCAAAGCCCTGGCTGAGAAAGGGACCACAGGTAGTCCAGAATGCTGGCCAAGGAACAGGAGGAAGGGTCCAACCCCTTATCCTGGCACCAAATGGAAAATCTCTTCCATTTGAAGGCATAGCATTTTCTGGTCGACTCCTTATGGGATGCCTCAACGACGTTGAGGACCTCGTCGGAAAGACCCAAGGCCTGGAACTCTAGCCGCTCAGGAACCAGGCCGTCAGGTGCAGGGATTGAAGGTCTGGGTGGAGTACCTTCCCCTGGTTGACTGAGATCAGGTCCGGGCGGGCTGGAAGCCGCCTCGGGAGCCTGGAGCTGAAGCTGAGGAGATCTGGATACCAGAACTGGCGGGGCCAGTCTGGGGCTACCAGAATCACCTGCGCCTTGTCCCTCCTCACCTTGAGAAGCACCTTGTGGATCAAGGCAAATGTGGAAAAGGCGTAAAAGAGGCCCGGGGTCCACGGCCTCGAGAAGGCATCCCCCTGCAGCGAGCCCTGCTGAGGGGGGGTGGGCATGAAACAGCCTCAGCTTCGCATTCTCCTTGGAGGCAAACAGGTCCACCTGAGGTGTGCCCCAGTGGGAGAAGAGATTGTGTACTACCTCCGGCAGGAGTGACCACTCATGAGATGCAGCCCCTATCTGGCTTAGGGCATCGGCCAGGGTATTGGAGGCTCCTGCCACTTGGATGGCTAGGAGATCCGCCTCCAGATTGCTCACGAGGGACCAAGTGCGGAGAGCTTCCTTGCACAGGGGCAAGGAGCGCGTCCCACCCTGGCGGTTTAGGTAGTACATGGTCATGGTATTGTCCGTCTGGACCTGGACCACTTGACCCCATACAAACGGAGCAAAGGCAGTGAGGGCTAGTTGGACCGCTCGAAGCTCCAGCAGATTGATGTGACATCGAGACTCCAGATGGGACCAGAGGCCGTGCGCTCTGTGCTCCCCCAGATGTGCACCCCAACCCATCAGAGAGGCGTCGGTCGTTAGCGTGACCGTCGGCTCGGGGCGGAAAAACGGGATGCCCTCCTGCAGATGAGCTGGAACGATCTACCACTGGAGAACGTTCCACATCTCCTGGGTCACTGCCACTGGCTGGTCCAGAGGACCGGAGCGCTCTGACCACTTGCCGGCCAGCCCCCACTGAAGGGGACGCATGTGCCAATGGGCCCAACAGACCACGCTGGTGCAGGCCGCCATGAGGCCCAGGAGGCGCAGGAAGTCCCGGGCAGGGCGCAATTGCCCAACCAGAAATGACTGGGCAAAGGAGGAAAGGACCTCGGCCCTGTCTGCCGGGAGCCGGGCTCTGGCTCGAAGAGAGTCAAGCTCTGCCACGATGAACTGGATCACCTGCGATGGCACGAGTTCCAATTTGGCATCGTTGATCAAGAGGCCAATCCGAGAGTAGACCTGGAGGGCCAGATCCCTGGACCACTCCACCTGCAACCTGGAGGGGGCTGCAATCAGCCAGTCGTCCAGGTAAGGGTACACCCAGACCCTTTGGCGCCGCAGGAATGCTGTCACCACTGCCATGCATTTGGTGAAGACCCTGGGAGCTGGAGAAAGGCCAAAGGGCATGGCCCGGAACTCGTAAAGAGATCACTCTGCTCTGAAGTGGAGGAATCGCTGATGAGACGGACAGATTGGGACATGAAAAAATGCCTCCTGGAGATCCAGAGAGCAGAACCACACGCCTAGTTCCAAGCATGGAATGATCTGAGCCAGAGTGACCATCCTGAAGGTGCTCGGCCTTATGAACTTGTTCAGGTCGTGCACATCTAGAATGAGGCCAGCCCCCGTCCGCTTTGGGACCAGGAAGTACCTGGACACAAACCCCAGGTCTGGAGGAGGATCCGCCACCTCGCTGATCACCTCCTTCTGGAGGAGCAGAGCAATGCTGGCTCGATGAGCCGACAGAAAGGCTGCGGAGCCCATAGCTCCCCGTGGGGCGACGGCTCGATAGGGAGGGGACTGCTCGAATTCCAGAGGCAGACACCTGCCGACCACTTCCAGCACCCAGCGGTCCACGGTGATAGCGGACCAGGCGGAAAGGAAGTGGAGAAGCCGTCCCCCCACAGGGGAAGCCTGGGGAGGAATGACGAGGCTGGGGGCGACACCCCTCAACCAGTCATGGGCAGGCTTGGAGGAAGGGGCTGCCTGGACCCTTCCCTCCAGGCTTCCTACTGGAAGAAGCGGCAGACTTGGCCTTGGGGCACCAAGTGTGAGCCTGCTGACTCTGTTGCTGGTGCTGCTGGGCCGGATGTGCCGCCAGGGCGGAAGGGCGAAAGGGCTTACGCTGCTGCTAGTGGCCTTTGTCCTTCTGGGTAGACGTGACTGAGTCCAAGGTGGCACTGGACTTCTTGATCCTCTGGAGATGGCCTTCCACCACTGGGCCGAACAAGTCAGTGCCCAGGAACGGAACGTCTGCCAGCTTGTGCTGGGTGTCCACCGTGAAGGTGGAGCTCTGCAGCCAAGCTCTGCGGCACATGTCCACTGCGGCTGCTACTGACCGGGCACAAGAGTCACCGATATCCAAAGAAGTTTAGAGCCGTTGTTTGGCCACCGCCTTCCCCTGATCCCACACCTGCTTGACCGTCGTCCGAAGGTCAGCTGGGAGATGAGGAATCACCTCATCCAGGAAACCCGTAAGGGCATGTGAAAAATGTGCCATCAGTACAGCCGAGCTAGCCTGTTGAAGAACTAGTGAGGAAGCAGCGTAAACCTTCCGCCCAGAGTAGTCCAGCTTTTTGGACTCTTTATCAGGCGGTTTGTCCATGTCCCTAGCGTTCCCAGAACGCCGAAAAACGCTATCAGTCACCAGCCCCTCCGCAGAGGGGTGCTCCAAGAAACCGGAGAGTGAACCGGTGGGGACTGCGTACTTGCGAGCCATCCTGCCCGAAAGCGCAGGACAAGATGCAGGCTGCTGCCACAACTCCAGGGCTGGGCCAACAATGGCTTTGGCCACAGGGAAGGCCTCCGTAGCGGAATCTCCTCCGTCCAGTATCTCCGTGAGAAGATACCTGGCCTGTTTCTGTACGGGTTCGAGCTGCATCCCAGTGGACTCTGAGATGAGCCGTAGTATTCCCAAGAACAAGGATGGGCTCTCGTAAACTGACTGACCTCCTGCAGATTCCAGGTCAAGGGGCCTGGAGTGCAGGGAGGAGTCAGACTCAGAGGAGTCCGCGAACAGCTGCCGAGCCACCCTCCATCTGCCGATCGGGAGTGAGGGTGACCAACAACCTGTGGGACAAGCCCTGACCTGACCGAGAATGCTTGGTCGGGGCCCCAGTTTTAGGTTGAGGAGGTGGTGGTTCCACCACAATGGGCGGAGCAGCTGGTTTCGGCCGAACAACCGGTGCCGGGGTCGGCTCCTCGACTACCACGAGAGGTTGCTTCGGTCGTTCGGGCGACAACCACTTAATGGCCGGAGAAGGCGACGGAGTCGACTTATTACCAGCCAACAAGACTTGTTGCCACATCATGTCCTCATAATGCCGGCGAACTTGCGTCGGAGCCTATCCTCCGAAGAGGACGAAGAGAACGAGTGGCGACGCCGCTTTCCATGATGCCGAGACCGCCGATGTCAGCGGGATCTACCCGACATGGAAGAGGACTGAGACCTTCGGGGTCGCCAAGGGTGGGTCAAAGAGGAGGAGTGGAAAACCCACTCATCCCTCAGTTCAGGGTCCTTGACCGGGGACTTCGGCACAGGAGGCATGGGCAAGTCCTCGGTTACCACCGGGGGAACCGGTGAAGAAGGGCTGTCGGCTTCTCCAGTTGACAACCCGTCCAACGGGTCGAGAAAAATCTTGACCACGTCAACGGGTGTCTCAGCCAGCTGACCTGATGGGGACACCATGAAGCCAGCGGCCTTAACCGCAACCTTGACCGAAGTCGAGAGCCAACGGTCCGGTGAAGGGGATCTCTCCCACTCGCATGAACATCGACGGTGGGACTTACCTTTCGGTTCTTTTTTCTTCGACCTACTCGTGTGTCCAGAGGGTCCTTCTCCTTTGGTGGAGAGGGACTGACAAAGCTCTTTGAAAGAAGCAGTGTAGGAGGAGTCCAAGGAGAGCGGGATAAATGCTGAAGCCGAGGAAGAAGATGATGTGGCCTGAGCCGCCTCCTCCTCGAGGGCGATCAACTGCTCCAGCTGCTCCACAAAGCCCGCAGCCACGGACACTGCCCAACGAGCCTCCTTTGACTTCACCGTCGGGTACCATTTCTCGGGGCGCCCCAGCTGTAGTCGGGCAGCGCAGTCTTCCAGAACCGAAGCCATGAAAGACTTGCAAAGATCGCAGACCTGCGGATCGTGAGCAAGACCCAGGCAATAAACGCACGAGGAGTGCGGGTCGTCTGGGACATTTTCTGCCCACAAGGACACCGACGGAAGTCGGGAGTGGATTTGTCCATCGCAGCCGCGAGGGAAAATGAAGACTAAGTCTAGAGAATTTTAAAATGATTCTCGGAACTTCCGAATTAGGATCCAGGCCTAAAAACGCAGAGCGCTAAGGAGGGAACCTGAGTTTCCAAGCAGTAAGGAAGATCTGGCATCATGGGGTGGAGCCGAGGGTTTTACCACCCCGGTGTGTGGGAGGAGCCAGCTTGAAGACCTTCCGGCAAGATTTAAAGCGGCAAGGAACCTGCCACAAAGTGTGGATTGAACAACATATCCATGTCCCTAGAAAAAAAGGTTAGCAGTCTACTGCTATGCATTTTTGGAAACTTACAGTAGCATTACGCACTGTTTTGCGTAGCGTTTTATTGTGCTATACCAGCTATTTACAACCCTGAGGACACATTTGTCTGCGGTGATAAACCATTCCTGCAAGTGGTGAGCAAACCTTCTCCCCCACTGGAAATGGTGAGGCGACCTGGACAGAACTGTAAGGGTTTTTCTTCTGCTGTGGCTTAAGGAATGCTTTTGCCCCTTCTACCCTTTCCCCTATAGTAACCCCTTTGGGGGTGGATAGTCACAAGGGGCATAGGACCCTGGGTCGTAATCCCTACCTCCCCTCCCATATGGTCTGTGGGAAGTGGAGGCCTTTTTCTTAGCATCGTTCCTGTAGATGGTTTGTATTCATCCACTTTTTCTCATATATGACTCCGTCTTGTCCCCAAACAGAGCACTTCTCTCAAAGGAGGAATCCATAGCTTCAGTTTGTGTGTGTAGGGATAGGAGAGTAGCCCTAAGCCAGTCTAACCTTTATGAGGATACTACATGGGCTAGGTCTCTTGAAGCAGTATCGCTGGTGTTCACAACCATGTGAAAGGGGATGCTGAGGGTATTTGCCATCCGCCTTATGAAAGAATAAGGGGATGTGTAATCCTCACAAGGCCTGGAAGGAAAGCCAAATTCCTGCTCAGAGGAATCGTCTGGTTCCAGAGGCCTCAAAAATCTTCAAATAGATCTTGTCTCTTCCACAGGCATTTGGAATGAACTAGTGCCTGGAGAGGAGGGCAGGAATATTTATAAAATGTCCCATAGCCTGGATGGCAAAGTAAAAACCCTGAGACCCAATAAAACTTAATATCCAAACATTAAATAAGCCTTTAAAGCAGAACTGCTATTTTTTTTTTTTTTAACTTCAGAGCCAATTTGAGATTAAGAGGCTGACGTAAAGTGTAAAACATCAATACAATTTTTTTTTAAGTCACAAAAAAAAAACAACCCTAAAATAAGTGGTAAAATGACAAGATTTATTACAAAGGACAGTAAAGCAGTTCCCCAAATGCAGGAACTACACTGACTAGCGGCCCTCTCCGGTACTTCCTGGGAACTCATTGGGAACAGGAGAAACCGCTGAATGGTACAGTAAATATAAACTAATACCCTAACACAGAATATCAAGGAATAACTAAATAAAATCTTAAGAAAGGCAGCTGGGGGAGGGTGACCACAGTGAAGAGTTCGAACTGGATTCTAATTCTGAATTCCATAATCAGCATAAATTCTATCCCGAGGGAAACACAATCCAGTGGACCGACTGCTGATTGTGAATATATACAGACAGACTCAAAACACTGTGACAACTTACAATAAGCATTTGTCACAGGCCCGGTGGTGCTGAGGGTTGAGGTGCAGGATGCCACAACGAGCGCCACACTGGTGACCTGGGTTCGGGAGTGGACTTGGGCCGCCGGGGGTCAGCAGGGGATGGAAGGGATCGAGCATCCAGAGGACTTCTCTCCCTTCCCAGGGAGGGATTAGAGGAAAATGCCACTCATGGTGGTGGCCAGGGGCAGTACCGGAACATGCGGCGCTAGCAAATGCTGGGGTGGAGCAACAGTGGGCGTTGGCGCCATGGATTCCATTGCATGGCGACACTCAGAGGGGTGAAACTGCATGAAAAGAAAAAAAAAAAACCCAGAGGACCGGGGAGGCGACGAGGGCCCCAGGGGTCTAAGCCCCACATCCTCAATACCAGACCCTACCCATAGGACGGACCCTCTAATATGCAGATAGAGACGCCAGGTAGGAGAGGTGGGCCCTCTCCTGAAGGCTGATCTGGGGGGGGGCTGGGAAGTCCTGTGGGGGCGGGGGAGACTTAAGAGAAGGGTCTCGGTGGGGAGTAGAGGGCAGACTGAGAGGGCACCTCTGAGAGAAGCCTCAGCCAAAGGAGACAAAGTTCTCACACACACACAAAAAAAAACAAACATTTGTCAATGTTGAATGTTTGCCGCTGGCACTACTGTTGTAACGGGTCTTGCTTGTACACATTTTTACTATGTATTTACCCACGACAGAGCAGACGGAGATGCAGTGTCTCATTTTCAGTGGTGTCCCGCTTTAACACACATATTGTAACTGCGTAGGACATGGCAGCTGAGAGGCAATGTCTACTTTTAAGTGGGCTCCCACATTTTGACTCCAAATGTCCAACGGCATTTTTGTGACCGGACGTTATGATCAAGGCAGGAGGAATTTTCAAAATCCCATCCAAAAAATGATTTCACTATGTGACTGTGGAAACAAGGTTCAGATGGGATATGAAAAATTACACCTGCCATGTTCAGGAGGTGGGGTAACACAAGGGATGCGCTGAACATTAGGAGCCAAAATCTGCAAAAATAAAGATTAAGAGTAAACGCTGGAACAAAGGTTCCTCATGACTTAGTTGGTTTTTCACATTTTTAGCCCAAATTTTCAGCATCATCTTTTCATGACCACTCTTTCTGAGCATGACAGGTGTCATTTATAAAACAATGGCCAAAATGTCATTTTGCACTACAAGTTTAAAGACACATTTTGGGTTGGATTTGTGAAATGACAGCTGGTCACATTCATGAGGTGGTGTGAAAAAAATTACCATGTTAAAATTCTGGGGTCAAAATACTTCACAGTTACAAGTGTGCATTGATAAATTTCGCCATACGCTCATAACTTTCTTTTCTATATTTTTACCCTAAATTTTCAACATAGCTTTCTTATGACTCACCCCTGCTCATTAACAAGGGTGGAGAAAATGTTCAAATCCTGCCCAAAAGGTGATTTCGTGCCACAAGTGCAAAAATACATTTTGGCCAGGATTTGAAAAATGACAGCTGTCACATTCACGAGGTGCTCTGAAGAAATGGCTATGTTGAAAATCTGGGATCAACATACTGAAAATTACCAAAGTTAATGGGCATGCATTTATATATTCCAATGTAGGCTCACAACATTTTTTTTTTTTTATTTTCACCCCACATTTTCAACATAACCTTCTTATGACCCCACCTCATGAACAAGGCAGAGAACAATTTCAAATCCTGCCCAAAAGGTGATTTCATGCAGCAACCACAAAATCACCTTTTCAGATAGATTTGCATAATTTCACAGTCATGGTTCATGATGTGGGATCCCACAAAAAAAGCCATGCCGAAAATTTGGGTCAAAAATAAAATTACCAAGCTATGACGACAAGTTCCAAGCCCCATTGAAATGCATTGAACTGCATACTCGATTTCCTTAGTTTGCGGTTGGCGCTGAAAAGTGAAGACACGTCTCCATTTCAGGGAGGATTACCATGTTGGGCATCGGCAGGCAAGTATTAGCTTGGGGGGTGCTGAGTGGGAGGGTTGGGCGGAGGGACAATAACTGGGGCGGCGCAACAATCATCAATGGATGTTTTTCTTTTTCTACAGGGTGTATTTAAAAATAAAAAATAAATTATAAGGATGGTTTTGTTCATTTCAGGTACTGACACTGGGGATTGGGCACCCGAGTGTTGGCATTATGCATGGCGGCACAAAGGGTAGGCTCCTCAGTGTCGCACGATCAAAACAGGCAGGTTGGGGGAAGTATCCGGTATCGGCTATGGGGCACCTTCATGCCAGAAAATTAACAAGGAAGGGGCGAGTGACATTGAGGGTGGGTTTTCTTTGTCAGTACCAGTGGTGGGCTCCCTGGTGTCACACAATAAAAATGGGCAGGGTAGGGGGTGTAGCTGGCACTTGGGATTATGTTTGGGGGGGGGCGGGGACCACAGCAGGCTGATCATGACAGATCAGCTGTGCTTGGAGTCATGTAGATCAAAGGAAAGAGACGCCGTACAATTGGCCCGGCTCTCTCCTTTGAACTACACAAAGTTTCAGCCCAGCATGCCAGAACAGTGTCATGATCAGCCTGGCTGACTGGTGTGACACTGACGAGCCCCTTGCAGACTGCCCTGCATTGGACCAGTGACGCACCTCTCAAAACCCAGTATCACAGCAATATGTTCAACTGCACCTGCACACAGTGAACATTTTTATTGTAAAACACAGACCATAAAGAGAACTGTGCACCATAAATCGGCAAACCTTATTTTATGTATTTCTTTGAAAACTTCAGAGAATACCTTTAAACACAAGTGCTTATTCACAAAGGTTCCACATCAAATACATAGTCAAAAACTTACAAGTACAAGAAGCAGTTCCAGAAATGGAGTACTGTAGAGTGAGGCTCAAAGAACTTAAGACAGATCAATTACATACAGTTTTGAAAAATCCATACAAATCATTGTACAAAAAGTCACAGGATATGTACAGAGAGAAACCGTTAACAGTTACAGTTCCATTGGACTGCAAGGGCAGACCGCAAAGATCTCTTGAAATGATTATCTTGGGGAGATTCAGAGTATCTTGGGGAGATTCAGAGTAATCGGGCAGTTCATTTAACCAGCTAGCAGCCCTGACAGCAAATGACCACTACACCAGAAAGGAGGCTTAAGGGCATCCCTGGCCATATTCCTGGTGTTGTATTGATTGGAGACAGTATGAAAAACAGTTTGTTAAAGCAGGGGGTGTTAGGCTCAGGGGCACCTATTTGGCTAGCAAACAGGTCTGGAGCTTTATTCTGCAGGGTAAAGGCAGCCAGTTAGTGAGTGCATAAAGGCTGCAACTATGAGTGTGGTTATCTGCACCAAACACAAAGCAGCACACCTTATTACACATCAGCTTTACTGTTTAGCACCATGTCACAGGCAGCTGCGTACACAGGGAGGCCATGATCTACAAGTGACATCATGGAGCGGGCCACAATAAGGCATCTACCATCCCAAGTGAGACTGTTACAGCACAGAGTGCCCAGACTTCTGTTAACTTTGGCCACTACGTTGTCAACATGGGGGTCAAAGGATAAGGAGTCATCCAGGAGTTACTCCAAGGTATCTGAAGGTCTCCACCTGTTCAAGGTTTTGCCCCTGGCCATTTCGAATGGCAAAGGGTGGAACTTTCCTCTCTGTGGGAGATTAGCAAAGAGCATAGTTTTTGTTTTTTTTTGTAACTGGGGACCAGTTTGTTTGGAGAACCAGCTTTCTAGTGACGTGAAGTTACTTTGGAGAGCTGCCATAAGGCTGTCAAGGTCAGGGTTTTATTAACACATGACTGCATCACTGGCAGAGGAGTGCGTTGGCTGACAGGCATGAGGCAGTTGCTTTATGAAGAGGCCAGATAGCAGTGGGCCCAAGATGGGGCCCTGGGGGGACACCAATAGATACTCTCCTAGTGACGGACGAAGATTTATCGATCTTCACATGCTGGGAGCGGTTGGCGAGATGGCTGTAAAATCAGTCAGCTGTGTTCTGTGACAAATCCATTATTTAATCAAAATGCTGGAACACCAGCTAATGCAAGTGTTCTTTCAGCGGATGATCTGGGAACACTGGGAGGGCACAAGAGAAAGAGCATCTTTGAAAATGGATGCATTTCCTCCTTTCCCTTTGATCTTCAGGGTTCTGATCAAGATCAGATCTCAGCCTTGCAGGTTGATCCTAGTGGCACCAGACTGGGCCAGACAGCCGTGGTATCCTCTACTACTGTCACTGTCAGTGACAAGGTCTCTGTGTCTTCCCAGACAGTTCAATCTGCTGACATCCTCTCAGGGGAGGATCCTTTATCCCAATCTTCAGGCTCTCAGGCTCAAGGCCTGGCTCTTGAAGAGTTAGAATATGCACATCTAAACCTTTCTCAATCGGTTTTGGATATTCTGAAGGTTAGCAGGAAACCTGCTACCAGAAAAACTTACAATTCCAAGTGGAAAAGATTTGGTTTTGGTGTTTCCCAAATACCTGTTCAGCTAGAATTAGCTGACATTGCTACTGTATTGGACTATTTGGTGCATCTTAATAGTTTAGGCCTCACCCACCACGCTTTAAGGTGCATTTGGCAGCTGTGTCTGCCTTCCTTTCAGCTGGGAAGGGCTCTTCTAGCCTCTCATCCAGTTTCCAGAAATTCTTCAAAGGTCTGATGCATGTTAATCCTCCTTTTCGAGCCCCTACTCCTTCTTGCGATCTGAACATCTGTATAGCACAGCTTATGCAGCCCCCTTTTGAGCCTCTATCTTCAGCAGAGCTGAAATACTTGACATGGAAAACTATTCCTGGTAGCCATTGCCTCTGCCAGTAGGATCAGTGAGTTACAGGCTTTATCAGTGGAACCTGATTTTATTTCTTTTCACAGGGATAAGGTGGTCCTTCGAACTAACAGAAAGTTTCTTCCCAAAGTGGTCTCAGACTTTCATCTGAGCCAATCTATGACATTGCCTGTGGTTTTTACTGACCATTCTTCCTCTGGGGAAGAAGATTACACAGTCTTGATGTGAAAAGGGCCCTTAGTTACTATGTGGAGCATACTAAGGCCTATAGGAATGGATGTTCTCAGTTATTTCTCACCTATGGTGAGGTGGGAAAGGGCAAGCCAGCCACCAAGAGAACTATTGCCAGGTGGATTGTCTCCTGTATCCAGTTCTGCTATTCAAAACTTGGGAAGGAACCTCCCTCAGGCCTGAGGGCTCATTCTACCAGGTGTACAGCTGCTTCGCTTGCAGCAGTTAGGGATATACCTTTAGTGGAAATTTGTAAAGCAGCCACCTGGAAAACTGTTCACACATTTACCAAGCATTATTCTCTGGACATTCAGTCTAGAAGTGATGCTAGGTTTGGCACAGCTGTACTGCAGAGCCTGTTCCCAAAATAGGTTCTGTGATTCCCTCCTCCAAGAGGAAGAATGGTCAGTAAAAAAAACACAGGACTCTAGTCTAGGGCACAATTTCATGCGCGGAGATCATGAATGCCATTGTACAGGGCTGTGACCTACTAGGAGCCAGTCGTCCAGGTATGGGAACAGAAGGATACCCTGTCTCCTGAGGAATGCTACCACTACTGCCAGGCACTTAGTAAACACCCTTGGAGCCGATGTTAGGCCGAAAGGTATGGCTCTGAACTGATAATGGCCTGAGGGCAGTTCGAACCTGAGGTACTTTCTGTGGGAATGTCTGATGGGTATGTGAAAATAAGCATCCTTGAGATCCAGGGAGGCTAGCCAGTCTCCTGGTCTCAGAGAGGGAAGAATTACTCCCAGAGTCACCATCTTGAACTTTGGTTTTGTTAAGTGTTTGTTGAGGCACCTTAAATCTAGGATGGGTCGCCACTCCCGTCTTTTTTGGGGTAAGGAAGTATCTGGAATAAAGTCCTTTTCCCCTGTGACAAAGAGGTACCTTCTCTACTGCTCGCATAAGCAAAGGAGAGGAGACTTCTACCTCTAAGGCCTTTGTCTCCAAGGGGGAGAGGGGCTGAAAGATCCTCTCATTTTTGGGAACCTTTTGAAACTGAGAACAAGTCCCTGGCTCACTACTTCCAGGACCCATTTGTCTGAAGTAATAGACTCCCAGACCTGGGAGTAGTGAGCCAGCCTGCCCCCTACTGGGATTGGGGAGGCGACCCTGACTGACACCTCAGGGTGTCTGTTTGGCAGGGGGCTTGGACTGAGTGGATGCTGGGGTCCTGGTCATCCCTCGTCTGCCTCTTCCCCTGAAGAACCCCCTCTGCTGGAAAGAAGATGAAGCCTGGGCTTGGTAAAAAGGCCTGTTAAAAGGCCTGCCCCATGCCAGCCCTAAACTGATGCTTCTGAGGAGTGGTCTGCTTCTCTTTTCCTGCAGCACTCCTATAAGTGGTCCTGTGCTCATCCATCTTCTTCATGTAAGTCTCTGTTTGTTCACCAAACAGAGAGTTACCAGCAACAGGAAAATCCATGGCCTTAGTCTGGGTATCCTGTGATAGATTGGTACATCTGAGACAAGCTAATCTCCTCATGGAGACAGATGTAGCCATGACCCTGGAATGCACATCATTCAAGTCAACAGCAGCATGAAATTGGACCTTAGATGCCTCAATACCATCTGCAGCCACCTTCTCCAGCTCCTTGGCTAGCTGGGGAGGGGCATTCTTAGCCAGTTCCAGAACCATATCCCACATCGATTTCTGGTACCTGGCTGTATATGCCATATAATTGGCTTGTCCCAAAGAGGATGCCAAGTATTGTTTCTTGGCCATGGCAACCACTTTCCTAGAATCCTTATCTGGGGGGTGAGATGCCAGGGGAATATTAGCCTTATCACAGGCTGCAGCCTGCACTACCCCAACATGGCTACAATGAGTTGTAAGAAATTCTGTTCCAGGACCTGACAAGGTATATCTCCTGTCCATCTTTTAATCCACAGGAGGTATAGAAGTTGGAAACTGCAACATTTTTTGTGTCCGTTTCCCCAGGGATTTATGCAGAGGGATAGACACTCTCTTCGACTCTGGGACATCCATCATTTCCATAAAGTCAGGTTCCTCCTGATCCTGTTCAGCTTCTTCCACTGGAAGCTGAAGAGTATCAGCCACTTTCTTGTAAAACAAGAAATGGGAGGGGGACTCAAAGTCTGTGAGGAGACACATTGTAAGGCCTGTCTGGGGAGATGTCAGGCTCTACTGGCTCATCTAGGCCTTCATCTTCCTCTTCATTATACTCTTCCTCTCCATCCCAATCACTCTCATAGAAAGCCTCTGGATCAATGTCAGAAGCGACTATGTCTGACCGAACCGAACCTCTATGAACCACTGCCGGTTCGGTCGGAACGCTGCAAAGTGACTGAACAATAGAAATCGCTTAGCAATCCCTCAGCGGACAGACCATGGGAAGTAGGATCCGATTCCAAGCTCTTGCCGTGGAGGCATGGTCAGTGGGCCCCACCCCCCTCAGGTTTGGCAACCGCCGAACTGGGCTGGCCATCCGGGTCGGCGGACTTCTCGGCCTCCCTCTCCCTTAGCCTACTCAAATCGTTTTTCCAGAGTTGCGTTGGGAACGTTTTTACACATTTGGCAGTCTTCTTTGAGGTGGTCAAACCCCAGACAGTAAACACAGACGAGGTGAGGGTCGGCCTTGGCAAAGGCCTCCTTACACTCGGTACAGTGCTGAAACCCAGTGGGACCGGTTTTCTTTTTGGGTTTCTCAGACATGCCGGAATACTGATAAGTTACCCTTACCAGCTATTACACCAGGCAACTAAAAACTGATCGGTTCCAACCATGTCACGGGTCGGTTAAAAAAAGTAAAAAAAATAAAATAAAAAACGGAAATCAGAATTTTTTTTTAGCAACCGATGAGTACCGGAAACCACAGTAATATTTAGAAACAAGACAGAAATAGAATGGGGTTCGGTTCCAAACCGGACCGACCGGAGAAGAACCGAAGGCAAAAAACTATTTCCACAATAATACAATAACTACCTAATACTACCACTTACTATTACCGAGACAGAGATAAGAAGACCAAAATAAAGAAACGGTTAGGTAAAACCAACCGATTTCAACTGATACCGAACCGAAGTGCAGGAAGAATCTCCGGAGCGACTTCACAGTTAGGCGGAGTAAAAAATAAGACGGTTACACTTCAGAGTGCTAGAGACAGAAGTTTGAAAACCGAGCTCGAGCTCAACGTTCTATGCTTCTGCATGGAGTTAAATCTTTACTCTCCTGGGCAGTTCAAGTGCTGGGTATAACTGCATTTAGTCAGAATACAGCAAGACTTCATGTTGTTTGAAGCAGAAGAACTGTGGAACGGTCCTCCACTAATGAGAGCTGGACCGTCGCCCTATGTGGACGGTCTAGATTCTGCCTGTGCCTCCTGCCAACTTACATTCCACTCAAATGGAGCCAGTTGGGTTGCCTCAGTCAGCCTGAACTCTGCCAACAAGGTCAAGCACTTTGCTGGCAATTGTTTGGAGGGGGGAGAGGAGAGGTCAAGGCCGGTAGAGAGCCGCAGACAGAAGAACAGATGAAGAAAGTTGCAGCAGGAACTACCTGAGCAGGACAGGTGGACTGGCTGACTCGAGCTAAAAAAAGAGAAAAATGCAAGTTAAAAATACAAGCACAGATTCTAAAAATATCAACAAAGGTTATAAAAGCCTTCTTAACTTACTTAAGTTTTTCGTTTTGATCTTAGAAGCCAATAAGGTGTTCCAATTTGCCTTTTTTAAAGCCCCATTTTTCTTCTCCCTCATTCGCTCTCGTACACTATCCAAGATGCAACTGCCAGCTGCCTCCGACTGACTCACTGCTGAAGTGATGCTACTCATTTCTAGTTTACAAAACAAATAAAAAAAAATAAAAAAGTTTAGATATTTTCATTCAGATAAGTAGAAAACTTTTCTGAGCTGCCTGGATTTGCTCCAGGCAAATGAACAGGGACCCACAGACTAAAGAGTTTCAATGGCCCCGACACCAGCAAAGAACACTGAACCCAAGCAGCTTAGTACTACTGTCCGGTCGCTTCAGCATTATCCAGAAGCTTCACACTAGAGACCAAATAGTCATAGAAACATACATACTGTCAGCATATGTGGCAGCAACGTACAGAACCCAGAATGGAGAGTCTAAGCAAGGCACCCCCCCCCAGAATATGGATCAGATGACAGCAGGATGAGGGAACCAAGTGGCAGGCCAGACAGATTCAGAGGAAACAGAAAGAGCAAGAAAGACCCAACGTGTTCTCATTTTTATACTGGGAATCAGTACTGTGACTGGGGTAGAGCTACAGATCACGTTCTAAGTCACAGATCGCATGCCTGACATTAACAGTGTGTGTGTGTGTGTGTGTGTGTTTAGTACTAATTCTTTACACGTTAAAGCCTCCTAGGTGAAAGAATATCCTTGCCTGAACAATGAGTAGCAAGATGCTTGCATGTAGTTTAAAAACACTAAACCAGAGGGCTACCACATTGTTCTGCGCCATGAAATGAGAGCCTAGCAAGTGAGAAAAAGCTACCCACCACAGTAATGTTGTTTCTTCTTAATGGAGCACTATGATTACACTTTATGAAGTCATAACAGCACACAGAGATGATCTGGAAATAGAACCTATGGCTGCACATTTTAGAATGTGGAATGTAGGTTCAAATTCTGCATCTGCCATTGCTCAGATCTGTTTCCACACCAGAGTGGAGCAGTGGCTAGAGAAACCAGCTAAAAGGCTACCAAAAAATTTAAGACAAATTTTATAGAATTTTTAAAACAAACAAATTTAAAGCAGACTTTTGAAATGTTACTATATAAACAATAAATGAAAATTACGCTCCTACCGCAATTCTTGATCTTCCTGTGTATCCTCACCATTCACCACTGGTGGGTGTAAGCCAGAACACAGCACCCCACAGGAACTTTTTTTTCTAAAGGGGAGGAGCTGGCACAGCCCACGAGGCCGACGCATTGCATGGTTCTCGTGGGATGGGCAGTAACGGCTGTTGGCCCTTCCTCCACCTCAGTTTTGCACACTGGAAAGACAGAAGGAAAATTAGAGGGTAGAGAAAAACAAGGGCGGGGCAAGGGAGCCAGAAGGACAGGAAAAGGAATGGATATAAATGAAAAAAGAATAGGCCGGCCAGAGAACAGAGTAGGACAACGACTTGGAGGATATGGGCCAGGAGGCCCCAGTCCCTGGACAGCCAAAGCCAAGACAGAAGAAAAGAGAAGAGAAAAGAATTAGGATGAAAATAGTGGAGGGGGAGGGAGACAGAGGGAAGGAGGGACACGATTAACCCTTACTCCCTGATCGCAAAGAGCACATAGGAGACCAGGGAATGACCTCAGAGACGTGGGCAGCCAGGTGACTTGCAGATAGCTGTCGAGGGTTAGCAACCTGGGTTTACGTTCACTGAAGGGTCAGTGCTCGATCGGGAATACAGAAGGTCCCTGCCCTCTCCCTCCATCCCCCCAATCAGGCAGAAGAAAAAATTACTCACCTTAGTAATTGCTTTTCTTCTCATGGAGTCTTGCTATATTATAACATTAGCAGTCAGCCACTGCAGCTGAACTGCCCCGGAGAGGAAGGAGTTAACTCCAGAGGATCTGGAGTTCTACAGCGCAAGGGCGCTGTGCCCAAAGCTCTATCTGGCAGTTTCAAATGAAACTGTCAGATCTTTTACGAAGCTAACATCAAAGAACAGAAAGTCTGTGTGGAAAAAACTACACTAGCCCATGGCTACCTACTAGTAGTAGTAACAACAATATAAACAACAAAGAAACACCCAGAACCATAATAACAAAAATTGATGGTATTATGGTTCGTTTACTCATCCTTGACAAGCACATTATGAACCCCCTTCCCCCAAGACTCAAGTCCAGGAAGGGCAATATAAATAACCTAAATAAAACAACCAGATCCCTAACCCAAAGGAAAGAGGGTAAAGGGATAACTACAATGGCATGACACAGTGCTTGCACTAATTCACACCCCTACCCAAGTAGAGGTTCTGAGAGGGGCAGGAGGGAGGAATGATATAATAGTAAGACTCCATGAGAAGAAAAGCAATTACTAAGGTGAGTAATTTTTCTTCAAACACCATGAAGTCTTGCTATATTATAACATTAGCAGATTACACAGCAGTACCTCCATGGAGGAGGGTCAGAACCTACTTAGGAAATAGGCTCTGAAGCACAGCTGTGCCAAACGAGCATCTCTCCTGGACTGGACATCCAGGGAATAATGCTTGGTAAAGGTGTGAACTGTCTTCCAGGTAGCAGCTTGACAAATCTCCAGAATGGGAATGTCCCTAGCAGCCGCTAGAGGCGCAGCTGTACCCTGGTGCAGTGGGCCCTCAATCCTGAGAAGTGCTCTACCTAGTTTCTGATAACAGAATTGGATACAAAAACAATCCACCTTGCAATTGTTCTCTTAGTGGCAGGTTTTCCTTTGCCAACCTCGCCATAGGTAAGAAACAGTTGGAGGATTCGAACCTATGACCTCTGGTGCGCTCTAAATAGTAGCTTAAGGCTCTTTTGACATCCAAGCTGTGCAGTCTCCTCTCTCACCTGAGGAAGAATGCTCAGTGAAAAATACTGGGAGAGATAGATTGATTCAGGTGGAAATCAGAAACCACCTTAGGCAAAAACTTTCTATTAGTCCTAAGGACTACCTTATCTCTGTGGAAAGAGATAAAATCTTCTTCCACTGACAGGGCCTGTAACTCACTTATCGTCTGGCAGAGGTGATAGCTACTAGGAAACGGTTTTCCAAGTTAAATACTTGAGCTCTGCTGAAGACAGAGGCTCAAAGGGGGTTGCATTAACTGAGCAATGCAAATATTCAAGTCCCAGGCGGAGCTGGTTCCTAAAAGGAGGGTTAGTAAGTGAAGTAACCTTTAAAAACTTGGGAAACACAGGGTGAGAAGAAAGGGAGGCAGGCTTCCCTGCTGACACAAAAGCAGAGACAGCTGCCAGATGAACCTTCAGGGTAGCTGGTCTAAGGCCTAGGGAATTCAGATGGACCAAATAGTCCAGTAGAATGGGAAGATCAGCAGATTCTGGGATAATCTGCCTCTCAGAGCACCAGATGGAAAACCTCTTCCACTTAGAATTATAAGTGGCCCTAGTGGAAGGCTTCCTAGAAGCCTTTAAAATATCCATGACACCTTGAGAAGGTGTAAGTCAGCAAATTCTAGCTCCTCAAGAGCCAAGCCTTGAGGTGGAGGATTTGAGGTCCGGATACCACACTCTCCCTGTGCACAGGCCAGTAAGTCGTGGATTCTGGGTAGGCTCAGGGCAGGGTGGACTGCCAAGGACAGAAGCAGAGGTACCAGGGCTGTCTGGCCCAATCTGGGGCAATCAGAATCACTCTGCAAGGTTGAGATCTGATTTTTACTAGTACCCTGAAAAGAAGAGGAAAGGGAGGAAAGGCATACAGGAACTTCCCTTTCCAGTCCAACAGAAAGGCGTCCAGAGGGACTGAGCCCAGTACTGGAGGCCTGCAACAGAAAAGAGGAAGTTGATGGTTGTCTGGGGCTGCGAAAAGATCTATCTGAGGAGTGCCCCATCTGGCAAAGACGGACCCCAGCACTTGTGGATTCAGAGCCCATTCGTGATGGCCCTGAGAAATTCTGCTGAGGGCGTCCGCCAGGACATTGTCCTTCCCTGGGAGGTGAACCGCTATCAGGGAGGTGTTCAGGGAGTAGGCCAGAGACCACAACTTCATTGCTTCGGCACAAGGCTGAAGACCGAAGTGCCCCTTGCTTGTTGATGTACCACATTGTGGTGGTATTGTGTGTCCTGACTTGAACCACTTTGTTCTGGACAGAATCTGAAACACCAAGAGCTAAAAAGATAGCTCTGAGTTCCAACAGATTGATGTGGAGCAGAGATTCCTGAGGAGACCACACCCCTGGGTGGCAAGATCGCCAGTGAGCCCCCACCCTAACAGGGAGGCATCCGTGGTGAGGGTGAGGGAGTGAGAAATGGGAATGAAGGGAACCCCTGTCTTAAATTGCTCTGGACCTGCCACCAGTGGAGGGCTAGGATCAGAGTTTGAGTAACTGGAACCAGCTTGGTAAGGGGGTCCTTCCTATGAGACCAATAGGCCCTCAAATGGAACTGAATGTCCCTCATCTGGAATCTTGCTCCCTGCACGACAGCTGTGGAAGCAGCCATGTGCCCAAGGAGTTGCAGAAAATGCCTTGCTGGTCGAGAGACCCACAGGGTAAAGGAGGATGCCAGGGCGATGAGTCTGTCCACCCTTTCCGAGGGAAGAAAGCCCTGGCTAACCTTGTGTTCAATTCTGCGCCTATGAAAGTTAGGACCTGAACCGGTTCCAGAACTGACTTTGGTAAGTTTAGCAGGAATCCCAGGGAAGTGAGAAGCTGCTGGGTGACTTGCAAATGGGTTTCACCTGACCTGGAGACTGACCCACAATGAGCCAGTCGTCCAGGTAGAAACACAGCAACCCTTGCCTTCTTAAGTGAGCCACTACTACAGCGAGACATTTTGTGAATACCCTGGCGCAGAGGTCAGGCCGAAGGGCATTGCCCTGGACTGGTAGTGGCCTGAGGGCAGTTCGAACCTGAGGTACTTTCGTGAGAAGGCCTGATCAGAACATGAAAATAGGCATCCTTGAGGTCCAGGAAGCTAGCCAGTCCCCTGGCCTTAGGGAAGGCAATATCATTGCTAGAGTCAACATTTTGAACTTTGGTTTCAAAAGATGCTTGTTCAGGTACCTTAAATCTAGAATGGGCCTCCATTCTCCTGTCTTTGGGAAGAAAGTATCTTGAATAAAGCCTCTGCCCTGATGGCAAGGAGGAACCCTTTCCACTGCTTTGCAGTCCAGAAGAGAAAACCTCTGCTTCCAAAGCAAGGGCTTCTGAAGGATTTGCAGGTGGAAAATGTCTGGCTCTCATCTTTGGAAAGTGTTTGAAGCTGAGAACCAGACCCTGGCCTATTACCTCCAGAACCCATCTGTCCGTAGTTGGGACAGCCAGTTCCGACTGAAGAGGCCAACCTGCCCCCAATGGTACAGGAGAATCGGCCCTGGGCACCCCATCAGGGTGCCTGTTAGCAACAGCCTTAGGCTGAGGGAGGGGCGGTCTACTTGTGCCTCGTCTACCCTGCCTCTGAAGAAACCCTCTGCGAGACAGCAGAGGAGGCTTGAAATTGGAAAAGGCCTGGAAAAGGCCTGCCTAGCTCTGGGAGCATGCCTTTGTGGCATGGCATGCTTCTCCTTAGCCTGGGCACTTTTGTAGGTAGTTCTGTATTCATCCATCTTTTCATATAGTTTTCTGTTTGCTCCCCAAACAGAGAATTTCCCCTACAGGAAAATCCATAGCCTTTGACTGGGTATCTTGGGACAGATTAGTGCATCTGAGCCATGCCAACCTCTGAAAGCTACAGAAGTGGCCATGACCCTAGAGGAAACATCATTAACATCAACAGCAGTATGAAACTGAACTTTAGAGGCTTCAATGCCATCAGCAGCCACCTGTTCCAACTCTCACTAGCCAGCTGGCCATGGGCCTGCTTGGCTAACTGCAATACTGTGTCCCACCTAGATTTCTGATATCTAGCCACAAAGCCATATAATTTGCCTGCCTGAGTCCCAAAGAGGCTGCCATATACTGTTTCTTAGCATGGCATCAATCCTCCTGGAATCCTTATCAGGAGGATGTGAGGTCAGAGGAATATTAGCCTCAAATCAGGGCTGCAGCTTGTACCACACCTACATGACTACACTGTTCAGTAAGGAAGTCTGTATCCGAGCCTGACAAAGTATACCTTCTGTCCATTTTTTTATCTACAGGAGGGACAGAATGAGGATTTTTTAAAATCTTTGTTGTTTGCTTCCTAAATGACTTATGCAAAGGAACAGACAACCTCCTAGACTCTGGAATAGCCATCATTTCCACATAATCAGGCTCCTCTTGCTCATCCACAGCCTCCTCTAAAGGAAGCTAGAGGGTTTCTGCAACCTTTTTGTAAAAAATAAAGAAAGAAGGGGACTCAGACAGAATAGGAGGAGATTCTAAAGGTCTGTCTGGAGAAATGTCCGGTTCAATGGGCACGTCCAGACCCCCCCAGCCACACATATATTGATCAAATTCCTCCTCCCCCTCCTGTGGTTCATAAAAATCCTCAACTTCAAAATCCTGAACCACTGGGACTGAACGAACCAACCTTTTACCAACTGTTGGTGGTTCTACAGATCCCTGAGACAGTGACTGGACAATCTGAATGGCTTTAGCTATCTCTGCAGCAGTTGGAGACACAATTTTGGACCCCAAACCTACTGATTTCCTTGTCTTTTTACTCGGGACTGGTTCCTCTGAACCAGCCTTCCTTTGGCCCGAGGAAGTCTCGCCCTGGTCAGAGGGCACTCCCTCTGGTCCAGTGGGTACTGGACCGGGCTGGCCATCCGGGTCAGCGGACTTTTTGGCCTCTCGTTCCCTGAGCCGGCCCAATCTCTTTTCCAGGGTGGCTGCAGGAAATTTTACACACCTGGCAGTCTGACAGGAGTGGTCAGCCCCAGACAATAAACACAAGTGGTGTGTGGGTCAGCCTTGGCAAAGGCCTCCCCACAGACATTACAGTGTTGAAACCCAGTGGAGCCCGGTTTTTCTTTTGGGTTTCTCAGACATAATGCCAGCCTAACCAAAACTTGCCCTTTTGATGGCAGTGCCAGGCAAGACACCCTTATCGGTTCCTAACCGTGTCACGGGTATTTGAAAAAACCGTTATAATTCTGTTTTTAGAACCGATAAGAACCGGGAACCGCACTCTAAAACCCACTGTACACTTTTAAAATGTAGAAATAACAAACCGATCGGTTCAAAACCGAACCGATAATTAATTTTCCACACAGACTTAAAATTTAGTACTTACGGTTACCAGATAGAGCTTTAAAACTGAAATGCGGTAAAAATAATGACTTTTGCCGGTTCAAATGAACGGAAAAATACTCGCTTGAACTGAGAATGAACCGAGCTGAAGGAGCTGATCTCCGGAGCGACTGTTCAGTGAAGCGGAGTAAAGAATCTGACAGTTTCATTTGAAACTGCCAGATAGAGCTTTGGGCACAGCGCCCTCGCGCTGTAGAACTCCAGATCCTCTGGAGTTAACTCCTTCCTCTCCGGGGCAGTTCAGCTGCAGTGGCTGACTGCTAATGTTATAATATAGCAAGACTTCATTGTGTTTGAAAAACCCAACCTTGGTTGGAGTCCGCACTCCTTCCCCAAGCCTCTCTAGAAGAGAGGAAGAACCACAGAGTTTGGGGGGGGGTGGGGGGATGAGGATCTCACCCATTCAGATACCTCCCTCCGAGGGAGGAGAGAGACTGAAAGGGAGCAAGATGGAATAGAAGGGAAAAAAGGGGGAAGTCCTTGCCGGCCCCCATTTCCTTCCTCCACACCAGGGGGCCCCAAGAAGCCCGCACATCCAACCAGATGAACTGGGTTTACAGGACAGAGAAAGAGAAGCCCACCAGGAGTCCCCCCCCCCCCAGCAAATTCTAAGAAGAAACCCTACTAACCTTCCTCCCAACTGGGGCCCCTCATCGCCTCATACGAGGCGAGGGAAGCCACTGAGTGTAACAGAACCTTAGAGATTCCCACAGAGAAGGCAAGCTCAGGGACTGGGGCCTTCTGAGGGGAAGGTGGGTGAGATTCAGTGATGAATGGTGAAGATACAGGCAGATCAAAATTACAGTAGGTAATATAATTTCCTATCTTCACCATTCATCACTGTTGGGTGAATACCGAGCCCCCCCCCCCCCAAGGGGGTTCATCACTTCCCTGAAGGACAGATGTCTCCCAGTCTCCTGTGGAGGAAACAAGGAAGGAGGAGACCCATTTCAGGTCAATTAGGCTTGAGACTGGTCAGGTTGAGGTGGAGTCCCCCGTCCCCCGGAACGCGGAGGCAGTCACCCTACGCCGGGCCAGGGGTGAAAGCCTTCATAGGTGAAGCCACATCATCCACCTGATGCAGATCACTGTCCCCACTAGCCGTGAAGTGACCTCACTTGCATCATAAGATGCCCTTGCTTGATGCTTTGCTAGCTCCAGGCCTACTGCAGAGAGGGCTGTGGCCTGCCTGGCTGCCTCTGAATTTAGCAATAATGCTAACACCTGGCCCAGCATCACCCACAGGTGCCTGTTATAGGCAGCGTGGTGTGCCCGATGAGGTGCAATTGAAAGGATAACCTGGGCCGAGGAGAAAACTCTCCGCCTCCGGTGGTCGAACTCCGCAGAGTCCGGATCCGAGGGCCAGTCACAGACCGGGCGCCTACGCCAGGTAAAGGTGTCCAACTGCTCTATTCTCACAGAGGGATGGGGCAAGTGCCTGGAGACCCCCCCTGGGGTGTGCAATATTGATGCTGGCAGTCTGAAGGGGCTGAAGCAGGGGCAGCTGGAAACTGCCAGGCACTGTATGATGCCTCCTGGAAGGGTATAGGCCAGGAGGGGACCACCAAGTGGTCTGCGCTGTATTCGCCTAGGAAGGCACGTGTCGTATGCTCGGTATTGTGTCTCACCACATAGGAGATATTCAGGTCTTCTACTAGCCTCACAAGAAGCACTGATACTCCATCTGATCGGCATCAGAGGACAATGGAGGCAGACGAGGAAGCTGAAGAACCTGAAGATTCAGATTCTGGCTGCAGAGGGAGAGACAGACGAAAAGACCTGCTTGTCCATGGCCTGGACATTCCTAGGGAAGTCCGCAGCCTGAGCTCTGAATTGTTCCCAGTCAAGGGCCCTGAAGGACTCACATGGCCTGGGAGAGAAGGGGTGGACGCAGAGGTAAAGGGGGGAAAAAGATTTCAGTCAGTGTAACACCTCTGCCATGGATAGGAGACCAAACGGGTAATCCCAGACTGTGAGGAGATCCGTAAGTCAGATCAGCCAAGGATCGCTCAACCAGCCCAAAGCGGTCAGGACTGAGCCCTGTAGGGGAAGCACCTCTATGAGGGGATCGGGGCTACATGTGTCCAGAAGGGCAGTCTCCAACCCCACCCAACAAGGACTGCCCCAAAGGAGACGAGGGAGAAAACTTGGGCTATGAGCTGCAGCTCCTCCCAGAGTCCCGAAGGACTGCAAGGGAGTGCCGCAGTTCCTCACCCTGGCCCCTCAACCCCGCTGACTCTGAGGAAGACCTTTTTCTCATGCCCTGTGCCTTGGGGGCCCCCCAATTCAACAGGCTCTTCGAGGAGAGCCACAGAAGAGGGGGTCCCAGATCCAGCATCTAGAGAGGGGGTGGCGGCCGACCCCACTCCTGACACCAGAACCACTATCCTGCACCGTGCTCTCGCTGCCCTCCGCACAGGAGTTGGCACCAATTGTAGTCACTGGTGCCGTGGGAAGGCGCAAGGGTCCTGGGCCCCAGAGAGCCCACTGACTCCTGCGAGTTGGGTCACCAGTCCGTATCAGCCTCTTGATCATCCAGCTCTGGACAGGAGATCCAAAGGACCTCCAGATGGGTGGCTCCGGGGGCTCTCCCACCCTCAGTGCTGCAAACAGTGCCATGGGTGGACCCAGTGCCCCTTGCAGTGCCGCCTCGATCACCAGAGCCACGAATGGCCCCAGGATCTGAGACAGTGCCAGCGGGTGGCACCGAGGAACATCCTGTGCCGGACCCAGCGACCGTGGGCTCTGACACTGGGGAAGCCTGCACCTCTAGGAAGGTGACTGCTAGAACGGTGCACGTGGCCCTGAGTGGAACCAGACCGGCCCTCTGGCACCACGGAAGAGGCCTTCTCCATGGCAAGGCTAGATGAGGAGGTCCCGTATAGGCCCGGGGGGGGACCCATAGGAAAGGCGAAGAGACCTGCATTTGAACAGATGAAAGCGATGCCACCCCCCCACTGAAAGTTGGCAGAGCCCTGCCAACTTTAAACGCATGGCACTCGAGAATGCGGTGGTCTATTGAGAAGCAGGTGTCGCAGTGATCCATATCATGCTGAGGTCCAAGGCAGGTGAGGCAAACATCATGCCGGCCCAGCATAGAAATCTGCATACCACAGGGACATCAACGCACAGGGCGCCGGCCCGCTTTGGGAGATCACTTTTTTTCCCCCGAACCTGGCATGATGCTCCGAAAAACTAAAATAATCAAGACTCGGCACAGCTTTAAAAAAAAAATTACTCACCTTAGTAATGTTTCTTCTAATGGAGTCTTGCTATATTATGACGTATGCAGTGAGTCCCAACCTTTGAACTGCTCCGGAGGTGAAAGAGTTAACTTTCCATGCCAGGCATGGAACTTTGAGCTCGAGCTCGGTTGAAAACTGTCTGTTGTTCTTCAAACTCAAACTGTCAGATCTTTACGAGCTAAACTCACTAAGGTCCTGTATGGAAGCTGTAAACTTACACTAGCCAACTGACTACTAAATATATGAACACATTTTTTGGTCCCAAAACAAAAGACTCAAGTCAGGAGACCCAAAAAATGAAAAACACAACACTAATTCACCCCAAAAAGGATGGGTGAAACAAAAAGGTGGGCATCTACTAAGTGCCAACACTGCACTGCCCACCCACATCCCAAAAACAAAGGTTCTGAGAGGGGCAGGCAGTGGGGGAGGTCATAATATAGCAAGACTCCATTAGAAGAAACAACATTACTAAGGTGAGTAATTTTTTCTTCAAACAACATGAAGTCTTGCTATATTGTGACACTCTGAACTACACAGCAGTACCTCCATGGAGGAGGGACAGAACCTACTTAGGAAATAGGCTCTGAAGCTAGCTGTGCCAAACCGAGCATCACTCCTAGCCTGGATGTCCAGGGAGTAATGCTTGGTAAAAGTGTGAACTGTTTTCCAGGTAGCTGCTTGACATATCTCTAGGATAGGGATATCCCTGGCAGCAGCCAGAGACGCAGCTGTACCTCTGGTAGAGTGAGCCCTCAGGCCTGAGAGAGGAACCTTACCCAGTTTTTCATAGCAAAATTCGATACAAGAGATAATCCACCTGGCAATAGATCTTTTAGTGGCAGGTTTCCCCCTACTAACCTCACCATAAGTGAGGAACAGTTGGAGGGAGTCAAACCTGTGACCCTTGGTACATTCTATGTAGTAACTAAGGGCTCTTTTGACATCTAAACTGTGCAGTCTCCTCTCGCCAGAGGAGGAATGGTCAGTGAAATACACAGGGAGAGACACAGATTGATTAAGGTGGAAATCTGAAACCACCTTAGGCAAGAACTTCCTGATAGTCCTGAGGACCACCTTATCTCTATGAAAGGAGATAAAATCAGGCTCCACTGACAATGCTTGTAATTCACTTATGCGTCTGGCAGAAGTGATGGCTACCAAGAACACAGTTTTCCAAGTCAAGTAATTTAGCTCTGCTGAAGACAAAGGCTCAAAAGGGGGTTGCATAAGCTGGGCAATGCAAATATTAAGATCCCAGGCAGGGGCAGGATCCCTGAATGGAGGGTTGGTGTGAAGCAACCCTTTGAAAAACTTGTAGAATACAGGATGAGCTGAAAGAGAAGAGGGCTTACCTGCTGATAAGAAAGCAGACACAGCTGCCAGATGCACTTTTAGGGTAGCTGGTCTCAGCCCCAAGGTATTTAAATGGACCATATAATCCAGGACTGTGGGTAATCAGCAGATTCTGGGGAAATATGCTTTCCAGAGCACCATATGGAAAATCTCTTCCATTTGGAATTATAAGTAGCCCTGTTGGAAGGCTTCCTAGAAGCCTTCAGGATATCCATTACACCTTGGGAAAGGTGTAGGTCAGCAAACTCTAACTCTTCAAGAGCCAGGCCTTGAGATTGAGAGATTTGAGGTTCGGGTACCAAACTCTCCCCTGAGCACAGGTTAACAGGTTGTGATTCCTGGGAAGACACAGGGGAAGGTGGACTGCTAAGGACAGAAGGAGTGGGTACCAAGGCTGTCTGGCCCAATCTGGAGCAATCAGGATCATCTTGCAGGGTTGAGATCTGATTTTGACTAGCACCTTGAACAGGAGAGGGAAGGAGGGAAGGCATAGAGAAACTTCCCATCCCAACTGAGAAGGAAGGCATCCAGAGGGACTGAGCCCAACACTGGGGGCCTGCAGCAAAAAAGAGGAAGTTGGTGATTGTCTGGGGCTGCAAAAAGATCTATCTGTGGGGTGCCCCATCTGGCAAATACTACCTCCAATACCAGAGGATCCAGTGCCCATTCGTGATGGCCCTGGGAAATCCTGCTGAGAGCATCTGCCAGGACACTGTCCTTGCCTGGGAGGTGAACTGCCATAAGGGAGGTGCTCAGTGAGTAAGCCAGAGACCACAACTTCATTGCTTCGGTGCACAAGGCCGTAGACCGAGTGCCCCCTTGCTTGTTGATGTACCACATTGTGGTGGTGTTGTCTGTTCTGACCTAAATAACTTTGTTCTGAACAGATTTGGAAAAAGCTTGAAGTGCTAGAAAAACTGCTCTGAGTTCCAACAGATTGATGTGAAGCAGAGATTCCTGAGGGGACCACAATCCCTGGGTAGTGAGGTCGCCCATGTGAGCTCCCACCCCAAGAGGGATGCATCTGTAGTAAGGATTAAGGAGTGAGACTGAGGGAAAAAGGAACCCCTGTCTCCAGATTGCTCTGGTCCTGCCACCACTGTGGGGCTTGGATCAGGGTTGAGTCACTAGGATCAATTTGGTTAGAGGTCTCTCCTTTGAGACCAAAAGCTCTCAAATGGAACTGGATGTCCCTCATCTGAAATCTTGCTTCCTGCACTACTGCTGTAGAAGCAGCCATGTGTCCCAGGAGCTGAAGAAAGTGCCTTGCTGGTCGAGAGACCTGCAGGGTGAATGAGAAGGCCAGAGAGACCAGGGTCCTTGCCCTTTCCAAAGGAAGGAAGGCTCTGGCTTCTTCTGTGTTCAGTTCTGCGCCTATGAAGGTGAGAAGCCGGACAGGCTCTAGAACTGACTTTGGAAGATTGAGAAGGAAACCTAGAGAGGTAAGCAGTTGCTGAGTTACCTGAAGATGTAATTTGACTTGGTCTGGAGACTGGCCTACTATGAGCCAGTCGTCCAGGTAAGGAAAGATAGCAATTTATTGCCTTCTTAGGTGGGCAACTGCTACTGCCAGGTATTTTGTGAATACCCTTGGGGCAGAGGTGAGGCCGAAGGGCATTGCTCTGAACTGGTAATGGCCTGAGGGCAGTTCGAACC
The DNA here is from genome assembly GCA_016271365.2 of Neoceratodus forsteri. Lineage (NCBI taxonomy): Eukaryota > Metazoa > Chordata > Ceratodontiformes > Ceratodontidae > Neoceratodus > Neoceratodus forsteri. The sequence goes on along the minus strand of CM028132.1, from coordinate 37,791,144 downwards.
TGAGGTACTTTCGATGGGAGCTTCTGATGAGAATATGGAAGTAGGCATCCTTGAGGTCCAGGGACGCTAGCCAGTCCCCTGGCCTTAGAGAGGATAAAATAATTCCCAGAGTCACCATTTTGAATTTTGGTTTTAAAAGGTGCTTGGTTCAGGTATCTGAGGTCCAGGATGGGCTGCCATTCTCCTGTCTATTTTGGGGTAAGGAAGTACCTGGAGTACAACCCTTTGCCCTGGTGTAGGGGAGGAACCCTTTCCACGGCTCTGAGAGCCAGGAGGGTAGAGACTTCTGCCTCTAGGGCCAGAGCCTCTGATGGATTCGCAGGTGGAAAGGATCTGGTTCTCATCTTTGGAAATTATTTGATGCTGAGAACCAGTCCCTAGCTTACTACTTCCAGGACCCACTTGTCTGATGTTAGAGACTTCCAGTCCTGGACAAAGTAAGCCAGCCTGCCCCCTACAGGTAGTGGAGAATCGACCCTGGGCACCCCATCAGGGTGCCTGCTTGGCAGGGGCTGTAGGCTGAGGGGTGGAAGCAGGTCTGCTTGTACCCCGTCTGCCTCTCCCTCTAAAGAACCCCCTCTGGGCATAAGCTGAAGAGGAGGCCTGGGCTTGGTAAAAAGGCCTATGAAAAGGCCTGCCCCTGCCCCTGGAAGGCTGCCTTTGAGGAGTGGCCTGCCTTTCCTTGGCCTGTGCACTCCTATAAGTGGTCCTATACTCATCGGCATTTTTTTCATGTAATTCTCTGTCTGCTCCCCAAACAGAGTTACCCACAACAGGAAAATCCATGGCCTTAGTCTGGGTATCCTGCGACAGGCTAGTACATCTGAGCCAAGCCATTCTGCGAAGAGCCACAGATGTAGCCATGACTCTTGATGACACATCATTAGAGTCCACTGCAGCATGAAATTGCACCTTAGATGCCTCAATACCATCAGCAGCCACCTGCTCCAGCTCCTTGGCAAGCTGGCCAGGGACCTGCTTTGCTAGAAGCCATAACAGTGTCCCATCTGGATTTCTGGTATCTAGCAACATAAGCCATATAATTTGCCTGTCTGAGTCCCAAGGATGCTGCCATGTACTGTTTCTTTGCCATGGCATCAATCCTCCTGGAGTCCTTGTCAGGGGTGTGAAGCCAAGGAATATTTGCCTTGTCACAGGCTGCAGCCTGCACTACTAACATGGCTGCATTGTTGTGTAAGAACTCCGTGTCAGAGCCTGACAATGTGTACCTCTTGTCCATTCTCTTATCCACAGGAGGTATAGTGTGAGGAGTTTTTAGAATTTTTACTGTCTGTTTCCCAAAAGATTTATGCAAAGGAATAGACAGTCTCTTAGATTCTGGGATATCCATCATTTCTACATAGTCAGGCTCCTCTTGATCATCCACAGCTTCCTCCATAGGGAGCTGGAGGGTTTCAGCCACTTTTTTTTATAAAACATAAAATGAGAAGGGGACTCAGAAAGCCTGGGGGGAAACGCTCCTGAAGGTCTGTCTAGGAGATGTCGGTTCAATGGGCACATCCAGACTTTCAAATCTACATTCACTCTCCTCGTACTCCTCTTCCCCTCCTCCGGTTCTAAAATTCTCTAACTCATACTCTTGAACGGTGGAACGACGAACCGTACACTTACCTGATGGTGCGGATTGTGGAATTCGAACGAAAGCGACTGGACAATTTTAATCGCTTTGGCTATTTCTTCAGCAGTTGGAGAGGGAAGTTTTGGCTCCACACCAGCCAATTTCCTAGTCCTTTTGCTGGAGCGGACTCCTCAGAGTCGGCTCTCCTTTTGCCAGGAAGTCTCGCCTGGTCAGGAGGCACTCCCTCCGGTCCAGTTTTCAAGCGAACCCGGGCTGGCTCCATCGGTCCAGCAGACTTTTGGCCTCCCTTTCCTGAGCCTACCAACTCTCTTTTCCAGGGTAGCTGCAGGAAAATTTTACAAATCTGGCAGTCTGCATTGAGGTGGTCAAACCCCAGACAATAAACACAGGTGGTGTGGGGTCAGCCTTAGCAAAGACTTCCCCACAGACACTGCAGTGTTGAAACCCAGTGGGCCCGGTTTTTCTTTTGGGTTTCTCAGACATAGTCCTAACCAAACTTGCCCGTTTATGGCAATCCGCCAAGCAAGACTCTCTTATCAGTTCCCAACCGTGTCACGGGTCGTGGAAAAAACCGTAATGAAATCCATTTTTTTAGAACCGATAAGAACCAGAAACCGCACTCTAAAAAACAGAATAATGATTTTAAAACAACCTGATCGGTTCAAACCGAACCGATAAACCGTTTACAAGTTCCACACAGAAAGTAAATGTAAAACCTATCTAGTACTTACAAATACCACAGACAGAGCTTGAACCGACCGGCTGCGGTTTAAATTTGGTTAAGAAACCGAAAAATTAATACTTTAACCGACAAAATGAACCAAGCAGAAGGAGAATTCTCCGGAGCGACTGTTCAGTGAGGCGGAGTAAAGAATCTGACAGTTTGAGTTTGAAGAACAACAGACAAAGTTTTCAACCGAGCTCGAGCTCAAAGTTCCATGCCTGGCATGGAAAGTTAACTCTTTCACCTCCGGAGCAGTTCGAAGGTTGGGACTCACTGCATATGTCATAATATAGCAAGACTTCATGTTGTTTGAATAAGGAAAGATCTTACCGGTCTTCAATAAATGGCTCCAAGTGCCGAACGGCAGAATCAAGGCACTGAGCAGGAAAAAAATGGCATAGACTGTCGCAAAACTGTTCAGAGCTGAGGTGCCACACCGAAAACTAGGCCGCAGTAGATTCTGGCTTCTGTAGCAGGCAAGGTGTTGGCTCAACGGCGGGAGAAGCAGAACCGAGGCGGAGGAGGAGCCAATGGTCGCTGTCCATCCCGCGAGAGCCATGCAGCGAGTTGGCCTCGTGGGCCGTGCTGACGGTGCCAGCTCCTCCCTCTTATGGAAAAAAGCTCCCGCGGGGTGCTGCACTCCATCTTACACCCACCAGTGATGAACTGTGGAGATTAACACAGGGAAGATCAATAAGCTTTCAATCACAGCAACTGCAATAGTAATGCTCGAGCAACCTCAGTGAAAAGGAACAGAATCTTATGTGAACCTATTTCAGGTTCTGGAAGGTGAAGTAGGGTTAGGGAGGGTTAACATGCAGAGTAATCCCGTAAGAAGAAACATTACTACTTAATTTTTCCTTCAAACCCCAGAAATCACTCACTTAAAGTTTACACTTTATGCAGACTCTGTAGCAGTACGTTGGGAGGCTGGATCTAAAACCAGGTTAGGAAACTGGTTCTGCAAGACAGCAGTTTCAAAGCTGCCATCCGTTCGGGACTGTGTCTCCAAACAGTAGATTTTTGTGAAGGTGTGTACTGTTTTTCAGGTAGCTGCTTTGCAAATGTCTAGCAATGGGATGCCATGTAATCAGAGGTACCCATTTTTGAGTGTGCCCATAAGCCTCTTGGTGCCATTTTTCCAGCTTTTTAATAGCAGAACTGAATGCAAGAGAATTATCCAGTGAGAGATCACTTTGTAGCTGATTTGCCTTTGCCAACCTCATCATAGCTAAAAAAAGCTGGGTAATGTGGGACCAGACATCTTTTTTCTGGTCCATGTAGTCCAGACTCGCTTTAGGTCCAAGCTGTGCATTTTCCCTCTCCTGGACTGGAAAGATCTGGGTAGAGGGCAGGGAGAGTCACTGACCGATTCAGGTGGAATTCTTTCAGATACCCCCATTGGTAGGAATTTTCTGTTGGTTCTAAGAACTACTTTATCCCTTTGTGGGATTATGTAATTTGGCTCTGTGCAGAAGGCTTGCAATTCACTTACCCTAGTAGCAGAGGTCACTGCAACCAAGAATATGGTTTTCCATTGACATACTTCAGGTCAGCAGTTTCCAAAGGCTCAAAGGGAGCCTCCATAAGCTGGGCAGGTCATATGCTAAGGTTCCAGAGTGGGACAGGGTCCCTCACTGGTGGGTCCAAGCAGCTGGGTTGTGAAACCAAAGCTTTCCCTTGCCAGCTGATACACATGCTGACACTTCAGCTAAATGCACCTTTAAAGTTGAAGTCCATTGGCCTAGACCACAGTTTCTCAAATGGGGAGGCCCCAACCATTTCCAGGGGAGGATCAAGCAAGTCTGAAAAGTACTATATTTAAATTTTGAGTTTAAGGTATTTTGTGTGAAGGGATGAAGCAAACTGAAATAGAATAATAGTATGTGAACTGATTTATAAAATTGGTGATCAGGAAAGGCACACTAAGCCAAGGGACATTTCAGGTGCACCAGTGAAGGGTTGGGAGTGAATACAATTCAATAGATAACTGAAAAACAGTCACGCAATACAGATGAACAGCTGTGTTAACAAACAGGAACAATGAACAAATAAGAAGAGATAAACAATTGACTAATTAGACTGGTGGCCCAACAGCCCAAACACACAGGTTAAGTTAAGAAGTACTAGGAGGAAGTGCACAAGGGAGCAAAAGGATCCCCGAGAAGTTGCTTAAGAGTACGGTAAATGGTGGAGAGACAGAGGTGGGTAGGAAGATTATTACAAAGGGGAAAACAGAATGCAGTCTGACCCATGAAGGTAACGAGGTGTAACAATTGTGCGAGAGTCAAAATAGCAGAGCAAGTCAATTTACCTGGGATGGGGGGGGGTTACAATAAGCTAACAGAGCCAGCTACTCAAAGAAATTTAACTTCATTACTGATGTGCTGTGCAAAGTATGCTATTTTTTCTATGGGGAGGCCCAAAATATTTCAGTATTTGGGGGAAGCTCAAGATCTTTCTCATGGCTTGGGTGAGGCAGTCTATGACAAAGTCTGAGAACTAATGGCCTAGACTGTAGGTGTACTAGGTACTGCATAATTACAGGCAACCCTGCCTCTATTGGGTTTAGTTTTCTGGAGGCACACCAGTAAAACTTTTTCTATTCAGATAAATAAACTTTCTTGGTAGTGGGTTTCATTTTAAAACCTTAAGCACTTTCAGGATGACTTCTGAGAGATGCAATCCGGAAAATTCTAACTCCTCAAGAACCATGCCCTTAGGCATAGGGTCCAGGGTTCAAAAATCTTATTCTGGCCTGGGTCAAAGTCAATAGATTGTGACTGAGTGGCAGGCTGATTGGATTCCTGTCATACAGGGCCAGTAACATCGAGTGTCTGGCCTGTTTAGTTCAGTCTGAAGCTATCATGATCATTGTTGCAAGTTCCCTCCCAAGTTTCAGGAGTATTCACTGAATGAGTGGGAAGGCATGCAGGTACTTCCTTGTGCAGTCTAGTACCAGAGCATTCTCTGGGACTGTTCCTCTGGTGGTCTGCAACAAAACTGCAGCAGCTGACAGTTCTCCCAAGATGCAATATTGGGACTGCCCCACCTTCTGAACACTGTGGCCAGAATCTTGCTGTTTATTTTTTTTTTTTTTTAAATAGAGATTTTTATAGTATTTTTCCGTAGGTTTTCTTCCACTTTCTCCTGCCCGAGGCCCGGGCACTCGGCCGTACATACGTGTGGAGGTACGTACACCGGAAGCCAGCTCAGCCCCGTCCGCCCACCCATACAGCAGCCCCCTCCTTGTCTATGCAACCCCACTGGACCTCCCACTCAGTGGGGCAGCACCTGAGGGGGCGACAACCACTCCAGGAGAGGGAGGCAGCCTACCGGCTTGCTCAGTCTCCCCCCAGCACCCCAATGACCCGAGGTCATTCCTGAACCCAGGTCACTGGCATAGCGCGAGGTAAGGCGTCCAGCACCTCAGGCACCTGGCTGGCTAATCCTGCTGGTTTAAGCCTCATTTGGGATTTCCCTGGCCAACTCTGCTTAGAGAATCCACCAGGACATTGTCTTTGCCGGGCAAATGCACTGCAGATATGTTTGTTTTCAAGGAATAAGCCAGATCCCAGATCCTCATTGCCTCTGTGCAGTTTTGAGGATCTTGTTCCTCCTTGCTTGTTTATGCAATACTTTATTGTGGTGCTGTCCGTCCCGATTTCGACAGACTGACCCTGTGGCGGGGAGGAGAAAGACTGTATTGCTGGCAGTACTACTCTGAGCTCCAGGTTTATGTGTTCTAGTGACTCCCGTGGGCTCCATGTGCCACTTACTGAGAAGTCCTGTAGGTGGGCGCCCCACCCCAGGAGTGAGGCATACGTAGTTAAGAATACTTGGTGACTGCAGAAGGAAGGGAATACCCTCAGAGGTTGCTTTCTTCCTTCCACCATTGTAATGATTCGCTAGTGCTTTTGTCACTGGCACTAGTTTTGAAAGTAGATCCCATCTTTGGGACCAACTAACCATTAAGTGGCACTATGTAGCTCTCATCTGGAACCTGGCCCATGGAACAACATCTGCGATGTGGCCATGTGCTCTAGTTAACCGTAGAAAGTCTCTTGCAGGTCTCGACTGACCTGCAGTAAAAGACTCTGCTGTTGCTATCAAGCTGTCCAACTCTAGCCTGTGGGAGAAAGCTTTCCCCTGCAGGGTGTTTTGCTCTGCTCCTATGAAGTCCAGTACTTGAACAAGCTCTAGTTGGGACTCCTGCAGGTTTATCAAGAATCCCATGTTCTCCAAGGTGCTTTTTACCAACTTAGCTGAGCACCTTGCCTCTTGTTCTGTTTTCCCTGAGACTAGTTAGCCATCCAGGTAGGGAAAACCCACCATGCCTTATTTTCTCAGATCTGCTGCCACCACAGCCAGGCACTCTGTAAAAACCCTTGGAGCTGAGATAAGACCAAATGGTAGAGGTGTGAACTAGTACTGGCAGTTCCCCAGCTTGAATCAGAGGTATTTTCTGTGAGACTGTCTCACTGGGATATGAAAACAGGTGTCCTTCAGATCCAGGGATCCCAGCCAGTGTCTTTTCTGCAAATATGGTATCACTGTCCTTAGTGACCATCTTAAAATTTTTCTTTTTCCAAATGCTTGTTCGGAAACCCGAGGTCTATAATGGGTCACCACTCCCTATTCTTCTTGTGGGTCAGAAGTATCTTGAGAATAGGCTGCACCTGCCCCACTGGGAGGCAGGGACTTTTGATGTTAAAATGTTTTTCTTCCAGTTCAGCAGACTTGTTCCTGTGGCAGAGTGAGATGGAAAACCTCAGTTTCTCTTCAGGTCTGGAAAGTGAACTGCAGTAACAACCCTCGGCCTACTACTTCCAGTACCCACTTCTCTGTGGTAATGTTTACCCACTCTTGGAAGCAATGTACCAGGCATCCTCCCACAGGCAATGGTTGGGCAACCACAGAAAAATTGTCAGGTGTTTTGTTTTGGCTAGGGCTTAGGCACTGGATCTGCAGCATTATGCCTGGAAGCCCTTTTCCCCATCCCCTATAATAACCTCTCTGTGATTGGTACTCATAGGAGGCATAAGAGATAGACTCTTAGGAAGTATCCCCGGCCTCCGCCTCCCCTATGACCTGTAGTAGGGTTGAGGGTCTTTTCGTTCTCATAGTTACTTTTGAAAGTGGTTTTGCATTCATCCACTTTTTTGATGTAGGTCTCCGTTTTGTTACCAAATAATAAAATCTCCCTCATAAAAGAAATCCATGGCTGTGTTTTGAGTATCCAGGGAAAGGTGGCAGTCCTTAGCCAGGAAAACCTTAATGACACTGCAAGAGCCAAAACTCTGGCAGCAGTGTTAGTGTCTGCCACAGTGTGGCATCCAGGGCTGATCTTGCAGTAGCCATCAGGTTCTGTGTCAAGCCATTATACGCTCTTTCTGCCAGTGCCAGAATTGTGTTCCGAAGTGCTTTCTGGTACTGTGCTATATGTGCTGAAAAAGCCACATGCCTGATGAGCAGGGAAGCTGTTGTATAAACCTTTTTTGCCATAGTATCCAATTTTAAGTTTTTCTCAGGGGGCTGTACAGACAAGGTGAGTTTTGCTCTCAAGCAGTGGCCTGGACTACCCCATAATGATCAGGATGGGATAAAGGTATTACACCCTGCTAGTCCACCTGATAACTTTTTTTCAATTTTTTTGTCAGTGACTGCAGCAGAAGTTGGTGCAGCCATCATTTTTGCTATGGCCTTTTTATGTGGTTTATGTATGGGAAGTAACATCCTTCTTGGTGGAGCTACTGCCAACATGTTCATAAGAACCCACAACCTCTTCTCCATGAGCTTGATCGCATGGCTTGCTTAAGGTGGCCAACCAACCTATCACTCACATGCACTGTGTCAATACCGTGACCAAGATGGCGACTGCTGATGAGAGCATACACTAAAACTGTCCCCAAATGACAGGCTCTGGCATGAAGCATGCCCAACCCAATATGGCCACACTCTGCTGCCGAGAGTGCACACTTCAGGAACCTCACCCATAATGATGTGCGCACACATTAGCATTTTTCGCTATCGAGCGCAGAACTGGAACAGCAGTTTTGACAATGTTGTGGCTCAGGACAGCAAATTAGCAGCTTCTGCTCCCTGACCTCTTAAGTATATGTAGGAAAATGACTCACCATATAGAGGATAATGGATGGGGATTTATCGGTAACCATGCTGTAATTGCTTCGAGAGGTTACTGTGACAATTTAGTAAAAACCTCGAGAAGCGGTTTCAGCAAGGTTACCGATAAATCCCCATCCATTAAATTTCATAGTGTATGGGTCAAAAATTGAAGATAGTCCTTACTTTATGTTTCCAGTAGTGCCTCTCCAGATTAGGGCCAGCCCTCACCACTGCAGCCATTCATTGTGCGTCACTTATGTAAAGGACCCATGCATGCGTAGATCCACTCCTGTTAGGGTATTGATGTGACGTAGTCAAAAAGGGGTTAACCTCTTGACATCACATCGATACTATAACAACTACATAAACTTGCTGAATTCAGATAAGAATAAGGCACTACCATACATTATAGTAATACTGTTTCTTTCAACGGGATCCATCATTGTGCTTAGTAAACGCAATAATTCCTCTGGAATGAGCTACCCTGGAGCTTCAAGAATTGTGTGCCAATTGATTATTGAATCTAGAACGATATTCAAACTGTGCTGTGTGGTCATGCTCATCCCTGCGCCAATTTATTTCTAAAGCAAGGGTAAGGTAGGGTTTAAACTTGTGAGGGGGGGGAAGGGATAAGGGAGGGGCTGACCAGAAGCCCTCTCCTCCAGATGAGGGGAGTAGCCTTCACACCCAAGGGGGGAAGGGGGTAAACAGATTGGGGATGGAGGTTTCAGGAGGAGCAGAGGGAGGATGGAAGTATAAGGAATCTGGGTGGGGTTCGACAAAGAGAATCAGGATAAGGGTGGGGTTGGTGTTAGTAAATGCCAGGAGCTTGGGAAACAAGTTGCCAGAGTTCCAGGCCATGCTGTCTGCGGGGTGGATGTGTGGCGCGGTCACGAAACGTACAACAAAAACCATGACTGGGACCTAAACGTAAGGGGTACACTATGCTCAGAAGGATAGAAAGGAGGGCAGAGGGGTGGAGTGGCTATGTTCATTAGAGATGACATAGAAATTGCTAGGGTAGAAGAGGCAGAGGGAAACGTGGAGGCCTTATGGGTCACTTTACGATCCCCAGCAGGAAATAAGGTCAAGCTGGGTGTAGTATATAGGCCCCCGGGATGAGTGAGGTTCTAGAGGATGGTTTGCTGGACAACATCATTGCCCAGTGTGGACCAAAAGGGGAAGGAGTGGTGTTGATGGGGACCCATATGCCAGGTACAAACTGGGGAACCATGTCTTCTAAGGTGGCCAAGGAGCAGAGGCTGCTGGATGGCTTCCAGGATGTTTTCTTAACACAGCATGTGATGGAGCCCACAAGGAGGGGCATGTCCTGGATGTGGTTCTGGCAGATGGGGATCTGGTAAGGGACATGGTTGTACAAGACCCTGACTGGGAGCGACCACAATACTGTCTGGTTTCAACTAAGCATGGGGAGGGGGTGAGATCTAGGACACTGGCAGTGGACTTCAGGGGGGCAGACTTCATGGGCATGGGAAATATCTCAAGGATCACTTGATGGGGATTACCTCAATGACAAGTGTGGAAAGGAGATGGGAGGTCATAAAACGGGGACTTCATGAGGCAGTCAGGATCTGCACTAAGTTGAAACGTAAGGGAGCAAGGTCACACAAACCATGCTGGTGGTCCAGTGAGGTACAGGTAGCAGTCAGAGAAAAGAAGGCGGCCTACAAAAAATATAAAACAACAAGAGGGGATAGGGATAAGGAAATGTACCAGCTTGCATCTAGAAAAGTCACCTGTATGGTGAGGGGAGCAAAGTCCAGTAAAGAGCAGCGGCTGGCACAGGGGATACATGGAGGAGAAAAGGGGTTCTTCCGGTACATTGGGGAGCAGAGAAAAACTAAGGGCCATCTCAGCAGATTGAGATCAGAAGGAGGGTGGGTGGAAGAGGCGAGGGACCAGGCAGAGGTATTTAACAAGTACTTTGCCTCTGTGTTCACTAGGGAGGGGGATGGGATATCTACAAAGCAAGGCACGAAGGGGATAGAAACATCAGTAAGTGGGATCAGGGGAGCAACAAAAATGGAGCAAGAGGGAGAGAGAGGTACCCCAGGGGTGTCACATCTGGGTAAAGATAAAAAGGCCAGTAAGGTGGAGGGGACGGATGATGCTATCTCTGCCAAAGGTGTGGTTAGCCCTCAAGGCCCTAAAGAAAGACAAATCTCCTGGGCCGGATGGCATTCATCCGAGAGTACTATGGGAATTGGCGGACATACTGGCTGCACCCCTGGCGGAGCTTTTCAGCAGGTCACTTGAGACAGGGAGGGTACCTAGGGATTGGCGAGAGGCACATGTGGTACCAATCCATAAGGGGGTCGAGGAAGTACCATAGGTAACTATAGACCCATCAGTTTGACCTCGTGGTGGGAAAATTAATGGAGAGTATACTAAAGGAACGATTGGGGTGTACTTGGAGGAGGTGGGAGGTCTGGATAGTCGGCAACATGGGTTTGTGCCAGGTAGATCATGTCAAACCAACCTTGTGGAGTTCTATGAATGGGTAACATCAGAACTGGACAGGGTAAGCCTGTGGATGTATTATTCTTGGACTTCAGCAAGCATGCTTGACCTGTTCCCCACAATGGTCTGGTGGAGAAACTGATGGGGTTAGGAGTAGGCCCTTTGATGGTCAGATGGATTGAAAACTGGCTAGCTGGACACACTCAGAGAGTAGTGGTCTGTGGGGAGCTCTCGAACCCTAGAGAGGTTGGTAGTGGGCTACCGCAGGGCTCGGTCCTGGGTCCGATCCTGTTTAATGCATACATATCGGACATCAGGGAGGGTATAGGGTGTGAAATGAGTCTCTTCACGGATGACTCCAAGATGGGAGCAGTAGTTGAGGGAGAAGAGGGGAGGTTGGTCCTGCAAGGGGACCTGGACACCCTGGAAAGCTGGGCTCACACATGGAAATTAAATTTCAATATCACCAAGTGCAAGGTGTTGCATCTTGGTCGGGGAAACCCTAAACACAGGTACACCCTGGGAGGGAGGCGCTGGAGGCCTCAATAGGGGAAAAAGACCTAGGGGTCATGGTGGATGCATGTATGAATAACTCTGAGCAGTGCAGGAGAGCGGCTAGCAAGGCAAACAGGATGTTGGGATGCATCGTAAGGGGATCACCTCTAGGAGCAAGGAAGTGACTCTGCCGCTGTACAATGGACTGGTTAGACCACACCTTGAGTACTGTGTACAGTACTGGAGACCACACTTAAAGAGGGACATACAGCTCCTAGAGAGGGTACAGAGGAGGGCAACAAAGATGATACGAGGGCTAGGGGATTTGACGTATGAGGACAGACTTAAGGAGCTCTGCCTGTTTTCACTGGAGGAGAGGAGAGACAGGGGGGACATGATTGAGGTCTTCAAGTACCTCAAGGGAATACATAGGGTAAACATGGAGGGGATCTTTAGACTAAAGCAGGGAGGCATCACCAGAGGGCATGGTTTGAAGTTGGAAGGTGGAAGGGTAAGGGGGGAAAAGAGGAGGAGGTTTTTCACTGAGCAGGTGGTGGACCCTTGGAATGCACTGCCTGGTGAGCTAGTTCAGAGATCCACAGTGGAGGGCTTCAAGAGAGGATGGGACAGACACAGAAAGTGGATGTATCAGATGATGTCCTGTCCTAGGGGGGTGGGGATGGATGATACGGGTTTCTGGAGCACAAGGGATGGGAGGGTCTCGGCACCCAACTAAGGATCTAAAGTTCGAGCAGACTCGATAGACCATAAGGCCTAATCTGCTGGCAAATAGTATGTTAGTATGTTAGTATAAGCAGTGACCACTAAAACTAACTAAATGACTACCAAAAAAAGTGGTTTCAGAAATTTCAACGATGGTTTAAACAAGGCAGAACAATTTTAATTATCAAAAATTATAGATAACCGAGTCCACTGAGCAACAACTATAAAGGCACTGTAACAAGAAATGCTCAAGCAAATAGAACAGATTCTTGTCTGAACCTTGTACCAGGTTCTGGAAGAGAAAGCAGGGGTTAAGGATTGTTCAGCATAGTGAGGGATCCCTTTAGAAGAAACATTACTACTACAGTGAGTAATGTTTCCTTCAAACCCCAGAAATCCCTCAATTATGGTTAACTGCAGACTCCACAGCAATACCTTGGGAGGCTGGGTACAGAACCAACTTAAAAAAAAAAAAAAAAAGATTCATGCAAGATAGCAGTGTCAACGCTGGTATCCCTTCTGTACTATATGTCCAGATACTAGCACTTTGTGAAAGTGTGTGCTGTTTTCCAGGTAGCTGATTTATAGATCTCCTGTACGGAAATATCCCTTGATGCTGTCACAGAGGCAGAGGTGCCCACTGTGGAGTGTGCCTTAAGGCCTTCAGGTGGCAACTCGCCAGCTTTGTCAAAACTGTACGCAGGAAACTATCTTCTACTTCACCAGAGATGACAAATAACTAAGTGTTAGTGGACCCAACATCCTTTATGTGGTCCAAGTAGTAGCTCAGTGACCGCTTCACATCCTGACCATGGAGCTTCTGTTCTCCTGAGCTGGATTTTGCTGTAAAGAAAACTAGAAGTGTAACCAATTCAGATGGAATTAAGACACCACTTTGGGGAGGAATTTTCAGTTACTTCTTAGGGACAACCTTGTCCCTAGAAAGATGATGTAGTTAGGCTCTGTCTAGAGGGCTTGCAGCTCACTCACCCTTCTGGCAGACATCACTGTCACCAGGAAAAGTGCTTTCCAGGTGACATATTTCAGTGCAGCAGTTGCACGGGCTCAAAAAGGAGCCTCCATCAGCTGAACAATGCACAAATTTAAGTCCCTGGAAGGGCCAGGGTCCCTTATTGGAGGGTACAGGCGAGTAAAGCCTTTGAAAAACCTTTTGAAAATGGGGTGTGAGGCCACTGACCCGTCTACCAGCTGATGCAAAAGCCGACACTGCTGCTAAATGAATCTTCAGGGGTGAGGGCCTGAGGCCCAAGGACTGGAGATGGACTCCATGCTCCAGATAACATTGGCACTCAAGAGTAATGTACTCACCTTTTTTGATATTAGGCGAGTAAAACATCATTTTGATGAGTAAAAGTGCTTTAAACTTGGAAAAAACATTACCTTCTGAAATATCTATGGAGCATTTTCAAGGGTTGGGATAAGTATTGGTACTCTTCAAAAAAAAAGTAAAGAATACTGTATTTCTTAAAATGTTGTGAATAAAACAGGCCAATAATCACCTTAGCTGGAGCACCAGATGGACTAGGTAGTCCAGAATTGTAGACAGACTTGGTTGTAGTGGGTTCAGCTGTCTAAGAGAATACCAAAAGGAAAATCTTTTCCATTTTGAAGCATACGTTTTCCTTGCTGCTCATTTCCTGGAGTCCTTCAGCACTTCCATCACTTTCTCAGAGAAAGATTTAGTCCCGAGAAATTTAGCTCTTCAAGAGCCATGCTCTGAGATGCAGGATTTTCAGAACCGGAGAATGCTATCTGCCCTGTCAGTATCAGCAGAATGTATCTCAAGGGAAGGCTGACAGGAGGCCTGTTGGAGAAGGACAGGAGCATGGAGTACCAGGTCTGCCTGGCCAAGTCTGCAGCCATGCCAACTCTCTCCTCAGTTTGGTCAGTATTCTCAGCAAAAGTGAGAAGGCATACAGAAACTTTCCTGACCAGTTGAGGACTACAGCATCCTCTGGGCAGTAACGACGGATTGGGGTCTTCAATAAAACAATGGGAGCTGGGTGTTTTCCCAGGAAGCATATAGGTCTATTTCTGGTGTATCCCATCATCTGAACACTGCTACCAGCACCTGCTGTTTCAGGGTCCCATTATTGATTTCCCTGGCCAATTCTGCTCAGGTAATCTGTCAGCACACACTCTTTCCCTGGCAGGTGTACTGATGAAAACTGAACTTCCAGGGAGAGTATAATAGGATCCAGATCTTCATTGCTTCTGTGCAGTTTTGACATGTTCCTCTGTGTTTATGTAAAACATGTTGTGGTGTTGTCTGTTCTGACCTGGACACACGGACCCCTGATCTGGGAGGAAAAAGCCTGCATTGACAGATACTGCCCAGAGCTCAAGATTTATATGCTCCAGAGTGTCCTCTATACTCAAGTATCACTTACAGTGAGGTCCTCCAGGTGGATGCCACATCAGTTGCACATATAGGCATGGATGATTACTGAAGGAAGGGAATTTCTTCTCTGTGGTTGCCTTCTTCCTTCAACCATTCCCAGGCCCTTAGCAAAGATATATATATATATATATATATATATATATATATATAAATAAATACCTTCTTTCTTCATTCCACATTTCTGAACTCTTTCAGGAGTGGTCACTCGGGATCCTGGTCCCGCCCATCTGAAGCTCCCTCTCTCTCCTTCCAGCTGCTCTCGCTGCCACCCAGCCCTGAATCCCCCAAGGCAGAACCACCAGATATACTCCTCCTGGTGCTCTATCTTACAATCCAGTCTGGTGGAGCGAGGCAGTAGAGAGCACGCAGGAGTGAGAGGAAGGCCCGACACTGGGCATGGTGGACTGATTCCCCCCCAACCGTCCGTCATCTATCAGGAGGTGGAGGGTTTTTCCTGTTCCGCCCTCACCCCCGGCCCTCAGGCGAAGCCCCGACGTGCAATGACACCAGGTAACGTCCTGTCATGGCTCTGCAGCCCTCTAGACGAGCCCTGAAGCGCTGCAGTACCTCTGGTCTCCACCAAAGGTCACTGCTGTGCCGGGCATAGTCCCTGGATCCCCCCCCAGGAAGGAGAGCTGTCCTCCGGACATTCGATCCTTACTCTCCCCTGCCGACCCCCGGTGGCCCAGGCTCGTTCCCGAACCTGGGTCGCCGGTCTGACGCAAGATGTGGTGTCCAGCACCTCAACCCTCAGCACCACCGGGCCAGCGCAGCAAAGACTTTGTGATAGGCACCAATCTGGACAATGGATCCCACCTCCAAGACAAATGGTCCCCTAGTTGACACCGAACATCTCCTCTGGAACCTGGCTCCTGATACCACTGCAGTGGACAAGGCCATGTGACCCAGTAAACTCCGAAAATCCCTTGCATGTCTTGGCTGACCTTCCTTAAAAGGATTCTGCAACTGAAATCAGATTTGTTACTCTTGCTTGCGGGAGGAATGCCTTCCCTTGCAGGGTATCCTGCTGTGCTCCTGTAAAGTCCAGAACCTAAACTGGTTTTGTCTGGGACTTTTGAACATTTCACAGGAAGCCCAGGTTCTCCAATGTGACTTGTGTCAGCAAAAAAAAAAAAAAAGACCCTTCCTGCTTTGTCTCCCCAACTGAGACCAGCCAGCCATCCAAGTAGGGAAAAACCACCACCTCTTGCCTTCTCAAACATGGTACCATAGCTAGGCACTTTGCAGACACTTTTGGAGTAGAGGTGAGGCAGAAAGAAGGGGTATGAACTGGTTCTGGTAGTTCCCTGTCCTGAACCTTAGGTACTTTCTGTGGCTGGGCCTGACTGTTATGTGAAAGTAGGCATCCTTCAGATCCAGTGACCCCAGCCAGTTTCCTTTACGTAGAGATGGAAGTGTTACCATTTTGAATTTTTCTTTCTTTGTTCAGATACTTCAGGTTTAAAATGGATCACCATTCTCCTTTTCTTGTGGGTAAAGAAGTACCTGGTATAATGTCCCTTGCCCCACTGTGAGAGAGATAATTTTTCCACTGCATTTGCCTACAACAATTTCTTCACCTCATCTCCGGATTCTTTCTGTTGGGGTGTGAGGATGGAAAAACCTTTTGGTTCAGCAGTTTTGCCAATCTTCTGAACTGCAGGGACAAACCTAAGTTCACTACCTCCAGGACCCACTTGTCTGTCGTTATTTTTGCTCTTTCCTATTAATAGTGAATCAGCCTTCCTCCCACTGGCAATGAAACAGAAACACAGAATTTGACAGCAGATAAGGACCACTTGGCCCAGCCTGTCTGCCCATTGTCCCTGCCTACTGTAACACCGTAGACCCTACTTGATCTCTGGCTTAGCCCTCCCTTCCCTTCCCTAATGACCAAGGTTCCCCTATGTCCATCCCATGAGTTCCTGAATTCCACTACAGTTTTGGCCCCCACCACCTTTGCTGGAAGGCTGTTCCAGGCATCCACCACTCTTTCTGTGAGGAAGTACTTCTTATGCCCCCCCATGATCTACCCTCTTCCAGCATCACAGCATGCCCCTGGTTCTTGGGCATCTTTTTTTCTGAAAAATACTTCCCTCTTGTACCTTGTTTATACCTGTGAGGTATTTGAAATGTTCTATTATATCTCCCCATTCCCTCCTTTCCTCCAGGGTGCACATTGAGGTCCTTTAGTCTCTCCTCATAGGGTCTCTGGTGCAGACCCTGCACAATTTTAGTTGCCCTCCTCTGGACCACCTCTACTCTGTCTTTGTCCTTCCAAAAATATGGTGTCCAGAACTGGACACAGTACTCTAGGTGAGGTATCACCAATGATTTATACAGCCATATCAACCACCTCCCTCTTTCTGCTGTTGACACCCCTCCTTATGCACCCTAGCATCCCACTGGCTCTCCCTACAGCCTTGTCACACTGTTTGGCCACTTTTTAGGTCATCAGATAGGATTACCCCCAGGTCTCTTTCCTGTTTGATGGTTGTCAGTACCAGTCCCTTCCCCCCCACCACCACCTTGTACTCCGCCCTTGGGTTTCTATGCCCTAAGTGCATGATTTTGCACTTCTTCACATTGTAACTTAGTTACCATACTCTTGACCACTCCTCAAGCTTTCCGAGATCCCCATTCATCCCCACCCCCTTCCCAGAGTGTCTACCCTACTGCAGATTTTAGTGCCATCTGCAAAAAGGCATACCTTCCCTTCTAGCCCCTCCACAATGTCACTAATAAAGACATTAAAGAGGACCAGTCCCAGTATTGATCCTTGTGGCACCCCCACTAGTCACCCTCCCCACCTCGAAGTGAACTCAGCTTACCACCCCCACGGACGCCTATCCCCCAACCGATTCCTTACCCAGTTTACCACTTCTAGACCCACTCCCAGGCTGCCCAGTTTACTAGTCTATGTGAAATTGTGTCAAAAGCTTTACTGAAATCTAGGTAGGCCACATCCATCCTGATCTTCTTCTCTAGTCACCCAAAGAAATTATCAGATTTGTTTGACATGACCTCCTCCCAGTGAACCCATGCTGCCTTGGATCCCGTAAGCTGCTGGTTTCACGATTTCCCCACCACTGAAGTCAAGCTGACTGGCCTGTTGCCAGTTTCCTCCCTGCTACCAATTTTGTGAAGTGGAACTACATCTGCTCCCTTCCAGCCCCGGGAATCCCTCCTGTCTCCAGTAATTAGTTGAACAGGACTGTCTAGAGGTGCAGCCAGCACCTTTCCAAGCTTCTTCAGTATCTTTGCATGTATCCAATCTAGCCCCAGTGCCTTGTCCACTTTCAGATTTGCAAGATCCTTCAGGACTCTCTCTCCGCTGTGAAAGGACCAGTGTCCACCTTCCTTCCTTGTTCCTGCCACTTATATGTGGCCCCTTACCTTCCCCTTCCTCCATTAACACTGAACAAAAATAGGTTTTCAGATGTCTGCTTTTTCCTGGCTCCCAATCCTCCCCTTCCCTCCTTAGCCATACAATCCCTCCCCTAGTTTTTCTCCTTTTACTTACATAAAAATGTCTTATCCCCTTTCTTTACTGCCTGGGCTATTTTCTCCTGCATTTGTACCTTTGCGCACCCAACTGGTTTCTCTGCCTCCCTCTGCTTCTCATGATACACTTCCCTATCCTCCTCCCTCTGTCTCCTTATACTCTCTGAATGCTAAATTTTTTGCCCTTACCTTCCCAGCCACCTCTTGAAAACTACAGCAGCTCGTTTTCCTCTTTCTTACTTGCCTGATGCAGAGGTTTGTTTTGTTGCCTTCCCAATGGCCCCTTTTAGTTGCACCCGAAGTCCAGGACCCTCATCTTTGTGTGATTCGGTTCTGGCACTGTACGGTGATCGCTGGTCCTCAGGTGGCCACCTACCAGGACATCTGCAACGTGAGGTCCAATAATGCTCCCTCACGAGTGGTGTCTTACTAGTTGCCTAAGGAACACCCCCTAAAGGGAGTCCAGGATGTCCCCTGCTCCTAGCTGAAGCTGCAGCTGGGATGTTCCAATCCACATCCAGCAGACTGAAATCCCCCACCAGCAGCACATACACTCCCCCCCATGCTGGAGGTCCGTAGATTACAACAGTGCGAATAGCTGTTCCTTTCCCTGTCTCTAGGGTAACCCACAGTGCCTCTGCCCCTCCCTGTATTCCCTGTGTTTCTGTAGCTTATATGCTATCCCTTACGTAAAGAGCCACTTTTCCCCCTTTCTTACCCTCCCTCTTCTTCCTGATTACAGTACAGCCAGGTGTGCCTATGTCATTTTCTGATGGTCCACAAGGTCTCTCTGACACGCCAATTAGAGAGAACCTTGACATAATAAAAAAGATCCCCCCTCCCAAAAAAATGCAGTACAAGAGCTCAATATTAAAAAAAAAAAAAAAAACTATCGTACTGAAGAAATTGTGCCACAGGTCAAATTGCAGTTCCTGTAACAATAACCAATTAAGGTGAAAGGGCAAAGACAGAAAATGTAATCTGCATAGCTAAATATAGTAAATTAGCAAAACAATGTGGTTTACTACCCAAACAGCGAAAACAAAAACAAAAAAAAAACCCAACATTGGCCAAGATAGGTATTCTCCGGTTCCCGGGAATCAAATGGGAACCAAAGAAACCATAATTTACAAATGAAAACCTAATGCAGAGTAATCGAGAAAACAAACGTTTTAAATAAGTACAAAAATAACACAATCTGACTGGAGAGCCAGCCATTATCAGAGTTCACTGTGGGTCGACTGCTCTTTTCAGGCAGAGAAACGGTCAGAGTGCAGCGTGGATGCACTGTCGGAACCTATATTCCAAATTCTAAAATTTGCAAAGATTCCATCTCCGGGGCACCACTCTCAGCCAAGATGAATGCATAAAGTGTAACTCTTATATGAGGGATTCCTGGGGTTAGAAGGATGCACTTCAAAATCCTGCAAAATGTATACGTCACAGCATAGAAATTGCATAAAATCAGACAGCTGGGCAACCTTGCCTACCTAAGATGCAGGAAAGCAGAAAGTTCCCTCTCCCACCCCGATTCACATTCTGTGGCAGTGCAAGAAGGTGATCCCCTTTTGGGACAGCATTAGGTTGCACTTGGACCCCTCCTTGGCCTAAAAAGATGTCTTTACACCAGCGGTCTGTCTAGCTGGGTATTACCAGGGCAGGGTTCAGGGTGTCAGGAGAGGGGGTACATAGCTCTGATTGCAGCTACGTCCAAGATGACAATCCTGAGACATTGGCTGGATGACAACATACCATCCAGAGTAAACTGGCATAATGAGATCTTGGGAGCCTTGAATGCTGACAAAACATTCTGGAAGTGTAAACCACGGGTACAATACATATCATAAGAGATGGGAAACATTGCATGCTCTTCTCTCCGTAATGTGACTGGGATCCAAGTATACTGTTCTTTTGCCAATACAAAAGTGTGGTTAAACGGGTTGCTACTCTTCACTTGCTGATACCCACAAGCCCATATGAATTTTTGTTGTTAATGTTTCAGTACTCGAAGGGGGTTTTTTTTTTTTTTTTTTTTTTTTTAAGAGGGTAACCGTTTTCTACGATGTGCTAGTTTGTGTACTAACCATTACTGTCTTGTGGCTGTACCTGCCTGGTGATAACCACGCCAGATCATTTATAGTTGCTGTATAACATGGTAAACCCCGAGAGCGCAGTCTCGAGAGGTTTACTGTAGCCCTAGCAACTACGTAGAGATGATTTCAGCGTGGTTGTTACCCGATCCCCAGCCATCATCTTTTATAGTGTATGGTCAAAAAAACACTGTTTGCATTCTATGTGTGAGAATTATGGAACTCTGGTGCATTCTTTTTTGTTATGCCACTGTTTGGAAGTTCCAAAGTGTGGTTAATTTTTAAAATTCTAAACAGTGCATAACAAAGCTGTGTAACTGCTGATTATGATGGTTAATAGGCAATTACCATACATTATAAAAAATGTTCTGTTTTTCAATAACGTATACTAAACGGGGAAAAAAAAGAAGCTCTTGTTCTGGGTGTTATTAGTGCAAGGCTTTAGACAGACGCCAACCATCGCGATGGCGGGGGGGCGCTGATCTGCCTAAAGTTTGTTTCTCATGTATATACAGTAAAATCCTGTCAATTTGGCCCTGAAGCTGCATTTATACTGGACTCTGATGACTGTGTTAAGTGTGGATTAACGAGATAATGTGCTTTAGAAGTTGCACATTACGAACAGAAATGGGCCAGCACACAGGGCTTCCGTGGCTCTTTTAGTGGCAGTCTTGCTTCAATGATGTCATCACATCAGAGCCGCCTTACAGCTAGATCACTGCACTGCTTTTCTAAGCAGGGGGAAGATTGTTTACATTTTTTAAACCTGACACACACACAAAAAAGGAAAAAAAAAATGTTTGCACCACCCAAGGTAAGGAGCACTATATTGCAAAATGTCAACTCCTGCTCTACCTCACTACAATTTTAGATTAAAAAATATAAAAAGCAACCTCATAAAAAATAAATAAATAATAAAGGTGGGGTTTACGTGTTCTTTAATAAGCACTCCAATATACCAGCCATAATATAAACACCCCCAGAGCTGCACAGCGCCATTTTTACATTGTCAGTGTGGCACCACTCGCTACATAATGTGATGCAATGAGTGGAACTGTGCTAAGCATGTGAAATGGCGCAACGCTGATCTGGGGGTATTTACATTACGGCTGGTACATCACTGCTCAGATTAAACATGGGTGATTAAAGGATTTTTTTTTTTTTTTTTTTAACGGCTTAAAATCCTAATTGGGGACCGTGCTTTGGTGAGGGGGGTTCTGGGTGGGACACGTGTTCTCCATCAAAACAAAAACAGCACACAGACAAAGATAAGAAACAAATGGGGATTTAACCTTTGCTGTGCCACAGACTGATATCATTCCAGAATTCCTATATGTTAATATCCTGTTGGCAGCCTAAGGGTTAAGTCGGGCTTTAGGTCCTAAATGGAAGAAAAGGCAATTAGTGTGAGGTAGCTCTGTATAGTCTATTCCCAGATGTTTTTTACATGCTCTTCTACACCCCAGTCCACTTCACACCAGTTGCTCTTCAGTGCCCTCCAAGCTGCAACCACATATTTACCCGGACTGTGCCCCCAATAGTGCCCACCCTCATGCTGCACATGCACAACATGGTTGCCATTTACCTGCCCACCTGCACCTGTGGCACTGCCCCTTCCCCTCCGGTACAAGTGTAATCCCTTTAAAAACTATGGGAACTCCTGATCCTTCACTGGCTACCCAGCCATGGAAAAGATGTAGGCACAAAGAGGCTGAAGGTAGCGCTCTTTAAAGCAGCAGTGCAAAAACAAAACAAAAAAAAATGCGTTTTCCAAAAACAGTTTCAGCTGCAATCAATAAAAATATCAGCACACCTGTCAATCTACTTTGCTAGGTACTTCCTATGCTGTGCATCGCAAGTCTTTTTTTCTTTGCCCTTGATCTTAACACTTACCACACTTACCAGGTTTACAATGGGATTTCTAAGCCAAATGTGGCAGACAACTTTTTTTTCTTGAGGAAAAAAACTAACCAAAATAAAAGAAGGTGCCTCAAATATTTTATAGTGATAGTGTTGAAGTTTTTCCTTCATTTTTTTTTTTGTACTGCTGTTTTAACTAATGATGCAATGCTTTGCAAAAAAAAAAAAAAATCTGAATTTCCCCCAACCCAATGTCATTAAATCCACCAACGGCAAGCTCTGAATTTACGCCCCCCCCCCCCACACACACACCCGGTAAAGGGATTCTCCCTCATTGTACAAAAACAATTGTGCAGTTTGCAGCAAGTTCCTCTCTGGCTGGTTTCACTTTCTTCCATCTGGGACGGCTTGTGCTGTCTGCAGTGCAGGTCAGGCCTCTCCTGACCTCAACAGTCAGAAAATTCTGAAGGACAGGGCAGCTCCACCTGTGAAAAACTCAATCCTCAGTCCTATCTGGCCCACACCCGACGTCCTGGCAGCTAGTCCCTGGGGGCCGGGGGGTGGGGGGTTGTGATAACTAATACTGCACTGTGGTAGCGGCTGGGTGGTTTCCCATATTAGCTGAGGTCTCAGTGGCTGTCTCCAGCAACAGCACAACAGAAATCTAATCAACTGCTACCACCTTCTGCTTCATTCCACATACAGCACTTACATGCGACTACATCTTTTCTCATCACACTCTCACTCTGTCTCTAGCAGAAGCAAAGTGATTTTGCAGTGCAGCAGTTCAAGCTGTATGTCTATCCCTCTTCTCAAAAGCACATGGATCACTGTCTCTTCAGGGTCTTGTGCATATCTCCAGCAGACTGACCTGGGTGTGGAACAGCCCCTGATGGTTTTGTTTGTTTTTTAATATTCTTTGGTAACTGGGTAAGGGCCACTAGGCACAATTCCTGTTTTCAGGAGCAACCTGGCAGCATTGCAGAGATGAACTGACTTGCTCAGAGTCGCACACTACTCAAATGGAGGCTGTGGGAATCAAACCCAGGTCTGCTGGATGCACCACGCTCATTGCTCTAACCTCTAGGCTATACTGCCAGCTCACTGTTCACTGGCACATGGCAGATCCCCAAGTGACTTATTGAGCAATCAGCCATATCAAGAAGGCCTGGGGGTCTGTCACTCAACAAGCACTGAGGGGAGGTTTAGACTCGGATCAAGAGATTTGCAGAAATTGTTGACTGCACCTTAGGCAGTCTAGCTGTTACTGTGTGCAAACCGGGTTTGCGTGGCCACTTGCATCTTTGTGAATGATGCGGTGCTGTGCACATGCAGTACATGCACGAGCTGGTATGTGCAACATACATGCTCACCCCCCACCTCCACCTGCGCACCCTATACCTTAGGGACGCTTGTGACCTGCCACCACTGCATGCCCTTCACTGCTGTCCTCAGTAGTTCAAACAGCTCCCCTTCCCCAGCCCTGCTCCCACCACAACCCACACCAAAGTCCTGGTCCTTCAAGCTCTGTCCCCCCCTGGCTCTTAAAGGTCTGGCCACACTACCGCATGACCCCTACCGCCTACCTAGAAAACTTCTTGGGCATGTACTGTGAATGGCACTGCACATCTCTTACATGCTTACCCTCCCCCCGCACATTCTGATGTGTGTAGTGTGCAACATGGACTCTCTGTCCTCCTTGCATAGTTTGTGAGGTGGGAAAGAAAGAGTAATTTGTTACCACCAGTTCCTTGCATCCAAGTATTAAGCCCCACTTACTGGCAAGCAGCAAGATCAGCTGAAGTCTAAAAGGGCAAAGTTCCTGTTTCCATGCAAATTTCCTTAGTAACAGAGAAGGGGTGAGATAAACAGCAAAAACAGGAAATACAACTTCATTGATGGATAATTTCCAAAGTTTTCCACACTGACCAGGACAAAAAGTGAACCATTTTCTGATATAAAAATTATGCCATAAATTCATTATCTCAGATTTCCCTACACCCTCCCTCCAAAAAAAGAAGAAACATAAGGGGAAAGTTCTCAAAAACCTACCTCCTGATCCCATCTACTTTCTACCCCACACTCTAATCCCTATGGGGGATGCCACTCCCCCGACTAACAAATCTTTAGCGTTTTACAATTCTTGGGTTTTGTGCTTTGCTGTTGCTTTATCTGCAGCTGTACGGTACACCCCTTTTCGTTGACACCCCCCAATGGCAAAACAGGAAAAAAGACCATTACGGCGACATTCGAGGTAATGGTCCTTTTTCCGGCAGATTGCCTTCTCCCTTCGGACCAACTCCGACCGGAGTTGGAATCCTAAAGTCTGGGAGGTGCGGGGGGGCACAACCCCCCACAGAAAACACCCGTAGAACATGCGGCACAATACCTGCGTCGGTATTGTGCCGTCGCTGTACGGGAGGTCGGCATTGTCGCTGTCAACAAAACTTGGTGCTTCTGCACTTGTATAGGTGTGCCATACTCTACTGTAACTGCACTTCACTTGGTACCAAAATATGTTATTGTGTAGTATTCCATACTGTACCGTGTCTGCACTTTATTCTACACCTATAAACGAGCCCTGGCTCAGTGTGCCTTTCCCGGTCACCAATTTTCAAATAAATAAATACTTGTCAAAAGGACCAATCCAAGATGCCTCTGCTGCTATTTTCAAAGTAAAAAAAGCATACAAACCTGCAGTGCTCCCAAACCCATTAGGTGGGGGGGTGCCTTCCCCCGCAGAGATGCGAATGCGGGGTAGAAAGTACGCAGGATCAGGACAGGATTTTACAACGGGTTCGAAGTGCCAACCAGTCACAGAGCAGCATATCTGAATCCATTGTATAATTAAGCAATAAGGCACGACAGAGAGTGGTATATCATGGGATATCGTCACGCCTCAGGTGGTTGGGCATGAGGCTGCAGGCCGAGTGTGTTCAATGACCCGAGAAGTGACAATATCCCATGATATACCACACCATGGAGTGACTTATTGCTATTATGAACTGAGTTTGAATTTTCATTAAAAAAAAAAAATAAATAAAACAAACAGGTTTTTAAACGTTTTATGAACAAGTTTTTGGGTGATGTAGGAGTACATTTTGAAAAAATACTTCTCAGACAGAACAGAGCAAGGAGGCTGGTGGCGCCGGAACTTTTTTGAAGCCGTTTATGATGTAGCCCGATATCATCACGGCTTCAAAGAGCTCTCTGCCAATCAGATTCCTCTATTTATGCTCCTCAGTTCATAACAGAAATTATACAATGGGCTAAATCCAACAGCCCAATCCCTGCAACCTGACTGGTTGGCTGGCAACTTTTCGCTGTGATAAATCAGCCAGTGTACCCATAGGAAAAGGTGCCAGCCACCAGTCGGCCGCACCAAGAACCTCCTCTGAAATCAGTACGCAACAAAGCCACAACCACAAAAAGACTGTGACGATCGCACAGCTAGACAAACTCAATCTCCAACTAACAGGTACACACAGCACTCCTACACAAACAAAACGAGCGGCAACAGTTTTCAACAAATTAAAGCACAACCACACTACCGATTAGCAACAGCAGTTAGCCACATCCAAAATATATAATCCCTACCGGGGGGGGGGGGGAGTAATAAAACTTCTGTACCACAACACCCCAGGACCTTACACTGCTGACCCCCCCCAATAAAAAAAAAAAACAGCTTCACTTCCTGTCACACCAAACCACAATGAATAGCCAGTAGAGTATTTTATTTTGTCTTACACAAGCAACAGCAAAAAGGCAGCATCCAGGTAAATACGACTCTTATCTGTAAACGTCCAGGAAACCGGCATTGTGCTGTCTCTCTCTGATGTACACCACGCAGAACAAGGGCACAGTGTGGGATGCTCCTCTATATTAAACATAGCAACAAGGAACTATTTTTTGTACCGCAACAAAACAAGTCATTTAAAACCACAACAAAATAATTTTTTCTTTACCTTTTTAGTTACTTGATACAAAACATTGTATAATAGCAATATATCCCTCCAGGGAGTGGGTATACTGGTGGACTTACCACACCTGGTGTGGTTAACTCATTCTGTGCACTTCGTGACCGAACCACATCAACCATGGTAAATCCACCAGTATATCCACACCCTGGAGGATATATTGCTTAAATATTTTCTCTAATAAAAAGTCACACCTATTTTTTTTTGCAGGACACAGCTGCCCATATCAGGACTGTCCTGCGAAAAATCGGGACAGGTGGTAACTCTACCCCCCAGCATCATCAATGGATCAGGCAATCCCCCAAAACACAGCAAGCAGCAGTCCCCTTGCTCAAGGGGAGGGAGTCCCGTCCGCCCTCCGCACCCAAAATATAGTGGTACCCATGTTCGTCTGCACTTTTAAAAATAAGTACCCCTATTCCTTGTTTTTCCCCCGATTTGTCCCATATTATTGCTAATTTTAAACATACCCTTTTCCTTGATTTGACAGATGAGGGGAAAGGGGAAATTGTTTAACCAGGAAAGGCACACTAAGCCGAAGCTTGTTTCCAGGTGCGACCTGGGAGCACAAGGAAGTTAAGTGATTTGCTTAGGGTCACACAGTATGCGAGAGGGGGCTGTGAGATTCAAACCCAGGTCTCCAAGTCTGTAGCTCAGACCTTTAAACTACTACGCTATACTCCCCCCAAATGAGGAGTACCACTCATTAGTGAAAGTGCCACCACCGGAGTACCCCCCCCCCTCCTCCCTCAAACAGAAGGCCATCGTAATGGAAACAGAATCAGTGAGCTGTCCCCCACGAAGCTAGGAGCAGACATCCAGTTCACTCAGCACCACCATCCAATGTTGTTAAGCCGCGGCCAGTTACCGTCCTCCTTTAAACCTGTCTGCCGTGCGCGCGCCCGGGCCAGAGTCCGGCCGTTAGCTTCCAACTCGGTAATTCGGTGTCAGACTGGCGGGGTAAGCCCGGGGTTCCAAGCACAAATACACATCATCTACCTATCTCCACAGAATGACAATCAGTGATGCTAAAGAAGTACCGAATACAGCCCGGGTGCCCAGCGCAGGCAATTTGAAAGTCGCGCAAGGTCCGCCCCCATAGCCAATCGGGAATCGCTACAACCAGCGGTGCAGCATTCTGCGGTAAACACGTACTTCTTCATGTATGCCCTATTTCAATCTGTTCTACTTTTGGATTTATGGGGTTTCAAGGGCTAATAAAAATATATTGACAAAAAATTAAAAAAAACACGACCGTGGCGCGAGGCACGGAACTCAAAGGGAACGACTCGCATTGCAACGCGCCCTTCTGAGCCACGTGAAGCGCGCCGTCAGCACTTGGATGCTAGAAACGTTCCGCTTCCGGAGGTTGCCATGGGCTACGTACTGTTTTGACAGTTTATGTTGCAAACGCTGTCTTTCTCCAACTCCGCATGCGTTGCTGCCCATATTTCTGCTCTCTTTGCCCCCTCGAACTTGTACATCTGGGCGAAGGAGCATTCGCAGCACCGCAATTAAGAATTTAAGGTGGTGCGGCTGGAAGCCGCATGTTTTGTCCGCTTCCCGACCCTCTGCATAACGTCAGCTCGGGGCCGGGTATCACAGTCAGTGCGTGCAAGTTTTTTTTTTTTAGTGTCTAGTTACGGGGGGACCCGGTGGGTGTGGAGGGGTCTGGTCCCTTACACCTCAACTATCCCTCCTTACAAGAGATGTCCCACAACACAGTATTGCTAATGAACTGGGCTAATAAAGCAACATTTAACTTGCACAAGATTCCACAGTGTCACGAGTGTGTATCCCTAGATCTGATGATGTGTCCTAGCTACAGACGACCAGTGTCCCTCACCTACATATTTAGGGTTGATGTCTCACCTTTCAATTACATTACTAGCAAGTTGCAAAGTATGTGGTTGTGGGTAGGAAAGGTGGTTTGGGACGGGGGTCCAGCCGCAGAGAGAGGTGGTGGGGTCTTGTCTGGTGGGAGTGTGGGTCCAGTTCCCCAGAAAGTCATCTGGGAGATGGCGATGGTCAAGCTCCAGGAAGATTTAGTGAGGGAATCTGTTCTGTTGGCATGAACAGTGGTCCTGGGAATCCATCTGCAGGGAGGGTGGCCTGAGGTGGATTCAGGTATGGGGGCTGTGGAGTGGTCTAGGGAGGGTGCTCATCTTGGGGGAGGTTGGTCCAGGGGCTGGAAGGGTTGTTCAGCTGCATTGAGGATGGTCAGCTGGGTAGGGGAGTCTGGGCCAAAAGGGTGGTCCAGCTGCATCAAGGGTGGTGGGTGTCCCAGCTGCAGGGAGATTTATTGGAATGCTAGTCTGGAGGGTGTCTTCAGTGACCGGGAGCTTTGGGATCAGGGCGGTGCTGGTTTTTGTGATAGAAAGGTAGATCCATCTCAAAAGAGAGGGTCATCATCTAGGGGAAGAGGATGGTTCAGGGGAGGGAGGATGGTCAGCCGTGGGGATAGGGGACTGAGATCCACCTGCAAGTGGGTTGTCAGGTGGAGGCTGTTTCAGGGGCTGTTCCAGCTACTGGGAGAAGTGGTTGGGGTGCCGAGGCTGGTCTGAGTCCCTGAAGGGTGATCGAGTGACATAGATGGTAATTCAGTGTTGTGGCAGACTGGTATGGGGGACTGGAATGGTGATCCAGTGATAGGAAAGCCTGGTTCACTGAAGGTGGCACCTCAGTTTCGTGAGCCCCCCCCCCCAGCCATGGCCTGAGGCTCCGAATGTCTCCCCCCCCCCCGCCATGGCAGCATGCTCCCTAGCTCATCCCCTGGGATAGATCTTTGACAGAAATGCATCCAGACCTGGAATGCCGGAACCAATCCCAAAGCCATCCGGAGTGCATTTGCATCCATTTTGATTTTTATCCTATCCCATTAAACCATACAAAAATGTAATTTGAGAAGTGGGCCAATATCACAGCAGTTAAGGAACTGCTAGTCGTGCCGGCGAGCCTGTTTCACACCAGCAGAAGGCTACTGAGGCATCCGCACGGACACCCCCAGCGTTTGGGAGGGAGAGAAGTGATACCTGCTGTGCCACAGCTGCCCTGTGTTCCTGGGGAGGCGTATAACCAGGGCACAAGAGCATGGTACTGGAGGGCGCCAGTTCCTCATTGGCAAACCGGCAGCCTAGTTGGCACTGTTCTTGGGGAGGGAGAGAAAAAACAGGTGGAAAATGTCATCTGTCAGGATGATGTGCCACCTCGATCGAGCTTTCTTCTGATCACACCACTCCCATACCTGATAGTGTGCCAGTGGGTGTGCTGGTCAAGCCACGGGGGGGGGGGGCCCATGGTGAACAAGAATGACAACGCCCCCTTCTGAGGCAGGTAAAATGCACTGCCATCTTTTGGATGGCAAGAAAGTGCTTCCTCTAGGGATTTCCACTAGATAATAAGCACAGACTAGGTATGGACAGCACCGGAGCAGGGTTTTATTTAACTCTAAAAATTGATTAGCGTTTGGCTCATAAAAATGCTAAAACATTGTAAAAATGCATAGCACTTGCTTCATTGTGTTTAACAAACACAACACTTTTAGAAAACCTATATAAATACTTTCTGTTCAGTTAGTATTGTCCCAGGGAAAAAAAAACTGCTAATCAATTATTTAAAATCCTGCAGAGGAAAACTGTGTTAGCCTAAAGACCTGTTCTGCCAGAATACTTGCTCTCCTGGTGCTCTCGACTTCAGACCAGGGCCAGGGAGCATGTACAGAACTAAAACATGAACTCAGAGCTGCATATGTATAGTCCAGTCCCCAGCTCTCTCCTAAACTACAGATCGGCAGGGTGTCTTGAGCACAGGGGGAAGGGCACAATGCCAGTCCAAATCATGAAACCATTTTGTAATTGAAATGAGGGACATGTACTCTCAAAATGTGGCACACAGCATCACATTGGGAAGGGGGCTAGCCCAAGGGCTAGGGAGTGATCCAGCTGCAGGGCAGTAGGGTGGCTGGCTGGGGGAGGTGAGCCAGCTGCAGGGTGGATTGTCAGCTGGGGAGAGGCTTGGGGGGAGGCTTTGTGGTGATCCTGGTTCAGCTCGGGTTGGGGGGCTGGTCTATGGGTGTTACAAGTGCAGAGGTAGGGATGAAACCTGAAATTCTGTGACCAGACTGGGTCAGATAGATAAAAGCCAGACCGGTCCATCCATTAAGAGTGGCTGAACTAGCAACATTAGTACAACTTGTGCCGTATCCGACCAGTCTGGTTTTTACTGGTCCCGGTTTAACGATATACTCCCCAACACACAGTGTGAAATCCAGTATGGTGGCTGAGATATCCAGATGAGATTTTGCTAGCAGTTTATTGGGTTGGTATGTTTGTTTATCTATTTATTTAATTTTGGTAACTGGGTAGACCCACTGGGACCACTACAGTCCCTTTTTCAGGGGTGACCCGGAATTAATTACAGATGATAAAACATTTTACAAAGTCACATAAGGTAATTGTTCGCATTACAAAATACAACAGTATTTGACATCTGTTACTCCATTCTAGACATTTGTGGGTTACAGCAGTGGGGTAATCTATGAGTACAGACAATCGTGGACGACCAAAATGTACTAATTAATTTTGTTTAAACAGGAGACAGACATGACACTGTGCCACATGACCTGTCAACGTCCCACTGTGCTGTGCCTCATGTACTTGTGATTGAACTGTGACACATGCAGGACTGTCACTACACTGTTGTGTGCATTACCATCACTGCACTGTCACATCCGCTGCTGACACATCACTATGCCACATTCACTTCTAACACAGTTCTGTGCCATGTGACCAAGTACTTCTGTTATTGAACTGTGCCACATGCACTACCATCATTGCACTTCTGACCCATTGCTGTGCCATGTTACCTGTCAACATCCCACTGTGCAATGCCACATATGCCGTCACTGAACTGTTCCACTTGCACTGCCGTTACTGCATTGTGTCACGTGCACTGCTGACACATGAATATGCCACGGGCACTTCTGATATAACACTGTACCACAGGCACTGATTTGTGATTTGATTTTTTACTTTTTACCAGGAGGTGAACTGGGCACAACTGTTTTTCAGTCACACCTGACACAGAACATACAATACAAAATGTACACCATATGCAATTGTGAATAGTTACAGATAGTGACATGAGACACTGTACTGCGCCATGAGACCTGTGAACACCCCACTGCATTGTGCCACATGTTGTCACTGAACTGTGCCATGTGCACTGGCTGCTGTCACTGCACTGTATCATGTGCACTGCTGACATCATGCCACATGCACTGCAGACACTGCACTGTACCATGTGTACTTCTGTCACTGAACAGTGACCCATGCACTGCCGCTGCTGCACTGTTCCACATGCACTAATGCTGCGCTACAGTGTGCCACATGCACTGCCACCCCTGTGCTGTGCCATGTGCACTGCCACCAGTGCCATGTGCCTTGCCAAAACAGTATGCATGTAGGAGACAATACAGAACGATGGTTAAGAGCACTGAACTGCAAACCTGGAGACCTGGATTTGAATCCCATCAGCCCCCACCTGCATTCTGTGTGACCCTGAGCAAGTCAGTTAACTTCCTTGTGTTCCCAGGTCACACCGGGAAACAAGCTCTGGCTTAGTGTGCCTTTATTACTTAAACAATTTCCCTTTTCCTATTCCTGACTTGGCCGCAGTTTGGGATTGTAGATGGACAGGTTGCACCTGGTGACAGCCAGTAATGTCTCCCAGGCATGTAACACAAGACCACAAGCCTCGGTGTCATATTGGCGTGAAGTTTGATTCGGTAAGTTCACCAAGTGGGAGGACCTTTGAACTACGCTGAATAACGGTTTAGAATGAGCAGGCTGATTTTTATACAGAACAGAGGCCAACCATATATTATCCCACAGTACACCTCAAAACCACCAATACGAGTGACACAAGCAGCCAACCATCCTTCCCGGAAGAAGAGAGCGACTTGTGTGTGTTGGTGGTGGTGAGGGGAGGTGATAAAGATGCAAACCAATAGAAATTTAAGCAGCATATCTGTTGGGTGTTATTTTAGAAAATAGGGTAAAACTGGCCAGGACTCAGGGTACATTTCTTTACTGTTTGAGAGAAGTGCCATGGGATCTTTAATGTCCATCAACGCATACACCATAAGACAGATGGAACCGCTATTTAACATCTCATCCGAAGGATAGCACAACATAGAGGATTGTGTATGAGCAAGCATACACAACAAGGCAGTTGTGATCGAGAGGTTTCCGTGGTAACCAGAGACCTCGAGAGCGTAGCTCAAGAGGTCCGTTACTACGAAACCTCAAGATCTAACAACTGCCTTTGTTTGTGTATGCTTGCTCATACTAATCTTTATAGTGTATGGGCAACCATCGCAGTACTTCGTTAACACAGAAACAAGTATTTTAAAAGCTTACTTGTTTCTGCCGCCGTATGCTTACTTCCACGTTGCCGTGTGGCGCTCAATTGCCATGCGCGAATGTGTTCGATCTTGTTGTGCTGCACCGGTGACGTACTCGGTGCAGCACAACAAGATAGTGACGCACTGAGGCAAGCACAACAACGCTGTTGGGAGCATGGATTTCCATGCTCAACAGCATTCTACCATACACTATACCCTGATAGTACAGCGTCCCTGCACTACTGTTACTACTGGTGGCAGTGTAGATGGTATGACCACAGTCCCTGTGGTGGATTAGAAAACATGACCTTATGGTCCAGAGGCCTAAGTCCTACCAACCAGCTGTCCCTCAGCGGTACGAACTTTGACTCTATGACATCTGTCATACTGCTTTTCATTCCGGACTACTAACATCTGCCCTCTAGTAATCTGCATGAATTACCAACTGCCCTTCAAGAAAAAAATCACCCCCACCCATCTGAGCCCCACAACCTTACCAGCAGTCCAAAGACTCCTTTCTCTGATCCACACCTTAAAAATACAGCAGCCGACACCTTCAGGAGAACTTTAACAAAACATAATATTTAGACACAGTTCAGGTTGTATTTCATATTACTTCTGCATTCCTCCTCCCGTTTAATTTCTACTGAAGTCATTTGCATGAAAACAGGATCTCTACCCCCAAAGAGTTCATCTATTCCTGCTGCTTTCTCCCTGCCTGAAGTCATAGAGCACTGCTTGTGATATCACAGTTACTCCCATGGCAACAGATTGTGATGTCACAACAGAGGATTTTGACTTAAATAGGGAGTGTGCAATAGAGGCAGATGAACGCTAAAGGAACCCTAAGGAATAAAGATAGTATATTCATGTTAATTTCCTCAGTAATAAGTAATGGGACGGAGAAATATACAGAATATAAATTGAATGCAAGCAGAATTGTACTCAAGTATTATGCTTTTTTTAAACTTTTCTTTGAGGCGTCAGTAGCTCTTTAATGTACAGTAATTATCCTGTCATCATCAGGCCCCAATGCCAGTTTCTTGTCCCAGTAGTGTTTTGTGTATCATGGCGCGAAGCACTACTGCTCAAAATACCGGCATTCAGATCAGGCAGTGAGCGGATGAGGATTGTCAAGCAGCATTGGACAATACAGTTAATTCATTGTAATTTTTAAAGTGCACGCCCGAGAAATACAGGTTACTCACCTGTAACAGGAGTTCTAGGAATGGTATATGTTGTTCATCCACACTCATTGGCAGGTATCCTTGCCGCTTTAAATCTTGCCGGAAGGTCTTCAAGCTTGCTCCTCCCACCCACCCGGGTGGTATAACTCTCGGCTCCGCCCCATGACGCCAGATCTGGCCCGCTGGAAGCTCAGGTTGTGCGTCGAAGCCGAGGAGGTCGGGATGGTGGTGGATGAACAACATATACCATTCCTAGAACTCCTGTTACAGGTGAGTAACCTGTATTTAGGACATGGATATGTTGTTCATCCACACTCATTGGCAGACTCCTAGCAGTTCCTCCGGGAGGAGGGAGGCAAGACGACACCCCCAATACTTACTTGGGAAAGAGAGACTGGAGAACCGAGGCCCCAAAACCAGCATCCCGGCGTGACTCAAGGTCGATGTGGTAATGGGTGGGTAAAGGTGTTTGCTGACTTCCAGGTAGCAGCCCTGCAGATTTCCTGGATAGGGACGCCCCTGAAGCAGCCACCGCAGCAGTATGGCGGTAGAATGAGCTCTTATCCTCTGGGAGGCTCCATGCCCGCCAACTTATAGCAGAGATCTATGCAGGAGGTTACCCACCTGCTTATCGTCCGCTTGGCTGCAGGTCTGCCAGATGCGGCTTCAGCGTAGGTGACAAACAGCTGGCGAACCTCTCCCCGAATTTCAGCCGTGCGCTCCTTATAATAAGCGAGCGCCCTTCTAGGGTCCAGAGTATGGAGCCTATATTCGGCCTCCGAGGTGTGATTGGGGTAGAACACCGGCAGAGTCAACACCTGGTTAAGGTGAAACTCCGACACCACCTTCGGAAGGAAATTCGGGTTGGGGCGCAGGACAACCTTGTCCCTGTGGAAGACCAGGTAAGGAGACTCGATGGAAAGCGCCTGGAGCTCTCCCATCCTTCTGGCTGGCGTGATAGCCACCAAGAAGCGGTCTTCCACGACAGGTGAGAGAGCACACCTGTGCATAGGTTCGAATGGCTTGCCCATGAGCTTTGCCAGTACCAGCAGTAGATCCCACGGAGGTGGGGGTTCCCGCACTGGAGGGGAAATGTGATCAAGGCCTTTGAAAAAGCGCCAGACCACCTTCTCCTGCGCCACCGACTGCTTCCCGGCCTGCGCCCGGTAAGCAGAGATGGCTGCCAGGTGCACCCTTAGGGTCGTCGACCTAAGCCCTTGACTAGAAAGGGACCATAAATAGTCCAAGATGCTTGCCAAGGAACAGGAGGAAGGGTCCAAGCCCTGGCCCTGACACCAAATGGAAAACCTTTTCCATTTGAAGGCATAGCATTTTCTGGTCGACTCCTTACGGGACGCCTCAACACATTGAGGACCTCGTCGGAAAGACCCAAGGCCTGGAACTCTAGCTCAGGAACCAGGCCGTCAGGTGCAGGGATTGAAGGTCCGGATGGAACACCTTCCCCTGATTGACTGAGAGCAGGTCCAGGCGAGCTGGAAGCTGCCGGAGTCCTGGAGCTGAGACTGAGGAGATCTGGGTACCAGAACTGGCGAGGCCAGTCTGGGGCTATCAGAATCACCTGCGCCTTGTCCCTCCTCGCCTTGAGAAGCACCTTGTGGATCAAGGGAAATGGGGGAAAGGCGTAAAAGAGGCCCGGGGTCCACTGCCTCGAGAAGGCATCCCCCTGCAGCGAGCCCTGCTGAGGGGGGCGGGCATGGAACAGGCTCAGCTTCGCGTTCTTCCTGGAGGCAAACAGGTCCACCTGAGGTGTGCCCCAATGGGAGAACAGATGCTGTACTACCTCTGGCAGGAGAGACCACTCGTGGGATGCAGCCCCTATCCGGCTCAGGGCATCGGCCAGGGGTGTTGGAGGCTCCTGCCACGTGAATAGCTAGGAGATCCGCCTCCAGGCTGCGCCGAGTGACCAAATCGCGGAGAGCTTCCTTGCATAGAAGCATGGGGGCGCGTCCCGCCCTGGCGGTTTAGATAGTACATGGTCGTGGTATTGTCCGTCTGGACTGACCACTTGACCCCGGAGGAACGGAGCAAAGGCGGTGAGAGCTAGGCGGACCGCCGAGCTCCAGCAGGTTGATGTGGCATCGGGACTCTCAAGGGACCAGAGGCCATGAGCCCGGTGTTCCCCAGATGGGCACCCCAACCCATCAGAGAGGCATCGGTCGATAGACCGCCGGCTCGGGCGGACGAACGGGATGCCCTCCTGCAAATGATCTGGAACGGTCCACCACTGGAGAGTCTCCACATCCCCTATGTCACCGACTAGCTGGTCCAAAGGATCGCGTTGTGACCACTGGCTGGCCAGTCCCACGAAGGGACGCGATGTTCCAGCGGGCCCAGCGGACCACGCTGGTGCAGGCACGCCATGAGACCCAGGAGGCGCAGGAAGTCCCGGCAGGGCGCAATTGCCCAACCAGAAATGATCGGGCAAAGGAGGAAAGAACTCGGCCCTGTCCGCGGGAGCAGGCTCTGGCTCGAAGAGAGTCGAGCTGCTCGGCTGAATAGAATCACCTGCTTCGCCTCGAGTTCCGACTTGGCCTCGTTGATAAGGAGGCCCAGTTGAGAGCAGACCTGGAGGGCCAGATTTCTGGACCACTCTGCCTCCTTCCTGGAGGGAGCTGCTATCAGCCAGTCGTCCAGGTAAGGGCACACCGCCTCGGGCGCCAAGAGGAATGCTGTCACCACTGCCATGCATTTGGTGAAGACCCTGGGAGCTGGAGACAAGCCGAAGGGCATGGCTTGGAACTCGAAGAGGGATCCTTCCGCTCGGAAGCGAAGGAATCTCTGGTGAGACGGACGGATAGGGACGTGAAAAAACGCGTCCTGCAAGTCCAGAGAGCAGAACCACACGCCGCGTTCCAAGGATGGTATTATCTGAGTCAGAGTGACCATCCTGAAGGTTCGAGACCTTAGGAACTTGTTTAGGTCGTGTAGGTCGAGAATGGGGCGCCAGCCCCCCGTCCGCTTCGGAACCAGGAAGTACCTGGACACAAACCCTGGGTCTGAAGGAGGGTCCACCACCTCTTATCACCTCCTTCTGGAGGAGAGCGAGGCGAC
Organism: Neoceratodus forsteri; assembly: GCA_016271365.2. NCBI lineage: Eukaryota > Metazoa > Chordata > Ceratodontiformes > Ceratodontidae > Neoceratodus > Neoceratodus forsteri. Next base: position 37,754,480 of record CM028132.1, on the reverse strand, counting down.
ATGCTCGACGAGACGCCAGTGAGGCTGGGGATCCCGAGCCCCGAGGGGCTACGGCTCTGAAGGGTGGTGCCTGCTCAATTCCAGAGGCAGGCCTCTTCCACCACCTCCAAGACCCACCTGTCCGTGGAAACAGCGGACCAGGCGGAACGAAGTGCTGGAGCTGTCCTCACGGGGACCCAGGGATAAGGGTGACGGGAATGGGCGACACCCCTCAGCCCGCCACTGAGCAGGCTTGGAGGAGGGACCGGCCGAGGACCTCCTGGGCCTTTCCTCCCTGCCTCCTGTTAGAGGAAGCCGGGGCTTGGGTTTGGGATGCCAGGTCGAGCCTGCTGGCCCTGACGCTGCTGGGCCGGCCGGGGCACAGAAGGACCAAAGGGCTTAGGCTGTGGTTTGCGGCCTTGTCCTTCTGAGCGAAGAGACCCGAGTCCAAGGTAGCATTGACCCTCGATCCTCTGCAGGTGACCTTCCACCCCAGGGTCAAGAGGTCAGTCCCAAAAGGGGACATCCGCCAACTTGTGCTGGGTATCCGGTAAAGGTGGATATCCTCAGCCAAGCCTCGACGACGATAGCCACTGCGGCCGCCACCGATCTGGCACATGAGTCCCCATATCCAAAGCAGTCTGGAGCTGCTGTTTGGCCACTGCCCTGCCTCTGGTCCCGCACCTGCTTAACCGTAGTCTGCAGATCGGCGGGGAAGATGAGGGATGACTTATCCAGGAGCCCAACAGGGCATGAGAAAATGTGCCATGAGGACGGCCGAACTGGCCTGACGAAGGCCGAGAGAGGACGCAGCGTAGACTTTTCGCCCGACATAGTCCAATTTCTTGGACTCCTTGTCAGGAGGTTTGTCCACATCCCTGGCGTTGCCGGCGCGCCGGAAAACGCTGTCGGTAACCAACCCCTCAGCAGAGGGGTGTTCCGAAAAACCGGACAAGGAACCAGTAGGGACCGCATACTTCCTGGCCATCCTGGCCGAAGGCGCAGGGCAGGAAGCAGGGCGCTGCCAAAGCTCCAGTGCCGGACCCACTATGGCCTCGGCCACCGGAAAGGCCTCCGTCGGAGAATCCCCTCGGTCCAGAATCTCCGTGAGGGGATACCTGGCCCGTTTGGAAACGGGTTCGAGCTCCATCCCGGTGGACTCCGAGATGAGCCGAAGTAGTCCTAGGAAGGACGACGGGCTATCGTCCATTGACTGACCTCCTGAAGACTCCAAGTCCAGTCGCTTGGAGAAAAAGGAGGAATCATCTTTGGACTCGGAAGAGTCCTCGAAGAGCTGCCTCTGGCCTGAGCCACCCTTCACCTGCCGAGGTCGATCGGGAGTGAGGGTAACTGACAGCCGATGGGGTAGACCCTTAGCCGACCGAGAATCCTTGGTCGGAGCCCCAATTGGTGGCTGTGGAGGCGGAGGTTCCACCGGAATCGGTGGAGCAGCTGGTTTTGGCCGAACAACCGGCCTGGGTATAGGCTCCTCGGATAAGTCGAGGTTGTTCCGGCGTTCGGTGACAGCCACTAATGGCCGGGAAGGCGACGGGTCGGCTTATTCTCGACCAGGAGGAGTTGTTGGTAACATAAGGTCCTCGCACCATCGACGTAATTTACGCCGAAGCCTCCCCTCATCCGAGGAGGAGGACGAGGACGAGCGGCGACGCCGCTTACTGCGGTGCCGAGACCGAGACCGCCTATGACAGTGGGATCGGCTGGACCGCGAAGAGGTCCGAGACCGAGACCGAGAGTCCCGGAATTTCCGAGGTCGGTGCGGGGAGGTGTCGGTCGGAACCGGCACTCCCTTCGGCTCGGATGGTGCATCCGAGGGCTCCGGAACCGGAGGCACAGGCGAGCCCACGGGATCCTCAACTCCTCCCGGGGGAACCGGGGAGAGGGGAATCTCGGCTGCTAAAGGCGACAGCCCGTCCAATGGGTCGAGAAAAATCTCGACTTCATCGGTGGGAGTCTCGGTCAACTGACCTGACGGGGACACCGTGAGGCCAGTGGCAAGCTTGACGGTGACCAAGCCGCGGGTGGCGGCCCGGAGAGGACCTTTCCGCTTCCCAAGAAGCGTCCATAGGAGGGACTTACCCTTGTCCCTCTTTTGGACCGAGAATAAGGTCCCGCCAACGTAGGGCCTTCTCCTTAGTGGAGAGGGACAGACAAAGCTCCTTAAAAGAAGCCATGTAAGAAGAGCCCAGAGAGGCGGGATAAATGCACGCCGAGGAAGATACGCTCACGCCGCCTCCTCGAGGGCCACCATCCGCCGAGCTGATCCGCCAGCTACCGCCGGACACTGCCAACCGGCCTCCTTGACTTCACCGAGGGAAACGCTTTCTCGACGTGCCCAGTTGTAATCGGGCAGCACGGTCTTCGAGGACGAGGGTCGAGAAAGATGAGCACAGGTCGCAAGCTCGCGGTCGTGCTCAAGGCCTAAGCAGTAGACACGTGGAGTGTGGATCCGTCCGAGACATCTTCTGCCCGCATGGGCATCTCCGAAATCCGGGAGTCGATTTGTCCATCGCAGCCGCGAGGGATAGAAGACTGAAGTCTTTTTGCAAAATTTATTTATTTTTTTTTTAAATCCGCAAACGGAGAAATAGGAACCAGTCTCAAACGCAGAGCGTTAAGGAGGGAACCTGAGCTTCCAAGCGGTAAGGAAGATCTGGCGTCATGGGGCGGAGCCGAGAGTTATACCACCCGGGTGGGTGGGAGGAGCAAGCTTGAAGACCTTCCGGCAAGATTTAAAGCGGCAAGGATACCTGCCAATGAGTGTGGATGAACAACATATCCATGTCCCTAGAAAGGACTCTTTGGGTAACAGGGTGGTGGGGCCTGAATGGATGGCATTGAAAAACCAGATCAGGAGGACTAGACAATACTGCCAATTTTAGCCTTCTTCCAGGGTGAGATTGGGGGGGCGTGCACAGTGAGAAGATACAAACCAAGTGAAATTAATCAACACTAATCTGTTGATGTTATTTTAGTGAATGGTGAAAATTTGGCCAGGACTCTGGGGAAATTCCCCTACTCTTCTCAAGAAGTGCCATGTGGCTTTTAACATCCACCTGAAAAGGCAGGCAGGACCTTGATTTAATGTCTCATCCGTAGAATGGAACACCCCAACAGCTCATAAGCCCCAGCCCAACCTTGACCTCAAGCTCCCAAGACCCTCCAACTTGTCATCAGACTACTGAACCCACCAGCTCTAGAGGCTTGCTCCCAAGCCCACCAGCCATCCCTAGCTTCTATCTTTGAAACCCCCCCCCGGCTCATGAGATTCCCCACAGCCATGGCCACATGCTTACTAACCCACCCCATACCAGATACCAGCCCTAACAGCGTGCTCCTGAGCGCCCCCAATCCATGGCTGCAGGTTCCAGTGGTCACTCCCCCAGACCTGACCACAGGCTTCAGATTCCCCCCCAGCCCTGCTTCTAATGCACTATATACAGGTCTTCAGGACCTCCTGAATCCCCTCATCCTAACAGCAGCTGCTGATCCTCCCCAGACCTAGAAGCAGGCTCCCTAGCCTGAGCCCAAGACCAGGGAGTAGTCTCCAGTCACTACAGCCCTGACGGCAGGTTCATGTGTCCACCATAAGCTCTAACAGAAGGCTCCTGAGAACCCACAGCTCCGGTGGCATAATGCCCTCCCATGCATGACCATGTGCTTATGCTCACAGGACCCCACCCCTTCCCAGCCAGCCCAGACCTCTAGCTCCTAAACCCTCCATCACTGACCTCTTGCTCCACAGCCCCCCCTCAAGCCATGGCTGCATGTTTGGTGGTCGCTCCCCCAGATCTGATGGCAGGCTCCAGAGCCCCTCCCAAGACCAAGCCACAAGCTTCTAAAGCCCCACAGACAGATCCCCGTGAATGCCTGAGCTCCCCTTTTTTGACAACATCTTCTGATCCTCCAGGCTAGGCCACAGACTCCAAAGCCCAATACCTAGTGGCAGCCTCCAGAGCCCCCACAACCCTAACATCAGACTCTCAAGCACCAACCAGCCCTGGTGACTGCCTCCACTGCCCCCCACAGCCTTGAAGGCAGACTTCCAAGAGCACCCCCATTCCCCCCACCCCAGACCTCTGGTTCCTAAACCCTCCAACCTTGGCATCTAGTTTCAAAACCCCTTCTTGTCTGACCTCAGACTCCCGAGCTCCCCATTGCATGTTCCATAGCCCACTCACACCACAGCCCAAGTAACTGGCTACTGATCCATCAACCTTAACCACCATCCCTCCACAGCTATCATGGCATCCTCCCAACTATAATATCTACAGGTTACCATGCCCACTCCCAGAAAAACGGGTGGCATACTGAATGACAGCCCCCACCCCATCACCCCAGCTCATTACTGGGCACGCTGCAGCAATACAGACAGAAGGATATGAACTTACATTAAAATGTAGGATATATTATTTGTTTTTAAGGAGCTGCTGACACACTCCAGGCAGGCAAATCATATTGTGTAGCTGCCTGCCCTAGGAGCTTTTTCAACCATAACTGAATATTTTCTGCCCAGTGGTTTTAAAGTTATTTCACTCATAAAGCCCCTCGTAACTGAGTACGAGGCCGAGCAGCTCACGAGCGCTGCAGCCCCTGCCCCTGAAAACAGCATAATTGTGGACGCAGTAACAGGAATGGGCTGCAGGCGCTCTATAGAGAGTGTAATGAAATCAGGGGAGAGGGGCTGCCGAAATGTACTAAGATTATGTCTGCTGGCATGTATACAAGTATGGGGCCAATACATATATAAATATATATTACTGGTGGCCCTATTTATCAACCCGATTACGGCTACTCTGCAAAACCATAATAACCCGAAATCTGGCAATTATGGCGTTCAAGAAACAACTTTCACTTTCCTCGCTCACTGTAGCGTGATCAAGTGATCCCACGCAGAAAAAACAGGTTACTCACCTGTAACAGTAGTTCTAGGAGTGATATATGTTGTTCATCCACACTCTTTGGCATGTCCACTTCTACTTTAAGATCCACCAGAAGGTTTCAAGCTGGCTTCTCCCACCCACCCAGGTGGTATATACCTTGGCTCCACCCCATGATGCCAGATCTTTGCCCACTGGAAGCCAGGTTGTGTGCATCTGCAGCCAGGGAGGTTGTGTGGATGAACAACATATACCACTCCTAGAACTACTGTTACAGCTGAGTAACCTGTTTTTCTAGGATTGTGGATATGTTGTTCATCCACACTCTTTGAAAGACTCCTAGCAGTTCTCCGGGAGGAAAGGCGCACACCCCCTACTTAGGGAACAGAGACTGGAGAACTAAGGCCCCCAAACCAGCATCCTGGCATGACTCAGTGTCGATGTGGTAATGGGTGATGGGTGATGAAGGTGTTTGCTGTCTTCCAGGTAGCAGCCCAGCAGATTTCCTGGATAGGGATGTCCCTGGAAGCAGCCACCGATACAGCGGTATGGCGGGTAGAATGAGCTGTTATCCTCCTCTGGGAGGCTCCTTGCCCGCCAATTCATAACGCAAACCAATGCATGATGTAATCCATCTTGCAATAGTCTGCTTTGCTGCAGGTCTGCCAGAAGCAACTTCAGCGTAGGCAACAAACAGCTGGCGAACCTCACCCCGAATTTCCGCCATCCTCTCCTTATAGTAGGAGAGAGCACGTCTCAGGTCCGAAGTATGGAGACTGTACTCAGCCTCCAAGGTGTAATTAGGGTAGTATACCGGCAGAGTCAACACCTGGTTAAGGTGAAACTCTGACACCATCTTCGGAAGGAATTTGGTGGGGCATAGGACAATCCTTGTCCCTGTGGAAGACCAGATAAGGAGTCCACCGAAAGCACCTGGAGCCCCTGTCCTTCTGGCCGATGGATAGCCACCAGGAGGCCAGTCTTCCACGACAAGTGTGACAAGGCACACTTGTGCATTGGTTCGAATGGCTTGCCCATGAGCTTTGCCAGTACCAGCAGTAGATCCCACGGAGGTGGAGGTTCACGCACCAGGGATATGTGATCCAGGCCTTTGAAAAATAGCTGCCACTGTCGGCTGACCGGCCCACGCCCGCTAAGCAGAGATGGCTGCCAGGTGCACCCTAAGGGTCAATGACCGAAGACCCCCTTTGGAGAGAGACCAGAGGTAGTCGAGAATGTTAGCCACTGGGCAAGACAGAGGGTCCAGGCCCTTGCCCTGACACCAAATGGAAAATCTTTTCCATTTGAAGGCATAACATTTCCTGGTCGATTCCTTTCTGAATGCCTCCACCACCGTTTAGATATCTTCGGAAAGACCCAAAGCCTGGAACTCTAACCGCTCAGGTACCAGGCTGTGAGGTGCAGGGATTGAAGGTCCGGATGGAATCAGCTTGGTGTTTCCCTGGAGGCAAACAGGTCCACCATTGGTTTGCCCCAACGGGAGAACAGACTGTAAGCCACCTCTGGATGGAGAGACCAGTCATTGGATGTCTGACCTAAGCGGCTGAGGGCATCCGCCAGATGGTTTGAGATTCCCACCACATGGATGGCGAGGAGATCTGTATCCAATTGGCTCATGAGGGTCCATATGCTGAGCGCCTCCTTGCACAGCAGACGGGAATACGTGCCACCATGTTTGTTGAGGTAGTACATGGTTGTGGTATTGTCCATCTGGACTTGAACCACATGACGCCGGAGCTGAGGAGAGAAAGCTGACAATGCCAGTCTGACTGCTCTGGGCTCCAACAGGTTGATGTGGCATCGGGACTCCTTGGGGGTCCAGAGCCCATGGGCCCTTTTGTCCCCCATGTGGGCTCCCCAGCCCATGACAGAGGCATCAGTCATGAGTACGACCGTCGGCTCTGGTCGGACAAATGGGATCCTTTCCTGCAACTGTTCTGGGGAGGTTCACCACTGGAGAGCGCCCCACATCTTCAGGGTGACAGTGATCAGCTGGTTGAAATGACCGTGGCGCTGAGTCCACTGGGCGGCCAGCTCCCACTGGAGGGGGCATATGTGCAACTGGGCCCAACGGACCACTGAGGTGCACACCGCCATGTAACCCAGAAGGCACAGAAAGTCCTGGGCAGGGCGCAAGTGCCCAACCAGAAATGATTGGGCAAAGCAGGAAAGAACCTCCGCCCTGTCCACCGGGAGCCGAGCTCTGGCTTGACAAGAGTCGAGCTGTGCCCCGATGAAGCCCATCACCTGAGAAGGCATGAGTTCTGACTTGGCCTCGATCAGGAGGCCAAGTCGAGAGCAGGTCTGGAGGGCCAGATCCCTGGACCTCTCCACCTCCTGTTGGGTGGGACCTGCTAGGAGCCAGTTGTCTAGATAGAGGTAAATCCTGACCCCCCCCCGATGCCAGAGATGGGCTGCCACCATTGCAATGCATTTGGTGAAGACCCGTGGGGCCGATGACAGGCCGAATGGCATGACTCGGAACTCATAGAGGGTCCCTTTGACCCTGAAGCGGAGGAACCGCTGATGGGATGGACGGATTGGGACATGAAAAAACACGTTCAGCCGATCCAGTGAACAGAACCACATGTTTCGCTGCAAGGATGGTATTATCTGGAACAGAGTAACCATCCGAAAGGTGCGTGGCCTGAGATAATATTGATTCAGGTTGTGCAGATCTAGAATGGGGTGCCAGCCCCCTGTCCGCTTGGGCACCAAGAAGTACCTGGAGACAAAGCCTGGGTCTGCTGGAGGATCTGGCAACGGAGCTACTGCCTCCTTGAGGAGGAGCTGAGCGATGTAGTCTTGGAGTGCCAACTGGGTCCGAGCAGATACTCTTTCCTCCCAAGGGGCACGGGCTCGGCTTGAAGGGTACTGCTCGAATTCCAGAGGCAGTCCCTGACCAACCACTTTGAGAACCCACCTGTCTGAAGTGACAACGGACCAGGCGGAAAGAAAGTGGCAGAGCCAACCCCCCCATGGGAGGACCCAGAGCTGAGGTGGCAGGAGAGGGGATGACAGCCCCTGTCCTATCACTGTGCAGGCTTGGAGAAGGAGGAGGCTTCAAGTCCAGAACCTCAGCATCCTTTATGGGCCTGTTGGGGACCAGGCTTGGGCCGAGGGCACCAAGCTTGAGTCTGTTGCTGTTGCTGGTGCTGCTGTCTGCCTTGAAAGGAGGACTGCTGAGCTGCAGGGGAAGAATGCCGAAAAGGCTTCTTCTTTTTCCTTAGTTGGTTCTTGCCTAAAGAACTCTTGGCAGAGGTAGCGTCCAAGGTGGCACTGAACTGCTCAATGCGCTGAAGGTGACCGGCCACTCCTGGGCCAAACAAGTCTGTCCCTAGGAAGGGCACATCAGCTAGTTTGTGCTGGGTATCTGCCAGGAAGGAGGAGAGTCTCAGCCAAGCCCTGTGACAAGAGGCAACTGCGGCAGCCATCGAGCGGGCAAAAGAATCCCCAATGTCTAGGGCCGTCTGGAGCTGCTATTTGGCAACAGCTCGGCCCTAATCCCGGATCTGCTTGACCGTGGTCAGCATGTCCACGGGGAGATGTGGGAGGACTTCATATAGCGATCCCAGAAGGGAGTGAGAGAAGTGTGCCATGATGACAGCCGAACTTGCCTGGCGAAGACCCAAGGAGGAAGTCGCATAGACCTTCCAGGCTGAATGATCCAAGAGCTTGGACTCTTTATAAAGAGGTCGGTAAGTGTCGGCAGAACTGCCAGTACGCCTGAACACAGAGGCGGTCACCAGGCTCTCAGCCGAAGGGTGTTCTGTGAACCCTGCTAGGGACCTCATGGGCACCGCGTATTTGCGTGCCATGCAGGCAGATGGAGCTGGACAAGAGGCACGATGTTGCCAAAGTTCTAGGGCCAGTCCAACAATGGCCTTGGCCACAGGAAAGGCCTCCGTGTTGGGGTATCCCCTCTCTTAAGGATGTCCGTAAGAGGGTACTCCGCCTTTTTCTGGATTGGCTCCAGGGGCATCCCTGTAGATTCAGAGATGAGGTGAAGGATCCCTAGAAAAGACGAGGGACCTTCCTCCATCTCTAGGCCAGCGGTCGATTCATCATCGCCTGGATGTGAATGTAAACCAGTGACATCCGAATCCGAGTACAACAGCCTACTGCCCAGGTCACTTTTGACTCACCGGGGGTGGTATGGGGTGACCATGACCGACAATCGCAGGGAAAGCCCGGTGTCCAGTCTGTCTTCCTTGGAAGGAGCCCCTCCCACAGGCTGTTTGGGCAGTGGTTCCACCACAATAGGTGGAGAGACCATTTTGGGCCGAACAGGTGGTCTTGCCGGCTCAGCAGGCTGGGGAACGATTTGGTTGGCTCCAAAGGAATCAGCTTTGGCCTGGGAGGCGAAAGCCAAGTAATAGCCAGGGTGGAAGCCGTGGTAGGCTTATGCCCAGACAAAATCAGCTGCTGCCACATGAGGTCCTCTTAGCACCGGAGTTTCTGCCAGAGCCTCTCCTCATCCGAGGAGGATGAGGACGACTGATGGCGTCACCTCTTTTTGGAGAGCTTATGGCTCTTCCTCGGCCTGTCGGTCGAGGGGGTCCTAGACCTCGATCAAGATCGGGCAGGCCGACTCAGTCAGTCGGAAGACACTGGCGGGGCCGGTGACTTCCCAGAGTCTGAGACCGGTTCTTCGATTGGGACTCCAGCAGGCTGGATCTCCTCATCAGGGAAAACAAAGACCGGAGTCCTCTCCAAGGAGTTGGCGACAAAGGGCCAGTAGGATCGATGATGATTTCCACGTCGTCGACCAAACCCTCGGTCAGCTGGCCTGACGTCAAGTCCAAAATGCCGGCGGCCAAAGAAGCGATCTCGACCAAAGTCGAGACCGCATGTTCCTGGGACCGAGATCTCTCCTGCTCCCAAGACCATCTCCGTTGAGACGAAGATGCACTCGGATCCTTCTCCTGCTTACAGGATCGAGAGGAGTGTGAGCCTGCTGGCGCCTCTCTCTGTTGGTAGAGACTGGCACAACTCCCAGAAGGAACCAGAGAGGGTGGAGCCCAGGTTGAGTGGAACGAAAAAGCTCCAAGAAGACTCTGCGGCACGAGCCGCCTGCTCCATGAACGCTTGCATGCATTCCACCTGCTTGGCGGATCCGGCAGCCACAGAAACCGCCCACTGAGCCTTCTTGGATTTCACTGGAGGGTTCCTCTTCTCCGGCCTCCCCAGTTTCAGGCATGCGAGACGGTCGTCGAGGACATTGGGATGAAAAGTCAAACAGACTGCAAGTCGAGGTATCATGGCCGACACCGAGGCAGTAGACACACGCGGTATGGGGATCGCTACGTGACATCTTCTGGCCACATGGGCACCGACCAAATCAAGGGGAAGATTTTTCTTCCATGATCGAAGCTGCAAACTTGCGATCGCTAATACAAACAATGCGAAGTTTCGGTAAAACCGAAGGTTAGAAAGCCAGGGCCTACAAAATGCTAGAGCATGAGGGAGGCAACCTGAATCTTCCAGCGGAAAGGAAGATCTGGCGTCATGGGGCAGAGCTGAGGTATATACCACCCGGGTGGGTGGGAGGAGCCAGCTTGAAGACCACCGGTGGATCTTAAAGTGGAAGGGGATATGCCAAAGAGTGTGGATGAACAGCATATCCACAATCCTAGAAAACTTTGTTTTCCTTATTTTTTTATCTGGCTGATCCTACCTGTTAAAACAAATATCTGGTTGATCTCGCCTCCCATCCGCATCGGGAGACACTGAGCGCGATTTAGACGGGGCTGCACCTGAAGTCGGGGATGGATGACAGTGCTGGAATGAGTACATTTTTTTTTTTTAAGTGTCAGTTTGAGAGAGAGAGCACGTGCACGAAAGTGTGTGTGTGTGTGTGTGTGTGTGTGTGTGCTGCGCTCGCGCCTCTCAGCAGCACAATCCACCTTACAATTGTCTTCAAGGCTAACTCCTTGCACAGCACCAGCAATTATAAAAAATAAGGGATAATCAAATGTGTGTTTATGAATTTTTTTTTCACACCCTCACTGTGTGATGACCACATAAACCTATTAAGCTTGAGGTGTGGGGGAAAAAAAAATCATAACACATATACAGTACACACAAGCCCCATATATGTATACATGGCAGCAAAGAAATAATTACTCACCTTAGTAATGTTGTTTCTTCTAATGGAGTCTTGGTATATTATGACATATGCAGTATAACCCCAGGTTAGAACTGCTCCGGAGGTGAAAGAGTTAACTTCCATGCAGGGCATGGAATCTTGAGCGCGAGCTCGGTTAAACACTCTGTCTGTTGAAGCTCAAACTTAAACTGTCAGATCTTTACAAGCAAAAACTCACTAAGGTTCTGTGTGGAAGCCAGAACCTACACTAGCCACTGGCTACTAACTTACAAAACACCTTTTGATCTTGATCCCAAAACAAAGACTCAAGTCGGGGGATTCAAGAAGAACTTAAGCATAACACCTAAGCACCCTAGAAGGGTGAAAGGAAGTGGGCACCAAAGAAGTGCCAACATTGGACTGCCCACCCACATCCCAAAAACAGAGGTTCTGAGAGGGGCAGGCTGGGGGGGAGGTCATAATATAGCAAGACTCCATTAGAAGAAACAACATTACTAAGGTGAGTAATTTTTTCTTCAAACAACATGAAGTCTTGCTATATTATGACATATGCAGACTACACAGCAGTACCTCCATGGAGGAGGGACAGAACCTACTTGGGAAATAGGCTCTGAAGCACGGCTGTGCCAAATCGAGCATCACTCCTAGCCTGGATATCCAGGGAGTAATGCTTAGTAAAAGTGTGAACTGTTTTCCAGGTAGCTGCTTGACATATCTCTAGGATAGGAATGTCCCTGGCAGCAGCCAGAGATGCAGCTGTACCCCTAGTAGAGTGAGCCCTCAGGCCTGAGGGAGGAACCTTACCCAGTTTTTCATAACAGAATTGGATACAAGAGACAATCCACCTGGCAATGGATCTTTTAGTGGCAGGTTTCCCTTTACCAACCTCACCATAGGTGAGGAACAATTGGAGGGATTCGAACCTGTGACCCTTGGTACGCTCTATATAGTAACTAAGGGCTCTTTTGACATCTAAACTGTGCAATCTCCTCTCACCAGAGGAGGAATGGTCAGTGAAGTACACAGGGAGAGACATGGATTGATTAAGGCGAAAGTCTGAAACCACCTTAGGCAAAAACTTCCTGTTAGTCCTGAGGACTACCTTATCTCTATGAAAGGAGATGAAATCAGGCTCCACTGACAAGGCTTGTAGCTCACTTATGCGCCTGGCAGAGGTGATGGCTACTAGAGACACAGTTTTCCAAGTCAAGTACTTCAGCTCTGCTGAAGACAATGGCTCAAAAGGGGGTTGCATCAGCTGAGCGATGCAAATATTAAGATCCCAAGCAGGGGCAGGATCCCTGAACGGGGGGTTGGTGTGAAGCAACCCTTTAAAAAACTTGGAGAACACAGGGTGAGCTGATAAAGAAAAGGGCTTACCTGCTGACAAGAAGACAGACACAGCTGCCAGGTGCACTTTTAGGGTAGCTGGTCTGAGCCCCAAGGAATTCAAATGCACCAAATAATCCAGGATCGTGGGCACACCAGCAGATTCTGGGGGAATATGTTTACCAGCACACCATATGGAAAATCTTTTCCATTTTGAATTATAGGTAGCCCTGGTGGAAGGCTTCCTAGAGGCCTTCAAGATATCCAATACACCTTGAGAAAGGTGTAGGTCAGCAAACTCTAAGTCTTCAAGAGCCAAGCCTTGAGACTGAGATTTGAGGTTCGGTTACCAAACTCTCCCCTGGGCACAGGTTAACAGGTTGTGATTCCTGGGAAGGCATAGGGGAGGGTGGACTGCTAAGGACATGAGGAGTGGGTACCAGGGCTGCCTGGCCCAATCTGGAGCAATCAGGATCATCCTGCAGGATTGAGACCTGATTCTGACTAGCACTTTGAAAAGAAGAGGGAAGGGGGAAAGCATAGAGAAACTTCCCTTCCCAACTGAGGAGGAAGGCATCCAGAGGGACTGAGCCCAACACTGGGGGCCTGCAGAAAAAAAGGGGAAGTTGGTGATTGTCTGGGGCTGCAAAGAGATCTATTTGGAGTGCTCCATCTGGCAAATATTATCTCCAGTACCAGGGGATCCAGTGCCCATCTGTGATGGCCCTGGGAAATCCTGCTGAGAGCATCCGCTAGGACATTGTCCTTGCCTGGGAGGTGAACTGCCGTAAGGGAGGCGTTCAGAGAGTAAGCCAGAGACCACAACTTCATTGCTTCTGTGCACAAGGCCGTAGACCAAGTGCCCCTTGCTTGTTGATGTACCACATTGTAGTGGTATTGTCTGTTCTGACCTGAACTACCTTGTTCTGGACTGATGTGGAGAAAACTTGAAGTGCTAGAAAAACTGCTCTGAGCTCCAGCAAATTGATGTGGAGCAGGGATTCCTGAGGAGACCACAGCCCTTGGGTGGAAAGGTCGCCCATGTGAGCTCCCCACCCCAGGAGGGATGCATGTGTAGTAAGGGTCAAGGAATGAGACTGGGGAATGACGGGAACCCCCTGTCTCAGATTGTTCTGATCCTGCCACCACTGAAGGGTCTGGATCAGGGTTCGAGTCACTGGAATCAATTTGGTTAGGGGATCCGTCCTTTGAGACCAAAAGGCTCTCAAATGAAACTGAATGTCCCTCATCTGAAATCTTGCTCCCTGCACTACTGCTGTAGAAGCTGCCATGTGCCCCAGGAGCTGTAGGAAATGCCTTGCTGGTCAAGAGACCTGCAGGGTGAAAGAGGAGGCCAGAGACACCAGGGTCCTTGCTCTCTCCAGAGGAAGGAAGGCTCTGGCTTCTTTTGTGTTCAGTTCTCGCCTATGAAGGTGAGAAGCTGGACAGGCTCCAGAACTGACTATGGAAGACTGAGAAGGAAACCTAGAGATGTAAGCAGTTGCTGGGTTACTTGCAAATGAAGTTTGACCTGTTCTGGAGACTGGCCTACAATGAGCCAGTCGTCCAGATAAGGGAAGATGGCATTCTTTTGCCTTCTTAAATGAGCAACTGCTACTGCCAGGCATTTTGTGAACACCCTTGGAGCCGAGGAGAGGCCGAAGGGCATTGCTCTGAACTGGTAATGGCCTGAGGGCAGTTCGAATCTGAGGTACTTTCGATGGGAGCTTCTGATGAGAACATGGAAATAGGCATCCTGAGGTCCAGGGAGGCCAGCTAGTCCCTGGCCTTAGAGAGGTAAAATAATCCCCAGGGTCACCATTTTAAACTTTGGTTTTAAAAGGTGCTTGTTTAGATACCTGAGATCCAGAATGGGCCGCCATTCTCCTGTCTTTTTGGGGTAAGGAAGTACCTGAGTACAACCCTTTGCCCTGGTGTATGGGTAGAACCTTTCCACGGCTCTGAGAGCCAGGAGGGAAGAAACTTCTGCTTCAGGGCAAGTGCCTCTAATGGATTTGCAGGTGGAAAAGATCTGGCTCTCATCTTCGGAAATTTTTGAAGCTGAGAACAGTCCCTGGCTTACTACCTCCAGGACCCACTTGTCTGATGTTAAAGACTTCCAGTCCTGGACAAAGTAAGCCAGCCTGCCACCACTGGTAGTGGAGAATCGGCCTGGCTACCCCATCAGGAGCCTGTTTTGAGGGCTTTGGGTTGAGGGGCAGAAGCAGGCTTACTAGAACCCCTTCTGTCCCTTCCTCTAAAGAACCCCCTCTGGGCAAAAGCAGAAGAGGAGGCCTGGGCTTGGTAAAATGGCCTATGAAAAGGTCTGCCCCTGCGCCTGACAAGCTGCCTTTGAGGAGTGACTTGACTTTCTTTGGCCTGTGCACTCCTATAGGTAGTCCTATACTCATCCATTTTCTTCATATAATTCTCTGTCTGCTCCCCAAACAGAGAATTTCCCACAACAGGAAAATCCATAGCCTTAGACTGGGTATCCTGTGACAGGGCAGTACATCTGAGCCAGGCCATTCTGTGAAGAGACACAGATGTAGCCATAACTGTAGATGAAACATCATTAGAGTCTACAGCAGCATGAAATTGCACCTTGGATGCCTCAATACCATCCGCAGCCACCTGCTCCAGCTCCCTGGCAAGCTGGTCAGGGGCCTGTTTTGCTAGTGCCAGCACAGTATCCCATCTGGATTTCTGGTACCTAGCTGCATAAGCCATATAATTCGCCTGTCTGAGTCCTAAAGATGCTGCCATGTACTGTTTCTTTGCCATGGCATCCATCCTCCTGGAATCCTTTTCAGGAGGGTGAGAGGCTAGAGGAATATTAGCCTTGTCACAGGCTGCAGCCTGCACTACCCCACATTTATTTTTTTATTTATTTTAGCTTTTGTTGACCGGTAAGTGCACTAGACAAATCCTGCCTATTTTCAGGCACTCACGGGAGGGGAATACAGATGAATGCCAACTGACCTTGAACCAGATTAAGCTGTTGGTGGTATTTTAGTGAATGAGGGAATTTGCCAGGACACCGGGAAATTCTCTACTCTTTTCGATAAGTGCCATGGGATCTTTAACATCCACCTGAACTACCACCAATCCAGGCAGATGGGACCTCGGTTTAACGTCTCATCCGAAAGACGGCACCTCAGAAGTGCAGCACCCCTCTCATGCTGCACTACAGTGTCAGTACTGGGATATTAACCCAAGTGCCAGATGTGGGAACTGAACCCACAGCCCTCTGATCTCCCGGCCTCAGAGGCGAGTGTGCTACCTACTGAGCCACTGACACTGCTAAATGTGTCATGGCTGCACTGCTGAGATAGAAACTCCGTATCAGAGCCTAATAAAGCATACCTCTTGTCCATCCTTTTATCCACAGGGAGGATAGAATGAGGAGTTTTCAGAATTTTAACTGTCTGTTTCCTAAAAGATTTATGCAAGGGAATAGACAGTCTCCTAGACTCTGGAATATCCATCATTTCCACAAAATCAGGCTCTTCTTGATCATCCACAGCTTCCTCAACAGGGAGCTGCAGAGTGTCAGCAACTTTCTTGTAAAACAAAAATGAGAAGGGACCTCAGATAGCCTGGGAGGGATACTCTGAAGGTCTGTCTGGAAGAGGTCCAGTTCAATGGGCACATCCAGACTGTCAAAATCACACTCACTCTCCTCGTACCCCTCCTCCCTTCCCTGGTTCATAAAAATCTTCAAAATCATAATCTTGAACGAGGATCCGACCTAAACCGGCGCTTACCAAATGGTGCCGGTTCGGACGGAACTGGGGAAAGAGACTGGACAATATGAATAGCTTTGGCTATTTCCTCAGCGGTTGGAGAAAGAACTTTTGGCCCCAAACTAGCTGACCTTCTAGCCCTTTTAGTTGGAACCGGCTCCTCAGAGCTGGCTCTACGTTTGCCCGAGGAAGCATCGCCCTGGTCAGAGGGCACTCCCAGGCTGGCCATCAGGGTCAGCGGACTTTTTGGCCTCCCTTTCCCTGAGCCTACCAACTCTTTTTTCCACGGTGGCAGCAGGAAAATTTTTACAAATCTGGCAGTCTGCATTGAGGTGGTCAAACCCCAGACAATATACACATATGGTGTGTGGGTCAGCCTTGGCAAAGGCTTCCCCACAGAGGCCACAGTGCTGAAACCCAGTGGGTCCGGTTTTTCTTTTGGGTTTCTCAGACATAGTGCCAGCCTAACCAAAACTTGCCCGTTAACGGCAATCCACCAAACAAGACTCTCTTATCGGTTCCCAACCGTGTCACGGGTCGTGGAAAAAAACGTAATTAAATCCGTTTTTTTTAGAACCGATAAGAACCGGGAACCGCACTCTAAAGGGCTAGAAAGTAATTTTTAAATCCCTCTGATCGGTTCAAACTGAACTGAAAAAGACGTTTACAAGTTCCACACAGAAGAAAATAAAAAATTAAGCCTATCTATTACTTACAATACCACAGACAGAGCTTGAACCGACGATTGCGGTTAAATTTCGGAAAATAAACTGAGAAATTACACTTTAAAACCGACAAACAAACTGAGCAGCAGGAGGAATCTCCGGAGCGACTGTTCAGTGAGGCGGAGTAAAGAATCTGACAGTTTAAGTTTGAGCTTCAACAGACAGAGTGTTTAACCGAGCTCGCGCTCAAGATTCCATGCCCTGCATGGAAGTTAACTCTTTCACCTCCGGAGCAGTTCTAACCTGGGGTTATACTGCATATGTCATAATATAGCAAGACTTCATGTTGTTTGAAGATAATCTATTTTCTCTTTTTACCCCACCTCTTACCCAGCACTGTCACCAGACTCCCTGCCTCCGTCCACACATTCACCAGACCCCCCATGGAGCCATGGCTTACCCACCAGACAGGGATATGATGGGGGGACCTTCCCCTTACCCCCTCCTCAGGAGAATCAAGTCTGCGTCAGGGTCCGGGCGAGCGGCAGGCAGGTGAGGACCCACTATCAGGCCCCCACATCAGTGTCGTGCTGGGAGAGGTATTTTTCACTGTACGCCCTCCTTGACCGTTTCATGTCACGACAACACCAAGGCTTATGCTGACATCATGCTCTCCTCACTGGTGCAGGCTCCAGGGCTGCGATACCTCCAGCCTTCACCAGAGGTCAGGCCACCCTGGGCCAATGTACCCCCTCCACCCGGAGGAGCTGAGCAGTCTACCGGACACTCAGGTATCCTTCCCCCAGCCAGCCCTCTGACTGCCAGTGTAGCAAAGATAATCTAAGTATTTTTAGGCAGCCCACACCCCGATTCCATAACACTCTCCATAGAGCGCCTGCAGCCCCGTTCCCTACTGCACATCATATTTATGCTGTTTTTAAGGGGTGGGGCTGCAGCACTTGGTAGCCGTTTGGCTTATACCAGGAAGTTAACGAGCCAGGCTTTACGAGTGAAATAACTTTAAAACCACTGGGCAGAAAATATTCGTTTATAGCTGAAAAAGCTCCTAGGGCAGGAAACTACAAGGTATGAGTTGCCTGCCTGGAGCACAAAAACATGTTAGCAGTTCTTTAATATAGATGAACCGATAATAAAATACAGGATTTTTTTGTTTTTCATAATGCCTATCCTTGAAGACACTGATAACACACAGTAGCAGCTCATATATTCCAATTATGGTATAAATATGGTAAATCCCCCAAAACTTGTCATCTGTAGTGCTAACTTGACCCAGTAATGTGCACTGCAATCGTTTGTTTCGTTGCTCAAAAAAAGGCTTCCAAGATGTGTTTTGACATACCCTCTGCTCGCAAAACAGAATATAATGATGAGCACAGCTCTTCACGCACTGTTTTTTCATCCACAATATGGCACCGCACTCCACATATTTGCATCAGGGACTGCCAAGGGGCATTGCCATACTAGTCTTTTTTATTTTATTTTTTTTAGTTCTGTGTTGCACAGTGTCTCAGAGCTCATCCTGGAGTCCAGTACTGAGCCGGGTGTTTTTCCACATTTTGCGGTGTATTGGTATGTATCGAGAGACGCTGCCAGTTGCTACAACTTTCAATCCTATACAGATAGTGTTTTGTGTAAGTGGTGGTGGTTTATTTTATCAATAAAAGTTTATTGAATTTTAAAAAGTCAAGTAAAACATTTCAAAGAAACATTGAAATTGTCACTAGACATGATTATTGCAAGAGGACAAATTATCAGTTCAGCATGTAGTCGATCAATAACAACATATGTATCACTAAAGAGAGAAAACTCATTACAATAAATTTTATTCATAGTTGTGAAAGGGTCACTCCATGATCATTATAAAAAAAACATTCCTCTAATTTATTGAGTCAATATGAGACATCAAGAATGAGAAGAGAGAAAGAATGCAGAAACCTAGCGTGCAAGATATAATCAGAGTAAAGGAAAAAATAATTAAGTTGCTGTGGGGAAGCAGTTGTAGATGGCACCCCGTTCACAATTAAATAAATAGTTCTGGTCAACCATTAGACAGGCAAGCTTCTCCATTCCCAAAATCACCAGGCATTCTGTTTTCCATTCCCCAAACAAAGGAACCCTGTTGGCAAGCTATGTCTTCAGTGTGGAATTCCTAACTGCAACCAAGATTAGGAATAGGGTGCATTGCTGTTCCTTGCTCCAAATTTCTTCTTCACTGAGGTGACCAGAGAGACAAGTTTCTATGTTTAACTTTCCCCGCAGCCAGCTAATGTCTCTGAAAAAGTTAGATAATATTGTCCCACAGTCATTTCATATTTGGCCATTCCCAGAATGTGTGTACAAAGTCACAGTTAGCAATTCCACATCTCAAGCAGTTTGATGATGCTCTCAGACCCATTTTATTCCTCTGAAGAGGAGCATAATACTAGTTGTGGATGGTTTTAAACTGCATGTTTTAAGTTTACTGCCTTCAATGTTTTGATGGAATTTAGGCACATTTTGTTCCAACAAGCTGTTTCTTTACAAAGTGTGCTAGCCTACGGCCCAATATTTCCTATATCAGGACCAGTTATACAGGCAAGAAGCAAGTTATAATAATGTGATATTTTAGGCCTAGTTTGAATGCACGCCAATAAATTGAGAACTGGTGTTCTGTGTCTAACATAACTCCCCATCAAATATAAGAGATGTGATGCTCCAAGCTATACAGACAAACGTCTTCATCAAATTGTTCTAGATGTTTCCCTTGCATGAACGTTTTGAATTGTATTAGTGTTCGGTCTTGTAGTAAATCTTTAATTTTAGATACTCCTTTCTTTTCCCACTCCAAATTCTAAAAGACCTGACCATCAGAGATGAGCTTAGTGTTATGGAACAAGGGTTGAAGTCTGGATTTCTCCAAGTTTAGATCTAATATTTTGGACCATCTTCTAAGAATAAAAAGGCTGTCAGAATTTTGTTCCTAAGGGGTTTAGGGGGCCTAGCAAATAGAAGGGATTCTAAACAGATTGTTGCTGCTTTTATTAATTCAGACTCCATTTCTAACTATTCTGGATTGGAGCAGGCATTCTCTTGCATATCAAACCATTTGGATATTTGCGTCATTCTGCATGCAGGGAAAAAAAAGCAGAGGTCTGGTGCTTTAACACCCACCAGGTTGTTTGCTCTGGACAGATTTTGATAATCCTATTCTTCATCTTTGATTGGGCTCTGAATACCTAGGCACCATTTATTTATAGTAAGCGGCAACAGCAGGAAGGTATAGAGACGTTTAAGTAGAATAATCATTCTGATCACATCTAAATGACCCCAGAACCCCACTGGCAGATTATTCCATCTAACTAGGGTGTCTTGAATAAAATTTGTAAGGAGGAGGTTCATGTTTATCATCTTGGTGACAGTCTTATATATTTTAATCCCTCAATAATCAAGTTTTTCTGTCTCCCAAGCTATTCCCAGATCATCCATCTCGTTTATTACAATAATGGTTAAAAGGCAGGAAAGTATTTATCTTTGTTTAACTTGTATCTTGAAGCCAGTCCAAAAATCAGTAATAATTTCTAACTTTTTTGATGGACTGACAGGTTTGTGACGAGCATAAGAATATCTTCTGCATACAGGAAAAGCCAATGCTCTGCGTCTCACAGTCTGATGCTGTGGACATCATTCTGCAAAGACAGCCTCCTAACTAGTGTCCAGTCGAACAAAAGTGGAGAGAGGACAACCCTCTCTGGTTCCCCTGTAAGACAAACGAGGATGCAAAAAGAGATGAAGTGGGGGGTTATTGTACAATAATTTCACCCTTTTATTTTCAGGAAACCCATTTATATTCAGAGGACTTCAAATAAATGTGCCCAAAGGACTCAAACACTTTTTCTGCGTCTAAGGCAAACAGACCCGTTATCACCTTTGCTTTATTAGCTGTCTCCATCAAATGGAATAGTTTCCTAATGTCAGCTAACGTCCTTCCTTTAATAAAACCGGTTGGTTTGTCTATTATAAACTGAAAGAAAGGAAAAAAAAAAAAATAAATGAAGGAACCTAATTAAGAGAGATATTTTAAACCATGATTAAATCCCACTACAAAATCACAGCTTCAAAAAGCCTCTAACCACCAGCTTCTTCACTGACAACAAATCAGTCTGATGACAATGGCCAGCTAGGCAACTGTGCTGAAGTCACGGTCGGTACCAGCAGCTCCTTAGTCCCATTTGAAACAAATTACAGCACAGCTCCAGTTACAAGTCCGTAGCAGTCAGTTTAAAAAATTAAAAATTAGTAGGCATCTGTCATGTAACACCCCGCTGCATCTGTTTAAAAAAAAAAAAAACAACAACCTTGAAGTTTCTCTGAAACCCCCTTCTCCACAGCCGTTTAGAACAAAAACTCAACAGCAACGGTCAGCCTCCTCTTTAAAGACCCCCCCCAAACTGGAACACCACAACAGTCGTTCACGGTAACATTTTAAATTTACATGCCCGTACAGGCAACCATCTCCCACCGACTAAAAAAAAAATAAATAAAAAAGACTTTCACACACAGCAACCACTGCTGACCACCATCCAAACCTCACACCGTTGCGTCCGCTCCTCTCACAGATGACAACATGAGCAGCGGTCCTGCCTGCTCGTAGCAAACGCCAGTACCTCCAGTTCACTCAGTACTCAACTGCTACTCTCCTTCACCCCACTGAAATCGGGGGTGGGGGGGGGAATGCCAACCTCACAAGGAACACATAGCTGCTCTTGTACAAATATTAGGACTGCACCAAAGTTACAACTCACTTCACCCCTCCACCTTGGAAGACCATGATGCTCGCTTCCTCCTGGGCTGTCTAGACAAATGGGACCCTCCTCTCCAGTAAGATGCCTGTAAGATTCTTTCCATGGCAGTGGAGTCAGCAGAGTAGCTTGCTGCCATTGAGGAAGATGCGGCCCATCATGCCCTAGGCATGTCGTCTGCTTCTGCCCTTGTTCCAGTGGATACTGGTGCCTTGTTTAGCAGAGCATTTAGGGACTTGTGTCAATCCCTACCTACCCTTGAAAAGGGCCCTTCCGGGGGTCGAAATCCTCCACACATAAAAAAATCCTGTTGCAGGTTATGGGACTGTGAGTGTTCTTGGGACTCCAGTTCCCGCACTTATGTGGGCTCGGTGAGAACCACGCTTTCAGCTTCGGTGGAAGTTTCTGTTGAGGCCACTAGCCCCACCGTGTCCCCGTGGGGCTTGCTGCCCGAGATGGGGGCAGACCCGCTGGTCGAGATTTTTCTTGACCCGGTCAACCCATTGGAGGAGTGGAGTGGGGATTCCCTCTTCAGGACTCTGGTCTTACGTGCCATGTCCTAGGAGGGGCTGGATCAGCACAATGAGTCTGATCCCTCTCCTTGGGATCCCAACCCTTCTGGGGCTCTTTGGCATTTCTCACCTGCTTCTGCCTCTCCTTGCTGTCCGATGCTTTGGTGGTTGAGGTCTAGCTCAAGATCCCAAAGCTTGAGCGGCTCCTGGCAAAGTCATTGGTCCCACTCTTGGCAGTTGGCCAAGCGATGCCACAGGTATTCCTCAACCTCCTTGGGAGAAGATCAGCTCTGCTAGGAGATGCGGCGCTGTTAAAAAAAGAGTTTATTTGGCAACAGCTGCTCCTCAGCCCTAGCAACAGGCCGATAGTGGTGCCTAGGCCTACTCTGGTGCTTCTTTGACCACCTCATCCCTGGCCCGAGCCAGTTTGCTCAGCTGATGCCAGCACCCCTGCCCATTTAGGTGGAACCGCCGCCTCCTCAGCACAAGGAGGGGGCCCCCTCCTAAGTCGGCATGCCCTGCTACTGGGCTTCCTCGTCGGTTGTGAGTCACAGGGTATCCAGTGAGTGTAGCGAACAAATATAGGCACCCCATCAAAATGGAGACACATTGGGAGATATACTCATGGGCTACCCTGCAAGGGTAGTGACCCCTACGCAAAGATGAGGGTAGCAAATGACAACCGGAAAGGGGGGGCATAGCGAGGGGAAGGGGAGGGACAGGGAAGGGGGATGTAGGGGGGCTGGTGTGCCTGCTACTGCCAAGCTAGTCATGTGGTGTGGTGGTGGCTAGCTCTAGCGGAGCAGGTACCAGGTCTGGGGCTCGGGACAGGTGCAAAAATTTTTGCCGCTATCTGCGGCTGCCGACTTTATTTTTGCTGCGGCAACCAGAGTGTCACCCCCCCGGAGTTATCAAACTAAATTCAGGGAGGTACCAGGGGGTACACTTATGGTTGCCAGATGTTGGGTCACTGCGATGTGTATATCACCGATTTCCATTTCAGTGATATACACTCGCCATAATAGCAATCACTATTTTGCAATTGCTATCATGACATGGAACCCAGTCACGGTTACCCACGCAGATGAGACCCGGATAGTCAGCAGAGGCACAGGGGCTCTTTGATGCATTCTCGCCAGACCCCAGACTTTGGCCACGACTTGGGTGAGGAGCTCCCCATGGACCACGGCCCTACTTCCTTCGGGGTCCTGCTCCTAATTTCTGACTCCATGGGGATCCCACTCAAAAGTGGGCTAAGTATCCCCTCACAGAAATTCTCAACAGGGACTCCCTTGGGGTCACCTTCCCTGTTGTGGAGGCTATTCTAGGCCCCACTCTGGAGCTGTGGCAGAGCTCTTCCTCCTGCCCTATGCCATCCTCCCGGATGGTCCACAAGTACCCAGTCCTTACCGGGTCTCTGTCTGGGTTCACCTACCACCCTTTGTCCGAAGGGTTGGTCACTGACTCAGTCTTTAGGTGCATGGGCAACATTGGGGATATCGAAACCCCACCCCCCAACATGGAGTCCAAGAATACTTGGATCACACAGCCAAGAAGGTGTACATGGTCTCATCTCTAGGCCCTCAGCAAGATACTTTGGCCATTATTCTGACCAACTTTACTTAGTTATTGTTTGGTACCTTGGATCAAGTTATTCCTCGTTGCCCAGCTGACCTGCAGCTGCAGGTCAAGCGGGTCCGAGATCACGGCCATGCTGTCACTAAGCAGCAGCTCCAGACTTGTGCCAGGTCCAATGCTTCAGTGATGGCTATGCGCCACAGGGCATGGCTGCTGATTTTGACCTTCATAGCAGATACCCAGCACAAACTGATGAACATCCCTTTCTTGAGCACCGACTTGTTCAGGCCCGAGGTGGATGGCCATTTCACCTGCATTGAGAAGTCCACTGCCACCCTGGACTCCCTCACATCTGCACAGAGGGATGTTAAGGGCCAAAAGCGTACTCTGCCCCTGCAGCCCGACCACCCCACCCTGCAGCGGGGCAGCAACAGCAGGCCCGGTGGTCTCAGTTGAAACCTTCCTCCTCAACTGCCAAGAGTCTAGAAAGCAAGGGTAGGCTTTCCATTCAACTACCCCAGCCTCCTCCTCCTCCAAGCCTACGCAATGACAGCTCCATTCCCCTGCCCGCCTCGGGATTTCTCAAATGGGGCCATCTCTTCCACTTCGCTTCAATCTGGTCCACTATCACCTCGGACAGGTGGATTCTTGAGGTGGTCAGCTGAGGGCTGCCTCTAGAGTTCAAGGCCTTCCAGCCCAGCCCATGCTCCACAGGAGGACATGGTGTCCATGGACATGTTGTCCCCCCCCCTTGGGAAGATGTCAATCAACTCCTCTGCAAGGACGAAGCGGTTCCTGTCCCAGAGGCCACGGCCAGTCCAGGGTTTGTTTCCAGCTACTTTCTGGTTCTGAAATGGATGGGGGGTTGGCTCCAAATACTGGATCTGCACAACCTCAATCAGAATCTTAAGACTACACAAATTCTGGATGGTCACCATCTCTGACTATTCCATCCCTGGAGCAGGCCATGTGGGGTTCTGCTCACTGAACTTCCAGGATGCCTTCTTTCACATCCCCATCCATCCGTCCCACCATTGGTTCTTGCAGTTCTGCATAGAAGAAACCCTATACAGGTTCTAGGTCATGCTGTTTGGACACTCCTCGGCCCCCAGGGTCAAGTGCATCACAGTAGTGGAGCATTCCTGCGGTAAGGAGGAGTCTAGGTTTACCCATACCTAGATGACTGGCTGATCACTGGTTCCTCCAGAATGGAGGTGGAGTGGTCCAGGGACTTGGACCTCTAGACCTGCTTGGCCTTCAGCCCCCTAGTCAACGAGGCCAAGTTAGAACTTGTTCCTTTGCAGGTGATTCAGTTCATCAGGGTGGAGCTCAACTCCCATTGTGTCAGGGCCATACTCCTAGCCAACAGGGTGGAGGTCCTTTCCTCCTTTGCCCGATCATTTCAGGGTGGGCAACTGCACCTGCCAGGGACTTTGTGTGCCTCTTAGGCTACATGGCGGCTTGCACCAGTATGGTCCATTAGGCATCCTGA
The DNA here is from genome assembly GCA_016271365.2 of Neoceratodus forsteri. Classification (NCBI taxonomy): domain Eukaryota; kingdom Metazoa; phylum Chordata; order Ceratodontiformes; family Ceratodontidae; genus Neoceratodus; species Neoceratodus forsteri. The sequence goes on along the minus strand of CM028132.1, from coordinate 37,729,352 downwards.
AGGATGCGCTCCCTGCAGTAGAAGCTGGCCTGGAAATGGTGTCAGCACTGCAATCACCTCGAGCAGCCCATCATGGTGACTCAGCAGATGTGAGAAGACATCCAGTAGGGGCTAGTCCCAGACCATCTCCAGGAAGGAGTCCTGTTTGTCCGCCCAGAGCCAATGGTCACTCAACAGATACTTCTGTGCTTGGCTAGGGAGCCCACCTGGGGACCCACAGAGTCCATGGGCTCTGGACCCCTGAGGAGTCCCAATGTCACATCAACCTGCTGAAGCTCCATGCAGTGCATTTGGCACCGACGGCATTCGCTCTGCATGTTGGAGGTCAGGTTGTCCAGACTGACAACATGACCATGTACTACCTCAACAAGCAGAGTGGGATGCATTCCTTCCCATTGTGCTGGGAAGCTCTCTGCATCTGGACCCTCCTTCACAGCCTGGACACCGACCTTCTGGTGATTCATGTGGCTGGCACATCCAAGCAGCTGGCAGATGCCCTCAGCCATGTGCGCGCGAGGAGTCTCACGAGTGGTCCCTTCACCAGAAGGTAGTTGACTGCCTGTTCTCCCAGTGGGACACTCCCCAGGTTAACCTGTTTGCCTCCTGAGAGGCCGTGAAGCTGAGGCCATTTTGTGCCTACCTCCCTCAGTGTGGGACACTACTGGGGATGCCTTCATGAGGCCCTGGATCCTGGGCCTCATGTATACCTTCCCTCCCTTCCCCCCCAATCCACAAGGTGCTGATCAAGGTGCAGAGGGACAAGGCCTAGGTAATCCTGTGGCTCCGGACTGGCTGCTCCAGTTCTGGTACCATGATCTCCTCAGCTTCAGCGGGGATTGCCTCTACACCTGAACCTGTTCTCATGCTCTGAGGGGAGGATCCTCCATCTGGACCTTTAGTACCTGCACCTGTTGGCCTTGTTCCCGAGTGGCTAGAGTTCCAGGCTTTGGGTATCTGATGAGGTCCTCTATACAAAGTAACATGGTAGTTGACGGCAGATAAGGACCGCTAGGCCCACCTAGTCTGCCCATATTCCCTGCCTACATCTGCGGCTGCCGACTCTAGTTGGTCATTCACCTACGCCTCTCTTCCCTGTCTCTAGGGTTTCCTTATATCTATCCCATGCATGTTTGAATGCCCCCACTGTGCCAGAGCCCACCACTTCCTGGGGTAGGCTATTCCACGCATCCCCCACCCTTTCTGTGAAAGAAAAAAAAAAAAAACTTCCTCATGTCTCCCCTTCTCCAGTCTCATATCATGCCCCCTTGTCCTTGTGCAACTCTTGTACTGAAAAATGTCACCCAACTGCACTTTGTTCAAGCCTTCAATGCACTGGAGGTGACCCTCCACACCAGGCCCAAATAGGTCGGTGCCCAAAAAGGGGACATCTGCCAGCTTGTGCTGGGTATGTCATGAAGGTTCAGATCCTCAGCCAAGCCCTGCAGTGCATGGCAACCGCAGCTGCCACTAAGCGGGCACAAGAATCACCAAACTCCATAGCAGTCTGGAGCTGCTGTTTCGCCACTGCTCTATCGCCCTGGTCTTGGACCCATTTGACCGTGGTCTGAAGATCCGCAAGGAGGTGAGGGATCACCTCATCTAGGGAGCTCAATAGGGCATGGGAGAAGTGTGCCATTAAGACAGCCGAGCTCACCTGGCGGAGACTGAGCGATGAGGCAGCGTAGACCTTTTTGGACGAATTATCCAATTTCTTGGATTCTTTGTCCAGTGGTCTATCAACGTCCCCAGTATTGCCCGAGCACCAAAACACAGAGTCAGCCACCAACTCCTCAGCTGAGGGATGCTCCTTGAACCCTGAAAGGGTACTGTTGGGCACTGCATAACTTCGGGCCATCTGGGCAGAGGGTGCAAGAGGCAGGGCATCACCAAAGCTCCAGGGCAGGGGCCAACAATGGCCTCAGCCACTTGGAAGGCTTCCGTTGGAGAATCCTCTTTATCCAGGATTTCTGTTAGGGGATATCGAGTCTGCTTTTGAACGGGCTCCAGCTTCATCCCTGTAGATTCAGAAATGAGCCAAAGAATGCCCATGAACAAAGTAGGACCTTCGTCCGTGGAAAGATCCCCAATCAACTCCGTGTCTAGTGGATGAGAGTGCAAGGAGGAGTCCTTGGACTCAGAGGAGTCCGCATAAAGTGGGCGGCCACCAGTGTCACCCTCGACCCGCCGGACGGTTGGGAATAAGAGTGACCAACAGCCAATGGGGAAGTCCCTTGGCAGGCCCAGAATCCTTGGTCGGAGCCCCAGCTGGTGGCTGTTTAGGTGGCAACTCCACCACGATTGGCAGAGAAGCCTGCTTCAGCCTTGCCAATGGTGTCTGAACCGGCTCCACTGGGGGAGGAAGGATGTTGACAGGCCCTGCCGGGGGAGTCTGCATTGGCCTTTCAGGCGACAGCCATGTAATGGCCAGGGTGGAAACCAGTGTCAGCTTCGGCCCAGATAGAACTGTTGCCACATCAAGTCTTCGTGGCATCAACGCAATTTGCGCCGAATCCTCTCCTCACCTGAGGAGGACGAAGATGACTAGCAGCGGCATTGCTTACCATGGTGTCGAGATAGAGACCACCAATGTCGGCGGGACCTGCTCGACTCCTAAGTCTAAGATAACAGAGACCTTGACCGTCAGTGCTGCTGACGGGGGGCCTTGGAGGGAGCCGGAGAATTCCATGGCTCCTCCTGGTCTTGGTTGATGACCGGTGGTTCCGGCTCAGTAAGCTGGGCTGACCCATCCGTGGACACCAGCGGGGCCAGAGTCCTGAAGAGTTGTCAGCCTCTTCGGACAACTGGTCGACAGAGTCAAGAAAAATCTCGACCACATTGTCCGCCAGCATCTCTGTCAACTGGTCCGACAGGGTTACTGTGAAACCAGCGGCCAAGGCTGCGGTTTTGACTGTAGTCGAAACCGGAGTTTCCTGCGAGTGGGAATGTTCCCAGTCCCAGGAGCATCTACGATGAGTCTTCTCTTTGTTTTTCTTGGACTTCTTGCATGAAGGAGAACGGTGCGACTCGGTAGGGCCCTGTCCTGTAGTCAAGAGGGAGTGGCACAGCTCCTTGAAGGAGTCTGAATAAGTGGAGCCCAACTGGAGCTGAACAAAGGCAGAGGCATAGGAGGATTGAGCAGCGGCCTGGGCCACCTCCTTCTCGAAGGCAAGTTGTTCCAATTGCTCGGCGAACCCTGCAGCCATGGACACCACTCAACGGGCATCCTTCAATTTGACCAGCGGGTATTGTTTTTCCCGGTCATCCCAACTTTAGGCGGGCAGCGCGGTCAAGAACATTCCGGTGAAACGACCGACAAAAGTCACAGGACTGTGGATCGTGATCATGGCCCAGTTAGTAGACGCATGCAGCGTGAGGGTCCGTACACGACATCTTCTGCCCGCAAGGGCACCGGCGAAACTCGGGATGGTCTTGTCTTTCATCGCAATCGAAGATAGAGGCGACGCCGGAACTCTAACGAGTTTTAAGGTAAGTTTTGGAAGTAAATCTGAAGATTCGAGCGCCAGGGCCTACTCAAATCGGGAGCAATAAGGAGGGAAGCTGAACCTTCCAGTGTCATGGGGCGGAGCCATGGGAGTTACCACCCAGGTGGGTGGGAGGAGCCAACTTGAAGATGTTCCGGCCAGAATTAAAGGGAAAGGCAACTGCCAGAAAGTGTGGATAGAACATCATATCCACATCCCTAGAACAAAACCTTTTTACCTGGCTCAAAATCCTTTTGTTTTACCCCATGTTCATAAAACAACATCTGCTGTTTTTGGCCTTCTTCACGATTACTGTGGGCAATCCAACATATTTTGCCAGTTTCTTTCTTGGTGCAAACATACAAGATGTAATAGATTCCTTCTGAGGGGGGTTATTTTCCCATGTTTCTTTTATTCCATCTAGTGGCAGTCTAGGTTGTCTACCATACAACATTTCAATGGGTGAAAAACCTGTTGATGCTTGTGGCACTTCTCTAAGCAAAAAGCAGGTAAGTACTGGTTCCAGTCCTTCACCTTTCACAAACCTTTCTAATGTGTTTTAGAGTTTGACTAAAATGCTCAACAAGACTCATTGAGGGTGATGTGGTGAGGTTTACAGTAGTCTGTATAGCTCCTTCAGCAATGCAGCACCAAAACTACTCCCTTATCGGTAATCTCTTTAGGTATGCTCACCCTATGGAAAATTTTGGCAAGCTCTCCTGTCACCTTTGGGGCTGTGACAGTATGCATCAGAATTGTTACTGGGTATTGAGTAGGATAAGAACATAAGAATTTGCCGGCAGAAGGGGGACCTCTTGATCCATCTAGTCTGCCCAGAATAACTACCCCGCTCCTCTTAAGACTATTTCTTTTTGCGCGTAGTGTTTATCCCATGCAAGTTTGAATTCCCTTGCACTTTTTGAGCCTACTACCTCTTGCGGTAGGCTATTCCAAAGGCTGACCACCCTCTCGGAAAAAAGAACTTCCTGGTGTTTCCCCTAACTTTACCTCCTGCCAGTCGTAGATTGTGGCCTCTTGTTTGACTGATTTCATCTGAAACAGGTTTTCCTTCCACGGCGTGTTAATTCCCTTCATATACATAAACGTTTCTATCATGTCCCCGGTCTCTTCTCTGTTCAAGTGAGTACAGCTGTAAGTCAGCTAGTCTGGTTTCATATGGCTCCTGGTGCAAACCCTGCACCATCTTTGTAACCCTTCTCTGCACCACCTCCAGGCTGTTGATATCCATGTGTGGCCTGACCAGTGATCTGTAGAGTGGCATAATCACCTCAATTTTTCTGCTAGTTATACCCCTTCCAATGCATCCGAGGATGCCATCTGCTTTCTGCACTGCCGTTTCATATTGCTTGCTCATCCTAAGGTCATCTGTAATGATTACGCCAAGCTCACTCTCCACCTGTGTTACTTCAAGGATAGTCATATACTACCCAAAATGACTGGATTATCTTTTTACTTTCGTCTAAGGGGCCAACCACATCCACTGCCATTCTCTCAAAGCACATCAAGGGTTGGGGCACCAGGGCATCTTGTCTTTTCTCAGTCACTGGGGCTACTTTTTGACATTCAATACAAAAATTGCAATAGGTAGCAACACGAATTCCAGGCCAGTAAAACCTGTACAGCAATATGGCAAGGGTATGGTCCCTCCCTGAATGACCAGCCTTAGGATCATGTGCTATCCATAACTTAGTTCTATACTTTTTTGATACAAACCATTGTTCTGTTTGTTCCTGCAGCTGAGGATTAACTCTGTTGCTGAGCCAGGACTGCACTGGAGCATGCCTGGTACTTACATCACACACTGTTTTAACTATTGTCCTGTGGACTGCTTTCTGCCCATGTACACTACATTAATCACAGCTGTTGAGGGGGCTTGGTGGCAGGCCAAAGGCTGTGAATTTCATCAAGGGGGCTAGGCACTGCGCTACCCGACAGCGCACGAGCACAACTCTAGGAGAAAATTTATAGAAAAAGCATATGGTAAAAGCATGAAACCAGAGAAAACTACTAAAAACCAAAAGAAAAGCTAAAGTACACTAATCTATACTAAAACAGCAGAGAAGAAAAAAATTTAAAGAAAATGCTTTAATACTCAGAAAATAAAGCCGGAAAACTTGAATAAAGTGAAAAGAGCTCTTCGGGGCACTTGCTTCCTCAGGCGGAGAAATCAAATGTTTGAGAGCAGGGTAGAATGCCATCACGAGGCAGATATTTAAAAATGTATTTAGACTTCCATAATTCACATACATTCCACTCTCAGCTGCAGCTCAACCCTTCAGGCTGATTGCATTAGTAAACATAGTGTGGGATCCCTTAGAAGAAACAACATTACTATGGTAAATAATTTTTCTTAAACCCTTAAGCTGAAGTGGAGTATTTCCATTAGCAGCATTTCTAAAGCAGCCCCTGCATCATAATCAAAAGTACGCGCGTGTGTGTGTGTGTGTATATATACATACACACACACACACACACACACACGGTTTTGTATGCCACCTGCCTGTCCATTCAGGGAAGTCTGTAAGGAGCCATGCATAGAGGAGGAAGAGTATTTCCATTTCAAATGGCCCCTGCTCCCCAAGCGTCTGTTAATGGAGCCCAATCTGCACACAGTCTCTCTGCTCCAACTATAACTGTATTATGCCCAATTTGGGGCTTTCCAGTCCCGACTCAGCTACTGAATCTTACGTACTGGCCCCAGCCATGACCCACCCAACAGTATGTCAACGGTGCTGTATTTAAAGCTTAAGCCCACTCCATCTGTGAGTGCTTCACATCCTGCCAATTCTGCCATTACGCTTTTTCTCCCCCTGCTCTCAGTGCGCATACTTCACACTTTCATTAAAAAAATGCCTCATTTCATCAATGTCAGTACTGTCGAAGTACCATGAATAGGCAGCGGAGAAAGAAGCCAATCTGTCTTGGTTGCATTAGGAAAAAAGGTAGGTTTCAACTGAAAAAGTCATTCCCAATTAATAAGAGTAATTTAAAATATTTATTCTTACATTTCAATATAAAATTAATTTTACTTGGCCTTAAACACAATAAAAGCTCATACAGGTTTTTTAAAGAAGCTTTAACATTCGCCCCTTCCCCACAATCAACATTGCTGTAACACAAACTGCTTAGCCCCCATGAATAAAGACGGGATGCTACACAAGGTTACAAATCAATCTGTCCATGGATATGCAGTATTAGATGCTTCACTTTACTGAATGTTGACAGGAACCCTGTGACGAGGCCTTAATGAAACATTAGTTGTGTAAGAACTTACTGTAATAGTAGATCTTCAAGGGAATCTTCTGTCATCAGGTCACACCTATGGAACTTCGCTGTCAGGCACTAGGATCCCGCTTTTCTGCAGCAGTCTAGTAGGTGCCCATGCCGACATCAGGCTGTACCTTACAGCCCTATACAAACACGGGCAGTCCCACTCCCTCAGTTCTTTCCCTAACCGGAGGCCATGAAAGACAGGAGTCCTGCCAAGGAACTGAGAAGAGAAAGAGCCCAGCTAACAAAAAGGCTAGAGCAACAGGAGAGGCAAATTGTGGAGAGAAAAGGGGGATGGAGGGAAGGACGGTAGGCCCGATGATAGAGATTCCCCTTAAAGATCTGTTTTGCGTAATTGTTCTATCTTCTTTGAGGGTGTCTCTATCATGAGGTCACACATATGGAACGAGTCCCAAGCATTGCTGAGTACAAGACGGTCTCTGTGGCATGAGGCCAGAGGCCTAAGAGAGAAGGCCGTGAAGCACAGCTTGGCCAAAACTTGCCCTTCTTCTGGAGGCAATGTCCAGACTGTACTGCTTGGTGAAAGTGTGGACGGTTCTCCAAGCGGCAGCAGCACAAATTTCCACCGCCAACACGTTCCTGAAACAGGCAACAGACACTGGAGTGCCCGGTCTGCCAGGGGTGAAAGAAACAAAATGAGAGGACTTTCTGCAGTTTTTAGTATGGTGTGTATAGTATCTGAAAATTCTATGCACATTTAAAATATGGAGCAATGCTTCCCCTGGATTGGCATGCTCTGGATAATAAATACACAGGTGGATAGATTGATTTAAAGTAAACCCTGTCTTCGTGGAAAATCAAATAAGGCTGCTCACACATGAGAGCCTGTAGCTCTGAAATTCATCAAGCAGAAGCAATAGCAACTAAAAACACTTTCCACCACAGAAAGCGTAGCTCACAAGACACGGCTGGCTCAAAAGGAGGCAAGGTCAGCTTCTCTAGAACGAAATTCAGGTCCCAAGCTGGAACCGGATTATGGATAGCATGCCTCAAGTTGAGAATGTCTCTCAGAAATGTACGGGCCACATCCAGCTGTGCCACAGTACAGCCACCAATGGGCACATGAAAGGCTGATAAAGCTGACCGGTGCACTTTAATAGGAGTATTTGAGACCTGCATCAGACAAGGTCAGGAGATACTCCAGAACCTGGTTCACCGGACAAGTGAAAGGGTCCAGGCGATGAGAAACGGCCCAGGCAGCAAACTGCTTCCACTTAGTAAGTGGCCCTGGTGGAAGGTTTTCTGGCAGCCACCAGGACGTCAGCCACATTCTGAGACACCCCTAACTGAGTAATGGCCATGTCCACAGGAGCCATGCATGCAGGTGGAGGGACTTGAGGTTTGGATGGACCATGGTCCCCTGACCCAGCAGGGGCACAGGGGAAGAAAAAAATACTCACCATAGTAATGTTGTTTCTTCTAATGGAGTCTTGCTGTATTCAGGCGTGATGCAGTTAGCCCCAGCACTTGAACTGCCCCAGAGAGCAAAGAGTTAACTCTATGCAGAAGCATAGAACGTTGCGCTCAAACTCAGTTTTCAAACCTCTGTCTGTGGTACTTCCAAGTGTAACCGTCAGATTCTTACGAGCTAACTAACTAGTAACTAAAGTATGGAAATTGTTCAAATATATAGCCAAAGGGCAAAAGATTCTTTTTGGGCCCAAAAGACTCAAGTCGAGAACCCAAGAAGGAAAGGTAGTACAATATTTAAGTATAAAACACCAGAAAAAAATATCATCTACCCCACCCAGAAGGGAGGGTACAAGGTACACCCCTGAGGTAGAACACTGTACCTGCCAGCCCACTTCCCAAAACCCAGGTTCTGAGAGGGGAGGCGAGGGGGGGGGGTCTGAATACAGCAAGACTCCATTAGAAGAAACAACATTACTATGGTGAGTAATTTTTTCTTCAAACAACATGAAGTCTTGCTGTATTCAGACATAATGCAGACTACCAAGCAGTTCCCTATGGAGGAGGGAATGCAGAACCTATTTTGGGAAGAGACTCTGCAGTACTGCTGTGCCAAACCTAGCATCACTCCTAGCCTGGATGTCCAGGGAGTAATGCTTGGTGAAAGTATGTACTGTTTTCCAGGTGGCTGCTTTACAGATCTCTAACAAAGGTATATCTCTGGCCACAGCTAGAGTAGCAGCTGTACCCCTAGTCGAGAGACCTGAGGGGGGGCGTTCTACCAAACTTGTCATAACAGAATTGTATACAAGAAACAATCCACCTGGCAATAGTTCTTTTAGTGGCAGGCTTACCTTTCCCCACTACACCATAAGCGAGAAACAATTAAAGACAGTCATTTCTATGTGCCTTAGTATGCTCCATGTAGTAGCTAAGGGCCCTCTTAACATCCAGACTGTGTAACCGTCTTTCACCTGAAGAATGGTCAGTGAAAAACACAGGGAGAGATATAGACTGGTTCAGATGAAAATCCGATACCACTTTGGGCAAGAACCTCCTATTGGTTCTTAGGACCACTTTGTTCCTATGAAAGGAGATGAAGTCAGGTTCAACTGATAGAGCCTGTAACTCACTAATCTGCCTGGCAGAAGTAATAGCTACCAGGAACACCGTTTTCTAGGTCAAGTACTTCAATTTGGTCGAAGCCAGAGGTTCAAAGGGTGGCTGCATAAGCTGAGCTATGCAGACATTAAGATCCCAAGGCAGAGGGAGCTCCCTAAAGGGAGGGTTAATGTGAACCAGACCTTTGAAAAACTTTCTGAAAACAGGATGAGATGCCAGGGTAGAGCCCTTCCCTGCTGAGAGGAATGCAGAGACAGCTGCTAGATGAACCTTCAGAGTGGCAGGCCTAAGGCCTAGACCATTCAGATGAACTAGATAGTCTAAGGTTGTGGAAATGTCTGCAGAATCGGCAGGATGCCTTTCTGAGAGCACCAAATACTGAACCTTTTCCATTTGGAGTTTTAAGTTTTTCTAGTGGAAGGTTTCCTGGAGACCTTTAGACTGTGGCCTGGAGTCCGGGACTGGTGCAGGGGGTTGTGGAGGCGGGAGGTCATCCTTTTTCAATAAAATCTTCCTTTACCATGTTCCACCATGAAGTAAAGAGGTTTCCCACATCTGCCAAAGGAATCATCGGCACCTGGAGTGGCGTACCACTGGGTTCCACAGGAGTGATAGGGTTGCTCAGTCCTGGAGTCTCCTCATGGGGTACAGGAGGACTCAGTGGAGTAGCATGGTCTGTTGTCGGGTACCCTGATGTCAGATCATCGGGAGCCGAGGGGGTTTTTCTCTGTTGACTTGTCGACAGGTGGCCTGTCGTCAGGCTGTCATATGGTTGAAGCTGACAGCTTCTGAGGCAGCTGCTCCAGAGGCATCAGGCTCGTAATGGTTGAAGCGGACATCTTGGTGACAGATGTCTTACCTTGTGGCTTCTGCTGCTGATCCTTCCATTTGTCGGAAGACCATTTGCCCCGCGCATGCGTCATGGTCTTTGCCTTAGCTGCTGATGACTTGTCCCTGGGAGAGCGTTCCTTAGAGCGGGAGTGCTCCCGGCATCCGTGTCTGTCGTCCAAGGCCAACAGGCTGGAGGACAAAGATGCCTCAACCTTATTGGTTGCAGTTCCCTTCTTAGGCCCCGAGGGTTGGTGGAAGAGCCTAAGGCTTAGGGATGGACCTGACTGTCCCTGCCCGGAAGAGCTGGCGCCCATTGAGACCATAAGGGCGGGAGCCTTTGTCAACGACAGGCCTGTGGCTAGGCCTGATGGAGGGGCTGAATATACTCTCTCTCCAGAGCATGGATGATGCTTCTCCTTACAAGGAGACTTGGATCTGGACTCAGACCTACTGTGCTCCTTGTCCCACTGTTGGTGCTTCCCCTCCTGGGTGTTTCTCCTTGTGGGAAGTCTGCGAGCGGGAGGCTGAGGAGCTGGCCTTCGATGGGCGTTGAAGGGCAGTGAGCTGCTGCTCCATAATGTAGGCCTGGAGAGTCTTGTGGCAGCGGGTCCGGGTCAGTTGATTGAACTTGCCACAGTCTGGGCAGGCTTTGACATCATGGGTAGGCCCCAAACAGAAGAGGCACTCCAAATGACTGTCTTTGGGAGGAATTTGCTGCCCGCATGGACACTTAGATTTCCATTGCGATGTTGAAGACAGACTACATAAACTAATGTTCTCTTGGTAGTTTTACAAGAAATATAAAGGAAAAACAGGTACATTTGACTTCAAGGAAAAATGGTGGTCGACAGATGCAATGAGGCGTCCGAGGAGCCGAAGCGCACGGGTCGACGTCAGGAAAAGAACTGAGGTGGGGCTAGAGACCGCCCCTTTATACCGCTGGTGATGTTGGTGGGTGGACAGACGTAAGAGGCGGGTCCCAGCTGCTAGCTAGAAGTTTTCCGTGGAGTTCTAGTGCCTGGCGGCATAGTCCTAATGGTGTAGCCTGCTGTAGGAGCCGTTACTCGAAGTAAGATCTAGAGATTCCACAGTCAATTGGTGCAGTAATAAAAACCATATCTGACGAGGTCATAATGGAGCCACCAGAATTAGGGTGGCACCCTCCACCTGTAGCTTGAGGAGCACCCTCTGAATCACAGGTAAGGGTGAGAAGGCACAAAGGAACCTCCCTTTCCATAAGAGGGACAATGTGTCTCGCCAGAAAACTCCAGGCTCTGGATCTAGCGAGCAGAAGTGTGGCAGTTTTGCATTGAATGGGGATACAAAAAGGTCCAACTCTGGAGGACCTCACTTGTTGAACAGGTCTTCTATGACTGAGGTCAGCAGTTCCCACTCATACATTCTGGACTGCTACTGGCAGAGGCTGTCCACCAAGGCATTTTAGGAATCTGGCACATGGACAGCTGACAGATCTAGATCGTGATCTAGAGCCAAGTATCAGAGTGCCCCCCCCCCACTTGCTTGTTGATGTAATAGACCACACTGAGGTTGTCAGACTGCACAGACAGTGGGCCTGGAGAGAGATGGTTCTAGAAGGCCTGCAAGGCATACAGAACTACCTGCATTTGTAGGGCATTTATGTGGAGGTGGATCTCCCACTGGGACCAGGTCTCTGTCTCCCCCCCCCCACCGAGTCTGATGAGGGCCCAGGTGCACTCCCCAACCCAGACCCCGAAGCAGCTGTAGTGAGGATTTGGTGGGGATAAGAAAAGGAACCCCTTTCAAGAGATTGTCTGGGTCCATCCACCACTGATACACCTTATGTACCAGGGAAGAGACAAGGACCAGTTGATCCAGACCAGAATGTTGATCCCACTGGACCCTGAGGGACCACTGTGGGATCCTCATGTGTAACCTGGCCAAAGGGACTGTCGCAATGGCTGCGGCCATTAAGCCTAGCAGCCTTAAGAACAGCCTGGCTGGGATATGCTGACAATGAGCCACCGCCTGGGCCTGAGCTATGAGGCAATCCGCCCAGTCTTGTGGTGGGAAGGCCTTACCCCAAGTAGAATCCAAAACTGCCCCTATTTACTGCAACTGCTGGGACGGGGTCAGCACAGACTTGGGCAAACTGACAGTGATACCCAAGGAGTGGAACAACTGCAGGGTGCGTTGTAGAGTCAGCAACAGTAGTTCCCTGAACCGGGCTTTCAGTAACCAGTCGTCCAGATATGGGAACACAAAGGCCTTTGCGTTGGAGGGCCTCTGTCACAGCTGCTAAGGTACATACCCGTGGTGCAGAGGATACGTCAAAGGGAAACACTCGGAACTGATAATGATCCCCTGGAAAAGGAACTGTACGTTATCACCTGTCAGAAGGGCAAACCATTATATGCAGATAGGCATCCTGCACGTCCAGGGAGCACAGCCAATCTTCCTGCTTGAGCAGAGGAAGGAGGCCATGTAGAATTACCATCCGAAACTTTCTGTGCTGGATGTAAAGGTTCAGCTCCTTGAGGTCTAGAATGGGTCTCAAGTCCCCAGTTCTTTTGGGAACCAGGAAGAACCGGGAGTAGAACCCTTTGTTGCTTTGCCACCTGGGCACTGGTTCTATGACCCTTTTGTGCAGCAAGGTGAACACGTCCTCTCTAAGCACTGCTGTGTGGATTAAAGGATAAGAGGTGGGAACTAGTGGAACATCTAGAAGATGTGAGCATGGCCTTGTTTGATTATCTGCAAGATCCAAGTGTCTGTTGTAATGGTTCTCCACTGGGACAGAAGAAGGGAGAACTGACCTCCGACAAACACTTCCTGGCTTGGTACAAGAGGAGGGGGTCTGGCAAGGAGTCAGGCTGAGGCAGATCCAGTGGCCAGGGCCACTCCTCCTCTGGGGTGTTTAGCAGGGGAATCAATAGTGGAGGAGGGGGCGGCAGGGCAGGGTTGGCCTTACATTTTCCCTGGAGCTTGGATCCAGAGCCAGACTTGTGAGAAGCCTTACGAAAGGAGGGCCTCAGTCTACTCCTAGGCTGGGTATGATAGAGAGTAGACAGATTTCATAGCTCTACCAAAGGCCTACAGGTCATTAATGATATCCTGCATATCAGGGCCGAAACGTCTGTGACCCACAAAAAGGGCATTTAACACCTTTTGCTGGGCATCAGTAGCAAAGCCAGAGACTCTAAGCCAGGAGTGCCTTCCAAGGCAGATGCCAGAGGCAGCTGCCCTGGCTGTTGTATCAGCAATATCATAGGGTGACTCTGAGGATATGCTAACTAACATCTTTTGAGGCCTGGAGAACTTTGTGAAGTTTTCATCTCTCTGGGAACCCTCAGGAAGGGCCTGAGCAGCAGCTTTGCCCTTCCTCCAGAGAGTATTCTGGTAGTTAATCAAATGAGCCAAGTAACTGGCAATTCAAAGGCCTAAAGTAGCAGAGGCAAATGTCTATCCTCCTGGATTCCTGGTCAGGGGGAGGGAAAAGTACAGTTACGTAAGAACTTACTGTAACAGTAGATCTTCGAGAAGAACTCTTACAGCAGGCTATAGCCATTAGGACTATGCTGCCAGGCACTAGGACCCCATGAAAAATTCTAGCTAGCAGTCTAAGGTGGGGGACTGCCCCCAACATCACCTATGGTATAAAGGGGCGGTCCCCCAGTACCACCTCAGTCTGCCCACCAGAGACCTGGCTGCATGAAGGATGGGGAAACAAGGATCCCCAAAAGGAAGAAATGAAGCCTTCCAAATGAGGGGGAAGGAGGGAGGGAAAGCATAGCCTGTTGCAAGAGATCTTCTTGAAGATCTTCTGCTATGGTAAGTTCTTACGTAACTACTGTCTCACTTAGAAATAGAGCTCTTGTACCAGGCTATAACCATTAGGACCAAGTCCCAAGCAGTACAAGGATACAAACCAGGTCAGAAAGGTGGAGATCACAGAGAATTACAGAGGCTCTTAAAAAAGCAGTCCCTGATCAACAGCAAGGTCGAATCCTGCCCTTCTTTTGGAAGCAACGTCCAAACTGTAGTGTTTGATGAAAGTGTGGACAGAACTCCAGGTGGCTGCAGCGATTTGCTGACATGATGCAAAACAAGTAGCAACACCCCTGATGGCGTGACCTTTACTGAGCCCGGTAAAGGTTTATTGTACTTTTGGTAACAGAAGACTATGGTGTTGACCAACCATTTCAACAAGGTCTGCTTGGTCACTGTGGCCCCTTGCATTCTTGGGGCAAAGGAAACAAACAACTAGTCCAATAGTTCTTAGGCTTTGTCACAGTGAGCCTCCCCAAATCCATGGAAAAGATTTTGAGCCTCCCCCCCAAAAAACAAAAAATCTTGAGCCTCCCCAAAGAAAAATAACATACTGTACTTTGCACAGTATACCATGAATAAACTGAAACCCCTTTGAGTACTGGCTCACATTCAGTTCTTTGTCTTATACTAACATGGGACCTTTGAAAAAGAGCTCATGTGCTTAAAGGTGTTATCTGAATAACAAATAAATAAAATAAATATTATTCAGATTATTGTAACCCCTTCCCCTTCCATAGGCCAGCTGACTTGCTCCGCTATTTTCATTCTTGAACCATTGTTACCCCTTGTTGCAGTACCTTCATGGGTCAGACTACTTTCTCTTTTTCCTCTCAACATGAAATAACCTTCCTACATACTTTGCCTCTCCCCCTCCTTCCCTGCTCCTAAGCAACTTCTCTGGAAATTCTTTGCTCCTTCCTGCTGTTGCTCTTAGCACTTCTATGCTCAACCCTTGTATTTGGGCTGTTCTGCCATCAGTCTACAAATTGATCAATTACCACCACTCATTATTAGTTTATTGTTCGTTGTGTATTTCTTGATTGTTTTGCAGTTACTTTTTTTTTTTGAAATTTCTATTTATTCACCTCCCTGCCTGCCATCCCCGACCCTTCAGGAGCCTCAAGGCAGACATCCCTCTACCTTTTACCCTGACCGTATGACCCTCTGGAACCCCATGTAGCCCGTTTACCCCCGGCGAGATGGGGCAGTACCCCTTACTAACAATCAACAAGTGGGTCAAGGGCCATCAGGCGAGCGAGAAGGTACATTGAGGGCACGTCTCCAGAGGCTCCATCTTCCCGCGACAGCAGGCATTTTCCACTTTTTCTCCCACCCCTTACAGCGTAGGACCCCTGCGTCAAGGCGCAAAGCGCCAACGTCCACACTATATCAGCGGCCTTCCCCAACATTAGGGGCTTGCAGTACTCGAGCCTCCGCTGGAGTCAGGCAAGTGTTCGGGCTATGCCTTAACCCTCCCGAGGTAAGGCGGGCTGTCGTGGGGACGCTCCAAGCTTCTCCCCTAGCCCAGCCCACCAGCGACCTGAGAGTCCGCTCCCGAACCCGGGTCGCCGGCGTGGAGCGAGGTGTGGCGTCCAGCGCCTCAACCCTCAGCGCCACCAGGCCGGCCTTTGCAGTTACTTTTTGAAATGTATTCCCTACCTACCCTTCCTTGGGTACACCTGAAATGAGCCTTGGCTCATTCACCTTCCCTTGTCACCTATTAGTAAATAAATACATAAAATTCACCTATTATCCTGTTTCAGTTTGCTTCATCTCTTCACACAAAATATATAAAACTCAAAATTTAAATACAGTACTTTTTCAGACTTGCTTGAGCCTCCCCAGGAACAGGTTGGGGCCTCCCAAGGGAGGCTGGCCTCACCATTTGAGAACCCCTAAACTAGTCTGATTGCCAAAAAGACGGAGTACTGTCAACGTAATGCAGAATTCTATGAACATGCAGAGTATGTAAAAGGGCCTCCATGGAGTTGCTCCCATTGGAGTACTCTGGGTAGTATATAGGGAGATGAGGTCCTGGTTAAGAGTGAACTCTGACACCATCTTTGGCAGAAACTTAAGGTTAGTATACAGGGAAACCCTGTCCCTGTGGAAAATTAAATAGGGATCTACACATCAGAGCTTGCAGCTCAGAAATCCTCCAAGTAGAAGTAACTGCAACTAAAAATAACACTTTCCGAGACAGGAAACATAGCTCGCAACTGGCGGCTGGTTCAAAGGGAGGCAACGCAAGTTTTTCTAACAAACAGCAAATCCCATAAGGGAATAGGGTCCTGTATGGGAGGCTTGATATGCAGAATACCTCTCAGGGAGGTATGAGATGGGTCCAGCTGAGCCAGGGTCCTGCCATCCACTGGTACATGATATGCCGAAATGGCTGGAAGTTGCACCTTTATGGATGAGTAACTCAGGCCTGAGTCAGATGAAAGAAGGTATTCCAGGATCGTACTCAGACAAGATAAGGATCCAGACCCCGCGCTGAAGCCCACAGGCAGAAGCGTTTCCATTTCATGGCATAGATGGCCATGGTCAGGGGTTTCCTGGCCGCCATGAGAATGTCTGCCACTTTGGAGGAGCCTGCTCTGGACTAAGTCTGTAGGAGCCAAGCATGCAGGTGCAATGACTTGAGATCCGGGTGCACTAGTTTCCCCTGTTCTAGGGACAGCAAGTGTGAGGACAGAGGAAGAGGTATTGGTGGGCTCTACTGCCAGCTGCTGAAGCAGCAGAAACCGAATCTGGTG
The DNA here is from genome assembly GCA_016271365.2 of Neoceratodus forsteri. Taxonomy (NCBI): domain Eukaryota; kingdom Metazoa; phylum Chordata; order Ceratodontiformes; family Ceratodontidae; genus Neoceratodus; species Neoceratodus forsteri. The sequence continues at coordinate 37,712,626 of CM028132.1, read as the reverse complement.
AGGCCAGAATTGCGCTATCAGGATCATGTCTGCTCATTCCATTTGTAGCATGAGCAGAACCCTCTGCAGTAGGGGAACATGGGGAAGGCATAAAGAAACCTCCCTGTCCAGGAGACTGACAATGCGTCTCACCAGAAAACGCCAGGCCCTGGATCTAGCGAGCAGAAATTAGGCAACTTGACACTGAACGGGATACAGAGGTCCATCTCTGGGAGTCCCCATCTTTTGAAGAGATAGTCTGCTACCTCCCGCAGCAGTTCCCATTCATGGGCCTGGGACTGCGAGATGCTTAAGCAATCGGCCAAGGTGTTTTGGACTCCTGGAACATGGGTCGCAATGAACTCTAGATAGTGTTCCACTGCCCAGTACCAAACTCTCATGGCCTCCCTACAAAAGGGGTATGAGTGCATGCCCCCTTGCTTGTTGATGTACTAAACGACAGGCATATTGTCCATTTGCACCAGCAGTGGGGCTGGGAGGAGGATCGTCTGAAATGTCTGCAAGGCATATAGAATGGCTAGCCTTTTCAACACATTTATAGGCAGGCCTTGTTCAGTAGCAGACCATGTTCCCCTTGTCTGGTTGTCCTGGAAATGCACTCCTCATCAGAGTCCTGAGGCTTCAATGGTTAGCACCTGCTGAGGGACTGGGCTCTCAGAAGGGGGCTCCTGTCTCTAGACAGATGGGATCAGCCACCACCCCAGGGTCTGGCATACTGCATTGGAGATCCAGACCGACCGATCCAAATCATCCGAACATTGGTCCCACTGCACTCTGAGGTGCCATTGCAGAACTCTTACGGGGAGCCAGGCTAATGGGATGGCCACTATGGAGCTGCCATGTGATCGAGCAACTGCAGTACGGTGTGGCCCTGAACCTGGCTGGAGAAGTAATCCTTCTGGCCAAAGACTGAAGGCGATCAGCCCTGTTGGCTGGGAGAAAGGCCCTCCTCTGGTCGGTGTCCAAGACAGCCCCTATGTATTGGAGTCTCACAGGGCCAGGGGGATGATTTTGGGAGATTCAGCGTGACCCCTAGTGTCTGGAACAGGTGGAAAGTCCCTTCCAGACTATGAAGTAACTGCTCCTTTGTTGAGGCTGTTAGGAGCCAGTCGTCCAGGTAGGGGTTAACAAACAAAACAAACCTCCTTCGGAGAGCTGCTGCCACTACCGCAAGGGCACTTGGTAAAACACCAGAGGAGCAGACGATAATCCAAATGGCAGGGCTCAAAATGGGTAATGTTCTCCTTGAAAGGTAAAGCAGAGGTACTTCCTGTGGGATGGTAGGATCTTGAGATGCACATATGCTTCAAACACCATGAAGTCTTGCTATATTAGGACTTATTGCAGTTAGCCACTGCACTTGAACTGCCCCGGAGAGGAAAGAGTTAACTCCAGAGAATCTGGAGTTCTAAAGCGCGAGGGCGCTATACCAAAGCTCTATCTGGGCAGTTTCAAATGAAACTGTCAGATTCTTTACTCCGCTTCACTGAACAGTCGCTCCGGAGATCAGCTCCTTCAGCTCGGTTCATGTTCAAGCAGTATTTTCAGTTCATTTGAACCGGCAAAAAGTAATTATTTTACCGCATTTGGATTAAGCTCTATCTGGTAAACCGTAAGTACAAAATGTAAAGTCTGTGTGGAAATTTAGTTATCGGTTCAGTTTTGAACCGATCGGTTTGCTTATTTTAACGTTTTAAAGTTTTGGGCTTTTAGAGTGCGGTACCCGGTTCTTATCGGTTCTAAAAAAACCTTGATTTTAAATAGGGTTTTTTCAAATACCCTTGAAACGGTTAGGAACCGATAAGGGTGTCTTGCCTGGCACGGCCATAAAAAGGGCAAGTTTTTGGTTAGGCTGGCATTATGTCTGAGAAACCCAAAAAGAAAAACCGGGCCCACTGGGTTTCAACACTGTGATGCTGTGGGGAAGCCTTTGCCAAGGCTGTCCCACACACCACTTGTGTTTATTGTCTGGGGGCTGACCACCTCCTGTCAGACTGCCAGGTGTTTAAAATTTCTCTGCAGCCACCCTGAAAAGAGATAGGGCCGGCTCAGGGAACTATTGGCCAAAAAGTCTGCTGACCCGGATGGCCAGCCCGGTCCAGTACCCACTGGACCAGAGGGAGTGCCCTCTGACCAGGGCTAGACTTCCTTGGGCAAAAGGATGGTTCAGAGGAACCAGTTTAAAAAAAAAAAAATAAATAAAATATGATAGAGAAATCAGTAGGTTTGGAGTCCAAGATTGTCTCTCCAACTGCTGCAGAAGTAGTTAAGCCATACAGATTGTCCAGTCACTGTTTCTAGGTCCGTTGAACCATCTACAGTTGGTAAAAGGTGGCTCGTTCAGTTCCAGTGGTTCAGGTTTATGATGTTGAGGAATTATGAACCACAGGAGTGGGAGGAGGAAATTTGATCAATACATGTGTGGCTGGTAGGGTCTGGACGTGCCCACTTAAGCGGACATTTCTCCAGACAGACTTTTAGAATCTCCTCCTATTCTGTCTGAGTCCTTTTCTCAGTTTATGTTTTACAAAAAGCTTGCAGAATCCCCCCAGCTTCCTTTAGAGGAGGCTATGGATGAGTAAAGGGAACCTGATTATGTAGGAATGATGGGCTAGGAGGTTGTCTTTCCTTTGCATAAGTCATTTAGGAAGTAAACAACAAAGATTTTATAAGATTCCTCTTCTGTCCCTCCTGTAAGATAAAAAAATGGACAGAAGGTGTATTTCGTCCAGGCTCTGTTACAGACTTCCTCACTGAGCAGTGTAGTCATGTAGGTGTGGTACAAGCTGCAGCCTGTGTCAAGGTTAGTTCCCTGGCCTCACATCCTCCTGAATAGGATTCCAGGAGGATTGATGCCATGCAAAAACAGTATATGGCAGCTTCTGTGGAACTTAGACAGGCAAGTTGTATGGCTTATGTGGCTAGATTTCAGAAATCTAGCTGGGGCCTTAGGAGTGCAGGTAGCCAAGCAGGCCCATGGCCAGCTAGCTGCGAGTTAGAACAGGTGGCTGCTAATGGCACTGAAGCCTCTAAGTTCAAGTTCATACTGCTGTTGGTGTTAATCTTGTTTTCTCTAGGGTCATGACCACTTCTGTAGCTTTCCGTAGGTTGGCATGGCTCAGATGCACTAATCTGTCCCAAGATACTCTGTCAAAGTCTGTGGATTTGTTTCTTCTTGTGGGTAATTCTCTGTTTGAGGAACAAACAGAAAGCTATATGAAAAACATGGATGATTACCTACAAAAGTGCCCAGGTAGAGGCTCAGGCCTCCTCTGCTTTCACCAGAGGGGTCTCTTCAGAGGCAGAGATAGATGGGGCACAAGTAAACCGTCCCCCTCCCCTTAGCCTAAGACTATTGCCAAGCAGGCACCCTGATGGGGTGCCCAGGGCCGATTCTCCTATACCAGTGGGCAGGTTGGTTTTTATTTCAGCCAGAACTGGGTGTCCCTAACTCGGACAAGTGGGTTCTGGAAGTAACAGGTGTGGTTCTCAGCTTCAAACAGTTTCCAAAGATGACAGCCAGACAGGCCCACCTGCAAATCCTTCGGAATCCCTTGCTTTGGGAGCAGAGGTTTCTTCTCCTCTGAACTGCAAAGCAGTAGAAAGGGTCCCTCCTTGTCACCGGGAGTGAGGGCTGTACTCATGATACTTTCTTACCCTATAGAAGGCAGGAGATTGGCGGCCCATCTCAGATTTAAGTACCTGGACAAGCATCTTTTGAAAACAAAGTTAAAAATGTTAACTCTGGCTGAGGCCAGGGGACTGGCTAGCTTTCCTGGACCTCAAGGATGCCTGTTTTTCATGTCTTGATCAGGCCTTCTCACGAAAGTACCTCAGGTTACCCTCAGGCCACTACCAGTTCAGGGCAATGCCCTTTGGCCTTACCTCTGCGCCAAGGGTATTCAAGAAATTCTAGCTGTGGTAGTGGCTCTTTTAAAAGGCAAGGATTGCTTTGTTTCCTTTCCTGGATGACTGGCTCTTAGTGGGTCAGTCTCCAGATCAAGTAAAATCCCACTTGCAAGTCACCCAGCAGCTTCTCACCTTTCTGGGATTCCTGCTGAATTTACCAAAGTCAGTTCTCGAACCAGTTCAGGTACTAACTTTCATAGGTGCAGAGTTGAACACAAAGTTAGCCAGGGCATTTCTCCCTCTAAAAGGGTAGGCAGTCTCTTTGCCCTGGCATCTTCCATTACTCTGAGTCTCTTGACCAGCAAAGCATTTGCTACAACTACTAGGGCACATGGCTGCTTCCACAGCTGTAGTGCAGGGAGCAAGATTCCAGATGAGGGGCATTCAGTTCCATCTGAGGGCCTATTGGTCCCAAAGGAGGATTCCCTTTCCAAATTGGTTCTAGTGACCCAATCCCTGATCCTGGCCTTACACTGGTGGCAGGATCAAAGCAATCTAAAACTAGGGGTCCTTCATTCCCTCACCACGGATGCTCCTATGTTAGGGTGAGGAGCTCGCTTAGCGACCTGTCCACTAGGGAGTGTGGTCTCCCTAGGAATCTCTGCTCCACATCAATTTTTTGGAACTCAGAGCTGTCTTCTAGTTCTTAGGAGTTTTCAGCTTCTGTCCAGAACAAGGTAGTTCAAGTCAGGACAGACAACACCACAATAATGTGGTACATCAACAGGCAGGGGCACTCGGTCATCAGCCTTGTGCACGAAGCAATGAAGTGGTGGTCTCTGGCTTACTCCTGAACACCTCCCTGATAGCAGTTCACCTCCCAGGGAAGGACAATGCCCTGGCAGTTGCCCTCAACAGGATTCTCAGGGCCATCACGATTGGGCTCTGAATTCTCAGGTGCTGGGTTCAGTCCTTGCCAGATGGGGCTCATTTTCAGATGGATCTTTTCGCAGCCCCAGATAACCACTAACTTTCTCTGTCTTGTTGAGGTCTCCAGTGCTGGGATCAGCCCCCCTGGACGCTTTTCACTTGGATTGGAAAGGGAAGTTTCTGTTCACCTTTCCTCCTTTTTCCCTTTCTTTCAGGGTACTAGTAAAATCAGATCTCAGCCCTGCAAAGCGATTCTGATTGTTCCAAACTGGGCCAGACAGCCCTGGTACCCATTGTCTCTGTCCTTGACAGTCCACCCTACCCTGAGCTTGCCCAGAGTCCACGACTTACTGGCCTTGCACAAGGGAGAGTGTGGTATCCGAACCTCAAATTCCTCCTTCTCAAGGCAGCTCTTGAGGAGTTAGAATTTGCTGATTTACACCTTTTTCAAGGTGTCACGGATATTTTAAAGGCTTCAAGGAAGCTTTTTCACTGGCGCCACTTACAATTCTAAGTGGAACAGGTTTTCAGTCTGGTGCGCTGAGAAGCAGATTATACCACAGTCTGCTTATCTGCCCATTTTCTGGACTTTTTGGTCCATTTTAAATTCCTTAGGTCTTGGGCCAGCACCATCTAAGGGTTCCTTTGGCAGCTGTCTGTTTTTCTGCAAGCAGGAAGCCTGCTTCCTTTTCTTCTCAACCTGTGTTTTCCAAGTTTTAAGGGTTGCTTCACACCAACCCTCCTTTTTGAAACCAGCTCCTGCATGGGCCGAATGTTTGCATTGCTCAGTTAATGCAAACCCCTTTGGACCTCTGTCCCCGCAGAGCTCAAGCTTCTCACTTGGAAAATGTTTTTTCTGGTGGTTTCACTTCTGCCAGACACATAAGTGAACTACAGGCCCTGGCAGTGGAAGAAGATTTTCTCTCCCACAGGGATAAGACAGTCCCGAGGACTAACACAGGGTTTGTCCCTAAGTGGTTTCAGGTTTCCACCTGAACCAATCCATCTCTCTCTAGGATTTTTCACTGAGCATTCTTCCTCAGGTGAGAGGAGACTGCACAGCTTGGACGTCAAAAGAGCCTTATGCTACTATTTGTAACGCACCAAGGGTCACAGGTTTGAATCCTCCAACTCTTCCTTACCTAGGGCAAGATTGGCAAAGGGAACCTGCCACTAAGAGGACAATTGCAAGGTGGATTGTCTCTTGTATCCATTTTTGTTATCAAAGACTAGGTAGGAGAGCCCCCTCAGGACTGAGGGCTCACTCCACCAGGTGTACAGCTGCATCTCTAGCGGCTGCTAGAGATATTCCCATTCTGGAAATCTGTCGAGCTGTTACTTGGAAGACAGTTCACACTTTTACCAAGCATTATTCCCTGGATTTCAGTCCAGGAGAGATGCTCGTTTTTGGCACAGCTGTGCTTCAGAGCCTATTTCCTAAGTAGGTTCTGACCCTCCTCCATGGAGGTACTGCTGTGTAATCTGCCTGAAGTCATAATATAGCAAGACTTCATGGTGTTTGAAGAAAAAATTACTCACCTTAGTAATTGCTTTTCTTCTCATGGAGTCTTGCTATATTAGGACCACCCCCAACCTGCCCCTCTCAGAACTTCTACTGGGGTGGGGGTGGCAAATTAGTGCAAGCACTGTGTCATGCCATTGTAGTTCTTCCCTTCACCCTCTTTTATTTAGGGTTAGGGAACTAGGGTTTTCTGTGTTGAGTGATTTGTTGGCCCCCTTCCTGGACTTGAGTCTTTGGGGAAGGGGGTCCTACTAGTGTTTGTCAGGGAGGAAAACTAATACCATTATTCATTCTTATTATTGTTATTGTTGTTTCTATTGTTGTTTCTATTGTTGTTATTACTACTAGTAGGTAGCCATTTGGCTAGTGTAGAGCTTTCCACACAGACTTGTTGCTTAGTGTTAGCTTCAGAAGATCCGACAGTTTCATTTGAAACTGCCCAGATAGAGCTTGGTATAGCCTCGCTTTAGAACTCCAGCTGTCTCTGGAGTTAACTCTTTCCTCTCCAGGGCAGTTCAAGTGCAGTGGCTAACTGCAATAAGTCCTAATATAGCAAGACTATGAGAAGAAAAGCAATTACTAAGGTGAGTAATTTTTTCGTTTTGCATATCCAGAGAACAAAGCCAGTCCTTTTGGTTGAGGATTGGCAGTATGCCTGGCAGGGTTACCATTCTGAACCTCTCGTACTCTATGAAATAGTCCAGGTGACTGAGATCCAGGGTGGAGAGAAAGTCTCCTGTCATTTGTGGGACCAGGAAGAAGTAGGAGTAATACCCCCTTACTCGGATTCGCAGGAACTTCTTCAATTGCCTTTGATAGGAGGGCCTGGATCTCCACCCAATGAGGGCCGCGTAGGATGGAGAACAGTGGGTGGGGATTGGTGGGTTGTCTGGAGGCAACTGGGTGAACTCCAGTGAGCATCCCCTTTCTATAGTCTGAAGCACCCAGTGATCCGAGATGATGCTGGACCATCTTGAGAGACAAAAGTGAGAATGGCCCTCCTACTGTCTCCCCCAGAGCTCTGCTGGAGGAAGGAGGGCGGGTAGAGAGTCATGCCATAGGCATTTGGAGTGGGCAAGGGAGCCCTGGCATTCTTGTCATTTCTGGGTCTCTGCAGGCTAAGGATGAACCTTTCTCTCATATCCCCCTCTTTACTGCTGCCTTCTTGTTTGTTGGCCTTGTCTATGAAAGGGCTGGCACCTATTAGGAGTCAGCTCAGACGTGCACATTTTATGTACATTGGAAAAAGCCTTCCGACGTCCTGTAGTCCCGAGATCATCTTTTCTATTTTTTGACCAAAGAGGACTGGGTCCTTAAAAAGGGAGCATCTAGGATAGCATCCTGCAACTCCTGCCTGAAGCCTGACACCTGCAGCCAAGAATATCTCTGAAGGCAGACTCCTGTGGCAGCTGCCCTGGCTGCCGTATCTGTGGAATTGTGGGAGCATCTGAGGAAGTGTTTTCCCATGTCTGCCCTGGACTGTAGAATGGCCAAAAGTTCCAACTTGGCTGGAGAGTCTGGCTGGGACTTCGATCAATAGCCTTTTACCAAAGGTATTTCTGGTATGTAATCATATGTGCCAGAAAGCTGAGCGATCTGACCGTGCAGGAGGCTGAGGAGTACACCTTGTGGCCAAATTGGTCTATCTTATTAGACTGTCTGGAGGATGAGAGCTTGTATGCATTTGGCTGTTGTGTCCATCCATGTGCTGCAATGAGGACCATGGAGTTGGGCTTGGGTTGATCACTTAGATGTAGTTTCATCTCTGAGTGTTCTGTACAGGTGGTCAGCCTTTTTTGGCACTGCCAAAGTCATGGATGGATGTTTCCAGGCCAGTCTGATCATATCTTGGAATGGCTCCACTAGACGTGGAATGACCAGAGGCTTAGGGTCACTTGCCCCCAAAACATTTGCTAGCCTGCATTCAGTTTCCCACTGATTTAGAAACTAGATATATCTCATTACATGTAGAAAAGTGGGATCATTTGGGGGTGATCCTGAAGAGTCCTTCCGTGGATCTTGGGAAGGGAGAGAACTCTTTGATGAGTCTGAGGAAGCTCTGCTACACTCTGATGAAGAGTCTGACAGTCTGGTTCTGCATTCGCAAGAGCAGTTCCATCACCTGGATAATGGCAGAGACAACATACGATGGCCACGCCCCTTTCGTCCTGGGGACCCGTGGTCAGAGTTGGACGAACAGCCTGGTGTAGGGGACCATGAAGGCGATTTTCTTGGACTGTGTAAACTTGGCAGGGGGAGCTGGCATAGGCGATGGCTCTCGTGATTTGGAAAGATCTCCTTTGATGGTGTTCCACCAAGTGGTGAAGAACGCTCCCACCTCTGCTAGAGGAAACATAGGTGCTTGCAGTGGGTCCAGCGTTAGGTTAGGAGCACTGCTAGGCCCTGGCATTGGACCCGTAGGGTTCGAACAACCTGTCATCAGGTCTGGGTTTGCCTCTTCCTAGGGTGTCTGGTGCACTGGCACCCGAGGAGAGGTGACGGTGGAGCACCTGTCACCTTGTCTCTGGGCTCTTTGGAGCCTGGCATCAGGTCCTCTGGCGGCTTCTATGACCAAGTTCCCTTCGAGCCCTTGTGGTCAGTCAGCGGTATAGAACGCGTTGTCTGCCCTGTTATCTCTGCAGGGGTGTCAGAGGACGAAGAGGCTGGTCGGCGGACTGAGGTTTCGGTAAACGCCTTGTCAGATGAGCTATGCTTCTCCTTGCTCTGGAGCTTGTGATGCCTCCTGGAATCAGGGGCTGTTGTCCGATGACCCAGAACAACAGCCACCATCCGATCCTCGTGACTTCAGCCCATGGAAAGGCTTGCGGGGCTTAATCGTCAGAGAAATGGGGGCCCTTGCCCTGAAGACCCCCCCCAAAACTGTCTGGTTGGGGGTGGGAGGCTTCATCAACTAACCCCCTACAAGGCGAGGGAAACCAGAAGGGCAGAGTCCGACCTCACGCTGTAGGAGAACTCTTACAAAGCTTGTGTGGGGAAGTAGAGCAGGATTCTGACCTGGGTCTGTCGTTACAGTGATGGTGCTTCCCGCTAGATTTCTTCTCTCTGGGGAGATAGCTGCAGTCTGAATGGGTCTTTGGCATGGCAGCCACTTGTTCTAAAAGGTAAGCCTTTAGCTTCTCGCGGGTGTGGCAGTTAAAACTAATGCAGTGTGGGCAGTCGTCCAACTTGTCATCAGGGCCTAGAATTAGAAGGTAGTCCAAATGGCTGTCTTTCACCAGGATCTGTTTCCCGCATGTGCACTTGGATTGCCGCCAGTGCAATGAAGATGAAGGCAGGGAAGACGCACACTAAACAATCTACGCAAAAAACTAACTTGCGCGAAACGCTAAAATGATGATAGACAGGAAACAGGAGGCGTCCGTGGAGCCTAAATGCATGGGTCGACGGCGGGAAAAGAACTGAGGTGCTTCCGGGGGATCGTTCCTTTATACTGTAGGCGACGTCAGGGGCAGGACTGACATCAGGGGGTGATCCCCCACCTTAGACCACTAGCTAGAATTTTTCTGTGGGGTACTAGTGCCTGGCAGCATAGTCCTAATGGTTATAGCCTGCTGCAAGAGCTCCATCTCAAAGTGAGATCCAAGGTGCTTGGGTGCCTTAGTTCTGTCATGAGGCCCAAAATTACCAGCGAGTCTGTTTCTGGCTGGACTGCATAAAAAAAAAAAAAAAAAAAAAAAAAAGCAGGCCTGAGGCACCTGGTAAAACTTATCAGCCATTCTGGGCATGGCTGGCACCAGGTTGGGCCTGTGCCAGGCAGCAGTGGCAGCATCATTCAGTGCTGGAAGCAGAGGAGGAATAACTTTGGGTGGAAGGTCTGGGGTCTCCAAGAAGTCCACCAGGTTCCTCCTTGTAATATTTTCCTCCTCAATCTTGAACCCCAAAGTGGAGGAAAGCAGTTTCATAATGTTAATGAAAGAGGGGTCCTCGGGGGCCCTTGAGGAATGTTTGACAGAGTCCGATCTCCTGGAGAAAACAGTAGACATATCAGAGGACTATGTCTTCCTCATCCTCTTTCTCACGGAGGATGACATCTAGGTGGCATTCTACCGCTATGTCTGCCTATTCTGAAGCAGGGACTGACAGCTCTAGAAGGCACTGGGCAGATGGGTCGAACTGGAGTCAGCACCTGACTGTGCAGGCGATGACAGCCCAGGCCGTGGAACAAACAGTTGTACAAGAGCTAAGGTAATATAGGAAAGGACAGAATTAAGGTAGATGGCAGGAAAAGGAAGAGTAGTTGACACAAGCACCAGAGAGGGCACAGAGTCCAGCTCCGACAAACCGCCACTAGCCAGACTACAGAGTCTGGCCCAGCACCTGTGGACCTAGAGATTCCAGAGGTCTTGATGGCGAAGCTGGGATAACTTCTCCTCCAAGAACAGGCCTGCACGGTATGAGGCATTGACGCTAAAGCAGTCAGAGATCCCAGGAGAAGAGGAGGAGAAATCCAGCAGGGACTGGGATCGCTCCTTGTCAGATAAGAATGTTTCCCTGAGGACTTGTACCAGGCTTTGGTAACCAGAGAGCCCAAAGAGGACGCAGGTGACTGGTAGAGGGGGGAAACCCCGGAAAACCCCTGCTCTCCATTGGCTGCCTGTTGCTCCATGAGGAATTTCTGCAGGGCTGTCTTGCATTAGCACTGGGTGGGGAGACTGAACTTCAGGCAGAGCTCACAGGTGAGAGCATTGTGATCAGGCCCAAGACAGCAGACAGAGTTTGTGGTAGGTTGAAGAAATAAATCTTTTCACAGTGGCAGCGAGAGAAAAAGAGCAGACAAAGGAGTAATTAGACATACAAAGACAAAAGAAATCTAAGCGATTCAAAGGCTGTAGCCAAAGAAAAAGGTAAGTAATGTTGGAGGTCAAACCGAGCGAAGCTTCCACCTAGTCTGTGCGTGAATGGTAGACAGCAGAAAAGAACGAAGGAGGGAGCTGGGCCGTCCGTGCTAATATAGGGCTTTGATGTCTGAGCCAGGCATCGGCGTGGGCAGCCTACTAGACTTTATGCAGAAAAGCTTCCGTGGGATCCTAGTGCCTGATGGCGAAGTACCAAAGGTGTGACCAATGGCAGAGATCCCCAAAGATCTGATGTTTTAAATGGATGAGGCTAAATAGGCTTGGACATTTTCACATTACAGAAAGGTGATGCCAAGATAAGGTGCACAAGAAGGCAGTGTTACTGAGGGGAAACTTGTGTCATCATAAACCACCAGACTGAAGCCCGAGTGGTCTTGGATGTCACTAGGTGTCAAGATGGGAACTCCACCTCGTTGTGCTCTGCTAGACTATTTTTCATTTTAATAGGTTGGGCTCATCCCAGGACCTGGCCCATTGCATGATAGCTACTTTTGAATGCTTGCACCGCCAACAGACTTGCATGTGCTGTTGTACCATCAATCTTATGTCTAAAGGATCGTAAAACAGCATCCTGAAATATTGATATAAAATGATCTCCAGTCACCATTTATGGACGGGAAACGTAGGCAGCCACACACTGTGAAAAGGTTCTGTATTATAAAGGACGGCTGGATGAACAGAAGGTGTCTCACTGCCTGCCTGAACTGGTAATTAATTAAGGCAGGATACAGACATTTGCCACTTATTTGTTTTTTATTTAATTTATTTAAAATAGGTGCCCGAGAAAGGCACACTGAGCCGAGGCTCGTTTGCAGGTGCGACCCGGGTACAAAGAAATTTACAGCAGTAAAACATTTGTTACAATATGAATGCAAAAAGTAGAAGTTTACAATAGTTTAAAATATTAGTTGAGACACAAATATTAACAAGGCAAGACAAAAATGATTTAAGGCTAAGAAACTCCACAGGTATAGCAGTGGTCAAATTCTAGAATACAAAACTGGTCTCAAGTAGGAGGCTCTGAGGCAGGTAGGGGATTGAGTGAGATCGGAGAGGCATACCAACACTGGTCCTCAGAGCTGAGCAAAGAGTGCGGGAGGCATGAGGGGTAGAGGAGTCGAGAGAGAGGAGGGAAAAAAGAAGGGGTGGGGGAGGTGTTAGGAACATTAGGGGCACTGAGGGGAGGAGTTGGAGGAATCTTTTGATGGATCAGAGAGGGGAGCCGAAGCGCAGGTCCAGGGGAAGCTCGTTTGTTCCAAAGGAAAGGGAGGTGATCGGAGAAGGCCGAATGGCCGGAAGTAAAGTGAGGATGAGGGACAGAGAAGGAACGTGAGTCCGTATGGTGCAGAGTGTAGGTTGTGGACTTGGCTGGCGTGAGGCAGGAGGAGGGGACGGAGCCTAGTGAATATTTAGCAATGAGAGAGGCACAGTGAATTTTTCTCCTGTGAGACAGCAGGGCAAGGGAGAGAGGAGCATAGAAAGACAGTGGTGGTTGGGGGGCAGTGGAAATTGTTTCCAAGGACCACCTGGGAGCACAGGGCAATAAAGTATGCCGTCTTCAGCTAAAATTCTAAAATACAAATAATTTTCAGAGGTTTACTATCCAATTGAAACCGAAGGAATGTTTTCTTCAGATGTATTCTTGGTCTTCACTTTTGCTGGTGCGGTCTTCTTTTAACCCTTTTTCTTGAATATTGGTGAATGCAAGAATACGTACTTTACAAAACCTGCATCATCTCCTCGTCGTATTTTACTGCAAAACAAACATACATGCCTAAATTAACATACGTATCTTCGCCCCCACCCAATGTCTGAGCAGCTAAATCAGAATGCAGTGAGTTTAAGTGACTCAAGTAGAAAGTTACTCACCTTGTAATGCGGTCCCTTCTATGGGGTATACTATCTGGGACAGCCTAGTGCACCTACCTGTGTGGTGCCCAAGTTGCTTATATGCAAAGAACAGTTAGTACCTACTGTAACAGTAGATCTTTGAGAGAATTTCTTCATTAGGCCACACCTCGAGCTATACCCATGTCAGCAGTAGGACCACAAGAAAACTTTTGTTAGCCAGTGTCTTGTGTCAGCCGCTATACAAAAGGAGGATGGAGGAGCGGCATGGCTTAAGGGAAGAGATTCTCTTAAAATCTATTACAGTAAATTTGTATTCTACTTTCTTCGAGGATATTTCTTCAATTAGGCCATACCTCTGGAACAAGTCCCAAGCAGTGCAGAGAGACAACTGGGAGGCTGGTAGTCTGATTTAAGATAGCAGGCCTCATAGTACAGCAAGGCCCAAATCTGCTAGTTGTCGAGAGACTACGTCCAGACTTTAATGCTTGGTGAAAGTGTGGACAATGCTCCATGTGGCTGCAGTACAAACATTTCTGAAACAAACAGAAGTGGCCATACCCCTTGTGGAGTGACCACAAACCACACCAGGAAAGGCCTTGCTTCCTATAACAGAAGTTAATAGAATGTGCCAACCATTTGGACAGGCACTGTTTAGACAAAGAAGTGCCTTCTTCCCAGAGATAAATTAAACAAAAAGCTGAGAAGACTTTCTGCAGAGGTACTGGGGGCTCCACTGCCAGCTGTTGTAGCAGTGGAAACCATATATGTTGAGGCCATAGGAGAGCACTGATGATGAGAGTGTCACCTTCTGCACTTTGAGCAACGCCATCTGTACCATCTGGTGGAATGGGAGGGGAATGTGTACAGAAAGAACAGGTTACTCACCTGTAACAGTAGTTCTAGGAGTGGTATATGTTCATCCACACTCTTTGGCATGTCCCTTTCCCCTTTAAGGATCACTGAAAGTCTTCAAGCTGGCTCCTCCAACCCACCCTGGTGGTATATACACCTTGGCTCTGCCCCATGAAGCTAGATCTTAGCCCGCTGGAAGTCAGGTTGTGTGCGTTCACATCCGGGGAGGTCGGTTGGGTCCATGTGGATGAACACACATCACTCCTAGAAAGTACAGTTACATAAGAGCTTACCGTAACAGTAGATCTTCGAGAGAGGCTCTTGCAGTAGGTAATTACATATAGGACTGATGCCGGCTGGCAGCAAGACCTCACGGAAAAATTTCTAGCTAGCAGTCCCTGGCGAGGGACCACCCCCACGTCAGGTGGCCGGCTTCATACGACGTCGGTATAAAGGGGCGGTCCCAGACGCCCACCTTCCAGTTCTTTCCCGCCACAGGCCCGGCCGAGAGAGAGAAGCAGATATTTCCCTCAATGGAAAAGGAGCTGAAAAAGCCTAGGGGATGGAGGCGGAAGGGATTACCTACTGCAAGAGCCTCTCTCGAAGATCTACTGTTACGGTAAGTTCTTACGTAACTGTACTATCATACTTCAAGAGGGCTCTTGCAGTAGGTAATTACACATAGGACAGAATCCCAGGCAGTCTGGAACAAATGAAAGGCACCAGGAGGAGGAACTACTCCAAAAAGTAGCAAATAATCTAGCAGGTCTTAAGAAAGGAGGCCTTGTAAGACAGCTAACCCGAAGCCTGCTCTACGGCGAGAGGCAATGTCCAAACTGTAATGTTTAGTAAAGGTATGGACTGAAGTCCAAGTAGCGGCAGCACAGATGTCTGCACGCAGACACGTTCTTGAAACAAGCGAGAGGCTGCAACCTACAGTGGAGTGACCTCTGACTTGACCGGGAGGGTTTTGTTGTACTTGTCATAACAGAAAGTGATGCAATGGGCCAACCATTTTGACAGGCATTGCTTAGAGACAGCATTGCCTTCTCTTTTGTGAGTGAAAGAGACGAACAACTGATCAGTCTTTCTGAGATCCTTCGTCCTATCGGTGTAGTATCTCAGAATCCTGTGAACATCCATGGTATGGAGCAGGTATTCCCCTTGATTGGAGTACTGCGTGAAGAAAGAAAAAATTACTCACCTTAGTAATTGCTTTTCTTCTCATGGAGTCTTGCTATATTATGACTTCAGGCATAAAGCCACAGCACTTGAACTGCCCCGGAGAGGAAACAGTTAACTCCAGGGAGACTGGAGTTCTAAAGCGCGAGAGCACTATGCCAAAGCTCTATCTGGCAAGTTTCAAATGAAACTGTCAGATCTTTACGAAGCTAACACTAAGCAGCAAGTCTGTGTGGAAAGCTCTACACTAGCCAAGTGGCTACCTACTAGTAGGAACAACAACAACAACAACCGATAATAATATTATTAGTTTCACCCCTAACAAGCACTATTAGACCCCCCTTCTCCAAAAGACTCAAGTCCAGGAAGGGGGCCATATATTATTCAAAAAACAGAAATACCTAGTTCCTAACCTAAATAAAAGGGAAGGAAGAACTAAAATAGCATGACAGTGCTTGCACTAATTTGCCAACCCCTACCCAAGTAGAAGTTCTGAGAGGTGCAGGTTGGGGTGGTCATAATATGAAGACTCCATGAGAAGAAAAGCAATTACTAAGGTGAGTAATTTTCCTTCAAACACCATGAAGTCTTGCTATATATGACTTCGAAACAGATACACAGCAGTACCTCCATGGAGGAGGGTCAGAACCTACTTAGGAAATAGGCTCTGAAGCACAGCTGTGCCAAGCAGAGCATCTCTCCTGGACTGGACATCCAGGAATAATGCTTGGTAAAGGTGAACTGTTTTCCAAGTAGCAGCTTGACAGATTTCAGAATGGGAATATCTCTAGCAACCGCTAGAGATGCAGCTGTACCCGGTGGGTGAGCCCTCAGTCCTGAGGGGTTCTCTACCTAGTTTTGGTAACAAAATTGGATACAAGAGACAATCCACCTTGCAATTGTCCTCTTAGTGGCAGGTTTCCTTTGCCAACCTCGCCATAGGTAAGGAAGAGTTGGAGGCTTTGAACCTGTGACCCTTAGTGCGTTCAAATAGTAGCTTAAAGCTCTTTTGGCGTCTAAACTGTGCAGTCTCCTCTCACCCGAGGAAGAATGCTCAGTGAAAAATACTGGAAGAGAGATGGATTGGTTCAGATGGAAATCTGAAACCACTTTAAACAAAAACTTTCTGTTAGTCCTGAGGACTACCTTATCTCTGTGAAAAGATATAAAATCTTTTTCCACTGACAGGGCTTGTAATTCACTTATGCATCTGGCAGGATGATAGCCACTAAAAACAGTTTTCCAAGTTAGAAACTTGGAGATCCGCTGAAGACAACAGAGGCTCAAAGGGGGTTGCATTAACTGAGCAATGCAAACATTCAGGTCCCAGGCAGGAGCTGGTTCCCGAAAAGGAGGGTTAGTGTGAAGTAACCCTTAAAAACTTGGAAAACACAGGATGAGAGGAAGAAGCAGGCTTCCCTGCTGATACAAAAGCAGAGACAGCTGCAGATGAACCTTTAAGGTAGCTGGCCTAAGGAATTTAAATGGACCAAATAGTCCAGTAAAATGGACAAATCAGCAGATTCTGGGACAATTTGTTTCTCAGAACACCAGATGGAAAACCTCTTCCACTTAGAATTGTAAGTGGCCTAGTGGAAGGCTTCCTTGAAACCTTTAAAATATCCAGGACACCTTGGGAAAGGTGTAAATCAACAATCCTAACTCCTCAAGAGCCAAGCCTTGAGATGGAGGATTTGAGGTCGGATACCACACTCTCCCCTGTGCACAGGCCAGCAAGTCGTGGACTCTGGGCAAGCTCAGGGCAGGGTGGACTGTCAAGGACAGAAGCAGAGGGTACCAGGACTGCCTGGCCCAATCTGGAGCAATCAGAATCACTTTGCAGGGCTGAGATCTGATTTTTACTAATACCCTGAAGAGAAGAGGAAGGGGGAAAGGCATATAGGAACTTCCTTCCAATCCAACAGAAAGGCGTCCAGGGGACTGGGCCCAGCACTGGAGGCCTGCAACAAAATAGAGGAAGTTGGTGGTTGTCTGGGGCTGCAAAAGATCTATCTGAGGGGTGCCCCATCTGGCAAGACTGACCCCAGCACCTGAGGATTCAGAGCCCATTCGTGATGGCCCTGAGAAATCCTGCTGAGGGCATCCGCCAGGACATTGTCCTTCCCTGGAAGGTGAACTGCTATCAGGAGGTGTTCAGGGAGTAGGCCAGAGACCACAACTTCATTGCTTCGGTGCACAAGGCTGAAGACAGAGTGCCCCCTTGCTTGTTGATGTACCACATTGTTGTGGTGTTGTCTGTCCTGACTTGAACTACTTTGTTCTGGACAGAAGCTGAAAAAACCTGAAGAGCTAAAAAGACAGCTCTGAGTTCCAAAAGATTGATGTGGAGCAGAGATTCCTGAGGAGACTACACTCCCTGAGTGGAAAGGTCGCCCAAGTGAGCCCCCCACCCTAGCAGGGAGGCATCCGTGGTGAGGGTGAAGGAGTGGGAAACGGGAATGAAGGGAACCCCTTGTGTTAGATTGCTTTGATCCTGCCACCACTGGAGAGCCAGGATCAGAGTTTGTTTGGGTCACTGGGACTAATTTGGTAAGGGGTCCCTCCTTTGAGACCAATAGGCCCTCAAATGGAACTGAATGTCCTCATCTAGAATCTTGCTCCTTGCACAACAGCTGTGGAAGCAGCCATGTGCCTAGGAGTTACAGAAAATGCCTTGCTGGTCGAGAGACCGAGAGGTAAAGGAGGATGCCAGGGCAATGAGTCTGTCTACCCTTTCCGAGGGGAGAAATGCCCTGGCTAACTGTGTGTTCAATTCTGCACCTATGAAGTTAGTACCTGAACTGGTTCCAGAACTGACTTTAGTAAATTCAGCAGGAATCCCAGGAAGTGAGAAGCTGCTGGGTGACTTGCAAGTGGGATTTACCTGATCTGGAGACTGACCCACTATGAGCCAGTCGTCCAGGTAGGAAACACAGCAACCCCTTGCCTTCTTAAATCGCCACTACCACAGCTAGACATTTGTGAATACCCTTGGAGCAGAGGTGAGCCGAGGCATTGCTCTGAACTGGTAGTGGCCTGAGGGCAGTTCGAACCTGAAGGTATTTTTGGTGAGAAGGCCTGATCAGGACATGAAAATAGGCATCCTTGAGGTCCAGGGAGGCTAGCCAGTCCCTGGCCTGAGGGAGGCAAAATCATTGCCAGAGTTAACATTTTGAACTTTGGTTTCAAAGATACTTGTTCAGGTACCTTAAATCTAGAATGGGCCGCCATTCTCCTGTCTTTAGGGTAGAAAGTATCTTGAGTACAGCCCTTGCCCTGGGGGCAAGGAGGGACCCTCTCACTGCTTTGCAGTCTAGAAGAGAAGAAACCTCTGCTTCCAAGGCAAGGGCTTCTGAAGGATTTGCAGGTGGAAAATGTCTGGCTCTCATCTTTGGAAACTGTTTGAGCTGAGAACCAGACCTGCTACTACCTCCAGAACCCATCTGTCCGAGATTAGGGACAGCCAGTTCTGGCTGAAATAAGCCAACCTCCCCCACCGGTACAGGAGAATCGCCCTGGTACCCCATCAGGGTGCCTGCTTGGCAGCAGCCTTAGGCTGAGGGGAGGGCAGTTTACTTTGCTCCGATCTACCTCTGCCTCTGAAGAAACCCCTCTGTGCAAATGCAAAGGAGGCTTGAGATTGGTAAAAAGGCCTGTGGAAAGGCCTGCCCCTACCTCTGGGAGCGTGCCTTTGTGGAGTGGCATGCCTCTCCTTGGCCTGGGCACTTTTGTAGGTAGTTCTGTATTCATCCATCTTTTTCATATAATTTTCTGTTTGTTCCCCAAACAGAGAATTTCCCACTACAGGAAAATCCATAGCCTTTGAGTATCTTGGGACAGATTAGTGCATCTGAGCCATGCCAACCTACAGAAAGCTACAGAAGTGGCCATGACCCTAGAGGAAACATCATTAACATCAACAACAGTATGAAATTGAACTTTAGAGGCTTCAATGCCATCAGCAGCCACCTGTTCTAACTCACTAGCCAGCTGGCCATGGGCCTGCTTGGCTAACTGCAATACTGTGTCCCATCTAGATTTCTGATATCTAGCCACATATGCCATATAATTTGCCTGCCTGAGTCCCAAAGAAGCTGCCATATATTGTTTTTTCGCCATGGCATCAATCTTCCTGGAATCCTTATCAGGAGGATGTGAGGCCAGGGAATATTAGCTTTGTCACAGGCTGCAGCTTGTACACACCTACATGACTACACTGCTCAGTGAGGAAGTCTGTATCAGGGCCTGACAGTATACCTTCTGTCCATTTTTAATTACTGGAGGGACAGAATGATGATTTTAAAATCTTTGTTGTTTTGCTTCTAAATGACTTATGCAAAGGAATAGACAACCTCCTAGACTCTAGTATATCCATCATTTCTACATAATCAGGCTCCTCTTGCTCATCCACAGCCTCTTCTAAAGGCTGGAGGGTTCTGCAGCTTTTTGTAAAACATAAAATGAGAAGGGACTCAGACAGCATAGGGAAGATTCTAAAGGTCTGTCTGGAGAAATGTCCGATTCGATGGAGCACGTCCAGACCCCTCCCAGCCACATATATAATGATCAAATTCCTCCTCCCCTCCTGTGGTTCATAAAATTCCTCAACATCATACTCTTGAACCACTGGAACTGAATGAACCAACCTTTTACTAGCTGTTGGTGGTTCGACAGGTCCCGAGACAGTGACTGGACAATCTGTATGGCTTTAGCTATCTCTGCAGCAGTTGGAAAATTTTGGACTCCAGACCCGCTGATTTCTTTGTCTTTTGCAGGACTGGTTCTCTGAACCAGCCTTCCTTTTACCGAGAAGTCTCGCCCTGGTCAGAGGCACTCCCTCTGGTCCAGTGGGTGCTGGACCGGGCTGGCCATCCGGGTCAGCGGACTTTTTGGCCTCTCGTTCCCTGAGACGGCCCAATCTCTTCTCCAGGGTGGCTGCAGGGAAATTTTTTACACACCTGGCAGTCTGACAGGAGGTGGTCAGCCCCCAGACAATAAACACAAATGGTGTGTGGGTCAGCCTTGGCAAAATAAATACTTTTGGCCGGTTCAAATGAACCGAAAATACTCGCTTGAACCGAGAAATGAACCGAGCTGAAGGAGCTGATCTCTGGAGCGACTGTTCAGTGAAGCGGAGTAAAGAATCTAACAGTTTCATTTGAAACTTGCCAGATAGAGCTTTGGCATAGCGCTCTCGCGCTTTAGAACTCCAGTCTCCCTGGAGTTAACTGTTTCCTCTCCGGGGCATTCAAGTGCTGTGGCTTACTGCCTGAAGTCATAATATAGCAAGACTTCATGGTGTTTGAAGCAGGTAATTCAATAGACTGATTTAAGGTAGATTCCGCTACCACCTTCGGGAGAAACTTAGGATTCGTGCGAAGAGCTACACGTTCTTTGTGAAAAATCAGATAAGGGATTTTGCACATCAGGGCCTGGAGCTCGGAAATTCTAGAGCAGAAGTAATGGCCACCAAGAAAAGCGTCTTCCACGATAAAACTTCAAGTCTCTGGAAGCCGCCAGGCTCAAAGAGAGGAAGGGTAAGTTTCTCGGGGACAAAGTTTAAGTCCCAGGGGGCTGGAGTCCGGACAGGGGTCTGAGATGAAGGACCCCTCTGAGGAAAGTTTTGGATACCTCCAGCTGGGCAAATGCCTCATCAGTGAAAGGGACATGGTAGGCTGAAATAGCCGCCATATGGCCTTTCAAGAGGGTGACTGAGACCAGGTCAAAAAGATGACACATGTACTTGAGAAGAATGGTCTGGGACAGGAAAAGGGCTCCCGTTCCTGGGCCGTAGCCAGATGGAAAATCTTTTCCATTTCATGGCGTAGGTGGATCTAGTGGAGGGTTTTCTAGCCTCCACCAGAATCTCGGCCACCTTAGGAGAAACGCCACAACGAGATTGAGCTAGGTCTGCAGGAGCCATGCATGAAGTTGAAGGGACTTGAGTCCCAGATAGACCAGGGTCCCCTGATCCTGGGTCAGCAATCCTGGAGATAAAGGAAGAGGAAGAGGAGGAACCTCTGAGTATTGTTGTAGAAGAGAACCAGGTTTGCCTGGGCCAGAAAGGAGCGATCAGAATCATTCTCGCTCCTTCTAAAGCAAGCTTCTGTAGCACACGAGGGACCAGAGGAATTGGGGGGGGGAAAGCATAGACGAATCTGTCCTTCCAGCTTAGAGATAGAGCGTCACTCCAGAAAGCACCTCGCTCTGGAGCGAGCGAGCAAAAGATTGGAAGCTTTGCGTTTTGGGAGGAAGCGAACAGGTCTATCTGAGGAGTCCCCCAAATCTGGAAGATGCTTTTTAGAACTTTTACGTCCAATTCCCACTCGTGTGGAAGAGCTGACGACTAGTTTGTCTGCCAGGACATTGTCAACTCCCCGAACATGGATCGCCAGTGAGGTGAAGGTTGTAAACATTGCCCAATCCCAAATCCTCATCGCTTCCTGCACAGCGGTAGGACCGAGTCCCACCCTGTTTGTTGATGTACCACACCACGCACATGTTGTCCGTTTGGACAGCTAGATGACCGGGAAGGATGTATTGGTGAAGGGCCTGGAGAGCATACAGCACTGCTCGAAGCTCGAGCACGTTGATGTAGAGAACTATCTCCAACTTTGACCAAAGGCCCTGGGTTCGGTGAGGACCCAGATGGGCTCCCCAACCTTCGCCTGAAGCATCTGTGGTCAGAGTCTGATCGGGGGGAGGATGAAAAAAAGGGGGCCCCCTGGAAAAGGTTCCCTCGAACCATCCACCATTGCAAGTCTCTTACCATCGTCGAGGAGATCAGAACCAGATCTAAGGTCGTCTACTCGTTGATCCCACTGAGATCGAAGAGTCCACTGAGAGATCCTCATGTGGAGGCGTGCGAGCAGAACAGTCGGGATGGCGGCCGCCATAAGCCCCAGTAGATGGAGCACTGACCTCACCGTGACCCTCCTGTGCTGCGATAGGAGGGAAATCTGTGACTGGAGGGAGGCCCCCCCCTGTCCGGAGGCAGAAAGGCCTTGCACAATGTTGTGTGAATTGCCGATGAACTGGAGCCTCTGTGAAGGATCCAGGTGAGACTTGGAATGACTGATGGTAATACAGGCCAGTGAAAACCTGCTGGGTGAGGAGAGAAATGCAGGAGTTCCTCCTGGACGGGGCCATGAGGCCAGTCATCAGGTAGGGAAAAACCTGAGCTCCCAAGAGCATTGGGTGGGCACTACTACACGCCAGGCATTTGTAAAGACTCGGGGTCCGAGGAAAGACCAAATGGGAGCCCTGATTGGTAGTGGACCCCCTGAACGCAACCTGAGGCACTCGGTGTGAAGGGTGAATGGGGATGCAGGTATGCATCCTGCATATCTAGTGCACAAAGCCATTGGCCCGGCTGAAGCAGGGGCAAAAGGGATTGAAGGGAGAGCATCCTGAACCTCTTGCATTCCACATACAGGTTCAGAGAGCTGAGATTGAGAATAGGTCTGAGATCTCCCATCTTCTTTGGTACAAGGAAGAAGTGGGAATAGTAACCCGTCCCGTAGAGGTGAGGGAGGACGGGCTCTATAGCCTGTTTCGCAAGGAGCGCCGAAATTTCTTCCCTGACCAAAGGAAGATGGTCCCTTGAGTAAGCAGAGTTCAGGGGGGGGGTGACGTGGAGGTTTCTGTAGAAACTCTATGGAGTGCCCCTCTGCTATGATCCGAAGCACCCATGAATCTGATGTTATCCTCTCCCAACCTGGAAGGTGGAGGGAGAACCTCCCTCCTACCAGTTCCTCCTGGGCGTCCAGAGGCGGTGGGAGAGGGAAGGAGTCAGGTGTGGTGTGAGGCAGCGCGCAACCGGGCACCCGTTGCTTTGAGGCGCGGGGCCTGGCAGCCTGGGGAACAACGTTTAGTGGCCCGCCTTCCCTGAGGTTTCGCTTGAGGCCGGCTACGTCTGCAAAAGGGACGGCGCTGTGGGGGATGGGGACGGTACATTGAATCCCCTTCTCCTGCAAATCAGTGATGTCCTTGACATCACCACTGAAAAGCACAGAACCCCTGAAAGGTGCTTCTTGGATGGCTGACTGCACCTCTGGGGACCAGACCTGACACATGGAGCCATGCGTGACGCCAGAGACTTAAGGCGAACGCAGAGCTCCATCCTGCAGTGTCCACTGCGTCGTAGGTCGTCCTCAGAATGTGATGACTGGCCGACCGAGCAGAACGGACTAGGTCGGCCAACTCCTGCTTGACTTGGGAGTCAGGCAAGGAGTCAATCTTGTTCCGCCTGGTAAGGGCGGCCTTCTGGTAATCCCCATATGTGCTACATGGTTCAGGGCCTAATCCCCAGTGTGGAAGAAGCGTAGATCTTCCTTCCATACTGATCCAGAAGGCAAGATTCCTTATCCGGGGGAGACGAGCTCAAGTGCTTCGGATGTACTCACCGGCCGTGAGTGGCGCTAATCACAGAGTCTGCACGGGGGTGAGAGTCTAAAAAGTCTACACCCTCCGGAGCCTGGTATAGCCTGTTCGACTTCCTGAGAAGTGGGGCTAAAGCCGACGGTTGCTTCCAAATAGTGGAAACAAGGTGGGCGTGAGGCTCGATCCAGGGTGGCACTAAGGTAGGAGCCGTAAGGGGCAAGTCCAGATGTTCGGCGAGTTTTACCCACTGAGGATCTGGTTCTAAGGAATGCCACTGATGGACTTCCTGGATCTTCCTGAGCAACTCCGTGAAGGAAGGATCCTCCGGAGGAGTCCTCGGCTGGGGCTTGGACGGAGAGCGTGGCTCGTCTTTCTCGGAACCTCCATCGGAAGCCTCCGAGGAGTCCGAGGGAGAAGGGGAGGAAGAGTCTGAAGCAGAGTAAGACTCCCTAACCCGTCTAGGGGGAGGAACGGGTTCCTTGGGAGGGATCCGAGAACGCGTGTCCTGCCCCTCTCTGGATCCCGAGGGCAAACCCGGGAATCCGGAGGTGGAGAGGGAGTGTGCCGTCTGGGGCGTATGGGAGCCGGGGGTGGCACCGTCGCCGTAAGATGGCTCTCGACTTCCTTGGTGAGCTGAGCCTTGGCCTCAGCCCAACAAGAGGCAAGAGTCTCCTGAAGATCCACTGGCGGCCTAGGGGGCGGTGGAGGAGGAGGAGAGGGATAGTTGAACGGAGGAAATCCGTAGGGAGAGTATCCGTAGCCTGGCTGCGGAAATACTGGGGCCGGGTATTGCAGCGTCTGGTACAGTGGCGAAGGAGTCGGCGCTGGGTACTGCAGCGCAGGATACTGCGGACCGGGGAAAACCGGCGTCTGATAGGACGGCGGATACCCAGGCACTGGAGGAGCTGCCGGAGCAGACGGCCCAGCCGGGTACTCCACGGGTGGATCAGCCGGGATAGGCCCGTGGGGTGGAGGGCCCGATGGAAGAGGAATATCCCCTGCCGGCGTCGGAGGAGCTGGTGTCGGAACCAGCGTCGGTGGGGCCGGCGTCTGAGGAGCCGGAGCTGGTGTCTGAGCCGGCTCTTCAGGAAGAGGATCGGACGGTAGCCCAGTATCCTGAGTCTCATCCGGGTACGGAGGGGAAAAATCCCCGGGGTTGGGTAGGGGGGACTGGGGCTCCCCCGACGGCAGCGAAGGCTGCGGGGAGCCTGGTACGATAAGACGGAGCAAGGTCTGCCGAGGCTCCGGGCCCTGGCGCATGTTGGAGGAGCCGGCCTGTGGCTTGGGGCGGTCCCGGCAGGCGCCAGAAGAAACCAACATCAGACTTCGGGGTCCCTGGCGAGCGGCGAGAGAGAGGGGCCGGTCCAAAGAGACACTGCCATGTGCGCCCCGAAGGGTCGAGCATCTTAGCGGCCTTCTCCTGGCATACGTCCGAAGCCGGCGTCCAACAAGGAGGTGCCGCTGTAGGCCCGGGGCCTGCAGCAGTACTGGGGCTGGGGCCTCCTTTTGCCCGGAGGCACCTGGCGGGCTCGAACGCGAACCCGACGGGCGGGCCGACGCCTCCTCCAAAGCCTTGGAGGCTGCCGTCGGGCGATCCCCCGGAGGGGATGTTACTATAGCCGCGACTCCAGCCTTCTCCTGGTGCCTTTTCTTGTCCCGCTTCCTATGCCCTTCAGGGGAGGTCGACGCCTGCCGAAGTTTCTTCAACTCCTCCATCGCGGACATCTTTTTGAGGAGATGGGCTTCGAGGGACTGCTGGTGTCGTCTGCGGGTGGCCGCGTTAAAACAAAGGCAGTGTGGACACTTGTCAACCGCGTGGTCGGGGCCTAAGCAGAAAAGGCAGAGAGCGACCGTCTTTGTGAGGCAGTTGGGCGCCGCACGAGTCGCACTTATTCCTTGAAGGGGATGACATATACCGACGTTCACCTGACGATGGAAGTATAAAATACAATACTGAAAACTTTCTCGGAAAACCAACGAAGTAACAGGACTGAGCGATAAGAACTTAACCTCGAGGCGCTGCACGAGCTGATGGCGGGAAAGAACTGGAAGGCGGGCATCTGGGACCGCCCCTTTATACCGATGTCGTATGACGCCGGTCATCTGACGTGGGGGCGGTCCATCGCCAGGGACTGCTAGCTGGAAATTTTTCCGTGGGGTCCTGCCGCCGGCCGGCGTCAGTCCTATATGTAATTACCTACTGCAAGAGCCCTCTCGAAGTAAGATCTACTGTTACAGGTGAGTAACCTGTTCTTCTAGGAGCGTGGATATGTTGTTCATCCACACTCTTTGGCAGACTCCTAGCAGTTCTCTGGGAGGAGGGAGGCAAGGCACACACCCCCTACTTAGGGAACTGAGGCCTCAAAGCCAGCATCCCGGCGTGACTCAAGGTGATGAAGGTGTTTTCTGACTTCCAAGTAGCAGCCCTGCTATACCCGCTGCAAGAGCTTCTCTCGAAGATCTACTGTTACGGTAGGTTCTTCACTAACTGTCTGATCTTACTGAGAGAAGCTCTTGCAGCAACTCTCTAATTAAGACAGATTCCCAAGCAGTATAAACCTATAATAATCCCTGGGAGGGGGAACAATAAGGAAAGGAAGAGCAGGAAGGGGAAGGACCTTTGGGAAACCATGCCTTGCAGAACTGCGCGGCCAAACCCTGCTCTGCGCCCGGAAACTATGTCAAGGCTGTAATGCCAGACAAAAGTATGAACAGAACTCCCGGTAGCGGCAGCACAAATATCGGCTGCTGGTACCTGCTTCAGAGCCAAGAATGAAGCAGCGACAGCTCTGGTAGGGTGAGCTCTTATCGGCCCCAGGGTAGACCTGTTGTGCTTCTCATAGCAAAAGGTGATGAAATGAAGCAACCAGCGCGAAAACATCTGTTTAGTGACCAGGCGACCTAAGGACTGTTGAGCAAAGAATAAACAAAAAGTTGATCAGATTTCCTGTACCCTTTTGTCCTTGACAGATATCAGAGAGCCCTGTGGATGTCCAAGGAGTGAAGCAGGGCCTCCCCCCTGCTAGAATGCTCCGGATAATATACGGGGAACTGAACGGATTGGTTCAGAGTGAGCTTGGAAACTACCTTCGGTAAAAAAGTACAGTAACTTAAGAACTTACCGTAACAGTAAATCTTCGAGAGGAGCTCTTGCAGCAGGCTATAACAATTAGGACTATGCCGCAGGCACTAGGACCCTCCGGAAACATTTTCAGCCAGCAGTATACAGCAGGGACCGCCCCAGATGCCAGCCCCGTTCCATCGGCCCTGGTACAAAAGGGGGCGGACCCAGCTCCATCTCAGTTCCCCCGCCAAGGCCCGCAAACTAGCCCTGACAAGAGAAGGAGACGAAGCACATAGAGGAGATGTAAATGAGGATGGATCTGCACACCGAGGGGGAAGGCGAGTGGGAAAGTAATGCCTGCTGCAAGTGCTCCTCTCGAAGATCTACTGTTACGGTAAGTTCTTGTGTAACTGTACTATCTTACTTCGAGTGGGAGCTCTTACAGCAGGTTATAACAATCGGGACTTAATACCAAGCAGTCCCACGCCAAAGAGGTAGACGACCCCAGGAGGTGGAATATACTGACTCCAGAGGCCTTGGGACAAAAGTCCATGCAAAACAACCAGACAGAAACCGGCTTGGCGTCTGGAGACAATATCCCAGCTGTAATGCTTGACAAAGGTATGCACAGAGTTCCAGGTTTCGGCTGCACATATGTCCCTGATAGAGACATTTCTCAAGGCGGCAAAAGAAGCAGACACTCCCCTGGTGGAGTCACCTGGCCGGGCCGGTGGGGTTGTGCGTTTTTCATGGCAGAAGGAATCGCAGTGGACTATCCACTTCGATATAGTCTGCTTGGCCACCGGTTTGCCCAAGCATTGTGGTGCAAAGGCCACAAAGAGTTGCTCCGACTGACGGTGCGTAGTCATTCGTTTGAGGTAATACCTCAAAGTCCTGTGGACATCCAGTGTGTGAAGGAGAGCTTCCCCTCTATTAGATGGGGAAGGAAAATAGACTGGAAGGTCAACTGACTGGTTGAGGGTCAACTCCGAGACCACTTTTGGAAGAAACTTAGGATTTGTTCTAAGGGAAACCCTTTCCCTGTGGAAAATCAAATACGGCTCTTTACACATCAGAGCCTGAAGCTCGGAAACCCTTCGAGCTGAGGTAACAGCAACCAAAAAACACACCTTCCAGGAAAGATAACA
Organism: Neoceratodus forsteri; assembly: GCA_016271365.2. Classification (NCBI taxonomy): domain Eukaryota; kingdom Metazoa; phylum Chordata; order Ceratodontiformes; family Ceratodontidae; genus Neoceratodus; species Neoceratodus forsteri. The sequence goes on along the minus strand of CM028132.1, from coordinate 37,684,969 downwards.
CAGCTCACAATCTGCTGCCGGCTCAAAGGGGGGAGGGTGAGCTTCTCCAACACAAAAAGGAGATCCCAGGGTGGGATAGGGTCCCGCATTGGAGGTCCCATATGCAAAATTCCTCTCAAAAAGGTGCGGGCGACATCCAATTGTGCCAATGCCTTGTCTTCAATCAGAGCATGATAGGCGGAGACAGCACACATGTGCACCTTAATAGAGGAGTAACTCAGGCCATGTTGTTACAAGGAGAGGAGGTACTGTAACGCTGAGTTCACTGGACAGGTGACGGGGTCCACATGCTGTGACGAGGCTCATAAACAAAACCGCTTCCATTTCATAGCATAGGCGGAGCGGGTGGAGGGCTTCCTCGCCGAAACTAAGACTACAGTCACTTCTGGGGAAAACCCATATCTGTGTTGAGCTACATCTGAAGGAGCCAAGCATGTAGGTGTTAGGAACGAAGGTCCGGATGGACCAGCAATCCCTGTTCCTGGGACAGCAACTGCAAGCATATGGGCAGCGGAGTTGGAGGCTCCGTGGATAACCGCTGCAGGAGTGGGAACCAAATCTGCCAAGGCCATCTGGGGGCTACGAGAATCATTCAGGCCCTTTCTGCCTGTAACTTTAGTAGGACTCTGAACGAGAGGGAAGGGTGGGAAGGCATAGAGAAACCTCCCTGCCCGGCAAAGGGATAACGCGTCTGGCCAGAAAACGCCAGGCGCGTGCTCTCGCGAGCAGAACATTGGCAGTTTGGCACTGTGTGGTGATGCAAAGAGGTACAGCTCTGGATGACCCCACTTGTCGAAGAGCTGATCTGCCAGGGACTGTAGCATCTCCCACTCATGTGCTCTGGATCGAGGCCTGCTTAAGCTGTTGGCCAGATCGTTCAGGACGCCTGGAACATGCACTGCAGACAGTAGAATGCGTCGCTCCAGCGCCCAGTACTAGACTCTCATCGTCTCCCTGCAAAGGGGATACGAATGAGTACCCCCTTGCTTGTTGATGTAGAAGACGACCGCCATATTATCCGTTTGAACCAGAAGAGAGCCTAGCGCCACGTCCTCTTGAAAGGCCTGTAAGGCATAGAGTACCGCTCGCATCTCCAGTACATTAATGTGAAGGGATCGCTCCTCGGGTGTCCAAACCCCTTGCGTTTGAAGAGCACCCAGGTGCGTCCCCCCCCACCCCAGGTCTGATGCATCTGTCGTAAGAGTGTGAACTGGTGGCTCCGGACGAAAGCTGACCCCTTTCTCTAAGTTCTGGAGGTCCATCCACCAAAGTAAAGTTCTCATGACTGGCTTGGTGATCCTGATCATAAAGTCAGGATCATCATAGCCTTGGTCCCACTGTACCCTGAGCATCCATTGTGGGACCCGCCTATGGAGGCGGGCCAGGGGAGTCACTGGAATGGCCGCCGCCATGTGTCCCAGTAGCCTGAGGAGGTTCTGTGCTGGAACATGAGGAGTTATTGAGATCCTTCCGGCAATCTCTCGCAGGCGATCGCCCCTGTCTGGGGGAAGGAAAGCCATGACCCGGATAGAATCCAGGACCGCTCCAATGAAGCCAAGCTTTGGACTGGGCTCTGGGGACGATTTCCGAAGGTTCAGGGTGATCCCCAGCTCTCGGAATAGAGTATTGATGTCTCAGAGGGCGTGAAGTAGGCATGACCTTGACGGGGCTGTAAGTAGCCAATCGTCTAGGTATGGGAAAACGTAGCGCCCCATGCCCCTTAGAGCCGCAGCCACCACTGCCAAGCATTTTGTAAAGACTCGCGGAAGAGAGGCTGAACAGAAGAACTCGAAATTGGTAGTGCTCCCCTTGGAAGTGGAACCTCAGAAACTTCCTGTGGGAAGGGAAGACCCCGATATGCATATATGCATCTTGCATGTCTAGGAAGCAGAGCCAGTCTCCTTGTTGCAGCAGTGGAAGTAGACCTGGGAGGGTCACCATCCTGAACCTTTTGTACTCTATAAAGAGATTGAGAGAGCTGAGGTCCAGAATGGGACGAAGATCCTGTGTCTTTTTTGGGACCAGAAAGAAGTGGGAATAAAACCCCTTTCCCCACTGATGCAAAGGGACTACCTCTATTCCCCTTTTCTGCAAGAGGGTCCGAATCTCTCCTTCTATTAGTAGGATGTGAGGAGGAGGAGGATATCGGGAGTACTTTGGCGGAGTATTTGGGTGAACTCCAGCGTGTGTCCTCTCCTGATGATATCTAGGACCCATTGGTCCACAGTGATCGACTTCCACCCTTCAAGATAAAAGGAGACTGTCTCCCGAGTCTTCCTCTGGAAGGGGGAGCAGAAGGGAGTCATTGGGCTGAGCCGGGCGTAGGCAGAGAGGCCTGGGAGGACTTGGGCCCACGGGTAGGAGCGCCTCCAGGCTGCTGGCTCTCCTACGAAAGCCGCCTCTGACCCTGCTGATTACCACGGGCGTGACCTCGGCCACCTGAGGGTTTTCGAAATGGCCATTTTCGTTGCCTTCGCTGGTCGCCGCAGTACATCTGACGGACCGACCAGATAAGACTTGCCAGACTCCTGAAGATGAGAAATCAAAGCTTCCATCTCCTGCCCAAATAATATGGTACCCTGGAATGGTAAATCCTTGATACTGGACTGCAGATCCTGGTGAAAGCCCAAAACTCTCAACCATACATGGCGCCGGAGGCTCACCCCGGAAGCAGCTGCCCTGGCTGCCGTATCTGCAGTGTCATACGAGGCTCTCAGGACATGGGAGCCTACGTCTCAGCCCGATTTCATGATGTCCAGAAGTTCTGTCTTCTGATCACAATCTGGCATGGCCTTCAATAGCTCTTGTCCCCTCTCCCATAGAGCATTCTGGTACTGGACCATATGCGTCAAAAAGTTAAGGGACCGGATGGAACAGGTGGAGGTAGAATAAACTTTCTTGCCCACCTGGTCCAAATACTGAGACTCTGGATTGGGAGGCTGTGAGCTAAGGTGTTTCGGCTGCCTGGATTTGTCGTGGGCAGCCGTGATCACCAAGGAGTCTGCCTGAGGGTTCTCTGCTAGGAAAGCTTCTGTCCTCGGGGCCTTATACAGCCTATCCAACTTCTTGGGAACAGCCGGGATGGAAGCTGGACATTTTCAGGTAGTCCGAGTGAGGTCCTGGAAGGTGTCCACTAAAGGAGGGACCACCAGTGGTTTCGGCTCCTTCTGCCCGAGGTATTTTGCCAGTCTCCGGCATTCCGGATCCAGGTCCTCTGTTTCCCACTCATTGGAGGCCTGGATATGCCTCATGACATCCACGACGGTTGGATCATCTGGAGGCAAGCGAGGCTGGTCCTTCTCTCCCGGGGACTGCTCCAACCTGAGAGAGGACGATGATGAAGACGAGGAAGAGGGAGATCTACTATAAGATCTAGAATAGTCTGATCTCTCCTTATGACCAGACTCCCTCTGGCGTCGGTAATTGGGAGGACCGACGTCGGTCCGAAGACTGACTTTGGTCCTGAGACCGGCGACGGAGCAAAGACAGACGTCCGTCAGAGGACCGCCGGAAGCGCTCTCTTCTAGAAGACAGAGAAGGGCTGCGTGTACGAGACCTGGACCGGCGACTGTCTCCAGAGTCCTTGGAGTGTCGTCGGTGGTCTCCAGACTGGGCGCAGGACCGAGCCCTAGAAGGAGGTGTAGGCGGTCGCTCTGGGGACTTCCGCCGGGAAGGCTCACCTCCCGGCTGTGGTTTGCCCGCTGGGTCAGGTACCGGTGTCGGGGAGGTCCGTTTCTGGACCTGCCCCCAACAAAAGGGGAACAGTTCCTTTAGCTTGTCCTTAGAAAAAACTTGGCATTTCGGCCCCAGAAAGGGAGTATCCGGGACATCGGCCCGGCCCGCGAGAGGAAACCCTCCTGGGGCCCAGGGGGAGGAGGACTTGGAGACAGGGACGTCGGCTCTTCCGTGGCGATCCGCACCTTCACCTTCAGCTGGCGGTGGGTACCAGCAGCGGGGAGTGCTGCCAGGGGCACGGAGAGTCTGGGCTCCGGAGGCACACCTTTAGCAGCCGGCGGTGCCTTGGGAGGTGGGGCCGCAGCTTTCACCTCCAAGTGACTGGTGGTAACCCTTAGCAGGGTCACCTTTGGCTTGGTCGGCTTCTCTTCCCGAAGGGCCGGCCTTGGCCTGTGATGACTTGGGATGCTCTCCAGAGCCCGGGGAAGGGCGAGCCTTCTTGGGAGAGGGCCGCGAGTGAGACCGGGACCAACTACGGTCTTTCCTGTGTCGCTTGGATTTTTTTTGCGCTTCCCCTCGGAGGAGTGCAGATCCATCTTCTTCTCCAGAAGAAAAAAAAAAAGTCTTCAGGGCCTTCAGACGTCGGACCCTGGTCTGGCTGGTAAATGCCTGGTAGGTGGAGCAGGCTGCGGTATCGTGGTCTGGCCCAAGGCAGAAAATGCAACGTTTATGCCTGTCCTTGGCAGGGATCTGCCTCCCACACTCGCACTTGTTCTGACAGGGTTCAGGCGAGGTTGACGACGGTGAAGACATCCGAAGAACTGCAAAAACCGTCGGAAACAGCCTGATGACAGTATGCTTGAAAAAAACATAGAAAATGGTAGCAAAAAGCAGGTTTTTGGAAAAGTTTAGCCGTTCCTGGCAAGCTGGAATGATGATCTTTCTCTTCACGTGCGAGACGCGGCAGGAAAAGAACTGAGGTGGAGCTGGGTCCGCCCCCTTTTGTACCAGGGCCGACGTCGGGGGCAGTCCCTGCTGTATACTGCTAGTTGAAAATGTTTCCGGAGGGTCCTAGTGCCTGCGGCATAGTCCTGATTGTTCTAGCCTGCTGCAAGAGCTCCCACTCAAAGTAAGATCAAAGTTTTAGGCAGCAAGTGGTTAAGCGCCGGCGTTAAAAACAGAGTCTCGGTTTTTAGTTTGAAACTTTGAATCGGATCCCAAAACACAATAAGGATGTTTTAAATAACACTTTACCACAAGAAAAGAGAAATATCTTTGGTTTCCTCCCGGTCACGGAAAACCACTCGAAAACCGAAAAAACTTACCAAAATGAAGTTAAACCTAGGCTAGTCTAACTTGTAACCACAGGACAGAGGTTTGAAAACAGAGCTCTAGCTCAATGTTCTATGCATTTGCATAGTGTTTAACTCTTGGTTCTTTGAGGCAGCTGAACCAGTCGGTCATACTGCATACTGTCAGACTACAGCAAGATTTCATGTTGTTTGAACACAGACTTCGTGGGGGTGTTTTTCCTTCGTGATTCTGTGGCCACAGAACACCCTCAGAATAAACGATCCGAAGACATTAGTATGTGAACTAGCTCTAGTAAATGCTGGTTGGTAGACTTCTTTGTTGACGACAGGAAAGCAGAGCTCCGAAGGAGGACTTCTTGTGTGCAGGTCGCGGTTGAAAGAACCGAGGAGTACCTGGGACCTCCCCCTTTTATACCCGCCAGGCAGACATCACGTGGTAATGCGGGGGGAGGTCCCAGGGTCTACTGCCGAGAAGTCATCCGGAGGAAATGACCCCTGCGGCTGTAATCCCATGTGTTGTAACCTGCTGCAAGAGACTGCCTCCAAGATAAGCATGCTGGTGCAGGATGCCATGCACCCCAGGAACCACAGGAAGTCCTGAGCAGAGCACAATCACCCAGCCTGAAACGATCGGGAAAACGAGGTAAGATTATTTTTTTTTTTTTTGGTCTTTGGTAACCTGGTAAGGCCCACTAGGCACAAGTGCCTGTTTTCAGAGGTGACCTGGGAGCACTGGGTGGTTAAGTGACTTGCTCAGAGTTACACAGTATGCAAGTGGAGGTTGAGAGAATCAAACCCAGATCTGGTCTGCTGGATGTACCAAACTCGTTCACATCTCTGAGCTGCCAGCCAGTCCTCTAAGAGTCCGGCCTTGGTCCAGAGTGAGTAGAGCTCTACCCCAGTAAAGTGGATGACCTGTGAGGGGTAGAGTTCTGACTGTTGGGTTGATCAAAAGACCCAAGACTGAGCAGGTCTGGAAGTCCAAGTCACTGGATTGCTCCACTGCCTCCCAAGACGATCTGGCAAATCAGCCAGTCCATCCAGGTATGGACAGACACAAACCCCTCAGCACCTCATAAAGGCTGCCACCACTGCAATGCACTTGAAGACCGTGGGTGCTGAGGAGAGGCTGAAAGGCATGACCGAGAACTCGTAAACCCTTCTGTGCAGACTGATGGTATTGCCAATGGGACGGACAGAGTAGAATGGAGGTAAAGGAAGCAGAACCACACAAAGATGGTATCTAGTTTAGAGTGACCATCCTGATCTTGCATTTCCTCGGGAACTGGTTCAGGTTATGAAGATCCAGTATGGGGCATCAACCGTCCATCTGTTTGGGGACCACGAAATACCGGGACACAAAGCCCTGGACAGCTGTGGCATCTGGGACATGGGCTAGGGTTCCTTTTCTCTAGGAGCTAAGCAGTGTCCTCTGAAGGTAGGCAGCATGTCCTGACACACCTCGGACACCCATGGAGCATGTGTCAGTGGGGTGGGAGAGCCTCAAAGTCTAGGGCAATCCATGTCCAACCACTTCTAGCACCCATTGTCTGAAGTGATGGAAGACCAGGCGTGCCAGACATGGTGAAACCAACCTCCCCATGGGAAGCCGAGGGAGGAACCTATTGGGTGGGAGGCACACACCTCTCAACCCATCAGTAAGCAGCCTTGAGGAGGCCCCGGCACTTGTGGGAGGGAACCCACTGCCCCGGCCTCTGGGTTTCTTGGAACCCTGGCTGCTGAATTTGTACTTAGGGTGCCAGACCTGGGACTGCCTCTGCTGCAATTTGGGCTGCTGGGATGAAAAAGGCTGAAACTGAAAGGATTTCTTCAGCTTTAGTTCCTTGGGGGTCTTTCTGCAAGATCACCACCACATCAAGGGTGGTACTGGACTTCTCAAACTTTGTGAGGTACCCATCTACCCTCAGGCCAAAAAGGTCAGAGTCCTGGAATGGGACATTGGCCAGTTAGTGCTAGGTATCCACTGTAAAGGTGGAAATCCACATCCAGGCCCTACAGTGCATAGCAACCACTGTCACAGACCAAGCGCAGGAGCCGCTGGTGTCCAGGGCCATCTGAAGCTGGTGCTTGGCCAGGGAGCAACTCTGGGTCTGACCATCTTGATCACCGGCTGCTGATCTGCAGAAAGGCAAGGAAGGACGTGGTCTAGGACACCCATAAGGGCATGTCTGAAGTTCACCATCATCAAGGTGGAACTTGCTGATGGAGACCAAGGGAAGCTACAGCACAGACCTTCGCTGTGTGGTCCAGCTTCTTTGACTACTTGTCGGGGTGGGGGTGGCGGGCATGACTTGTTCACGTCCCCAAACGTTGACCATCTTTCAAAAGATGGATTCTGCCACTAATCCCTCAGAGGGATGGTTTGAAAAACCAGAAAGAGAACTGGTTGGGACAATACATTTGTGCACCATGCAGGCTGACAGCACCACGCACAAAGCCAGGTGCTACCAGACCTCCTGTGCAGGACCCAAAAATGGCCTCAACCCCAGAGAAAGCTACCCCTGGTGAACAATCACAATCCAGGATCTCTGTAAGGGGGTACCTGTCCTGCATCTGGACCAGCCCCAAAGTAATCCCCATCGATTTGGAGATCAGCCAAAGCAGAGCCCCGAAGGAGACCGGTCCATGCTCAGTAGGGAGTTCTAAAGGCCGATTCATGGTCGAAGCACAGTGTTCTGGAGGATTGCACAGAGGGCTCTTTCAGAGCCTGAAGACTTCTCAACTACCGCCTTTGGCCATTGTTCTTCATGTACAAACCTGGACTCGTCCAAGTGGGTGATCTGGACAGACAGCCTGCTGGGGAGGCTGGTAGCTGAAAGAGTGACTAAGTGAGAGCCACCTACAAGGGCTACTTGGGTGGTGGCTTCACCAGAATCTAAGGAGCAGGCATTGGCACGAGTGAATTCAGTAGGGGCAGGGGAACCAGGGTAGCACTGGGGTCTGAGAAAGGTGCCAACCATGCCAGAGGACCCACTGCTACCACATCAGCTCCTCATAGAACTGACAACTTGTGACAGAGCCTCTCTTCATCTGAGGACGAAGAGGAAGGGAAATGTCAACAGTGCTTCCTGGCCAAAGGCAGAGAGCAAGAACAGGAAGATTCCTGGGACAGCAACCCCAACCTTGACTGACGACTAGAGAGTGTCGAGGAGGTGCAGGAGGAAGGGCTGTATACAATAAGATTCTTCCACTGTACCCCAAAGAGGGAACTCCTGGGAGAAGACTGCTTGACCAGCTTATCCTGTCCCTCTCGAGAGAGGGTTCAAGGACCAGAGTCCTCGTGATCAAGTCATCCTCGATCGCTTCCGACAATCGTTCAACCAGGTCAAGAAAACTCTCAAACCACCTGGTCGGCCTGCATCACAGCAAACAAATCCAATGGGGTATGGTGGAGCTAGTGGCCTAATACTTGACAAAGGGAGCCTCTGCCTAGAGCTCGACAGGCATCGTGCGGTCATGGGAATCGTGGGAGAAGGAAAAGTTTACTTGTTCCTGGGGGGTCCTGGTTAGTTAAGCAGTGGCCATGATTTGTTCCGAATGTCCATCTAAACTACAAAAATTTTACTTTGAAAAACAGCCCCATTCATGTCCATGAGGCATGCTACCCATGTTATCCGTATAGTGACATCACCGAACATTATAGCATGGGGGGCGGCTCGGGAGAGAATCACTACCAGAAGGTACCAGGAAGTACAAGGGATCAGCGTGGCGCACAGCTCCACGGTGCTTAATTACGATCCCTTACCTTCCTAAATGGGGACACATAAAAAGTCACCAGTGGACTTCGAGCCTGGTAAAGTTTTGTTTTTTTTTATGCTTCTGGGGGTCAGCACCAAAATAGTTGCTCTCTAAATCCTGACTTTTTGCAATCCATTATAAATGTGGAGACGGAGTTGAGGAAACCGGAAGAAAACCACCAAGAACTTTGAAAAATTCAAAATAATGGTCTGCCAATGGTGCAGAGAAAATCCTTAGCAGACCACGAAGCAGATGACCTGTTCTTCCAGCAAAAAGACAGATCCGAAGTCACAGGATGAAGTCAGGTGATATTTCTGCCCGGGTGGTGGGAGGAGCCCAACTTCTGGCCAATCATAGCTTTCCAATGGAATTGCTAGAGTGTGGATAAGTAAACCACATCCGTGAGCCTAAAATTGCCATCCTTGGCCCTTGCACACCGCGGGACCTTCTGACACCACACAGTCCTAATTAAAGCAAATCCAGCTAGCTGGCCCCGTGGCACAGAGGGTTGAAGCGCTGGACACCACACCTCACATCACGCTGGCATCCTGGGTTCAGACGCGAGCCTGGGTCACCAGGGGAGGGATAGGATCGAGCGTCCAGTGGACTGCTGTCCTATCCCGGGGAGGGATCCAGGGAACCACCACTCTGTAGCAGCCCCTGGTGATGACCGGGGGCACTATCAGAGCGATGGCAGCAAGGGGGGCAGAATGGGCAAACGTCGGCACGTGCCTCAAGATGTCATTGCACGTCCACTCTGCAAGGGGCGAAACATTGGCGGAAACACGGCGGAGAGAATTTTGGCATCGGAAGGCTGTGCCCGGCACCCCCGGTTCCTGACAGGATCCTGCCACAGAGTGCGTGAGCGACAATGGTGGGTCCAGAGGGGTGCGGGTGCCGGAGATCGCAGGGATCCATGCCGCTAAAGGAGGAATATAAAGAAAAATAAGATAAAAAAATAAAGCAAACCCAGCTTAAATTCCATCATGGTGATTTGCACATACTACCCTAATACTTTGCAGTGGGGGTGTGCATAATTCGGCATTTCTACCAACACACAGAAATATGGACGCTACAGAAAGCAACCATCATACCTTAAAGACAAAGTCGGTCTCCAAGCCGGCCAGTCAGTGCAGCAGTACTGCTACAGTTCTGTATGCCGGCAATTCCAATTCGGGAATAAGCTGTGGTTATTGGGGGGACTGGGGGGGTGTCTACCCTGCACAATACTGCCACCTGGGTTAATTCAGGTGGTAGTGCAGCCAGAGCACCGAGGGGAGGGCAGGGATATTACTGATGGTGGGCAAACACATGTACAGTGGGTGAGGGCATGACTTGATGTCCTTGCACTCAACATAACCAGGGGCTGGGGAGAAAAATCTGAAAAGACACAACCCCAGCACCTCTGCAATGAAGGCTCACCATCTGAGTGAACTGGCACCACCTGACAAAATTTGCAACAGCTCAGAGGCACGTTCCCCACCCTGACCTTGCCTGGTGGTGTATATTAAAGACTCAATGGAGGTAGGTGGCGTGACTGGAGAGTGGCTGGGGTGAAGGGGCAAAAACAGATGTAGAAAAAAATTAAGTATCCAAAGCAACTAACCTATTGACATTTGGCTCTTTATAGCTTTTAGCTGCTGTTGCTGCCCGCCTCTGTCTCTTTCCTGTTAAACTGTCATGTTGTTCCTTGCTGGTCCATGTCTTGGGAGAGGCTTTGCAAGAATTTGTGTTCGTTAGATCCTTAAAAACATTCTCTACAAAATGAACAAGCAAAAAGTAAAAGTAAATCACTACATTTAAAGAGTGCCTAACATCAAAGAAGACCGGCACATTTCTGCTTTAATTATCCTTTTTTATTAAAAATGTTAATATAAGGGGGAACACATCAACTTACACTCCCTAAGTTAACAAACAAGTAATGCATTATTGCTCATTTACCGTCTTAAGCATAAAGAAAAAATTACTTACCTTAGTAATGTTGTTTCTTCTAATGGAGTCTTGCTATATTATGACAATTGCAGTATTTATTTTATTTTTGTTTACTGGGTAAGTACACTAGACAAGTTTTATGCCTATTTTCAGGAACGACCCGGGAGAGTACAAAAGGGTACAACAGGTACATTGATACAGTAATTGGTTCAGACGAATACATTCAGGTACAAAAACAGGAGAAAAGACAATTTTTACAGTTTTTACATTTACATGGAAGGTACACCCAGATACAGTGCTGGGGCAAGGTATAAATTAGAGATAAATTCAATGACCAACAGGGCTGGTGAGGATTATGAGCATAGTAACATCATAGCGCGGTCAAGCAAGGAGGGGATTTGGACGAGGACATAGCGCAAGAGTGGTGACGCCCAGAGCAGGAGAGAGAAGCCGCACCAGTTGACACCGGGAGGCTAAGGAGGCTTAGGACATTCAGCTGAGAAGCCACCTCAAGATGATCCCACAGGAGGTCCAGAAACTCTTGTGAGAGGAGGCAGTATGACGGACTCTGTCAGGAAAGGAGTTCAGAGCCTGGGGCCATGGACAGCAAAACTCCGGTCCCCATGTTGGTGCGGAAGTAGGTACACTAGTAGGCGGGGCCTTGGGATCTAAGCAGGTAGGGGAGAGGTCAGCAGGAGCAAGAAACCGGGCCAGTTCCGGAGGTGCTGGAGCTAAGTACTTTACTCATGGGGCACCCAGTGCTAGAATTAAGGTGATTGGCAGGGATAGCCAGCCAAGCTTCTCGTAGAGCTCACAGTGATGGGTGAGGCGGGCGGCCAGGGCAAAACGACAGATGCTGTTATGCGTTGCTCCACTTGCTTAGGAGGGTCTTAGAAGTATGAGCAAATATGAGGGAGCCGAGCTGAGGGAGGGAAGTAGTACTCCCTGGCAAGAGCTAAGCGAGCCGCTGGAGTGAGGTTGTACCGAGCCCTGTAGGCCATCCCGCTTTCGGCGTTTACTCCACTGCAGGCATTATGGATATGACTACCAAGGTCCAATTGGAATCAAGTCACTCCAAGATATTTGAGGGAGGTCACGGTAGGGAGAGGAGCCATCTTCGTGAGTTGATATGGGGGAGTTGAAGAGGCTCTATTTTGGCAGAGGAACGAAGAGCATAGCCTGGGTTTTGTTTTGATTTAGGACCAATTTATGGTTGGAGAGCCATGCCTGGATGTTCCAGAGGTCTTCAGATAAGTGAAAGTTTAGTGTGGCTGTATCACAGGAGTGGGCCAGGAGAACCAGGTCATCCGCATATGATGACACGGCAGCTGGAGACCACATCAGGAGATTGTTGATGAACAGGGAAAAGAGTAGGGGACCCAGCACGGGCCCTGAGGGACACCAGAGGTGACAGGCCGGGGGCAGAGAGGACTTTATTGAATTTAGTTAGTTGTTTTCTGCCATATGGGTAGTCAGAGACCCAGTTTAGGCGGTGGGGGACAAACCAAGGACCTCATCTGCAGGCAAGCAGGTCGTGGTCAGCGAGTCGAGCATGTGGATAAGTCAATAGATACCACACCTGAGAGTTTTCCCTGATCCATAGCAGCTCTGATGCTGGAAGAGACTGAGATGAGAGCCGTGGAAGTGCTGTGCCCTTATGAAAGCCGTGTTGGGCGGGGTCAGCAGACCATGGGAGTGGATATACTCCGAGATTTGTTTGCGAGCACCTTTTCAGGAGCTTGCTGACAGCAGGAGGATAGCTATGGGACGGTAGTTGTCCAGGATTTTGGGGTCACCCTGCTTAGGGACAGGGACGACCTTGGCAACCTTCCAGATATCCGGATCAGTCCCTGGGTAAGGGATAGGTTGAAAATGTGGGCCACGGGAGGCTATAAGGGAGCACCTAGTTTGAGAAGCTTTGGCTCCAGATCATCAGGACCAGGGCTAGCATTCTGGGAGAGATCAAAAAGGAGACCGCACCTCGCTTACCGATACGCCCTTAGGTAAAATGGAGGTGGTCAGACCAGACTCCCATTGGGACGGGAGGCAGGGCTGTTTGAGTTTTGGGCTGAGGACCCTAGCGGAGAGCAGAAGGGAGGTCTGTGAAATGAGAGTTTAGAGCATTAGCAATCACGTGAGGATTGTTGCAGGAGACTCCTTCGATGAGCATGTCAGTGACCCCGAGTAGGGCGACCGCCAACCAGTGATTGGATGGTTCTCCAGAATCGTCTGGGGTCTTCAGCAGAGCTGAGAAGGCTGACCTTGCAGAAGTCGCTTTTGCCCCTGATCATTTTCTTGCACTCATTTCTGAGTTTTCTGTATTGCTGCAACAGGGCAGTGTCGTGTGAGCGTTTACCTGATGCCAGCATTTGTCTCGCTCGCATGTGGGAGAGGAGACCCCTTTCAGCCACTGGGTGGCTGTCCCACAGACCTACGCCTAGTGATAGGGGCATGCCTATCTTGTCGATCCACAAAGATGTTGTGGAACACGGAGCGACGATGAGAGATCCAGTGCTCTGTAGACTGTTGACCAGTCTGTAAGCCTGAGTTCCTCCAAGAACAGGTCAGGGTTTAATCTGGCAAAGTTTGAACCTGGATGATTTGTGGGGAACCTTAGGGAGGGATATTCCATATACACAGAACCAGAGAGTGGTCCGATATGGCGTCGGGTAGGGCCCCTACTGAGGAGATCCTCTCGGGACGGTTTGACATAATCCAGTCAAAGAGGGAGCAGGAAGTGCCGTTTGCCTTTTGACGAGTGGGCTCCCTTACCAGTTGTGTTAGGGATTTGGTGGCAAGCAGGGCCTCAAACTGCTTGACATTTTCCCCATCCAGTTTAGGTTAATGTCCCCAAGATAAGGAGTTCATTTACCCGGTACTGGGACAGACAGTATCCAGGAGATGGGAGAGCCCTGCAGCCCGCCCTTAGGTGGGTTGTAGGAGCATACCACGGCAGTTTCTTGGTGTTGCCAAGCAGCAGCACGTGTGGAGGAGCTCACAGGTTAGCGGCAGACAGGTGTGGTTTATAAGGGATACGTTGAGGTGGGCCCTGTAGTAAATCAGGATACCTCCTCCCCTTTTGCTCCCTATTCTGTCCTGCCGTTTTAGCTCATAGCCAGGGAGCCTGCAGACCAAGTCGGGAATCTGGGGTTTAAGCCAGGTCTCGGTTATCCCCAGGATGTCAGGCTTGTAGAGAGTGACCCATGCAGTGAGCTCGTCAAGGTTGGGAAGAAGAGTCCGAATGTTGATGTGAGCAACTTTGAGGCCCTTGACCGCAGGTTAGAACTGCTCCGGAGGTGAAATAGTTAACTTCCATGCAAGGCATGGAATCTTGAGCGCGAGCTCGGTTAAGGAAGCTCCGTCTGCTTACTTTCAAACCGAAACAGTCAGATCTTTACGAGCTAAAACTCACTAATGTTCTGTGTGGAAGCTGTAAACCTACACTAGCCAACTGGCTACTACCCTAACAAACACACTTGTTGGTCTCGAAAAAAGACTCAAGTCAAGAGACCCAATAATGAAATAAAACACACTTACCCTAGGGAGGGTGAAACAAAAGAAAAAATTACTCACCTTAGTAATGTTTCTTCTAATGGAGTCTTGCTATATTATGACAATTGCAGTTTGTCCCACCATTAGAACTGCTCCGGAGGTGAAAGAGTTAACTCCCATTCTAAGAATGGAACTTAGAGCACGAGCTCGGTTAGAGAAGCTCTGTCTGGGTTATTTCAAACCCAAACTGTCAGATCTTTACGAGCAAAAACTCACTAAGGTCTGTGTGGAAGCTGTAACCTACACTAGCCAACTGGCTACCTAAATATTAACACCTATTCCTGGTCCCAACACAAAGACTCAAGTCAGGGGATCAGAAGTAATAATATAATATAAAATAAAAACACCACACCCCAAAAAACCCCAAGAAGGGGTGGAAAACATATAATGGGCATAACTAGTGCCACACTAGGCTGCCCACCCCATACCCAAGTAGAAGTTCTGAGAGGGGCAGGCTGGTGGGGAGGTCATAATATAGCAAGACTCCATTAGAAGAAACAACATTACTAAGGTGAGTAATTTTTTCTTCAAACAACATGAAGTCTTGCTATATTATGACAATTGCAAACTACACAGCAGTACCTCCATGGAGGAGGACAGAACCTACTTAGGGAATAGGCTCTGAGCACAGCTGTGCCAAACGAGCATCTCTCCTGGCCTGGACATCCAGGCAGTGATGCTGGTGAAGAGTGTGTACCGTTTTCCAGGTAGCAGCTTGACATATCTCTAAGATAGGGATGTCTCTGGCAGCAGCTAGAGACGCAGCTGTACCTCTGGTAGGAATGAGCCCTCAGGCCAGAGGGGGAACTCTCCCAGTTTCTGATAACAAAATTGGATACAAGAGACAATCCACCTGGCAATTGATCTCTTAGTGGCAGGTCTCCCTTTCCGACCTCACCATGAGAAAAAAGTTGGAGGATTGAACCTGTGACCCTTGAGTACGTTCTATATAGTAACTTAGGGCCTCAACATCTAAACTGTGCAATCTCCTCTCACCAGAGGAGGAATGGTCAGTGAAAAACACTGAAGGAGATAGATTGGTTAAGATGGAAATCTGAAACCACCTTAGGCAAAAACTTCCTGTTAGTCCTGAGGACTACCTTATCCCTGTGGAAAGAAATAAAGTCAGTTTCTACTGACAAGGCTTGCAACTCACTTCGCCTGGCAGAAGTGATAGCCACTAGGAAAACAGTTTTCCAAGTTAATACTTAAGCTCTGCAGAAGACAGAGGCTCAAAGGGTTGCATTAACTGGGCAATGCAAACATTAAGGTCCCAGGCAGGGCGGATCCCTAAAAGGTGGATTAGTATGAAGTAATCCCTTAAAAACTTGGAAAATACAGGGTGAGCGGAAGAAGAGGGCTTTCCTGCTGAAACAAAAGCAGAGACAGCTGCCAAATGTACTTTCAGGGTAGCTGGTCTCAGGCCCAAAGAATTAAGATGGACCATATAGTCCAAAACAATGGGCAAATCAGCAGATTCCGGGAAATATGTTTCCCAGCACACCAAATGGAAAACCTTTTGCACTTAGAATTATAAGTAGCCCTAGTGGAAGGCTTCCTAGAAGCCTTTGGATTTCAAGAACACCCTGAGAAAGGTGTAGGTCAGCAAATTCTAACTCCTCAAGAGCCAGGCCTTGAGGTTGAGGGATTTGAGGTTCGGATACCAAACTCTCCCCTGGGCACAGGTTAACAGGTTGTGATTCCTGGGGAGACACAGGGGAAGATGGACTGTTAGGGACAGAAGGAGTGGGTACCAGGGCTGCCTGGCCCAATCTGGGGCAATCAGAATCACCCTGCAAGGCTGGGATCTGATTTTGACTAGCACCTTGAATAGGAGAGGGAAGGGAGGAAAGGCATAAAGAAACTTCCCTTCCCAATCTAGGAGAAAGGCATCCAGGGGGACTGAGCCCAACACTGGGGTCTGCAACAGAAAAGTGGAAGTTGGTGATTGTCTGGGGCTGCAAAAGATCTATCTGAGGGTGCCCCATCTGGCAAAACTATCCTCAGTACTTGAGGATCCAGAGACCATTCGTGATGGCCCTGGGAAATCCTGCTGAGAGCATCTGCTAGGACATTGTCCTTTCCTGGAAGGTGAACTGCTATGAGGGAAGTGTTCAGGGAATAGGCCAGACCACAACTTCATTGCCTCGGTGCACAAGGCAGAGACCGAGTGCCCCCTGCTTGTTGATGTACCACATTGTTGTGGTGTTGTCTGTTCTGACTTGTACCACTTTGTTCTGAACAGACGCAGAAAACACTTGAAGTGCTAAAAGACAGCTCTGAGTTCCAGCAAATTGATGTGGAGCAGAGATTCCTGAGGACCACACTCCCTGAGTGGAGAGGTCGCCCATGTGGCTCCCACCCCAGGAGGAAGCATCTGTAGTGAGGGTCAAGGAGTGAGACAGAGGAATGAAGGGACCCCAGTCTTAAATTGCTCTGATCCTGCCACCACTGGAGGGCCTGGATCAGGGTTGGGTCACTGGGACCAACTTGGAAGGGGTCTCTTTTTCTGAGACCAAAAGGCTCTCAAGTGAAACTGAATGTCCCTCATCTGAAATCTTGCTCCTTGCACTACAGCTGTGGACACAGCCATGTGCCCCAGGAGCTGCAAAAGTGTCTTGCTGGTCAAGAGACCTGCAGAGTGAAGGAGGAGGCCAGAGCACCAAGTTCCTTACCCTCTCTAAGGGTAGGAAGGCTCTGGCCTGCTTTGTCAATTCTGCACCTATGAAGGTGAGCACCTGAACTGGTTCCAGAACTGACTTTGGAAGATTGAGAAGAAGCCCAGGGAGGTGAGCAGCTGCTGGGTAACTTGCAGGTGAGATTTTACCTGTTCTGGGGACTGGCCTACAATGAGCCAGTCGTCCAGATAGGGAAAGACAGCAATCCTTTGCCTTCTTAAATGAGCAACTGCTACTGCCAGACATTTTGTGAATACCCTTGGGGCAGAGGTGAGGCCGAAGGGCATTGCTCTGAACTGGTAGTGACCTGAGGGCAGTTCGAATCTGAGGTACTTTCGGTGGGAGCTTCTGATTAGGACGTGAAAATAGGCATCCTTGAGGTCCAGGGAGGCTAGCCAGTCCCTGGCCTTAGAAGGTAAAATCATTGCCAGAGTTACCATTCTGAACTTTGGTTTCAAAAGGTGTTTGTTCAGATATCTAGGTCTAAAATGGGCGCCATTCTCCTGTCTTTTTGGGGTAAGGAAATATCTGGAGTACAGACCCTTGCCCTGGTGTGGAGAAACCCTTTCTACAGCTCTGAGAGCCAGGAGGGTTGAGACTTCTGTTTCAAAGTAAAGGTCTCTAAAGAGTTTGCAGGTGGAAAGATCTGATTCTCATCTTTGGGAACTTTTGAAGCTGAGAACCAGACCCTGGCTTACTACTTCCAGGACCCACTTGTCTGAAGTTAGAGACACCCAGTTCTGAATGAAGTAAGCCAACCTGCCCCCACGGGTAAGGAGAATCGGCCCTGGGCACCCCATCAGGGTGTCTGTTTGGCAGGTGCTTTAGGCTGAGGTGGAGCAGGCCTGCCCACACCCGTCTGCCTCTGCTGAAGAACCCCTCTGAGCATAAGCAGAGGAGGCCTGGGTTTGGTAAAAAGGCCTGTGAAAAGGCCTACCCCTACCCTTGGGGGTCTGCCTCTGAGGAGTGGCTTGCCGCTCCTTGGCCTGAGCACTCTTATAGGTAGTCCTATATTCATCCATTTTCTTCATATAATTCTCTGTCTGCTCCCCAAACAGAGAATTTCCCACCACAGGAAAATCCATAGCCTTAGTCTGGGTATCCTGTGACAAGCTAGTACACCTGAGCCAGGCCAACCTACGAAAAGCTACAGACGTAGCCATGACTCTAGAGGATACATCATTAAAATCTACAGCAGCATGAAACTGCACCATGGATGCCTCAATGCCATCAGCAGCCACCTGTTCCAGCTCATTAGGAAGCTGGCCAGAGGCCTGTTTGGCCAAAGCCATGACAGTGTCCCATCTAGATTTTTGATACCTTGCTACATAAGCCATGTAATTTGCTTGCCTGAGTCCCAAGGACGCTGCCATGTATTGTTTCTTAGCCACGGCATCAATCTTCCTGGAATCCTTGTCAGGAGGATGTGAAGCCAGGGGAATATTAGCTTTATCACAGGCTGCAGCCTGAACCACCCCAACATGACTGCATTGCTGTGAAAGGAATTCTGTGTCAGGACCTGACAGTGTGTACCTCCTGTCCATCTTTTTATCCACAGGAGGCACAGAAGAAAAAATTACTCACCTTAGTAATGTTGTTTCTTCTAATGGAGTCTTGCTATATTATGACCGTAGCAGTTTGTCCCACCACTAGAACTGCTCCGGAGGTGAAATGGTTAATACCATTCCAAAATAGAACTTGAGCACGAGCTCTAAGAAGCAGCTCTATCTGTGTAATTTCAAACCTGAACTGTCAGATCTTTACGAGCAAAACTCACTAAGGTCTGTGTGGAAGCTGTAACCTACACTAGCCAAATGGCTACCTAAATAATAACAACCATTGCTGGTCCCAACCAAGACTCAAGTCAGGGACCAGAACTACTAACACAATTCTAACAACATGAGAATAAAACAACAGTATAATAAAACACACACACCCAAACTCCCAAAAGGGAGAAACGCTAAAGGGCATAAAATAGTGCCCACACTAAGTTGCCCGCACCCCACCAAGTAGAAGTTCTGAGAGGGGCAGGCTGGGGAGGTCATAATATAGCAAGACTCCATTAGAAGAAACAACATTACTAAGGTGAGTAATTTTTCTTCAAACAACATGAAGTCTTGCTATATTATAACAGTAACGAACTACACAGCAGTACCTCCATGGAGGAGGGCAGAACCTACTTAGGGAATAGGCTCTGAAGAACAGCTGTGCCAAACCGAGCATCTCTCTGGCCTGGACATCCAGGGAGTAATGCTTGGTAAAGTGTACCTTTTCAAGTAGCAGCCTGGCAAATCTCTAATATAAGGGATGTCTCTGGCAGCAGCTAGGGCCAGCTGTACCCCTGGTAGAATGAGCCTCAAGCCAGAGGGGGGATCTCTGCCCAGTTTCTGATAACAAAATTGGATACAAGAGACAATCCACCTGGCAATTGATCTCTTAGTGGCAGGTTTGCCTTTCCCAACTTCACCATAGGTAAGGAAAAGTTGGAGGGATTCGAACCTGTGACCTTTGGTACGCTCTATATAGTAACTAAGAGCTCTCTTAACATCCAGGCTGTGCAACCTCCTCTCACCAGAAGAGGAGTGATCAGTGAAAAATACTGGAAGGGAGATAGATTGATTAAGATGGAAATCTGAAACCACCTTAGGCAAAAACTTCCTATTAGTCCTAAGGACTACCTTATCCCTGTGGAAAGAAATAAAGTCAGTTTCCACTGACAAGGCTTGCAACTCACTTATGCATCTAGCAGAAGTGATAGCCACCAGAAAAACAGTTTTCCAAGTTAGATACTTAAGCTCTGCAGAAAACAGAGGTTCAAAAGGGGGTTGCATTAACTGGGCAATACAAACATTAAGGTCCCAGGCAGGGGCCGGTTCCTGAAAGGGTGGATTAGTATGGAGTAATCCCTTAAAAAACTTGGAAAACACAGGGGTGAGTGGAAAGAGGGGATGACTTTCCTGCTGACACAAAAGCAGATACAGCTGCCAAATGGACTCTCAGGGTAGCTGGTCTGAGACCCAAGGAATTAAGATGGACCATGTAATCTAATACAATGGGCAAATCAGCAGATTCTGGGGAAATATTTTCCCAGCACACCAAATGGAAAACCTTTTCCATTTAGAACTATAAGTAGCCCTAGTGGAAGGCTTTCTGGAAGCCTTTAAGATTTCAAGAACACCCTGAGAGAGGTGTAAATCAGCAAACTCTAACTCCTCAAGAGCCAGGCCTTGAGGTTGAGGATTGAGGTCCGGATACCAAACCCTTCCCTGGGCACAAGTTAACAGGTTGTGAATCCTGGGAGGCACAGGGAAGATGGATTGTCAGAGACAGAAGGAGTGGGTACCAGGGCTGCCTGGCCCAATCCGGGGCAATCAGAATCACCCTGCAAGGCTGAGATCTGATTTTGACTAATACTTTGAATAGAGAGGGAAGGGAGGAAAGCATAAAGAAACTTCCCTCCCAATCCAGGAGAAGGGCATCCAGGGGACTGAGCCCAACACTGGAGGCCTGCAACAGAACAGAGGAAGTTTGTGATTGTCTGGGGCTGCAAAAGATCTATCTGAGGATGCCCCATCTGGCAAAGACTATCCCCAGCACTTGAGGATCAGGGACCATTCGTGATGGCCCTGGGAAATCCTGCTGAGGGCATCCGCTAGGACATTGTCCTTCCTGGAAGATGAACTGCTATGAGGGAAGTGTTCAGGGAATAGGCCAGAGACCACAACTTATTGCCTCGGTGCACAAGGTCAAGACCGAGTGCCCCCTGTTTGTTGATGTACCACATTGTTGTGGTGTTGTCTGTTCTGACTTGTATCACCTTGTTGTGGACAGATGCAGAAAATGCTTGAAGAGCTAAAAGACAGCTCTGAGTTCCAGCAAATTGATGTGGAGCAGAGATTCCTGGGGACCACACTCCCTGAGTGGAAAGGTCGCCCATGTGGGCTCCCAACCCAGAAGGAAGCATCTGTAGTGAGAGTCAAATTGTGAGCAGGGGAAATGAAGGGGACCCCAATCTTAAATTGCTCTGATCCTGCCACCACTGGAGGCCTGGATCAAGGTTCGAGTCACTGGGACCAACTTGGAAGGGGTCTCTTCTCTGAGACCAATAGGTTCTCAAGTGAAACTGAATGTCTCTCATCTGAAATCTTGCTCCCTGCACAACAGCTGTGGATGCAGCCATGTGTCCCAGGAGCTGCAGAAAGTGTCTTGCTGGTCGAGACCTGCAGGGTGAAGGAGGAGGCCAGAGTCACTAAATTGTCACCCTTTCTAAGGAAGAAAAGCTCTGGCTAGCTTTGTCCAACTCTGCCCCTATAAAGGTGAGTACCTGGACTGGTTCCAGAACCGACTTTGGTAGATTTAGCAGAAAGCCCAGGGAGGTGAGAAGCTGCTGGGTGACTTGCAGGTGAGATTTTACCTGTTCTGGGGACTGGCCTACAATGAGCCAATCGTCTAGATAGGGAAAAACAGCAATCCTCTGCCTCCTTAAGTGAGCCACTGCCACTGCTAGACACTTTGTGAATACCCTTGGGGCAGAGGTAAGGCCGAAGGGCATTGCTCTGAACTGGTAATGACCTGAGGGTAGTTCGAATCTGAGGTACTTTCGGTGGGAGCTTCTGATTGGGGCGTGGAAATAGGCATCCTTGAGGTCCAGGGAGGCTAACCAGTCCCTGGCCTTAGGGAGGGTAAAATCATTGCCAGAGTTACCATTTTGAACTTTGGTTTAAAAGATGCTTGTTCAGATATCTGAGATCTAATATGGGCGCCATTCTCCTGTCTTTTTGGGGTAAGGAAGTATCTGAATACAGACCCCTGCCCTGGTGCAGGGGAGGAACCTTTCTACTGCTGAGAGCCAACAGGGTTGAGACCTCTGCTTCCAGAGCAAGGGTCTCTGAAGCACTTGCAGGTAGAAAAGTCTGGTTCTCAACTTGGGAAACTTTTGAAGCTGAGAACCAGACCCTGGCTTACTACTTCCAGAACCCACTTGTCTGAGGTTAAAGAAGCCCAGTTCTGACTGAAGTAAGCCAGCCTGCCCCCGACTGGTACAGGAGAATCGGCCCTGGGCACCCCATCAGGGTGCCTGCTTAGCAGGAGCTTTAGGCTGAGGGGTGGGAGCAGGCCTGCCCACCCCTCGTCTGCCTCTGCCTCTGAAGAAGCCCCTCTGAGCATAGGCAGAGGAGGCCTGAGTCTGGTAAAAGGCCTGTGAAAAGGCCTACCCCTACCCTGGGTATGCCTCTGAGGAGTGGCTTGCCGCTCCTTAGCCTGGGCACTCTTGTAAGTAGTCCTATATTCATCCATCTTTTCATGTAATTCTCTGTCTGCTCCCCAAACAGAGAATTTCCCACCACAGGAAAATCCATAGCCTTAGTCTGGGTATCCTGTGACAAACTAGTACACCTGAGCCAGGCCAACCTCACGAAAAGCTACAGATGTGGCCATGACCCTAGAGGAAACATCATTAACATCCACAGCAGCATGAAACTGAACCTTAGAAGCCTCAATGCCATCAGCAGCCACCTGTTCTAGTTCGCTAGCCAGCTGGCCATGGGCTTGCTTGGCTAATTCCATAACAGTATCCCATCTAGATTTCTGATACCTAGCTACATAAGCCATATAATTTGCTTGCCTGAGTCCCAGAGGCTGCCATATACTGTTTTTTGCCATGGCATCAATCTTCCTGGAATCCTTGTCAGGAGGATGTGAAGCCAAGGGAATATTAAGCTTTATCACAGGCTGCAGCCTGAACTACTAACATGACTGCATTGCTGAGAAGGAATTCTGTATCAGGACCTGACAATGTGTACCTTCTGTCCATCTTTTTATCTACAGGAGGCACAGAATTAGGAGCTTTAAAATTTTTATTGTTTGCTTCCTAAAAGACTTATGTAAAGGAATAGACAATCTCTAGACTCTGGAATATCCATCATTTCTACAAAATCAGGCTCCTCTTGCTCATCCACAGCTTCTTCCAAGGGAAGCTGGAGGGTTTCAGCAACTTTTTTGTAAAACATAAAATGAGATGGGGACTCAGATAGCATAGGGGGAGATTCTAGAGGTCTGTCTGGGGAAATGTCCGGTTCAATGGGCACACCCAGACCTTCCCAGCCACATTCATACTGTTCATAATCATCCTCCCCCTCCTCTGGTTCATAAAATTCCTCAACATCATATTCCTGAACCACTGGAACCGGACGAACCGACCTTTTGCCAGATAGTGGCGGTTCGGACGGAACCTGAGACAGTGACTGGACAATTTGTATGGCTTTTGCTATCTCTGCAGCAGTTGGAGAAGGGTTTGGACTCCAAACCTGCTGACTTTCTTGTTTTCTTTACTGGAATTGGTTCCTCAGAACCAGCTTTTCTTTGGCCCGAGGAAGTCTCGCCCTGGTCAGAGGGCACTCCCTCCGGTTCGGTTGGCACCGAACCGGGCTGGCCATCCGGGTCAGCGGACTTTTTGGCCTCTCGTTCCCTGAGCCTGCCCAATCTCTTTTCCAGGGTGGCTGCAGGGAAATTCTTACATATCTGGCAGTCTGACTGGAGGTGGTCAAACCCCAGACAATAAACACATGTGGTGTGTGGGTCAGCCTTGGCAAAGACTTCCCCACAAACATCACAGTGTTGAAACCCAGTGGGCCCGGTTTTTCTTTTGGGTTTCTCAGACATAATGCCAGCCTAACCAGAAAACTTGCCCTTTAGACGGCAGTGCCAGGCAAGACACCCTTATCGGTTCCTAACCGTGTCACGGGTATTGGAAAAACCGTAATAAAATCCGTTTTTTTAGAACCGATAAGAACCGGGAACCGCACTCTAAAATGTTAAACTTTAAAGTTAATGAGTTTTAAACCCAGCTGATCGGTTCAAAACCGAACCGATAAACTTACAAGTTCCACACAGACAAAACCTTTAATTTACCTACGATTACCACAGACAGAGCTTGAACCGACGGTTTTGCGGTTAAAATAAAACTATTCTCGGTTAAATCGACCGAGAAAACACTGTTTAAACCGAGAAATGAACCGAGCAGAGGAGAAATCTCCGGGCGACTGTTCACTGAGGCGGAGTAAAGAATCTGACAGTTCAGGTTTGAAATTACACAGATAGAGCTGCTTCTTAGAGCTCGTGCTCAAAGTTCTATTTTGGAATGATATTAACCATTTCACCTCCGGAGCAGTTCTAGTGGTGGGACAAACTGCTACTGTCATAATATAGCAAGACTTCATGTTGTTTGAATTAGGAGTTTTTAAAATTTTTATTATTTGTTTCCTAAATGATTTATGCAAAGGAATAGACAATCTCCTAGACTGGTATATCCATCATTTCTACAAAATCAGGTTCCTCTTGCTCATCCACAGCTTCCTCCAATGGGAGCTGGAGGGTTTCAGCAAATTTTTTGTAAAACATAAAGTGAGAGGGGGACTCAGAAAGCATAGGGGGAGATGTCCGGTTCAATGGGCACACCCAGACCCTCCAAGTCACATTCATACTGTTCATAATCATCCTCCCCCTCCTCTGGTTCATAAAACTCCTCAACATCATATTCCTGAACCGGTGAACCGACCGAACCGACCTTTTACCAGACAGTGAGCGGTAACAGACGGAACCGGAGAAAGTGACTGGACAATCTGAATAGCTCTTGCTATCTCTGCAGCAGTTGGAGAAGAATTTTGGGATCCACACACTGCTAATTTTCTTGTTTTCTTTACTGGAACTGGCTCATCCGAGCCAGCTTTACGCTTGCCCGGAGGAAGCCTCGCCTCTGGTCAGAGTACACTCCTCCGTCTGGTTACACAGAACCGGGCTGGCCATCCGGGTCAGCTGGACTTTTGCCTCTCGTCCCCGAGCCTGCCAACTCTCTTATTCAGGGTGGCTGAGGGTGGCTGCAGGAAATTTTACAAATCTGGCAGTCTGAATTGAGGTGGTCAAACCCCAGACAATATATCACAAGTGGTGTGTGGGTCAGCCTTGGCAAAGACTTCCCACACGCATCACAGTGTTGAAACCCAGTGGGCCCGGTTTTCTTTTGGGTTTCTCAGACATAATGCAGCTCTAACAAAAACTTGCCT